>OY770105.1:18942812-21342812 GCA_963669365.1 Verbascum thapsus
CGTGACGAGAGGGGAATGAAGTTCAAGAAGAAGGTTGCGAAGCCAAGATGTTTCAGCTACCGCGTTAGCAACACCATGATATTCAGCTTCAGCACTAGAGCGAGAGACAACAGCTTGACGTTTAGAGGACCAAGAAATAAGATTGTCACCAAGGAAGACACAATATCCAGAGGTGGACCGACGGGTGTCGGGGCAGCCTGCCCAATCAGCATCTGAGTAGGCGATGAGTTGTGTAGAGGGAGTGGAAAAGAGACAAAGACCATGAGAGATGGTGCCTTTTAGATAACGGAGTAAACGTTTTAGGGCATGCATGTGGGCAGTACGAGGGTTGTGCATGAAGAGACAGAGTTGTTGAACAACGTATGTGATGTCGGGTCTAGTGAAAGTGAGGTACTGCAAAGCACCTACGAGACTACGATAAAGAGTGGGATCAGAAAAAGAAGGACCGATAGAGGCGGAGAGTTTGGATTGCGTGTCGACTGGAGTGGTGACTGGGTTACATGAAGACATCTTGGCACGACTAATAATTTCATGAGCAAACTTGGATTGTGAGAGAAACAAACCAGACGAAGATCGTTGGACAGAGATCCCTAAAAAATAGTGCAAAGGACCTAGGTCCGTCATAGCAAATTCAGCGGAAAGACGTGCAGTAAGAGAAGAGAGAAGAGAGGGAGAAGACGCAGTTAAGACAATATCGTCGACATAGAGAAGAAGGTATGCACGGGTGGTGCCAGTGTTTAAGATAAATAGAGAAGCATCGGCACGGCTCCCGAGAAAGCCGAGAGTGTGGAGATAGGTAGCGAATCGATGATACCAGGCACGTGGTGCTTGTTTGAGTCCATAGAGAGCCTTTTTAAGATGACAAACATGATCAGGGAAATCGGGATGAGTGAAACCCGGTGGTTGTTTCATGTAGACCGTTTCAGACAGGGTTCCGTGGAGGAAGGCATTTTTAACATCGAGTTGATGAATTGGCCAAGAGTGAGAAGTGGCGAGACTGAGAACCGTGCGAATGGTTGCGGGTTTGACCACGGGACTGAAAGTTTCAGAGTAGTCAATCCCGGGTTGTTGAGAAAAGCCTTGGGCGACTAGACGAGCTTTATAATGTTCAAGAGAACCATCCGAGCGAAATTTATGGCGAAAGATCCATTTGGAGCCAACAATGTTGGCAGATGGAGGACAAGGTACGAGTTGCCATGTACCATTAGAGTGGAGAGCAGCAAGCTCGGCGTCCATGGCAGCTTTCCAATAAGGGTCACGAAGAGCAGTAGTATAGGAGCGAGGAAGCGGAGAGATAGAAGATGCAGGAGCGATAGAAAGATTGAAAAATTGGCGTGGTTTGAAAATTCCTGCTTTTGAACGAGTCGTCATGGGATGAAGAGATGAAGTGGGGGGTGGCGATGGGTGGTCAGGGGAGTTTGCCGATGGAGGTGCACTTGGAGAGTCTTGGTTGTGATGGTTGGAAGTTGGTGTGAATCCCGGTGGTGGAGACGTAAGAGCTTGAGAGGGAGAAACAGAATTTGTCGAGACGTTTGTTGGACAGTAAAGGTGGTGACGAAGTGAAGCTGATGGCTCGTCATCGGGAAATAAAGCAGCGGAAGATGATGGAGTGGTGTGTGGAGAAAACGAGGAAAAAGGAAAGACAGTTTCATCGAAGGTTACATGACGGGAAATAATAATTTTATTTGTGGTGAAATCAAGACAACGAAAGCCTTTATGATCATGAGGAAAACCTAAAAAGAGGCATGTCGAAGAACGAGGAGATAACTTATGAGGAGAAGTGGCAGAGAGATTGGGGTAGCATAGACACCCAAAGACTCGTAAGTGCGTGTAAGTGGGGGAGGTTCGAAAGAGAATCTCAAACGGGGTGCGCATGGATAGAGTTGTGGTGGGAAGAATGTTGAGTAGGTGAACTGCCATGTTTAACGCTTCGACCCAAAAAGTTGGTGGTAGGGAAGCTTGAAACAAAAGGGATCGAATCATATTATTGATAGTCTGAATTGTGCGCTCGGCTTTTCCATTTTGTTGGGAAGTGTGTGGACAGGAGAAACGAAAGGTAATGCCATTTTGGTTAAAAAATTGATGAAATAGGCGGTTATCGAATTCGCCACCATGATCGCACTGGAGCGTTTTAATTTTAAAATGAAATTGAGTGTAAACGTAATTAAAAAAAGCGACAAAAATTTTGTAAACATCAGATTTATTACGCAGGGGAAAAACCCAAAGAAAATGAGAGTAATCATCTAAAAATAAAACATAATATTTAAAACCATTTAAACTTGTAACCGAGGATGTCCAAATATCCGAATGAATAAGTTCAAAAAGAGAGCTAGTAGAAGAAACAGAACTAGCAAATGGAAGGCGTCGATGTTTTCCAAGTTGACAAGCATGACAAAGAGCTTCCGTTTTTGTTTTATTACAAGAAATAAAGTTTTTACGACAAAGATAATTAAAAACAGAGTGACCCGGGTGGCCAAGACGACGATGCCAAATAGAAGGAGATGCGGCAAGCAGAGAGACGGGTGATGCAGAGGTGGTGACATCATGAAAGGAATATAGGGGCCCATCATTGTTGCTTCGGAGAAGAGTAACCCCGGAGTTCAGATCCTTCACAGAGAAACCAAGAGAATCAAACTCGACAGAACAATTATTGTCACGAGTAAATTTACGTACAGAAATAAGATTAGTGAATAAGGATGGAGAGATAAGAACATCGTTTAAATGAAAAGAACGAGATGCGATGGGGATAGAGGTATTACCAGTAGATGAGACGGGTAGTACAGCACCGTTACCGACAATAATGGAATTAGAATTATTACAATGCACAATATTACGTAGTATACCTGAATGAGGTGTCATGTGCGAGCTAGCACCCGAATCCAAAAACCATTGATCATCCGGCTGTTGCAGTTGCATTGTTTGAAAAAGAGTCGAGAGATCCGTAGCAGTGAGATTTGGTTGAACAGAGTTGGATGTGGACGGCAGGGAGGGTGCCGCGCTAGGAGGCCATTGAGGAGCTGGGCCGAGTAAACTATCTTGAGAGTGTGGTGATGATGGTACGGTTAGAGTTGGGCTGTGGGCCCAGTGAGCGGAATGAGCACTAGGTATACTGTTGGGACCGCGAATGGTGGTGGAGGTTGATGTTGACCGAGAACTCGTGGACCCTGTGGAGTGTGTTGGATCCATTGTAGGGAGTAGCCAGACGGGGGACCAAAGGAATGAGTTGGTCCATTTGGAGTACCTGTTTGTGGGCTGCTGCCAAAATTTCTAATTCCACGGTTTGGGTACTGTTTGTTAGTTCCTCGTCCTCTATAACGACCGTTATTGCGAGATGTGTTTCGGTTATTGATGTTATGTGAGAGAAGGAGGGTGTCAGAGGACATACTTGGTGACTGAAAACGGGTTTCTCGAGACTCATGGAGTAGTAATAAGTTTCGGATTTCAGAAAAAGAAGGCATGGGAGATTTAGTGGTGATAACAGTGACTAACGGGAGATACGATTCTGGTAATCCTTGTAAAAGTTGTAAAACAAAAGCATTATCGGATATCGGACAATCAAGATCTGCTAAGTTGTCGGCTAAAGATTTCATTTCTTGGCAATATACGGATATAGATAAAGATCCTTTTTGTAAGTTTCGGAATTTTTCATTTAACTGTAGACAACGGGAAGGCTTGTTATTGCGAAAATTTTCATCAATTGCAAACCAAAGATCATGTGATGTTGCATATTCAAGGTTAATATTTTTAAGCAATTTGAGATCAACAGTGAAATAAAACCATCTTTTTATGGTAGCGTCTAATGCAAACCATTCATCATCATGTGGGTTTTGGGGTTTACATAGACCAGTGAGATGATCAAATACGGAGTAACTTCGACAGAGGTCCATAAACATACCCCGCCAAAGTTTATAATTAGAGTTTTGTTCGGATAATTTGAAACTAAACGATGAATGGATATTTCCAGCGGCTAGGGCAGGATGCATGGTGAATTTACGGGGTGTGGGGTCATTGGGAGGTAGAGTTGGTGTAGGGGTGGTAAGTGTATCGTCAGACATGAGTGAAATAACCGAAACACAAGCAAGAAATAAAGATTGTTATAGAGAAAGCAAGAAATTAATTAAAAAGGGAAAAAAAACAGCACTTTACCTAAGGCACGGCAGCAGCAGGTTGAAGGAGAACAATTTGGTGCATTCAAAAAAAAAAAAATGAGGTGTGAGAGATTATGTTGGGGCTGCTGTGCAGCAATGATTGGAGAAAAATTTAGAGTAGGCTCGATACCATGTTGAGATAGAAATCTCTCTTATGTATTGTATTATTCAAAGTCTCATTTAAATAGAGATTACAAAAGTGCAATACATGGAAACGTATCTTATGAGATCGTAAAAGGATCAATCTAAATCTAAATAAAGGTAAGAAAATAACAATAAATCAAAACAAATCAAAGCAAATATACAATGAATCAATCAAAGATAATATTAAGTCTAACAATAATTAACTTGCAATCAGGCTAATTCGTTTTCATGATTTATTTAAAGAACTTATAAAGCTAGTATACATGGACACATACATTGCTATCAAGTATGAATGGCCAAAAGCTACTTATTCCACTGGCAGTTGAATCAAAATGTATAATCGTCTTTCGATGTTCAACCTTCACGGTCCATTAGTTTGTGTAAGATTGCCTACAAACACGATGTAAGTCATATGTTAGTCAAAAGCTGAAACTGTGTATAACTATGTTTTTAGTGTGTGATAGAAAATTTCATGAGAAAATAGTTAGTTGGTCATGTTTTCGGGAAATGGTTGGAATCAATGAAATGTGTCAAAGCAAGTCTCATTTGTTTATTTAAGATGTGTAAAATAACGGGTTTAAGTTACATTGGTAATGATTGTGATTAAAGAAATAGCAATATAAGAATGAGAAAAGAAAGAAAAAATGGAGTGCAGGAGTGGGCAACTAGTCGTGCGAAGATATGAATCTGTTGAATTAATAGGTAACTATATAGGGAAATGTAAATTGAACTCGGAAAATAGGTGTTTTTGGTTGGAAATAGCTTGTAGTGGTGTTCTCCAGAAATTGTGATCCATGAAACAGAAAACAGCTTTTGAAAACGTCAACAAACATAGCCTAAACAAGTTTGAATTTGGATAAACTTATTTTGCTAGCATTATACCATCATGTTATAGAGATCAAGCATACACAAATCAGCAAATTAATTAGCAAGTAAGAAATTAGATTTCTAGATAAAGGGTCAAATTAAACGCACCGGACAAGAGCGATATGATTTCAATCCTTGATGTAGTTCATGCCATGATATTAGAAGCTTCACTGGACGAAACTCAGTAGAGTGCCCCTGTCCTCTGTTGTCTTCAAAGGAGATTAATGCGCGTTGCAAAAGATGCTCAAAAGCCTGAAAAAGTCGAGTCATTTTCCACATCAGAATTTGGCTATTTTCTTCAGTTTGAGATCTATTAATAGTTCATATAAGAAACTTCATACTCACCCTTAAGCATACATTCCGTGCATAATAGTCTGATGTTTGGAAAGTATCATGTATACTTTTGTACTCTGCAATGATAATGATAGGTCAAGGAGGTTTCATTGGTGTAGGTGAAATAGACAAGAGAAATTTTAAACACACCTTTCATTATAGAATTGAAGTTGCATAACTCCAGCTCTTTGACTTCCAACCTCTTCATGCAGACTAAAATATAGAGCTCTAAAACAGAGCAATCTGGATAGACAAGTCGAATTCGAAATTATACAGATAGTTTCAAGATGAATAAACTTTGGGTTGAAAGAGGTGTTTTTCAGTTTGCTTCTAATCATATTTTTCAGTTGAATGAACATGTGAATGCTGGATTATGGAATATGTCACAAAATCTAGACTGTTTATGCGACACAATCTTGTGGAATTATATATATACATATATAAGGGAATGCAAGAAAAAATACAACATCAAGATTAAATTGTACAAAACTATTACAAGTCACGTCAAAGGTCGTTGATGTATAGTCCTATACTGTAAGTTGTAATTATGTTTCCTTACTCAAGGACGTTAATATCTTTCTTTACTTCCCAACAATAAAAAGATCGAAACTTCAGTTTATCAAGATTTAGTTTTCCCCTTACTTCTAGGAACTTTATAGCTTGAGAACTTTAGTATATGCAGCCAGGAAAATCAAAAAAATGGAAAATGTTACTTTTTTCACACTCATTTTACCCATAATATTATAGAAAACTTGTAACACAAAATCAAATGTAAAACATGCACACGGGTATCTTAAATCGATGCGAAATCTGCCAAATGCATTTCCTCTGGCATAAGAGACGACTCACTAAAGAACTAGACTTGGACGAAGCGAAAGCATATCAAAAAACAAGGAAAGTGCATATCGATGAAATAACGAAAACAGGTCGATATCATTACAGTAAGTGACAACTTTCAGCAAAGAAAAGTGAGAGGTTAAGTGTGTACCCACCTTTCAAAGCTTCCAGCTTTGGCTGTCTTAGTATGCTTGGAAGTGCAGATTTAAAATTGTCAAGTGATAAGAAACCAGATTTCATGTCCATATGACAAACAGCAGAGAACCTAGTTGCAATAGACCATGGTGACATTGACCAAACATAGAAACACTATACTTACAAAAGAAAACAGGTAATGAGTTACACTTACAGAAATTTCAATAGATGGCCAACAGTTGAATCAGAATAACATAATGTATCAATGATGCATTTGAATTTCTCATCTGCTAGAATGCTCTGTAAAGTGTCAAGGATCTCTCGCCATACGTATTGTACGAGAAAATTGTCATTTAGTTTGATATCATATGCAGCTGAAAAATGAAGTGTTGCAGATGAAATTTTCATCCTTATAGCTGATTGAATAATATGGTCTTTCAAATTTCCATCTTATAGGAGTTTTTTAGGCATCAACATACAAAAATCCTCCAAGGAAGATATGTAGCTAATAAGAAAGTTTCAATTCAGTTATCCAAAACCAACTTATCAGCAACAGTTGACAAAGATTTGGAAAAGGATACAAGAAGCTTTGCATTAAAAGCAGCCGTGTAATCATCTGGAAGACTTGAATCTGTTGGCAATAGTAGAATGTGCTCTACAAGCCTGTAGGTTTAGTTAGAACAAAAAAAAGTGATAAAGGATTTCTTGCAACTAAGTTGGTTAGCAAGAGAAAAACAATTCACCTTTGCAGATCTTCCCCTGAAGGAGGAAGAAATAACAGTTTTCTATGTGAAAAACGAGATCTCACTCTTTTCTCCAACAGCTGATCAGCATCCTACAGACCAAAAACTAAGTTTTAAACATTTTCCGAAAGCTTATAAGGGCCTCAAATGGAGAGTCAAAGACCACTTTAAATGTCTATGCATTCAGACACCAATAACAAGTACAGCAGAATAAGGGGAATCCAAATTAAAATAAAGATTAATAAAAGTGTTCCAGTACATAGTCAAAGCTGTAAAGATGAAAATATTTGAAGCAATTCCAATTTACTCGCAGAATGCATAGAATTAAAAGTAGATGCAACATACCAATCGGCAGCTAACTCCAACTACAACAGCTTGTGATGTAACAGACTGCATTGCATCGAGCAAATTATACAGTAGTAATTGTTTTCCCTGCAAAGATGAAGAAATGACATAAGCAGTTAACGCAGAAATGATTTACCCAAAACTCAATCCATTTTCAGGAACATTCTTCTCCATTTGGTGGTATTACCTGTGCAAAAAGGTCAAACTCATCTAGCACAAAAACAATTGTTTTATGTGCTAATCCACACTCCCTGATTGAAAAAAGACGGTTAAATTAACACATTCAAAAAACAATAAGAAATATGAAGAACTATGAATCTCTCTTCACTCAGAGAAAAGGCTAGCAGCTAATGCCAAATGGACTTACCGTAGCATGGACACCATGAATTGGGAGTTATCATCAAATGATGCCTGCCAAATATCCCATAAAAATCATAAAATTGGTACAATCGGATTTTATCAGGCAACTTCAACTAGCATAAGAATATTACCATTTTAGAGAACAGTAATTGATGCTCCAGACACAATTGCCTAGCTATCTCCTGCATTATGATTGAAGTAGGAGACAGAAGTGAGTAACACATTGTAAATTGTGCATCTCACCAGAGGCCTTAAGATAAATAATATGTTACTGTATACAAGATAAATCATGCCCAATAGTTAAGCACAAAACTTGGGCAAAACAAAGACAACATGATAGGCCTTGTCTGTTTATGTTCGGAAGTTGTAAAATCCGTGAAATCAATAATGATTAATTGATGTGTGATGGATTAAATAATTGTAAAGTATAAAAAATAAAGAAAAAATATTAGTGGAGTAAATAATTATTAATTATTGTGTTAAAGTGATGTATGTAGTGACTGATAGGTGTTATATAGGGAATTGAAAAAGTAGAGTTGGAAAACAGTAAATTTTGATGAGAACAGCTTGTGTAATGGTTTTTAGGATTTTGTGATCCAAAATCTTAACAAACAAGGCCATAATGTTTGTGACCATGGTAGTTTGTTGTTCATATGAATTATCTGCATGTTTTAATATGTTAATTTTGGAACATAAATATCTGTTTTTTGATAATATACAGAGTAATTTTAGTAAGGATAACTTGATGTAATTGTGATTTATGATCATATTGCACTTTGTAAACACTTGCTAATCATAAGTTAACTTTGTGTCCCTATTGATCAGTAATCTTTTTGAAAGAAAATTTCAGGATCTTTTCTTCAAGCATCCCATCTTTTGAGCTTTAGGCAGTGAAACATGTCACTACCGAATGAAAAAACGAGGTACATCTTGTGTACATAAAAAATTATGCTTTCCAGAAAGTGAATATGTTTTAGTATTTAAATTGACCATGGTGGTTAGATAGTTTCCAAAGCTATAGGCCAGATTTCTATGGTTTGCCTAGAACTCAAAAGGTTATATTAGAAACAATACGCAGAGATGCTATAATGGAGACATAATGAGGATGAAGTATTAAGAATTTTGACCTTCAAAGCACAATTATTGTCACTGTGCAGAAGCCCGTTGAGCTTAATCTGAAACATCAAAACAATAATCATACAAAATGCAGAGAGACGTCTAAAGCTTATTTTTCGGTAATCTTTCAACGAAAACAATCAATAGTTTTTCATAGAGAAAAAATTCAATCAACATATCAGTATAAAAAAGTCGTACCACTGAAATCATGTCTGGATGTTCTTTCAGTA
Source organism: Verbascum thapsus (assembly GCA_963669365.1). Taxonomy (NCBI): domain Eukaryota; kingdom Viridiplantae; phylum Streptophyta; class Magnoliopsida; order Lamiales; family Scrophulariaceae; genus Verbascum; species Verbascum thapsus. The sequence goes on from OY770105.1 coordinate 18,952,071, forward strand.
GCTCTTCAAGAACTTGCTCCAACACCTAACCAAATGACACAAAAAAGCGAATGTACACACTACGTAAAAAGACAGTAAATCCCAAATCTTTAGTACAGTTAGACGAACACCAAGTAAAGTTAGTAAAAAGGAGAATAATAGACACACCGCAACTTTTCCACAGCCTCGCGGACCCAAAAGAAGAACCGAATTGTTACATGCCTCAGTCACTGAACTTGATATCATATACTTCAATTTACTGAAAAAACAAAAAAAAAAAAAAATGTGAATCAAACATTGTACTTTTCTCCATGCTTATATCTTCCACTGGAGAGACATGCAGGGACCGGGGGCTGGTGGGTTATCCCCTCAAACTTCTATTTTCTTCACATGAAGGCCTACTTTTTTTTTTTATTTGTAATTCCAATTCCACACAGAAAGATAGCATATCTAATGTAGGGTAGAGAGAATGCATGCTTGTTTAGTATAATTGATCCTTATCAATACTCATACGCACGAATCTACAAACGCAGATAAATGCTACTCAAACAGAGTAAAACACGCCAAAAAAAAGTACACAAAATCGAAAACGAACCTATAATTGGAGTCAGGGGATTGGGATAACAGTGAAAAAACGAAGGACGGATTGCAGAGCCTTGTTCTGAGTATGATTTTTGCTTTGTCCGCTGGATTTTCCTGCCCCATTTCTTCTTCTTCTTCTTCTTGCTTTTTGGCCACTCGCAGTGATTTGCTGATCGGGAAATGGAGAAGAAGAAAGAGATTGATAATGGAGGGAAAAATTGGCGGGAGTTGGCCGCCCAGTTTGTGTAATGGGTAATTGGACTCAGACTCGATCCTGTTAAATACTCGTTGTTGGAAAGTGTTATATGAATTCAATCACATATTCAACGGGTCCAAAAAATAACTAGTCCCAACGGATCCAATCAAACAAAATTTAAATAAATAATATATGTATATTTTATTAATATTTTATTTAATCAATATACAATTTTATAACCGTCCTCATATTTCGCGCCGCCCATTTTCAGTTTTTTTTTTTCAATTTGCGGCTCCGCCTCTGGATCCAATGCATCTTGGATTGGGTAAAGAAACCCTAAAGATGTTTTTATTAAAGAGTAAAATTTAGGTCTTATTTAGGTGAATACCCGTATAATTGTTAGATTTGGATTTAACCCAGATCTGGAGTTACTAATACATAAATACTATTGGGTCCAGGGCGGATCTGGGTCTCATTCTTGCATGTCGACTTCGCGCCAAAAAAATTGACATTGAACGCACTTGATTCCCCTAGTATGGCAGTCGCCTTGGAGAATCGGTGGAAAAATTATGTGAAGCCTTGTGATTTGCTATTATAATTTTGGCCAATAAAGCCAGTTTGAGAATGTTGATTGAGTAAACATATGTAACCTTTGTAAATGTGAAACTTACCATAAACTTTTGTAGATTAATTGTATATACATACTAAGTTAATGAAGGAAAATCATTTTATTACAAGATTATATCTAGTATTTATAATTTTAGAGGTTATTTTTAAAGTTGTAACTTAAGCAGACATAAAAAAAATCAGTGGGATCAAGCTCGAGTTTGGCTCACATGCACCCCTAGCTCAGGGATCAAATAGAACAAACAACCGACCTTAGCTCAGTTGGCAGTCAGAGGACTGTAGTATGCTGCTGAAATCCAAACGAACTTCATAAATTTGTTGACGAATTTGAAATCAAATCTTTCAATCCAAACATACACTAAGCGAATTTTGCAAAAGCCCAAGATCAAGCTAGGCAGGTTTGGTTATGGAAAACCAAAACCACATACCTATTGAAGTTGTTTTCAAAATCATTCAGACGCTTCGAAATCAAGTAATACAAGTAATCGACCTTAGCTCAGTTGGTAGAGCGGAGGACTGTAGTATGCTGCTGAAATCCTTAGGTCGCTGGTTCGAATCCAGCAGGTTGGATTTTTTATTTCAAATAAACTCAGTTTCTTTCTTTTCTGACCAGGTTAAAATTCATAGGATAAACATTTTTCAACAATTAATACATTGCTACAACAAAATATAACAAAGGTTTTCTCAACAATTCATTAACTTCTTAACCTTTAACATATTAGTAAAAACCATTTCAGCAAACTTTCAAGAGAAAATAATTGTGACCTTGATTTCTGAAGCTTAGGAACATTCGACAGACGATTGATTGGATGAAAGAGGCTCATCCCCTTGCAATGTGATTTCCGAAACATGCTCTGGCGATGTACGAGCCTGTTCTTCATTTTCATTGTTCTCGGGATGGAAATCAATTGGAAACTTTGTTACTCTAGGTTTATCGGCTAAAATATTTCTTTGTACCTTTTCGACTAAAACCTTCTGAGGTGGCTCTTCTTTTAGCTGTTCATCTTCGTAATCATTGTTGACATAGTAGCCTACACGAAGAAATTCTTGTCCCTGATAAGAGCAAGTTAGGAGTAGCACCGTCACTCCAATGATATCTTCTTCGCGTATTTTTGATGGGTCAGGGGAATCAGCCTGGAAATTGTGATCATGAATTAATGCAGATGGTAATGCTTGCACAAAAGCTTGTTTAAGGTGATTGTATTACCTGGAAAATGAAACGGTAATTTCCGACATTGACAGGTCCAACAAGCACACTTTCGAGAACTTGGTCATAAGTCTCGTCCTCTGCTGATCCCACGTAGGTCAGCTTCCATTCCAAATCTGAGACAAATGGGTAGTAAAAGTAATTTTATTGAAAATTTGTTGAAAGAAGTAAACATTTACTGTAAGAAGGCTAAGTACAAAACCCTCTTCCTGCATCTTACAAAACCACACTTGATTTTACCTCAAGAGTTTTGAAAACTAATGACTGTTTAAAAATCCTGAAACTATTTAACAGTTTCCCTTGCCTTACAAGAAAACTCTAAAGTTCTCTATTTATCACCACTTTTCAAGTTAATGACTATAGAAACCTATCATTCGTGTCAAGGCATGAAAACGTTACATGGCCCATTTGGCGAAAAAGATACTTGTATATGCATGGCATTCTCTGGTAAAAAATAGTGAAAACTGCTATGGCTTACACAAAACGTTAAAGTGCTTTGGGTAATATACTACTAGGAGTGACACAAGTCATAAAGAAATAATAAACATTTCACATGAGTAGATGATAGACAAAGGAAATGCACTTATCGATTCATCCACTTTGTTACACAGCAACTCAAAACATAACACAACTAACATTCCAAGATTAGTTACAAATAAGATAACAAACAAATTTCACAAAATGATTTCATTATGGACATGAACGAAACAGAATCCTTATAAATAAATTTTACTGGAAGATTTATCATTCTTTCAATTGGTATAATAAGGTCCTAAATTCATCACGTAAAACCTAATTTGAGTAAAGTCTTTGCCGGTGATACCATGAGAATGACAGAGGCTTCTGTATTCTCCACTTATTAACTGAATATTTATTCCCAAGTAATCCCAACTCGACATTCTTGAGTTAGTGATACTTTTAGCAAGTAATCAACTCTAACTCCTTCAGGTACTTATACTTCTAACAATGAATAGGACTCCAATTACAGCAGATCTGAACAGCATAATCACTTCAAAAACCAAATTATATACATCGAAATCACGTGAATATTCATTTCCGTCAAAAGAATTCGAGTTTCAGCATAATAACAAAAGGCAAAAAATACAGAACGAAATGAAAAATTCATTAGATTTGTAACTTTATTACCATCTTTAAGGGGAGTCAAGCATTCGTAAGAGATCTCGAATTGGAAGGGGTCCACGAACGGCGCCGGGTTGTCCAAAACGGTGACGTCTTTGATGTTCACTGCGCTCATCTTTTGATCTCAACGGCGATGTCGACTGTAACCTTTCGGATCGGGAAAATGGAAAACCCTAGAAATTGGGGAAATGGAGAGTCGAGAACAATGAAGAGACGAATAGTCAGATAATTGGTTTTGTATTGGTAACAGAGAATTGATGCTTTGGCGGCAAATGTTTTTAGTTAAAATTTGAAGAGCCGCCAAAATTAAAGCCATTAATGAAAACCATGCCTGCAATTATAGAAAATTACATAGAGGCCCTTCAATTATTGTGTAATGACAAAACATCCCGTTCTCATACTTAAATTAAGGCATATGAACTATTAGTGGTGTAAACGAGTCGATCTTGAATCGAGTCTGATGAAATCTTCAAATTCAAGAACGAGCTCATTTATATTTTTCGAGCTCGAGCTTGAGATCGAACACGACGAACCTAATTTTTAAGTTCAAACTCAAGTTCGTTAAAGAAGTCAAGCTTGAACAAAAAATTAATTAATTTTTGTAGAAATTATTTTTATTTAACTTATATTAATGAGATATATATATATTATGTATATAATATATGTCACAAAAATATAATTTAATTGAACCAAATTTGTAAAAACACATTTCACAACATACATATATAGAAATGATAATAATTTCTTATTATATATTTTGAATGACATATAAAAATTAAAATGTTATTTATATATTATTAAAATATGATATAAATAAAAGTTTAACTATTAGTTTCAAAATTATGGATATTTACAATCATACATAAAAATTAAAAGGAATGATAATAAAAAGTTCGCGAATTGAGTTGTGAGCTTATGAACAGCTACGAATAAGCTCAAACTCATCTCCAATTGAGTCGGCTCGACTCACCTTCCACTCATGCGTTAGCAAATAAGAGTCATAAATTGTGTGTATTCTTGACTGAACTTATAAGGCTGTATCCAATCAATTATATTAAAGTAAAGCTTATATCTATAAGTCTTTTATTTATGATGAATATATCAGTGAATAATTTGTAATAGTATATAATTTTTGTTGGCTCCTTAGTGCCCCTTATGCCCGTAATTATCGTAAAATCAATTATCACGATGTTGAGTTTGTCTTGGTTAACTACTCTTTCATCTTTATTCCACACTTAAGATTTGAGCCGAAAATCCACCAGATTTTCTTTTATAGACAACATAACTCAAATCTGATGAAGGTTCAACTTTTTTGTGTGTATAAATTGCTCACTTCAATCAAAATCGAACTCCGACTCCTATGCAAAGAACACTATAATCAACATTTTGATACATCGAACTCAATATCCACAAAACTCACTTCAATTAATAAACTTATTACGAACTTGCTTTCTTCAACAATTATTGTTGACTGAGATATCCATGTACTTATGATAGCATTATGCGATGAAGCTAGAGGCTTGCCTTTTACGGAATCAGATTTTCTATTCCAAAAATGTGTTCCAGATCCTATTTCATGTATTAGATGTTTGACACGTATTAAAAAATTTACACATGTTAAACATCCTTCAAAAATGCATTTCTGAATTACATGTGTCAAATAATTAACTATCTGGAATAGAAGATGGATTAGGGATTTGGAATTGAGAAACCTATCCCGCCCTTTATCTTAATCGACCACGCTATTAGACCGACCTTAAGGGCCGGCCTAATAGCCAACCCATTTTTCATTTTTCTTTAATTGTTATTATTTTCTAATTTGTCTTGACATTAAGGATAACACTCATAAGACTTGGCCAATTGTACTACACCATATTTTGAAAAAAAAGAAGATAAAATATATATTTATTATTAATAACAATAATATAAAATAAGAAAGTGGCCCAAATCGGCCCATGAGCCAAAATCGGTTGGCCAATTTGGCCCACCAGCCTCAGAAGTACATGGATATCTCATTCAACAATGATTGTTGAAGAAAGCAAGTTTGTAATAGGTTTGGTAATTGAAGTGAGTTTTGTGGATATTGAGTTCGATGTATCAAAATGTTGATTATAGTGTTCTTTGCATAGGAGTCGGAGTTCGATTTTGATTGAAGTGAGCAATTTATACACACAAAAAAGTTGAATCTTCATCAGGTTCGAGTTATGTTGTCTATAAAAGAAAATCTGGTGGATTTTCGATTTGTCCAAAATTATGTTCTTTGGTTTGCATGATTATTAGCTATTAATGTCGATTTATTACAAACAACGCATACTAACACATTTAAAGCAGTAAAAATATCATAAAAACTCAATTGAAATCCATTCATAACATTAAAAATGTCGAAGTCAGGATATAAACATGAAAAAATAATAATTCTAACGATAAATATAGACACAAAAAATAATAGTATGTATTTATCCCGATCTATAAACGAAAAAAAAAAAATCGAAAAAAAAAAAATTGTTACACAAAGTCAAAAAGCTCACCAAGTGTGCCATGTGTTTGCTTTCCCATCCATAGGAACCATAGTTCAGCCCTTTTTTTCTCCCATTTCAAAGCACACTTACATATTACTAAAACGCAACACAAACCCTAGTTAGCATTCCCCATTTCCACCCAATCTCTCTCTCTCTCGTCAAACCCATCTCGGCCATGGCTTCCCGGAGGCTCCTAGCCTCATTCCTCCGCTCCTCCGCCGCACGCCGTTCCAGATCTCCATTCTCCACCTCCCCCAAACCCAGCCCTCGCCCCTCCCCGGCCGGCCACTTCCTACACCGCTTCGCGACCCAGTACTCCACCTCCGCCGCCTCCGCAGTTCCGCCGCCTCCTAAATCCCCCACCGGCGCCTCCGCTGGCAAAATCACTGATGAGTTCACTGGTCAAGGCGCGATCGGGAAGGTATGCCAGGTCATCGGTGCCGTTGTTGATGTGAGATTTGATGATGGTTTGCCCCCGATCTTGACGGCGCTTGAAGTCTTGGATAATCAGATCAGGCTTGTGCTGGAGGTGGCTCAGCACTTGGGTGAGAATGTGGTGAGGTGTATTGCTATGGATGGTACTGAGGGTTTGGTTAGGGGACAACCTGTTCTCAACACCGGTTCACCTATTACTGTGAGTTTGTTATTTATTTTAAATCTGTTTTATTTGTTGACTGAGATTTGTTTGGTTGGAGGATTAAGGTTTCCAGTTTTAGTTTAGATCTATTTTTTGTGGTGGATCATGGTGTTTATTGATGCTTAGATTTGCACGGTTTCTGTTTATTTATCGCAATCGATCATCGGTAGAAGAGATTCTTGATCGTCTTGATTTGGGAATATGAGAAAGTTATAATATTATTTGTTTTTGGGTTAAAATGTATAAAACCTCCTGCAGTTATATCAAAACTGCTAAAAACCCGTTGTGTTAACGAAATATGCTAACCACAACCTGTGTTGTTGAAAAGTCTGTGTGAAATCCCCATTCCGATAGAAAATGAGAGTGTATTCATGGCTTTACCAAATGGTCCTAATTGTGCTCACGAGTATGTTGTTTGGGTTTGATTATGTTTAGCTATTAGTTTTTGTTTGAAATCCATTGTTTCTGCGACATGTCCTAATTATGCCTTCTCTGATTGCCTATGTTATTTTGCATTTCAAATATACAGAGATTTGATTTCGATTGCCATGTATGTGTTTGATCTCCAATTTCTGTTTCTAATCTCACGAGGTGTTATTGCATTTATTCTGGATGTTGTTAGTGGCTAATGTCAGATGGGTGTGTTTATCATTTGATTATAATGTCACCTCTATACTTTCAATTGTAGGTGCCTGTGGGTAGAGCCACTCTAGGTCGCATCATTAATGTTATTGGAGAGCCTATTGACCACAGAGGCGATATTAGTAAGTGTAGTTGCGTTTTAATTGACGATAATTCTTTTTAGATTTTTAAGTGGGTTGCAGCTTTACTAACAAAAGAACTTTGATGCAGACACTGAACACTATTTACCAATTCACCGTGAAGCTCCAGCATTTGTAGAGCAAGCAACAGAACAACAGATTCTTGTCACCGGTATCAAGGTATCCTTGCAAATCCTAGTGGTTGACTTTAGTTTGTATTAACCTCCCTTTTTATAGCACTCCACATTCATTTCATTTTCATGCCTTTTTGTTCCAAATTCCAGGTTGTAGACCTTCTTGCACCCTACCAAAGAGGAGGGAAAATTGGACTGTTCGGTGGTGCTGGTGTGGGGAAGACTGTGCTTATCATGGAGCTGATTAATAATGTTGCAAAGGCTCATGGTTAGTCCTCTTCCCTGCATTATATTTTTCTAAGATCGAGTGTGCTTAACAATCTGATTCTCAATATTACCTATTTTCCTTGTCAGGTGGTTTCTCTGTCTTTGCTGGTGTAGGAGAACGTACTCGTGAGGGTAATGACTTGTACAGAGAAATGATTGAAAGTGGTGTGATTAAGCTAGGTGAAAAGCAGGTTAGTATATGTCGATGTTTCCAGTATTTTTATTGTCTAATTTACTGTAGCCTTTCAGCTTATTTATTCTCTTCATACTTGTTTTCAGGCTGATAGCAAGTGCGCTCTAGTGTACGGTCAAATGAATGAGCCCCCTGGTGCTCGTGCCCGTGTTGGACTCACTGGATTGACTGTCGCTGAACACTTCCGTGATGCAGAAGGGCAGGATGTGCTTCTCTTCATTGACAACATTTTCCGTTTTACCCAAGTATGCTTGCATCTGATTTTCTTTGGTTTGTCAGCATTCTCTATGTAAAGTTTATGTTTAACATCTCTTCACATGGAACTTTACAGGCTAACTCAGAAGTGTCTGCTTTGCTTGGGCGTATTCCTTCTGCTGTGGGTTATCAACCTACTTTGGCTACAGATCTTGGAGGCCTTCAAGAACGTATTACCACAACCAAGAAGGGTTCCATTACATCTGTCCAAGCCATTTATGTGCCTGCTGATGATTTGACAGATCCTGCCCCTGCAACAACCTTTGCTCACTTGGATGCCACAACAGTGTTATCCCGTCAGGTACTTAGATATTTCCGTGGGTTGAAACTGGAAGAAACTATCTTTGTCAAGTACGATCTTGATCTATATTCTGGTTATTTGTTACAGATTTCTGAGCTTGGTATTTACCCTGCTGTCGATCCTCTCGACTCAACATCTCGCATGCTTTCCCCTCATATCTTGGGAGAGGAGCATTACAACACTGCCCGTGGAGTGCAGAAAGTTCTTCAAAACTATAAGAATCTTCAAGATATTATTGCCATTCTGGGAATGGATGAGCTCAGTGAAGATGACAAATTGACAGTTGCACGTGCACGGAAGATTCAAAGGTTCTTGAGCCAGCCTTTCCATGTTGCAGAAGTTTTCACGGGTGCACCCGGAAAGTATGTTGAATTGAAGGAGAGCATTAACAGCTTCCAGGTACATGCTATATACTTTAAGCTCTCTCAACAGTCAACATTGATCCTTTTGTTCCTGAAAAGTTGAAGCTCTTTATAAAGAACTTAAATATATTATTTCTAAAATTGCCCCAGAACTGCATGCAGTGGAATGGTAATTAGAACTCATTGCTGTTATAATATCATCCATAACAAAATCTAAATCAAATAAGTTCATCAATTCATACTAACTGCGTTTAGTTTGCAGCATTGGGTAAAATAATTAAGGTTTAGAACAAGATGCGCTTAGAAACCTTAAACCTAAAAGAGTTGCTTGAAAGCAAGTGCAACTCTTCAAGACCTTAAGGTAGGTTCTCATCTTACAATATAGGTTTGAAGGTGGTAATGTAGAAGAAATTCCCTGACAATACCAAATCTTGAAAATGTAAGATTATTCTTTTTTAAAGATTTCTTTTCTTTGTGGATTGAGGTCATCCTTTTGGGCTCTGAGAGATGCAGATTTTTAGTATTGTATGATGGCAGAATTGTTCCTAAAAATAAGTTGTAGGAGTTATGATGCCAAGCACATTCAGGTTTGGCTCATCTGTGTTGTTACACATATCAAGGGTGGGACTGCCCAGTTTGATGCATTTATCTTTTTGAATAGAGTTTAGTTTTTTTGACAAGTTGTGTATTTCCAATTTTCCACGTATTATGAGGACACATTTATTTCATAATACTGTCAGCTAAGTAGAAATTTTGCAATACATAATGAGTCAGATTGTCGAAACCATATGATGTTATTATAAATGAGTATGCAGTTGGTGATGCATCAAAGTAGAAGTTCTACATCAAGAATCAGATTGCTGAAATCATATACTGTGTTTGATGATTTACTATTTGATTGTGTGAATTGAGATTTCAATTATATTGGTGTGAATCAATGAGATAAATACTAACATGCTAATTCATTCTAAACTTCTGGGGAAATCGAACAGTTCATGAATATGGACTTTGAATATTATGGTTTTGTATAACATATTGTTATTGTGATATACTTGCAATTGGGGTTTAAATTTACTAAAATGGATGTTGGAAAAACAGTAAGTTTATTTTCTAAATTGTATCTTTCTGATGAATTTCTTGATTTATCCCAAACAGGGAGTGTTGGATGGTAAATTTGACGATCTCCCAGAACAATCATTTTACATGGTTGGTGGAATCGAGGAGGTTCTTGCCAAGGCCGAGAAGATTTCCAAGGAATCTGCTACTTCCTAGATAGAACAACAGGTCTAATGGCATTTCCTCTTGCCCTTTCGAGACTGATAATTGCGAAAATAATTTAGTTGATGGCAATACAAAGCATCATCTGGAGTTTTATTTTATTTTCTCTTGGAAAATTTATGATCTTGCTGTTTTTGTATGTACTGCGGGAATTGATACAAATGTGGAGCCAAGAGGCCTCCCTATGAAACCTCGATTTGTTTTGTTTTTCGTGTGTGAAGTAATAAGGGGGGCAAGATGGTGGACTTGTACATTTTTGCTTAAGTTTATTCTCAAGTAATTTGATTGCCATAGACTTTTTAATGCTTTTTTTCGTATTAAATGTGCTTAAAACAGCCATGCGGTTGAATTTAAATTGACCTTTTGGTACTTTTATTATGGGGTGATATTTACAGAGCTCTGAAATCTTATTGTCCATAGATTTTGATGAATTTATGCAGTACTTTAACACAGATTGAACTGGATGATTCTTGCATAGAGCAAGATTTATGTTAGATCCTATGTTAGAAGCAGATATCAGGCTCAAATTTTAACATTTTATTCCTATTATTTGATTATGTTGAAAGTTTTGATGACTTAAAATTATACATCAATCTCACAGAATGAGACATTTTTAATAATGCAAAGGATCCATTCACTTGTTGTTTTCGTTATCTTAGTAGCTTACATTGTTTGGCATTGCCCATTTATGTTTAGTTTCAAACGTAAATTCGTCCTAAAGAAATATTTTCACTATAAAAGTGAGAAAAAAAGTAATTTTAAGGATAACAAAGTAATTTAAGGATAAGATATGTTATTCGAACAATGAGTTTAACAAAGTAATTTTAAGGATAAGATATGTTAGTCGAACGATGAGTTTAGATGAGCTTTTCGAGAAAAATTTAATGTATGTTTTTTTGGTTTTGAATAATTTTTAATTGAACTCATGGATAAAGACATAAAAAATAGTGATCTTATTTTGAATGTTGTATTATTTTATATTATAATATATAATTAATTTAATTTTTGAAGTTAAAGATAACCGAAAAAATCAAATTTTATTGAAGCGAAACTATCTAGAATTTTGATAATTTTTTTATAAGATGACGAAGTGAGTTTTTTTTTTTTTTTTTGAAATATAGTTGCCAGCCAAATGTCTCATATATTTCTTCTAAATAAATTCTTCTAAATTAATATAAAAAATAAATGAAAAACACGTAATTAAACAAAAATCACAAGAACACGCTAATATAATTTCTTTTACATAGACTTTATCAGCTCTCGTGTAGTTTTCTTGTTTTTTTCTTTCAATTACACTATTTTCAATTTTATTTTTCCGATCAATCGAACCAGAATTCCACCACCATCAACCATGGCGGCGCCGTCGTCGTCGTCGTCCACCACGAACATCATGTTAGCTATATCCGAGAAGAAAACAAACTCAATCGATCTCTACAGGCCGTTGCGGAACTTCATAGTTATCAATTACTCCGAGCGCGAAGCACAGAATCTGGAGGATGATCTGGACACATTGAAGCAGCTCCGTGCTGACGTCGAGCGCGGCATCGCTTCCGATTCGTCGTCGGCGCGCCGTGACCTCCTGCAGAATTACTATAAAGTCCTCTGTGCTGTGGAGTCTAGGTTTCCGATCTCGCCGGACAAGGATCACGTCAATACGGTGACATTTGTTTGGTTTGACGCATTTAAGAACAAGCAGAAGGCTTCTCAACAGAACATATATCTTGGTTCGAGTTTTTGCTTTCGTTGAAGTTATTAATTAGGGTTTTTAATTTTGTTGTCATAATGTGAGATTCTTTGATTTAGTATTGTTACACAAGAGAGATGGAATTTATGAAAAAGGTGAAAAAACTACATTAATTGCTGATGTTCTTGATACAACTATAAGCTTTAAATTGATTGATGATCATCATCATTGTTCTTATATTGATTACAATTTTGTAATTTGATTTAGCTAGAATCTCGTAGGGGGTAATTTGACCAAATCGACGACTCAAGGGGGTCGAACCCAAATCGAAGTTTAGTAGATTATAGACTACCCTTGGTCTAAGTGTAGTTCAAAAGATGAAGTTATAACGTTTTATAGTAGGCTCGTAAGTAAGTACAAGGTGAATTATAGAGAGTGTTTGAGAGTGAATTTATCATATGGTCCCTTACAAATGAACAAATGGGGGCTATTTATTGGGGAATGACGGTCACGTCATGATGTGGCAAATGGATTTCCTGGATTGCGACACGTGTTCTGTGATGGAAGGCTTTGACGATCCAGGTCGTAAACCCGATCTGACTTGACCCTTTAGAATCTGGATGAATATTCTGCATGTATGTGTATTACTTATTACGAGGGGGCAAAAAAGTAATTTATCTCGTATGTGGCGTCATTGGGGGTAGTCTTGTCTATTTTTTTTACTCCATTAATTTTGACCCCATCATACTTGACATTTTCTAGTTCTGACAAGATTTCATCATTCTAATTTAACTTGTGTAGAAAAAGCTGCGGTATTGTTTAATTTGGGGGCAGTGCACAGTCAAATGGGATTGAGTTTCGATCGATCTGCAGTGGAAGGCAGGAGACAAGCATCACATTCATTTATAGCAGCAGCTGGGGCGTTTGCATTTTTGAAGGATAATGTGGCAGTGAAGGCATCAATTGGTAGCTCAACCACGCTTGATGTGTCGGTGGAGTGTGCAGGGATGTTGGAGAAGCTTATGTTAGCTCAGGCTCAGGAATGTGTATACGAGAATACTATAGCTAAGGGTAGCAGTCCTGGAGTCTGTGCAAAGATTTCAAGACAGGTGATTCTGCAAACTGAATGTTTTCTTCTTTTTCTCGTTATACAATATGTATAAATTGTAAGGCAGGCTTGTTATGGTTAGTAAATTTTTTGGATTGGGTTTGGTTTGAAGGATATCGAAACTAAGAATTCCAAATCCTTTAGGTTTGCTAGGATAATTTCTGGTAGAACATACACTCCTGCTTATTCTTTTAGCAATAACTAAAGAAGATACAGCAGTGTTGAAGCAGTTTATTCGGAGGAGACTCTTAGTATATCTTAGGTACTGGAGGTTATGCATTTGGTGAGAAAATAAAGGAAAAATGTGAGATGAAAAGTTTATGTTTGTAGGAACTTCTGGTATTAGCGACTTCTAGCTAATGGATTAAAGGGATGGATATTATCCATTCCGAAGTTGGATTTATGTGTATCTACAGTTGAGCTGACTGAATAAATTTGTGATTGTGATGTAATATCTGCTATTGACTTAGACTTTATGGCTCTAAGTTTAGCAGAACAGGTCTCCTGACAAACAGAATTTGAAAAAGCAACAGGTTTTGTTCACGATATTAAATTTGGATTTTTTTTCGTTTCTTTCTGATGTCTAGTCAGCCGCATCCAATTTGGAATTTATTTTTCTGTTTGTAATGGGACATGAGTCCTGGATATCTGCCATAGCACTTGATGAGTCAGCATGTCCTTTAGTCATCATTCTTTTACCTTATTTATCATTGAATGAGTCCAATTCGTTTTGGTTTATACAGTGTCAAATAATACTCATTCAGAATTTTTGATGCCGTTATCATATTGAAACATGAGAAAAAGGTGTTTTGATCAAATTTACATCCTGATTTTAATATTGATATGCTGACTAATTGGATGAAATTTGTGTTGTGGATTAACTTCTTCGATCACCCCTACTCCGTATCCTACAGAGAATAATATAATTGACTTGAGACAAATAGTGGCACTGTATGTTTCTGAAGGCACAACTTCTGCTTTATTCTTAATTCTCTTTATTCTATTCTGTCTTGAAAGTTAACTCAGCCAAAATGATACATGTATACTGTTCATTGACACCATTTGGTGGAAAAGATCTTCTTCATATCTTAATTATGAAATAAATTTATATTTAAGGGGAACACAAATTTTGGAGTTTGATTTCAAGTACTTGCACCTAACAATAACTTCATTGATGTTGATTGCAGGTTGGGCTATTCTACGAGGAAGCTTTGGCAGCATTGAGCGTTGCCCCTTTAAACCAGCATTTTGACAAGGCCTGGATAGCTCATTTCCATCTAAAGGCAGCCTTGTTTTATGCAGAAGCTTGCTATAGGTATGGTTTGGAGCTACATGAGAAAGAAGAGATTGCTGAAGAAATTGCACGCTTGAAAAGTGGGATTAATGCTTTGACAGAGGCAAAAAAGTCGTCTCCTAGAGGGGCAGCTCAGCAGCTCTTGGATGCAATAACTAAATTGGAAGCTAATTTGAATCGTAACCTGGAGAGGGCTGTGAAGGAGAACGACAGAGTGTACTTAATGAGGGTTCCTCCTGCAAGTTCTTTATCACCACTTCCTGCTTTTTCCATGGTTAAGCCTATGGCAATGAATGACGTGCTGGATGCTAGCAGGGAGAAGATGTTCACGAGTCTTGTCCCGGATAATAGTGCAAAAGCGCTTTCTAGGTACACTGAAATGGTCGATGACATCATTAGGACCCAGGCTGAGAAACTGCAGCAGGGAAGTGAACTAGCTCGAGTGAGACTGAGGGAAATGGATTTACCTGATTCTATTCTTGCTTTGGAAGGAAATTTTGCTTTGCCAACAGCTTTAAAAGAAGATGTAGAGGCAGTGCAGATTTGTGGGGGGGCGGCTGGTTTGGAAGGGGAGCTTCAGCAACTGAAAGATTTAAGGAGAGTAAATAGTGAGATGCTGGTTCAGATAGAGGAGCAGTTGCAGAAAGAGGCTGCAGAAGATGCACAGTTTAGGAACCAATTTGGAACTCGATGGACAAGGCCACAGTCTAGTACCCTGACGAAGAACTTGCAGGACAGGTTCAATAGGTTTGCTGCCAATTTGAAACAAGCCGGAGAAAGCGATGCTCGGATTGAAAGATCTGTGAGAGAACATTCAGCACTTATGTCCATCCTTGACTGCCGTCCGGTCAGCTTTTGAACTTCATTTAATGAATTTTACCTGTCTTCTTGATCCTCAATTTTGTTGAATCAGCTTTGTGATTAATGTCTTGAGATCTTTGAGTTGGCCATATATTTGTTTTAGCTAGACTTGAGCTCGAAAAAATTCGAGCTCCAGCAGAGCCTGACGAGTCGAGCTTTTCAAGTGAGCCGAGCTCAAGCCCCAAAAAAAAAATGTTCGCCAGCTCGCGAGCCAAAATAATTTTATTTATTTATTAATGTATATATAATATAATATTTTTTCATTTATCAATATATAATGTATAATATATAATATGTTATAATATATATATATAAATAATATATTTAATATTAATTATGATTGTATTTAATAATGTATGTATAAATACAAAATCAATAATATATATTAATTAAAAAAAAAAAATTTTGAGCTCAAGCTCGTCCCGACTCGAGCTTGAGTTTTGAAGCGCCTTCTGGCCTTTTTCTGGATTTCTCCTTCACCATGTAAAACAGAGACTCTTCATTTAGACTAGAGTGTTTTGTCTGACTAAATTGTGCTCTAAACTGCAGCCTCCTGTGTTTTTTAACTGTATCTACACTCAACCACCATTTAAATGGAAAAATGGAACCCATTTAATCAGTTTTTTCCATGACTAATTAATTGGTTGAAGCCTTCAGCAATAGTCGTCCAGATTGGTAGTAGTCAATTATACGGCTTTATTCTGTGCCCTCTTGAGACCCAAAACTTCGTACTATCAGAGTCATTTGTGTAAAAATTCAACGTCCAAAGTCTTAAATCGACACGTAGATATCTAGAGTTGATTAAAACCAACTATTTACTACTTTAGATAGTGTAACATGTGCCTAAAGGTGATGCTAATACTTTAACATCCAAGGAAATCAGGAGGGGTTCTAAGCTATTAAAAACACTACAAAATCAAGTAATTCTATTTTACGTTGATGTTCAATCAATTATGTTGAAGTTTGAACAAGGACATTGAGTCTTCTTGTTTTCATGTAGATGCAAACCTTTATGCCAGATTTTTAGACATACCATTTGTGTTACTTGTGTTATAAATTTTGTGATTTCTTCATAGCCTTATGTTTGCATTCTTTGGCTTTTGATAGATTGAAACTGCTCTGCCAACTCTTGCTAGGCCAATAATGTCACTGGATGCCAATGAAGATGCTATAGTTGGAGCCCTGAAGCAGAGCTTGGTAACTTAACATTCTCTGGCTATAATTTGAATGGTTAATGTGTAATCTATATCTTGAACATTGCTGTCAGTTAATTTCTCATCCACATTTTCTTTAAATTTCTATAGTATCATTTTTCTGGTTTTACTAAACCACATCAGAAGGACTTGATGCGATGCAAATATAATGAGCATACTTTATTGAGTTAGTGATATTGATTGGTTTGTTTAATGTGTATTGTTCCACATCAGCCACATTCCTCCTATAAGAACATTGATGTGGTACTTTGGCCGCATGTTGGTATTTCTCTACACACGCTCATCAAAGGAATTGAGTAAAATGTCAAATGTATGTTGTTTTACATCTTTCTATTCTTCCAATGAGGATATTGATCGAGTACTTTTACCTCATCCTGCTATTATTCTACAAACTCTCATAAAAAATCAGTTCTGGACATTTTAATGCAAAATAAACCAGTTGTTACGCTGTTTGCCTTAATATACTGCTAATAGATATCTCACATATTAGTCGTGGCTTAGTGTAAACTCCTGATATGCTTACAGTCTGATGTCGAAGCTTTCTTTTCTTGTTGGGTGGACTTTCATATCAAATAGTGAGGTTTTGATATAACTGAGATCAGTAATTCCCAAGGCATGGAACGATGTCAAGCTTGCATGGGCGTATTGCTAGTACTCTTTGAATGCTTCTTGTGAAAAGAAGTATACAGCATTATGGCATGCAATATACCAAAAATTTCCATTTTATTCATCCAAGAAACTGTTGTAAAAGTATCCTTCCACTCTCAAACACAAGGCCTAAAATGTGCCATGTCACATCTTATACCTATAGCCAATTTGGGACATAAGTACATGGATAGCTTTAGTACATGTGATTGGTAATTTATCTGATATAACAGAACTGTTTCTTGAACATTGTAGTTTATACTCATTACTGAGATCTGTCTTGCACTTGGTGTATATGTTGCTGAAAATGATGACAAGAACTGTGCGTAAAGAAATGTTTGACTATGCAGAATGTAATCCGCTTTATTTGTTGATATACAAATCAAGAAATGCAAATGACTTCTAAATTTAAACTTCTTTCAAGTCCCTTTTTCTTTGAGAGGACTGATGTATCAACAAGCTTTTGACTTATTCCATTTGAGTGCAGAGGCAATTGGAGACTCTTGGGGCTCAAAGAGCAGGTCTTGAAGATTTGCTGAAAGAAATGAAGAGGAAGGTAAGATTGGTCTCATTAATTTGCGAATTATTGTGATTGTCAAAACTAACATTATGTGCTAGCCATAGGTACAATATGCCAGAGATTAGGGGTGTTCATCGGTTCGGTTCGGTCCCAAATTGAACCTAAATAAGAACCGAAAAGGTCCAGATCCGGTTCAGTTCATTTACGTTTTGGTTAAGATTAGTTTTAATTCCTTTTCTTGGAAGTTGTCACTACAAAACACTTTTCATATAGTTTTTGGTATTAAAAAAAAATTGGTTTTCGGTTATTCGAACTGAACTGAACCGAAAACGAAAGAAAAAAATCCCCAAAACCAAACCAAATTTTTTCGAATCAAACCGAATTCTCTGTTTTCGGTTCAGTCGGGCCATGTAAAGGCTATCCAGCACAATGCAGTCAGTCAGCCCTGCCTCTGTTGTTGATCTATTGACTTCCTCCTTAACCATATTTCTGGCATACAATTTGAATCATGATTTATCTTAATTCCAATAGGGTGTTTAAATTTGAGAATGCGATTCTGTGAGAGTTATGGCATTTATTTGGGTTTGTTTCTCTACATAAACTATTAATCCATATCATGGAGCGGTCTGGTCTGAGATGGTTTATGCGATTGGAAGCAGCTATATTTTATCTACCATAAATATCATCCCATCTGTTTATAGAGAATTATCAACATAGTTTTGACTGAACTTGTATATCAGACATGCAAGCTCCGACTCTGTTCACAGTTGTTATGACCTAGTAATCATTAAACTTGCTGGCTCAAATTGATCAATGTAGAGAATAATGTTCAATCCTTTCTTTTTTCCCCTTCCAATCTTGAAATCAAGTTCGTTTTAGCAATGAAGCTTGCTTTTGCAAGGACAACAAAACAATCATGGTAGAGGGATATATTCAGACTAAATCAAACGTTGTGAGAAAGACATTCCTGCTCTAATAATGAATATCTTGTTTTTATTTCTTCACATCTATGTAACAAGAAATATTGCGAGAGTGGAGTTCAGTTCATTTTTATGGTTGGACTTCAGGAGATTGAACATAACATAATTTCACATTGTTTGGCTTAACCTTTGATTCTCTCAGATTACTTGTTCTGGATCATTTTCAGATTTTTGTTGTTTTATTGTGTTTGTGGTATGTGGATCAGGATGATATCTTACCCAAGTTGATGACCTCCACTGGCTCCCATGAGGATCTGTTTAGGAAGGAGATATCAAAGTATGACAGCATTTGTGAAGAAATTTGTCAAAACCTCGAAGCTCAGGAACAACTATTAATGCATATTCAGGTATGAATTTAGTTCCTATTTTGTCAATGAACTTCCTAATAACAAGGTTCCTGCTATCGGGACTTTGTTTAAGTGCACATTGTAAGATTTCATCAACATTGATGATGTTAGATAACTAATTCTTTTGAAATATAATCTGTTCTTTAAAGCAGTTTAAGAGGTGGTTTAGAAGCAATCAGTTTTGGGATTTGCATCTCTCTCTCTGGCTCTCCCCACTTATAATCTCTGTACATTTTGGCGCTCATGCATACACTGTGTGGTTTGTACTTGCTAGACGATAGGTTGTAAAGGTCTAGAAAGCAGAGTAATACTTGTTTGGAAGTTTTCAGATATAAGAATGAGAAGGCAATTGTTTGACGTACCAGTCAGGTTATTCAGATGGTTGATACCCTACTTCATGTTTTATAGATTCTGCAGATAAAAGAATATATGTATGCAGCTTTATTTAAGATTGTATCATGATATGCGAATCGTCCATCATACTCATTTTGAAAAATAAGTTTCTAGCGTGTCTTATCTCGGGATCGTCCCGTTCTCTTTTTGATTTTATTCGAGCTTTGTTTTAGGAAGTTGATTAAAAACTTTACAAGCCATCCATCACATAGATTATTCATCCTAATATAATCACTTGTATCTTGCACAGGCCCAAAACGATGAATTTGCTGCTATCTTTAACCTTGAAGACTATAAAGGTATGACTTGCTAGGTTCTTTTTGTGCCATCCTGTTCATAACTTGTGGGGCCATTTCCCATCCTTGAAATTTGGTATGCCAGGTTATGTTTACCATTTGGCTTTCCTGATCTATCAAACCAGAACTGATATTATTTACGTCTATATTGAGATTTATCTATGTATGGGGTCACTTGTGTGGCATTCGGATTTGGTGTCTGGTTTTATACACACTCACCTTTGTTGTCAATTGTTCAAAGGATAACAAATGTTGTTTCTAAATGGATTCAGATGCTTCTCCTCTCGTCTGATACAGTGTTAGAGCATGATTAGCTTCTTGCTTTTTTTTATCCTATGATTATCTTCAACATTGTTAGAAAGTTTCACGTTTCCTTCATAAGTTATCTGGTTGATGTGGTAACCTAGAGAAGATGTAGTCACGCTAGTGCTGTGTTTGTGTTCTGCAAGTCATTCTTTTCTGTTCTGGACATATTTTTATTTTGTTGTTAATTTGTTTCTTATTGTAGTCTAGTTATAGTGATGAAGTCATGATATATTCAGGTCGAACATTATTAGTGGGAAGATAACAACCTTAGTACTAACATAGTTGAAAACCAATTTCTTTCTAATCTGAGACAACTTTATCATTAGTGACTTCTTGATTGGTGTAATCGAAAGTACTGATGTTTTCAGCATGTAAGGAAATTGTAGAGCTTGATCTGTGTTGATATTTTCTTATTTTTGTTCCCAGCTTCTCGTGAAAAGGGATATAGACAGATTGAAGCTGCCATAGCTAAATTCCAAGAAATCAAGGAGAACATCAATGAAGGATTGAAGTTTTATGTTACCCTTCAGGTACAAAATTCTATTACCGTTACCCGCTACTTTATTAATCTAGTTGTACGCTTGGAACAGAAGATTGGAGTTGAACTCTGTAGGGTCAAAGCAGATGCCAATTTTCTATGTCCTCTAGTGATGAAACTTGAAAGTCGACCTCTACATTTGAACGTTGCAAATAACGGTGCATGAATAAATTTGAAATTTTACGTAAACATGTCAAATGTTGTAAGAGTGAAGAATGTCATTACTTTTGAGGGGAAAAAATGGGAAGATAAACTTTTCTTTTATGTGAAGAACGCCAGCTATAGAGTTGTAGACGGCTGATTGAGTGGCTGAGAGCCTGAGAGTCGAGCTTGTTTTTCCGATAGCTAAAAGATGGATTGTCCTTGATCCTATGTTCTTATAAGAAAATGCATGCATGTCCTAAATAAACTAGTAGCTCACTAGTCGGTAAAGGAAAACTGGACAATGGGTTGGCATTTAGCTTTATTCGTTATCTATGAAAACTAGGGGTGGCAAAATGGTCCGGAACCACAGTTCCAATCCAATTAAACTAGTTTGGGCTGGGTTGGTTCCTAAGAAATTTGATTTGGTTCCTAATGGATCCAACTAAATTTCAAGTTAGGCCCAATTTGCTTCCAATAATCTAAATTATAAAGAACAAAATGTAAGATAGAGTCGGGTCGGGCTTGGTTCCCTTTCGGGTGACTTTGGTTCCATTTTGGGTTGAGTTGGTTCCACTTAGAACCATTTAAGAAACCAACCCATTTAAGAACCAAACCGTTGGAACCAACCCAACCCGTCCATTTGCCACCCCTAATGAAAACCATCATGCCAAAAACTTAACACGCCTTAGTTTGACATGCATCGTCATTTTAGTCTCTTATCTTTCCTAATGCAACATAGATTGGTTAGATTCATATCTAGATATGATTTTTTCGTGAAACACAGGATGCTATCACAATTGTAAAGCAACAATGCAGCGATTTTATAATGACTAGAAATATCCAGTGCCGAGATATGATCGATGATGTCCAGAGGCAGATATCAGGTCTTAGCTTCCAAGATGGAAAAAGCACTGCTGGATACTCTTATGGGCAACCTCAAAGAGCCAATTCTCCTGACCTACCAAACACGTCTCATCCCCAAAACCCCACTTACCAGCCACCTCAGCATCCAACAAGGCCTGCATATTCTCAAACACCTCCGTATGGGGCCCCACCACAGCAGCCTCAGTATGGGGCCCCACCACAGCAGCCTCCTTATCACGCACCCGGTTCGAACCCTCCATATGCACCTCCCCAACACCAGCAGCCTGGGATGAACCATGAATATGGTCAACCAGGTTATCCTGGTTGGCAGGGCCAGTACTATAATGCGCCACCTCAGCAACCTGGATCAGTGCCACGGCCTCCTTATACGGCTCAACCTCCATATCCACCTCACCACCAGAGTGGCTACTACAGACAGTGAAGAGTTCTATTCTCCATATCGGTTGGATATAGTTGTTTTATTGCTTACTTGATTCACATTTTGATTGTATCGGTGAAAATGAATATCGTACAGTTTATATTCTTGACTTGGTTCTGAGTTGATTAAGATTGAAGTGTTGTATTCATCTTGCGGCTCGTGTCCTGCAATCGGTATGTACAGATTTCAACGTTTTTCCTATTCCCGTTGTAATCACCAATATATTTGTTTTAGGTATTCGTGAAACTTATTCGACAACTATGGCCTGTGATACTGTTGCAATATTGATTTGTAAACAAATTTTGTGTACATTTCCTGCAGTATTATTGTTGAAATAAATCTTGTTATTGGCTTGCTCAAACTTCAAATATCTTACTACATGTATAATGTCTGCTTATAGTTTATTGTTTCTGCCTTTGTTTTAATCAGTCTTCTTGTAGAATTGTATATTCTGTGTTATAAGTTATTGGTATTTTGTAGTAATTTTTTCCTGTTGGCTAGAATGGATTGTATCTGCCATATTTGATCTCAAGGCTAGGCCCTCCATCTATGGATCATTAAATATAAGAAAGAAGATTTAATCAGCTCCAGTCCTTGATTATGAATATAATCCACCATCATTCTTATGGGATGAGATTTTCTATTTTAAATCATGTTTCATACGTAGATGTTATTACACCAACACTTATTAAGGGATGTTTAGCATGAGTAAATATTTTGATACATGCCAAATATACACATTTGAAATAGAAGAATATGGAACAAAGATTTGGAATAGAAAATTCTATCTTTTATTTGGGTTCTTACGTAATTTTAATTTTACAAACAACCCTAAAAGATTGCAGATGATATATTCAACCCCTACAAACTAAACAAATTCTTCTACTCTTTTAAAAGATCAATATAGGGCAATATTATATAATAATTAAAAAAAAACATCAAACAAACATCTAATAAACTAAATAAGGAAAAAATACAACACATATATGAAAATAAGAAAAATACAAAAAATGTTGTTGAAGATAAGTATCAATGTGAAGCAATGCTGATGAAATGGCTGTTTGGCCATGCATGCATTTAGCTCGTGTGTTTGTTTCAATATTTTGTCTTTCTTCTCACTTTATCTCCTTATATTCCGATCTTTAATCCAAACTAATCACACCAAAACTCGAGTTAATTTGTTCGATCCAAACGAAACCCTAATGGAGAACCCTCAATTGTTCTTCATTTCCATCATTTGTCTCAATCTCAGCCTTCTGGTTTCTGGGATCGGATCGAGCAGCTATAATGTTCAATCGATTTTCATATTTGGCGACTCGATTTTCGACGCTGGAAATAATCACTACAATGAAAATTGCACAGCTCAGGCTGATTTTCCACCTTATGGATCAAGTTTCTTTCACCACCCCACTGGAAGGTTCACTAATGGCAGAACTGTGGCAGATTTCATTTGTAAGTATAATTCTAAACACACACACACACACCCATGTGGGTATGTGTGTTTCTTTTATGTTCATATATATATATATATATATTATGATGTATGAAGCCGGGAAAATTGTAAGGATATCACGATTCTAATTTTATTCCTGCGTTTTACTAAATTTAAAGTAATCTGATAAGGTTGCAACATTAGTGTTTTTTTAATCAATGTTAGTCCTATATGTTGTTTTTGTTATTTAAAATTGCATTTTGCTGCTTAAACTATAAATAATGAAAAATTGGATTCATGTATTATGAGAAAGATTTCCCATTCCTTGGCCAAAAAGATAAATGTATCAAACATCCCTTAAACAAATTAATATTATTGTCACTTACCTGAGGAAAATTAGAAAAAATGGTTGAGCAAGATGATGATTGAGCAAAATGGTCGAAATATGGCAGTAGTATATGTATGGTTTAGTTATATATATATTTGCAATGAATAATCTGCAAAATAATAATTCTAATGATTCGAGTCGTATATATGAATTTATAGCACAATTTATCGGAATTCCTTTGCAAAAACCGTTCCTTGAGGCGCAACTTGAGATTGTGAAAGGAATTGAAAAGACTTATCCGTCAAATGGTATCAACTTTGCTAGTGCTGGCAGTGGAGTTTTACTAGCAACAAATAATGATTCGGTAAGTTTCGCCTCTTATATATATATATATATCAATGTCATTATAATTGTTCAGAATATATCATCAATCACATGACAAATATAATTCATTTTTAATATGACGATCTAAAACTTTTAGTCAAGAATATAAGGCAATAACAAACACTATGGAATTTTAGTCATGTGAATAAGAGGGATGCCATTTTGACATGGAAAATTACACTTATAGTAAAATAAGTTACTCCTAGTTTAATTTTAGTCTCATTTATTACGTATTTTATGAAATGTCTCATCTCAATCAAATTTTTCATCTAAAAATTAATAATAAACTACACTAGTCAATATTTTGATTGAACTTTTGGAAAATATTTTGTGTGTATGAAAGGCATGCGATATTGGGTATAATATCGTAATATTAATAATCCATGTTTGAGTGAATTCGTGCATAAATTTAAAAAGAAAACTGAGTATGATTAATGAGGTTGACCATTCAACTTAGAAAATAAAATCAGTTGAGACTAAATGTGAACTTATCAAATGCATAACCATGGCGTTCGTCATGACTTAGCAAACAGATTTTTCATCCTGTTTGTGGCATCTTCACAATTCATTCCAAGGTTCGTGTTTACTACTTCATCAGCTTGATTTTTTTTTAAATCGAGGTTCGTTGTTACTATTAAATTCGGTATAAGATTGTTCAAGATTCCAATTTAACACTGAATCGATCAAATCCTGAGTAGATTCATATCATGTCATATATTCAAAACACCAAGTATATATTTAAAATATCAACCAATCAATTTCGTTAAAAATTTAAAATCTATAATTTTCTATACTATATCCTACTACTAATATGTCTCGATATCGATGACATGCAGGGAGTAACACCACTTCAAATTCAAATCCAACAGATCCAAACCCTAGTCAAACAAAACCTCATTGACCGAAAACTCATCGAAAAATCCCTCATTTTTCTCGAATCGGGCTCAAACGACATCTTCAACTATTTCTTCCCATTCGATGCTCCAATTTTCACTCCAAATGCTTATGTACAATCCATGCTAAAACAAGTTGTGATATTTGTGGATACAATGTACAAACTTGGGGCCCGTCGGTTTTCATTGTTCGGGTTAGGGCCCGTGGGCTGTGTTCCGGCCCGAACCCTTTTGCCTAGTGCACCTATTACTAAGTGCTATGGAAAAATGAACAAAATGGTGAAAAATTATAATGTGGGGTTGGAGAATATAGTGAAAACTTTGCCTGTGAAATATGATGGTGCTATTGGGGTTTACGGAGCGGTTTACGATACTGTGCAGGATTTTCGAGGCAACCCTAAACGCTATCGTAAGTTCTCGTTACTAAATCCATTTATGACGTACAATTATTGATTTTATTTGTGAAAGATTATCATGCATATGGGAAAATATGGAAAATTTGCACGTTTTGTCTCATATCCCGAGTTCAGTTTTGGTCTCTGCGTGTTAAAAGCTTCTTATATTTAGTATCATAACTTTTAAAATTTTTCACGTTTGAAAAAACTGACGGTTAACTCTGTTAGTCGATAATTTTTTGGAAGAATTCATGTCTGAATAGACTCACACACGTATTATATTCAATATTATGATGTTTTTACTAAAAATCATGTGTCTCTTATACATTTTTTTTTTCTAAAAGTCTGGTCAAAGTGTTGACTAACGGAGTTGACGGTTAAATTTTGGACGGTGAGACTAAATGTGAGACATTTTGAAAGTTATTATGAGATTATATATGATAAACCCATAATGAATACGACTAAAATTAAACTTGGATTAAGTTATGGAACAAAAATATTATTTTCCTTGGAAAATAACATATTATAGTTAACATACTATGTTTATTGTAATTTCTTATCAAATCTATGGTATATAGTAAGAATACTTTGAACATATTAAGTATCATTCACATCTAAGCTGATTTGATTTGTAGCTGAAGAACTTGGATTGTAAAAAATATATTCTATCATGAAACCCTAACTATAGATACAATCTTGAAATGTAAAGAAATATTTGATCTTCATATTTCTTAACACAAAATTTATTCTATCTTGTAATGCATACACACTTCAACACGTTAAATACGTATACGTGCCATGTTAAATCTAAATGTGAAATATCTTATATACACAACTAGCATATATAAAATAACTACAAGATGAAAACTATCATCGTGTAACACAATTTTCAAAACTAATAATACTACATCTATAATAATCTCAATATAATCACAATCAATTTATATATATACATATATCTATATATATAAATTCATCAAGGGCTTAAATGTATTTTATTTTTTTCTCAGGATTTGTGGATGTAGAAAATGCATGCTGTGGAGATGGAACCCTAAGAGGAGAGCTTCAATGTGGGAAAGAAGGGTACAAAATATGCACTAACCCTAACCAATATTTGTTTTGGGATTTCTTTCATCCATCCGAGAGAACTTATAAGCTCATCTCGAAGGCTTTATGGGCTGGAACTCGAGCTCGAATCAGACCCTTTAATTTGAAGACACTTGCGAATATCACAATCGCTCAGATATAATAATGAAATTTATAAATAATCGTGTATTTGCATGAGATTTGAGGACATTTCTTGTTTGTTGTCGGGAAAAAATAATCGAAATAATTTTGATTTGGTAATGTAATACATATGACATATAGAGAGTATTTGTCATGGTTCAAAGATTGCATGATTTCTAGATCGAAAACATATTTTAAAAGTTATGGGGCTAAAATTATAATTTTTTTTTGAATACTTATCATGTTCACACAAGATTTAAAAAAAAATATTACTTATGATTGACTCGTGTGTTTTGCTTATAATTACTAGCCTTTGTAATTAATTTTAGATTATCAGATTAAAGACTAACATTCTCCTATTTAATTTATATTATTTTCATATTAGATATATAATGGAAATTTGCCAATAGAGGATAAACATCTAAAATAGAGTTGAAACAAGACCAAGCCATTGAATTTTCAATGTTAGGCAAAAGCATGACGAAGCAATGGGGCATTAGAAAATAGCACTATATTTATTTAATAATGAATAAGAATAATAATAGAAAAAAAATTGACCCCAACCGAGTTAAGCATACAAAAATCAAATGTAAAATTAAGCAGTGTTTTAAAACTTGATTAGGTCCGATCTGTTGAATCGTAAAATAGTAAAATCGAATCTGTTTGAATGGGTGTAAAAATTGGTTATTGCAAGAAATCACCAAAAATCATCAAATTTGTGCGACTCACTAGTTCGACCCAATATTGGTCAAAAATATTATTCAAGTCTTGAAATCATATAAAATAAAGAATAAATTATATTTTTCATTTCACGTCTTCAACCCTAAAAATTTGCTCTAAAATTGAACTATAATACTGATATATATATATATATATAAATATTATAATACTTTATATTATTGACATAAATACATACAAATATCGAGTGGATATAACGGAAATAGTTTTAAAATATATATGATACATAATATATATATATTTTATAACGTTTATTTGTATATTAATTATTCTTTATTATATTATTACTAATTCAACCATAGTTGACTCGACGATTGAATCAACCCAATCAATTTGACCATTCAATGTTCGAGTTGGATTTTAAAATATTAGAATCAAGCCAAATCATGTTCCAACCCAAGTGACTTATTATGTGGCCTAAACATTATGGCACTTTCTCTATGCTTAAAGGCACACATAAAATGTTATGAATGTTTATTTGAAAATAAAGTTATTGGCTCATTGCATAAAATATAAGATTACAAACATTCAACATTTATTTTGTAAATTATATGGTCAAATTTGACGACTTTTATTAAAATCTTAGTGATTACTGATTAGTAGGGACCTTACTCCTTTCTTTAAGCAGTCTACTAATTTGTGTTTAAATTAATTTGTCATATATTATTATGAACACAAATATTTTTTTAATAATAAGATTTTTTTAATGCAAACAAAGCAAATGGTGACAAAAAATGGGCAGCTTCCGTCCATTTCGCCTAATTGAAAGTTTGAAACCACTTCCCATAAAAACAGTCCACAACTGTCTGCCCATATCTCTTAACTAATCTACTTTAAAGTGCACACATTTTCCTTAATTTAATTGTCCTACCATATTATAAATAAATAATAAAATTCTGATCACAAGGCACAACACAAACACGAGAATTATGTAATATAATTCTCCAATATCATTATAATATAAAAATTATATATAAGGGATAATTAATATATAAGTGATATATACTACGGATAATAGGTCATCATTTTTTTTACTTCCTTAAAATATAATAAAAGTTACATTTAATAAATGCATTTAATATGATTTCCGTAATTTATATTTTATATAATAAAAAGATATCCTACCATATCAAGTACTACTGGTTAAATTGAGAAAAATGGGCTTTGATATATAATATTTCTCTTTTTTTTGGTCAATTATCATAACCTCTCTTCTCGATAAAAAAGAATACAATTTCTTTCACCCACTATAAAGTACAATATAACCCTATTAGATAATTATTTTATCACCCAATTAGGTAAAAGATAAGCCAAATTATTTGATGCTCAACTCACATTTGCTCGCAAAAAGTTTGTTTAAACGTGGTTTGTTAACTTATTAAATCAAGTTTGATTATTCTTTTTTGTGTTCACATGGGTGTGAAACTCAACTCATGTACTAAAAAAGATAAAATTTGTGCTAAAAAATCAAGCTACTTGAATTCGACTTGATTAAAACTTGATTAAGTTTATTTCATTAACAATCAAATTTAACTTGAACACAATTTTTAAAACCTAATATAATTCAAACAAATTTACGCAACAACTTATTCGACTCGATCTTATTTACAACCCTACTCCTTATCAATTAAATATATTATAATTTCACCCGGCTAACAAGCTTATATTATATAGATAAATTAGAAAAAAATGAAGTTTTATTAGAAATTATAAAATAAGTGATGAAATGTAAACGCAATTA
This sequence comes from Verbascum thapsus, assembly GCA_963669365.1. Taxonomy (NCBI): domain Eukaryota; kingdom Viridiplantae; phylum Streptophyta; class Magnoliopsida; order Lamiales; family Scrophulariaceae; genus Verbascum; species Verbascum thapsus. The sequence continues at coordinate 18,981,280 of OY770105.1, forward strand.
TATATATGACCCTATCTATCTATCTATCTATATATATATATATATATATATATATATACTTTTCTCAAGTAGTTGATACATTCTCAAGATCTTCAACTCAAATGGGAAACTACATTTCCTGCACTCTTCCATCTCCCAAACTACGAAACCCCAAATCAGCCAGAGTTATCATCCCCGGCGGCGAAGTGCGGCAGTTCCGGCAGCCGGTCACGGCGGCGGAGCTCATGCTTGAGTCTCCAAACTATTTCCTCATCAATTCCAACGCCTTAAAAATCGGCAAACGATTTTCGCCTCTATCAGCTGACAAAGACTTGGAGTTTGGTAATCTTTATACTATGATTCCGATGAGGAGATTAAACTCCGTCGTGACGGCGGCTGACGTGGCGGTTTTTCTGATGGCGGGTAACGCCGCCGCGAAGCGGATATCCGGTGTGAAGGTATCACCGGAGGCGGCGAAATCGACGGTTGAGGAATCGAGTGAGAATGGACGGCCGAGATTGAGTTTGGAAGGGGTGGCACCGGAGTATAAGTATAGACCGGCGGCTTGCCGGTCGAGGAGGCCCGGGTTGGATACGATTGTAGAAGAACCGGTTTTATCAAGATAACTTTTTTAAGAATATAAGATAGTTAAATTTTAGGGTATGATCAAATTTCAAATGTTACATTTTGAATTTTCAATGTTTTTGATGTTTTATTGTGGGATAGTTAAATTTGTATTTGGATGATACAAAAAATACATAGGTCATGATTATAACATATCGAGTCCAATAAATTTGATATGACATGCAAATTTGAGCTTATAAAAAATATGGTGTATGTCACATTGAATTTAATTAATCCGATGTGATATTAGAATTTTTCAAAATATATATAGATGAAATTAGAATAGTGAAATTTTGAGATGATTGATTGTATTATAAAGTAGGAAAAATTGAATGTTATAGCTTGTTACTTCCTTTTGAATTTGGCTTGTTCAATTTTGCGGGCACATGGAGCTCATATTATATATTATCACCATTTACGTGGTACAAATTATTTATGTTTATAAATTTGGAATTTGTTGGTTGGTAATGTATTTTGAATAATAATGGATATTCTATAATATTTGGGAGTTACGTCAATTACTACCCAATATGTGTATGATAGTTTTCGTTATTTATTTGCTTTTCACATTTTATAATTACGCAATTGTTTTGTTTGTATAATATTAAAATGTCGTATCAAAATGTTATATAAAAAATGTTCCTATTTTGAATCAATTAACTTTCGTTTTGACCCAGCCCGGAAGATTTGAATGTATCTACTTCGAGAAATCAAATTGGTTGAATTTTAGATATAAAATACTAATTACTAATACATAATAGAATGTTGATTTGATTAGAAGTCAAGCTAAGATGTAAATAGTAAATATAAAAGTGGCCAACATTTTTAAGCCGAAAAAATAAAAAGAAAGGAGAAAAAAGCAACTCAAAGACGAACTGAATTTAAAAGAGCTATGGGGCCTAGTATAAATATATAACAATTTATGTACTTCAAATTATATCAAGCTAGTAAAGTAGGGATGTTATTTTTAATTTTGTTGGATATTTTGATTTAGTATATTATGTATTGACTCTATTTTGATTAGGAATTTTTAAGTAAGTTTTCGTGTGTTGAAAGTGGAATAATTTCGACTTAAATTAATTTACGTTTAGAGTAGATAAATTTAGAGCATTCAATTATTTGAATCCGATTTCGGATAGAATGAAAAATTAATTAACAAAATGTATTGTTTAAAACGTGAATTATAATTGGTATTACAGTCATATAAAAAAATACATAATTAACATGTAGTTGGTAAATTCATAATTAAATGATAACAATTATATAATTGGCGATCACAGTCGTATAAAAAATGTAGTTGGTAAATAAGTGCATGGTGCAACCGCTAATACCAAATCATTCGTAATAGGGATTATTCGTCAAAGAATACAACTATTGGGGCTGAAATGCACTACCCCGAAACTATCAACAACGGTTTTCTCACCCAAAATCCTTCATTTTCTATGAATAGACCTACGTCATAATCATATTTTCTTCTCCCGTATTCTCTTAAATACAACTTTGAGTCTTTAAGAATTAAACCCAAATCATTTAAAAAGCACTAAACTAAACAATTAAATATTTAGTGCTTCTTTGGTTAGGGTTTACAGGAGTGATATATTAATTATCAATTATAATTTTAAATTTGATTCAACAAGGTCAGCCCATTATATGTCGTAAGTCTGGTTCTTAATCACAATTTTCTCCAACTTAATCTAATAAGTATAATAACTAACTTACCCCTCTATAATATTACCCATTTCATTTTAGTATTAAAATCATCAAATAATAAGCAAAGTAAATATATTTGAATAACTATTTCATTTTATCAAGATATCCAAATTATTTATTTAATTTATAAATATATAAAATATTTTTAGTTATAATTTTATATGGATTATTTTGGTAATTCACAATGAAAAATGAGATATTTTAAACTTTTTCTTTGGATCTATCCTTATATCACATGTCAACCAAATAATTTGTGAATCTATCATCTAAAATATCACTCTTATTTATAATCTGAATCAAACAATTTTTAGTACTGCATTTTTTCATAATTATCAAGCATAATATTATTATATATATTCAATCACTTGAAATCAACCAAACGAGCATAAAGTGACAAACTCAAATACCGGATTCCACCTAGCAATTCAATTGAGTTTATTGCACGTAAATAGAGAGTTCATGTGCTAACATGCACATCCATGCAAAAGCTTAGTGTTAAAAAATGGTTCATCCACATCTGGCTCGTAATTCAATGACTTCTTATCCATTAATCCCTCTATATATAATTCATCATTTCATCTACAAAATCAATTTTATCTTCTAACTATAAATCATCATAACATATAATATAATATAAAATGCCAGGAGGTAAAGGTGGCGGTGGCGGTGGCGGAAAAGGTGGTGGTGGTGGTGGAGGGAAGGGAGGTGGAGGCGGAGGAAAGGGCGGCAGCAGTGGTGGTGGGGGAGGAAAAGGGGGCGGCGGTGGTGGTGCTAAAGGCGGCGGAGGAGGAAAAGGTGGCTGTGGATCAGGCGGAATGAAGGCTCCGGGCGGCGGCGGAGAGTGTATTTCCAGGGCCGGTTTTGAAAGCAATCCTCAGGGCTACTTTTCTGGATTGCATGCTGCAGAAAAAGGGTCAAAATGATTGTCAACTTTCATGAAGGGGATTTTCCTTTGTAAATATATATACAAATATATATATAATAATATACATATATATGTGTGTTGAGTTTTGGTTTTGGTTTGTTTTTTTTTAATGTAAGTACGTAGGATTATAACATCTTTCTTGTGTTGTACTGTTTAATATATAACCTTTTTCTAGCATCTTTAGTATTTATGTAATTTGTTTTTACAACGTTTCACTAATTATGGTTTTAATTCACATGTAATTTTTTGCCCTTTTGACTATGTAATCTGTATTACTCGTTTCTTAAGTCAATTTTTGCTTTTTAATTCTCATGAGGAAATAAATCAAAAGGTTATTACTTTTACTTCTTAATTATTGTATTAGAAGAATTTTTGGTAAGTCGATAATATATATAATTTTTATTTGTAGTAGAATTCATTCGATAACTTTCACATGCATGCAGACACGTATTTACAATTAACCTAACATAATTCATTTACAATTAATCTCCATAATTAAGTTCAAATACGAAAGTAATTAATTAATTTTACCAACATTTAATGAATAGATATGGTGTCAATGTATAGACTTCGAAGTGGGTTTGGTAAAATTCGCTATCCGCCTACACCCCATCTCGCCTCATTTCCCACCCCACGTTGAAAATTGAACCAAACTACTCGATAATCGACTGCTAAATGCTTGTTTGAATTCGGTTCGATAATCTATCAAACTCAATTTAAACAATTCTTTTGTGTTCGATAAGTACTTTTGAAACTCGGCTCTACAGGAACATGGACAAAATAATCAAACTACTCGATCTCGACCTCTATTTGGCTCGATTAATGCTCATTTGAACTCAGCTCGAGTAAGAATCAAATCAAGATCAAACACAATTTTAGAAGTTCTTCGGTTGTATTCAAATAAGTAATTTAAACAATTAGGCATTTGGCTCGAGTCGACTAATTTACAACCCTACCCACCAAATACTCGATTCTAGATATGACAATATGGTTTTGGAACCATAGTTTTGAATTTGGGTTGGGTCCTGAAAAATTTATTTTGAATCCAAATTGGGCCTAACTTGGGCCCAATTGTTGAAATCAATCTAATGGAATATTATTATAAATATAAGTAGTATGCATGTTAAGTGGTTGAGTTGAGTTTGGTTCAAGTTATATTGGACATGGTGGAGGGAAGGGAGGTGGAGGAGGAGGAAAGGGCGGTAGCAGTGGTGGAGGTGGAGCTGGAGCAGGAAGTGGTGGCGGAAAAGGGGGCGGCGGCGGTGGTGCCCTTTTGACTAGGTAATCTGTATTACTCGTTTCTTAAGTCAATTTTTGCTTTTAATTCTCAAGAGGAAATAAATCAAAAGGTTATTAGTTTTACTTCTTAATAATTTTATTAGTAGAATTTCATGGGTAAGTTGATTAATTATATAATTTTCATTTGTAGTAGAATTCATTCCATAATTTTCACATGCATGCGCCATGCAGACACGTATTTACAATTAACCTAACATAATTCATTTACAATTAATCTCCATAATTAAGTTCAAATACGAAAGTAATTAGTTAATTTTACAAATATTGAATGAATAGATATGGTGTCAATGTATCGAGTTCGAAGTGGGTTTGGTAAAATTCGCTATCCGCCTACACCTCATCTGGCCTCATTTCCCACCCCACACTGAGTAGCTGAAAATTGAACCAAACTACTCGATAATCTGCTAAATGCTTGCTCGATCTTGATTCGATAATCTATCAAACTTAATTTAAATAATTATTTTATGTTCGATAAGTTTTGAAACTCGGCTCGATAGTAAAAATAATAAGAACATGGAAAAAATAATCAAACTATTCGACCTCGACCCCTTATTCAGCTCGATTAACGCTCGAGTAAGAATCAAATCAAGATTAAACACAGTTTTAGAAGTTCGGTTGTATTCAAATAAGTTTAACCAACTATGCATTCGGTTCGAAGGCGACTAATTTACAATTCTACCCGCCAAATACTCGATTCTAGGTATTGCAATATTATTTTGGAACCATAGTTTCAACTCAACCGAATTAGTTTTGAATTGGGTTGGGCCCAAGTTGAAATCAATCCAGGGTGGCAATTTGGGTCCATACATATATTTGGACCCAAACCAAACTAAGTTTTCAACTGGGTTGGCTTTTAATAATATTTGGGTGCAATTGGTTCTTCAATTGGGCCCAATTTGAGTCCAACCTATTCTCCACTTTGATTCAATAATCTACATTTTACACTCTACAACCACCCCTTACATCACTTTGATTTATAATTGATCCTTATTGGGTCCACTTTAGGTCCTTGTTGGGTCTAACTATAATACATATGTTTTGATGTTGGACCCAATTGGGCCCAACACACTTTAAGCCCAACTCAAATGGACCCGACCCAAACCCAACCCATCCAACCCAATTGCCACCCCTAATTGTAACTACAAATAGCATGCATGTTAAGTGGTTGGGTTGAGTTTGGTTCACTTTTATATTGGTCATGGTTCAAACTTGAACCATATTAAACCTATCCCAATTAAAATCAGGTCTTTTAAAATTAATCTAAACCCAACCCAACTCATCTATTAATTTACTGCTCGATTCGTTAATGCAGATTTTGGAACAAATAATTTTATCTTTATTTAACTATATATATATATATGTACAATGAAATAAGTAGGGTTACCAACCACACCAAAGAAAAAACTATGTCATAATAAACCAAACCCTCAAAATATTAGGCTTTGAAAGTGACAATTTTTTAACATTTTATTTAGTTTGGCAAACTGACTCTACCAAAGTGAGCCAACCAATCAATCTGCACACGTATAAAGTTTAATAATTAAATGTGGTCAAAGTTTTGTAGCTGAATTTCCACGTCAAAATTATTTTTGCAATTGGAAAATTTCAAGGATTTAATATTTTGTATATATAATGTGTTTGACAAGATCAACACACTAGTTAGTATATTCATGTTTACCAAGTCAAATTGACTAGAATATATTCTCCAAATTTGAATGAGTATATAATTAAAATTGTGTTCTATTGAATTAAACTTGGGCACTTGAATTCGTTATTTAATTAAAATCATATAAAATACTTACTAATTAAATTATGAGCAATATATATATATATATATATATGATGGACCCTAGTCAATTTTACATTCCTTTTTACTCATTTATTATTTGTGAACACGTAACAATCTCAAAGATAAAAATATTAAACCTCTATTTAATTTGCTACTTATAAATAGGACAAAGGTAAAGTCATAATTGGATAAATGTATTATTATTATTATTCATGATATCTTAATTTAGTGGTACTTAATTTAACGATTAAGATTCAATCCCACTAGTCACTAGATATTTGAAATTTTATTCTTCTATGTTTATAATAGTTTTTTATTTCTAATTTGGATGGAAAATTGCTAATTGTTGATTAGATGTAAAAATTGAACTAAAAAAGTTAAATTAATTGAATTGCCCACTTATTGGGTGAGATTATGACACAATTAATTCAATGAAATTGATGTATAATGTATCAATGGATGCAACCGATAATCATATTTATTCTTGCATCTATTAGTGTATAATATATTGATATTTGTTGGATCTGATGTACTATCAATTATAGTCACATGGCTTTTAATTATACATGTCCCAATCTTGTAAATGCAAATTGCAATTGCAAGATATATCTTTTTTACTCAATATATTTAATTAAAATTATATTGTGAAGCCCCTGCACTTTGTTACACATCAAAAAATTAATAGAAATGAATTAAGTGCACCAATAATATAAATGTCTAATTTAAAGTTATTTCGATGTGATTTCTCGTTTATAGTCTAGGACAATAAATAGTAGCATAGTAGTTTATCAGTAGAAATTTTGAGAAAGAATTTTACTTTTGGCCTAGAATTTGGTTATATTACATTAGTACTTAGCGCTAATATATAACCAAAATTATGAAGAATATATAAATACTTTTCTATTATATTATTTGGTTATATTTCGAGAGCTAAGTACTTTCACATAAATAGATCCCAATATGTGAAAATATATATTGCATTAAATGTTTCAATTCAAAAGTTTGATTATTATTTGATTATATATTAAAAAAATATATGAGAAAATGAGTTTTTTCTTAAACATTTATATATAATCTATTATATTGCTACAATATGAGTTTTCAGTAACAAATATAGTTAGTAGTAATATTCATCATAATTTTACTTTCTAATTATATTTTTTTATTTGCATTAAACATACTTTGAAATCTTAGAAGCTAACTACAAGTAGATTAATTATTCATTAGCTCTAATATAAGGCCCTCATCTAGTACCAAAATGAAACAAAACTTAGATCTTTAAGGTCGTACATAATTAAAAGCTAATCACTTAATGGCTATGCAAATGTAAACAAGAAATAGACTTGCTTTTAGCTTAAGATTCAAGTAAAAAAAAGAAATAAATTATTTTTTCCTTAAACATAAATTATTAAGATCAAATTAAATACATTTATAGGATGCATTTTTTAATCATATTTGAAAAAAAAAGTAATAAAATGGTGAGCCAAGGGATAATAAAAAAAAAATAGAAAAAATACGAAATAGTATCCTCCCATTAAAGTAAAAAATAATCATAACAATAATAAGACTATTTAACATGAGTTATTGAACTTATGAAGTTCATTTGTTTCTAATGTTCAATAAACCCTTATTATTAACCAAGTTCATAACTTTTAATGAACTCATAAAACCCATTTTAAATTAATTTAAAGATAGGCTAATCATATTCTTGCCGTTATGAAATTAAAAAATAATAATAATAAACTGAGATAAAATACAAAATAAAATACTGCTGATTGTACAAATGGTGGGGACATGCTTGAAAGTCTCGAGCACAATACCTATTCTTAGGACTATTTTGTATTTTTATTTGTATTTTTGAACTTTGAAAAAGCCCTTTGTTTTGTATGTATATGTGTGTGTGTATATATATATATATAACGTTGTTGCAAATAGGAAAAATTGAATTTTGAAGAAGAATTTTGAAATTGCAGAGGTGATTATAAGAACACTCAATCTCTTGCTTTAGTAAGAAAAGAAGAAAAAGATTTCTTAGCTTTCAGATATCCGATTCTCTTCTTGTAAGCCTATCTTTTCCCCTGACTTATTTTACTTTCCAAGTATATTCTATTAAATTCCCAATACTTTGTATGTAATTTTCTATGTATTTAACTCCATTTTTGTGCTAAAGATCAGTTTTTTCCATCTGGGTTTGATCTATTTTCCCTCTATTGGTGTCTTTTTTTAATGTGAATATATTCTCTTTAAATTTTTCTATCTGTGTTATGCTCAATTAGCCTATGTTTGTGACTTTTTTTGAATTTTTACTTGTTTTTACAAATCATGGGCTTGTCAATTTGGTGTTTCTGTGAGAAAAGGTTTTTGTTATTTTTGGTGTTTGTTAGCAAGTTTTATTCTCAAAGCCTTTTTATTTTCTTTTTCTTGTGCTAAAGCAAACTCACTTTTCTTATTTTCCTGTTGTTGTCAAGTTTGTATAGTTTTATTTTTGGTTAGTTATATTTTTTGTACTTGGATAAGGCCTCAAAATAGTATTTTTGATGGCTACATAACTATTAGTATTGTTAATCTTCTATGATAACAATCATGTCCATGTCTTTGCTATTTTATTGCAATTGGCTTAATATTTGAAATTTTCATCATAAACTCAATATAGTTTCCTTTCCTATGTAATCAAAAACAAGCTTTTGATTGTATATGTTAATTGTTAGTTATATAATACGGGTTTTGTTTTGTGATATTCAGACAAGGGATTTATATTCAAATAAGATGGGGGATCATTTTGTTTTGCTTGTTGATCGATTGATAACTGAATCGACTTTGGAGGCAGCAATTGAAAGTCGAAACGCATTAAAACAGGCGGATTATGAGACAATTTGTGACACGATGATTGATTGTTCATATGAAAAGGGCTCTGAAAATAGTTTATCTCCAAGGAAAATGGTGGAATGTAGAATATGCCAAGATGAAGATTTTGATTCAAAGATGGAGGCTCCTTGTTCTTGCTGTGGAAGCTTAAAGGTTTGTTTGCCTTTTAGTCATTTACCATTGGTTTTGTTATGGATATTCAATATTTTCGTGAGTTTATGTTTGATTGTTCTGTATATTTCCCCTGTTTTTTTCACTCAAAAAAGTGTGAAAAGTTGATTTATAATTCATCAGTTCTTGAATTAAAAAAAAATAATCTTTTTTGCGATTGTGTGGTAGAAAGTTTGTTTACATATATTAACGACAAGTTCGTTTATGGACAAAAAAGTTAAGAATGAATTTAAATCGAAGGAAGTGTTTATATTGAGTTTTGACAATTGAGCCTAAAGCTGAGATTTTTCGTTTTCGTTTATGCAAATAGATACTCTGTTTTCATCGATTTTTCAACAATTTGCTGATGATCATACTTTTTTGTAGTTAAAAAACTCTTATAATAGTCCATATCCTCGTTTTATTTAACCAATGTTTTTATCGATACTTTTATGATTTTCTTCATATTTCAATTACTGAATATACAATTTGCAACATCTTAATGATACTATTTACTTTACGTCCAGTATGCTCACCGCAAATGTGTACAAAGATGGTGCAATGAAAAAGGTGACACCGTGTGCGAAATATGCCATCAGGTGCGCTATACTTTAATTTCGTTTTTACAAAATTAATTTAAGTTTACATTTCAACTCACTTGTTTAAAAAAATGTGTACAAATTGCAGCAATTCAGGCCGGGATATACAGCCCCGCCCCCTATATTTCGTTTTGGGGGCCTTCAAATGAGTTTGAGGTACTTTTTTTCGTCATTTTCGATCACTTCTTTTATGGGTTTTTAAAAAAATTTAGATGGAATTTATGCATTCGTTTATTGTCTATTTTTGTTAAATTAGTTGATTTTTTTATAGGGGAAATTGGCAAATTGCTAGACGAGATCCAAACAATCCTCGTATTATTACAATGGTTCAAACTGATCGAAGTTTCGTTGATACGGAATATGACGAGTATTCAGCTTCTTTGTCACGAAGCATAATTTGGTGCCGTTTGGTTGCCGTAATTGTAAGTCTCTATCTATATATGAATTTCTTTTTGACAAGACAATTAGAAGGGGTGGTTACATGTATTAGAGTATAGATTTGGTCACCGGAGTTAAAGTTGCCGGTGGTGGTGGTGGCCGGAGTCCGGCGGCGGCAGCAAGGCGGGACCTTGTGCCGTTAGGGCGGTGGGTTGGGTCGCCGGATCAGAATCTCCGGCGACTGATACCATGTTAGAGTTAGTAGAATTCATAACATGTATTAAAATGAATTCTTGTGTATTTGATGGATTAAGATACAATACAAAATACATGTATATGTATCTATATGATAAAAAAAAAAAAAGATACAATATCTTATCTATACTCTAATAACATGTACTTCCCTCTTACTTGTTAGATGATTTCTCAAACTGCGAGATTTTTTTGTCGTGTAATTTACACGCATTAAATTTTTTACGACATTTTAGTTTTAAATTACTAAATAGAGGGTAGTATTATTATGTTGTTTTTTTCAAACTAATTTTGTCAATTTACGTTTTTACGCAGTTTATGATTCTCCTAATTTTACGACATACTCTTCCACTCATTATTAATCGAGCCGGGAACTACTCATTCCCACTGATCATGGTAAGATCCTAACTTTTAACATAAAATCGAAAAATTTTATAATATTGTAAAAAGCCCGAAAATAAATTTCCTTGTTTATATGTCTAAAACAGCTGCTGATACTAAGAGTTGCTGGAATTATTCTGCCGATTTGTATAATTCTGAAAGCTGTGACCTCCATAATACGACGCAGATACCAGCATCAACAGGTGAAAATTTCGAAATAAAATATGTATTTCGTTGATATTAATATAAGTAAGTAAATTGAATTAAAAGATTGTATTTTTAACTTAACTGCAAACTCAATAATTTACTTTTGTATTCGGGTTTTTATTTTAATAGGCTAATTTATCCGTCTCTCAATCTGATGAAGAAAGTCGACCCGAGACTCTGCATCAACAACATATAATCTCTGTACGTTAAATCTGCACAAAAGGATAATATTTCGTCTCAGGCGATTATTAAAATCATAGTTTTATTTCATATACTTGATGAATTAAAAGTTGATATGTTTCATGAGTTATAATTTAGTGTTACATTTGTAGAATTTGAGGTGGGATTTGGTTATTATGCACCTCTATAGAAGCAATTGTACATAATAGAACACATATAATGTGTATAATATATACATATATATATATATATATATCAAGGAATTTACAGAAAGTAGTAAAGGTGACGTTTTTTATCCAGGTTGGTGAACAACTTCTTATATTTGTTGATAGTGATAATTTTATGATTAGATAGAAAGTTTGAAAAATTATGAAAGTAGTTATTGACTTTGAGAAAGACCAAGAAAAAAATAGACTAGCAGTCTTAATTGGTTGGCAACTATATCCCAAAATATCATATTTCATAGTAAAAAGATTCAAAATATGTATTTAATTAGCATGTCACAATTTTTTTAATAAGTGTATATAATTATATATATATATATTATATAATATTTATATTATTAAATATAAGATGAGACATTATTTCACAAACAAAATAAACCAAGAAAATGCAATAGATGCCTTGTTTGCGAATGCTAGTTTCCTTGAGAAAACAATTTTTCATTATCTCACTTGGGAATAAAGTTATTTAAATAATGTACTCAACATTTACAATTAATACGTGTAATCAAAATTATTATATTAAAAAATGTGATTCCAATAGCTTCATCAAATTATCTCCACTAACCACCTATTATAAATTAATTTATACTAAATCAAACTTTATTAAGCTTATTTCAGATAAATTTATTCCAGCCCAATTACCATTTGTGCAGCAAACATATTTCACTCTTTCAGCCCATATTCTTTATATATTATCAATCCAGCCCCAAATCAGATTCACCGGGTTTAAGTTGAGTCGAGCCAACTCGAATAGAGCTCTACCATGTAAAGCTCGAGTTGCGCTTTCTGAATTCGCTTATAGTTGTTTATATAATTACAAATACTCATTTTCAATTAAAAAAAGTTAAAATATTATACACTACAAATCTAATGAAATTTAAGTTATTTTTTTATTTATTTTTATTTATTTTTATTTAAATCCTGCAAAACAACTACATTAACTAACTAATAAAACCCAAGCCTCCAAATCTATATATATGATGGGGCTTAAAGGGTTTTACAATTCAAGCATTATAAAGTGATCTTTAATTGATTTCATGAAGAAAAAGGCAAAAAGATTATATGGGTCCTCCTCCATGGACAAGATATCTCGAGTCGAGCTCGATCGATCAGTTCGAGTTCGGTTTGGTAATTTACTAAACCAAGTTTGAACAACTTTGTGTTAATAAATTTTGAAGCTCGATTCTAGCTTGGCTCGAGGAACAGTCAAACCAAGCTCAAACACAATTTTTAAAGCTCGATTGTAATTCAAACAAGCTTGAACACCTGTGCGTTCATCTCGACTCGACTCATTTAGACACAGGTTAAACCTAGGCTCATATTGATGCCCAAACATTCGTTTTTTTGAGCATTCATGTATTACCCAAATAGTCTATTTTGCGAAAACTTGTAGCAAAGATCAGATATAAACCCGGACTTGGATAACGCTTCATTAGCAACATTAAAGTACACGAAAAACAACAAAAGATCTTCAAATCATCTAAAATAATTTCACATATAGTCATACAAATTCACATGTACTATCTGTACACCCCAATTAGCAAAATAGCAAAGCCTAAGAACACAAACATCAAAAAAAATGTCGCGGGACAAACTACCTCGTATGAGGCTCTCGTCACTTGTTCGATAAACTCTACTGTATAAATCCTCTAACAATATCAGTTCCAGCTTCTCCTTGGCCTGAAAATATCAAACAAACTGTGAACCACCAAATTCCCACAAACTCTCATTTTCATCCCTTCTACTTTTCATTTGTTAAATGAGACTATTTTTTATCCTCTATAAGTTATTTCATATAGTTTTAAGAGAGTGTAAATAGTGTTTATACTTTCGACTCTTTTGTTGTTGACGCCAATAGCACGCGAGTGCCCCAAATGCACAGCTTGCCACAGCTATAGCCAGTGCAGCCCCAACGGGCACCACTACTGCATTTGCTGAAGCTACCAAATCCTCAGCTATAACTCCATCATCTTTCCTATCTGCAATAGCTTCTTTATCTTTGTACAGGCTCGTGAGGGTCCCACCGTAATAGCCCGTTAAAAACGTGTAAACCTCATCACGATCCCATTCGTTGTCGTTTTTGGTGCTTTTTGTGAGGTAGCAAGATGGGCAGAGGTGTTTTGAAGGCCATATGATTTTCGGGAAATTGGGATCAGCGTTTTCGAGTGATGCCTCTATTTTCATAAGTCTCTTGTTGACTTTGTTGTGTGCGTCCCACAACCAAAGTACGAAATCACGAGCTTTCGTGAAAGGGTTTGAAACACTGCACGTTTACAATTTTATGTTATACGATAGTATGTATATGAGATGGGACAAATACATGCACATCCCCAGTTATTTGCAAATTATCAAGTTACCCCTTAGGGTGTGTTTGGATCGAGTGATTTGGATTTGGGGAGGGGATTTGGAGGAAGGATTTGAAATGACACATAAAATGGAGTCATTTGAAATCCACCGTAGTTATGGAGAAAACAGGTCAAAGTGAATGACAAGGGATTTGAAATCCATCGTAACATGAATTTATCCAAACGAACTTAAATGGATTTGTCGATGAATTTGAAATCCATAGATTTCAAATCCTTCACTCCAAACATACCCTTATTGAATACTGACAACTTGAAAGTTATGTGCTGAAATTAAAATCTATTTTTACTAACAGATGATAAAATTGTAATATAATTCTACTGACAAGAAGTTATGGCAAATTTTTAAACCTCGGGGTGTTTTGTAATTAGGGTTCATGCATGGATGTTTATGTAATTTGCTTATGAAAATGATTGATTGCAATCCTGTGTAGAAGTTACCTTGAACACATTCCGTAAAAATGTTGCCGACATTCCTCACAAATAAAGAAATTATGAATAAAATCACAAATGGTGGTAAACGCCATGTGGCTTTCTCCATCATCAACCCTTACAGAAAGTGAGTGCAATAAAACCCATAATCCACAACTGCAAAAGGAAACAGAGATAATTTTGGTTCCAAATATATTATGTGACAACGTTATGTAGACACACCTATACCCAAGCCTGTTTTCACATATAATAGATACCCAAAGATCAGGTGTCAAACTTAGGAAAAAATATGTACTTTGAGGAATAAATGATGAATGCGCCTTACCTAAAGCCTCTAGTCTCATTCCTGCTGCCACGACAAAACATCTACACAGAAAAGTCAAAAGATGATGAATTCATACAACAGTTAAGAAAATCGAACAGCATCACAGATGAGTGAAATTTGACAAAGGTATTCAAGTCTAAATATTTTTCCCGATAATTCCCAGAACTCTCTGTTTAGGTTACATTATATTTCTCAAACATTTATTTCGACAATGGAGCAGAATGACACGACATAAAAGACAATACATTGTTAAAAAGACTTTATTTAGGTATCATCTCCTACGACAAGCTATGGATATTTTTCAATCAAAAAAATGTTTTGAATTTGTTAAATTTGTGATTCGTTTTAATGGTCGACAACTATTTGGTTTTTGCAAAAGTCTTTCTGAGTTTTGGATTATAAAAATTGTCCATTATTTTCATGATTTGTTCAATAATTCATGATAATATGTGCTACTGCACTGCATATTCTGTGAGTTTTATATTGCATATCAATAGTGGCGAATAACAGGAATCAAATCGTTACTGTGGACTTAAATAATACAGAAACATGGGGGTTGAGTAACTGATGTACATACCCAGTAACCACGAGGAACCTCTTTTCCACAAATCTGATAATTCCCAATTGTACCTTTATCGCCAACACTTGCACTTCCCTTCTTCATGTTGGCTGACAAATCATCGAAATCAACAAGTATTTCTGCAGTTCCCTTCCGGCACCTAATAAACAAAATCGAACTCATAAATGAGAAGATGTATTAACAATGAAAACACATGTGCGTACACACAGAGTAAGCTGACCTTCTAGATGGGTGATGAAGCACTAAAAGCTGAAGGAATTTCGCAAGTGATGCTCGAGTCTCTGATTTGAGCATCTATACGAAATTATTATTGTTTAGTAAATGAGCTAAGCAACTAAACAAACTTGACAAAAGCCGAAGCCAAACAGCATATGTAAGTGTGTAACATTTACGTCACTTCACCTTCTGCTCTAAAATGATGTCAAAAGCAGTGAATGTCGCCTCCTCAACATCATATATAGCTCGTGCAATCTGATTAAAAAACTCATGAAAGTACGTCAGAAATATATGTTATAATGAGAGGTTGAATTTGTAAAATTAGTTAATCAGAACATGCTCTTGAGGACCTGCCCAGGATCTGAAGAATTTGCGTGAAAATGCTCATTCTCGTATTTTTCATCATCCAAGCGATATGAGCTGCCAAGTAAAGTTACATATAAGTCAAAGGGCCAATAAAATAAACTAAAGCATGTCAGCTTCCAACTATACAATATTTAGCAAAGTTGTGAAGAAAATGAATGTTTTAATAGTTTATATGAAGAAGAATGATTTAAAAGATAAAAAAATTCATGTCACTCTTCAGGGAAACTTCCATTTTCCAACATATGTTGGCCACGAAGTAATATATTAATACCTGTTCATTTGCTTATTAATCCAATTTAGCAATCGATCAGCCGTCCGTCCGTCATCAATAGAATGTATTTCACTCTTTTCTTGCTTTGGGTCCCAACTCGCAGAGACAAATTTAGACGGTGGGCCCCATAGTAGCATGGGGTAGTGTCCGACAGAGAACTTATCACAAAGATTAGTATTTATCTGTGCTGCCAAGCAAGCAAGGAGAAGATATGATCATGGAGCTATGAGTTGAGAAACATTGCCAAACTAGGCAATCACTATAATTATACACAGGAAAATGAAACAAAGAAGCAATATATGCACTTGTGCACGAGTGTATCTCCTTGTTGCCTGTCTGGGCATATACATGCAGTTAAATAAGAGTCATACACATTGATACGACATAACTTGGTCAACTCTTATAGGGCAACTCGTATATCTCCCGAAAGCTTAAGACTTTACTACAATTAATGGGTCAGCAGTTAATGGGCCGGATATGGCCAATACACGGCCCACTCACATAGGAGACGTGGACCAACGACCTTATGACAAATGGCAATCAATATATGGAACCATATGTCATATCATGAATAGTGGATCCAACTACTATAAATAGAACATAAAAGCTCATTGTAGGGACGGACGTGAGACTATTCTCTACGAGCTGTATTATTTATATCCTCACTAAACTTAGAACTACGTTCGACTTGATCCTTTACGAGGTACGTAGGCAGCTTGTAATACGAGTGCAGTCTTTGACATTGAAATACGAATATTTGACTAGATCACACATAGCGGAATGTCTTCTTTAATCAAGAAAAAGGAAGGCATGAGTACCTTTAGAGCACAATCAACTCTGGTCATCAATATGATTCCTGGATGGACAGCATCTGCTCCATTAAAAAGCCTCGCAACCTTCTCATATTGTGGCTGCCCAAATTATCAACTCGCTTGTGAATAGTTGTGAGATAGCGAATGACAATATGCAATGAAACAAAAATACCTTGTAATTTCTGCAAGCAGGACACCTGGGAAACCAATGAGTAAGCAAATATGTTAGGCAAGGTCGAAACATGGATTACATGGTAATTTTCACAGAATTGACAACTGATTTGCAAACCTAAACAAACGCCTTGTTTACACAACAAAGACCCAGACGTCTGTATCTACTATCTTATCTACACAGATATCAATCATTGAACGTCAAATGATGTCTTTTCCTCTACAATATAACCTTCACATTGTGCAAACTCAGTTTCTATCAAGACCAGCCAATTAAACACGGTTATGTCTTCATTCTTTATAATATAAACAGCGTGTAAGATAGTTTAGTATGCCATCAAATGATAACCTCGATATGCCAATATCCAGGGTACTTTGAGGTTGGTGATAGAACATTCAAAAACTATGTGGCTATAAGAGACCAAGAAAAGGTAACTGGCAACAGCATAGGGTGTTCAATGACGAGTTAATATATAAATGTTTAGGCAGCTGCTGATAACACAAACTGCTATAAGAAGTGGAACTGTTCTGATGGACGCAACAATTCCGTATTGTTTAATAAACCAGGGGGGAACTGTACTCTAGGTTCAATAAACAATAAGAGCTATATTCCAAAAGTGCGGCAGAAAATGAGAAGAAATTCTCAAAAGACAAGAAGAGACAAGTAGTGTCCTTTTCACTGCTATCATCAAGAAGAGATGAGTAGTGTCCTTCCATCGTCTTCACATTCTTCCTATAATTTTACGGTAGAACCATTTAACGCTTTTATGTTCACTATACAAGTAGTGTCCTTTTTACTACCACCATAATTTTTAACTGAACTCAGTAGACTTTATCCAGCCAAATCAATTTACCACCTTCAAAAAGTGGTTAGTCACAGAAATCCATTCCAGCAACAACAATAAATTGATTCATCACACTAACGCCTGATCTTGTCTTGTTAGCTCAACTTGGAAACTCATTTCACTGTTTGATTTGCTAAATATGATCATATTTTTCATAACAGTAACATAAAACTCCCACTTTAGAATCTATCACCAAATATTGCCTCAAAGGACACCCTTTTGGAAATACTTCCCCAGTTGCAAAATCAATCCCCATCAAACATAACTTTTGAACATTAACAGTAGTTCAAAGACATAATTTTCAAGAGCTGATTTCAAATTATAATTTCCAACAGTTCAAAATCTACAAACTTCCATGTGATTACTACAAAAACACATTTCAGGCATTATTTGTCTAACATATCGATTAAAACTAAAAACAAAAACGACATCACAAAATGTGTCATAAGAAAGTAATTTCAAAACATTTCATCAATAAATCCATATTCCATTCAATTAAAACCCAAAAAAATTATTCAACTCAATAAACTCACCAGTGAGCGAAGAATTCAACGATCGCGAAACTCGCAGGTGTTTCCTTAAGCACTGAATCGAAGTCGGTTGCGTTCAATTCCACCGCAAAATCAGGTTTTTCAGCTCGATCTTTATCGATCGATCGGAGAATCGAACGAGATCCAATCGAAAACGGAATCGCAGAGGATGACGAACCAATTGATGCACACAATAAAATTATAATTAACACAGGAATTAAAGTTACAGAAGACATGGAATCCTCAACTCTAATGTATAGATACAAAAGATATGTATACGTATATATATATATGTCCCCCCAGGGCCCAGAGGTTTTGTAAGGGGATGATGAGAGATCAGCTGCCGTTTTATTTGTTGATGATCTGCCGTTTGGTGATGGTGAGTGGAGAGGGATGAATTTTGTAGCTTTGGTCCTATAAATTAACCCTAATTCAATTTTAGTCTCTTGGATCTTAAATTAGTCCCATAGTTTTTAAATATTTCATATTTGACCTCAATTGAATTTTTTTTAATCGAAAATTTAAGGGTCATTTCTTATTTGTATTTCTCTAGTGACTAGTGACATTAACTAAAAAATAAAATTGAGAAGGTATAGGTTTAGCCAAATATTCATGTTATGACTCGATCATCATTTCTTTCAACTATTTTTTATTTTCATTTTTTTTAAAGTGAGTGAAAATGATAATTGATTAAGAAAGTGTTTGATACAGTTTGTATAATTTAAAGGACAAAATATAATTTTAAATAACAAAAATAAAGTATAGGGCTGACGTTATACCTTATTAATGTTTGAGACTGTTTTCAAAATTTTGTAAAACGTGAGACTAAAAAAATAAAATTGTAATATTATATAATTCCTGAGACTAAATTTGCAATTTTATGTGAATGTCACTTTTGAGTTTTGTTGTGTTATCTGTTCTACAAACTTCATTTTAAGCTCGTTTGAGCTAGTCTCAATGAACAATCAAACCAAGCTCAAACACAATTTTTAAATCTCAAGAACTGAAATAACTTTGCCCTAGAAGTTTGCAGACCTTCGTTTAGCTTGCCTATATGGCTCTCTATCAATGGGATATTAACTACAAGTATAAAATTGTTCCAATGTAAGTTATCGAATTTCAGCACTCGTGACCCAAAAAACAAGATTTTAAACCATAAACGATAGAGAAAGAGCACAATACACGATCCAAGTATAAGACTTTAAAACTTGCGGGATTTGAACACGAAACGAATAAACTGTCTTTGGAACGCAAGAAAAGACGCAAACGTACTTTTTACGACAGCCCAACAAGACAAGTATGAATTACAGCAAAACAACACATTCCAGCTTTGTAGATATAAATATGAGCATATTCATGGCATATTTCCAATATAGACACCACTAGCAACCAAATAGTTGCCTTTATCTTAGATTTAGTAACCAAACAAAACAATCAAAATTCCTATAGCAAACATGGAGTGGTCTAAGAAACTTAACATTGTAAACAACAAAAAGAGTCATATTAAGCAAAACAATCAACAAAAACAATTGAAAGCTCAAATCTTTTGAGCAAAATTTCATTAAATCAGGCTATTAAGCCAATACCAAAATCAAGATAACTCCTTTAACAATCAAATTCCATGAATTGATCAAAGGAACACCAACTAAAACTCCCCCTATTACCTTAACAAAACCAATCAAAATCCCAAAAACTTAAACATAAACTAACACTTAGATACTAAAACGCCTAAATTAAACTAAAACCCGTTCCTCAAATCGTTATAACAGAACGAATCAACCTCCAAATCACGCCCCACTTTCGTTTTCACCGTTACCCCATCAACACCTGCAACAATCACAGATGCTGCCAACCCGATAAACATCCCATGCTCAACCACCCCCGGTAGCCTCAAAATTGCATCACTTGCCTCGTTTAAATCCCCAATATCCCTCTCGAAATACAAGTCAATTATATAATTTCCATTATCAGTCACATAAGCATTTCCATTACACTTCCTAAGCTCACCCACACAACCCGAATCACGAAACAAATCCACAAGCCGTCTCAACGAATGGTTCCAACAAAACGGGATCACCTCAACCGGCATTGCCAATCGACTCCCTCCAATATATTCCACCATTTTCGATTCATCAACTATAACTATGAACTTCTTGCTAACAGACTCGATCATTTTCTCTCGTAGCAAAGAACCGCCACGACCCTTAACCAGATTCAATCCAGGGTCAACCTCATCGGCCCCATCGATGGCTAAATCGATGACAGGGTGGGAATCGAGATCGGATAAAGGGATGTTCAGTGATGAGGCTTGTTCGTGGGTTTGGGTTGATGTGGGTATGCCTATAATGTCTTTGAGTTCACCCTGTTTCAAAAGATGGGCAATACGATCTATTGCGTGTTTGGCAGTTGAGCCTGTGCCGAGGCCTAATACCATGCCGGATTTAACGTGCTCCACGGCTTTATAGGCCGCGATTTTTTTCAGATCGTCTTGTGTGAGGGTGGGGCGCGGCGGAGGTGTGGTGGTGGATACCATTAGGGTCGGTGGCTCCGCCGTCGTTTCGGGTGCAATGAAATGCGGGTGGGCTAGTGCCATACTACAATGAAAATATGTTATATATGAATTCAAACATGTGAATTAGAGACCCAATTGGGTTTGGATAAGAAAATTGAATGGCTAGAACAACAATGTAAGAAAAGTACAAAAAAGTTAGGATTTTTATGGATTGATTTGGATGGAAATTTGGTGGGGATTGAGATAATAAACGTGACAGAATAAAGGAGAAAGGTTACAAAACAAGAAAAAAATCAGTTGCAGAGATTTGGAATTGTGTGGTGTTAGATCAATGGAGAATAAAGAACAATGTTGTTAGGATTGATTGTAAGAGAAGTGAGATTAGGGTTTTGGTTATTTATAGAAAAAGGGGAGATTGGGGGGTGGGTGGGTGGCGATGGGGTGGTGTGGAGGAGGAGGAAATCTAATAGTGACTAATGACTTAGGACGTGATTGGTATACTGGAATGAGGTGGGAATGGAATGGGCATTCCTATGTTCATTCCTATTCTAATGATTGGTATGTTTTTTTGTTGGGAATGCCCATTCCTATTGGAATCCATATTCCCAAAAGTATGGGAATAGTGATTCCTTCCATACCCCTTGGGTTTGGCTATTCCTTGTCTATCAGGAATCAATCATATTTTTTTTTCTTATGATATTATTTTCTTCACACCAATATAAGAGTTTTGAAAATTTGATGAATGCAATATATATATTTTTTGGACTTATGATTAATAATCACAAATTATTTTAAAAATAATATCAATTATTAAAAATTCAAAAAATTATTTAAATGCATTGAAATAACTAAAAAATACATATTATTTTTCGTACGTACTAAGTCGAAATATTTTCGTCACTAAGAATTACTTAATTATAATAAATATAATTTCAAATGTAACAAAAATAGGAAAAAAATACAAAAATGAATTGAAAAAATATAAAATAATATTGCGTTTAACAAATAATAACTTATCCTTAAACTAGTTCATCAATAAAAAGTATTAGAAAATGTGAACTATTATATAGACAATATTACATATATAACTCTTTCATTCATTATATAATAACTATATTTTTCCCATTTTTCATTTAATTTTTTCCATTTTTTAATCATGTCCCGTGTTATTTTTCTTTAAATAAAAAGTTCAAAGTCTCAAATCATTTAAATTTCATAGAATTAGATTGGATTTAAATTTGTATTCGAGTTTAATAAATAACTCAAATATACGAATATACAAAATTAAAAAAAAATCTCATATCTCGAATTCATTTCCTTTCTCATTCCTGCACTATACCAATCATAGGATTTATGAAATCAATATCATTCCATTCCCATCTCCATTCCATTCCTTATATCATTCCATTCCCACATAATTCCATTCATTCATACCAATCATGTCCTTAGAATTAGAATATGATTTATTATATACATAAGTATTATTTAATTTATTGCTTAAGATATAATAAAAATTATTATTTTTCAGATATTAATTTATGGTTAATGGCTTATTTGATATTTATAAATATTTTAGAAATTACAATTTGTTAGAGCCATTCATTCAGTAATTTTCAGTACAATTGTAACGTTATTTTGCAATAGAAGATTTCATGTGTCCTATTAAGGAAAAATATTCTATAATCACACATTTTGTTAAATGAGAGTGGTGAGTGAATGATAAAAACCGCACATCCGACCTCAAATATATAGTGTATCTCAGATAAACGTTATTGGAGAAGTTTGAATTTTCAATTTTTTAAACAATGGCTTTAGAATGCAAAAAGAAAAACAATTATAGGGTTTAGAAGAAAGGGAGCCAAATACTTGTCTAAAAACAAATAGGGGCAATTGCCAATCATGTTCCCTCAAAATAATATCATTTAACTGTAATAATGAAATCTAGGGCATCATTTTATCAAAAATGATATTAATGATAATTTTTATTAATATATTATTAATTTTATATTATTAGTATATAATTAATAATAATCATAATTAATATCAAAAAATTTGTTATTTATACACATATATTATTATAACACATTATAGCATATATTTACGTAAATAAATGAATAGATATTTAATAAAAATATTTTTTATTTCGGCTTGTGAGCTGACGAATAAGCTATTTTGGGCTTGAACTCGGTTCGTCTGAAAAGCTCGACTCGAGCTCAAACTTTCTAGATCAAGTCAAGCTATTTTCAAGTCGGCTCGACTCATGGTATTCTTACCTTGATATATTATCCTCTCCTTTAGGATAAGTCAATATGAATAGAATCATTAAGCTCAAAAATATATTTGTTTTAAAAGGAAAATGACAAGCAAACAAGGCATTTTTCTTGCTTTATTACCAATTCTCCGCATATTCCTATCAACACTATATATCGTTTTTGTTGTGTCGTAGTGTAAACACATGATATTCTATCATTACATTTCATGCATTATATTTCAGAAGTTATTGTCATTAGTTTGTCATATTTCCATTGTCCAAAATTTATTTATTTTTTTTTTGAAAAAAATAAAAAAAGATAGAACCCTTTATAAGTATGTCTATATTAGGACAAAAGTTAGCATTTAATTTTGGGATAAATGCAAATAACCCCCACGTGAAATATTTTATTAGCTGAAAACCCCTTGTAAAAATTTTAAATTGCATAAAACCCCATGTAAAAAAATTGGCTAAAAACCCCCTATGAAATTTTCAAATTGCATGAAACCCCTTGTGAAAAAAAATATAGCTTAAAAACCTCCTGTAAAATTTTTAAATTTACAAATTGATTAATAGTACTAATAATCAGATTTTAGGATATTAATTAAACTTTATCCAACAATTAATTTTCAATATAGTTATATTTCGTAATGGTAAAATTTTACAAGGAATTTTTAGGTTATATTATTTTCACATGGGATTTCATGCAATTTGAAAATTTCAATGGGGGTTTTATGCTATATTTTTTTCACAGGGGTTTCATGCAATTTAAAAATTTCATAGGGGGTTTTTAGCCTATATTTTTTTCACAGGGGATTTTTAGCCAATAAAATATTTGGGTTATTTGCATTTGTCCCTTTAATTTTGTTTACTTTTTGCCCTTTTGAGAATTGATGTCTAAAAGTTATTGTGTGATCCTATTATGTGACAGCAATTTCTGAGGTGTATATGCTAAAAGGGTCAAGCATTATTATCGGTTTAGGCTTCACCAAGTTGGGATATTAATAGAAAATCTATTGTTCCTATAGCACATTTTTTTATTAACATTTAGTTCACATTTTTTGTCCCTTAATTGTGATTTACATATGGGGTTCAAATCACATAACCTAATTTACTTAAAGTATGAATAGACTTCTTACAAATTAGGTATATAAATAGTTTAATTTTTTTAATGTAATATAAAATTCAATTTTCTTAATCTCCATCCGTTTGGTATATCGTGAAACAAGCCTGAAGAATTCACTCATGTGAATAAAAAAATATATAAATTAAAAATTATAAAAGATAAATGATAAAGAGAAACAATGATATTAGTAAATTATTTTGATTGGTGAATGTGTGAAATAAGGTATATATGATTGATAAGTAGTTATATAGAAGATCAAAAAAATAGAATAGAAAAAAAGTATAATTTAAATAAAAAAACTTATTATCATAAATTTATTTATAATTTTGCGATTTAAATACTTAAAAATGAAAATATAAACAAACAAACAAACATAGTATGACATTTATCTAATGACGGGCTAATTTAATTCAACTTATTAAATAAGCCCATTACTCACATGGGCCTGAATTCATGTCCATCTTTAATTCGTTAAACCATGATGGCCCAAATAGGCTCAGTCCAGTTTTATGATTTACAATCTGTGATGGACAAGGATATAAGCCCATCACTATTTACTTAATTAAATTATAAAAACTTATATCAGTTTTTTTAATCAAATTTTTGTTAGAATCATGCTCTCAAATTCTTTAGAGGATAGAGAGTATATGGCAATAAAATTGTAATTATTTTACTCGTTATCAATAAAAGCTATTTATTAATCGTTTCAATTAATTTCTTATATTGGCAGTTTTAATCAATTACTAAGAAGGAATTGTTCCTCTCATAAGTGAATGAAAAAATGTCATATGGATTTATAGATAATATCAAAGTCTTTGGCCAAATTATTGAAATTGCTCATTTTGGGAATATGAGCAAACTCATGATTTAGTATTATTATAATTAAACATTCAGTCAAGTCTAGTAAGGTTGACTTAACTATAACTCTCACTTGACTTAAACACAATAGTAAAAATTTGTATTTATATGATATTCACGACATAAAAGATTTGGAATATTGATCAAATTGTTCAAACTTGTTTGACCTACGGTGTGGATCATGTGACTGGCTAAGTATTACACACATCTTTGGTATAATGAGATAAATTAACCTAAAAAATCACGCTATATAGATTAGTGAAGAAAAATAAAGGAGATTTTTAGAAGCAAGTCATATTCGTTGTTTGAATTGAGAATTAAAAAAAAAAAAGTGTAGAATGCTCCCGTTCGAGATCGAAGATATCAATAGTTCAACCACTGCACTTCAAAGAATATTATATTATATATCGTCGTTGTAAAAATCCTTATTTCATCTTTTAATTGAATCTAAATTTTATTTCTTGCTTATTTTTCGGAGGTAATAATTCATTCTTGATTCCTTGTGATTTAAGTCGTAAGATAATGTCGCCTAAATCAAGCCGAACCTAGTTTGGTCGCATGGGATGTATAGACTACACCTGAGAATTTCTCAAGCTACCTACATACGCGTGTTTTCTTAGGGTCAAGTCTAATCGTAGTTTAATATGGTGGGTTAGGTTCATACATGAATTAAACTTAGTTCAGTGTGTTTAGAACGTGAGATTTCTGTCCGTCGTCCTTTTGTATTGTGATTGGTTCCATTTATAGGATTGACATGTTATATAGAGAATACCATACACGTGGCTCAGATCCATGAGTTGGATCATTTAGCATTTAATTTGGTACTTAAACAATACGCCGATTTAGTAGTGTTTTGCAAATATTAATTTCGCAGGGACTTTTGTGCAATAGTTGTCGTTTACGGACTTGATTCGTACGAGCTATGGTTCATTGGATACGAGCCAATGTTATACAAAGGTATATTTCTCCATATATCACTTTGATAGTTATATTTTTTCTTTTGTTAGATATCCCTAATTGTAATGAACTAGTTCATGAACATATATAAACCCTAATCCCTCGTCTTGTTCCTTGATCCAATCCTCCATACATTTCACAGAAAGGATACTGTAAAGGCCAATAAGATATAAACATCTACCCCAAGAGAAAATAAATTATATTACTAGATATATAGATATATATATATATATGATAGCCAGTAATATAATAAAATGTGGCCAGTGAATATTTGAAGAAGAGTAAATGGCAAAGAAGATGAGGTTAAATGAAGTGACCAATGAAATGACAACTCAAAGCCATGAGTCATCAAAACCATCAATGACTATAGGAAGAAACCAAAGCTTCACCAAAATAGGGAATATATCTGCATCTATGGCAAAAAAGGACTATCTATACACATATGTGAATAGGGTTTCTTGTAAATTTTAAGGTACAATATCCATTCCATTGTCTCTTCATTAATTATACAACATTTGACTATGACCAACTAGGGCAAATATTATGTATATTGGTGTCCATATATTTAGTGTGACATATAATATGTGTATACAACATGTATTATGTTGAACTCGATACGTCATATTATTTTTCGATCATTTAGGGTTTTAAAGCTCCCGAACCAACCAAATGACACCCTTTACAATATGTGTATACAGTACGAATTACAGCACGAGTCATGTTAAGCTCGATATGCCATATTATTTTCCGGCCAATTAGGGTTTTAAAGCTCTCGAAAGAACCAAATGACACCCTTTACAATATGTGTATACAATACGGATTATAGCACGAGTCATGTTAAACCCTGTATGTCATATTATTTTTCGACCAGCTAGGGTTTTAAAGCTCCCGAAACAACCAAATGACACCCTTTACAATATGTGAATACAGTATGAATTATTGCACGGGTCATGTTGAATCCGCTATGTTATCATTTTCCGACCAACTAGGGTTTTAAAGCTCCCGAAAAAACCAAATGACACCCTTATGGACAATAAATTATAACATGCTTCTTTTTTTGTTAAAAAAATAAATCACATACTAATATATATACCATGATTTATATGGATAACTTATTGCATTTGTATTAGGGTTTTCATGACATTCAAACAACTCCACAAGATCAACTAATTAAGTTAATAGTTAAACTTAAAGGCAACTAGATAATCTAGGGGTTTCAAGTTCATTCTTTAATGTTTCGCTTTGTTTGGTAAATAATTATTTGCAATTAGTTTGATCTTTCTGCATCTGTTACAAACATTCTTATTATATTACAACTAGAATAGGATATCTATCGAGTTTATGAATAATTATTTATTTGAATCCTTTTTTTATATTATTTAATTGATTTGAATCTTTTTTTAAATATTATTTAATTGATTTGAATATAGTAAACCTTGATTTGGAGCAATATTTTCATGCATTGGCTATTCATCCAAATTAAATTGATTAAGAAAATAGCAATAAATAATGAACAGTTTGAATACATGAATTAAACAGTTCTTTAAACCTTCCTATTAATGGTATTTAAGCCTTTATGCCAATTGTGGAATACTATGAATCAAACTCAAACATAAAAGGCTTTCAACAGTTGCACCTTTTTCTATTTACAGTGAACCTTACAGCTGTTTGATAAGATGTATAAGAAGTGTACGAAGTTTTAATTAGACCTTTGTCCTATTGTCATAGGTGAATGGCTTTGTTTGTTTATGTTTATTTAATAAAAATTTTAATTTTTTTCGAGAATTGTGTATTATGAATGAATGATGTGTAGAATAATTGTGTTAGTTGCGTATAAAAAAAACTATAAAAATATAAAAGAGAAAGTGAAATAATTATCATAATAAATTATTTGATTGATAAATGTGTAAAATTTTATATAGTATATTGGAAAAGTAGAGTTGCAAAAGAAAAAATTTGATAAAAATTTAGTATATTAAATTTATTTAAAATTTTGTGATTTAAATAATTTGAAAATATCATTTGAAAACATAAACAAACAAGCATATGATTCCTATAAAAGTAGTGGACTAAAAAAAAGGTAATAATAGACACATAATTTTATTTTATTTATATACTTGACAACAATAATATTTATGCGATACTTGACTATGAGTTGATTGTGCCCCGGTTAGTCTTGATCAATAAGTTAATCCTGAGACAATCACAATAAAAATCACAAAAACGAGTCACAAATTTGTAAAATCACAGTGTTGTAAATAAATGCATAATCACTTCTAAACACCAGTTTGGATGCTTAAAATCATGAAATTACTCTGATACTAATTATAAAAATCAATCACTCTACGGTTTAAAAATCAAATCTATAAACCGATAGTAGAGATACAACGTTAATGCTTATATTCTTTCGAACAATAAATCTCACTTTAATCAGAGTCTCCACAATCAAATGAAATTGCTACTAGAAAACACATTCACATTTCTACACCTTATAACGACAATAAATATACATGTAAATCATTATTTACCAATTACATCAATTTTTTTTGAAAGCCAATCATGTCAATTTATATATAGCATGGATTGTTACCTAAATCAAAAATCTAAATTGTAACGTTGCAATTCTTATATCTACATCACTAGAATGACAAGAAATGACTACCCAAAAAAGTAGGGCAAGAAAAGAAAAGACCAACTATATATATATATATATATATATATATATATATATATAATTAAACAAGAATTCAATAACATATTTACACTCACGTCCTTTCTTTTATCTTTTATTATACTTTTATCATACTATGATGTCATCTTATCGTCAACTTACTAAAAATAAATGTCACTGTGAAATCTCACTATTTTGATGGGTTCGAAATCTGCAGTAAATCTACTTCTCAGCCCACTTCAGATTTTCATGTCTCTTGATTTTCTCTATCATTTTTTCTATATAAATACCCCCCATGCAATCAATTATTCATTCAAAGTTCAAAATATTTCAAAATATTTTCTTTTTGATAGTGTTATTATTAGGCTTCAGATTTTATAAATACCCCCCCATGCAATCAAATTATTCATTCAAAGTTCAAAAAGTTTCAAAAGTATTTAACTTTTTTTGATAGTGTTATTATTAGGGTTTGTGGATAAGGGAGCTTCCTTCAGTCCAGTCCGAGGCAGTTTGAGAGCTGAAAATACAGCTGTTGACTCGTTGATTCATAAATTCATCGAGATTTGAAAGTTAGAATCGATGTTTTTTTGATCCAACGATGCAGGAGCTGTGTTCAGATTCTTCTGTCACGTCTTGGACTGAAGGGAGCTCCCTATTATTACCATTTTCCCTTATTTTTATTTTTTATGTTTGATTTAAGGTGGTGAAGAAATAAATAACAAAATATAGGGTTTCTTTTATTGATTGGCTCTTTATTTATTATAATATTTAATTTTAAAAGCTGATATATATATATATGTATATGTTTTCTGCATGTGGCTGCAGGTTGAAGTGAAGGATTTACTGATGGAAATTAAAGGATTATGAAGAAGAAAGGAAGAAAGAAAAGATTAGGTTACTATTCATATATATATAAGCTTTGTCATTATGTTTTTTGTTAATGAATGGATTATTCTAGGGCATGCATAATAATACGTTTTGAATTACATGTATTATTAAGATGTATAAGTAACAAAGCTTCGTTATGATCTTGTTGTTTATACCTTTGACTAGTATGCCAAATAATCAAGGTCATGTTACATAAAAATTAATTAGGCCTAAATACTTATTATACTTAAAATATGAGTCATATATTAATGACATTTTATCTTAAAATTAAACTCTTCAATGGTTGGAAGAAATAAGCTCTAGATGTTAAGGAATGGTGCAATACATACATATATATATATATATATATAAAAGAATAAGATGATGCAATATATATTTATTGATCAAACACAACATATATTTCATGGTTTCACATAATATATTTTTTGTATGTGAATTTGGGTCTGTAATTGTTCCTCTTACAAGTATACATAAACACTTTAGGATGTTCTACCTATTTTTTAAGAAATTCAAAAGCTTCTACATATAATATTTAAAAGTTTATCAGCTGCTAAGTTAGATTATATTTATCAAACACTTTGAAAAAATAATTATAATCTCCAAGATATATTTTAATATGTTTTGAAATTACATGCTCTTTAATCACCATTCAGTGTCTTTTTAGTAGATTCAAAAGTGAACTTTGATGCTTCGAATTAGTTTATATATAAATTAGTTTATATATAAATTACGTACCCCAACAATAATATAATCTCAAATAAACATGAAAATAGCAAGAACAATTAACGTGGATGAACACGAAGTAACTGACGATAGTAATATAGGTCGAATTTTGAAGTCGAACCACATTAAACCGAACGATTTATAGTAAGGATAGCTTGATGAGAGATTATAAACTGTACTTGGTCCAATTATAATTCAAGTTAAATAGTTGCATTAATATGAGAGTTGTATTTATAACGATAGAGTTGTATAAATTGGAATCGTACTCTCAGATTTATGAAGTATATATATACCAATTATCGAGATAAAATACAAATATAATTAATACTTCGTGTGTTCATGTGTACAGTATTGCCAAAAAATCTATTTATAGAAAGAACATGTATAGATATAGTGATTGCCCACAAAATCTTAAAATGAACAAAACCATAGAAACACGAAACTACCGAAAACAATAGAAAAACGACAAAATTTATATGTATTTCCAGATATTTCTAAGTACAGAATTCGCCTAAAGCTTCGATGAAATTTACTAAGTACAAAACCATCCAAATGGCAGCAAATTTCACTATCAATATGTTCATCTTTAAAACAGTTCATTAGCTTTGTACCTCTTTATTGAACATGTATGATCTTCTCCATATTAGCTAAGCACCTGTATGAGATAAATAATAGCAAAGTAGCACATTCTCATTTCTCATATATTAACAAACATCATCAACAACCGCCCAATCAACTAGAAACCGTCAAGCTCAAACAGATTAAGTGGTTCAGAGGGATGAGATTGTAATGACTTTTCGATTTTACCTTTGTTGTCAGAATCGAGAGATTCAGTTTGCTGGTTTGGTTCCTCATTATCATCATCACTTTCAAGCTTTAATGGTGTTTGTTCTTGATGATGAGGTGGCGCCTCGAGTTGCTGATATTTCGGTTTGTTTTTCTCGAGGAGAATGTAAGTGGTGTAATACCAAAACATTAGTATTCGACTTTGAGCTATCACTGTATCTTTGATCCTAATGCCGCCAAAGGAAAGGCGTTCGAGTGCCTATAAAGGGACGAAAATGGAAAAATATAAATCGACTTATGGAGAAATATGTATAGGGTAAATCATATTGACATTCGAGATATTACTAGAGCTTCGTTTGTCAGCAAAGATATATTACAATTTTCACCGCTATAAAAAATAGACTGCATTATGAGTTGTGAGTAGGGGTGGCAATTTGGTCCATACATATATTTGGACCCAAACCAAACTAAGTTTTCAATGGGTTGGGTCCTAATATTTAAGCATTTTAGTTCAAACTGGGTTGGCTTTTAATAATATTTGGGTCCAATTGGGTCTTAAATTGGGCCCAATTTGGGTCCAACCTGTTCTCCACTTTGAGTCAATAATCTATATTTTACACTCTACAACAACCCCTTACACCACTTTGATTCATAATGGGTCCATTTTGGGTCCTTGTTGGGTCCAACTATAATGCATATTTTTCACAATGGACCCAATTGGACCCAAGTACCCAAGCCACTTTAAGCCCAACCCAAATGGACTCGACTCAAACCCAACCCATTCAACCCAATTGCCACCCCTAGTTGACTTGTGAGGATCTGATGGGTACTTTTTTGCTCATTTTCAGAACCCATGGGGCTCGTGGTAATAACCTAATAAGTAAGGGGTGTGCACGTAATTATTCCGTATATCAAACATATGTAATGAAGAACATTTAGGTATTATCAAGTATTAATTTCACCAAAATATAATGTCGAATAGAAAGGTCATGGTCTTTACTCACTTGCTCACCAGTCTGAATATCGGACGGGTTCTGATGATCAAACTGAAGGCCACTAAATTCATTGATGCAAAGCCCTTGAAATGCCCTGTAAGCAAAAAACAACAAAAACACACTCTTTTAAAAATTTATAACGTGGGTAGACGAAATATCTATAACATCAAAAAAAATATCAAAAAAATTAGAAAAAAAAAATACCATCTGATGAGAGAAACACGAGGAATCCAGCGAAAAATGATTGGTGTGTTTTCGGCATTTAAATAGTAGCCTCCAAATACGATGAAAACTGTCATAAGGGACGGTCCTAAGGCCAAAGCTGCTTCGGGGGTTGGGGCAATAGCCCCAACAGTTAGGCCCATTGCTGATGCTGAAAAGGACTCAGTAGTTACGATCCCACAGAATTTCCCGAACCTAGAAATAAAAACTTGTCAACTTAGTCTAGTAAAAAATTTAGTTGCCTAAATTTCAAATATTCATTTTCCATTCATTGATGTGTTGCTACAAGGTCAAGTTGAATTGTCTAGTAAAATCCTCGTTCTCGCAAAATGGCATGTTTTGGTGAAAGGGTCGAGACTAAAAAAGAGAGGCAAAATTATTATTTTTGTATTTTGGAAGGGCAAAATTTCAATATCATAAACTTATAGGTCAAAAATAAAAACTCAAAACTAAGAGGGGGGCACCATAGAACACTACCAACTAAAGAATTTGCACAATAGAACAAAGTAATGGTTACATGTGCACCCCCACAGTTATTGGGCAATTGTCACGAGCCCCTTGAAGTTTAAAAATTACCGAGACACCCCCCTAACGGATCTTGGCAAATCGAAAAATAGGGGTGAAATTGTAATCTGTTTAAAATTGTAGCTTGCTTTTACTGGTCTGGAAAATTATGGTAATTTCTCAAATCTTGAGATATTTTTTGTATTTAAGTTTCACATAGGGAGTGTTTGTGTGTGTAATTTACCCTAAAACAAAAGCAATTACAAGTCGACAAACATTGGACAATTGTGATCAACAAGTCACAAAATGGACTATTTATCTTGTGTTTCAAAGATATTTTTTCTTGTTTCATCCAATCAAAACTTGGTACTGCAAGTTCTTTAAGGCTTTTGTAATGTATCATTAATAACAGAACTAAAAAACTCGTTTGAATTTTCAATCTCTTGCTTCCTAAAATGTGCTCCGTCAACATGAAATAGGACTACAGATCTTACCGGATAGACTTACACTTTACAGCATCATTCTGAACTCTAAGGTTGTGTTTGGATCGAGTGATTTGGATTTGAGAAAGGGATTTGAATGAAGGATTTCAAATGACTCTAAAATGGAGTAACTTGAAATCCACCATAATTGTGGAGAATATAGCTCAAAATGAAAGCCGATGGATTTGAAATCCATCATAACATAAATTCATCCAAACAAACTTAAATGGAATTGTCGAATTTGAAATCCATAGTTTTCAAACTCTTCAATCCTAACACACCATAATAGATTATTGTTATCAATACAAAACTCTCACCTTGACATTGTCGGATGAAGACGAGACATTGGGTACAAAATGGTACCAAATAGCAACGGGAATGCAGCTCCAACAGGGATCTCAGCTAACAATTTTGAAAGTAAATATGGTCCCAATGAATAAGACCCTTTGGCTCTCTCTCGGTCGACAATGGCACGTTCCTTGGGAAAGACACCTACAGTCTTTGTCAGTGCAGCCATTGCAGTGTTTATAGCAGCAACCTGAACAAGAGAGTCATACATGAGACACCTAACACCAAAGCCAAAACTCCTTTGATATGGCTGTTATGAAGCGGATATTTGCTACAGGAAAAGGAAAAGGAGGATATTAGATGTTTAGTTTTTAATTATTGATAGAAGTCTAGTTTAATTAGGAGTTTGATTTAATTAGGAGTCTCATATTTCGAGTGAAGTAGGAGTCTAGTCAGTTTAGAAGTCTAGTCAGTTTAGGAGTCTTCGCATTGTTAGTTTTATAAATAGGTTTGTTAGGAGTTATTTTTCATTCATTCAATTTGGAATCAAAGAATCGAGCTTAGGCTTGGGACAAACTTCGGTTTGTAGGGCAAGAATTTATTCTTGTAGGACTTTCGAGCAATCATAAGTATTTTATTTATATTTATTTTCAGTTTTATCGAATTCGTCTCTATTAATTGGTCCGACCTGCCGGATCCGACACCCCGCAACTATGACCAATACCCGTGCTAGTAACGACCAGCGAATGGACCAAGTCGAAGCCAACCAGGCAAAGATGAAAGCTCACTTGTTGCAACTGGCTGCTGGTCAGAAAGCCATGGCTGCTAATCAGGAAGCTATAAACAACAATTGGAAAGCTATTCAAATCCAGATTTCCGAACTAACGCTAGCTGTCAAACATCTGGCAAAAGCAATGAACGTCGCCCTCCCCGACACGGCCCCAGCCCTCCACGCTGCACTCCCCCACACAACTCCAGCACCCACGCCCACCCCAGCTCAAACAGCATTGAAATTCGCCAACAATGAGGCAGGGGAACATGCGAGTCCCTACCGATTGAAACCTTCACCAACTTTGTTGCCTTTGTTTGATGGGACTAATCATGTAGGCTTAGCACCTGACAACCAAAAACATGAAGAAGGCCAACACATTCCATACAACTCGGAGATCGACGACAAAGAGGTGCAAATTTCTCGTCGTGAGGTTAATCTCCTGAATGTAGCCAATTATGTAGAGAAAGTAAAAGATACTACTCTTCAGCTTTCACCAACAACATCACGAAAGAAAGAGTTTGTGAACGTAGCATCTCTTACCCAAAGCGGAAGCCTGTCTAATGACTATCAACATATAAAAGAGACCTTGACTGAATGTTTGCAGCAATTTCCCAAGTTCAGCCTTGGGGACAAGGCTGTTTTTAAGGGGGGTGGAGTTGTTATGAAGCGGATATTTGCTACAGGAAAAGGAAAAGGAGGATATTAGATGTTTAGTTTTTAATTATTGATAGAAGTCTAGTTTAATTAGGAGTTTGATTTAATTAGGAGTCTCATATTTCGAGTGAAGTAGGAGTCTAATCAGTTTAGAAGTCTAGTCAGTTTAGGAGTCTTCGCATTGTTAGTTTTATAAATAGGTTTGTTAGGAGTTATTTTTCATTCATTCAATTTGGAATCAAAGAATCGAGCTTAGGCTTGGGACAAACTTCGGTTTGTAGGGCAAGAATTTATTCTTGTAGGACTTTCGAGCAATCATAAGTATTTTATTTATATTTATTTTCAGTTTTATCGAATTCGTCTCTATTAATGGCATTCTTGTAAGAAATTGTACTGTAGTTTTAAGTTTTATGGCTATGTTTGGTTTCATTTTGAGCCAGTTTTAAGTTTTACGGCTATGTTTGGTTTCATTTTGAGCTAGTTTTTGGCCAAAATTTTGACCAACTTGCATTTGGTCTTCACAATTTTGCCCCAAAAAAATTCCTAATTTTTCGGTCCAAAATTTGTATTTCAATTGAAAGTTAATATAATTTCATGGCCCACTTTGTTTTATACATATATATATATAACACCTTCTATTACACATACACACATATATATATATATATATATATATCAATCATTACAATTCAAATATTATATTATAATTTTCAATCACTAATAATTATCAACAGACAAAAACTTACGTGATTTGACTCCTACAGTAATTTATGTTCCCTATGGAAACAAAAACAAACACTATCTCACCAAAATATCCACCCAAAAACTAACAATCAATATAAAACCAAACACAATCTCACCAAATTTGCACGTGTCCCAAAAAAAATCTCACCAACAATTCTCACCAAAATACTCAACCAAAACAAAACCAAACATATTTTTTTGGTTAAAACATTTGATTAAGTAAAAACTGACTAAACATCTTGACAGCCTGATCCAGTAGACAACCTCAGACAATCTAGAGGTCTCAAACCTTCTGGGAAAGATGAATATTCTGTTACTGATTTTAGAAGACGACAACGTAATACATGAATATACTTGCATGCAGTATTCATAGCATAGATGGTACAGAAATACTTAGGGAACACTATACAAAACATATCTCGCATTTAAGTAATGCAATCTACAAAAGGATAATAACAGTTGATTGTCTCTCAATTTTAAATCATGTTGTTTCTCTGAAACCATTGAGCAAGAGGATTCAAAGAATAAGATCTGGAGAAACAGAAGGTTATATATGGTGAAAGATATTTTAGCCAAGAATAGTCACAACTTCACAATTCTTGTAATTTGTAAAGGTCATGGTTTCATAACAATGTGACCTGCTTTGTGGAAATATCGTCCTTGTGTGCTGTAGAGATAATGACTAAGATGACATGCAACTTTTTCGCATGATGAGAAGAAAAGCAGACAATGCGATAATATAGAGGTCACAATTTAGATGCCAAGAAGACGTATTTCCAAAATACTTCCACAGACAATATACAGTCCAAAATCAAACATAAGTATGAGTATCTGAAGATTTGGGTAATTGAAGAGAAAAAAAACATGTATAATCTAAATTCAATGATAATGGTAAAGCAGAACCAGTAGTGCTTTCCAAATTTAATACTAATGTTAATTAAGTTGGAATATGCATCAGAAGGTAATCTTTCCCGTGTGATTATGAGTTCATCTACGTGAAAGACAAGCATGGATCTCAAACAAGTCAAATCACTACCCAACTAATGTACCTGAAGCAATCCCATCCTATCTTGTATTGATGTTTGTGATCTTCCTATCCTCCAGAAGACTGAACCAAATATGAGGGCTGATGCTATGGACATCCTCGCTCGAATTTTGTTTGTTGGGCCATCACGAAACGCCTTTTTTGTACATTGACAGGATAGATCAAAGGGACAAGAAAGTAGCAAAATATATATATATATATATATATATATATATATATATATATATCTTCGAGTCAATTACAAATCCAAGAAATGCTATATATGTACTAAGTTGAAAGGCTATCATAGTTACCTGCATCCATGCACGTTTAAGGAGTAACTGGAATTGCCTCCACCAACCAACTTTATTTTTCCTAATAATTTTCTTCATTGGTTTTTTGTTACTATCATCTAACGAGGTAAGTGGAGTTGCATATAAAGTGGACGGCATTTGCTCAGAAAATGACTCAACAAGGCCATCTATTCGTTTACGAGAAGAACTGACACTCTCCACAGAACTATAGTCTACTGAAATAAGATCAGCCAAAAACTCTGCCGGATTCACATGATCTGGACAAATGTACCTGTTATTTATTCAGAAAATCCATCACAATTCACTAAATAAAATGGGTACTTAGCGTAAAATGTAAATAACCTTCATAAGTTAAAATCTTATAAAATTACTGATTTATGCTAATCTATGATGCATGGACACGGGACACGGCGCACGACACAACACGTACTCAAAATACAGCATTTTAAAAATATTAGGACACGGCACGGCCTTGAAACTGTTCAATAATTTACGTTAAAATATATAAATTACTCTTTTCATTCTAATTTAATATGACTGGTTAGAGAAATAAACTATAAAAATGACTATTGTACATTATAAATTTGTATTTGATTTGTAAAGTTATATATGTTTGAAAGAAAAATAAATACTTCAGTTTTCAAAATCACAAAAAATACGTGAAATAACATCAAGTGTCATAAATGATGCATACATAGTACACATACTCTCTAACTGCGTCCAGACAAACTTATTTTCATATTGGGCACGGTGTCAGAGAGTGTCGTGTCCAATCAGGTGTCTGACACGACACGTTGCGATTTTTTGAAGTGTACGTGCATCACAGATGCTACTTGAATTAGAACACAAACATATATGAGTTATCTGCTGTGTAACATGACGATACTGTATTACTGTGATGTCATAATCATTTTATTTAAGAGAATTGGAAAAACGAACCCAAATTTTGAGAAGTAAGAGAGTAATTCGTCTCTAGCAGGACCAGCATAAACAAGTGAACCTTCTGTGAGCAATATAATGTCGTCAAATTTGGCATATACTGAACCTCTAGGCTGGTGTATAGAGCAGATAACAGTATGTCCATCCTGTGCAAGCTGTCGCAATGTTTCCATTACTTTCTCAGCTTGGAAAGCATCAAGTCCTGAAAGCATCAGTTCGAGTAATTACAATCAAAACAGGTTTGCAAACCTTTCTCATAATCATGATTACAAAAATATTAGGGGTGGCAAAATGGTTCCGGAACGTGGTTCCAACCCAATTAAACTAGTTTGGGTTGGGTTGGTTCCTAAGAAATTATTTTCGGTTCCTAATTGGTTCCAAATTGGGTCCAACTAATTTCAAGTTAGGCCCAAACCACTTGCCAATAAGCTAAATTATATAGAACAAAATGTAAGGTATTGAGTCGGGTTGGGCTTGGTTCCGTTTCGGGTTGACTTGGGTTCTGTTTTGGGTTGAGTTGGTTCCACCTTAAAACCATTTAAGAACCCAACCCATTTAAGAAACGAACCGTTGGAACCAACCCAAACCCAACCCGACCCACCCGATTGCCA
The DNA here is from genome assembly GCA_963669365.1 of Verbascum thapsus. Taxonomy (NCBI): domain Eukaryota; kingdom Viridiplantae; phylum Streptophyta; class Magnoliopsida; order Lamiales; family Scrophulariaceae; genus Verbascum; species Verbascum thapsus. The sequence continues at coordinate 19,020,074 of OY770105.1, forward strand.
CCTTTAGTTGCTATTGAATAATAAGAAACGGGATAAGGTTGGCAATGCTGAACTCTGATGGCCTTATTATGCAACTCACCAATTATTAAACACCCAATATAAACATTGTAGCAAAATACTCTTGCATATAAATCACTATATTCATCAATAAGTTTTCTAGTCAGCCACGAATTATGTGGACTATGTTTTCATTAGTTCTACCTCGGACAACATTGTGTCCCGATGGTAAGGTTGCTTTGGCAAGTATACTTTCTGCCTGAAAATGGCACATGTCAACCATTCTCATGCATCATGGTGAATTTATATATATGAGACTCTACAGTTACTGAATTCAATGAAAGGTACTACACATGCAAGACTACCATATAGTTTTCGAATAAATTTTCTTAGGGTGTGTTTGGATCAAGTGATTTGGATTTGGGGAGGGGATTTGGAGGAAGGATTTGAAATGACACCTAAAATTGGAGTCATTTGAAATTCACCGTAGTTATGAAGAAAATAGCTCAAAGTGAATGTCGAGTGATTTGAAATCCATTATAACTTGGATACATCCAAACGAACTTCATGGGTTTGTTGACGAATTTGAAATCTATAGATTTCAAATCCTTCAATCCAAACACACCCTTAAGGAAAATGTTTCAACTAGTTCTGCTAGCAACTAAATGTTCTTTTAATAGCCTCTTGTAGATTCCAACGATACTGTATGCGCGTTCAAAAATCCTGGTCTTGCAATTACTAAGTTCTATCAGATGAACTAAGAGTGACTAATTAAAGCAAGTTGCTGAGTTTTAAAGAAAATTCTGGAAGCCCAAAGATCATGCCTGTTGTAGGTTCATCAGCAAAAATGACTGATGGACTAGCAATTAGTTCACATGCCAGTGACAATCTTTTCTTTTCACCACCACTAATCCCACGGACTTTTGCATCCCCAACACGCGAATCAGCACAATTGACCTTGAGAAATGCCAAAAAAACGAACCAAAAGGAAAATCAAAACAGTGGCATCAAAATAATAAGTTTTCACTGCAAAAGATGTTGTAAAATGATTTTGTATAGTGTAAATATAAAAATGACATAAATCTGAAAGCTGTGCAACAACTTGCATATTTCAATCATTAACCATAGCATTCAGCGAAAAATGGCAAGATTCATCAGTGAGTGTATTGGAAAAACTTAAAGTCAAAGTAAACTGAAGAAAAACGGCAAGCATTTAGAGATTATCCTATCATGCTTAGTGGGTTCTTATATTAAAAAAGATCACTTTACAGATTAAATTTGAAGAAAACAAGCAAACAAAGATCATCTTACAGATTAAACTTGAAGATAACAAGCAAAACAAAGATCATCTTACAGATTAAACTCGAAGAAAACAAAGGCAGTCTTACCAGGCCAAGTTTGAAGAGGAGATCGTTTACATATTCATCTCTCTCTTCAACAGAAGATATATCCTGCAGCTGTAGTTCAGCAGCAAGGGAGAGTGTTTCTCGAACAGTCAACTGTGAGAAAAACAAATCCTCTTGTCTAACAAATGCAAACCTGTAGTGTCATTTAATGCATCAACTAACTATCAAAACACCCCAGCAGCAAAAAAAAAAAAAAAACAAAATCGTTCTGATAATAACGTCAAACATACTTGTAAGATTTATTTGCAAATGGCCGTCCATTGATCTCCAAAAGGCCAGACAAATGTAATCTGGGTGATGCTACTGTCTGACCAGCCAAAACATTGATCAAGGTTGTCTTCCCCGATCCTGATGGACCCATGATTGCAAGTAATCGACCAGGTTTTGCATCTCCACTTACATTTTTCAGCAAAAATCTAACCTGACAATGGAAAAATGGGCCAATGTTTTAATCGACTCAATCGAAATGCTCATGAAAATTAGTTTTCATGATCACCAAGAGATGAAGCTAGCCAAAAATGTACAACCATAACATGAAGCAAGTAAAATGACAAAAATTTATGCGAAGTAAAACTTAAGATTAAATGCCTCAGAAAGTTATCTTCGTATAAACCCGAATCACATCTTGTATCTACAGATGGTTCACACCAATCTTATGATTAACCCAATTTGTCTCAATCTTGCATTTCATTACTAAACCTGGGTTTATCTTCGGATAAACCCAGGTTTTGCATACTAATCATATATGTTTCTAAACTTCACACTCCTTGGTTCTTTAGTTATGAATACATATGACTCAACTGAACCACATTCAACAAGAAACTAATATAGCCATAATCTTCTATACTTCGCCAAAACTAATAAAAACAAAATCCCATAAACCCACTTACTAATTTCGATGATTTATCAGAAAGAGAGCAATTAATATTAGTCCATTTGATAGTAACCGGCGCCACTTTTCCTTTAACCGGAGCCTCGTTGTTTTCGCCATTTTCTTCCTTATCATCATCGGCCGGCAACAGCTCCGGGCCGGGGGCGGAGAAGAGGCGGAGCAGCAGCGCCGCCGCTACAGCCGCCAGTAGCTGTCCCACTCCTCCTTTCCCGCCAATTATCACCATCTCTGCTACTTTTTTTTGGTTCTCAAATTCGCAACACACGCAGTCTACTGGCTAGTAACAGATAATGAGCTAACTGCGCATGATAGTAAATTGTAGAATAAAACGACGTCGTTTTGGGTCGTTTTGATATTTTGTCTGATCGATCAACACGTGTCCCTCGAGTAGGATAAGAATATAGATAGATATTCGATTTAATCCAACGGGTCGGGTTTTCCACTTTCGGATTTTCTTGCTATTTTATGTATTTAATTTATGGTCCAATTGGGCTTCAAGTAATACCCAAGCCCAGCAAAACTAAGGGCCCATATTCTCAAGCTTCTTTTCAAAATTTTATAAGTGAAAATTGAAGATTATATATTATAAATAAATAATAGTAGTGATTGCATGCAATTTTCGCAATATTTGAAAGAAGTGAAAAAACTATAAAATATAACTGGTGTTATATAGTATCACTTTAATTAATTGATGATAAAGTGTATTATAAATAAAAAGGTATAACATTGGATGTTTATACTACGTAATAATGTTCAATAGAAAATGAGAGTTAGTGATATTTGGAGAAATTGGGTTTTAGTGTGATTTTTTTATTTTCTAAAATTTGAAAAATAAAAATTAATCTTAAAGTATGGTACATACCCTAATAAACTCTCTTTTTGTTACTCGATTTAGATATGAATTTGATCTAGACCGAGAATGAAGTATGTTCTTCAAAATTCAGATTTTTTGTATGAATTTGAATTCTGATCTGGGTAATAACAACTCCTTAACAAGCCTAACTATGACGTTTTTTAGTAGAATATAAAAAGTAAAAATTAAAATATAATTATTTTAATCTTAAAAGGTTATTATAAAAGTCATGTTTATTAATGAAAGTGAAAAATAAGCCTCTAATTCAAATATTAAGTGATTTAATCCCCAATTTAAGTTTAAACTTTATCCCAACACCCCATCATAAAATATCCTATATGCTCTCAATGTACATGTAATTAGACCCTGCCCTTATAGATTACTAGTCAATTAGTTTAACATATAGAGCAATTTGTTTAATACTAAAAAGAAGTATTTTTAAACATCACTAATAATTAATAAAATTTCTTTGAAGGCCTAAAGGTATATATATTTTTAAAATTTTAGTTGGGGGTTTCTTTTCTTCTTCAATCATTCTTATCAAATGATCATCATTAAATGAGTATGTATTTTTTTTTTTTTTGAAAAAACAAAATTCTATTATTATTATTATTATTATTTTTATTATTATTTGATAGGGCAATGTATAATCACGTGAATGTGACTTTGGTCTTGTCATATGATACTTGTTGATGCATGGCTATATATGGCACTTTATTAATGCTCACTTATAATAATATTTAGTTTGACATTTTGTATTTTTTATATAATTTAAAGATAAATAATGTTAAAAAAAATGTGAAAAACATAAAAACACCAAATTCATTTTTAATGGAAAAGGGGTTCATACATGATTAAATAAAAAGATGTTATTATACCTATTTTTTAACAAATGAGAATTTTTAATAATTTCTATTAAACATAAATGTTTTGTAAAATACCATAACTAAAATAATAGAAAAAGAAATCATACCTTAATTTGGAATCTAAACACTTCAAAAAAGAAAAGAAAAAAGGAAAAAAAAAAAAAAAAAAGAGCAAGAATAATGTTAGACCATTGTTCATGTGGTTACAAACAGCTGACCAATATTCCAACAAAATAATATATATTAATCATTTTTCTTAATTAAGATCCCAAATTCCAATCAAAGAACCAAATATAATATTTTTAGATCTTGAAGTTGCAAAAATTGACTTTAATATTTGAGTATTAATGAATAATTTATTAGATTAAGAAGAATATTAGCAGACAGAAGTCCAATAGTCATCGTAAACCTAACATGGATTATTTAAGAGAAATTACATCAGCACATGCTAATTATTTTTTTAATTGAAGTATGTAACTACTCAATATAACAATGCTAAAATGTCTTTGTTATATTAATATTCCTATTTACAATTTTTCCATGGATATGACATGCATGCTAAAATGTTTTCAAATTCTATTTTTAAAATTTTAAATCATAAAGTTCAAATAAATTCAATACATCACATTCTCATCCAATATACGGCTTTGTTTGTTTATGTTTTCAAATCTCATTTTCAAATTTTTAAATCACAAAATTTAAAATAAACTTAACACACCAGATTTTTATGCAAATTTACTTTTTTCAATTATACATTTTCAATCCCCTATAATGATCTATCAATCATAAATATATATATATATATATATATATTCACACATTCACCAATCAAATTATTTATTATATTCATTATTTCATTTTTCTCTTTCATACTTATATAATTTTTTATTTATATTTTATTATTTTTAATTCACATAATCGTTATATAAATAAATAATATAATCATTCTACACATCATCTTTCAACCTATTACTATTAATTTTATACGTTTTATAACTTTCAATATATTTTTCAAAATATAAACAAATACCTACCATTCTCAAACAATGTAATTTCAAAAACAAAATTAAAATATTTACTTAGAAACATCAACAACCAAAGCCAAAATTTCTACCTTAATTTCTAAGACGTATTTAATATTGATTTCTTATCAAATCATTAGCCCAATAGCTACAACAAAAAAACTAAAAAAAATATATATTTTTTTGTTTTAGTTTAGATAGTTAAAAACATATTTGGTAATGATCTAATCTATATAAACTCCTAATTACTATTAAATTATCAATTTATCAACTAAAACTAGCAATATACCTAATACCCAAGTATAAAAAGCAAACTCTAATTCTAGGAACCTCAACCACTGATGATATTAATAAATATCTTCATCTCTACACGTTTCAAATAAGATTTGATTTGATTATCGATTGAATAGTTTAAATATTTTGTACATGTTTTAGTTATATTTTACTAATCGAATCGAGTTTGAGTCGAGTTTCAAAATTTATTAAACACAAAAAGTTGTTTAAGCTTTGTTTGGTAAATTATCGAATTGAACTCAAACCGAGTATTTAAAAATCGAGCTCGAGTCGAATATCAAGTAGCTTAGTTCAATTTCCTGCCCTAGTTTCAACTTTCAAATCTCAAAAAACACCATTTTTCAAATAAGCGACCCAGATTATGATTTTTAATTCTAAATCCGTGTTCTATCTTATATTTCTTATATTTAAAATGAAAGTTTTTTTTTAAATATAATTGATTGTCTTTACCAATTGGACAAATGTTACATATATGTATATGTAATATTGTTATATGTATATCATTCATAATTTCATTCAAAACTCTCATTTTTCACTGTTCTCTTCTAAATCTGAACTCCCATTCCCCTTCCATCAAACCCTAATCCCCAATCGAATATCTCCAAATCAGATTAAAAAAAAGAAAACCACAAATCAAAACCCTCAGTTTGATTTGATTCACATTTCCCAATCTCCCAGTGCTCATCGCCCTTTTCCCTGTTATCCATAGCCCGTTCAACAATTTTTCTCCAATTTCAATTTTCAGTCTCAAATTCCATGCTACAACACTCATCGCTCCAAGATCCAGATGGGAGCTGAACGAAAATGGCTGTTCACCCTCTTCTCCGGCGCCTTCATAACACTCCTCATACTAATCTCCTTCATCTCCGGCTTCAGTTCACCGTACAACGATAATTTCCCACCCCACAGACCCTTCTCATCATCCGTCCATCACGGCCCGGGCCATCCTCCGGCCTTCGCCTACTACATTTCGGGCTGTAGAGGCGATGGGGAACGGTTATTTCGATTGTTGCTAGCGGTGTACCATCCGAGAAATAGGTACTTGTTGCACATTTGCTTTGATGGTAGTGATGAAGAGAGAGTGAGGTTAGGGGCAATGGTAAATTCAGTCCCCGCAATTCGAGCTTTCGGGAATGTGGATGTGATTGGAAAGCCCGATCCAAATACGTACATGGGGGCAACAAATATAGCTGCGGTTTTGAGGGCGGCAGCAGTTTTGCTGAAGGTGGATGGGGGGTGGGATTGGTTTGTGACCCTGAGTGCTTTGGATTATCCCTTAATTACTCAAGATGGTATGTTTTTTTTGTTAATTTCTGATTTTGGATTTTTTGTTCTTATTGTGTTTTTATCTATTTACAGAAATGTATATACTTTTTTTTTCTGGGGGATTTTTTACTGAGTTTTTACTTGCTAGTTGCATAAAGGAATCTGTGTTTATGAGGAAAAGTTGGATCTTTTTTATGCTTAAATTGTAGATTTAGCATTTGCTTTGTGCTTATCTGATTTAAGATGATAGCTCAATCTGATTTGATTTTGGCCTTTCCTGTTTTTAGTGTAAATCCAACTTTTACTATTTTTACAGCTTGTTTGGTTCTAGGAATTTGACAAAGGAAAAGGAAAAGAAAAATGGGAGAGAAAACTTAATGTTAATTTGTTCCAATTCCCTTTTCTAACCAGTTGAATGAGGAAAATGGTGGAAAACAAGAACCTTTTTCCTTTCTTCACCAAAATCCTCGAACCAAACAAAACGTTAGTGTAAAGCCAACTTTGGGGAAGTGTTCAAATAAATGTTAAATGCAAGTTGCTTTTCCTGATTTACTATAATTTGAAGACTTGGAACTAATGACTGAATTTCCATATTAGGTAGAATATTCTGAGTATGTATTTGTCTATTCTTTTTGAACTTTCACAAGCAAACACTAGATTTTTTATTTCATGATGAGTGATCACTATTTTGGAAATTTAATAAATTTAAAATTGCTTTCCTTCGCATTTATATCCTCAATGCAATTTATGAAGAAATGTCAGATTAAGTTGTCCCCACCCTTCAACCAAAGGGATGGCAGCATATTGGGTGCTTTGCTGGTTTGTATCATAATCATGTGTGTTAATTTATCAAGTTAGTGAAAATGTGAGTAGAGGTCTGACTTTGTCCATTTTATTTTCTTTTCTTTACATTTTTTAGTATTGATCTTGGCATATAACTTATTTCCTAGAGTAAGTGTCAAAATCACCATACGAGTGCCTTCAAATTCAATATTTATTTATTTATTGTTTGTCGGGTTAATTTGGAATATCAAGTTCTAATTAATTCAATTACAAAAGTTTGGTTCATATAGGCTTTTATTATGTTCACAGCTTGAAATCAAACTTGTCGCAGATCGAGTTTACTGCAGATGCTATTAGTTTCTCAATTATATTTTCTCACCTTTTTTATGGAAAAGAATATATGAGTACTGGAATCAGGTCTCATTTGAGGGGGTATTAAGATCCTCAAAGGGAGTAATATTAGTACAGTTTAGAAAATGGGTACATGAGCTTTGTAGAGAACGATTTGATTAACTTCTTTAGTAAATATTCCAAAATCTCATGAAGTAGATCGAAAGAATGCTTCTACGGTTCAAGATATTCTTTTGCTTAAATCAACGTAGAAAAGAGATATTACCATTCGGTATACAAACGCGGCGACTGTATTCTAAGCTTTTTGCCAAAAAGCTTTCGACATTCGATCATAATATTTATTTGTAAGTTTCACTTAAAACTTTAAACTACATAAATAAGAATGAAGCTACCCTTCAAAATTGCGCCTTTAGAGACTAAAATTGAAAATGTGAAGTCTTCTACTTCAAAGTCAATTTATGTTGACATATATTTACACTTTTTTTGCTAAATGTTTTAAAAAAATCATAAATATAATTGTCCCCACTGCTAAGATCAAGGCCCAAAACCACACGTTAAGTGTGATTGAAGTGTGACAACCATTAATATCCATGTGAATCGAATAGGTTGTTGGGTGTAAATTTCCTTTTTTGGTTTCACTTTCATTCTCGTAATTTAGCAACTATTACACGTTGAGTTCCTTTTGAGGTTAAAAGGAATAAGGGTAATGAAATTAGCCTATCGGAATTTCTCTGGGTTTTGCACTTCTATAAATGAACCTTTTCTCCTTTTACACTTTTTTATCCCAACTCAGTGGGTTTTACACCTATCTATATACTAGCATATTCCAGTGGAATATTGCACCGGATTCAATACATGCGGAAGAGGTGAGATAAAAAAGTGCAAAAAGAAGTTTAAACGCCATGAATTGAAAATACGGTGGAATATGCATAATATAAGATTATGTAAAACTCGTTTAGTTCAGATTAAGAAATGCAATAAAATAAAGTTCGTTTACAAAATTGCAAAACCCCGAAAAGTTTGAATGGGTTAACGTCACTAATAAATAAGTTTCTCTTCAGTCATTTTCGTTTGGGGTAGTGATGTTAAATGTTTGCTAAGTAGTAATTGAGTTTTGATTGATTCATGTTTGTACGGAAAGATTTGATCGTTTTGATGCTTAAATGTCAATTGCTAGAGCTTATCTAAGTTAAGTTTTGGCACTTTGCTGATGCTGATTGGGAAGTGTTTAAATAATCTGAAATGCAAATTGTCTTTTGTTCTTAATTGGAATTGTTTGTGGCTTGTGGGAGATGATTTTTTAAAATTTTTATAATTATAGAAATGAACTTTTTTTTTGGCTAAGTAGTAATTGAGTTTGGTTTTAATTTATGTTTGTAAGGAGATATTTGATATTTTTGATGCTTAAATGTTGATTATAAATTTCTAGTGCGTATCTAAGATAAGCTTTTGGACTTTGATAATACTGATTTAAGATGATTGTTCAATCTGACTTGATTTTGGAGTTTACTGTTTTTGGGATAAATCCAACTTTGGGGAAGTGTTTTAATGATCTGAAATGCTAATTGTTTTTCCTGTTTTGTTATAATTTATATTTATAGAACTTTAAATGTGGTTGAATTCTCCATATTAAGAAGAATATTTAGTAATGTTACTATCTGTATTTTTTTTTGCACTTTCACCATCAAATACTAGATCTCTTACTTTATAAATAGTAACGCTGATGAGTGATGACTAGTTTGATAATTAATAAATATGACAAATTGCTTTTTCTTGCATTTATGGTCCTCGATGCGATTTATGAAGATATGTCAGATTAATTCCAATTTACTCTTTGCATATTTTTTCTCTTCTAGAAGACTTTGAGCATTAATCTTGACATAGAACTTATTTCCCAGAGTAAGTTGCAATATCATCATATTACCGCCTTCAGATTCATATTAACTAGTTCCAAGAATAAATTTTGATTCAAATAGCCTTTTATGATATTCATAGCTTGAAATCAAACTTGTCATGGATCTAGTATACTAATCGACATTAACATTTGTTAATTCATTAACTTGTCGAAATTTTGTTGCCCGGTTAAGACATACATACATACAATTTCCCTTATATTATTTTCTCAAGAAATTACTAAACAGTGCTCATTAATACTTTTACTTTATGTCAATTGCATTTTCATACCTTTTACGATAATAAATTTTCATGTATTAATTCATTTTCTTTTTTTCTTACTTTTTTGTTTTGGTTTTTCAGATTTGTCCCATGTTTTCTCATCGGTTAGGAGAGACCTGAACTTCATCGATCACACTAGTGATCTGGGATTTAAAGAGTGGGCAAATCCTTACCTCATATGAGCCCTTAATATACAGTTAATTTTTTGATGCATTTATTTAATTATCTTTACAATTTCATTCCAGGGGTCAAAGAATCGAGCCCATTGTAGTGGATCCTGGTATTTACCTCGCCAGGAGGACTAAAATCTTTCATGCAACCGAAAAGCGACCAATGCCTGATGCCTTCACGGTTTTCACAGGTAAGTTTTGTTCAATACTTTTAACACTCGTCATTTTTCAAACAGCAAATTATCATTGAAAACGATTTAGACTGTTGAGATTGTTTTGAGAAGCTTATAAGCTCTATCAAAGTGTTTGAATGATTTATTTTTTTATGGGGAAGCTAATAAGATCGCAAAATAAGATATTAAGTAGTAATTAGTACATAGTTCTCATTATTTACTCTTATAAGCTTATATGCTCTACATCAGATACGAGTAGGGGTGGCAATTGGGCTGAATGGGTTGGGTCCATTTGGGTTGGGCTTAAAGTGGGTTGGATCCAATTGGATCCAATGTAAGTAATATGCATTATAGTTGGACCCAATAAGGGTCCAATAAGGATCCAAATGGATCTAATAAGGGCCCAAAATGGACCCAATAAGAACTCATTATGATAAAGAGTTGTTGTAAAGTGTAAAATGTAGATTATTAACTCAAAGTGAAAAATAGATTGGACCCAAATTGGGTCCAATTTAAAACCCAATTGGACGCAAATATTATTAGAAGCCAACTCAATTGGAACTATAATGTTAAAATGTTAGGACCCAATCCATTAAAAACTTAGTTAGCTTTGGGTCCAAATATATGTATGGACTCAAATTGCCACCTCTAGATACGAGGTAAGAACTTATAAGATGTTAAATAAGCTTGACCAAATGCACTATTAGTTTATTTGGTTGCTCATGCCATGTTATATTTTTTGTTAATTTATACATATATATATATATGTATTTATTTATATTTCCAGGTTCTCCATGGGTAATCTTGAGTCGATCCTTCCTCGAATTTTGCATTTTCGGATGGGACAATCTCCCACGAACCCTTCTAATGTACTCAAACAACATAGTATTGCCCCAAGAATTCTATTTCCACTCCGTTATTTGCAATTCACCAGATTTCAAAAACACGACAGTAAATGCCGACTTGAGATATTTCGTGTGGGATAACCCGCCTAAGATGGAGCCCCATTTCCTCAACACCTTGGACTACAACGAGATGGTCAAAAGTGGGGCCGCCTTTGCTAGACAGTTTGAAAAAGACGGGCCCGTACTGGACATGATCGATAGAAACATACTCAAGCGCGGGCGTAAACAAGCTACACCCGGTGCGTGGTGCACGGGTCGAAAGAGCTGGTTCATGGACCCTTGCTCTCAATGGGGTGATGTCAATGTGGTCAAACCGGGTCCACGGGTCGAGAAATTTGGCGGGTCTATAAAAGAACTACTTGATGAGTGGAAAGAACAGTCGAATATGTGCAGATGACTCTCGTTTTAAGGAGGTATACAATTTCGTTCGGAAAAAAAATGTTCTTTTGAGGAGATTTATGCTCGTTCGGTGTTTGAATATGGTTTAAACTTTTGTGTCGAATAAGATATAAAGAAAATCGCAGAGATCCCAATGTATATTGTCTTGTTCGACCCCTCGATCTGGTTTTCACTTTCGATTAGTTTGTTTTTAAGGTTTTTGTCATTTGTTGTTGGTTAGAAGGAGCACTTGGATCCCTTAGCTAAAGGGGATTAGAAAGTGATCTAAATAGAAAGGCTATTATATATCTATAAGACAGTGTTGTACAATTTGTTTGAACTTTGGTATAAATGGATGGCTTGATTTGGGTTTCTTGATAATTTGATCATGTTTGCATAGTGAATTTTGGGATTGTATTATTTCTCTTGTGCTATGTTTGAATCTTGAGAATTGAATTTTGGTGGGATAATTAAAATGAAAGAATCACAAACATCAAATATAAATGTATAATTACTATGAGCTTATGTGGTTTTCATGGATATAAGGCTGAAAATCAAATCAAATTATTCGATATTCGATTTAAACTCAATTGATTAAAGCTCGATATAAATATATATATATGTTAAACAGGCAAAATCCGGGGCTTCCACAATGTTATACATTTGATAACCTAATTAACTAATTTCATCTTAACAATTTGCAAAATTCCTCAAATGGGTTTCTCCAAATTCCTCAAAATCATACCCAAATCCCTAGAAAAACCCTACAATATATCATTTCATTTCGCAATTTTCACCCCATCAAATCCCATAAAAAGTTACATATCACCTGCAAATAACCAAATTTCAATTGGGTTTTCATCCAATCCTCTATTCAAAACACATATTCAAAACCCCACAATTTCTAGTGTTCAAAGATCCAATATTTACAGTATTCCATTAAGTACAACCACAGGTTTAAAAAATGCCAACTTTGACCCAAACCCAGATGCAAAAACCACACAAGAAGCTGAATTAATCTGCAAAATACTATCCCAGATCGAAAATCCAAGAGATCTTGACTCTGCTTTAGATTCTGCTAATGTAAGTGTAAATTTATCCCCAAATTTGGTTCTTCAAGTGTTGAAAAAGCTCAACAATGCTGGGATTTCGGCACTGTCATTTTTCCGGTGGGCTGAGAATAGAAAAGGCTTTGAACTCTCTTCACATTGCTACAATGCTCTCATTGAATCATTGGGAAAGATCAAACAGTTCAAAATGGTGTGGCTATTGGTGGATGAGATGAACTCAAATGGCCTCCTCTGTAAGGACACTTTTGCCCTCGTCTCGCGAAGATTTGCGAGGGCGAAAAAGGTAAAAGAGGCCATAGAGGCATTTGAGAAGATGGATAAGAAGTATGGCTTTAAGCCCGAGTTGCAAGATTACAATAGGTTGCTTGATACTTTGAGCAAGTCTAGGCATGTAGAGAGTGCACAAGAAGTGTTTGATAAATGGAAAAATACGAAATTTACGCCCGATATCAAATCGTACACGATATTGATGGAAGGGTGGGGTCAAAATGGTAATTTCCTTAGGCTCAACGAGGTTTATCTCGATATGAACGAGGATGGTTTCGAGCCTGATGTTGTTAGTTACGGGATTATGATAAACGCGTATTGTAAAGCGAAAAAGTATAACGAAGCTGTTGAGTTGTGTTATCATATGGAGATGAAGAATGTTAAAGCAACACCTCATATATATTGCACTTTGATCAATGGATTAGGCTCGGAAAAGAGGCTAAACGAGGCCATAAAGTTCTTCGAGTTATGCAAAAGTAGTAGTCATTGTGATATCGAGGCTCCTACTTATAACGCTATGATAGGTGCTTATTGTTGGTCAAATAGAATCCACGACGCTTATCTAATAGTCGATGAGATGAGAAAACGTGGGGTGGGGCCCAATACTCGTACTTATGATATAATCTTACATCATTTGATAAATTTTAAAAAAACGAAAGAGGCGTATAACGTTTTCGTGAAAATGAGCGACGAATTGGGGTGTGAGCCAAGTGTGAAGACTTATGAGATAGTTTTGAGGATGTTTTGTAATGAGGGTTGTATCGATATGGCTTTGAGGGTGTGGGGTGAAATGAAGAGTAAAGGTGTAATTCCCGGGATGCAAATGTTTTCGTGTTTGATCGATTGTTTGTGTGGCAATAAGAAAGTAGACGAGGCGTGTAGGTTTATGAAAGAGATGATCGATATGGGTATGAGGCCTCCGGATCGATTGTTTAAGCATTTGAAGCAATGTCTTGTTGATGAGGGGAAAGAAGATGTTGTCATTGTGTTGGCTTATAGGATTGACAAATTGAGAAAAACTACATTAGTTGGTTAAGGCTATTACAAGATAGGAAAATAGATAGATACATTTTACGGATAAGTTTTCTATTCCAAATGGTGTTTTATCTTTTATCCCTGTTCTTAGTTATCTTAGACTGGTTGAAGAGTCTTGTGTAGTTCGCGTGGTATGCAGACTATTATACAAGAACGATATTTACCTAATATATATACAAGAGTCTTGGTTAAGGCTATTACAAGATAGGAAATAGATAGATACATTTTAGTTCATTGTTTGTGGTTTGTTGCTCTCTCAATTCTCATTGCATCCATGTAAGCACTATTAACCTATTATAGGAATCTTCCTCTAATATTTAATGAACATTTCAATAGATGAACATTTCTTAAATACTTTTAGCAATGTAAAATTATTTGATGAAAAGAAATTAAAAAATGACTAATATTCACTTCTCTATAATGTAAATGAATGTACAACTTAATTTAATTTCCATCTCCAAAATTTCATTTGAGGGTCAATCGTCAATAAAGTTAATCGGGCATCTGAATTTTGTAGTTTTGATCATGAGTTTGATTTTTTGTACTTATTTGGCCTCCTAACTTGCAGAATATTACACTAGAACGATATTTACCATATATATAATATATATTCCAAGAGTAGCGGTTGCAAGTTTACTTTATCATTCAAACTTTCATTTAATTTTTTTTCCAAATACACTTTTATCTTTTGACATTCTTTACTATCTTTTTCAGTCTGTATAAAACTGGTCACTTTGGGAAGTGATATTTGGAAAAAGAGAAACCGTAGCAGCAAAGGTGATGATTATGGCATTGGTTGAAAAAAAAAAGACTTGAAAAATAAGCAAGTTAAAAACTCACAAGAAAAAACACAAGTAATGATGGACTTAACTTGACACTCCCCAACACACTTTTCCATATTTCTATGTGTTCACTATATTTCAAATACAAATTTTATAATATATCCAATTTAACAGATTTAATTTATCTTCATTTTTAATTATTTATTCACTATTATCACCCTCACAAATGTGTGGCATCAATTGTAATTGTAATTGTTATTTTTTAAACCTTGTTGTTGGTTAAATCCAAGAGAAATTAGGAACAATTTCATGAAAACCCTTTGGAAATAATTAACAATCTTTTTATTTAGTTATTTAAGTAAAAGATAGTTTTCATCAGACATAAAATCACTTGTCATAATTTGCCTTATTAACAATTTGAACTTTTTTCTATATAGTTTAATTCCTCGTGTGTAGTAAGAATAATTTAATAATATTTTAAGAATAAATAAAATTGAACAATGAACAGTGGTCCACGTGAGTGAAAATAATGGGTTTTGACCATCATTCATTGATCATTTACTATGGCTTTTAAAAATTAATTGATTGATACGATAAGGGGAGAAATTCGGTTAATTATATCACAATTTCAATAAATTCGATCTGATATATACCACACATTTGAATTAATTCAGTTGGTTTTTACTATCATATTTTCTCAACTATATGGTCTATTATATATCGAGTTTATTAGACTCGATAAATTATAGAATCTTTCGAGAAATCCTTACATAAATTTGGTTTTGAAATCGGAGGAGCGTGAACGGTATTACATTAATAATAGAATGAGCTTTTCTAATAGAGTTCGTTTGTCGACTTAAAACTATTCAACACTATGTTGCTAATTTGCTACTTAAATATCATATGATCGAATCTCATTTAGTATATAAAACTCGTCATTCTATGTGACTGAATTAATATAATACGAATCAATATTGACCAGAATTTATACCCACAATATTGGTGAAATGATAACTAAGTTGGACTATAATTAATCCAAACATAATTTGACAAGAAAATATTTATTGAATATTAGGTTTCTTCATTAATAGTCACTATGATTCCACCAATATATTCTTCTATTTGTTTGTTATGCAATCAATATACAAGTTTTCAATGCAATTATGTTGTACATAAGTATACTAAGAAAAATGGGCCATTAAAGAATAACAACTTTTTGTAGGCCTTTATGATGTAAATA
Source organism: Verbascum thapsus (assembly GCA_963669365.1). Classification (NCBI taxonomy): domain Eukaryota; kingdom Viridiplantae; phylum Streptophyta; class Magnoliopsida; order Lamiales; family Scrophulariaceae; genus Verbascum; species Verbascum thapsus. Next base: position 19,035,999 of record OY770105.1, read on the forward strand.
AATGATAAAAAGTTATATAGTCAAAGGGTGTCATGAATTTCATAATTGCTTCATTTAACTTTGCAGAACCCAGCAGGAGTAAAACCCACACCAACACATATTCTCATTCAATAATGCACAAATTTTCAAGGTCTCACAAATTTTATTTTATATTTTATTAATTATAGAATCTTTTATTATGTTTTATATAACACATTTATACTCAAAATACATATGTAATAAAGCACCAATCATGTTGGTAGAACAAGTGCCTATATTCCTCCTAACAATTTTAGCCTAATTTCACAAAATTAGACTATATATCCTAGATAATCTATTTTTTTTCAATATCATATTTCATAAAGTATACGTAATAAATTCGATATTATTGGAACATATATTAAGCCTCTCAACCAATCCAGCCCCTACCTCATCTGAAAATATTAAAGGAAAAAAAATGGAGAATAAATTAAAGTCATTATATTAGATAATTCTGGAATGGATCTAGTTCTCGGGTTCGTTTTTCACCACATATTTAGATTTAAGAGTAAAGGTGGTAAAATCATCTTATTTATACTCGTTTAATAATATATGGTGGGCAATGAAGTAATTAAATTACATCTGATTCGATCCATTATAAAATGATCTGATATAAGCAAATTGCTAACGAGCAAAATTGCTTGCTTAATGAATACAATTACATTTGGAATTTTCAAATGTATTTGTAAATAGGGTTGAAAATTAAACCAATCTACTTGTTCAAGCTCGGTTTGTTAACTTTTGAACAACATTTTTGTTCAATAAATTTAAAAACTCGACTTGATTAGTAAATAAATAATAAAAATATGTACAAAATAATCAAAATACTCGAGCTTAACCCGTCTTCAGCTCGATTGAAGCTCGTTTGAGCTCGACTCGATTAACAATCAAACCAAATTCAGACATAATTTTGAAGATTCATTATAATTCAAATAAATTTGAACCACTATGTATTCGAGTCAACTCGATTCATTTACATCCCTAATTAGAAATTGTCAAATGCGATAACACTATTATACACATGTAGAGAAATTTTATAATATACATTATTCAATAGAATCGGTGTGTCATACACCCCCATTCATGACCCCTAATTTTTTAAATATGTAATTTATAACGCACCAATTCTTGACCCATTATGTTATATTATTTTTTTAGATTTATCTAGGAAACAAACTACTACTAGTAATTTATTAAGAAAAAAGAAATAAATTAGTAATTTGCTTGATAGACATTGTCACACTTGGGAATTGACTTAGATTCTTATAAATTATCTGAGACTTTAACTGACAAATAGATACGCAAGATATTATGCAATTAAAATTTGTGAATAACTATGCCCTTATTTTCCTTAATCCGCTTCTCAAGAAAGTTACAAAGACCTATCACTCTTTGCATTTATCACAACACTGACAAATATACACACACTCACACACACAAAATACTCTCACTATTTTCATAATTTAATTTTCTTGAATTATTCACTTAAAAAAATTTCTGGAGCCCACAACATATATATAATATTGTTATATAAAATAATACTAGCATGTGCCCCGTGCTATGCACAGAGATTATTTAATTAAATAATTTAAAATATAAGTCTTTTATATGAATAATTTTTGTCCTAAAATATCTCTTCTAACAATACAATGTTATATATCATGAAAGAAGTTAGCTATCAAGTGTTTTTGATTAACTTTTTTGTAGTAGATATATATTTTAATTAATTTTTATAAAAGCTATTCTGAGCAATTAGCTATGAAACAGGAAAAAGAAAAAGTGATTATATTATACCGTTTGAGCTAAAAATATTAAATCTAAATATACAAATTTTGCACTATATAATCTCTATTTAGAGTAAAATACCCGTTGAACACTTATGAGAGGAGCATTACATCTCCAATATGAGTAATCATGTGTAGATATTAAAACTAAACAAATACTTAAAAATTATAAATAAGAAAAGGTAAATAAATGGTGAAAAATGACAAATAAAAGTGATGTCAAATCCACACAAAAATATTTATCAAATAAGTTTTAAATATTTGATAAACCAATAGAAAGACAAAAGCATAATACCATGTAAAGTAAAATTATTCTCATTTGAATATGAAGAGGAAAACTATTTACAACTAAAATATTATATTAAATAAAAGAAATCCAAAAATGACATGATCAAGAGGTTTCCATGAAAAATTGTTCTAAGAATATTATTCATGGCCATTATATAGCATTATAAGGTGTAAACATATAAAATAGAAAATAGCAATAAAAATAAACATAACAAAAGATCTTCAATACAATAAGTTTTAAGTCTTATTAGCGCCTAAAAAATGTGGGTTGATTTGTAAATAAAAGATTCATAGTTAGTTTAAGTAAGTTGATTACTAAGCTATAAAAAAGTTATCAAGAATTCTATAACAAATAATAAATATAAAGAATGAGTCATCGATCTATAAATCATTTGAAATGACACCATGGCAAATATGGGGGTTGACCCATTACAACATTCCTATATATTGGGCTCAAAGTCTCTAATGTTAGATTATTAAAATTTGGCTTGGAAAATATGGTATTATTCTTTGCCTTCTAAAAATTTAGAATTTAAAAACTCAAAAATAATTGCAAAAAATTCTTGTAATTGAAACATCTTATGAAAAAATCCATAGAAGTAGAAAGTATAATGCATGTTTCATTTTAGGTTCCATTCCCGTTTTAGAGTACAATGGATGAAGTGAATACCAAAAGCATAAATATAAGAATTGACAAATTATTTGAGCATTTCTAGCAAAATGAGAGATATAATATAAGTGAAAAATTGTAAATGTTAGTGTGTCTATACCTGAATGTAATGTGTTGGTCCTTGAAATATGATATCAAAACTTCACAACTTTGAGAAACAAAATAAGAAAAAAAAATGAATATTAGCTGGAATATGCAAAGGTTATATAAATTTAAAGAAGAAAAAAATAGAGAAAATGAGTAACATTCTTATATTCCGTATAATACAAAATAACACTAAATATCTAAAAATAAATCAAATTAAAATTTAACTACAAATAAAAGATTCTCAGAATTCGTGGTATGAAAATTAAAAAAACTAACCTTCTAAATACTATGAAAGAAAAAAACTTGTTCCTCTTTTGATCTTCGGATTTCCAACTACCAGGATCCAATTGATTAAAGATGTTAGTTAAATCAAAGAAATTAAACTTTTTAATTAAAACATACGTACCCGTGAGGTATTGGTTAGAGTTTATAAAATCTGCTAAGATGAAATTGACATGCAAAATACAAACATATGAAGGTTAAACTTAAAGATAAAAACAAACTATAACCAGGGTTTAGAACTGGACAAAAACATATTTGTATATATACTATAAAACGACTAAATGTTTAGGATACAATCAAAATTACAAAAAAAAAATAAATAAATTAATAATTGCTAGAAGAAATCATATCAAAACATAAAATTGTGTTGAGCAGTGAGTGAGAAACATGAATAAAATATTAGAGATGGATAAATACATGTGTGACATTCTGTTTCACTACTCATTTATACCCGAAGGCTTTATCAATATAATTTGATTGGGAGTAGATTTTGATTGCTTAAATGGTTTATAAGTTCCTAATTTCTTGGTGTGATTAATATTCTTTCCTAATAGAAAAATTCTTTATATAGTAACTAATTAATGATACTTTGACCAAAATTTAAAATTTAAATATCATAATTATGGTAAAATTCGGCCCTATTAAAATTATGAATAAAATTATGGTAAAATTCGGCCCTATTAAAATTATGAATAAAATTATGGTAAAATTCGGCCCTATTAGTTTATGAATAAAATTATGGTAAAAAAACTTCCTTTATAATTAGATGCAAGCCATAAAAAAGGAAAATATCAATTAGGGTTAATTGAATGACTTAAATATATAATCATTAGATTTTAATTACAAACCAAAATTTTAATATTAAAAAAAATTCAAAATTTTAGAAAATTAGTATTAATAAAGTGGGTCCCACACGGCTTTGCTATAATATATATATATAGATATAGATAGATTTTGTGTTGAATAATTATCCATGATTGAATATCATTGAATTCATTAAAAACCATAAATTCCATGAGAAATAAAGTACACAATTAAAAAGCATGGTGACAAATAGGACATGGATAGAAAAGTTGGGGCTTGTCAAGTCGTTGTTCTTCTTTTTCATTGTTTTATTTTTCACTATTTTAACTTTAAATCACATCATTTCAAATTTCAAAGCATAGTACCTTGATTCTAATATATATGAATTATATTGGGTGATTCTATTTTGGTCCGGGGCTGTTGGTCCTGGAGCCTTACAACCACACATTTGGGGAGTGGAGGGTGGTTTTTCCACCCCACAAAAGAAAAACCATCCCACCAAATATTCAAAATGTGTGGTCCTAAGTGGGCCGGGACCAACAGTCCCGGACCAACTTAGAATTTTCCAATTATACTCTATTAGTGATATAAAACCCGTATTGATTTATCTTGGAATTACTCATACTACACTACATATACTCTATATCTATATATAAAGCTGAAAATTGAACCAAACTATTTAATACTCGATTCGAACTCGACTGCTACAAACTTAGTTTTAGCTCGATTCGATAACTTACCAAATCAAACTTGAACAACCTTTTGTGTTTGACAAATTTTGAAGCTCGGCTCGAACTCGACTTGATTAGTGAAAAAATAACAAAAGCATGTACAAAATAATCAAATTACCCGAATTCGACTTGTGATCTGCTCGATTAACAATCAAATCAATCTCAAACGTAATATTTAAAGCTCGATTTTAATTCAAATAATTTATTTAAAGCCATATTTCTCTAGCATTTTAACTCTCCATCTTCTGACTTTCATTTTCTTGGCCAGTTTTTTAACTTCTTCTGCCCTTTTCTGCATTTTGTGTAATATTTGTTTTCTATACACTTTTTGTCTTGGCATTTATTGCTCTATTATTATATTATCATTTCACCTCAACGGATAGTTATATAGATAATTGAGAGTATATAGTATACAAGTTTCATAAGAGTAAACTAAATTGAATAATTGAGATGTCTTCTATTTAGTTGAGAAAATGAGTTTAAATTATCATGTACATTGTTTAGAGATGTGCATGTATTTGGTTATAATAATAATGTTTATATATGGGAAAATTAAAATTAATTAGTGAAACATGTATGGGGCTAGATACACGTTTAAGTTTGCCAATAAATAGGCATAAGTTGTAAACATTTGATTTGGCTCATAAAAAAATACACTATTTCAATTCCCTACAAGGGAAATGTTGATGTGGGCCCCACTTAAATAAAAATAAAATAAAAAAGGCAGTCAATGGGACGCTGACATGCATCCCATCCTTATTTTTTTTTCTCCTTTTTTGTAAATCGTTTTTTTAGTATTAATTATGCAAAATTAATTTTTTTTTTCACCATTAATTTTCTTTTTTCAAGCTCTATAAATAGAGTCTAAGTTTGTGTCATTTGAACACCAATTTTTTTTTGAGGTTTTTACTCCATATTTTCATTTCAATTTTCAATTTAAGTTTAACCTTCAATTTCCTTCATGGATCCTAGAAAAAACTACAACTTTCATCAAAACTACAACTTTTCTCAAAACTACAACTTTCCTAATCACCCTATGAATCCTAATATGCAACCTCAAAATGAAGAAAATCCTCAAAATATGGGGATGCAAACTAGTTTTCAAACACTATATATGATGCCTCCAAATTTTGGCATAAAAATTAATTATTAAAATTAATTATTGACTATAAAATTAATTATTAAAATTAGTGATGTGGATGAAAGAGAAAGTAAAAAAACTTTAATTGACTAGCTGTTGTGGAGTTGAAAGGAATGTGACAGAGAATGTGGTAGGGCAGGAAAGAGAAAGTAAAAATTTGACTTGCTATTGTACATAGTCTAAGTGAGTTAGAGAACTGTGTTTACTATTGCTCTCCAAGTCCTAACATGAAGATCATCCACTTTATCATGATAGGATGATAATTGTGTATTAATTATTCATCAAATTTTACAGATAAATTTAGTGTGTTTAATTATCCAAATCTAATTTGGGACAAAAATATTAATATTCAAAATGAGCCATAAAATGTTAGCAAATCAAATGCCGATCAAACGATCACATCAGCATAATCTACCTATGCAGTTTGTACGAGCACAATCCATGCATCAACACTATATCTAATCTGATCACATTTTAAACAATCGTTTTTACTACACTTACCTAACTGATTCTCGTTGAAATCTTGTTAAATAACCGACACAAAATCTGTTAAGACATATGCAAAATTATCAAAATATATGCATATTTGTGCTGATTATTTCTCGAAACTCTGGCCAAAAAACCCATCCTTTATCTTGGCATTTGCTACTCTAATATGTTTCCATTATTGCCCTTCACTAGACCACCCCCCCCCCACCCACACCCCCACCCCCACCCCACCCCTCCAACCAAATTTTTAAATGCATTTAAGAACCAACCTTCCACTCCAATGATGTGCTTCTATTTGTTTGTTTGTGAGAGTAACTTACAGAGGAAGAAGTGTAGAAAAAAGATACAAAGTGTTGTGCTGTAGAAGGCTCTTTTACCCCTCACTAGTGGGCTTATATATAAAAAAGATTCAATCTTTTCCATTTGTAGCAGAGATTTTTTTTTTAACTTTCCAAATAGCACTCAAGAAATGACTAAAGATGAAGACTTTAAGCTACTCAAGATCCAGGTATTTTCTTTCTCTTATTAACACATTCTATTTTGTCTACTTTGCTATCTTTATCTATTATCTTTTTGTGCAGTAAAGTTGTTTCTTAGTCTTTTCTTAAACAAAATCTCATACTTTTTCTTTGTATTATATTTTTATATTTTCTTTCTTGTTGCAGACATGTGTTCTTAGAGTGAACATACATTGTGATGGGTGTAAGCAGAAAGTGAAGAAACTCCTTCAGAGAATTGAAGGTTTTTCTTTTATTCTTATTTCTACTGCATTTTTTTTTCATGAACAACCATATTATTCAATTTAATGTTAATTTGTTACTAATGAAGTGAACCCTTTAAACAATTAGTTAAATAATGGGTAAAAAATGTATCTTTGTTGCTAAAAGATTGCTCTTTTTTAAGTTCTTTGTTTAAGGTTTTTATCTTATTCTTATTTCTACAGCATTCCCCCCCTAAACAACCATACTATTCAATTTAAAGTTAATCTCTGAAAAATGAAGTGAACCCTTTAAACAATTACTTAAATAATGTGTAAAAAATGTATCTTTTTTTTGCTAAAAGATTGATCTTTCTTAAGTTCTTTGTTTTTCTTTCAGCATTTTCCCTTTGCAGTTGGCAAATGGGTTCATGGGCTGCCCTGTTTTTGTGTGTGTGTGTATTCTATGTAAATTTTAGTATAAGAATTCATATTATTCAATTTAATGCTAATTTCTTAAAAATGTTGTAGACCCTTTAAGCAATTATTTAATTAATGGCAGAAAAATCACCTTTTTTGCTAAAAATTTCACCTTTCTTAGTTTATTCGACGTAGATTTTTGTATTAAAAAACATATTATGCAATTACAATGTTATTTTTTTAAAAATGTTGTAGACCCTTCAGTCAATTACTTAAATAAAGGCTTAAAAATTTAATTTTTCTTGATTCTCTTTGACTCACAGGAGTTTACCAAGTAAATATAGATGTTGAGCAACAAAAAGTGACTATCTCAGGAAGTGTAGATTCTGCTACTCTAATAAAAAAACTAGTGAAAGCTGGTAAACATGCTGAGCTATGGTCTTCAAAGGCTAATCAAAAGCAAAACCAAAACCAGAAACAAAAAGCTAGTTGCATTAAAAATGATAACAAGAACAACAAAAACAACAAAATGCAAAGCCCAGTTGTGATGAAAAATCATGAAAACCTGAAAAACAAGCAGAAATTTCCATTGATATCTGAAGATGAAGATGACTGTTTTGACGATGATGATGATGATGATGAAGATGATTATGATGAAGATGATGAAATGCAGCTTTTTAGGGAGAAAATTAATCAACTGAGTTTACTCAAGCAACAAGCTGAAGCAGCTAATAATGCCCAAAAAGCCCTTGGGGCAGCCATGGCTGGAAATGCCAAGATGAGCAACAATTCTGCAAATGTGAACAATCATGGGGGCAAAAAAGGAAACCCACATCAGAATATGGGTTTAAAGGGCAATAGTCCAGGTGGGGTTGATCAGAAATCATTGGCTGCTATGAAGATGAACACTGCACAATTGCCTGGTGGAAATATGAACAATGGTGAGGGCAAAAGGGGAAATGATATCAATGCTATGATGAATCTTGCTGGTTTTCATGGAAATGGAGGTGGTAGTAATGTTGTTCTTGGAGGCCATCCCAATGGACCAAACAATGGTTTTCAGCCCTCTCATGGAGGGCATAATGGTCATTCTGCACAAACGATGATGAACATGAACATGAATAATGGTTATCATCACCAGTTTAACAATAACCCTTTGATGATGAATAGGCAACAGCCACAAATGATGTACAATAGGTCTCCATTTGTTCCTCCAAGTACCGGTTTTTACTATACTCCTTACCCGGACCACGGTTATGGTGGTGGTGGTGGTGGCGGCGGTTATGGTGGTGGTGGTGGTGATAATTCCGCTACTCACATGTTTAGCGACGAGAACACTAGTAGTTGCTCGATTATGTAATTGAATCAGAGTTTTTCGAGAGATCAACACCCTTTATGTGATTCGAGGGTTCAGATCGATCGAGAGATCAACACCCTTTATATGATTCGAGGGTTTAGATCGATCGAGAGATCAACACCCTTTATGTGATTCGAGGGTTCAGATCGATCGGATTTGAATTAGTTTCTTTAGTTATTATTATTAGTTGTGAAGTTGTTGATGCATGTTCTAGTTATGGGGCTTTGTTCAATATGTTAACCTTTGTATTGGATTAAGTTTATTTTTAGTTTTTTAAGCTTGTGAATTTCAAGATTGTGTTTTTGTTAATATTGGTGTATTATTAGAATATATATTAATTTGGTCAAAATTAAAAAAGTTTGGAAGTTAATAATGTTTGGCAGACAAGGTGTGGCATTGGTTGGTGCAACTGTACAGATATGTGATAACATTTTGTTGCAGAGGATAGCAAGAACAGTTGGGTTGACACTTTATTACATAAAGAGTTTATTTTGTAATAAAATATTGGTGGCCATGTTTGGTAGATGAGCACGCGTCTAGCACGTGCGGTTCTGTCAACTTTTGTTGCCAATAAAAGTTGGATAAATCTATGACACACTGGATAGGGTTGGATAGGGTAGAGTCGGTGTATAATATATCCCATGTTTGTGGGGGATGTGACGCGGGATTAAATATAAATCGCGTGAATAATTTGGGGATGAGATTTGATACAATACATAACAGACTAGTTAGTGTTTTAATAAATTGAGCGTTCAATAATTCGAGCTGCCTACGTACATATTTTTTCATTAACTAATATATCAGTATATATAGCATTAGCAAGTCTTGTTGGGCTATGGATTGACTTATTGGTCTGTCAGCTCGGTTCTCATTGCACGGCCCATGAATGTAAAATATTAATGTTGCACTTATATAAATTATTCTATTAAATTACGGGAATAACCCTATTCATAAATAGGGACCCATCAGAGTGGATTGTGGTTGTTTCAATATGAAATGTATGTTGTATGATATATCAGATTTATTGAATTCAGTGTGTTATAGAATTTCTCAATAAAGTGTAGCCATGTTTGGTTACATGTACAAGTTGGTGATTTATATGTTACGGTGATGGTGGTGATAAGTCTCATAGTTAGATTCTAGGAAACTCTAGAATAATATAGATACTTCTTATTTTTAAAAATTCGAAGGGTTTTAAAATAGTAGTAATCGTTCACATAACGAGTTTCACTAATATATTACACAGTTTCATAATATTGCGGACCAAAAGTGTCAAATTTTTTAATTCAACATGACTAGAAGTAATAATACAATTCCAATTAAATAAAAATTAAAATGAATTAACTCCTATAAAATAAAAAAAAATGATTTTTTATTGAGTATTAATATCCATATCCAACCATGTTTTGTTGTGAGTTTCAAAATGTGTTATGGATGGTTGAGATTTTAGACATAAATCCCAAAGCCTTTGTTCAATAGAACCCTCTTATTGGGCTATACTGAAAGATAGATTTGAAGCTATTTAGTGAGTTTAAAACATCGTTTTTAGATAGGTGAGATTTGAAATAAGATTATTTTATCGGGCTATTCTGAAAATAAATTTTCTATTTTTTCAGCTTCAAAAGAATATTCATGTGATATAGAATTTGAATCTAAACGAGATAATTGACCATAATTTTAGTAGATTTTCTATTCGTAAGTCATGCATAGTTTACGTGTCAAATACTTCACAAGAAAGACCCACTTTAAAGGTCTTTAATTAGGCCATGAAAATCATTTTAATTTCTGTTAATAAACCATAATATTACGTGATTTATTTTAATTAGTAAGACTTGCTTTCATTTATCCTTTTTTTAAATGACTACAGCAGTACAGCTACATGGTATTAAACTAAATTATTCGTTCATCGAGGTGGTTACAAAGAATAGGGTTTATTATAAAAACACCTTTTTTTTGTTAAGTTTAAAATTATTAAAAAATTCTTTTGTTAAAAATATAGTTGAAATAAACTCGTTCTTTCATTAAATTATGCGTGAAACCCTGTATTTTATTAAATAAATTTTGTATTTTATTAAATAAAATACGAGATTTGTTTTGTTTATTTATTTAACATATAAAAGTATTTAAGAATTTCGAACTAATATACATAGTATTTTATTTTAAAAAAAACCGTATGTATTTACTGAAAATAAGGGTAAGAATATGGGAAATTGGAGAAAAATTCATTCAAAATCCATAGCCGTCCATCCAGTGCAGCAGCACTGAGTCTTTGCTTGTAGTTGACACCATGTTAGGTTAAATGAATATGCAAAGATAGGTCAAATATTATTATTTATTCCAAAATTTTTAAAAAATAATCTTAATTACTTTGAACACTAAAATAACTTTAATGACTAATTTCAAATTAAAAAATGACTCTCATTCAACTAATTATTATCGAGTGAGCATGCCTGTCAGGACCCAAAAGATGGTAAATTATATCTGAGCCGGGAAGCCATAAAAAACTCTGGTCAAGGCCCACAATGATACTGATGTGCAAATTATTTATTTAACGTGAATATAAGGGCGAAATACTAATCGAACCATCTTATTGACTCAATACAAACTTTATTATCTATTAATAATATTTACCCCAGGAATTGAGACAATTTAATTTTACTAAAATAATTTCATTAGCTCCCGAGGTATTATAAATAGTCAATAAAACTTTATTATCTATTAATAATTTTTGGTAAATAGTTTCTAAAATCCAACATAATAGTAATAATCAAATAGAAACATAAATATGTTATTTTTCCGACCTCATAAAAGAATTTGGACACATATGTAATTCACATGTCCCCCAAAATGAAATTCTTATGACCCACAAATCCAATGAAAATGAGAACAACACTTTTGTAAACGAGAATGTACATCTTACTTAAAGACATGCTTAATTATTACAATATTAATACTATATTAGTCGTTAAAAATAATCATGTTTTTTCACATTTTTTTAGATATAATACACTGTATCAAGTACCGATAAAAAATTAATGAAAAGTAAATGATGGTGTATAATATTTTCTTTTAATAAAATTATCTACTAATCTTATTCTTTTAGTTGTTATACAAAATATTTTATTTTGGTTGATAATTGATAATATCTATATCTAAGTACTGCATACTTGATCGATTTTGTGACATTATCATCACCTAAAAATAATTGAAGAAAGAGAATAATAAATCAATTAATTTGTTGTTTAAATTTAATAAATTAATTTAGTGGTTGAAAAAAAAAAAAACTCTCTCAAAGTCACACCCATACTAGATTGACTTTGTGACATTATCATCACACTAAAATAATTTTTTTTTAAATAGAAATATATAAATAATTAAAAAGACCCATTCACAATATTCTCCTTCCAGCTGTATTTATTTGTTTGGTTTCTATCATTTTCCATATTTTGTTCCTTGAATCTCGCCTTTTCTAGCTGTCCAATTTTTATTTCTCTCTCCATATAATTTCATTTTCATTCCGTTATTAAATACTATATATATATATATTTCCTTTTTATTTTATCCAATTTTATTTTTTCACTGGATAATTAGACTAAGGAAACATATATTTGGTCCATTTGTTCGATATAATTAATCTTAGAGAATTCTCCATCTCAAAGACTAAATAATCACAAGACAATTCTTCTTCAAAATCTAATATTTAATAGTTTCAAATAATATTTGACAAATTTATTTCGCTAATTAATTTAATTGACTACCACAAAAAAAAAAAAAAATCTTGAGGGTCATGATTTCGTGGTGAATTTTTGTCTCTATAATAAAAAGTAATGTAATATCATTAATTTTCATGCATTTCGCAATTTTATGTATGAATAGTAGAAAATTCAAGAACTCCTAATTTTAATTTAACGATGGCACTTAAAATATATGTGATTTCACATTTGATTAATATTAATTAAATTGAAACTCGTAATTATTTAAATATCCAAGAATAATCCGAATATATTTAATTCTAATTTTTTTTTCCTTTCAAGAAATGGTCACATCCTAATATCAATATGATAATGAATGCTTCCAAAGTTTTGTCATATATTATGCAAATCACATCTTTATTCACTCACGAGAAAGAATCATATGGATGTAGAATTTGTCCAATTAGTTTGGTAGGAATAAGAAAAATTCTATAACAGATTGTATTTAATATAGCTAATTTGTTATATATTTTTCAATTAAAACATTTAATAAAAATATATACTTATATATATATATATATATCTTAAAGAATAAGAATTAAAAATTGATTGAGTTTATATATATATTTTCAATTTATAAATATGATTGAATCAAACCTTTAATCTCTAATAATGATCTCAATCTTAACATAGACTATAAAAAAAAAAAAAAACTCAATCATTAAACCAAATTGCTACAAATATAAATAATTAAATAAATTTTAAATTAAAAATTTGCCAACTATAAAAATAAAAAGAAAAGTAAAATTGCCAACTGTATTTTGCCTCTCAAACCATCATTAAGCCCAAATTTCATTTTCCATTTTTTCTAGAATATGTTGAGTGCTTTGTGGTTCTGAGGAACACACACACAAAACTACCCCATATCCCCACTCTTTTCCCCTACAAAATGGCCGGCGGAGATACCACGGCGGCAGACGGCGGCGCCACCAACGCCCCCCTCCGCTTAATAGGCGACGTGGTTAAGATCTCCGGCGCCGGGTTCTCTGGGTTTTTCAAGAAAGATTGTGCGGACTTGGCTCGTAGAATGTCACTCTTATCTCATTTGCTTGAAGAAATTAGGGATTCAAACAAATTTCAAGAAGATGGTGAAATTGAAATGGTCTCTTCATCTTTGTTCCGCTCTTGTGTCGCTGATCTGACTGTGGCTCTTCAGGCAGCTAAAAGGCTCGTTATTGCTGCTAATAACTTTGATAGTTCCAACATTTCTTCTGTAAGTGTTCTTTTATGAGATATATTCTTTGTTTTTGTTTGCTCCTGTGTAAGCGCTTATGTGATCCAAAATTGTCAATTTTTAGCAATGTGGTTTTGTGGGTTCTGCATCTGATCTTAAGTTTCTTATACAATTGATGGTTTAATTATCAATCACCATGTATCCTAGCTTCATTTTGCTGAATTTTTTGTAAGTAAATGTCAATTGCTATGTTTATCTGCCAAATTAATTTGAGATCTATGTGGTTTTGTATATAATATTTATGTTAATGCTGATGAATCATTTTAGGATGAACAATTTCATTTTTGCATCAGATTCGTGATTGAGATGTTATATCTTGAAATTGGATGAAATTGTAGCCTTCAAGGAATGCTTTTGCATATTGATTCTTATGAGCTCTTGGGACTCGAAATCCCGGATAACGACAACCTTCGTGAGTATGATGGTCCCCACGTGGATCCCATTAGATGGATGGTTGTGATCGTCCCACGACTTTGGATTCCCTTGAGCTCGTTAAGATGATGGTGTTGACATATGACCATATGTCTCAATTAAAATGGCTGCATGAGCTATAATTGGTTATACATATCATAGTTATCTCCTTCCTATGTCTGGTATTCAGATCTGTGTGAATCCAGCTGGCATTCAAGGAGTATAAGCTGTAGTTAATGTATATGGTTCATATTGCTATCTTAGTGTTCATAACTGCTAATGTTGATTAAGATTTTCCAGACAAAGAATTTCAATTTACGCGTTTTGTTAGTTAAGAACAGTGATTTTTGTTGGAACACAATTATTTGCGTACTTAAAGTAGATTACAAGATTGGATCTAATGGCATTCATAATATTGCATGTGAATAATAATCGAGCTTATAAAGGCAAGGTGAATAAAATGTTGGTGTTATTGCATAGGTGATCTTTTCATTGTTGATTTGTGACGAATGTCAGATATACATTGAACACATTCGTAGTTTCTTGTGAATTATATCATGCGATTTCCATTTTCATCGTAATCATTTGAATAATATTATGAGCTAAGTTATTGAGTTTGCTTGTGTTTTTGTTGAAGGATGGGGCGACAAAGAAAATTTACTTCCAATTCCAATGTGTGACATGGAAATTAGAGAAAGCATTGGCTAATTTACCTTATGATGATTTTGACATATCAGAAGAAGTACAAGAACAGGTTAGTTTTTTTAGCATCTTTATAGGGATAATTAATTACCCACGAACCCTCTAAGATTATGCAAATTACCAAGACACCCCTGATCCTTACAGTTCTGCAAACATAGGGGTGTTTTTGTAATTTGGCTCTCATATGGGGATGTGTATGTAATTTACCCATCTTTACACGAACTACATTCATGTATGTTAACATAATCCCTTTTCCAGGTTGAACTAGTCCGGGCACAGTTGAGACGTGCCACTGAAAGATACGGCGGGCCCTTAAAATCAAGCTTGTTATACAGAGCATTATCTCAGCCGTTGGATAAAGAAATCGATCCGTTTCAGCCTAGCAACAGGTTCATCGAGAGTTTACATATCGAGAATATAGGCAATATTGACCATGAAATTAGACCAAAAATGGATGGTCTTTCAGAAGGCAACGAGGTTGTTCTTACAAAAGAAAGCTTAAGTAACTCATCATCATCGTCTGACCTTAATGCCACCAAGGATTCTGATATTATTACAACCTGCAAAAGTGTAGACGAGAACAAGAAACAAGATTCATCTGTGGTTCCTGATGATTTTCTTTGTCCTATTTCGCTTGAACTTATGAGGGATCCCGTTATTGTGGCCACAGGGCAGGTAAAATTTGCGTTCTATTTGATTCATTATCTGTTTCGTTCTGTTTCTTACGTTTTGTTTGGTTCTAAGATTTTATACGAGACAAGGAAATGTCAGTGAAAAGGGAAATAAGAAAATCAAAGAAATGAAAAATTCCGGAGTTTGTTGGTAATGTGCTATTTTTGGAGTTGAAGAAAGTAACAAATGATAATTTCGGGCCCAATTTGGCTGGCGTGTCCATCTCCGAAAATTTATTTTCATGATAAAAATGAGAAATGTGGTTTGAAAAATGAGATTGGATGAGATTTTTAAGAGAAAAATATGTAATGATGGTTGTTGATGTGATATGCTTTTTGTTGTGAGGAATTTGTTTGCGTTGATATTTAAATATAATTTTTATTAAATTTGTTTAGGCAAACTCGTTGATTTACACGTCAGAAAATAGTCACAATGATCTTATTCTAAACGTTGCATTATTTTGCATTAGAATATATAATTAATTTAATTTTTGGCTTTGAAAGATAGTCGAGAAAACCCTTTTAGTTGATCCTATTAACTGTCAAATCATGAATAGTAAAATTCATTTGTTGCAAAAAAAATTTCAAATTATTTATAATTTTGAGAGATTTTTTTGTAAGATTTTTTTACGAGATGCTAAACAAATGAATTTTTCGTAGTTTTTTACTCTGAAATGATTTAATTTGTCGAAAAAGGTGTGGGATGATGAAAATTGCAATAATTTACTTCGACGAACATTTCATCTCTAATATAATCGTCTTTTTTTTTTTTTTTAATTTTCAGACCTACGAGCGATCCTACATACAAAGATGGATAGACTGTGGCAACATGACATGCCCGAAAACTCAGCAAAAGCTCAAACACCTCACTCTCACTCCAAACTACGTTTTACGAAGCCTAATCTCACAATGGTGTATAAAACACAAAATCGAACATCCCACATCACTTATAAACGGCAAAATAAAAAAAAGCGATGGATCATTTCGTGATGTCAGCGATGACATCGCAGCCATACAAACCCTCGTTCGAAAGCTCTCGAGTGGGTCCCTCGATGAGCGTCGTTTTGCAGTTGCCGAGATTCGATCCTTGTCCAAACGGAGCACAGATAATCGTATCTTACTTGCAGAAGCTAATGCTATTCCAATTCTCGTGAATTTGTTAACGTCTGAGGATGCTCAAATTCAAGACAATGCGGTAACTTCGATCCTAAATTTGTCGATTTTCGACCAAAACAAAGGATTAATTATGCTTGCAAACGCGATCCCATCGATCGTTCAAGTTTTAAGATCGGGTTCTATGGAGGCTAAAGAAAATTCGGCCGCAACCCTTTTTAGTTTATCGCTTGCCGATGAAAATAAGATCATAATCGGGGCATCTGGGGCAATCCCGGCTTTAGTTGACTTACTTCAAACCGGAAGCTCGAGAGGGAAAAAAGATGCCGCCACAGCTTTGTTTAACCTTTGTATATATCAAGGTAACAAGGGTCGGGCAGTTCGGGCAGGTCTCGTTGCTGCCCTTTTCAAAATGCTGACCGACTCGAGAAATGGTATGGTTGACGAAAGTTTGACCATTCTTTCGGTTCTTGCTAGCCATAACGAGGCGAAATTGGCTATTGTGAAAGCTAACATTATACCTGTTTTGATCGATCTTTTGAGAACTGGTTTGCCTCGTAATAAGGAAAATGCTTGTGCTATTTTGCTATCGTTGTGTAAACGGGATATCGAAAATCTCGCTTGTCTGAGTCGACTCGGTGCTGTGATACCTTTAACCGAGTTGGCCAAAAACGGGACCGAACGAGCTCAGAGAAAGGCGAGTTCTTTGCTCGAGCATCTTTGTAAGTCGCAACAAACACGGCAGGTTTGATGAAATCGATGATTTTTTTTTTTTTGGCGATGAAATTGTTTTTTTTTTTTTTAATTTATCTGACGGTCGATTTTACACGAGTTTTAGGGTGTGAGGAAATGAGATTGAAGCATGAGAAATAAAAAATCAAGAATTTTTTTTTTCTCTTGTGGTTCGTTGTATTTATTTACTTTATTCTTCGGTTTTTTTGTCGAAAATTTGTATGACTTGGTTAATTATTTTGTAATTTATGACTTGTAACTTGTAAGACTGATTACTTGTTTTGATATTACAACGCGGGAAGACGACACTTTCGACATTTGATGTAATAAAAGTTTCGATTTTTTTTCCATCGCGTTTTATTATATATGTTGAATAATCGAGATGTTGTTGGATAGTGTGTTTGATTTTCCTAAAATTCGGTATTTACAAGTTGGATTTTTCACTGTAAATTTGTCATATAATACAAAAGATAAGAATATGATCACACACATATATTCCTTAAAGTTTCTTATTATTTATGAAACTATTGTCAATAGGACAGATTATAAATTAAGAAATATACAAAACTAAATTAATGGTCCAAGATGTCATGTTACGTAATTTCCCAAATATTAAGGAAATTTATTCGTTAAACATGAATATCATAATACTACAAAAAAGACATAAATTATATATTTCATGAAAGAGAAATAGGGATTGCCATATTATAATACATATGGCTAGATTGTTAGCACAATTTGGTGGTTGGTGATGTTTTCCATTTACATGGTTGGTGAACTTATATATATGTTCTTTTTGGTAGTTGGAGAAAATATCAATTTTAAAGTCTAAACTCTAAATATATTTGGAGATAGAAAATATTAAATCCAACAGATTCTGCGTATTATTTATGTATATTTAGTTGTGTTTATATATATATATGTATATACTATCTCACTTATTGTGCAATTACCACGGGCCCTTTAAGGTTATTTTAGTACATGAACAAAGTTTTAATTTTCCCTTATTTTTGATCCTTTTTTAGATGGGCAAAAAAGACAATTTACACTTTAGGTCGAAATTTTAACGTTCAAACTTAATTGGAGTTATCATGGTCGAAATATCTAGTTTATATGAGAGTGACTGAAGCATTTAAATCATGTTCCTAAATCTTTTAGGGCCTGTTTGGATGACTGTTTTTAAAGTGTGTTTTTGTTTTTCCAAAACAAAAATATGAAAAGGCGTTTGGTTGGGCTTGTTCTCACTTTCTGTTTTTGAAAAACAAAACTCCAAAATCTGCTATTTTGCAAAACATGTTTTACCTGTTTTTAAGTTTTACAGAACACTTTTACACTCCAAACCAAAAAAAATACAGCACTTAAACCTTCATTGAAAAAAAATATCTTTTCTCTCTACTCATTTCACTTCTCCTCGCATCAAAACACTCCCCCTTGCAAAGTGTTCCCGATTTTTTATTTTTTTTCAGAATAGTCAACTAAACAGGATTTCAACATTATTTATACTGCAAAATTATTTTGATAAAACTGTTCTACAAAACTATTTTGCAAAACTTCAAAAACAAAAACAATCCAAACAGACCCTTAATGTCTTAACGAACATCACATCAAATTATTTTCTTATACTTTTCCAATTTTATATGATTTCTTTAGAGATAGGGACCAAAAATAACTTCAATAATAGAGTAAGTAAACTATGTAATACCCACAACAAATTTTCTGTCAACTATTAGAGAAAATTGTATTTTTTAGTCTCATAAATTTCATAAATTATCACATGGACACTATTAAATTCGAAAATTATATAACCAATTCTTTTTCTTTCTCTTTTTTTATTCTATGTTCAAATCAACTTTTAATCAACCTTACAACTTTTGACTGAAATGAAACACTGCTCATATAATACTTTGAATGAGACGTGACAGTGGCAAAAGATTTGAAATTAATATGAATTTTATCATATTAAACGGAAGCCACAAAATAGAAAATATGGCTAAATATAAGTGTCAATTGATAGGAATATTTATTGTCTCGTAATAACGATTTTCACACGTTTAATAGTCACAAAAAATTATGTTCAAATTGTCAATATTGATCTATAATAACACAATTGTTCATTATAAATAATTATAGTGATATTATTACTACAAAGTCTAGTAAGTGGACAAATTATAAATTTAGTCCAAAGATATAGTAGTTTAAATTATAGTTCAATGCTTATATGATTATAAAAATATATTTTTAAAAATTACAATTCACCCCTAACTTGTAAAAATTGTATTAAACATGTCTTAAATGAATATTAATATCACTTACACCGTTCGAAAAAATATTTAAAAAAGAAAGAAGCTAAAGATGGTTGGGAAGAGATGATTTCATTTTACTTTTTATTTATTTTATTTTCAAGGTGTAATTAAAAATTTTATTTTGGAATGTCCGTAATTAAATTTAGTTTTTACGTTAAAAACTAACAGAAAATAACGCGTGACATCAACATTGCTTTAAAAAAAGACTAATATTACAATTTTATCAAATTATTAAGATTAAATCATGTAAAGCAGAACTAGAATTAAAATTGACATATATATCCAATATGACTAAACTTTCAATTTTGCCCATTGCAAGTCTTTATTCGTTTGGAATACATTAACCAATTTATTTGTTCTTAGAAAACAGTAGATTTTTCACAAAGTTGAATAAATTTAATTAAATAGAATACACTTATATAATTAACTAGAATTTTCTTTTTAATTAGGAAATTTCCTTGTACATTATAGTAATATAGTTGCATAACCCTTGGGTTAGTTGTTGAAAATGAAGGGTTAAATCTCACCAGTCAGTCAAACATTTTTCTCACGTGTGAGCTTAATTACTCTATTCCTCAATAATACTATATATATATATATATATATATATATATATATCTCACACGAGCCAAATGTCATCAAAATTTTTAGGAAAAGTCTATTAGATTTGGAAAATAATGCAAGAAAGACAGGCCCTTACATATTGAATTTTTATTCATCTTCTTGATCTCACTTCTTCAATATTCAATTTCCTTCTATAAATCTCATAAAATCTCCATAATATTGTATTTAGTATTATTGTTTATTTTAATGATACATATGTAAATATATAATTTACATATAGTTTCTTATGATCAAATTCAAATTCGATGAAAATAATCGAAGAAAACAAATATCGGTTATATTGGTGAAAGGTTTCCATGCTAGGCTTGTGAAGTGAGCAGTCTTGGTTGCAGTTTAACGTTTGTTTCATTGTCCGTTCGACCTTAAACTTGTCGAAAACCCTAGGTAAATTTAATTTTTTGCTTTTTTTACTTTGTTCTTCATATATAATTAGGTAAGATTTTTAATTTTTTTTTTTTTATAAAAACCCTAATTTCTACCTTATTTATAATTTCAAGTTTAGATCAAGCAAGGGTTTGTTTCGAATATATGTTTAATTTCAAATACATGATCAACTCAAAATTTTGATTGGGTATTAAAGAAAAGATAGAAATATGAATAACCCTATTGATGCTATTTGTATACACAAGAATAAAAGGGATTAGTGGCTAATTACCTATATTTAATACATAAATTTAATTAATCTCCTCCTTTAATACATAAATTTAATTAATCGAGTGGCAATTTTACAAACAATACTTTCATGTTTGCACAATTTTAGTCCATTAACCACTTGTAAATTTGAATATGATTTAAAAGTTCTTTTAATTAAGTTTGGGATTTTCTTAATTATTGAGTGCCATAATTGGCACAATTTTTTCATGGGATGATCAAAATTATCACTAATTCAACTGTGATAATGGAGTAAGATTGTACTGGCCTAAAATTAAGTATTAACACCTAACTGGAACTAAATACGAACATAATCTCAAATCTTATTACCATCAATACTGAAAATCAAACCAAAAACACTTTATGTTCAATTTCATATCAATCGATATGTTTTTTTTAGTTTTGTTCGTTGAGTTCAACAATCAATTTGAAAAAAAAAAAATGTTTGATAAGATATGAGATTCAACTAAAATTTGAATTAATTAAAAAAAATGAAATGTGTAAAAAAGGTTCAAGTTATTGATGCTACACTTGTATTTTATTCGGTTAAAGTTTCGATACTGAATATGTTGATTATTTGGTGGATGTTTTATTAACTTGTTTGAATTTAAGCAAGTTGTTATTAGGGGCATAATATAAAAATTAAAATTTTCCCTTACTAGGCTAATGCGATTTTGGTCTATTAAAATTGAAGTTAATTTAAGGGGAATTGCTATATTAGGGAATAGTAATTTTTGTTAAGCGACAAATCTTGTGTGAATGTAAAAAAAATGATTAACGTTCAGATCAAAATTTAAAATCTATCACCAAGTTTCAAAATACTTAATGTGATTAGTTGACTAAAATTGAGTAAAATTTTAAAATTAAATTTGTAAATTTGTTATCACGGTTTGGGTGTACTCATTTGTTGACACTCGTAATTAGGTGGGCAAAAATGCAATCTAGCAGACATTTGAGAAGAAAGAACTTTAATTTTTTGAAATTATTTATCAAAAAAATATGTATATATTTTGTGTAGGGTTTATAAAATATATAGATATAATATTATCTATTAATATATTTTGTGGGATAATTCACTTATGACTTCTACCCTTGTTCACTTTGTTTGGTTTTGTACATGATAATTTGTACGTCATTATGAATATATATATATATATATATATATATACACATGAGACTAGGGTTAGTCGAATTCTCTATATTTTTAAGGTCGAAAGGGCAACGAACCTAAGGTGTATGCAAGGGACTGCTGATTTACCAAGACATTGCATGGAAATTATTACCACTCTACTGCAAGTCTGTAAGCATATATATATATATATATATATATATATATATATATATATATATATATATATATATATATATATATATATATATATATATATATATATATATATATATAGGTTAATAGTTTATATTTTATTCTATTTTTACGCATATATTTAACTTTGTAAATAGTTTCTTGTGTTTTGGTATTTTGAATTCAAGTACAAAGTTTTGTTTGTCTTAGCTTTGGGCATTTATGTTTTATTCTGTTTGTATTTCGATTTTTTTTTCCATATAGAAAATGGTTAGATGTTCTTATAATACGTAGCTGTCTTGTCTATTTGTAAATGTTATCGGCAAGAATCAAATTGCGTTTTAAGCTAAGTTTCGAGTTGTTAAATATTAGAAACATTTCGAAAAAGTAGGAGAAAACTTGCAAAATACGAGAAAGAAGATGGAAAACAGTGAAAAAGAAACTAAATGAGAAATGTTATTTTTATTCATTTAAAAAAAAATAATAATTTGAGTCAAACTTTATTAATGTGCACGAAAAGTTGATAAAATTTCAATAACAAACTAATTGGTAATATTGGAAAAGTTCAGAGCAACATAAACCGTAAAATACAAATTGTAGAAGTGTTACGAACTACAGTATATATTTTCAAATTCTAAAAGTAAAATTACGATAATATCATTATAATAGCTTCAATGAATTGCATGATAAAAATTGCTACTCTATGAAATGAGCTAACTATTTGAGACTTATTTTTTTTTTACAGATCGTTCGCGATATTGTTTTTTGTTACAAATATTCATTCAATAACTCAAATTATTTTATAAGAAAAAGTATAACATATTAGTTTTTTTTCTTTCTTATGTGCATAAATGCATATCAAAACAAACAAATAATTTTATATAATATATATGTATTATCTTCTTTAAAATATGAGAAAATAACATTTTTAAACAAGCAACAACTTGCCAATAAAAAGAAAGGATGCATGAATTTTGACTAAATTTTGTATTATTCAATTTAGAAGATGATGGTGTTAATGTCATCTTGTGTTAGTTATATAGATTCTTCACAATTGTGCCAAATAAGATTTTCTAATTAATTTTATTTTATTCAAATTAAAAAAAAACCCTTGTAGTTACAACCTAAAAGAGAAATTAATTATGAAATCTTTTAAGCATTATCGGGTATTTAATTAGGATTAATCTCTTTAAAATTTTGTTTCATTTCATGTATATATATTAAACATATAGAATATGTTCAGTAAATATAATTTATAAATAATAAACTATTTAAAAGGGAAGATTTATAAAATTTTGAAGATACTAATGATGGTTGTAGGTGAGATGTGTTTCAATTTTCTAAAGATGGGTTAGATGGGAAACCTAAACACATGTGAGCAAGACATCCACCAATTAAATATTATAATTTATATTATTTATAATATATTATATATCATATTATATGCCATTTATATATGTTTTATATGCACTTCATGTAACACCACCACTTCCAATATGGGCATTTGTTTATTGCCCATTACATAGACACTTTTCCAAGGTAGTCTGTTTAGCAATTAAAAATTGCTAAACACTATTAAAAAAATATTAAAATAAATCCCGTATTTTATTAAACCATACGCAAATGTAATTATTCACAAGAGCTCTCTTCGTTAATAAATAGTTAAATTTATTTAATAAATTAAATTATTTAATACAGAGTTTAATTAAATACGAGGTTTATTTTACATATTTGTTTTTAATAAATGGGGTATTTATCAATTCTAAATTAACACGGGTTGTTTTGTTAAACCCTTAAATTTTCAACTATAGCTAGTCTTGTACCAAAATTATCATCCAATTCTCAACTCCACATTAATTGCAATGATTCGATAGACGGCTCATTAGGATAGATGTAGATGAACAATACCCCTAGAACCGTATAGAAAGTTTTCTCCTCGCACGGCTCGAGAAAAAATGATTTGATTTGATATTTTATCTATGTATGCAATTCTAATAAATTAAATGATAAATTGGCAATTTTCAATAACTTTTAAATATGCACCAAATACATAATACGGTTTCAAAAACTTCAAAGTTAAAAGGAATTACGTGCATGGATAAGAATACAGAAATGCAGTCTTTATGTGATATGATACGGTTACAAAATACATTATTTTAAAAATAATTTTATGATATAACACTATTGATAAGATGATATTATGTCTAAACAGTATATAAAGTTGAATTTTTTTACTTCCATGCACGTTAATGAATTTCATGATCAATTTAGTCATTAAATATATATAATTTTTACAAAGAATAATCATAATTATAACTTATAACAACAAAATGATCCACTATATTATCACTTAATCCAAATAGAAGTACTAATTTTTTAATTTTATTTTACAGATCTATTAATTAAATTAAAGTTGAGACTTTTGCCGAGAGTACATGACAAAAGAATCAAGACCCAATTGCATAATACTAAAAAATATTATATTTTATTAATTTATGAAATACTTCCGAATCTAAATCTCTCATTTGAACGGTCAATGATTTTGTTATAATTACATTGAAAAACTCGATTGTGCCTATTCTTTTGTTTAGTAAAGTATAAATTAAAAATTATTTCTACTTTAAATTAATAAGAATTACTTATAAAAATATGTTAATAATTAATTTAATTTAGAACGACGTATCTAACAACACTGCATGCACGTTTCTAGAAATGGGTTGTTGAACTATATATGAATAATACTAGAAATACACTATTCATTCAAAGTCTCACCCGTCAGTCAAACGCTTCATACGTGCCACCAATTATTTCACACGAGCCAAACGTATTTTAATTTCTCTATCTTAATCTATAAAATCTAATGAACCATCTAACATTGTAATTGCGATTTTCAGCCTCTTATTCTTCTACCCTATTTTTATTCATTTTCTTTGTCACTCATCAAATTTAGACACTCGATTTTGATCTAAATATTGTTCGATATTTTCATGACAAATGGAATATATATATATATATATATATATATATATATATATATATTGATCTGAACTCAAGTTAGCAGTGTTGATTGCAGTTAACCTTCGCTTCATTGTCTGTTCGACCTTGAACTCGTCACAAACCCTAGGTAAAATGCTTCATAAGAAATATTTTAATTTTGATTTAAACCCTATTATTTGATCTTAATTATAAGTTGATATATTTTTTTTTCATTGGTTTTTGTGAAATATGGATAGTGTAGCTACGATGCAAATTATTTAGTTGCATATGTTGCATTTTTTTCGATTTTGATTGTTACCAGATATTTGGTTAATATTTAGCACAAATATGAAATATGTAGATATATTGTTATTTCTTTTTATTCATAAAATGAAGTTTGTTATGTGTCTGTGTGTATTGATTTTCCTGTAAATGGTTAGCATATATATATATATATATATTTTTTTTTTTATTAAAAAGAGAAATTAAATGCATGGTGGAATAGTTCGGTATATATTCTTAAAATATGAATTTTTTGAAAAAATTAAATCCTAATATCATTATGTTCTTTAAGTAGACATCTATTCTGCGGTTCATTTTCTTTGAAATAATCGGGAACTGAATGAAAAGTGAAGCTTTATTGTGATAATTGATAAATGATGTTAATTATAAAAAAATTACTTTAATCAATCAAGAATAATATGAGCATTTTAACAAGATTAAATTAGGATAAATGAGAGTATAATGCAGGTGCTTATAATTCTTATCATTATTAATCATTTCTTGCAGATGTAATAAGATCTTGAAAATAATTATACAAATGCTTACATGAAAATTAATGAAATCTTTTGTCAATAACTATCCTTGATGTTATTTATATGTTGTTTTTATGAAACACTTATTTTTTATTTAAGTAAGTTTCATTATATTTGCAAATGAGAAAATAATATTCTTTAAAATATTTTCTCGTAACTTCTTTTCTAGGAAACAAAACCTCTGATTAGCACTATATATGTAGGGCATCCTTTTAGAAATTTCTAGGAATTTATAGCTATTTTTTAATGTACAGGCTTTTAACATTTGACATAGATTTGGTACCCTTTAGAATTTTCTATTTCTATCCAGAATTAATGAATTCCCATTTCCCAATAGTATACTAAGGAAAATAAATATAGCATTTTTACTAAACTTGAAACTGCATTTTTTATTTATTTTTGGTAATTCTATAAACAATGCCAATAAAATTATTTAAATAAATTTATAAATAACATAAAAAAAAACATCAAAATTGGTGAAAAATTGATGCATAGGGACGTGCATACAGTATGGGAGCCAAACTTATTTCACGTGCTATACCTACCTCTTCTGCTAAGAAATTACAATCTTTCTTGGAAGTTTAAACACAAATTCAACGTATATATAATTCGAATAATTAATAACATATCAATACAACATTGTTATAGCTGTTGTAACTCATTAGACGTGATAATATGAAGTTTTTTTTATTTATCAAAACGATCATTTATTTAAAAATTTTAATATATCGAGTTCAATAAACTCAGTGTGTTATTTATCATATAATTTTTGGGTGGAGCGGTGAGTGGGTGCAACTTTCTTGGAAGTTTTTTCGAACAAATTGTACCACCAAGGAGTGCTTTAGGCTTCATTGATAGTCTTATCTTCTGATATAATTTTTTTCATGATAAAAATAAAAAAATATTATTTTAAACTATAAAATACGTGTGTTGAAAAGTGTGTTTGTATGAGTTTTTTGATATAGGTAAAGATTGTGTTTGATGTGATATATTTTTAATTATGAGAGATTTGTTTGAATTGATATTTAAACGTAGAAAATTATCACAATGAATCTTATTTTGAACGTTAATTACATTATTTTGCATTAAAATATATTATTAATTTGATTTTAACTAATGGTGTTAACTATCAAATTATGAATAGCAAAAATTCAACTTTACTAATTTTTTGCAAAAAAAAATTCAAATTATTTTGGAAGATTTTTTAAAGATTGTTTTACGGCATGCCAAACAAACAAATTTTTCACAATTTTTTATCTGAAATATTTTTTCGAGAGTACAGGTGCCCATCAATCGAGGCCTAGTTTTTTTTCTTTAAAAAAAATCTTCGATTAAAGTGTAATTTACTTTAGTGCTAAACATTTTAAGGTCGAACAGACAACGAAACTAAGGTATAACAAGCAATAAATGGGCCGGGAGGTTATAGCTTCAGTGTGAAGTTGATTATATGCTACTGCCAGGCATTGCACACAAGAACAATATATTGGTAAGCAAATTTGTGCATTTATGTACTATTTTGTCACATATTAATCTTAAACTTATTGCCATTGGACTAATTATTAGAGGATACGCATCCCTCAATTTTAAAGCACACAATTATTTTTTTTGTTATGTTATGATGAGATTTGAATTCGTAATATTCAAATATAAAGTTAGAAATTAACTAACTCCATGACATTCAAATGAATAAAAAATCTAATGTATTGATGTACATTTTACATCTCAATAAATTCATATATATACAGGGAAATCCTAATTTTATCCCATAAAATATTACAATTCTAATTTTAATTTCACACTTTACGAAGTTTTTATAAATACCGTCACAATATTTTATATAAGTTGCAATATTCGTCCTTTTTATAACAATATATATAGATATTTTATTTTTATTATTATAAATTGCATTTTGGTCCTTCAACTAAACCCATTGTAATAAACAGTCTTTTAAACAAATATTATTTAATTTGTCTCTTACCCCTGTGAAAATAATTTAAAACTTAACAAAGAGAATATATTGGTTTAGTGGGGACGTTCAAATCATGCCTCAATCATCATCTTCCACATTTATTTCCTTCTAACTTTTACCGTGTAAGTGACAATAATATTTGTTTAAGAGTATGTTTGATACATTTTGTATAGTTTAACGGGCAAAATACAATTTAAAATAATAAAATAAAATATAGAACTAACATTGACTAAAAAATGACTAATGTTGCAATTTTATCATATTGGAAATTTCGTAAACATGAAACTAAAATTAAAATAGTGAGATCTCGTGGGACTAAATTTGTAATTTTTCATATATTAATTATTATACATACAAATTAATTAACTCAGGAATTTATTGCAGCCATGTGTAATTAGCCCTTGAACGAATTAAACAAAACTTTACAAGTAAACCTACCACAACCCCACCAGCAATTATCAGACGACAAATAATTGTGCTGTCTGGAAAAATCTCATCTACAGCTATTAAAATTGCTTGTACCACTGGAAATATCAAACTCACCACTGTTCCAAATATCAGAAATAGAACCTGTATTCTTTCTGTAAAATGAAAATGAGCTTTAGAAATTTTATTAAATCATTTCTAGCTAGTTATAGAATTTAATCAGCTCATTTATTCTATAAGTTAGTAATGAAACAAGCAATATTTAATGAATACAAAGTCATAAAGCTAAAAAAATTATTTAACTCACTATACAGGTTTTATAATTAATTAGTTTAATATAGGATGACAAAAAAATGCAGTATTTAATTTAGGTAATGAAACAAGATATATTTAATGACTACAAAGTCATAAAGCTAAAAAAATTATTTAACTCATATACAGGTTTTATAATTAGTTTAATATAGGATGACAAAAAATGCTGTACTTAATATTTACGAATATGTTAACAACTATTTGTTGAAAGTTATTATCATATTATTTTGAAAGCTGTTATGGTGTCTGCTTTCAATTTTTTAAAGTATATTTTTGAGCCACTAGTTAGCAATAATTAATTTTTTGATAAATTATTAATGTTTGTATTTTTTAATTGTATAATATTCAACTATTAATTAACAGATTTACAAATTATAAATTAAAAGTATTTTTTAGCCAAAAATAAAGGTTTATTCATCAAGTATAATATGAGATACATAAAACAGGTGTACAAAATAGTTTAGCTCAAAATACTTGTATAATTCATTATATTTAGAATGTAAACATGATAGGCATCCATCATGCTCAATAACGCACACCCAGCCGTTGAGTCTACCAACAAGTCAATACGAGGTAGAGGATAAGGGTCCCTCGGGCATGCCTTGTTCAAATCCGTGAAATCAATGCACATCCGCCACTTGCCTGATGATTTTGGTACCAGAACCACGTTTGCCAACCAATCGGTAAATTGTATTTCTCGTATGTACCCAGCATCGAGCAGCTTCTTGACCTCCGCATCAATAATAGCATTGCGATCTGGTCCAAAATTCCTACGTTTTTGTTTTACCGGTTTCACTTCAGGATCAACATTCAGTCGATGCATAATCACTTCCGGGTCAATTCCTTTGAAGTCTGACGGTTGCCACGCGAACATCTCCACATTGGCTCTCAAAAAATTTATCATAAGTAATTCGAGGTCTTTGGGCATCTGAGAACCTATCCGCGTCGTCTTTTGATGGTCACCTGGAAATAACAAATTTATCATAAGTAATTCGAGGTCTTTGGGCCTCTGAGAACCTATTCGTGTAGTCTTTTTATGGTCACCTGGAACGAGCTCTATCGTTTTGTGAGCAACCGGTTCAATTCTTCCTTCATCGATCTTTGCTTTCTTATTGCTCGCCTCGTCCATCTCGTCCATCTCGTCAGCATCATCTAGTTGAACAATCAGACAATAATGTCAACAATTATCACTGCTGGTAAAAACGGTTAGGTAGATCATCAATTTTAGTATAGATAATAATATATCTTTCGGGTGGTACCTAGTTGCATCATTTCGCCCTTTTTGGGGATTGATTTCTCAACTTTGACTGAGGTCGTATAGCATTCTCTTGCCATCTTTTGGTCACAGCGTATAACCGCAACCCCTGCGCTTGTCATCAATTTCATCTTTAAGTGTGGAGTGGAGACGATAGCGCCAAACATGTTGAGGCCTGTCGGCCCAGAATTACGTTATACGCAAATGGTGCGTCAACCACCAGAAATTTCAACATGACTGTCTTCCTTCTCGGCTCGCTACCTAACGAGGTCGGTAGGTCGATGGTACCTAGTGGTACCACCTCCGTTCCACCAAATCCTACTAAGGGCGTGTTCACTGGGCATAATGTAGTCGTTGCCAAATTCATCTTCTGTAATACGTGAAAGAATATCACATCCACTGAGCTCCCATTATCCACTAAGACTTTGTGTACTGCAAAATTGGCTATGTCCATGACCACCACCATGGGGTCGTCATGGGGTCGGATTACGCCCTAATAGTCACGGTTATCAAAACTAATCACCTCTTCGCTGTTCCTTTCCGATATCGGGACGTCGATTATCATAACACTTTGTCGAGACCCTCCCCTTCGTTCATATGATCTCGCTTCTCTAGCGTATCTCCGTCGGGCATTCATCGAATCTCCGCCAGACGGTCCCCCAGCGATGGTGTAGATGGCACCATTGTTGGGCAAATTAGCTGGTAACTCATGACGTTGAGGCTCTTGCCTCGGAGGGTTGCGGTCATTTTTTCGTCCACCATAATTTCGTTTGTCTCGGGAGCGACTTCGCGACCTGTGGTCTTGTCGTTTCCCATCTTGCCTCGGGTCTTCTCTTGCCCGGGCCGCATTATCTATGAACTCTTTGAGATATCCCTGATTAATAAGTCTTTGTATCTCATCTTTCAGTTGGTAACATTCTTCTGTGTCATGACCATTATCCTTATGAAACCGACAATATCTTTGGCTGGATTTTCTTTTGGGATCGTATTTCATCTTTTGAGGCCATTCCACAATCTTAGATTTTTCAATCGTCATCAGCATTTTTCCTCGAGCAGTATTTAGGGGTGTGTAGCTATCATACTTTGCAAATCTCTGGGGTCGCTCTTTCCCTTTCTCATTTCTTCCTGCCCCCCGTCGGTCATTCCGATCGTACCTCTCCGTTTCCAAGCGTTGGCCTCTCTGCTCGTCATACCTCACTGCTCGCCTTTCTTCGTAACCAACTGAGCGAGATTCCTCTCTCTTCATCAAAATCATCTCTTCCTTCTGAATATATTCTTGAGCGACCATCATCAGCTCATCCTGGTCTTTCGGTTGGTTACGAACCAGAGCCCCCGCTAGCGGACCCTCTTTTAATCCATTTACCATCAACTGAACTAACACCTTGTGCTGCAATCCAGGAACATTCAAAGCCTCATCTTGAAATCGATCCACAAAGGTTCGTAGGGTCTCTCCATCACGTTGTTTTATCCCTAACAGGCTAGCTGCCGACTTACCAGTTCTTCTTTTGCTCACGAAATGGTTCTCAAACTTCCTTGTAAACTGCACGTAGGATGTGATAGTCCCAGGTGGGTGGCTAATATACCATTCTTGCGCCCTTCCTACCAATGTTGTAGCAAAAATTCTGCTATTTAGCGCGTCGCTTAAATTGTGCAAAGCCATCAAAGTCTCAAATGTTATGACATGCTCTTTAGGGTCTTTCGTCCCGTCATATTTTGGTAAATCTGGAATTCTGAACCCGGGAGGCATGACTTCAGATAAAATGTCCACATGGAAAGGTGAATTGCGACGTTGGAGGGCTGAAACGGGAACAAACACGCGTGTTGCATGTGTGTGTTCCCGGTGAGCAGATTCGGCCTCATCCTCTTCGGGTCGCATTTTTGCTTTGTTCTTGGCGACGTATTGCGAGCCGTTTTGCCCACTATAGTTATCATTGGGGCTAACGTTTTGCTCTTTTCCCTTCTCCCTCTCCCCGCGATGATGTTCCTCTTGTTCCCACTCCGGGTCAAGTTCATGGAATAATCGTCGGGGTGTCCCCTTATTGCGTCCTTCTTCCCCT
Source organism: Verbascum thapsus (assembly GCA_963669365.1). NCBI lineage: Eukaryota > Viridiplantae > Streptophyta > Magnoliopsida > Lamiales > Scrophulariaceae > Verbascum > Verbascum thapsus. Next base: position 19,068,073 of record OY770105.1, read on the forward strand.
CGTTCCCTTTCTGGGTCGAGTTCATGGAATTGACGTCTTTGGGTGACTGGGTCGGGATGGACGAGCCCAATGTTGGGTGTTTTTTGTGCCTTTCCAATTTGGTCAAGCAAAAACTTTTGCCCCCATTCTTCCATTCGACGTGTGAGCTCACTTTCGGTCATTGTGATCATCTTTTCTCGTTGAGCTCCAGCCTCGTTGTGGTCATCGACCGAGGGTGGTGGCGGCGAAATTTGTGAGGTCATACCTCCAGCCTCGTCTAGACATATTTCCTTGCCTGGTCGCTTGCTCGTTTCTCCCTGCATCCTGCAAAAAAGGTATAATGAACCCAATGTCAGACATTACTTTTACAAAACGCGATATGCACGGTCTTATAAAAAGTTTCCCACAGACGGCGCCAAATGATTTAGCACGAATTTCGCTGAGTAATTCGGGCTAATTCTATGACCTAGGAGGTCAACCCAGACCCCAATTGGAGGGGAATTATGACTGTGCTTGGCCTAACCAAGCTGCCTACGTACCTAGTTATCTAGGATCAAGTCAATTCGTAGTTCTATAAGTAAAAGTCGGTGGTAGCTATTGGCCTCGTACCTTGACGAGGCTACCCAAAATACTAAGAGTTACGAGGTGAATTCTAGGAGTCTATTCGTACTGTCAGTCCAAAGGTCCTTGATAAATGAGCCATTTTGGCTATTTATAAGAGAATAAGGGCTCCCCGATTAGGTAACCCTCCTACAATCAAGGAGAGCCGTACACGTGTCCCTGATGCATGGCTTAGATTATCACGGTCATTGGGCTGCTGGGCCGTTAGGCCTTCTGGATATTGGGCTTCTGGTAGCCAAATATTTGAAGTGACCCAACCCGGATCGGACGACCCAACCCGGATCGGACTACCCGACCCGGATCGGACGACCCGACCCGATCCAAGGACCATAACCCAACATTTCTTGTATATCCAAATATTGGCTTATCAAAATGAAAATATTTTTCAACTACATATATATATACATGTATTATATACGTATAATCCAAATTTCAAACTCCTAGACTAATTTAAAACACACTATCACATATAAAATTAAACAATAACAAGATATATATTTTAAAAACAGAATAATATACGATACATACGTTGAGAAAGGCGTTTCTCTATAAGATGTTTGATCTGCAAAAGTATGACAACAATGTCTTCAAACTGCTCAGCATGAGATCCAAAGCTCTTCGACACGTACGATAATACAAGAAATTGTCCGCAGAAAAACGTGACTTGAACGGCCTCACTCTGAACGGCGGCGGTATATAACTGTTTATCTGATGAGGCTGCAGAAAAGAACCGGCGGTGGGTGGAGGGGTGTTGTGGGTGGCGGAGAGACGGTGGTGGTTGGGGGAGAAGGTGGTGGCGCTTGAGGGTTTGGTGGAGGAGAAAGGGTGGAGTTGAGGCGGCGGAGAGGCGGCGGACGGCGGTGCATGAGAGGGATATGAAGCGGCTCATTGGTGGAGATGTAGAGTCAACCTATGTTGTTTGGGGGTGGTGGAGTGGAGTGGAGTGGAGTTAATTAGATTGGATCAAGATCTGTAAATTAATCTTTAAATATGTATTTTTTTGGAATATTTGTTGGCTTAATAGCATATTAATTTAGCAAGTTGATCATGTTGGGATCGCCTACACCCTTGGGTGAAACCTCGCAGCGGAAATAGAGTTCAAAAATTTATATTAGAGACGTTTCACCACATTAATGCCTAGCATTTATGCACAATTGAAATAAAGCGTAAACGTACTGTTTTGATTAAATCTCGTAATTCAATCAACCATCTTGATTTCTTCTTGATGACGAATACAAATATTACGTGATCACCGAAGGTCTTAAAGCACTCCAAGTGTCGTGCCTCTAAGCGTTGTATCCACACCTTGAACGCTTCCCTCGCTAATAACAATCGTGCTAGCGATTCGTAACTACGACTACATATAGGATCGTATGTAAGTAATGGAATATCAATTCTTCCAACTTGAAGAATATGAGAGCAATGAAACTTGGAAAAACCTAATGATTTTGGGAGATATATTTCTCTCATTGTATCTAACATTTTCAAAGAGATGATGAACAATAAAATGGTTACGTAGAGACTCGAAAATTAGGTTTATAAAACCCTATTTTCGTCCATACCCTTGTAGCCCTCAAAAAGTGGACTCTTTCAACTAGAATCCTACTACATGTATGTCTCTACTCTTCCATATGTTAATACATATCAAATTCCACAATATTAGGAACTAATTCCTTATATTTAGGATTCTATTATGGATTAAATCTCCACCAAAATCCAAAAGTCACTTTCCTAATTAAATTGTCTTCCAACAATTTTATTTCAACCCATTAATTAATTATATTAATCTTCAAGACTAATTAAATTAATTAACTCTCAAGATTTATTAATTGGGCTTTCATTAATAAATCCCTTGGGCCTAGCCCATTAATTAATCAATCCTCGATCAATTAAAAGTCCAATTAATTAATTTAAGCCCAAAGCTCAATTAATTAATTTATTCCATCTTGAATCAATATCCAATATTAATTCATCTAGGCCCAATTCGAAATTGGCCATCTCATACATACAACCGGGAAACTTATTCAAGTCAGTGTGTGACCCCTTAGGTTCATTCGAAAGCTAGCAGTGAGACTATTTCCCAAACGGCTCGATCAATCATTACCTTAATTAATCATTGCGCCAAATAATTAATCTTGGTCATGAATTAATCACCAATTAATTCACGACTCTCACAAATTGAGTTCGATGTCTAGCAACGTCGACTCAACCCCTAGATTCAAATGATTATAACAGACCTCTCCTGATCACGATCGTAGCATGTGTCTCATCCTTCTGTCAGATCTCCCGATTAAATCTAGGATTTGGTTACCAGTCGAAATCCTACTAATTTAATCATATGACTATGTCAATTGGCAAATGACGACTTATGTCAACTAAGCAAGGATTACACACCTTTTTATTGACTTACTTTGGCCAAAGATTTCCAGTCAAGTCACTTCCAAGACAGCATAGGAGATTCACTAATCACACGATTAGAGACAGATCCCATCTTGGAATCGCCTGCCAAATCACACAACCAGACTACACCCAAAATAGCCAATTTGTGATTATCCTGTAATCATGAACTAAATCAAAGTACAGTGGGTCATGCATTTGAACAGCCGCGATCCCTCAAGTCGTGAGGATCATCACAAGCCTACGTGACCGTGGAATTTCATATTCGACACGTCCACCAATATGAATTTCCACTGGGGTTGCTCAATTCACCATCCACGATGTGAACCCTCATACGTTGCATAGGTTCCCAACCAATATCCATGGAACAAGGTACATTCCTCCAAGGAAATGCAGCGTACAAGCAAGTCTTGACGAGTCATTGATATCCCTATCTCAATGACTCTATAACTTGGAATGCTTTTAGGATTACAGCCGTTCGAGTACATCCCATGATCACCATCCAATGCGTGACCGTACCCATAGCTCTATGTAACCCAAGGGACTTCATTACATATATGTAAAGACATAGATATATAATAAAGAAGATGCCATATAATAAATAACGATTTAAACAAGACTGTTCTCGTAGTGTTGCTAAGTATTTGGCAACCAATTGGCTTGCCGGGCACCCAACACTAACAGATCATATTTTTATGATTATATGTACAACTATAATCTCCATAAACCATAAAGTATATATATGTTGTCCCCAACCTTTGCAAATACTAATAATATAATTGTGACCATTGGAAAGGAAAAGGATAACACGATTGCATATATATCAGAGTCTATAAAGCACTCCAGTTCGAATTCTCCCATTGCCATATATCAAGAAAACATCCTTTTAGTCTTCCTAAGAAACTTAAGGATCGTTTTCATGGCAGTCTAAAGGTCAACCCTTGGATTGGCATGATATCGACTTTTCACATTTAGTGCATAAGTCACATCAGACCTAGTACATAACATAGCATACATTTTTGCCTCTAATAGCAAGCACAAAATGTATGTGAGACGTTTTCCTTTTTTCTTCAGATGTCTTAGGTGACACCATCTTAGAATAACAGTAATCATGTCTCATTGGCAAGAATCCCCTCTTGGATTATTCCATGCTGAATCCCTTCAGCACACTATCTATGTACAACGACTAGGAGAGTCCCAACATCTCATTGCTTCTATCTCGGTATATCTATATACCTAGCAAATAAGATGTCTCTCACAAGTCTTTCTTGGAGAATTATGTCGACAACTATTCTTTAATTGATTGCAACATCCTTACGTTGTTTCCAACGAGTAGGATGCCATCAATATAAAGGATAAGAAAACGCAACCTAGCTCCCACTATCCTTCTTGTACACATGCTCGGTCAATACATACTTTGACGAATCCATACAACTTTATAGTTTCATCAAAAAGTATATTCCAGCTTTGGGAAATTAGTTGAAGTCCAAAATTGAACCTTTTAGCTTACACACTTTGTGTTCGCTCCCACTAGATGTAAAGGCTTTCGGCTGCGCTACTCTCCCTCAATGTTTTCATTAAGAAAAGTAGTTTTACATTTATTTGCCAAATCTCCTAATAGAGATATGCAGCAGTGGCAATAAGTGTCCGAATGGATTTCGGCATTGCTACTGGCGAAAAAGTTTCCTCATAATCAATTTCTTGCTTTTGAGAATAACCTTTTTCCCACGAGGCGACCCATATAGGTTACCACCTCTCCATCTACTCCAAGCTTTCGCTTATAGACCCATATGCAGCCGACAGGCCTAAAGCCTTAAGGTGGGTCTATCAAGGTCCTACCTTGTTTGAGTATATGAAGTCCATTTTGAATCTCATGGCTTCTTGCCAAATTTCCGAATCGATGTCCAACATCGTTTTCCCATAACACTTTGGATCGACATCCAAGGGAGTTTGTGTACTTAAAGTAAGTGGCATCGTCTAGTCCTCAACCATGGTCTTTGTGAGAGCTTGTGGTTCATGAGTTTCCTCAAGTTCTATACTTGTGCCATTTATAACAAAGAGTATCCTTTCCAAAAGGGTGGCATCATGAGAAACAAACACAATTTGTTCCTCCAATCTATAGAAATGGTATCCATACAACTCTTTTGGATACCCCACAAATATACATAAAGTGGATCTCGAATCCAACTTATCTCCCACTAACTGCTTGACAGCAGAGCACCTCAAACCACATCTCAGATGAGGTTTCAGACACACTTTAAGACGGAACTTTAAACATGTATGTGCAGCAGCTTCCAGGGTATAACCCTAGAAGAATGTAAGTAAGTCTATAAAACTCATTATAGATCGAACCATATTCATCAATGTTCGATTTTCACGCTCAGACACATCGGCTGATGCGGCGTTCCAAGCGGAATCCATTGTGAGAGAATTCCAAATTCTTTTACATAGTCTGTGAACTCACTTGTTAAATATTACACTCCTCGATCAAATCAAAGAGCTTTAATATTTCTACCAGTTTGCTTCTCTACTTCATGTCTAAACTCTTCTCAAAAGATTCAGACTTGTATCTCATAAGATACAAATAACCACACCAAGAACCATTGGTAAGTTATGAAGTAAGAACAGTTCACTCATTAAACCACATACATCCAAATGGACCGAGTCCAAGGCGCCGGTGGCATGTTCCATTTAGCCTCCAAATGGTGATTTGGCCATCTTCCCTTTAAGACAGAATTCACAAGTTGGCATGTCATCTAAATCTCCAAGATCTAGTAAACTAACTAACTTTCTAATTCTATCTTTAGAAGCATGTCCTAATCTTGCATGCCACATGTATGTGTCAGGTAGACTATTAGACTTACGTTTGCTCACATTGTTACTTTGTTGAATACACATAGTAGAAACACTTGGGGATATAGTATATAAATCATATGTTAAACTGTTTTCCAGAATTAACCAAAGAACATAGACAGTCATTTGTCTTTAATTGATAAATAATATCCCTCTCTATCCAAAACAAGGACAGAGATAATGTTCTTTGTTAAATCTAGAACAAAATAACAATTATTTAATAATCACTTTCTACTATCTATCTGTAAGTAGACGTCCCAATGGCTATGGCAGCTACCTTTGCTCCATTCCCCAGCCTTAGGGTCATCTCTACTATACTTACAGATTTACTTCTCGTCATCACTTGTAAACCATTACAAAGATGAGCACCACTACTGGTGTTTAATATCCAAGAAGTAGTGTTAATCAAAAGATTAACTTCAACAAATAACATACAAGCACTAGCCTTCACAGGCTTTGCACAGTTCCTCCTTTAAGTGTCCTTTGGAACCATAGTCATAACATACGCTACTAGTTTTCGTTCTCTAAGAACTCTATACTAGTCGGCAGATTAAGGACCAGTAAGCTAAGTTCATTTCATAAGATACATGTAGGTGGTTTCTAAACTATAACAATCGTGCTAGCGATTCGTAATTATGACTACGTATAGGATCGTATGTAAGTAATGGAATATCAATTCTTCCAACTTGAAGAATATGAGAGCAATGAAACTTGGAAAAACTTAATGATTTTGGGAGATATATTTTTCTCATTGTATCTAACATTTTCAAAGAGATGATGAACAATAAAATGGTTACGTAGAGACTCGAAAATTAGGTTTATAAAACCCTATTTTCGTCCATACCCTTGTAGCCCTCAAAAAGTGGACTCTTTCAACTAGAATCCTACTACATGTATGTCTCTACTCTTCCATATGTTAATACATATCAAATCCCACAATATTAGGAACTAATTCCTTATATTTAGGATTCTATTATGGATTAAATCTCCACCAAAATCCAAAAGTCACTTTCCTAATTAAATTGTCTTCCAACAATTTTATTTCAACCCATTAATTAATTATATTAATCTCCAAGACTAATTAAATTAATTAACTCTCAAGATTTATTAATTGGGCTTTCATTAATAAATCCCTTGGGCCTAGCCCATTAATTAGTCAATCCTCGATCAATTAAAAGTCCAATTAATTAATTTAAGCCCAAAGCTCAATTAATTAATTTATTCCATTTTGAATCAATATCCAATATTAATTCATCTAGGCCCAATTCGAAATTGGTCATCTCATACATACAACCGGGAAACTTATTCAAGTCAGTGTGTGACCCCTTAGGTTCATTCGAAAGCTAGCAGTGAAACCATTTTCCAAACGGCTCGGTAACAATTAACCAATCATTACCTTAATTAATCATTGCGCCAAATGATTAATCTTGGTCATGAATTAACCACCAATTAATTCACGACTCTCACAAATTGAGTTCGATGTCTAGCAACGTCGACTCAACCCCTAGATTCAAATGATTATAACAGACCTCTCCTGATCACGATCGTAGCATGTGTCTCATCCTTCTGTCAGATCTCCCGATTAAATCTAAGATTTGGTTACCAGTCGAAATCCTACTAATTTAATCATATGACTATGTCAATTGGCAAATGACGACTTATGTCAACTAAGCAAGGATTACACACCTTCTTATTGACTTACTTTGGCCAAAGATTTCCAGTCAAGTCACTTCCAAGACAGCATAGGAGATTCACTAATCACACGATTAGAGACAGATCCCATCTTGGAATCGCTTGCCAAATCACACAACCAGACTACACCCAAAATAGCCCATTTGTGATTATCCTGTAATCATGAACTAAATCAAAGTGCAGTGGGTCATGCATTTGAACAACCGCGATCCCTCAAGTCGTGAGGATCATCACAAGCCTACGTGACCGTGGAATTTCATATTCGACACGTCCACCAATATGAATTTCCACTGGGGTTGCTCAATTCACCATCCACGATGTGAACCCTCATACGTTGCATAAGTTCCCAACCAATACCCATGGAACAAGGTACATTCCTCCAAGGAAATGCAACGTACAAGCAAGTCTTGACGAGTCATTGATATCTCTATCTCAATGACTCTATGACTTGGAACGCTTTTAGGATTACAGCCGTTCGAGTACATCCCATGATCACCATCCAATGCGTGACCGTACCCATAGCTCTATGTAACCCAAGGGACTTCATTACATATATGTAAAGACATAGATATATAATAAAGAAGATGCCATATAATAAATAACGATTTAAACAAGACTGTTCTCGTAGTGTTGCTAAGTATTTGGCAACCAATTGGCTTGCCGGGCACCCAACACTAACATATCATATTTTTATGATTATATGTACAACTATAATCTCCATAAACCATAAAGTATATACAGTAGAAACTCGATAAATTAATACTCGATTAATTAATAAACTCTCTAAGATAATATTTTTGGCCGGTCCCGACTCGGGGATAGGGTGCTAAATTAATAATTCGCTAAAATTATAAGATAATACATTTTTGATCATTTCTATAGGTCCCATATAAAATATAAATTAATAATTCCTTATATACTACATATTATATGAATGATTTATGAATTTTTTTTGAAAAATGATTCAATTGTCTTTAGTTTTTTTGTTGAAAACAATTTCACCTTGCAAATCAATTTGCAATTGTCTTTGAATTATCCTTGTTGTGCTTGTATAATTGCTAACATCCATTCTTACAATTGCTTTTGAGTGAGACTTGGATTATCCTTGTTGTGCATGCATAATGCTCTTCGAATCTCATCGGTCATTATTGTTTTTTTTCACACTTTTAAGATTAGAAGGCATGTCGTGTGTGTACGATTTATTTGTGTTAGCATTATTATCTTGTATTTATATAAAAAATATTTTTTAATTATTGTACATGCATTGTACTATAATTAAGTGAAAATTTGAATGGTGTTTGTAAATTGAATATTTTATTATAAATTAATAAAATATTAATTAATGTATAAATTAATAATTATTAATTTATCGATTAATTAATAACTCTTTTAATTAATAAATTTTGGTGGTCCCAAGAGTATTAATTTATAGAGTTTCTACTGTATATGTTGTCCCCAACCTTTGCAAATACTAATAATATAATTGTGACCATTGGAAAGGAAAAGGATAACACGATTGCATATATATATATATATAATTATTACCAATTTAGTATTGCAAAACTTTGATCTCATGATAAAATCTCCAAGTTAAAATTGGGGATCTTTGTATATTTTTCGGCAAGTTTGGTTAGAATCAAGCTTGATCAAACCCAATCTAAGTTAAATTGCACAGTGTGATTTTGTTTAAGCTTTGATATTATTATAATTATAGATGATGTAATGGTATCAACTTAAAGAGACTGTTCAATTCCAAATTGTCATAACTTCTTGTGATTGTTCTTTTTATATTTAGAGTTTTCCAGTGTTTATATAGCCCGTATTAAAAAAGATATTAGTCTGGATCTGTCTAATGTCTAATCAAAAATCAATTTAGATTTGTTGGATCAAGTTATTCCTGTGAAATTCTAAGGTGGTCCGGGACCAATAGCCTCGGACCCCTTAGAACCACATATTCTCCTAAAGGGGGTTGGTTGAAAAAACCACCACCTTTGGAGGAATATATCGTAATAGCTGGACCGGGACCATTTTCAGTCCCGGTCCAGCATAGAATTACCCGTTATTCCTTCATCTACAAAACTTATTCGATGGTCCAAAACTTATTCCTTCATCTACAAAACTTAGGTTATACAATTGAGGTTCTCTTTTGGGTTAGATCCAAAATGAAACAATTGAGAACTTTTAGTGACATAGTATACCTCATGTTGGGCCAAGCTTAACTAGGCCCACAAGAACATGATATCAACTTAATTCACTATATTGCATTAGTGAGCCCAAATTCGGATTTTAAGAACCTCCTGCCCTTATATTCTACGAAAAATTCTACAAAACACTGCGTACAGAGTACTGTTATGGACTATATATTAGGGGAAATGGCGATGAAAATCACCCACCTAGCTCACCCCAGTCGAATCCAGTATCACATAGAATGACCCTAAGGCTCCAATCCGCAATCCAATCCAACTTGGAGGCGAGGTCTCAAAAACCAAATTATTACTCCAAATGTGAGCAAGAATCTAGGTATATTGTTTATCATTGAAAAGGTAAGCTTAATTTATAGGCTACATAAGTTTTAGATTTTATAGCATATGCTTCATTCGAAACAAAATCATACCCTATTGGATGCTAGAAAAAACTGGAGCAACCGTTAACACAGGAATAACTTCACATCTAGGCGGAATATGATGCAATTAACAGCTGCATTGTAGGTCTCCTCTATTTCTTCTCTTAACAGCACCAGCTGAAGTGCGCCCTAGAAACGGATGCGTATTTGGTTTGACGTTAGTCTGTCAGTTGTGAGAAACTTAGACTGATTTACATCTCTTATGTAATGTCAGTTGTGATCAACTTAGATTTGTTTACATCTCTTATTCTTATGTAATTTACAAGCTATTATACAAAAGCGAAATTTATCTAGTACACACCTAAAAGTAGTAGGTCTCTAAGTTAGTTTAAATCTCTTATGTGATGCAGATTATTACATAAGACATGAATCTACATTATTACACAAGACATGAATCTACATACAAATTCGACATTGTTGATTGTCATTAAGGCTCACTTAGGAAAATTGTTCATTACATGAAAAATTGGCCTAGGCATAAACTTATGATAATATCATAAAACAAAAATGTAATATACTAAAACAAGTGTTACCTTATCCTAAAAAATGAAAAAAAAAAAAAAAAACTAGGAAATTTTCTTGTTCATATTGGTCACAAGTTGGCGCATTTGAAATCTCCAAAACAAGAAATAAGCCAATCCCAAACCAATCAACACAAAAATCCACACATTCTCTTCTGCACTTTCTTTTTCTGACTCTATTTCTGCTATTCCAAATACCTCTCTTTCTGAATTCCCCATTATGCCCTCGTTCACATGCCCATATAACACATACACCCTGTCCTCTGCCCCAACAGCCACAGCACTAGCCTGCCTTTCTTCGTCAAGGGCAGTTTCGTCAAACAACACCCCCTCGCTCCAACTATCGTCACTCTTTAGATAGTACAATTTTGACGCTGAAACGACCAATACGACGCCGTCTTTTCTGGTGGCGATTCCGTCAGGCGCCGTTAACTCTCTGTTTAAAATGACCCTCCTCGCCGTGCCGTCGTCGGCGTCGACTTTGAAGAGTTTCCCCGTGTTTGACTGAGTCACTAACAGATAACCCTTTGAATTGTAAACGACGCCGTTTAATCCGCAGTTATGGTAGGGTACGTTTTGGTCGATTGACTCGGGTTTGAATATTTTGGATCTGGATAGGATCGAAGCCTCGCCGGCTTCATTGACTTTGAAGATGACGTCGTTGGCCGAGTCTGTAACGTAAGCGTTGCCGGAGTAATCGACAGCGACGTCGTTTGCCAGGGAAGGAGAATCAGGGAGATCGTCGACGGTGAGCGGTGTGAGGAAGAGGCGGCGGAAGGAAGGGAGGTCGTAGGCAGCGAGGGCGGAGAGATGCGGGGAGCTGCGGTGGACGACTGCGAGGAGGCGGCGGTGGTTGCGGCGGGGATCGAGGGAGATGCCGAGGAAGGAGGCGTTGGCGGGGAGGGTTTCGTCGGTGAGGAGAGTGGAGACGACGGCGGCGTCGGAGACGGAGATGAGGTGGGGTTGGAGGAGAGAGCCGGCGATGAAGTGATCGGATCTGGGATCCCAGGTGAAGGATTCCGGGTAGAGATTTGGGGATCGGAAATTGATGATGTGGGGTTTACGGCAGTGTGAGGTGGGGGAGATTAGGAGGATGAAGAGGATTGTTAGGGTTTGTTTCAACATGTTTGGTTTGATTTGATTTTAGATCTTAAGGCTCTGGTTTTATGTAGGTCGTGATTGAATTGTTTGAACAAGTCGATTGGAAGGAGATGAAGAGTGGAGAGAATATATATTGATAATTATATATTTCGTGTATAAAATTTATCTAATTGATTAAATAGTTGAAAGAAAATAGGATGTATATATTTTTGCACCTAAGTCTAAAATTAAGGAAAAATAGAAAATAGGAAGAAAAATAAACCCCAACACCCCACTATAACATTAACTTTAGATAAATAATATTCGATGGACTTGATAGGTTGGGTTTTTCATTTGTATAATATATCATATTAATTAAAAAAATTAAAAATAATATAAAAATAAAATTGTTGTGAAAATAATATAACACAACATTAGAATGTCTCCTTTATTTTTTGATATTTAGAGAGTTGAAGGCGTCATTTTAGATGCCGTCTTCAAACAAAAAAAAAAAGAAAATTGAACATTCGTCAATTATTATGATTAAAAATAATTAAAACTGGTCAACGTATAAAGATGTCAAGCAGGCACTAAACGGGACTGCTTGACAACAGGCCCATGACCGGTTAGGGAGCCTTAAGGGGCCGGCCTTTAAGGCTCATGAGGAGCCGACTCCTTAAAATCGGGTGGGCCAAGTAGGCCCGGCCAATTTTGGCTGATTTGGGCCCCTACGTTATTTTATTTATTATATTATAAATATATATATATTTCAAAATAAAGTGTAGCATAGAAAAATTTCAAGTTGGTAACCTTGAGGTTAGGGTTTAAATACCCAAACTCACATTTTAATTTTTTTTTACAAATTAAAATAAATAAATAAATAAATAAAGATAAAAATAATTGAAAAAAAAAAAGGGCCGGTTGTAGGCCAACCTGCCCATTAGGTTGACGGGCCATAATGCAAATTGCTATGACCCATTTGACAATTTTTTTGACATATCAGGCCTCTTAAGATCTTAAGACCACCTAACAGACCTAGGTTTGTCAATGACTTGGGAGATTGCAGTAGAAAATTTACCCGACTCGTAGGGTCTGAGACCCATACCCAACCCGGACCTGATAATACTATGTAGTTCGTGTTCGGGTCTAATTTTTACTCGAAGAATTCCCGAATAATACCGAAGTTTATTCTTTAAAAACAGCCGTGGGTCTATACTCGAACAATACCCGAAGTTTACCGTGAGCATTTGTCTGATATGGACCCGACGTAACGTACTCGGCCCATCAGGTCTAACTTATTTGGACCCATCGGGTATGCGTTCGGGTCAGCGTCAGATACATGTAAAATTAATTTATTTTTTTCGATATTTCATGAGTTCAATTTGAATTTGAGTATTCCCAATCCATCGACAATCCTAATCAGATCGATTTTTGGCCCTTTTATTATGAGTAAAGGGTCCAATCAACAACCCATTTAAATTCGACTGATTATTCTAAGAGGTCAAATCAACGGGTCGGGTCAATATATAATACCACACAAATCTTGATGAACTAAAATATCTATCTTCCATGCAATTGGATATTTTTTAAACTTGGATGGTGACGTGTCTCCACAAACACTACTGTTTCGAGAACATTCCAGACGCCCGTCTTCTTCTTCTTTAGAAACCAATCGAAGCTTTTAGTCTTTCTATATTTTTGAGCTTTTCTACATGCTTTTATGTCATCAAAATCAGGACCCAACTCAATTAAAAACAACCGCCATTCTCCATTCATTCTTATCACTTATTTCTCACTATTTATTCCCATTCCCGAAATGTCGACTTAACTAAACCCATTTGTAAGATCTTGATTTTGGTCAAGTGAAAAATCATTTCGAGGTTTAAAAATGGAGTGTTGTAATGGGTCACTTTCGTATTACAGTGTTCTTGGCGTTGGTTTAGATTCTTCTGGTGAACAAATTAGACGGGCTTATCGTAAATTGGCTATGGTATGTTCAATATTTTGACTCTTTTTTTGATTTATGTTATTACACAGTTTTAATTTACTATATTTTTTGGTTAAATTTGATTCAGCAATGGCATCCAGATAAGTGGAGTAGAACACCTTCTCTTCTTGGTGAGGCCAAACAAAAATTTCAACAAATTCAAGAAGCATATTCAGGTTACATTTTTATTTTATTACTGAAATTTTGTATTTTATAAGTTTCTGATGAATTTTTTTGGCTTAAAATGTTTTAATGATGGTAAATAATTTGGATGAAACAGTTCTATCGGATAGGACAAAGAGGAGAGTGTATGATGCAGGGGTTTATAATCCTGATGATGAAGATGATGAAGTAGAGGTAATAATTATATGTTAATCTCAATAAAAAATAATAAAAATATATATAAAATACTGTTTGAGTTTGTCAGTTTGATTCATAATCGGCTCGATTAAAATTTGTTTGAGCTCGATTCGGTTAACAATCAAACTAAGTCAAATTTTAATTTTTAAAGTTCGATTATAATACAAACAAATTTGAATATCTGTATGTTCGGCTTAAATTGAATTATTCATTTACTTTATGTCTTCTAAATGTGTGATTTTTTTTTTTTGATTTGACAGGGTTTTGCTGATTTCCTTCAAGAAATGGTGTCTCTTATGGATGATGCTAGGAAAGAGGTAAGAGTATTAATTCTCAATGTGAATTTAACCATTTTATTAGTCCTGATTTGGCTATATCTACATTGTGAAGAAAATGTTATTATTATAGAACTGTCTGTAATATTGTTTCTTGATATTTTGTAAAGTATTATTATGGCTAAAGTTGTGCTTAATTTTTGAAATATTTTGTTGCACTCGTAGATAAATTATATGTTCATCGATACAATGTTTAAGTGCAATACAATTAAATCGAAAATATGTCGATTTAATTTCGTAAAAAATTGTTGTTATAAACAGGAAAAAAATTACAGCATGGGGGATCTTCAGAGCATGTTTTGGGATATGGCTCAAGGTTTTGAGACTCCAGAATGGAGCCTTAATTCACCCCAACAAACTACGTTCGAGTCACAGTGGTTCTGTGGCTCTTTCGGTCTTTACGAGCCACAAGCATGATGCACGGTTAAACGAACCGAGTTTCGAAAATCGACACCATTTCTGCAGATTATTAGCCTTTGAACTATAGATGGTGTTGAAAATTTCATTCATTTGTTTTGATAGAAAGATTATGAACTCGAAAGTGGGATAATTTGTGTATGCTTTGATGAAATGAATTGTAGATGGAAATGAGGGGCTATAAGTGAAGATTTCTCATTGTCTAATGGTTTTACCCAATTCGAAATAAATAATAGGAAAATGTTTTAATGACTGTCCGTAAGATTTTATTTCCAAATTCCAAATCAGCCCTATACATAATTTAATTTAGAAAATTTTCATTTAAAAAAGCCCAGCACTTAAAGTTAGTTAATTTCTAAATTTAATCGTAATTACCCTTTAAGATAAGAATTTTATTCAATTGTACTTTTATATAGATAAATTTTATATCGATTATTGAAATTAATTATGATTTTTCCGATCTTTTTAAAAAGTGGTATATTTTTCACGTTAAAATCAAATTAAAGTGTTTTATATCATCTTAAAAATCTGAAAGAAAGAATTTTTTTAAATATACATTATTGATTTATTTTAATAAGTTAATCAAGAACAAAAAGTATAATTAATGATTTTTTATTTTATAAAAAGAAATACAATAATCAAATTATTTTTCAAAGATAAACAGTTTGTAATTTAATTGGGGAAGTTTTGGGTGTTAGCTAGAAATTCACAAGTGAGGCCCATACAGGCTGTTCCGCAATGGAAAAAAAAAACTCACAAGTCTTTCATTATGGTCCAATTTCTTCACCTATGTTGGGCCTCATTTTATATAAAATTTCACAATATATATAATAGGGTTACATATATACCTTTCAAATGTATTACATCCTTCAAAATTTACATCATAACATGTTTTTCAATAAATAACAACTATTACCACAAGTTTTTCATCATATAATTAATTATATTCTTTTATTTGACGCTCATATTTATATCTTGTAATCGATTCATTAAAAAAAACAATTTTTTAATTCGTATATGATATTGTTCAAAGATTTAAAAAAACAATATTTTAATTCGTATAAGTTGGCTAATATGACTTTTCGCAACGTCTATATCTCAATTTGAGTGTGGATTGAATTGATTTCTCACTAAGACTTTCTTCAATATGTGATAATGTTCCCATCAATTAATTAGTTAAAGAAAGATATTTCCACAAATGAGGTTTATGCTTTTGTTAGGAAATTAGGCATTTATAATACATGTCACTTACAATAGTGATATCTAATATTTTTTGTCAATCTAAATCAATAATAAAGCGAGTAAATTATATTTATTAATTAAATAATTGATATATATATTTCAATACAATTATTAATTAATCACATGTATTCATGTAGAGCTTAATCATTAGAAGTATTTAACATTTGTAAATATTTTGACACGTGTTAAACATATACATATTTAGAATAAAAGATGAAAGAAGGATTTGGAACCCATAGTAAGCTTAATGACATTTGTCTTCAGATTAATATGGTTTATAATTTGATTTAGGTACAACTTAAGGCCACCGTTGGATGTATGTACATTGATTTAGTATGGAATAATATTATATATCTACAAAAATTACAAAATCAATAAATTAAGGCCTAATTTGTAGGCCCTCAAAGGTGGACCATCCACATGCAATATTGGTATATTACCTTATAGAGTAAGCTACCCCCACCCCACTCCATCCCAAGAAAATTATAATTGAAGCAAAATAACTAAATAAGATAGAATTTTCTATTTTAAATTCTATTTTATTTTTTATTTTGAATATGTAAATATTTAGTATGTATAATTTATATATAAATTTATTAACACATATTTTAATATGGGTGTTCATTGTCGAGCTCGAGGAGTTGCATGGAAATGAGCTTGAGTTCAAAAAATTTTTTTTTTAAATAATAATTTTTTGAAAAAAATAATATTTTTTTCGTAAAAATATATTATTAATTTTATGTTTATTCATATATTATTAAGTATAATCATAATTAATGTCAAAAATCTTATTATTCATAATATATTATTATAATATAGTATATTATATAAAAATACACGAATTTTTTTTATTGATATATATTAATTAAAAATTATTATTTTTTATTCTGGCTCGCAAGGTGGCAAACATGTATTTTTGGGCTCGAGCTCGACTTGTTTCGAGCTATTTTCGAACTGATTCGCTGAGCTTTTGAGCGGCTCGACTCGTGAACACCCTAATAATTAATATGTATAAATATTTTACATATATCAGATAAAAAATAAAATAAAATAAAATTTAAAATGAAAAATCTTTTCGAAAAGATCTCATCATAATTGCCTATAAAAAGACCAATTATTTGTCCAAAACTTGCCTTCCCTTTTCTCCCATTTCCCATGCACCTAAGAAACGTAAAGAAACAACTCTCCAAGACCCTTTCCTTTCTTCCTCTTCTTCAATAATCCCATTATACCTAACACTATTATCACCCACTATCAAACTTTCATTAGCAAAAAAAAAAAAAAATCAACTTTTATCCTAAAAAAAAACCTCAATAATTTCCCTATGTCTCGTTTCAAATTCTTACAAGTCATAATTTTTCTTATCATGATTTCACCTTTGGTTTTTTCCGACGAGGGCCCATCGGATTTCGAGAACAAATGTGGTGGTTGCCCTTGTAACAACCCATGCAACCAGCCGCCGTCTCCACCGCCGCCGTCACCTCCGCCTCCGTCCCCGAAGAAGCCTCCGCCAAGCACCTACTGCCCACCGCCGCCTAGCGGCGGCGGTGGCGGTGGCGGCGGTGGACAGTACCCGCCAAACCCTCCTTACGCTCCTTATATATACATAAATGGTCCACCGGGCAATCTATATCCAATTGATCAGTATTATTCGGGTTCGGGTCGGATCTCCGATGTGGGATTATCGCCATTGATGATCAGCTGTGTATTAGGGTTGATAGCTTTCTGGTAAATAATATTTTGGTAGAAAATTAGAAGAAAAATCATGAGATGATCATAGAGAAAATTGATCTTAATCTTTTTGATCAATATTGTTATAATTTTAATAACCATCTTTGATTTTTATCTTCTTGAAATTGATCGATCTTATGTATTAATATGATCCTAGTGAATTAATGAATAATTTTCATTTTTATTTTTAATTCTCTTGCTTTTGATATGTTTATAATTGACCATATTTGTCATATTTGGTCAATTTTTTATGCATGATATATAAGAAATCGATTGAATATGATATCTAGTGTGTGTTAATTATTAATTATTTTTCCACTAAACATTTTGTAATTGGAAGTTGCATATTATCCACCAGCTTGTCTTTCCACTTGTTTCTAGTTAAATAATTTGTTTTATGCTCTTTCTTGTCCACCATTATTAGCCATTAGCTGGGTTGATGTGTCCCTATGAAGTGTCCTCGTGTATATATGCATATAAATATTATATTATATCAGGTTCAATAAAATTGGTGTGATATATATCATATATTTAAGAAAATTGTAGTGTTATAACAAGTTCAATAAAATCACTATAACATATATCATATTTTTGAAAAAATTGTAGTTAGTAGGGTGAAAATGATCCCTCTCTCGAAAATATAATATTGTATATCACATCACTTTATTTTTGGATTCATTTGTAAAATAGTAATTTCTTATAAAGGGTTGACTTAATATTCTATAGGAGGATTTTAAAAGTAATTATTTTAATAAATTATTTGGCAAAAAAAGTTGTTCTTAAGGCATTTAGATGAGAGTAACATGGAAGGAATAAATCAAGTTCATCTTTCACAAATCACAGCTCATATTCATAATTTCGTATTAAAAGAGATTCGGTGGCAGCTCGAAAAGTTTGATATATTCAACAATTTGATTGATTCTTTTAAAACTTTATTATTTGAATCACAATACATAAATATCCATTTCTTTGTCACATTATCAACAAATTTGATTCCTTAGGATAAATACAAGTTTGATTGATCAAGATAAATGACAAATATTACCCGGAAAATCCACGAGTTCCCAAAAATAATAAAATAGAAAAAAATATAATTTTATCTAAATACACAATTTTGTAGTCTCACAATCATAAATATAAGCTTGGAGGTTACATTTATTACATTTAAAGCATATATATTTGTAAGAAAATCAACTTCCTATTTCCTCATGGTGAAAAAAAAAAACAAGAATCACCCGTTAATATATGAGAAGCTTCTTATATTGCTTTTTGATCCAAATATCATATACGATAATTCTCGGTAATTTTTTTAAAATTCAATTATTGGGGAAAAAACCCACCATAAGATATGTTAATATACATATGAACTTTATTAAAATATATACATATTTTATCATACATTAAATATTTTATTAAATATTCTTTGGGTTTCTCTACTATATTATATTAATTAATTAATTACGTAGCTAATCTAATATTGATATTTTTTCTTGTTGCAGTTTGGTGGGTTGGTAGCTTACGTGCCATCTTTTCTTTGTGGTGAATTATTGGGAGAACTAAACTAACTAATTTGTTATATAACGAAAAAAAGTTAATATTTAAATATAAACTTTTAGATGGATATTTCATTTTATGATTTTAATAAAGAGCATATGATAAGTATACCAAATGTTACAATAAATATAGGTTTCAAATTTCAGTGTGAGTTAATATACATTTATTTTAGTATCACTTTATTTGTGTACTTAATGAAAGATTTTATAGACATATCTTACATATGAAAAGAAATAAAGTCTTACAAAAAATAATTTCACATATACACCAAAATAAGATAAACCACAAATTGAAAGCAAAAGATTCTATGTCATTAATTTTAAATTTCTTGCTTTTTCATAAATGTTTAGCCAGTATAACTATAAGTATACTAGTGATTTTAATAAATTGAAAATTTCTAAATTATATTTAAACAAAAAAACTTCTTCTAACTTTATGATATTTGCATGCTTAACACTTCTCAATGAATATCGTAAATTCCTTTAAAAAATATACTATATTAAATCGTAAAGAAAAAATTAGAGAATTCTGAAATAGATAATGTTTGCAATTATTTTGTGTTATCATATAATAAGAGCAATCTTATTCGACTTTGTCTTAAATACCGAAATAAATATATATATATATATATATATATTTAGAATAATATAATTTTGTGATTTTTTGTGGACAATATATATCAATTTGTTCCAAGATTACGACCCTTGCTGTCCTATTTCATGTTTATTAGTGGAAAAGTGAAAAGAAAGGTCACCTAATTATACTTTAATTTCTAGCTTTATTTTATTGTATTTGTAGATGTCTTTTAGGGTTTAAGAATCTTAATTAGAACTTATTGTCGAATTAGTTGGCTGTTAAGAGGTATTGTCAATATATAACGACTCTCATTTACCTTAATCTTTTGTCAACATTCACTGTATTAACATTAGTAGTTTTTATTTTATTAATTGTTGTTTTAATTAATGAGTTGTTTATTTGTACTAGTGGTTAGTTATTTTAACTAGTGGCATGTGGGTGGCTTAGTTGGTAAACTTTATTTTATTTTATTTTAGGACGAAATTATTGTATAAATAGGTTAATCACAGAAAAATATTTAGAGTTTTAGTTAATTTTTTTCTCGTTTTTATGTCCGTAGCTCGATTTTTGTTCGAAAGAAATTACTTTATCTTAATTTCCCAATTTCTAGAATTGATTGACTCCTTACTTGAAAAGATATACAGTAAAACCTCTATATATTAATAATGTTGGGACCGGAGAATTTTATTAATTTATAGAGATATTATTATATCGATAAATTAATAATTTATTAATTTAAAGAGGTTTTAACGTATATGCACAGTTGACCTTCAAAGTTCCAAATTCTTTGAATAACTTTAAGTATACATGCATAGTTATTGATGAAAATTAAGTTAAAATACAAATGTACTAGTAGAAGAGATAGTGGCCGATGTCACGAAGTTCAGAGTCTAGAAGAGATAGTGGCCGATGTCATTCATAATCCGGAAGATGATGAAGCAGAGGATGATTCAATAGCTTTGCAACCGGTCACTCTAAAAGAAGCATTGCAAGCATCAACAACTCTTCATAACTTTTTGTTGCAGTACGAGAAGACAACACCACAACTATTGGGTGCAGTAAGGAGATTTAAAGATGAGATCAATATAGATTTGAAGTTCAAGAAAAAGCAAGTTACAGTAGATTCTTATTTTACTAAGTTGTCTTAAGAATATATTCAAGTGCATCATATATATATATGGATTATTTTTAATAATTATTAATTTATAGTTTCGTCGGGACCAATATATATACACTGGGATCTCAAAAAAATTATTATCTTATAATTTTATTGATTGGGTCCCAAATTTGTACTGGTCCCAACTTGGGACCGGACAAATTATTAGTTTTAGCGAGGTTATTAATTTATCGAGTATTAATTTAACGAGATTTTACTGTACTTGATACGTGATTGTATCATATTTTTCTTTTCTTTTTCCTTTTATATTTTAGACCTTTCTATCTAAAACTAGTCTTTCATTTAGTATATTAGATAATAATTTTATACTTTTACTTAGATTTTATATAATGCATGCAGAAGTGATATATATACAAAAGATCAATCGCTATTTTTTGCTAAGTGTATAGTTGACGAGTTGACTTTATCCTAAAAGAATATTATGTCTTTTCTTTATTGACTATAGTAATATTAGTAATTAAATTTTAAGTGATAATATTAAAATTATCACTATATATAGAGAGAGAATAAAGATAATAATTTTTTCTTTGTCATAATTGGAATTTTTGTGGCAAGAGTTTCTTTAAAGTTAATTATCACTATTGAGTATTAATGATGTTATAGTGACATTACGAATGGTGTTAAATTATATTATTTGCTCTTTCTGTATATCACTAACTATCAATAGTTAGTGATATATCAAAGGTGATAACTTCTATACAATTTTTGTCATTATTAATCATGTAAAACTTAATTTTATGACAAAATAAAATTTGCTATCATTAAATAACAAAATAAGAACAATCTTCTTTGTTTATTCTTTTTTATATCATTTTTGGTAATTTCTAGGGTAGTTTATTTATATTAAGATTCTCATCTTATATATATGCAACAATATTGTGACGAGAGTATTTTGCACTTTCCATGGATCCCAATTCTTGTTTAAAGAGCATTATTGTCGAGAAGCACGATTCTTATTAATAATAGATCGACACTATTGGATTCAATATGTTATAGAAGTACTAATGGATTGGATTCAATATGTTTCTATAACCCGTTATGTTTAAAGAGCATTATTGTCGAGAAAACACAATTCTTATCAATAATGGATCGATTTTATTAGACTCAATCTGTTATAAAACTACTAATAAATCTATTATATTGGATTTAATTTATTATACAATTACCCGTTATTTTGTAGATCCAATCAAAACTTGCTCATATGGGTTCACTAGCACATACATATACTTAGGAACATTATTCCACCTTTTATTCGAAAAATTAAACAACTTATATGTTTCTATACATGATGAACAATTTTATCAACTTGACCACCAAAACAACATTCAAATGTGACCTTAAACTCTGCTTTTGTACCTTACCAACTTTGCTCATACTTTTCTATTCATGACAAAACTATCTAACTCTCTAGTACTATACCAAAGAAGGACCTCTTCCCTGATGGAAAATTCTATGTATATTGGGTTAAACAAAATACAGTAAAAATTCCTTATATCTTGCATCTAATGATATATAACAGATCGAACTTATTAAATTCTATCTTATATCTAATGATATATAACAGATCGACTTTATTAAAGTCTATCTTACATCCAATGATATATAACATATCGACCTTATTAAACTCAACATTTAATGATATATAACAGATCGATCTTATTAAACTCTATCTTACATCTAATGATGTATAACAAATCGACCTTATTAAACTCTATCTTATATCTAATGATGTATAACAAATCGACCTTATTAAATTCAATATCTAATGATGTATAACAGATCGATCTTATTAAACTCTATCTTACATATAATGATATATAACAGATCGAACTTATTAAACTCAATGCACTATTCTCACCCTACCCACCACAAGGACTTCAATTTACATAGTCCTTAATCCCCTCTCATATTTTAATCTCAAACTCTCTTTTTTCTTCTCAAAACACACTTCCACAAAACATGGCTTCTTCATCACTTCACATTAAGCTACTCACATCACTTATCTTTATCTCCACAATCCTCAACTATCCCACCAAAACGACGTCGCAGGGGTGCCCCTATCCATGTTACCCTCTGCCCACCGGTCCCGGAATATTCCCTCCGGTGACCACAACACCACCGGCGCCGCCAGTTTTCACCGCCCCTCCAGCTTTTTTTCCACCGCCAGTTTTCACCACCCCGCCAGCCGCTGGATACCTTCCATTTACTCCTCCGTTGCCTTATTTTTCCGGCATGACGCCACCGCCACCACCACCTCCGCCGCCGCCGCCGGAGCCAATACTGCCTTGGATTCCTTATTACTACAGAAAGCCACCCCACCAAGATCATTGTTATTCAATTGCTTCAAGAGGATCACCATCCTCAACAAATGCCATCATTATTATCATTTCTCTAATTGTTTTCTCATTTGTATTTAATTAATTTTTAGCTTGAATTTTCATGCATTTTGAGATATTAAAATGATTATATAATTGGATGATGATGATGATGAGAAGTCTTGGAAAATCACTATGATATGATGGCCTCGATAATCTTGGCGGTTACGTTTGATTTTGTCACTATTATGGATTCATATTTTTTTTTTCTTTTTTTTTTTTATGACAAGGGAACCCGCAACCGCTACCGTTAGGTGCGCACTGGGTAAACCCCGCTCTTGTGTAATAGCCTACAAACCACACAAGAGAGGTAAACTAGGTTGCCCATAGCTGACAGGCTCACAGTAGATAAGGCAATTAGGCATTCCCTCAACAGGATTCGAACCCGTGAACAAAGGCCCAACATTCACATGCCCTTACCAACTCTATCAGGGGTTGACCCCCCCCCTTTTTTTTTAATTTGTCTTTAATCGGTTTGATCACAATTTTCCACATACTTGGCTCCATAATCAATATTGGATAATTATCTAAATTCAGTTCATAACTTAATAATTTCTTTTACTAATGACAGTCCAATAATTTAACATGACTTAAAAAGAAATCTTATAATCTTATAAAATTTTAGTTCCACATATATGAAGTATGAGAACATAATTAGTAAGTAATAAATCAACTAAGATAACAAGAAAAATGATTGCATCATCTAATTGGAATAGAGAATTAAGGGGTCAATTGGATGGGCACCTATCTCCTCAAAAATGTTTTTCAGAGTAAAAATTTTCGAGAAATTTATTTTTTGGCACATCATGAAAATTTTTTACAAAAAATTCTCTCAAAATTACAAATAATTTGAAAAAAATTCTTCTAACAAATAAATTTTATTATTCATGATTTGACAGTTAATACAATCAATTAAAAGAGTTTTTCCAACAATCTTTCAAAGCCGAAAAATAAATTAATTGCATAATCTAATGCAAAATAATGCAACGATTAAAATAAGATCCATTATGACTATTTTCTGACGTCTAAATCAACGATTTTGACTTAAAATATTTACTAAAAATTACATTTAGATATCAACAAAAATAAATTTCTCACAATAAAAAACATATCACATCAACCACAATCATTACTTTTTTTCCTCTTAAAAATCTCATCTTTCAAATCACATTTCTCATTTTTACTATGGAAAATATTCTCGGAGATGGATATGTCATCCAATTGGGCCCTAAAAGTCTCATTCTTTATGCCAAATTTTGATATTTTTAAACAAGTTTTAGGAGCCAACTAAATCTTTAAGAGCTTCTTCAAAATAGGCCCAAAATTGTGCTCCAAAATAGGCCCAATTGCGTACACCCAGTTCCATTTTGGGCCAAAATAGAACTAAAGGCTGGGCTAGCCTGTGTTCTACACAAGAACATTAGGCTTGCTTGATAATGGGCCTAATGGGATGGCTCCTTAAGGCCGACTCATTAGATTTAGTGGGCTGGCCCTTTTAAGGTTGGTGGGCCAAATCGACTCGTGGGCCGATTTGGCCCGGTTTAGTTATTTAATAATAAATTATTAATATAGTATAGCTATATATTTTATTTATTTTATATCAAAAAATTATAGCTATATATTTTATAGAATGTCGAGGATTATTTAATTTGATCGCACATGTTAATAATCTGAATGTTCAAATCTTTGTACAGATCTCCTTGGACTAGTTCACAAAAAGCACATCAAATTGCCAAAGGACAAATGGATAATAGAAATTTTTGGAACAATGTGAGGATCAACATTTTTTTGCTTAATAAATATTAGATAATTAAATCGACACATATATCGAGTGTAACTTGATAATATCCGGAAATAAAAAGTAATAAATTGTAAAATTGGTTAAAACACAAAACTCAAGTTTTCATCGTTTATAATCGAGATCAAAGCTCAACAAATTCTAATCCAAATCGGGTTTAGTTGAGGAGTTAACTATACTTGTCGTATGATTATAAAATAAGTGTGATTTAGCATGAATTTCGCTAGACAATTCAAGCTAAGCCAACGACCTAAGAGGTTAAACCCAGGCCCCGGTGAAATGTGAATTATGACACATTTGACCTAGTCAAGCTGTACTAGGAACCTAATTACCTAAAATCAAGTCAATTCGTAGTTCTATTTATGATAAATAGGTCAAAATCTGTAATAACTTCTGCTACCAAACCTAAAGAATTACGAGATAAATTTAAGAGTATGTTCGTACTGTCTGCCAAAAAATTCTTGATAAATGAGCTCCGAGGCTTTTTATAGGAGAATAAAAGATTGATGATTGGATACTGATGCATGGATCAAGGAGGTCCATAAACTTATCCCTTGATATCTGATCTGATCATTCGATTGGGTCGGGTCGACCCGACTCAACCAGACCTGATATTTCTTGTAGGACGCATAACCATGGTGATTTTTATGTATATTGGTGCCTTTGTTATATACTAAGAGTATTTTTAACTCTTCTAATTATAACCAGATTTTACCCCATCAAAGTGAAATTACACGTTCAATTCAATCGAACTCTACTCATGCTAGATTCTCGTCTAAACACGACACTAGAAAAATCCATTATCCTCAATTTAATCCCTACACCAAGTTGGAAACTGAAATTCTATCCACTGAATAATGCATGTCCAAAAATGTCCATTGGAACCAATCACTGTTTAATTATTAAATATATATCATCCATCGAAAAACCCTACAAAATCCAGATGGAAAAAGTATGGGCAATGCACATGAGGTATAGACGTCCAGAAACCATGCATGCACTTACGTTTGTCTTCATGCATATATATATATATAATATAGCTTGATCCCACCCCACATGTATATGTATGAAAACCCTAATCAACATGAATTGATTTGATTGATCGAAAATTCTTACAATATGCTTGGTAATAAGATACAAAAGTGAGTTGGGTTTGGTTTTGTGGGGTTTATGTTTTGTAGCCTTGTTAGGGTGCAGCCTTTCTTTATCACGAGCTTCGTTCAGAAAAATTCTAGTGCGGACCCATTTTGACTGAGTGATTTAGTCGTAAAATAACGGACACCCAAATCCAGTCGAAACACTATCGTTCGAGGCTCAATTGGTTCGTATAATGATTACATTCTGCACTTGGGTATTTTCTCAAGCTATATACGTATCTTTTCTTGGGGTCAAGTTTAATTGCAGTTCAAGTTGTTTGTTAGGTTCGTACAGAAGTTGCACTTAGCTCGGTATATTTAGAACGTGGAATCGTACTCTCATTACGCTGTAAGACTCGTAGACTTCTATACGAGTTGCTTCTCTCAATATTTCTTGTCCTATAGAAAGAATTAACACGTTGTATAGATTGTGAGTCGACATATGGGAAATGACATACACGTGTCATGGATCTATGGGTGGGATTAATCGGATCAGATTAATATTTGACCCAGATCTTAAATAAGACGCGGTTTAGTAGTCTTTAGCAAATATAGACCTCGCAAGGGCCTTTGGGCAACAAGAGTTGGTTACAAACGTGGCACATACGAGTCATAATCTATGATCCATATTTCACCACATCAATCGTCAACGAGCTTAAAAGAAATTCATAAGGTGAGTGAATTATATTTGTAATATGATTATAACTATGTAAGCTACATGTAAGATATTGCAGCATCATATTTGTCCAATTAGTGATGATACATGGATTTTAAGTTCGAGTGGCGATATAAAAACGGAGCGAAACTTAATATTTTTAAATTTTGAGGGCGAAATCACAAAATTATAAATTAAAAAAATAAAAGTTGATGGGATCCCCCAAACCCACCACCTTGTGGATGAAAAATTGCAAAAAAAAAAAATCGATTATTTTTATAACTTTAAAACAATAGGACCAAAATTAATATAAAACCAAAACTTCAATAAACTCTATCCCATGTGACCCAATATTACAATTTCCCAAAAACTGCAAGAGTAGGTTCATTAGCAAACAGTGAACCCAATATTCTACAATATTACAATTCTAAAATAATGATTTAAAGATTTTAGATTGACATTATTCAATATATATAGATGTTAAAAGATAAATACATAAACCAGGATTATATTCAATTCATGTTATATATATAAACGCATTATTTGTAATTTATATATCAAATATAAAACATTTTAAATTAAAGCATTAGCTTATAGGTCTATGTATAGAGTGTTTGTCCTATTTGTTTTTTTCTTTTTTGGCTGGTATTATATAAGTTTGTCCTATATTTATTTAACATCACAACAACATTAATTAATATATCTAGAAAGTTGAATATTTTAATTAATGTATAGAAGCTGAATTGTAGATTATGCATCATTAATTTTTAATATCCGTTATGTCATGAATTTGTATATACATAAATAATGATAGACATCGAGAGGGTCCATTTTGTCTCATAACAGCTAATGCAGCCAGTTTGATCCACAACTCAATTCGACAATCCTAACGATAAATTAGCTGTAATAAATTTTCAATTTTGGTATAATAATTATGTGACTGGCATATGTTTTCATATTAATTTTATATCACACTAGATTTAACATAACTTATTATTAAAATATATGGTATATGATAAATCGTATTTATTATACTCGATATGACATAAATTTATCAGTTATTATCATTATGTGTGTTAGTATTAGATTTGTGAAAAATCTTTATATAATGATGAAATAAAATCTATTGTTACTTATATATCTAACACCAACAATTTTGATATAATTACAAGGTGCATATTTTGCGTTTACATTACTTTCTTCTTGAAATGTGTGACATTTTCAAATGGAAACAATTTTTTTATTCTTTTGATAATTGAGTGAATGAAATAATAGATGCGTTGAAATAGCATGCATGCATGTAAATTTTTCTTCCATGTGTAGGGTAGTATTGTTGGCACATAAATTGGCCAAAGACTCAAAAAGCAAAATTAATTCCCTTTTGACTTGCTTATCTTCCTTTTATACCATCTTATCTGATAAATTTATGAATTCAATATATTATACCCCACGTATTTGTGATAGAAATGGTGATTGGATGATAAAAATCAATTATTTTACTTTAAATATGTGATGTATCTCATACATAATCTAAAAACATATATAATTTCTCATCTTTTGTCAACCATAAAGATTAGTAAAACGTCATTTCGTTTGGTAAATATGCTATAGCTTATACGATTTGAAAAATTTTATATACCATCGTTTTGATATTGCTGGTTTTTCACTGTCCCTTAACTTAAAATATGAGGTAATAAGAAATTTATTATATTCAATTATTTACAAGTAATATTTTTACCAAAACTATGAAAAATGAAAATCAATAATATATATTAAAATAAAAATAAGATATAGCATTACACGTACAAAATTCCCACAATCATTAAGATCCTAAAGTAATTTACACTATCAAAGTAAACAAGCTTAAAGACTTAAGCAACTAATTAATAATCAACACGAGGACGATAAAAAGTAGAAGAAGATATGATCGAAATACTATTTTTCTACCCTTCTAGACTAATTGAAATAATTAAAAGATTAAAGCCTAATTAATCGGTTTACAAGTTACTTTCAAGATACTCGACTTTGCCATTCAAATTTTCCACATCTTGGGTCGTTCTGAAAATTTTACAACCCGAGAAGAATATAATAGACGAGCGTGATTGGTAAAGCGATCAACATACCAAATATAACCCTGAAATTGAATAATAATAATAATAATAATAATGTGTTATTATTGAAAAAATAAATAAGTAGCAAAAGTTACAAGTTCAATTTAGGTGGGTATTAGTAAAATAATAAATCTACTTACCCAGTGCTAAGAATTGCTGGATGAACATTATACTCTTTAGCAAACACAAATGGGACAATCCCTTGTGGAAGTGCAGCCTAGATATATATAGGGATGGAGTCAGAATTCTTATTAAATCGAGCCAAATATATTATATTTGATTAATAATAAGATGAATTTATAGAATTTGAAATTTTAAAAAAATGTACTTTTTTATTTCATTTAATTGACGCTAAAATATATAGACAGGTAAGAGTGACCTGCACAATAGCGACGTGGAGGAGGGTCCCACGGAGACCGACAGCAATAGAAGCGGCGGCCATGACGGCTGGGCCGGTGAGAAATCTCACGGCCATGGCGAATGTAGCCACCGTGTTCCCACAAGCGATCATTTTCGGTTGAAGGGCCATAAACAAACCTATCGATACATAACAAATTAAGTCAATCGAACTTAGTTTATGTGCAAATAGTTTAGTTAAATCTTAACTACATTTTGCTAGTTTCTACTAATGATCCACCTAGACGTTGCTCGTGGGCCCCGTCTATCGTGATGTCAAATCTTTACTGCAATTAGGGGTGTCAATGGGCGGAGAATACCCAGAACTGAGCCCATACCCGCTAAATACCCGACTTTTTTTTTGCTCTGACCTGACCCAGACCTGACCATATACCTGATGGGTCCAAAAATAGTTGGACCCAATGGGTCGTGTACAATTCGGGCCGGGGCCGGACATGTTAAGACCCGCATGTAAATTTCGGGTATTATTCGGATGAAGACCAGTAGGTAGTTTTAAAGGATAAAATACTCATGGGTAAAAATTAGACTCGGATCCGACCCAGACCTGAACAACCTAATATCATCAGGTCCGGATTAGATCGGGTTCAGATCAAGTGAAATTTAAATTGTATGGTTCCGAGTATAGTAGTTCCCTCCCATTAACAACCCTAACTTCAATCCACTTAGAAAAATTTATAAAATCTCCAAAATAGGGGGTTTAGAAATAATCGATAATGTGATGGGATCCATATAAGTTTGACTATAGAAAGTAATATATTGGAACACATATTGTGAAAATTATACTAATTATTTATAACTAATTATCGAAAAATACAAGAGGCGCGGATTAGTAAGAAATGTTCTTGTGTAAATTGAGTGATTAACACCAAATAGTATAAGATACGTTGTCAGTAGTATTATACGTCAATAAATCGACATAACACAATTTAAAATTCTTCGATTTTTCAATTTTTCGTATGTTAAAACTAAGTGTATATAAGAGTTTAATGTTTAGTACTAAGTACTAACCTAAGCTAAACATAGCCATTCCAAGACCAGCATCAGAGAGAATAGAGATTGACTTCTCTATAATTTGAGGCATATGCACATCCCACCTATAATTTCAAACACATATATCATTAATTAACTAATAATGACAAATTAATAATTTATTTAAAACCTTAATTACTTTTCAAATTCTTAATTAAACTTACCTAAACGAGATTAAAGACCAAATTAGGCCAATAAGGCTTGAATAAGTATTCGGGTTTCGGATAAGTTTACGCCAAACCATGATCAAGATTAGTCGCGTCATCACACTTGCTGGCGGCATAAGTTTTCCGGCACCGCCATCATCGGCGGTTTTAGGGTGGAGCTCAGCCGTGGAGGTGGACCCCAGTTTAGACAGCCCAGTGGGACCCTCATTTTCTATGTTGCCAAAGCTGAATTCCTCCCCAACAATGTCCTCACTTTGTGGAACACCTTTATTAATTAAGATCACCATACAAACGAATAGTCAAACAATTAGTAAACATAACATTAAAAGTTCAAAAATGATTTGGTTTTTAGTAAGTAGGCTTCTTGAATTTCAATCTTATTGTTTGCAAATTTTATGAAACTAGTGAAATGGGATATATTTTGTTGGAATTTTGATTTCATGTATGCAGTAAAGTGGAAAAATTGGTCATATATGATATCACAATTCTAGTTTTAGTTCTACATTTTACGAAATTTTGAAAACAATCACAATAATCTGATAAGTCTGCAACGTTAGCCTTTTTTTAATCAATGTTAGTCTTATACTTAAAATTGCATTTTGCCCCTTAGACTATAGAAAATATACCAAATAACTCTCCTTAAACAAATATTATTGTCACTTACCCTAAAAATGAGAAGAACGTAAAAACTGGTTGAGGAAGATGATGCTTGGACCATGTTATGAACATCCCGGCTAAACATATACGTTCTACTTTTTAATTTTTAAATTATTGTTTAGGAGTAGAAACAAATAATATTAGCTTAAGGGATTGTTTGGTAATAAGTTAAGGGGCAAAATGTAATTTATAATAGCAAAAATAAAGTGTGGGACTAACATTATTTTAAAAAATGACTAGTATTGTGAAAATATATAGATGTTTTTTAAAATCCCGTAAAATGTGAGATTATAACTAAAATCATTATATCTTATTTAACCAAAATTAGAATTTTTTTTATGTAAAATTTATTGCTAATCATCCATAATGAAATATGCCTACTACGTTTCTAATTTTGCAAATTTATTAAATAACACAAAATCCAAATTATGAAGCAAAAATATTCACCTTTAATCTGCCCATTTTGAGTATGATCACCAACCAACAACCTAATTTCCTTAGCACCCTGATCAATCCTTCCGGGTTCCCCGGAATCCCCATAATTCTGCTCACCGAACACATGCAGACCATTTCCGGCGCCGGCGAGTTCAGTCACCGGCGACGTACTTGAGCTCCACACAAACATATGCAGCTCTTTCGCGTCATGATTAGTACCTTTAACCCCTTGTGATTGATTTGTTTTCACAGTTTTCGGTATAACAGAAGCAATTTCAGGATTTGGAGCAGGATAAGAAGATGATTGTGAAGGATTATAAAAACCAGTTCGTGATGAACAATTTTCGTCGAAATTTGATGGCCTTGGAGTTGGATTATACATATGATGATCAGCTGCATTAAAATTCGATAATCGAACTGTATCTGAGTTTCCAAAATTCGACATTCGACCTGGAAAACCCATCATCGAGTAAAAATCCATGTGATTGAAATTCGAGCCTCTCGGGGTTGAACTGAGACTGTAAATCTCCGCCCCTGTTAAATTCGACGGCCGTGGAGTCATCCCTGCAAGAAGAATATACCTCACATAGTATTATTATTATTATTATTATTATTATTATTATTATTATTATTATTATTATTATTATTATTATTATTATTATTATTATTATTATTATATTTATTTATTTTAAAATTTTCGGTTTAGTTTAAAGTTTGAATTATTTTCTATTTAACCTATAATAAATTTATATAGTTATAATTGTATCCTATTAATTATATTTTTTTATTTATGCATTTATTTTAGTTTTTAATTAAATAATAAATAAAATACTTTACTATAACTTATATAATATTTTTATTGTAGTTGTTAAGTAAATAAGACATATAGTTGTTATTTAATTTTTAAAATATTGATTCTTAATTAATATAATTTTTAATTATTTAATTTAAAAAAATTATTTTTCTGAGTTTTATTAATAAATGCATAAGACGTAAAAATTTTGAATTTTAATTCTGAAAAATCGTAAGAATATAAAAAAGATGAAAAAATGAATATTCTAAAATATTTCTTTATAGTGTTGTAAAAAAATTTGTGGGTTAAAAAATTTACTATGTTTGCAGTAAATTGGTGCAATTTTTGCACTAATTTGACGCAAAATAATGGAGATGCTTATTATTATTATTTTGTAATGAAAAAAAAAATATTATTATTTACATAATATAAAAATTTTATTCAAATAAACATTAAACTACCTGAAAACGAACGTCTCGAAGCATTCGATTTCCTGACAGTGACATGAAGTTTCCCATCGTCTCCGATCTCGGCGTCCGTCTCAATGAAATCCTGACCGTCCAACGAAACGACGTCGTGCTCAACCTTAAACGACACAATCGACGCCCCCGTCTCCGGGAACTGCTCCATGATCAGCATCTTCGCGCCACGATACTCGAACAGAAACAGCAGCAAAGTGTACCAAATTATGCACTGCATCACGACGACCTGAACCATCAAGCTGCCGGAATATTCGCCGTACATGGCGATCAACAGCGGAATGCCCATGACCAGAGTGTTGGGGAGAGTGGAGAGAGAGAAGATCGTAATGGACCATTCAAGGCTGCCATTTTTGGTGAAATTGGCCCAGATTGTAAGAACTGCGAGCATGATGATCTTCTGTAAAGTATCGGCGGCGATGAATCGGAAATTCATGGCGTAGATGTCGTTTTTGGAGATGAAATGGAAGGAGAGAAGTGGGACGGCGAAAACGGCGACGAACCGGTTGATGCCGGAGCATTGGTCGGCGGTGAAGATTTTCCACCACCGGACGGAGCCGTAGGCTAACACCATGGGGACGTAGAGTGGGATTACTGCTGTAAGAACGACATAGAGATCGTGAAAGCTTATCATCTTCGTCGGAAATTCGTTATGTGAATTGAACTGGGTTTTTAGAGAGAGAGTAGTGTGAAATATATATAAGATTATGTATACGTTTGCATGTATGTATATATAGGGATGAGGTGAAAATTGAAATGTATATATAATATATGTGTGGTTATTTTAAACTATTGAATATAGATATGAGTTTTGTTATGTATACGTGGCTCATTTGTGTCTTCGAATCTTAAATAAATATATATGATAATGTATAGGGAATTGATATTCATATTTTTTTCTAATAATCACATTTCACTTAATACTATATTTTTAGTTTTTAGCAAAATATAATTTTGTTTAACAAATATTGCTTGACAGAATTTGTTTGTAGGCTTAATTTTAGTTGATCATATAGTATATTATTGTTTAAAAACTTTATATATACTTAGACCTTTTGTTGGGAACCTATTAATAATGAGAATATTGTTTTTGTTAATGAGTTTATAAATATTTAAACTTCTTACGGACTTTATTTAAAGTAATGATAATGCTGCTTTAATTATTTTATTTTTTAATAAATAATTGTTCATTTTTTATTTCTATGTTTTCACTATTTTAGTAGTTATGATGCACCATAATATTATGAAGAGAATTTTCAAGTTTACACTAAAATAAAAATAATTGGATTCAATTCCTAACATCATAATATCAATTTTTAAACTTTCCCTCAGTTAACTTGAATTATACATAATAACACAAGTTACAAACTAATTCATTATAAAACAAACACAAGTAAATCTAATCTAATACATCGCACTTCCATAAAGATTTGTTTTCAAGCCTTCTCACATTCATCCGAATTTTCTATTTACGTTATTGGGCCTTCTATAGAATGCTATATTGTTTAGTCTACTATACTATAGTATCCTTATTGCAAAGCCCAATCGGAGGACATCAAGGAATGGGCCAATATTAAAGGTGTCAAATGGGTCATAACAGGCTAAAATTGACAAGTCCGTTATAGCCCATTTACCTAAGGGGTCAGGCCTTTGACCCTTATAGGTCTGGCAGGTTGGTTTCGACCCCTTAGATAAGTGGACCTCAAGCCGAGTTCAGTAATTTTTCCAAGCTCGAGCCTTAGCCTTATTTAATAAGCTCGAGCTCGGACTCGAGCTCGTCAAGCTAAATATGCTCAAGCTCGAGCACAAACTCGAGCCAAGCCCAGCTTGTGACCTAAAATTATGGGGGGGGGGGTTGAATTTTAAAATTTTGGTTAATTTTTAATATATATTTATTAATATAATAACAAAAATAATAATTAAATAATAAAAAAGCTCCCGAGCTTTTTTTTAGAGATAAATGGGCTCGAGATCGAGCTCGAAAAATTCAGGCTTGAGCCGAGCTTGTTCGAGACGAGACAGCTCACAGCTCGTCTTACACCCCTACATATTGATAGGCAATGAAGATAAACGCAACGCCAATCGTTGCAAAATGAAACGATTACAAAGAAAAAGGATACACAACAAATAATCACACGACAAATAGTACTTACATTTAAATCACTGAGAACATATGAGGGTTATTAAACAGGTAGTAGCAGTTTATAAGGTACATAGATAATGGCCCTATATGAGGCTTATTAAACAGGTAGTAACAATTTATAAGTAGTCACTCTAACAGGTACAAAAATTGATGGATATTGTGTAAACTACAAACTTGATATTGTGAAAACTGTAACATTACAGAGACAGACATGAAATCGTACACTATTTTGGCGACAAAAGATATATCCGGTTACTTGCAAAGTGGTCTCTATAAATTGATTGCTAAATCACAGCTTCAGAGGAAAAAGGTCGTTGCTTTTCGCATAATATACGGCTATGGCGAGTAAAATGATGAACAAAATGATCCACATGCTCACTCCTGCAAAACATTATATCAAATGAGATAACATTATTGTCACCAAATTATTGACATATATAGTACATGCATATGTATGAGATGTATCCATACATTTGTGCTCAACATAGTAGAATTTGATAAAACGAACTATCTAAATGCTCGAATTCAAAAATAGCGAATATTTTGTAGGGTTTTCCTGCTAACTATAAACTTTCATTTGAGATACAGCTAATGACAAATTCCAGACAACTCTCGGGACAAATGTTTAGAATCGCCATGTGAATATAACATGTAATTTGCAAGGTCCTTTATCTAAAGATAATGCCCGTTTTATTCAATATAAAATGTGGATTCACTAGTGAAGGCATAACTTTGATTCAGTGTAAATAAGCAATTAAGACTTCCACACAGATCAAATAACAAAACTAAGCCAGGTAATAGCCAAACATGTTTCAAATACGAAAGAAAAGAAGAGCTAATACCTTCTTTTTTCTTATCCTTGATTAATGTCACCCTTGCACTTGAATCTAAGGATGCAGACACCAAAGCCCTGTTGGAACCCACATGTGAGCATAATACTTAGGAATGCTAGAGTTATTTGAACGGTAAAATGCGAGAGAGAAGACTTTTAACCTTGAATCTGGTGAGAATGCCAATGCTGTTACAATGCCAAGATGTGCTTTCTTGATAACAGTCTGGACTCGCATATTGACAGAACTTATAATCAAAATGTTCCCTTCAGGTGTTCCTCTGCATGGTTATCAGTAGCGAATGGTGACTTAAATAGTTGTGAAAATGCTGAAGAATAACTTACAATTTAATAGTATAGAGACATTCAATTATGAGTAGTTTTCTCACTGGGGAGAAATGGACAAAGCCAAATTAGTCGGCCCAACTTGCTCTAGCAGTCGAAAAGCTTGACAATAGTCGACAGTACCAAATTATTTCGGATAATTACATACACATACACCCCTTCACTTATTGGGTAATTCACACGAGACCTAGAAAGTTATAAAAATTACAACTACATCGACAACTTGAAAAATAAGGGATGTGATTGTAATATGAATATCAGTACTTCTACTGATAGGAGATGAAATTGCAATATGCTTTTACTGACACAGGAAATAATGGTCATTTTTAAAATCTTAGCTGTTTTTTGTAATGAAGGTCTCATCTATTTTTTACTCAATTGATTGCCTTGAAAGAATCAAAGGGAAGTCCCATAATAGGAATAAGTTATCATGTTCTTACACTGCAAGGAGCTTTCCATCCGGTGACACATTGAAAGCAGAAAGTGGATCTCGACCAATGTGTGTTGAACTTATCCTTTTCCAAGAAGTAGTATTCCACTTGACAATACTACCGCCTTTATCTATGAATATAGTACAGAAAGGGTAAGTGCTATATCTAGAAACATTAATAATGTAATAAACTATTTTTCTAGAACACACCGACCTCGCATAGCTGTGGTATACAAAACCTGATCTGTGTCTCGTGAGAACCGACAATAACCGAAAATCTCACCCTGGAGTAGGTAAAAGAAATTTAGACAGAAAAAGCAAAATCAAAAGTGGTGTGATAGGTATTATTCACTAGAGAACAGAACATACTATTTTATTTTGCAGCTGAAGTACAGAACAAAGAGATTAACATACAATCATGAACCGTGTTGTGAAATATAACACAAGAAAAGCTAAAATGTTATGCGACCATGTCCACAGGTCAGAACACAAAAGTTAGATGCTTCTATAATATTCACAACAGATGACATTTTACGAGAGCTGAACTCTTTTGAGAAAAAAGTTACATTTTCCTTTGGTAAGGAAGCTACTGGTGTTGCTGTTGTGACATCCCAAATTCTTCCAGGGCCACTTCCCACAGAAACAAGAAACTTCCCGTCAGGGCTGCATGAGACAAACAAGGCAATCGAATAAAAACTTTATTTCTGTAAAACAAGTTGTTTCCTAATATTGAACTGCAATGAGTGTAAAAGTATGCAACAATTAAGAAGAACCTGAAATCTAAATCCTTCACAGAAGCATGAGCATTAGCCTCATTCAGAGTAGTTTCCATCACTGGCCACTTAAAAAGCCTTAAATTGCCGTCCTGTACTGCACAAGTATAACATTATTAATACTGCTCAGACTACCACAGACTAAAGAGAAAATACTGCTAAGTAATTGCTAAACTAAGAAAGTTAATAACTTAAAATGGTAACATAATTCATAATCAGTTTGTCAAGTTGAAATTGGATAGCGCCTTTGACCTAGAATGTATATATCCACAGCATGGCATAAGGATGGTCTATAATTCTTTTACCTCACCACCAACAGCAAGTAGACTTCCATCATTGTTAAAGGTCATAGCTAATTGTTGTCCAACATCTTCCAGTTGCTCAAGGACTCTCTCAGATGATCTCAGACTCAAAGTAGGCTCGTCTGTATCCCATTCAAATAATCTACATGGTAAACCAAATGAAAAGATTACAGTAAAAGCTTCAATAACAATCCATTATACAAAAATCAACAAACACAAAGGTCCTGTTATTACATTTAAAATATAGCAGTTAACAATGTAAATTCCGAGATAATATTTGGCCCTATTCGTAATTTCGGGTGACTACTATATTGAATAAGTCAACATCAGCTCGTGGGTCAATATTGGTTAAGTTTATCTTATTGTTTTTAGAATAATTTTGATAAGGGTCTGTAACTTCTTGGCCTATTTTATTTCCTATAAATTAGCTATGAATAAGTCATAGATGTAGTGGGTTGTTAGCTATTTATCTTCCTGTAAATCTTGTGAAATATGTGTCTATATAAGACAACATCCAGTATCAAATAAAATCAAATCATCTTTCACAGGCATCTCTTTCTCTTTTGTAATTTATTAAGCACTTAAAGTTTATTAAAGATAAGCTTTGTAAATCTCTGTTCAACAATCTGGTATCAGAGCCAGGTCGTGAGCACAAGATGGGTGACCTTCAAATAGTTGGAGGAATCAAGAAGCTTAATAATCAGAATTACAATACATGGTCTACTTGTATGATGTCCTACATGCAAGGCCAAGATCTATGGGAGGTTGTATCTGGAAATGATGTAAAACAACCGGAGGTTGAAGATGCAAATGGGATATTGCGGAAGTGGAAGATCAAAGCAGGCAAAGCAATGTTCGTTTTGAAGACGACAGTTGAAGAGGATGTACTGGAGCATATTCGAGATACAAAAACTCCCAAAGAAGCTTGGGATGTGTTTGCCAAGCTGTTCTCTAAGAAGAACGATACGAAACTCCAACTCTTGGAGAGTGAGTTGTTGTCGATGGCACAACGAGACCTGACGATTACACAGTACTTCCATAAAGTGAAGTCGTTATGTCGAGAGATTTCTGAGTTGGATCCAGAGGCTCCTATTGGCGTTACCAGGATAAAGAGGATTATCATCCATGGTTTGAAGCCAGAATTCAGGAGTTTTGTTGCTGCCATTCAAGGATGGCAAAATCAGCCATCACTCGTAGAATTCGAAAATTTGCTAGCTGGTCAGGAAGCTTTAGCTACACAAATGGGAGGTGTCTCACTGAAAAGTGAAGAAGAGGCACTCTATGCCAACAAAGACAGGTGGAATTCTAAGCAACATGTCAGAGGTGGTTCCAAAAGGTATGATGACAAGGCAAAAAATCATCGAGGTAAATCGAGTGTCCATGAAGAAGGAGGCCGAAAAAAATTTGGCAATGGAATAAAGTTTGAAGGGAAGTGCTACAAGTGCCATAATAAGGGTCATATGGCGAAAGATTGCTGGTCTAAGAAGAAGGGTATGGAAAGCAATGTTGCAACCTCCAAAAGTGAAGACGAGTGGGATGCTGAGGCGTTGTTCGCTACAGATGAAGAAGAGACAGCATGTACAACGACATTTAATCAAATTGATTATGAGAATGATTGGATTGTTGACTCAGGTTGCTCAAACCATATGACCGGTGATAAAGAGAAGCTGCAGAACATGTCAAAATACAAGGGAAGCCGGGTAGTGGTGACGGCGAACAACTCAAAATTACCAATCGCTCACATTGGTAATACAGTAGTCCCTCCTCATTGTAATGATTCAGAATTGCTGCTCCAAAATGTTTATCATGTCCCAGGTATGAAGAAAAATCTTCTCTCAGTAGCACAATTAACATCTTCTGGATATTATGTTTTGTTTGGTCCACAAGATGTAAAAGTATATCAGGATCATGTTGAGATTATAGAACAGCCAATCATGAAGGGGCAACGATCGGAATCAGTCTATGTGATGTCTGCAGAAACAGCGTACGTAGACAAGGCGAGGAGGAACGAGACGGCAGATTTATGGCATCAGCGACTAAGTCACATTAGCTATTCGAAGCTAGATGTGATGATGAAGAAATCAATGCTAAAGGGACTCCCACAACTTGAAGTGAGGTCAGACACTGTATGTGCAGGCTGTCAATATGGAAAAGCACACCAGCTGCCGTATGAAGAATCAAAGTTTAAAGCCAATGAACCACTACAGTTGGTTCACTCTGATGTGTTTGGACCGGTTAAACAAGCTTCAATTGGTGGGTTGAGGTACATGGTAACCTTTATTGACACTTTCTCGAGGTATGTCTGGGTTTACTTTATGAAGGAAAAATCTGAAACCTTCTCAAAATTTAAAGAGTTTAAGAAAATAGCAGAAGCAGAAGTTGGTAGAAGTATTTGTTGTCTACGTACCGACAATGGGGGGGAGTACACCTCAGGTGAATTCTCAGAATTTCTTTTGAAGTGCAGAATACGCCATCAATTTACATGTGCCAACACTCCGCAGCAAAATGGCATAGCCGAACGAAAGAACCGGCACTTGGCAGAAATTTGCCGAAGCATGCTTCATGCAAAAAATGTTCCAGGCAGATTTTGGGCAGAAGCAATGACAACCGCAGCATTTGTGATCAACAGACTTCCTCAACAAAGGTTATGTTTTCTCTCACCTTTTGAAAAAATATGGAACATAAAGCCTGCTGTTGGTCACTTTCGAGTCTTTGGATGTATATGTTATGTATTTATACCTGATCACTTACGTAGCAAGATGGAAAAAAAGGCTGTTAGATGTGTTTTTGTAGGATATGATAGTCAAAGGAAAGGGTGGCGTTGTTGCGATCCTACAACTGGAAAATGTTACACATCTCGAAATGTAGTGTTTGATGAAGCCTCTTCATGGTGGTCCTCAAACAAAGAGGTATCTTCAGATGTCTTTATTGATCCGCTGCAAATTTCTCAAGTTCAATTGATATCGGACGAAACTAAAGAAGGTGAGATCAATGAAAGAGCAGCTCAAAGTCCTTGGCAAACCGGTGTCCATCAACAACTAAGCGAAGAAGGAGACATTAATGAAACAGAAACACAAATTACGCCTAGAAGATCAGCGAGGATTAGAAAGCCGAATCCTAGATATGCAAATGCTGCCATAGTAGAAGAAACAGATGCAACGGAACCGGAGACATTTGAGGAAGCATGTCAGAAACATGAATGGAATAAAGCTATGCAAGAGGAAATTTCTGCGTTGGAGAAAAATCAAACCTGGGAGCTTGTACCAAA
Source organism: Verbascum thapsus (assembly GCA_963669365.1). Classification (NCBI taxonomy): domain Eukaryota; kingdom Viridiplantae; phylum Streptophyta; class Magnoliopsida; order Lamiales; family Scrophulariaceae; genus Verbascum; species Verbascum thapsus. The sequence goes on from OY770105.1 coordinate 19,109,360, forward strand.
GCCAAGAGATGTGAAGCCTATCTCTTGCAAATGGGTGTACAAGATAAAACATCGCACTGATGGGTCAATAGAGAGACACAAGGCTCGTTTGGTAGCTCGAGGGTTCTCTCAACAATATGGACTAGACTATGATGAAACGTTTAGTCCAGTTGCAAAGCTTACTACTGTACGAGTTCTACTAGCACTCGCAGCTAGTAAAAGTTGGAACCTGTGGCAGCTCGATGTGAAAAATGCTTTTTTGCATGGGGAGTTAGACCGGGATATTTATATGAATCAGCCAATAGGTTTTCAGAGTAAAGATCATCCTGAGCATGTGTGTAAACTTCGGAAGGCACTTTATGGGCTAAAACAAGCACCGAGGGCATGGTATGGTAAGATTGCTGAATTTTTTACTTATAGTGGTTATTTGGTGACATCGGCAGATTCTAGCTTGTTTGTCAAAGCTGAAGGAGCGAAGCTAGCTATTGTGCTGGTGTATGTAGATGATCTGATTGTCACAGGAGATTATGAAGAAGAAATTCTCCAAACGAAAGAGAATTTTTCAGTTCGGTTTCAAATGAAAGAACTTGGACAGCTCAAGCATTTCCTTGGTTTGGAGATTGATCATACGCATGAAGGAATATATCTCAAGCAACAAAAATATTCCAAAGATTTATTGAAAAAGTTTGGAATGCTTGAAAGCAAGCCAATCAAGACACCAATAGAGCCAAATGTCAAATTATGTGCTCATGAAGGGAAAGATTTGGAAGATGCTACGATGTACAGGCAGTTGATAGGTAGCCTTATCTATTTAACTTTGACTAGGCCGGATATCTCTTTTGTAGTTGGTTTGATAAGTCGCTATATGCAAAATCCAAAGAAACCCCATTTAGAAGCAGCTCGACGAATCTTGAGATACATAAAGAGTACACTTGGCTATGGTATTATGTACAAGAAAGGTGGAGATTGCAAGTTAGTTGGCTACTGTGATGCCGATTATGCAGGTGACCATGATACTCGGCGTTCAACTACTGGATATGTTTTCATGCTTGGGTCTGGAGCAATTTCTTGGTGTAGCAAGAGACAACCGACAGTGTCTTTGTCAACAACGGAAGCAGAATACCGAGCAACGGCGATGGCAGCTCAAGAAAGCACTTGGCTTGTGTTATTATTGAAGGACTTGCATCAATCAATAGAGTATGACATTTATTTGTATTGTGACAACCTGTCAGCCATAAGATTAGCAGAAAATCCAGTTTTTCACGCAAGAACTAAGCATGTGGAGGTGCACTATCATTTTATCAGGGAGAAGGTCTTGCAAGAAGAAATTAAGTTGGAGCATGTTGGAACAGAAAGACAAGTTGCAGATTTGTTTACAAAAGGATTGGGCAGCAATAAACTTGAAAGTTTTTGCAATCAACTTGGCATGGTGAAAAGACCAGAAGCTAATGTTGAGGGGGAGTATTGAATAAGTCAACATCAGCTCGTGGGTCAATATTGGTTAAGTTTATCTTATTGTTTTTAGAATAATTTTGATAAGGGTCTGTAACTTCTTGGCCTATTTTATTTCCTATAAATTAGCTATGAATAAGTCATAGATGTAGTGGGTTGTTAGCTATTTATCTTCCTGTAAATCTTGTGAAATATGTGTCTATATAAGACAACATCCAGTATCAAATAAAATCATCTTTCACAGGCATCTCTTTCTCTTTTGTAATTTATTAAGCACTTAAAGTTTATTAAAGATAAGCTTTGTAAATCTCTGTTCAACATACTATTCGGTATTCATGATTCAAGAACAGTCATTAGGATCAGGTTTAATAATCAGAAATAGCATTATCTGTGTCATTGGTAGATTTTAAAATTAATCCTTAACTTATGGCCCATCCCGACAATGGCAATAGAGAGAGAGCTAAAAGCTTACAAAGATAAAACAATAGAAAAAAAGAATGACTTATTGCGAAAAAAAAAGAGGAAAACGCGTCTATAAGACACGATTTCACAAGCATGGAAGAACTTATACCAAAAACACGATATAAGAGTCCGATTTATCAATTCCTCAAGGATTGGTAAAGATAAGACTCTACGGGAAAACAAATATTTAGTGACACATCACGTGGCATAACAGGGGCCGAACATACCTGCAGCTTTTCGGGAATGCACAAATCAAGCCTTCTCCTCCAGGATGCACTGCGATTCTGTATGGCAAATCGCTACCAGTTCCAAGATTTTCCACCTTATACAGATAAGAAATAATAAGTTTGTAACTAAACCACAACCACCCAAAATGAATGACAAAGACAAACTTCAATAACTAGAGTAATAGTGATAATGCTTCACCTGCATTATACTATAAAAGACTGTACAGCATTCGTCTAAATCACAAAGAATATGTTTGTTTATGTTTTTAAATTCTATTTTTGTAATCCTGAAGAAACCAGACTCTGACCTATTATCATCCAAATTCACCCTTCTTCAATTTCACTTTTTCAATCCCCATATGACTACTCATCAATCATTATCATTAGATCTATCATTTCACAACAATCATCAATCAATCCATTTACTCCAATCATTATTTTTCTTCTATATATACTTTGCGGTTTTAAAAAAAATATTCACATAATCATTATATAAGTAAATAATCCAATCATTCAACACACACCATACATTTGATAAATTTCACAAATTTCAACCAAATTTTAAAAACATACACAAACACAACACATGTCGCATCATTTTCACATGAATCTCCGTAATACTCATTTTCCAAGAAAATTAACTCAAAACATAAAGAAACGAGCCAAAGCAATCATCGCCCACATAAAAGATAATGTTCTTATTATCAACAATAACAACTACAAATCTTCCTTTAATTTAATAAGGATTATCTAAAACAATTACCAGCAGAGTCCTGCCCTAAGTTTTCTTAACATGGCATTCTACTAAAGTTATTATACGAAAAATTGCAAAAGCACATACATAAAGCTAAACTTCAGTCTTAATTTTGTCTGTTCAGATTGAAACGCGCATACTCGACACCAAAAATAGCTACATATTTTCCCAAATCAATCACAAAACCTAAGTATAAGTAGGAAGAAACGTATTGAATAATTTAAACAATGGATCTTAACAAATAATTACCATCAGAGTGTTGCCAGAGTTTTCTTAACAAATCATTGTGCTAATACTATACTAAAAATTGCAAAGACATTCATAATGCTACACTCCAGTCTTAGTTTCATTGATCAGATCGAAAAGCAACACATTGATATATCCCCATATCAATCGCAAAACCTAGTATAAGTAAGATAAAAACACACAGATCTAAATCAAATACTGAGGTACATTCATCCATACGTACAAATATACGTGTGTGAATTTGCGCGTGTGAATAAAATTGATAGGGAATATTACCGGCTGATCGGAGAGTGAATTGGATTCGAGATCAACGGCCGAGACGAGGATAGCATTGCGAATTCCACTGTGGCCTTCGCCACCGCCTCCAGTAATAACTACGTGGCTGTCAGAAGCCGCCGGAGATTTCGGTTCAGCCTCACTATCTTCCTTCGCGGCGACGGCGCGTGGCACCCAAGCGGCGCCGTACAGCGGTACACCGTACTTCTGGCAGCTCGATTCTTCCTCCGCCATAGTTTATCTCTCTAGCCTAGGGTTTCGAAATTGTGATCTGAGCTCACCAAAGATTGAAGAATATGACCCCAAATTAAATCAAATCTTGTATTTATGTCTTAACTATTTTTTTTTCCTTTTCTTTCTCTTTTTTATTGCATAATTTCTAATTACTAATAGTTGACATGAGTTATATTTAAAAAATTTGCCTGCATAATTTCCTATATATAATGAAGGAATTATTTTCATATAACAAAAATAAATGAATCAATTATTCTAATTTATAATTTTCAAAGAATTTAACACATGGAAGTTCTATCGCGACTAATATTCAATAAATATATTTGAGATTCATACAAAAAAAAAATTGGTTGAATTTTTTTTGTTAAATTGAAAGGAAACAATTGAGTTTAATTATGTAATAAATAAGCTTGATAATATTTTTTAAATCAATGAAGTTTAAACATGTAGGTTCACTTGAATTTGACAAAATAACAATCTGCATGTAAGAATATCGAATAACTTGAGTTTGATTAACCATTTTTAATCAAAATTCATTTATGAGAAATCGGTTCTTCTTCAATATACTCAAAACACAATTTTAAAATTTCAGTAAAATTCAACCGAACTTCAATAATATTTATTCAACTCGGCCCATCAATAGACTTCGATTTATTAATTTTGAGCAACGTATTTTTCATATTATTGTAATTATGAATTTTGATTTATAAATTTTGAGTAACATATTTTCCATATTAATATATTACTTTTATCATTTGAGTGAATATATTATATATATAATTTATTTGAACTAGTTCAATCACAATTAGGCTCGAGCCTACCACCACTCATGCTCGGATTGGATAATATTTGATTCAAATTTGAGTATTCTTAATCAGAGCTTACGATTTTCGAGCTAGTTTAGACTCATTGATAGTTTTATTAACAAACTGAAAAGATAGCTTTATTATAATTTTTTTTTTTTTTTTGAGAAAATAGTAGCAAAAATATAATAAAACAAATTAAGAGACAAAACTTCATATAGACTTCAGAATTAGCTTATAAAAAATAAAAAGAAAAGGAAAAGGTACAAAAATAGTGAGATAATAGAATGAGAAGGGGTCAAAACTTAAAGATTAAAGAAAAGCGTGGTCGGCAGGATTCGAACCTGCGCGGGCAGAGCCCACATGATTTCTAGTCATGCCCGATAACCACTCCGGCACGACCACTTTATGATTAGAGGATTAGAATTATCTTACTCTAACAAAATAAAACATAATTTATTTCTCTACTTTTGAATTTTTCATTTCAAATTGTATTCATCGTTTGTTCTAAATATATAAATGTATAATACATGTAAAAGTATTTACACATGTTAAAAATTCTCTAATTAGTATATGTCTGAATTACAAATGTCAAATATCTACAAAAGATGAAACATAATTTAAAATAGAAAATTTCATCCCATAAACGAAAGTTTACATACATAATTAATTATGAAAAAATTGATTATTAAGTTATAAATAATTAGAAAAGAGTTACAAAATTGTTTTGGAAAAGGAAATAATTAAAAATGATAAATATATTTAATATATCCATTTTAATTATCAAAGTATCATATAATTAATTTTAAACACACTATAACTATTAATTATAGTAGATTACTATCACTTAAATTAAAATCCTAGAACCCTAAACCCTTTTTAATAACAAAGCCTAGAACCTTCTATCATCTTACAAATCCCCCTTTCTACATATCATATATATTTATCATCCTCTCCACAAAATCAATACCAATTATCCTCCATTTTCAGAAGCTTCAAATCCGATCTACAATGGCGAAACGCTTGATTCCAACTCTCAACAGGGTTCTCGTGGAGAAAATCGTACCCCCTTCGAAAACCACTGGCGGGATTCTCCTACCTGAAAAATCATCCAAGGTACCATCATTTCCCCTTTCCATATAACTAATTTGATACTTTTTTTTTGCGTTTTCAGCTTTGAAATTGATAGAATTATGATGTGGGTTTTGTCTGTAGTTGAACTCTGGTAAAGTTGTTGCGGTTGGGCCTGGTTTACGTGACAAATCAGGGAATAATATCCCGGTTGCTGTTAAGGAAGGTGAAACTGTTCTTTTGCCTGAATATGGTGGGACTGAAGTCAAATTGGGTGAAAAAGAGTGAGTGTTTAATATCAAAGATTGTATAGTTTTTTGGGTTGTTTTGGATCGATTTTGGGCTGAGTTTTTGTTGGGTGATTTGCAGGTACCATTTGTTTAGGGATGAAGATATTTTGGGCATTCTTCATGACTGATCAGCCATTGTTATCTGTGAATTCTTCAGAATGAGGTTTAGTGCTGGAGTACTTGATTTTGATTTTGATTTTTCAAGTTTAATTGGGGGTATCTCGGTTTATTGATGAATATGTAGCCTATTTGAGCTTCTTTAGATTTTTGCAATCGAATGATATATCAAGACTTCAATTTTTTGCTACTTCCCTTTTTTTTTTAGTCCAAATTTTGTTATTCTGGTTTTGTTTTAATTACAAGGTGAAAATGAAATGTCAACTAAGCTAAAAGTCACTTGAGAATCGTGGCAAAACTTGTAGCTGAAACAATATGCAAGCATTTACCATACAAGAAAGTTTGGATTAGTCTCATGTTCATGTTTTCAAGTGAACTGAGTACGGTTTATTAGCAGTAGTGATCCTTTCCTGAGTTAATATTGGTTCAAGTTTATGCCTCGTGAAAGGGTTCTCTACATAATGTGGGCTGTTTCTTTGATTTTGCTTCTTCCCATTGATGTGTTCCTAATGTATTCACTGGATGATTCAAGATTGAGTTCATACTAACCGATGATACTATTCCATTCATCGTGTTATACGAATATGTAGGAGTGGCGTAGATCAGTGATACTATTTCCTCTTTTGGTTTGATCGAATAGATCATGTCTTTGTGCTAGTTTTGTCTGTGGGATTGATGAATGTGATTGGTAATTCATAGTTGAATTGAGGACATGTGAATAGGAGGCTCATAATTTGCAATTTCTTAGAGAGCAATTTGTGATAGTTTGTGATTTTTATGTAGGATTGATTCCAGTTTGTATCTAATCACTGATTAGGTCTAGTTGTTCTTGTAAGAGATGCTCATGGCTTGCAACAGTTCATTCTGTGATGATTTTGATGCAACATAGGCCAGTTTTCATCTTATTACCTAAGTTATGCCTGAGTATGGCTGATTGATAATGTAAGAATCTGTACTTAAATAAGATCAGAATTAGGTCAAAACACCTAATTTGCCAAACAGATTCATCGATAATGGTCTCTAAATCAAATGGATTTTTGATCGATTTTCTGTCCGTTTAAGGTTGGATTCCAATCAATCAATTTCCGGAATATTTTGATTTCTCAGAATAAAAATGCACTTTTATTTTGTACATGAACATAGATGTTGAGATACATAAAGTGGTTAGTGGTTCGAATCCTGTTCCCTTGATCTCCTATCTATATTATCACCGGAAAAATCAATCTGGTGTTCTTTCCGATTGTAAAACAATAGGTCTTCCTATTCTATTTCATTTCCTCTTCCTTCGAAATCGAGCGTGTGTAAAATCTAGGGAGATATCACTTATTAAAATATTGGACCGCCCTTAAACTCAATTCGGATAAACTAGTTTCAGGGTAAGGAGCACGAACGCATAAATCAAGGTAGCTAATTGTCACGGGCTGAAACTTCGTGGATTGGAGGTTTCCTTAGCTCGTGCGGCACTAGACGAAATCGCCCCGATCTTCGCTAGTCAGCCTGGTACCTGTTTTGCTAAGTTGGGTTAGAAAAGTGGAAAACTAAAGAACTTTGGAGAAGTCTTTATAAAACTAGAACTTCTTTATATCTCAAATGATTTCTTAATATCTGAATGATTACAAATGAAGTAGAGACCCCTATTTATAAGACTTAAATAGGCCTAAATAGGCCCAAAAAGCCCAAACCAACGGTTGAGATCGATTTGATCTAACGGTTAAGATTTGGTGACTTTTGGACTTGTGACTCTTGACCTTTCATCTACTTGTCCCTTGGCCTTTCCCATGCCCCGGGACGAACCTAGACACTTCTAGAACATACATCGAATCTAGACACAAAGACTCCTCGAGTGACCCTACTACTTTAGGCAATATCACTCGAGATTACAGACTTAAATGGAAAGTACTAAATAAAGTAATATTGGAAAATACTTAGAAATACTTAGAGAAATTTGGGTAAAGTATCAGTTGGGCCGATTCCACCGAACCTCACGTGTCCCGGCCTGTCCAAGTTTTGGGCCTAAAATGCGGGCCGTGACATAATGCCCTGACAAAAATCGACGAATACAATCAAGTATCATAAGAATTTCATCTTTTGACCAAAAACAAGCAAGAAGCGGAATACCACAATAGAAACTGTACCTAGTAAATAATATATTTTGGTAATCGGTATATATTCTGTTAAAACCGCTCATAAGGACCATATTATGACTTTTCTACCTGATAAACACAGACAGATCAAGATAGACTCTAATAATAGTAGGGGTGTTCAAAATCAACCGAATCGAAAATCGAAAATTCGGTTCGGTTTTTAACCGAATCGAAAATTTCGGTTCGGTTTTCGGTTTTTATTTTTGCAAAATTTTGGTTTTCGGTTCGGTTTCGGTTTTTAGGCACGGTTAACCGAACCGAAAACCGAAATATATAATATATATTAATTATTATTTTAATTTATATATAATTAATAAATATTATATATTAATAAAAATTTAAAAATATATATAAATGAGTAGGTTGAAAACCGAAGTTACAAAAAAAATTGAAAAACCGAACCGAACTATGTGATTTTTTCTATTTTTTTTCGAAATTCGGTTATCTCGGTTAAAAATCGAACCGAACCGAACCGAACTTTTTTCGGTTCGGTTTCGATTTGTAATTTTGAAAAATCTAAAATCGAAAAAATTAAAATTTCGGTTCGGTTTTCGACCGAACCGAACTGATGCACACCCCTAAATAATAGGCGCAAATAAGTTAATCACGATACAAGAACGAAGTCTATTCAGTGCACTTGGTAGTTGGTGCATGTTTTTTTATAATAATAATAATAATAATAATAATAATAATAATAATAATAATAATAATAATAATAATAATACAAGTGAAATGATTTAAGACAAGATTAGTAAACCCAGGACATAGATGGAAATGTTGGTCAAGTGGCACAATATGAGGCCAGACATGTGTTAGTTTTGTTTGAGCTTTGCCAACTAATTTTAGGTAAATGGCATGTTGGATCTGTGCACATATTATTTATTGTTTATTTGCTAATTGAGCTGTAATGTCACGTTACATTTAATGCTTATTCCACGTGCACCCAAGTATAATCTATTATTTATGAAATTATTCTTACTTAAAATGATGTAAGGCTATGATCAAACATATCGATATCTTTATTTGGTTTGAGATTTTTTATGAAAAAAATTAAAGGAAAAAGTTCATATATTCCACCATTTTTTGGTGAGGAAAATGAATTGTTTCAATTTATTGTTATTATTATTTTCTGACAATCAAATAAGGAAAAATAGTTTTTCATCTTTTTTTTGTTTAGTTTTCTATCAATTTTCTTGAATCAAGATGTATGTTAAGGTGAATTAAGATTTTTTCCGCGTATATTTAATTTCGGTAAAAGCCAAATTTGAGAAATTTGGTTTGCTATTTTGTTTTTTCTCTTTATTGAATGGGACAATTATAATTATATTATTACATTAATTTTCAAAATAACAACTACGTATAAAAAAAGATAATAAAACTTAACTCGTAATTTCTAATTTTGGATCTCATTCTTTGTCCAAAGGTTGAATCCCCAACTCCAAGGGCCCCTGATGCCCCGGCCCGACAGAGCTATGAGAGGAATAAATCATGGTAACCGAGTCAATCATAGGGGCTAGACCAGTGCCCACTGCGCACAAAGAGCCCCCACTTGAGAGGTTGCTCCCACACCGCCGCTGGTGGGACTCGATCCTTGGTCATTGTCCAAACTTCACCCTTCTGTGACCAACTGGGCTGCCCATGCGGGCTTTGGATCTCATTCTTACGTGTAGGCCAATACAACATTGACATTCGACTCGCTATTTGATATGTTGTTTTCACGTATCAAAATTTTGATTCGATTTTGTTTTATTTTTTCTTTTGGATCTCATTCAAATTGTCGGAAAAAATTATAATATACCTGAATTAATAAATACGTGTATTATCCACTACATATTTGTGGGGTGAAACCTGTATTAAACTGAATGTGACATATAATTTCATTAAATATTAGTATTAAAAGACTAACAACTTATAAAAACAAACCTTACATTGAAAATTATTATTGGAAGTAAAAGCTACACCACTTTTTAAATTTTCATAATTAGATATTAACATATAGAAGTACTTTGGAATTTGGACATCATAAGATTCAAAAATTATAAAAAAAATTATATTCTTTTATGATTTGAGCATTTTGTTACTATTTTTCATAAATTAGAAATTTATATATTGATAAAGAACCCTCTAATTATAATCCCATAATATAAGCTAAATGGGAAGTTTTATAATCATTCTCCATAACGTTATGTTCCCACCCTCCTCTCAGTCACGTGCCCCTCCACCATCACCTATACATACACATACGTATATCTATCTATCTATACATCATCATGATTTGAAATCAAAAATCACCATTTTTACACTAGTATGATGTGAATCGGAAAATCGCGAAGCGCGATGCACGCGTACAATCGGAATCCGAGCAGCGGAAACAACAGCCCTACCTCACCGCCTTCCTCGCCCACGCGCAGCCGCTCTCCGCGCTACCGCAACCGCGCTGCCTCCAAATCCGCCGCCCGTCCTGCGTCACTTGCGCAGCGCCTTGCGTGGATCCTACTATCATTTTTGTTGAAACGCCAGGGGATTTTCCTGTTCGCGCCGCTGTTGTACATCGCCGGTATGTTGTTTTACATGGGGACGGTCTCGTTTGACGTCGTTCCGATGATTAAGCACAGGCCTGCCCCTGGCTCGGTATACCGGAGCCCGCAGGTGTACGCCAAGGTTCGAATCGAGATGGACAAGGATAATTCTTCCAGTGATGCGGTTAGTTAGTGCTGCTTTTTGTTTTGTTTGGATCGTGAAATTGAATCTGTTGGTGAAGTTTGGTTGATGTGATGATTTTGTATCTGCATTTGATGGATTTAGTATTCTGTGAATTGAGGTGCTGGAAATGTGGTACTGTGATTGCTTACTGTTGGAGTAGCTTCTCAGCTAGGTGTTGAATTAGGTCAAATTGATGTTGTTAGGTGTTCAGATTGTTAATCGAGATTGAAACGTTGAAGCTTAGTTAATGTGAGTTGTTTCTGAATTGATTAGTACCCTATTAATTGAAATGCTTGAAATTGGCACTTGGCTTTATTAGTATTCTAGTAGTTTTTGAGCCTGGTGGGTTCAATTAGCTTCAAATTGATGTTTCTGTGCACCAATGCTTTGAGACTCTGAGGTGAATTTAGTTGAGGAGACAGAGGTATAATACTTTAGGCATCTACAATCGAGGATATTATTGCATTCTATATCTCTTACCTGTTTAAAGACAATGCCTTTCTGTTAGCTGCAGATTTGTTGGATTTGATTAGATAATTGCAATAAACAATGTTTTCTTGCTGGAAAAGATGGAACAGATTTCCTTGCGATTTGTATTTCTTCGTCTCTTGTTAATTGAATTCTACTTGTACTTGGAAAGCTTGCATCTTGATGACCAAAGCTTTTGAGCATTAGTTTTCAGCTGTCCCTTCCATTTCTAAAGCAATTTAGACTTTGGAATTAAATGGATGAAGTTTGTATTGGAATATTTGATGCATTGGTGAAAAATGGTGATTTTGGTCGCATGAAAACATAATCTTCAATTGGAATTCAAGCACATCTTAGATTGTCATTTTGTACTTTTATTACAAAATTGACCTTTATTCTATGGAAATGCATGTTTGTAATCGATTAAGATTTTATTGTTAATAAGGTCTTGGGGACCACAGGATTCTTCTTTTTCTCTTTCTTTCGTATCTTTGGATTTCACAAGAATTTCTGTAATTATTAAAGCTCCTGTTAGTCTTTATCTGAACAAAAGTGGAGTTTCTCAAAACCTATACATTTATGAACTTGAGATTTAGGAGGCGATAAATGTGAAATGCATATGTGGTATAGTATTTATTATATATCTACAACGGCGAATGGAATGTCAATCTGTAAAGTATCTTGGTTGATGCGAGATTGCTTTATTTCTTGATGCTTAGAAGATATATAGTATTATATATCTACAACGGCGAATGGAATGTCAATCTGTAAAGTATCTTGGTTGATGCGAGATTGCTTTATTTCTTGATGCTTAGAAGAGATATTGCAAGTTTGCAACATAGTGGATATAGAAGACGTATCACAACAGAGTCCTCTACTTTTGGATTAATATAATGGATAATATTTTTTTTAGGTCATTTAATGTTTCTTCAATGCCCCTTCATAGTACATGCGTGTATATTTAGGAGAGTGGTGAGAGGAAAATGGAAGTTTCTATCTATATTTCTCATCTGCTCATTGATGTTTATCTAACTCTTTAAATTTCACCACAGATATCAACTATATGGAAACACTCTTATAAAAGTGGTCAATGGAGGCCATGCATCAACAAGTCATCAGAAGGTATGAGCCTGTCTCATAGCTAGACTTCTATATCTGATTCTTCTCTTGTTGGGTTTCTTTGCATTTCATGCTCTAAGTGGCTTTATAATTATGTTTTTCTCAGCCATAAATCTCTTTATATTGTAGGGTTACCTGAATCAAATGGATATATTTTTGTTGAGGCTAATGGTGGTCTGAACCAGCAGAGAACATCGGTAAGTCTTGCTTTCTGCAGTGTTTATATTATTATTAATTGCTTATACTTCGTTACACTTTCTCTGATGGTGGATGTGTTTTCAGATATGCAATGCCGTAGCTGTGGCAGGTTACCTGAATGCAACTCTTGTAATTCCGAATTTTCATTTTCACAGCATTTGGAGAGATCCAAGGTGGGGACTGTTATTATCAACGGCAAATGGTGCATTATATACTACAGATACGTCAATAATTGTGTCTTACTTTGTTGATTTCTTAGCAAGCTTGTGGCTGTGAGTGAGTTCTGCAAGATTTTGGAATGAATCTTCTATATAATCTGAAGTGGCCAAAAGAGGCTGGACAATATGTAACTTATAGTTTGGTAACTTATGGTGTTCGTATCCCAATGTACTGAGGGGCTTAGGTGCAAGGGCAAGGCATCATGTGGGCCTTTATCAAAATTGTGGTGCAAAATATATGACTCAGCATATTATCGATCAAGATTAAAATAATTTTCAGCAAACTTAGAACACATATAAGCAAATTATTCTGAGAGATATAAGAGGATTAGTTATCTCGGCCCTAGTTGAGTTTAAAGTGGGTGGGTGGGCTCTAGTTCAAAAATTAAATGGGAAGTCGTTGCTGATTGTTCTAATCAATAGTATTGAATTCTCGTTCCTGAGTGCATATTTCTTCTGTAGCAGTTTGGATACTATATGTAGGTTTCTCTTGTTATCTAGCAGCTTCCATTAGTTCCTCTAAAATTTATATTAATTTAAGAAGGCCACGGTTTGTTACCCGTGTTGGCAATAAATGACTTTTGAACATTCCCTTTTTGCATATGAACTAAGTGCTTATAGAATTTAAAATAGGAGATAACATCCTTCTCGTTGTAAAGAATTAATATCTGATACTGCTTTTCTGTGTACAGCAAATTTGGTGATATATACGATGAGGAATTTTTTTTGAAAACCCTGGAAAATGATGTTCGGATAGTCAAAACAGTCCCAGGGTACCTAATGGAGCGATTTGACTATAACTTGAGCAACGTGCACAATTTCAGGATAAAGGCATGGTCATCCGTTCGGTACTATAGGGATACTGTTCTTCATAAGCTACTTGAAGAAAAGTAAGTTCATTTCTTAACATTTTCCCATATCCATTCTTAGTGAGTGTAAGTGATGTGTTTATTAATGAGTCTCTATAGTGCATTGTTATTTTCGAATCGTAGGATTGACTCTCTTCATAAGTATAATATTTGAATAGTTTGTTCTTTTATGGTGATGCCCTTGTCCATAGAAGTAGCATTTGAATTACGAAAGTAATGTGTAGGTTGCTGTTGAAGTGCACTTATAAACATTATACAGGCAGAGATGAATTGGAATATCATATTTTCTGCCTTTATATTTTGCTCTAAGAGTGCGAGGAACTCAATTTTGTCCTGTGTTGTGACTTATTCTGCCGTTTGCTGAGATAATATAAAGACTCGTAGGTATCTCATTACAAAATTACTTCCAAACTCCTGTTTTTTAGTCTTTATCTTTTTTGTTTTTGGACTTTTCTATCCATTTTCCTTTTCCTTTCTTGGATCATATGGTGCACCACATAGACTAAATGACTTAACTCCGTTTAGTTGCAAGTTGAATTGCTGACTGTGATATTTCTATACTTTGTGTTGGAATGAACGTAATATTACGGAATTGATCCGTCTTAGTTAAATGATTTTTATACTGCAGCTTCTTCTGTTTAAGTTGAACATCGCCTCAAATTTCTTATCACTAATATATTGCTGCATATACTCGAGTTATAGACGTTCAACTTATCATGTTCAGAATCTAATCGAATACTGCTTAATAGATAGATCACCTATGTTTTGGACAATAAGTTTCTCATTGCAAATATTCTTTTCTCGTTACTGACGCCAGAAAAGTTTTACCAATTCTTCAACTTTAAGAACTTCTAACCTTTATTATTTGGGCAACCCAGGGTTGTTAGGATTTCTCCGTTTGCAAACCGTCTGTCATTTGATGCCCCGCCAGCTGTACAACGACTGAGGTGTTTGGCAAATTATCAAGCTCTAAGGTTCTCCAACCCCATATTGACTTTAAGTGAAACATTGGTTGCAAGAATGAAAGAACATAGTGCAAATAATAGTGGCAAATATATCTCTGTGCATCTTCGATTTGAGGAGGTTAGTCAGGATGGAGTGGGGATTTTTTATCCATAATGAAGATAAAAAACTGATCATTTTCTTCTGTAGGATATGGTTGCTTTCTCTTGCTGTATATATGATGGTGGGGAGCAAGAAAAATTAGATATGGATGCTGCAAGGGAAAGAGGTTGGAAAGGAAAATTTACCAAACCTGGCCGAGTCATTCGTCCTGAAGCGATAAGATTAAATGGGAAATGTCCTTTAACACCTTTAGAGGTATTATCTTGTAAACTTGTTTTCATCTTCATTTTTCTTTTGATGCTATTTAACGCATTGACAATGCAGGATTCATAAAAAAACCATTTTGAGTGAAATGAGAAACATGTATTACATGTTTAAAAAACTTAATTTCCCTCTGAAATATATTTTTGTATATGGGTCAAAGGTTTGTCAGATAACGAAGAGTTATGAAAAGTACGATTGGTTTCCAATAAAGATGTTCATGTTTTGGAAAAGACTTCTTGCAAGCATAGGAAGGTTGTGGAGACCATGTTGGCATAGTACTCCTTCATTAGTTTCTTGTTGGCTAAACTTCCGGGAATTGTGTGGCATGGTACTTCGTTTCATATAGTTGAAACTGTTATAAGTGAATTCAGAGATTTAATATGATATATTTGCAGTATATCATGTAGTTATAATTGTTTGTCTATTGATGCTTGTTTTCGTAAATTTGTTTTATGATGTGAGAGATGCACGTGGAATATATATGTGAAGTTTTTGAAGAGAAATAAATAGGTTTCTGACTGACAATTTTTCTCTGCGAATTCTTTTACTTTTATTTTATGTGAAATCATTTTTCTTATGCATTTTCTGGTGTTTGTTCGTCGAAAAATATTTTATGGCGAGTAATGGTGGTGGCTAGAAGTTGCTGTACAGAGTTGTAGTGCCCGTATGCTGCACGGTTATGTGTGAGAAAATTGTGTGGTTCAAAGATATTAGTCATCCTTTAAATATCGATATGAATTCTTTTCTGGATTAAAATGAAAACAAATTTACCTCAAATGGGCTTCCAATAATTTATCTTATTTGTTTCTGTTAACATGAGGTCTTTCTTTCAGAAAACACTACCATCATAGTAATCTTACTTGTCGATGTTAATCAAAATTCTGATATCGTCATGATTAATTTTCAGCCTATATTGTATTGATCAGGTAGGTTTGATGCTCAGGGGTATGGGCTTTGACAGAAGTACTTCTATTTATTTGGCATCTGGAAAAATATACGACTCTGAGAGGTATATGGCTCCACTTCTGGAAATGTTCCCATTACTACAAACGAAAGAGACATTAGCATCTGCTGAGGAACTAGCTCCATATCAGGTCTAAATCGCTATCTTCATTCTTTCGTTATCTCCTTTTGTATCCCCTTTTCATGCACTTGTTCTGTTATATGTTTTGACTTGCTTATTTTCAGAATTATTCGTCCAGAATGGCTGCTATAGACTACACTGTTTGTCTTCACAGTGAAGTATTTGTAACGACTCAAGGCGGGAATTTCCCTCATTTTCTTTTGGGGCACAGAAGATATTTATACGGTGGACACTCGAGGACAATTAAGCCTGACAAGAGGAAATTGGCACTATTATTTGATAATCAAAATATCGGGTAATCCCTTTTCCTTTGTGGTAATTTAGTGTCCAATGCTGCTGGTCAAAAAGGGATACTTGCATTTTAGTAGGTTCTCGTTTTTCTTCTCAATTTCTATCTTTCGTAAACAACTTGATTTCAATTCTGCAAAAGAAACAGGATTTGATATAAGGTAAACTACATAGATACTCCCTGCGTAAACACTGATTACAGAAAATACTTGCAAGTTTGACCACAACTTCCTATGTTTCAGTAAAAACATATTACAATTTCATCCATGTCAGTAAACAACATACGAGTCAGGATTTGAGTGGGGTGTCTTTGAAATTTGCAAAACCTAAGGGATTTGAGTGGGGTGTCTTTGAAATTTGCAAAACCTAAGGGACTCCGTGTAATTACCCAATAATTGAGGGGGTGTGCATGTAATTACTACTTTGACTTATGACTTCCTATTGTAACATTTGTTTCATTTAGGGATAGCAATTGGGTTGAATGGGTCGGGTCCATTCGGGTTGGGTCCAATTGGGTTCAATGTCAAAAAATATGCATTATAGTTGGACACAACAAGGACCCAAAGTGGACCCAATAAGAATCCAAAATGGACCCAATAAGGACCCATTGTGAATCAAAGTGGTGTAAGGAGTTGTTATAGAGTGTAAAATATAGATTATTGACTCAACAGTGGAGAATAAGTTGGATCAAATTAAGATACAAATTGGGCCCAATTTAAAACCCAATTGGACCAAATTATATTAAAAGCCAACCCAGTTGGAACTAAAATGCTAAAATGTTAGGACCCAACCCTTTGAAAACTTAGTTTGGTGTGGGTCCAAATATATGTATGGACCCAAACTGTCACCACTAGTTTCATTCATTAATCTTATTTTTCTCTTTATCAGGTGGAAAAGCTTTAAACGACAAATGTTAAGTATGCGAGCACATAGTGATTCAAAAGGCATTGCACTCAAGAGACCAAACGACTCTATATATTCATTCCCTTGTCCAGATTGCATGTGCAAAGCAAACAAAACCGAAGATTCAAGATCATCATCTGTGACGTGATTTTTCTTTCAGAAAAGACGGTTTTGACCTTTTGATCAAGTGTGTGTGCAGATATGGCTGCCCCATAATCTCGATTGTGATTCGTTCATTTTTTCCTCTCTTGGAGAGAGAATCGACACAGGATAATGATTTGTTTGCCGGGGTATGAGGGGTAAATGCGTCTTTTTGTGCAAGATTCCCAAAACGAAAACATATACATTATCGAATAGCACAGAGTTACCCAGGCATTTGTTATACGAAAAAATTCTTTTGTGTTAGCTATTTACTGTAAGTAAGAAGGTGTGAATTGAGAAAAGGCTTAAACATTGATGTGTCCATGTTTGTACATTAATTAGTTGTTTTTTTAGATGTACAAGACTATAGTGCAGGATGAACATTATACATCAATCCAAATTTCTGAATTTGGGATCAAATTTTATGTTTTTTTGTCGTCTTTTCAGTTTTATTTTTGTTATATCATTTGCATTTGTGCAAATGTTAATATATCGGTCCATTAGGTACGTATGAAGAACAACAAAGTATCTTCTGATAAAGTACTGGATTTTCTTTGATGAACTTGCAACCATATATATATTCTTCAATCTTACACCAGCAAAAAGCAGCATAATGTAAATGCCCTTTAAATTGGGTTAGATTTAGAATTGTCATACATTAAGTGGTTATGAAGTAACACTAAATTGTAGCAAAGATTGCAATTTTACAAATGGTTTATAAAAATCACATGAAAACATTACAATTTTACAACTAATAATCTTCCATTGCCATGTATGTACACTTGCATATACTTAAGTGTTTTCATATTGTTCATTTATATAACGTGTGTTTATAATTTGATTCACATAATATACGTATTCAATACTTTCGTTTATAATATATTAACGTGATGTGATATGATAATCGATACCTCCAGTACTGGGTATATATATACATGGTACTCAACATGCACACAACAAATATACAATGACAAAATTAGCACTACGAATGTATATGGTGCTTCTTCATAATAGCTAAGGTGAGGAAGAACACAAATTAAACTTAGTATATATATATATATGGATATATATTATATATATAAATATATCCATATATATATATATATATACATTACAAGCTTTTAAATATGAAAATGGAGGGCTTTGTGAAACGTAATCCTTTGTACCATTTATGTGTGCCCTCTCAAAGCTAAGTTTATATATATATATATATATATATATATATATAGAGAGAGAGAGAGAGAGAGAGAGAGAGAGAGAGAGAGAGAGAGAGAGACCGCAGACACCGGCTATTAATACTAGACAGACCCATTCTCCCATATTTCTTTCTCCAACCACAAAACTATAATAGTATATATATATATATATATATATATATATGCATATAAAAACCATAGTGTAGATTACAACTGAAAAAATGTAAAGTTGGAAGATTGCAGATTTGCAGAGATGAAATAAAATAGGATATACATAAGAAGGTTCGCTGGAATCAAGGGTCAAAATATCATGTGACTAGCCACTTCGACTCTCTCTCTCTCTCTCTCTCTCTCTCCATATATATATATATATATATACACACACACACACACACTTTATATATATATATATATATGCCAAAGTGTTAGATTTATATATATTTCAGAACAAATTTTCTTGTTCTACACCTACTAATATCCTAGTAGCAACTGCCAGTAGTAAATTTGACTTCATTTTTTTTTTACACAAATTAGGGTTTTCAGTCAGAATTGGAGAAGAAAATAATGGGTTTTATCGAAGCTGAAAAGAGGAGAAAAAGATGGAATTTCAGTTCAAAGGCTACATCAATTTTTTTCCTTGGTTTAATCTTACTATTTTCAGAAATCTGTTCATTATCTTCTGCCCAGAAAATCACTACAAGAAAATCCCAGTTCTTCATGACCTCGTCCCATTACCATGCAAGAGCTTCAAACCCATCAAAAAATTTCAGAAACGATAGAAATTATTACAGGAAATCTACAGCAAATCAGAAGTTGTATGAAGATGAGCAGAGATTAGTACACACAGGGCCCAATCCTCTTCACAACTAAATGTTATCATGAAGCTTTGCTACTATGAATTCTAATGGTTAGTTTAAGATTTCTATATCAGTCTTTCTTTATTTTATTCTTTTACTGAATTAGAATTAATTGTAGCAAGGCTTTTTTTTAGCTTTTCCATTGATTGTTACAGCTTACAAATGAGCAAGAAAAGAAAAGAACAGAAGAAAAAGTGAGAATTAGGGCCCAATTGGATGGGCACCTATGTCCTCAAAAATATTTTTCATTTGTTTGGCACATCGTGAAAATTTTCTTACAAAAAAATTCTCTCAAAATTATAAATAATTTGAAAAAATTCTTCCAACAAATAAATTTTACTATTCATGATTTGACAGTTAATACAATCAATTAAAACGGTTTTTCCAACTATCTTTCAAAGCCGAAAATTAAATTAATTACATATTCTAATGCAAAATAATGCAACGATTAAAATAAGATCCAATATGGCTATTTTCTGACGTCTAAATCAACGATTTTGACTTAACACATTTAATAAAAATTACATTTAAATATCAATAAAAATAAATTTTTCACAAAAAAAAAAAATCATATCAACCATAATCATTACATTTTTTTCTCTTAAAAATCTCATCTAATTTCTATGTTTCAAACCACATTTCTCATTTTTTATCATGAAAATAAATTCTCGAAGACGTGCCAACCAATTAGGCCCTTAATTGCTCTTGCTTCCATTTGCAGAAATACTGTTCTTGAATTAATTGCTGTATTTACTGTTTTCATCTACTCTAACTTTTTTTTTTGAATTTTAGTATTTGATTCTTTTTAGTTATTGCATCTCAAATTGATGATGAATTCGTACAGTTACTGATCTAACTGAACACCAATTTATTTATTTATTTATTACGCCATTATGATGCAGTGTGTTTTTTAGTTCTTTTAACTTTTATTTATTTTTAATTTAGTTCGTTGTAAGTTTATAAGATTTAACTATGTTCAATTAATTTTTTGAAAATTTAATAAATAGATGTTATTTTTTCTTTAATTGTACATTAATTTTACTTTGTAATTTTATTATAAATAAAAATATGTATTTTATGCCAAAATTTATTTAATTTATGAAATAAGAAAATTGTGTAAATAATTTTATTGTATTGAATAATAAAATATATTTCAATTTCGAATAATAATAAAAAATAACGAGATATATTTTATTAGATGAAAATATAGAAATCTTTCTGGAATTTATTTTGCGAATGATTGTGTGAGTATAAAAAATGTGGAAAAAGAAATATTTTGAAAAAAAATTTATTAGTGGGTTAGAATAAATTTTCCGTAAATACATTAAAATGGTGCAAAACTGTACTAAATGATGCCAAATATATTTTTGGGTTGGATATAGTCTTGGCAATTTTATTTGTCATCTCAAAATTCTAACTTGTTTTGGGTTGGATGAAATGATTTATATCTATCATATATAAGTTGCATGCTCCTTTGTAATTCATGTGTAATGTGATCAAATCAAATTTGTATAATCAGCAAGTTTGGAGGGTATTTGACTAAGTTTATATAGAAAATTGAGTATATTTATTTAAGAAACTTTTGAAATTTGACTGGGGAGAGCATGTAACAGCTCATATATATCGTATATATGGTCCCGTGGGGGTATATGATGGACTCGGACTTGGACTCGGGAAGGGCTTGATTTTTGATACTCTGACTCGGAACCGGTCCCATTTTTGGGCTCGGACCTCGATGGGTCAGACCCAGTCCCCTTTTTCTGGACTCGAACTTGGATCTGGTCAGGGCTTAATTTTGATATTCTGATTCGAACCCGGTCCTATTTTTTGGACTGGGACCTTGATACCCATTTTTTTTGGCTCGGACCTTGATGGGTCGGGCCCGATTCCATTTTTTGGATTGGGACCTCGATGGGTCGGACTTGATCCCCTTTTTTTGGACTCGGATCCTAGACCCAATCAGGGCTTGATTTTTTTGGACCTGGTCCAATATTTTTTGGACTCCGGCCCTGACAGGTCGGACCGGGTCCCATTTTTTGGACGTGGACCTTGATGGGTCGGGCCCGGTCCCATTTTTTGGACTCGGGCCTCGATGGGTCGGACCCGGTTCCATTTTTTAGGATTTCAGTATGCTGAAACATAACTCAGCCCTGAGCCCTCTTAACACAATGCTAACTAATACACACTGCCATCAGGTGCCTGAAGTGGATGAAAATTTTCTAAAATGAAAAGCACCAAATTGCTACTAATAATCACAAATCATGAACAAATCTACCTCAATAAACACAAAATACACGAAATCACAGCACATTTCAATCGGTCGAAAAACGAACTCCCATGAGATATAAAACAAGATTTCAACATTACTACAAGAGTAGAGATGAGTTTTAAAGTAGCCTCATTTCAAGTTCTTATTTTTCATACGGTACACCATAATATATATTTATATATATATGTATATATATATAGATATATATCAGACCCGAAAGCCAAATACTTAACTCTAATGGCTACCGCCCGGAAGATCAATCCATTCGATTCGAACCTCCAATTCACCACACTCGACGTTTCTCAATCTCAAAGTCATTTCTTGGCTCATTTTGCCTTTGTTCCAAACAACAAAGCTTTCGTCAGCCAAGCAATTGTCCCTATTCGGCTCGACTCGAGTCACTCTAGTGCCATCGGGGAGACTTTTCAAGCCCATTTTCAGACATTCAATGTACGGTTTGATGTCTATTTGAGCGTTTCCCATGTTGTCATCCACCGTAAACGTATCTTTGTCATAAACCGACTGAAAATTTTACAACATTATGGTTAAGTTTTCAAATTTTCATTTAAAAAATTGAATTGGGATTAAAAATTGTAGTAAATTTGATGCTTACTATAGTGATGGGAGAATTGAGATCCTTGATGTAAATAGTCAAGTCTTCGTTCCAAACGGGGTTGCAGTTGTTTTTCTCGACTCTAGTCTTCACTCTCTGCACCAAAATTTAGCGTCAAATCGTGTAATAAAAAACGTAGGAAAATTCTATACGACCAGTCTCAGTTCAGCACACACCACATATTTACTATAAATTTACACACAAAGGTGTGATTTTTTCACATCGGTTGGTCAATAAATGGACCGAGTGTGTTATAGAATTTTCTAAAAACATCACTTGATGTGTAAGTAATCCTTTATCGATTGATTTTTCAAATTTCGAATGATGTAAGTGATTGATTGTTCGATTTCCTATTGTTGGCCCTATCTGTTTGTTTATGTTTTCAAAATTTATTTCAGGTATTTGAATTACAAAACAATGAATAAACTTAACACACCAAAACTTTTCAAAATTCATATTTTTTTTTTAACTTTAGTTTTTGAATTTCAGATATAACTAACTATCAATAATATATATATGAATTATTTCACACATTCACCAACTTTTTAGTTTATTATAACCATTGTTTCTCTTATCCTTTTATACTTTACTGAACTTTTGATCTATATTTTATTATTTTCTATTAACATAATCATTGTATATACAACTAACATAATCATTCTATACACCATCTTTCAACATATCACTATTCATCAACATATTTTACAACTTTCAGCTAATTTAAAAACATAAACAAACTATAATTCTCACGCCAATTTCCCTAATCACCAATTTACAAACTCAAAATCATAAACAAACATAGCCTAATTAACATTTCTTGATTACAGAATATTATCTAGTCCTTTAAATTAATGTAAATAGCAAATGAAAAACACTGGAAAAAAATATTTCAAACAGATATATAATCTGATATGATGATGCTTCAAATAAATCCAATCAATTAAACTAGAATCAAAAACACCCATCTCTGAATTTGGACAATTGTTACAAAAATGATTTTAAAAAAATTGACAAAAACATAGAAAGATCGAAAAAAAACCTGAGAGTCGCAAGTGATAACAACATATGGATCACTGCTAGCAGTATCACGAACAGCAAGATTAATTCCTCTGCAAACCCTAATTCTCAAAAGACCCAAAGCATCCATTTGAAGAAGACAATAAAAATTCTCAGATTTTTTTTGATGAAATCAAAAAAAAAATCTAACATTTAATGACTGGGTGTCCTAATTTTGTCGTTGATTTAGCGTATGTTTCACGTTTCTAAATATACCTTATTTTGTTGTCTTTTTGCTTTTATCAAAATAGTTTTAGACTATTTAGAGAGTTGAACAAATGAGGATTATGTTTTATAATCGAATTCTACTTTCTTTCTTTTTTTTTTTTTCTGATAATGATACTATATTTATTTTTGTTTGGATAAGAACAAATAACAATTTTACTCTATATCTATATCTAATGCGGTCTGAATCTGCATCATCGATGTTTAAGATCTCATCTTTAGTTTTAATTCTGTTTCACGATAGTGTAGAAGGAGTGTCGATTTGATTATAGATTATGGACTGCACTCGAGTAATTCGAGCTGCCTACGTACCTACTTCGGTAGGATCTAAGCCTCTTTGTAGTTCGAAATAATTAGGATCTCCCATCATTGAGAGCTGGGATATTCAAAGAGATTAGGGTAATTCCCCCATCATCAGATCGTGCTTCATCATTTAATTGAAAGGGTATTTGTAGTTGCCTAATTGGGCCTTGGGCCCGAGAAATTATATTTGGGTCTATGTTAGATAAACCCTAACCCATGAACTTTACACATACTCTATGACCCTCCTTTAATTGAATACCATATAGCCCAAATATAGTTCCAATTCTGGCCCGGGTTGTATTGAGGCCCATCAATATCATATTAAAAATAGTGAGTTAGAAAATAAAATGTATTTTATCTTTATGTAATTTTAATATGAAATATTTTAGTTTTTCACGCCTCCACTAACTCAATTTGGGAGTGATTATTCTGATTTTTGAACAATTGAATTAAATTTGTTAAAGATCGAGCAAATAGCAGTTTGTTAAATATGATAGTAGCAAAAAAATATATGAGAAAAAAATAATTTACCCCCTTGTGTTTTTAAAAGATATGCAATTTAATCCCTACACACCTTACTCGCGCATTTTGTATAAGTTTATGAAAAAAAAACTAATAAAATTTATTAGAAATCTTAAAATAAAATTAGAAAATATTGTAGTATTATCATTTTAAAATAAGGGTATTTTGGTATTTATCTTGTTCAGTCAAATTTATTTAGTGAGGTAATGTGCTTTTTAAAATCATAGGGAAGTATGTTGTTTTTGTTTTCAAAAGATTTTTTTTTTGGCTATTTTCATAGTCTTTTTTAGTGTAATTTAGCTTTTTTTACATTTTTTGTAGGAAGATTGAAATTAGTATTATAAATCCAATCCCAACATGGGCTTTAAGAATGGATCAAATAATTGGGCTTACATTGGTCTTTAATTAAAGTAGCCCAATATCTTATTGGACTAGAAACATGGGCCACATCCTAAATCATTTTATAGGGAGACATAAGTAATTTTAATTTTGTAGAAATTCTTTATCAAAACCTAAGGTATAAAAGTTGATATCCTCATACAAATATTAAATGTTGATAATTATGAATATATTTATTTAAACGGGCATTTACTCAACGACATTTTTTTCAAATTGCATAATAAGATTTACAAAAGAGTTGAGAAAATCTTCATTCATCATTCGAACTATAAAAATTGTATCTATTTGGGATGTAATTTTTCGACATTTATAAATGACCCTTTCATTTTTAATCACTCAAATACGATATACCTTTTTTTCCGTATCTACTTATATCATTTATAAAGTATTTGTTACACATTTTATCTCTCCTCATAATAAATTTTGCACATGATTTTATTCATATGCCACTATGCTAATCTTGGTTAAAATCTTACAAAATCTTCAAAGCCAATATGAACAGAATAGCAGATCTGAAAATAATCTCTAGAATTATGTGTAAATATATATATATATATATATATATTATTGACGAATATCGAAACTATAAATATAATACATCACTAATTTTAAATTATAAATAATTTATATAGTACAGAATATCGAATAAGTAACAGACCTTATCAAAATATGGTATCAATTAATTAAAAGAAATAAAATAAAATTGTTTGGCCTATAAAAATGATAAGGACAGATGAGCCTTCCCATGTGCCGTTGAAGGGACATATTCATGTTAGGTGATGCAGGTGGATTTTGCAGTCAATTATGTACTTCTACATTTTTTTTATGTAGTTTTTATAGAAAATATAATTTATTTGTCATTCCAATTCTTTTGTATTTGTTATATACTTAGAATATTAATTCATGGAGAATTATTCAAATTTATGTGACCGATTTAAAATAATGGGAAATTCTAACATAAATTTGATTCGGTTTGAATTTAAACGTATTTAATGAAGTGAATAATCAATCACATGATAAATATAACTCATTATTTTTTTTGAAATATATACTTGTATTCAGCCAAATTAGATTTCTCATGCACAAATAATATGCTGCGAATTATATTATACATAAATGAAGTTTATATGATGCTTGCCAGATTTTTCTCGTTATCCAAAAAAAAGAATATGCTGCAATAAGGAGGTTTTTCAAAACATAATTAATTATTTCCTTACTATCGTTCAACAAGAATTTATGGCAAAAACTATATATAAAATTAGAAAAAGGAAAAAGTTGAGCAAAAGGAGGATTTTGTTATGCTGACGATTATACAATCAAAACATATAGTTAAAAATCTCACACATAAAAATGAAATAAAATTACTGTTATTAGACTAGATTGGAACTTATAAAATATTGACCATGTTTAGATATACATTGCAAATTTTCTTGTACATATAAATATATCATTACAATATAATAAATGTTCAATAATATTCTATACAATCACTGTTATTAAATGATATACTTATTCTCGTACAATGTTGGTAAATATAATATCAAATAAGTATATAACTAAAATAAAATTGAACTATGTTTTGACTAAAAATTACTAGGATAGACGAAGGGACATATACATGATACACGTTATTTTTTTTTATTTTTTTTATTTTTTTTTGGATGACGAGGGAAACCCGCAGCCGCTACCCTTTCGGGTGCGTTATTTTATTCCTGCACTCAATTATGTATTTATAATATTATTATTTAGTTATGAAAATTTTATAATTTATTTCTCATCAACCAATTTTCTCTGTGCCTTTGTTTATATGAAGAATATTAATTAATGCATGAAGAATGGTTATACAACTTGCGCGACCAATTCAAAGAACAAAAATGAGCATTTTAATCTTTATTATTTTATGTATAAAAGTTTTAAAAAAATTTATATTTTTTAAAATTTGCAACTAGGATGATAGTGTCACCATTACATAATTTGCAAGCAAGTGACAAGTAATCTTTATGGTAAACCAAAGAACAATATGCTAATCAATATTACAAGTTAAAAATCACAAATCGAGTTCGAAAAGTTCACCTAACAAATGAATCAATCGATTCGCATACTTTGCACAAACAGTCGATCAAGATCGACATGAATTTTAGATCAAGATCGGCTCTGTTTGTTTATGTTTTTTAGATAAAATTTTAAAAAATTTCGGGAATCGCGCACTATGAAAATTCGTGTGGAATTGGTAGTTGTTTGTTTATGTTTTTAAAAATAGATTAAAGGTTGTATTAATTGTCAAATTAATAGTGATAGATTGATGGATGATGTACAGAATAATTGTGTTAGTGGTGTATATAATGGTTATGTATATAAAAAATATGAATAAAAAATTATAAAATATGAAAGAGAAAGTGAAAAAAGTAAATGATGTATATATGATTGATAGGTAGTTATATAGAAGATTGAAAAGGTAGAGTTGAAAAAAAGAGAATTTGGTATGTTATATTTATTTAGAATTTTGTGATTTAAAATTTTGAAAATGTAGTTTGAAAACATAAACAAACAAGCCTAACATTTCCAATCATCCTCTGTCATACATTAATCAATACATCACCACAACAGAAAGATAACATTCAATATACTAGCATCATAGAGTATAAACTGGAATGATCAAGCATAAAATATCAAATTAAAGACCTATTCCAATCCCACAAGCCTAATCATGGCCATCATTTCAACACACTGGAAATGGCAAAAAACAGCTAGTACAAAGCATAAACTTCATCATACACAATTTTCATGCCTTTCAGAGGATCAATCACCAACAGAAAGACGAACCAAAAAGAACGAAAAGATTTGCAACGAGAATGGCATAAGCAAGTCTATTTTATTCAAGTGCAAAAAATCCCACAATCGATCACATTATTCATCAAACAGAAAACTCGAACAAAAAGATAAGCAAAACTTCACCAAAAAACCAAAACAAAAGTCGAAAAAGTAACCAATAACGCTTCCCCAATGAGTCGAATCATATATATATATATATATATATATATATATATTCAATGAGTAGATATCTTAAGATTGAGTGATTTGTTGAACCATGCCTTCCAGCTCCCAGATCCCTTCTTCGATATTTGTGGCGACTTTTCACCATCGAGGTGCTTCTCAGTTTGAGGCTTCTTGCAGAGCATAAAGTTGCGAACCCCAATTGACCCGATTGTCTCCCATGGACTTAGAGCTATAACCAAACACAAAAACCGATAAATATTCATGCAAATGAAACGAATAACGATCATCAACTAACATGGATTTTTAAAGTCTTTCAAGAAACATATGTATTAAAGCAGCCTATAAATTGATGAAAAATCACAAAGCTGGAGTGTTAATAAGTCTAATTATGATAAAACGAAGAACGTATAAGGTTAGCCATTAAGCTTATTAGCTAGCCCACATTAAACGAAAACCTATTCAATTCACCGAATTCAGCTTAAACACGATAACGAACACTGAAATGAGTTATCAAATTCTTTCAAGATAAAATATGAAGAATTCACAAGCTGCAAACATGACAAAACAGAGAAACCATAATGTAACCTTTTGAGTTCATCAAATTCATCATAAACTCAAAACCACAATGACAAATAGCACAAACAAAACTACTCAACTAAAGTAAAACAATGAACCCATCTTCATCATCAACAAACAAATTAAACAAAACAGAGCAAATTGAATCAAAACGTACAATAAATTAAAATTGACATCAAAATACTACCTTCAGTCCCAGCAATGGGCGAGTACAGCATGAATTGATTGAAATCAGATCCCAGCACCGGCAACCTTCCCTCACGGGCATACGATTTCAAAGCCGTATCAATCACAGCACCAACAAGTTCTTCCTCATTCACCACAAATCGAATTGGCCCAGCGCTACCCAGCACGGTAACGCTAACCAAGAACCTGTTCCCTTTCAAGGCCGCCTGATTCTTCTTCTGCTTGTATAGCAACATCTTTTTTTTCTTGGATTTTTTCTTTATATAAAGGGGGAAGCGAAATCAAAGTATTGAATCAAAAATCGAACAATTCGTCGCAAAATTGAATGAATTTAGGGATCAACGCCGATGCAGCGGTAGTACCAGCCTTCCATGCAGGAACCGAAGCAAGAACAGATCGAGATTTTCCCAACCCTTCGCGAAGAAGAAGAGGGAATGATGACCATTAATTGCGAGCTCGAGATTTCCACCATTCACAAACCCAAATCCTCTCTTCAATTGAATTCACAACGAGATCAAGAGAATTCAGAGAAAAGTGATGGGAAGAAGATGGTATAGATATATATATAGATAGATAGATAGATAGATATAGATCGATGTATGTATATTAGGGTTAGGGTTTTCACAGCAAGTGGAATTGTATTAGGAAACGAATTGTTACCAACTCTATATTTGGCCTTTGGGAATATAATTTGATATGAAATAGGATTTTGCCTCTTAACAAGTATTTTCATATAAATTGAATTATATCTTTTTTAATTGAATTTTATATTCTATAAAATTAATTTTAATTAAAATATAATGTGTGATAAGTTGATTTTAAAAATCGAATAGAAATTTTGATTTTTTGAAATTAGAGATTGAAAAGGAAAGCTGACTGATTAATAGAGATTAATTTCGATTGAAAATAAAATGGCAAAATACAAATAACCCCCACGTGAAATATTTTATTAGCTGAAAACCCACTGCGAAAAAAATATAGGCTAAAAATCCCCTGTGAAAAAAAATTGGCTAAAAACCCCCTATGAAATTTTCAAATTGCATGAAACCCCTTGTGAAAAAAAAAATATAGCCTAAAAACCCCCTGTAAATTTTTTAAATTTATAAATTAATTAATAGTACTAATAATCAAATTTTAAGATATTAATTAAATTTTATCCAACAATTAATTTTCAATGAAATTATATTTCGTAATGGTAAAATTTTACAAGGGATTTTTAGGTTATATTTTTTTCATAAAGGGTTCCATGCAATTTGAAAATTTCACAGGGGGTTTTATGCTATATTTTTTTCGCAGTGGGTTTCATGCAATTTAAAATTTTCATAGGGGGTTTTTAGCTTATATTTTTTTTACAGGGGGTTTTCAGCCAATAAAATATTTCACGTGGGGGTTATTTGTATTTATCCCAAAATAAAATTTTAGGCCGGTTTAGCTATTTAACTACTTTTTAACTAATAGTTAAATGTTTGACTATTTATGTGGTGATTAGTAATCGATAATTTATGAACAAAATAGGTAATTATTAAAAAACATAGTACCTAAATCCTAATAGAGCTCAAGTACAACTTTCTAATATCCAATATATGTTATTGAATTGATAATGAATTTAAAGAAAAAAAACATATATAACAATGTGGTCTCAAATGTTTGTTAACATAAGTTGTGGGATATTATGTTTTATCAATTTAATTTTAAAAAATGATGTGATATTTATTACTCACATTACATGTGATTCTTTAAAAGAGTTTTTTCTTGTAATTTTACTATTTTAAAATATATTGTTCGAAATATCATTTTTAATAAAAATAGTTATTTTCTATGGTCATTTAATGTTATTTTTACGCTTAAAAGATCAAATGCAATGTATATGTAATGAACATTCAAAGAATATTCTATTGAAAAAATGCTAAAAAAATAATATTTTGTAAAATCTCATGTTGTTCATATAATAAAAGGTGTAAAAATAAACAAGAAGTAAAAAAAATATTTTACAAAAATGCAAAAATCTATAAGTTTAAGTTTGGTTGGGCTAATTTTCATTACTCTTTTTATTATTATTTAGGATTCCTTTAACAATCTAATCAGTAGGCCGGTCATCCCTACAGTAACTTAAGCACTCCGTAATTGGACCCCCAGCTACTGGATCAAGATGGGCTATGTTGGGCCTACACTTTGGGCCTAATAGTCCAGCCCAGCTAATGTTAATCAGATAGGCCAAGAATTATGGGTTGTCAACCAATATCCACACTACTTCAGGCCCAAATACATATAAAAAAAGATTAGGTAGTTCCATCAGCATTTAAACAATTGGACAATTGAAATTTTATCAACTATTGATGTACATATATCAATTTCGATACATGATTTAACTTTTTAAAAATGAATAAATAGCATCTGTCAATTTTTTCCCGCTGTTTGAGTTTTCTTTTTCGTATTCTGTAAGTTTTTTACTACTTTTTCGAAAAGTTTCCAATATTTTTGATATTTAAGTACTCGAATTTTTAACTTTTGTAATGCAAAAGCTATAAACACATATGCTTCTCCATCATGACATGATTAATCCTATTTTCAGTATTACTAATCCCATTGCCAAATGTGTTCTATTTTAGGATGTTACTCCATTTTATGCACAATGTGTAAAAGTTCCCAAAAGTATAAACCAAAAAGACCTACTTATAAACACCTGATATTGACTATTCCAGATCACCAAGAAGGAACTAGGATCATTCTTCAATTATGAAATATAATTCAATCAAGAAAATGTTAGACACCCAAGAAATAAGGAAATTTTGACATGTATTAATGAAACCAGCCAAATTTTCACCATTCTGTATTTTGGTAAAAATACGTTTGTATTACGTCATCCAATAGTGAAAACTAGGCCGATTCCATTGAAACGGCGTAACATAAAATAACCCAAGAAGTATTGGGTTCTATCTCTTCACGATTGTACTCACAGCTCAATAGGTAGTACCTCTCAATCCCACCCCAACCCACAAAACAAAACCCGAGCTAAATCACTTAAGTTTCCAAGCCGAAGTAGCAATCAAAGGCCTAGAATGCCACCCCAACATCAAACACCCATTGTTCTCCTCAACTCTATACCCATCCCCACCAGCAAACAATGACAACAACATACTAGCCTGCTTATACGCATTTGAGCCCAAGTGAACCGGCTCAAACCCGGCCCTCCCAAACCGGTCTCTCCATGACACCAACGTCTCATGCCTCTCGACCCGGTCCACACCCTCACAAGCCACCACATTGCATATTTGCCGGCCCAAATACACCTCACTCATCATCCTATCCTCATCAGTCACCCCTCCACCACCACCATCACCACATCCCTCCAATGAATCAAAAACTTGAGAGTAATAATGCAAACTCTCGTTAAACCGGTCTAAGAACACATTCCCATTGTGATTAGCCTCCTGCTCAACCACAGTCACAATCTCAGGTTTCAATTGAGTCACAAATTGTAAAACCTTCTCAATCCCACCCACCCTAGCTAGCAATGGATGCAATTCAAAAATCGAATTGACTGCCACAGTCTCACCCTCCCTCACATCGAACATAGACTCATCTAGATCAGCCAACGAATTAGCCACAAAAACTCTGTATTCAAACTCCACATTCATAGTCTCAGCCAATTCAGACAACTTCCATCCTACCTCCTGCAAACGATCCGTGTTATTGCCGGAAGGAGGTCCAATACCGGTCAACCTAAACCTGGGCGGACCCCCAGGACGCAAAGCTAAAGCCTGCAACAGAGCAGGCCATTGCATTCCCTGTTTCATACTAAAATCAATCACGTGAACTCGATTTTTTCCACTAAAAGTTTCCAAAATCGCCTGATTCGCAGTAAAATGGGCGAATTTCAGATAAGGACAGCTCTCATAGAAATGCATGTGCAATAAATCAGTGAAAACAGAGTCGTACGGTTCAGGATACAGTTTGTAAATCCTTCTAGCCAAAGCCTCAGCAAAATATGTGGCGACTTTTCGCAACGCTCCAGCTTGTGCAACGGCTAAACATCCGATGTTTTTTATCAAAGCTTCGGCTAGTTCAATGTTCTCTTGCTGAACAGCCTCAGCGCACGCCATTAGCGTGTGCACGAGGCGTATTCCGTTCTCCTGCGCGTCGATTAGGATAGAAATTGAGTTGCTGTTGTTAACAGCAAAATCACCGTACGAGGACGTTTTAGGTTTTTTCGAAGAAGGATAGACCGCGGAGGCGCCAGGTATGGCGATTAGATCTGATCCAAAATGCTCTAGGTCAAGACTAACGGTGGAAGATTGGAGAAACGACAGATCGGAAGAAGATGAATCGAGCTCGGAGATCATGGATTGGAGCCAGGACGAAAGATCGGAAGGATTGTAGTGAACGGAATCTGAGACGACGGCGCCGTTCAGATCTTGGCGAACGCTGCACATGACTTCCTCTAGCTGCTCGATCTTCAGCGCAACGTCGGCCATGTCAGAGGACTTGAGTTTGTAGCCTAACGCCGCGAACAGCTCATCGGCGCCGCCGTCGTCGGCGTTGCTTGTAGAGCTGCTACACCTATCTCCATTGCTATAATCTCGTTTCATTCTTTTCTCTCTGTTTGTGGATTGGAGATTATGGAATGGTGAATGAATGAATGAATATTGGTGGTTAAATAGAGAGTTGAAAAGAGCTCAATATATACTTGATAAATAATACTCTATATTTGATAGAAAACATTATTTTATTTAAAAATTAAAAATTGTATTAATTATTTTTGAAAATTATTGATTGGATATTACACATTCATAAAGATAATTACAATTTTTTTAATTATTATCAACTAGTTAACTCATAGAAATTTTATTTTCATAATTTCGAAAGCAATATGTACCTTACAAAAATAATTCGAAGGAAAAAAATTGTAAACTATTTTTTTTTATTTTTTCGTTTTTGTGTTTTTCAGCTAATATTATTTCAATAAATACTCATAACATAATTATAGTATTAAATATCTAATTTCTGTAATAATTTATTTAACTAACTAGGTCTTTTTCTTTTTTTTATTTATTTTCCGTTAAATAGGAACTTAATTTTTAATTAAAATTAAATTGTTAAGTGTATCTTTGAAACTGTGCCTAAGATATAGTCAAACTGAAATTAAAACTGAATATGTACTCTAATTGTACATTTTTTTTGAAAAAATTGAATCGTATATCATAGTACCTGGGTCCAATTTTAATGGTTATGGTTTAACTAATTAAATCTTTTCATGCTACTGGGGTTAATTATAGTTCTAAAACAATTAATTTCATTTTTTTAGATCTATTTTTTCAGGTAAATTGGCACTTCCTATCATTAATATTTTTGGGGTTTACCAAGACGTAGAAAAAATAATTAATTTCTAAAAAATTTAATTTATCAAGAAATTCCAAATCATAAAATAAGTAAATAATTTAATTCTACTTGTCAAGTATTTATATATTAAAATTTTAATATTCTTGGTTAAACATGTAAGATATAATGGCGTGTCTTTTTCTTTATCCCATTATGGGCAAAAAAATTTAAATTTCAAAAATAATATGCTCTTGTTCACAATTAATTATTAACCTAATGTTACTTCTAATTACGTTTATTTAAATTTAAGTTTACAAGATAAATAAAATAAAATCAGAGCGTGATGGAGTGACATGCACGAGCGCGTGGGGAAAGATTTTTATTTCAAACTCAGTGTCAAATCCGCCCCCACACAGGGGAGACAAATTGACCGAAGGACCCCCGCCGTCAATATCAACTAACGTTTCCGTTAAACTGAGCTTAACGCCGTTAATGCCTACCTTATCTTTTCAATTCCCTATGTACTGCTGAAAGTTCTCTCTCTCTCAGTAGTCGTACGAAATGCCCACACGTGTACTTTGCACCACAAAAAAATAATTTACATATACCTTTTTTATTATTTATTTTAATTGTTTATATATACACATAATTATTGAATTTAATAAAGTCTATATACTATATTTAAATATAAATTTGATTTTAATATAAATAATATTTATTACTTAAATGTTTTGAGTAGTTCTCGAACTGCACCCGAATCGAGTTTCAAGATTTATCAAATACAAAAAATCATTCAAGTTTGATGTGGTAAGTTATCAAATCGAGCTCGAACAAACTTTTAGCGATCGAATTCGAGTCGAATGTTGAATAATTTAATTTAATTTTCAGTATTTAAATAATTCATTTAAAAGTAAGATTATAATAATTGTAAATTATATTATTTTTTATACTAAGTGGAGTGAGCATAATTAATAAGATTTTGAAGTTAACTTTGTTGAAATATTAGGCCCAACTTTGTGTGCTCATTTCATTTGGTTCTCCCCACATTAACCCAAGCCCACCACCCCTTGGAAGCCCCTTGGTATTCCCATGTGACTCTTCACCTTCTAATGTGTCTCTTTGGTTTCTCACTTGTGACCTCACTTGTGACCTTTGGGTTTCCTTTCTACCACTATAAAAGGGTGTTCTCTCCACTCCTTTAAACACACCAACAACACCAATAAACACTAGAGTAATAGAAAGCTTTTCTCTCTTCCAAAATAGTCTTAGTGACTTGTCTTAGTGACGCCTAATTTCGGGTTCGAGTGTGAGAGTTCTTGTGAGGGTGTTACCGGGGTGATTAGGGCTTGGGTGTTTGATTCTTTGTGAATGCAAACTGAGTGTCCTACATGCTACACTGTGTGTGATCGAATATAGAAACGAGCTCGGAATTTCTGAGCCAACTCAAATCGACGGCAGCCGATACCCAACAGTGGTATCAGAGCCACGGTTGCTGCCCGTCGACGAGTCTGCGTTTTTCGCGGCTGCCCATGGTTGCTCGTTGCTCGTTTTTTCAGCTTTTCTATCCATTGATAGCCTCCCATCGCGCCTCTACTCGACGTGCGCCGAATCAGGAACGAAATAGGTAAAACGAGTTTCATACGGTTGGAACTCGCTCAGGTAAATTGGCTTGAACCGCTTTTACCGCTTTCGTTTAGATACCGTTTGAAACGGATATGATTGGGATTTATCTGCTGATAGAAATAGGAAAATCTGTGTGATTTGTTTGCTTCCGTTGTGTGCCAACTTAATCTGTGTGATTTGTGATGGGCTCTATGTCTGGTTATAGTCTAGCTCCTTTTGATGGACGCTCAAACTTTGGTATTTGGCAACAGAAAATGAAAGGAGTTTTGATACAACAACGTGTGTTTAAATGTATCAGTCTCCAATTTTCTGATTCTGATACTGCTGAAAAGAAGGCAGAAATGGATGAGCTTGCGTACTCATCTATTATTCTCAATCTTTCTGACTCGGTGTTAAGAAAGGTAGGAGATCAAAAAAGTGCCAAAGATTTGTGGGAAAAATTGCAAGAATTATATACTGAGACTTCATTGCCTAGTAAGATGTTTTTGCTTGAAAAATTTTTCCGATTCAAACTTGATTTGAATAAAGACATAGAGGAAAATCTTGATGTGTTTACAAAACTAGTTCAAGATATTAAAAAGACCGGTGATAAAAATATTGATGATTATACTCCAATTGTGCTCTTAAATGCCATACTTGATACATATAATGATGTAAAATCTGCTATTAAGTATGGTAGGGATCAGGTTAGCCTTGAAACTATGGTAAACGGTTTAAGAAGCAAAGAAATGGATTTAAGAACTAATCCGAGTAGTAAAAATCATGGTGAGGTTATGTTTGTTCGAAGGAGGGCTAAAAATAAAAAGTCCAATAATAACCAAACTGGTCAAGATCGTGATAAAAATAAAAAAGAAAATCGCAATAGATCTAAGTCGAGGTCTAATAACAGAAAGTGTTATAATTGTGGTGAAACTGGTCATTATATTAGAGATTGTCCTAAGAAACAAAAAGAACAAGCTAATAAGGCTTCTAGTAAATGAGAGTGATGGTGATATCTTTATGGTAACTGAGTGTTGTGATGTGTCTTCTGTGAATATTGTGCATTCTACTTGTTTATGTGAAAATGAATGGCTTGTTGATTCTGGATGTACTTTTCACATGTCACCATTTAAAGATTTATTTTGCTCTTATAAAGAAGTGAATAATGGGTTTGTGTCTTTAGCTAATGAAAAGAAGTGTAAAATCATTGGCATAGGGGACATTTCTTTAAAGTGTGAATCTGGCTTTGGTCTGACACTTAAAAATGTTAGATATGTGCCTGAGTTGTGCAATAATTTGATTTCATGTGCTGCATTAGAAGATGATGGGCTAGAAGGTAGGTGAGGAAAGGGTATGATAAAAATCATGAGAGGATCCTTAGTGGTTCTAAAAGCCGAAAAGAAAAATAACGTGTATGTTTGCATTGCTAAGTCTATGCCTTGTTCTGTGAATGTTGTCAAAGAAGACAAAACTGAACTGTGGCATCGTAGACTAGGTCACATGAGTAGTAAAGGTTTGGAAATTTTGCATAAAGCTGGTTCGTTTGGTACTGATAAGCTTTCTTGCATGCCTTTTTGTGAATCTTGTGTGAAAGTTAAACAACATAAAGTCAGCTTTCCTGTTTCCCCCTCCCCAAATCGATCTAAATGCACTGGCATTCTTGATTATTTGCACGCTGATGTGTGGGGACCTACCAGTATTCCTACACACGGTGAAAAAATGTATTTCCTGTCAATTATTGATGATTTCTTTATAAAAGTGTGGGTTTTGTTGCTAAAACAAAAATCTGATGTCTATGAGAGTTTCAAAAATTGGAAAGTGTTAATTGAAAATCAGACAGGTAAAAAGATTAAGAATCTTAGAACTGATAATGGGCTAGAATTCTGCAATAATTTGTTGAACACTTTGTGTGTGAAATCTGGAATTCGAAGGCATAAGACAGTTCCTTACATACCACAGCAAAATGGTGTGGCAGAAAGGATGAACCGAACTCTACTTGAAAGGGTGAGGAGCATGTTGGCTTCTTATGGACTTTCAAAAGAGTTCTGGGGTGAAGCAGTGTGTACTACTGCCTATCTAATCAATAGGTCCCCTTCTATGCCGTTAAATGGTAAATGCCCTGAGTCTGTTTGGTCTGGTAAACAAATTGACTTCTCAAACTTGTGAATATTTGGTTGTGCTGCATATGCTCATAAAAAATGTGATAAACATGAACCTAGGTCTAAAAAATGTGTTTTCCTAGGTTACCCGGATGGTGTGAAGGGTTATAGGCTTTGGCTTAGAGATGAACCTGGTTATAAAGTGGTAATAAGTAGAGATGTCGTCTTTAACGAATCTGACTTTCCATGTTTATCTACTTCTGTGCTTTTGCCTGTTTCTGACACTGCTCCTTTTAAGGTGGAGCAATCAAATGTATCTGTTTCTGATGTGCATGAGTCTGAACCTGTAAATGATGTGTCTGATGATGTGGAAGATGTGCCTGAAAATGTTGAGTTAGAAAATTATCAACTTACTAGGGACAGACCTAGGAGAAACATTAGGCAACCCACAAGATTTGATGACTTTCATATTGATACTAATGCTTTCAATGTGTTTGAAACTTCAGACGATTGTGAACCTAAGTCATATAATGAAGCTTTAAAATCAAAAAACTCTAAAGAATGGTTAAATGCGATGAATGATGAAATGAATTCTTTGTATGTTAATCAAACCTGGACTCTTGTCCCTAAGCCTGATCATTGTTCTGTTGTGGACTGTAAGTGGCTTTATAAAGTTAAAGACGAGGGTGAGAGAGTTAGATTTAAGGCTAGACTAGTGGCTAAGGGATTTACTCAAAAAGAGGGGATAGATTATACGGAAATCTTTGCTCCTGTTGTTAAGTTTGTCACTGTGCGCATTATGCTTGCATTAGTTGCTCATTTTGACTGGGAATTGAAACAGTTAGATGTTAAAACTGCTTTCTTGCATGGTGAACTTGACAAGAAAATTTACATGAGACAGCCTGATGGTTTTGGTGACCCCAAAAGGCAAAATCATGTTTGTTTGTTAAACAAATCATTGTATGGTTTAAAACAATCACCAAGACAATGGAATAAAAAATTCGATATGTGCATGTTGTCTTTGAAGTTTAAAAGAAGCTCTTATGATCATTGCTTGTACTTTAAAGAAAATGCATCTATGCCTATCTTCTTGCTCATATATGTTGATGATATGCTCTTAGTGAGTCCATGCTTAAAATCAATCGAACATGTTCAAAAATGTCTTAGTGAGAACTTTGATATGAAGTAGCTTGGTGATGCTAAAAGGATCTTAGGAATGAACATTGAGAGAGATAGGAAGAATCAAATTTTACACTTAAATCAGATTTCCTATGTGGAAAAGATTTTGAGTAAATTTGCTATGTTTAATGCTAAATCTACCAATGTGCCTCTTGCTGCTCACTTTGTATTAAGTAAGGATCAGTCTCCAAAGACTAATTCTGAAATTGCTGAAATGGCTAAAGTGCCATACTCCAATGCAATTGGCTCGGTTATGTACCTGATGATTAGCACTAGATTGGATATTGCATACACTGTAAGTTGTTTGAGTAGGTACATGTCTAACCTAGGCATGCCCCATTGGGATGCTGTGAAATGGTTGCTTAGGTACCTTAAAGGGTCATCGAATGTTAGCCTAAAATTTTCTAAGTTTGCTCAAGGTGTAAATTTGATTGGCTATGTTGACTCTAATTATGCAAATGATAGAGATAATAGGAAATCCACCACCTCCTATGTGTTCACTTTGTGTGGCTCTTGCATAAGTTGGAAATCTCAATTACAACATATTGTTACTTTATCAACTACTGAATCGGAATATATTGCTATAACTGAAGCCTTGAAAGAGGCAGTTTGGTTAAAAGGTTTATTGTCTGAAATTGGTTTTCTAGACGATAATGTAGTTGTTTTTTCTGATAGTCAGTCTGGAATTCAACTGTGTAAAAATCCAGTATTTCATGATAGAACTAAACATATCGATGTTAGGTTCCATTTCATTCGTGATATCGTTGAAAAAGGAATTGTGAGTTTAGAGAAAATTCCATCTCAGTTTAATCCGGCAGATATGGGAATTAAGTGCTTATCTGTTGAGAAATTTCATTCATGTATGAGAACTTTGAACTTAGATCCTATTGATTAGGTCTTGTGTTTATGTGTTTTACGTTTGCTTGACTTTGTGTCTGTGCATGACTTTGTGTCGAGTGCTTGACTTTGTTTCATGTGCGCTTAACTTTGTGTTATTCTTTGTGATTTAACATGCTTTGTGCTTGTTATTTATTATCTGTACTAACTTTGTGTTTAGTGTGCAGGTTGCCCGTACTAACTGTGTGTTTAGTGTGCAGGTATTTTGGCAATGATGATTCCCGCGTTTCTATTCGATTCAGTATAGTGGTGTTGGGCAAAGGTGGAGATTGTTGAAATGTTAGGCCCAACTTTGTGTGCCCATTTCATTTGGTTCTCCCCACATTAACCCAAGCCCACCACCCCTTGGAAGCCCCTTGGTATTCCCATGTGACTCTTCACCTTCTAATGTGTCTCTTTGGTTTCTCACTTGTGACCTTTGGGTTTCCTTTCTACCACTATAAAAGGGTGTTCTCTCCACTCCTTTAAACACACCAACAACACCAAAAACACTAGAGTAATAGAAAGCTTTTCTCTCTTCCAAAATAGTCTTAGTGACTTGTCTTAGTGACGCCTAATTTCGGGTTCGAGTGTGAGAGTTCTTGTAAGGGTGTTACCGGGGTGATTAGGGCTTGGGTGTTTGATTCTTTGTGAATGCAAACTGAGTGTCCTACATGTTACACTGTGTGTGATCGAATATAGAAACGAGCTCGGGATTTCTGAGCCAACTCAAATCGACGGCAGCCGATACCCAACAAACTTGATTCCACATTATATAATAGTCTATGGGGCTAAAATTGCTAAAAAAAATTAAATAATTAACATAGAAGTTTTAAATTCAAATCTCAATTATGAGTGAGTAATGTCTAATTTAATAGACTCGTTGATTTAATTTAATATCTTAGTGTAGTAAATGGTTTAATTGGCTTGTTTGAATAAATCAATTAGTGAATAGTAGTTAGTACTCAATATTTACTTTTTATCACGTGGTGCCCTATTGCCTTAGCTAGAACTTATGGATAAAGATATTGACTTTTATTTTTCTTTATTGCTTATTAATTAAAATTAATTTAATTAATTTAATTCTACGAATACATTGAAATTACTCAGATCAGACTCTTACCAACTAATTAGTGAAAAGATCGATACATTATAAGAGCAATTCAACATGCGCACTATTTCCATTCAGATATGAATGTTCGTAAATATATGTATATGTATATGTTGATATAATAAAAAAATATTACTTTTAAAAAGAACGTTCGTTTTGTAAAATGGTGCGTTTGAATTTTGAATGTATTGAATTGAAGGGTTTGTTAGAATAAAATAATTTTAAAAAAAAATTCAATTGACTTTAGTATTAATTGAATATAAAATCTACCAAAATGATCAAGTACATGAAATTTATTATAATGTTAAACAAAGTTTGACAAAGTACCTAAGAAAACTATTACATTAATTTTGAAATTTTTAATTCTCTAATCCTCCTATCAAAAGCAATCTTATGTGGAATTCTATTATCTAGTATTAATGTTGGCCTCTCTCTCCAATAATTCCAAAACAAGTTAGCATATTTTGTGTAGAAAAATTAACTTTTAATATTTTATTTGCATGTTACCTTTTTATTTAATTATATATATGTATATTATATATATGCATATATTATTTTGATGTTTAAATGAGACTTAAAATAATAAAATATGATATAAAAAAATAAGTTGAGGTGATAAATGCATATTTTTTTAGGTGTTCTTTATAGCTACTCTTGTACATGTAGTTTAAATTTTTTATTTAATTCAATACTTTATCTTGTATTGCATTTAGTTATACTTATATACATAGAACATGTATAAATTAAATTCATTAATACAAGTTACACAAATTTTCATATAAGTAATTAACATGTAACTTTATTTCAAATTATACGATTCTAATTTTAATAAAACATTGATACAAGATATTTTATCCCATTCTTTTGTAACCTAAGTTGTCACTCAAAGGCAGCCGCCGGCAGATGGCGGCACCACCACCACACACCGCCTACACCTGGCCACTGCCGCCACCACCACCGCCATATGCCACCGCCTCCACCACCGTGACTCACCTTTTCCGGTCAAATTTTATCCACATTGGTCAGTGGTGTTGAAACACCAGTTAAATGGTCCAATGGTTACTCATGCACGTGAATATCACATGCAGGGGCCCACACTTATGAGCATTGGTCCCACATTTTGGCTATTTTTAGCACATGAAGATGTATCTCTTTGCTCTCTTTGCTTTATAAGTTTCTCTTGTGTTATGATACTTTATTCTATATATTCTATATATATATATTATATATATTTTAGTTAGATACCCCCAAACACGTAGATCAGCTGGCTCGGGGATGTTCTAACTTAACCAAGATCTCGGGTTCGAGTCTTGGGAATGTAGATGTGTTGAATATTTGGGAGGGAGAGCTTTGCCGCCCTTTGTGGTCCTACCCGGCTCGACTGGATTAGTCGCATGTTGCGCGGATACCAGTGGTTAAACAAAAAAAAAAAATATATTTTAGTTAGATTCTCAAATTAACATAATTAATGAGCATATGATTATATATTGAAATATCGGATATTATTTACAATTGTAGTTTTAGAAACACAAGTCTAATATCCAAATAATCAATTTTATAAAGATACGCGGTTGATTTATGTTTGAATTGGATGCTGTAATTGCACTTTACTCTGGGTGTTATTCTACTTGTTTACATCATTTTTATACTTTTCGTGTTTATTTTAGAAAACTTTTACTTTATGTTTTCGTATTAATTACGTCAAACTCTAATAATTGTCAAGTATCGTGAATTTGTGATGTATCAAGCATCTTTTTTCGAATTTGAAATATACTAACTATAGTATTGGATATACTTTTTCAGTATTTTGTTACACGAGTATATCTTGATTTGAAGTCGTTATTCGTCAATTTAATTCTTAATTATCTTAGAGCGTATTAAGTGTTGTAAATCTATTTTCAATATAGAATAAAATACTAATTGCACTTTTCTAAATCAATCTAATAGATAGCTTTGTTAAAAAAAATCAATTAGTTGTGACCAAAAGTTTTATGAATGAAGAATATATATTTTAAGAGAAAAAATTTGGAATATGATAACACAAAATAAGGGTTCACATAAAATATCTAATTTAGTTATAAAGTTTAAGAATAACTTCTCTCTAATTAGTTAAATTAGTTGTTTGTCTATTAATTTAAATTGTTCTTATTCCCTATTCTATATAATTTTGCACACTATATTTAAACTATATTAGAATAACATTCTCACACACATTTTTTTTCTTTATTTCTTTTGATTTATTGTAACAAAAAAAATGGTACATAAAATAGACACCTGGACTTATGTACTAATCAATTAATTTGAATTATTAAATTAAATAAAGTACAATGTTGTTTTGGTCAATTTCTTGTTCTATTCACTGTCTATTTATGGGTCCGAAGCAATAAATACTTAAGAATACACACTAAAAGTGTATATATAATATATATATATATATATTTTTCATATTTAACTTTGTTTTGCCAATCATCTTGGAGCCACGTGTTGGCAGTAGAAGTCACAAGCAGCGTCTTGATTCTTGAAATATATTTCTAATTAAAATCACCAATACTTCACAAATAATTATAATTCTACTATGATCAATATTAAAATTTTCTAAAAATCACTAATATATATATATATGAAGAAAATAATTTCCATCTTTTTCATAAAAGAAAAATGCTTTTAAGAGTTTGACTTGACAAATTGACAGTGAAATTTTAGTTACTTATGAGTAATTAAATTTACGTAGATATTTATATATAATATATATTTATGTGTATCCTGTGTTCTCTATATTTCAAATTGACGTTTGCAACATTTAATATTTTCATGTCAAATTCATTTATACTATCGAAAATGACACTATAGATCAATTTAATAATCGGCATAGACATTTCTGATGATGTAAAATTATAATATTTCCTAGTATTTAATTTGGAAAATATATATTTTTTCCTATCATTATTATTATTGT
Source organism: Verbascum thapsus (assembly GCA_963669365.1). NCBI lineage: Eukaryota > Viridiplantae > Streptophyta > Magnoliopsida > Lamiales > Scrophulariaceae > Verbascum > Verbascum thapsus. The sequence goes on from OY770105.1 coordinate 19,153,076, forward strand.
GGCTACGAAAAGAGTAAATTTTGATAGCTCATCTTGATAGCAAATTTGATATGACAATAGAAAAAAATCAACATGCATGTCCCATGTTATTAGCAACTTGATTGGACAACTCGATTCAAAAATTCGACTAATATTTAGTGATTATCGAGATTCAAAATTTCGATATATCTACATCACACTCTTCATATGAATATACAAATGAGTCATCTGTATTTAAATGCGTGATATATAAATAATTCTGAAACTTCGAGTCCCAAGAATTATATTATCGACAAAAAGTCCCATAATTTCTTTTTGATTAATTTCACTAAAAAAATAATAAATAGGCTGTCCCCAAAGTAATTAACTCATTTTTTTCCCATGCCTACATTTTCACATAACTAAAATAATTGGGAAGCAAATATTAAAGAGAGTTGAAAATTATTATAAAAAGTGAAATTATTAAAGAAAAATTAAAGTAAAACCATCAAATGTTCACTCATTTACTAGGCTACGGTGAGAAAGTGCTTTTCCATTCTCATGCAAGTTATTTTCATAACTTTTTACTTATTTAAAAGCATTTATTCCCAAAACCTATCCACCACAAATTATGTTAAAGGATATTTCATTATAAAATATGTTATAATGACTTGTGGGGTTCAATATATATATATATATATATTGAACCCCACAAGTCATTATAACATATTTTATAATGAATAGTTCTAAAAAATTAAACCACAAAAAATTAAATCTCAAATTAGATAAAATATCCATCTTAGGAATGATTTTTCATAATAAATGTGAAAAAAAAATTAGGGATAAGAAATATGATGTTAGATATTTGTTTGGATGGATTTCTTTACTGAAAAATATATAATGATTATAGTTGATGCGATATATTTTATACTGGGAGAAATTTATTTATGTTGATATTTATATATCAAATAGTTTTTGTCTAACTTATCAATTCAGGCATAAAATTCACAATGTATCTTATCTTAAATTTTGCATTATCCTGCATTAGAATCTGTGACTAATTTCATTTTTGAAAGTGAAAGATAACCAAAATAAACTTCTTTAATCGATGATGATACTGTCAAATCATGAATATTATATTAAGAATCATTTTTTTCCCTTTTTCCGCGACAATGTTATTCAAAATTATACACAATGTTAGAGAGATTTTTCTAAAATGTTTATAAGATATATCAAACAAATGACACTTTTTAAATTTTTTGATTCTAAAATACTTTTTGGTGAAATAAAATATTAATTCAACCAATCAGGGCTTAATTAAACGTCGAAAACAACTAAAAATCACCTAGATTTTTTTAGCACTTTGTTACTTAAAATCACCAATTTAGTAAAAAGACCTACTGCTAATCAATATCAACTTTATTTATAAAGTTGACATTGATTTTTTCTCTTTTTGATGAAAATTATTTGGACGAACATCTTTTTTTCGAAATAAAGTCGAAATAAATTTGAATAACTCTCCAACTTTTAACTACTTTACATCATTTACAAGCACCACTAAATTATTTTACACAAATAGGTAGAGGTACTGAGTAGTACAATATGTCAGAATGACTCTTTTTACCCATTTGTGGCAATCCATCATAAATTATACTAATTATTCAATTTTAGTCTAATGTTGAGAAATAAAAAAGTATTTTAAACTCTAGTGCATAATTCATATTTTTTGTACTAGTCCACTTAGATAACTTAGGTGATAAGAAATAAAACTTAAAGGGTGTCTAATTAAATTTATTTACAATATTTTACATGATTCATATGTTATAAAAAGCTTTTGGTACTATTACAAATATAATAGATTTGACATTTCGACTCAATTTATAACCTTACTAAATTAAAAAAAAAATTGAAACTTTTGTTCGTATTAATAGTTGCTACTAGAACTCCCATACTTTGCACCCTCTTCGATTATTAGAATGAATTTAGCGGAACTCAAAGAAGGCTAGAAGAGTTTTTCGAGATATAATTTGGTTCTCAAGAACGAGATTCTTAGATTAAAAACCCGATTATTATGATGTTTTGTTATATATTATAATTACTTAGGAAAATGCATTTTTATTTAATTATGTGTTTCCATAGCAAGTTAGAGCTCTTATTTTAAATCAAAATTGAAAACTTGTTTGAAAGTTAAATAAGTTGTGGAAGTGATTGAAAAAATTGGATCTTGAAGCTCACAACATTGTTCACATATATAACAATAAGTTTGTAATTATACTTGTGAAAGTAAAAGATTCGTGTTAGTATTTCTAAGTACTAAGTTTGTGTGTCCATGTTTTTAAGGAGCTTAATACATTCATACATCTTATTTTGAAAATTTATAGAATGCTTTTATAAATATCTTATCAAACACTTTATAGAATCTTAAAAAATATAAGGAACTAGCGTAAAAATTAATGTTAAATGATATGAATTTCATAATATTTTTGAGTTGATAAGTCCTATTATATTGCAAAATGGATCATATTAAACCCACATGGTTCCATGTGACTAGTTATGCATGATAGTGAGTCATTGTTGGGAAGTTTCAAGCTTTTGTGAAAACAATTACTTAGATAAATGTACCCAAAACAAATGAGAGTTCAATCAAATTTGGAAATGGGGTATCAATTGAAATAACACTTTACATACCCAAGGACACACTCAAATAAAGTGATTGTGAACTCAAGGACATTCAAAGTGGTTTGTTTTTCAAGGGGTGTCCTATTTTTTCGGGTCGAAAAATAATGTCAATTGAGAAAACACTTCGAGCCCCGAGTAAGATGATTACATAAATAGTTGAAGGCGGAGAGAGGAGCCACGTACCTAAAATTGTCAACGAGCAGAAATTATCAGACTTGGACCCGACCCTACCCGACCCACAGGGTCTCTGTCCTGGATCCGCCCCAAGCCCGATGATATTAGGTCATTTGGGTCCAGGTCTGGGTTCAATTTTCATACGCGGACATTTTACCTAAAAAATACTTATGGTGTACCTAAATTTTAGGTCGGTCTTTACCCCGAATAAGGGTTGGGTCATACCCTACCCGGCCCTGGGCCGATTGTACCTGACCCACTGGGTCCAGCTTTTTTTGGACCCATCGGGTATGTGTTCTGGTGCGGGTTGGATCCGAGCAAAAAAATTGAAGGTATTTCACGAGTACAGGCTCGGGTCCGGGTATTTCCCACCTATTGACACTCGGCAAAACTCTCTCTTCTAAGAATTTTTAACACAAATGCAATTCCAATATTCGAACCCAAAATCTTAATTAAGCTAGAACAGTCACGTGCAAACTGGTCGACATGATTTTTGGGGGTAGTGGAGTCATACTAAGTAGTGAGCCATATGGCCATGTGTTGAGACACCAAATGTGGGGCTTTAAAAGGTAAAACAAATCTGATTCTTTCAGATAGGGGCCCTATAACATTATCATCATTAATATGTTGCCCTTGTGATAAGGGCAGGCATAGTGACTTTGTAGATGCTGGCCTATTCATGTGATTATTTATTTATTTAACTAAAATAAAAATTAAATTATTTGATATTCAATTCGATTGTTGATAAAATTATTTGATGTCAATTCGTTAATGTAACAAAATCATGTTTGGATCGCTTCTTGTTCTATAAATTTTAATCAAGTTGAACAGTCGTTCCCAACACTCGATTCATAAATAGGAATAAAAATGAGTTTAGTCGAACTGAACACATAGGTGTTCAAACTTGATTGAATTACAATCGCGCTTTGAAAATTGTGTTTGTGTTTGTTTTGATTGTTCTATCTAGCCGAACTCAAACAAACTTTAATCAAACCCATCACGAGTCAAGTTTGAATATTTTATACATGTTATTATTTTATTTTTTTCTAATTGAATCGAGCTTTAAAATTTATCAAACAGAAAAAGTTGTTCAAGCTTGGTATGGTAAATCATCGAATCGAACATTTGTATCGAGTAGCTTGATTCAATTTTCAACGTATTCATAAATAAAAAATAATATATTATTTGCTAATAATTCAAGATACTGAAACTCGATTCATATTCAATCACCGAAACTTGATGCTTTATTTCGGTTTCTTCAAGTTCCCAATAAGTAACTCAGAGCTTTTAACTCACAAAACCATGGATTTATCGGCAAAAGAGTAGAAATTTCCGATTTTTGAACTTCGATTCATAACATTAAACAGTTTGCACCATTTTCCAAAGAAAGTAAAAGTAATTCAAGATAAACATAACTCAAGTGATTAGATAAATTAATCGATACACCATAATATCTAACTACCAAAACTTACGGCATAAATCCAATCTAAGATGTCCATGAGGTAAAATACAATTTCTGTAGTTATTAAATCAAAAAGTGTTTTCGACCCTGCAAGACGATTATCATTTATAATAAGAAGCCATCGATAGAGAGTGAAAAGATAAAAGAATATATGGAAAAATGTATACCTTGCTAGAATCCCTTGTGATATCATTCATCTATCAATGTGTGAAGCTGTTTTCTGAATATAGATATTTTGCTAGCTTCAACGGCCATCACTAGACCCATCAACCGATAATTTTTAAGCTGCAGTGATGTGAAAATGCAAAAAAATATGAAACAGTTTGTTAATCACAGGTTCTGGGTACATGTAATTCGAGTTAATAGATGCATATGGACGGTTAGTTTGATGGAAGATTTTGGAACTAAGGATTTCAAAGTACTTTAAGCATAGAAATTCTCCAAGCAAAGTCGATGAATTATCTGTAATAATTGATAAAGTACCCTACAATGGGTTTTAGAGGATTTAAATTTTTGAAGCATACAGATTATCCAAACAATTATTAAGGATTTGAAATCTATAGCCCCCAAAATACGTCAGTTCCCACACAATATTAGACAGTAGAACGTCAATACTTGCCTCATCAGTTGTGACCTGCTGTGCATGCAAGGGAAAACTGAAGGACCATGAGCTAAGCTGCAAAAGCATTTTAAAAGAAGTCAATTATCGAACCTAAAATGAGAGTAATTAGAAAAGGAATAAAATTTCAGGTACCTCGAGGAAAATTTCATCTTCTGCTTTTATGTAGATTACATCTTCGTCCCCACCTTTCGTCCCTTTAGTCTGGTTTGCATTTTTGTGCTATAAACATGCATACAAATAGGCAAAATGAGATTATCAATTTACCCAAATCTAGCTAATGTTAATAGCTAATTGAGAACACTTCAAAGCGTACCTTGTATATTTTGCTAATGATTAGATAATATTTGAAGCGGAAGGAACGTTGGAGCTCTTCTGTAGGCTTTAAAAAACAAAATAAAATTCTAAATTAAGATTTTTTACATCAATGAAAACGTCATATAGAAAGAAACATAGTCGTTTATACAGCTAGCCCATCGAAATAATAACGTTACCAACCTCATCTTCTGTTGCCCACTCTATTTCATCAAAGAGACCATCATAAAGTGGAGGTAAAAGCTGAGGTGGAAGATTTACGACACGCTGAGAGACCATAAGACCAACTTCATGTGCATGCTCTTGTAATAAAGAGCTCAATTTAGCCGTCACATCCTTATCTTGGCACACTTTGAGTAGGTAATCCTTTAGCTCGATCATGGACTTGCTACCCTAATATAAACTAAAATAAAATATGTTGAAACATAATCTGCACATATATGAATAGGGGTGGCAAAATGGGTCCGGAACCATGGTTCCAACCCAATTAAACTAGTTTGGGTTGGGTTGGTTCCTAAGAAATTTTATTTGGTTCCTAAATGGTTCCAAGTTGGGTCCAACTAATTTCGTGTTAGGCCCAAATCGCTTACCAATAATCTAAATTATAAAGAACAAAATATAAGGTATTGAGTCAAGTTGGGCTTGGTTTCCTCTCGGGTTGATTTTGGTTTCTTTTTTGATTGAGTTTGGTTTCACCTTAAAACCATTTAAGAACCCAACCCATTTAAGAACCAACCTGTTGGAACCAACCCAAACCCAACCCAACCCACCCGTTTGCCACCTCTACATATGAATATCAATATGGCTAGCTTGCCTTATATCTTTCCAAATTAAGAGCCGAAACAACAGAGTATACTCCATCATCTTCATCATCCTCAATCTTGACAACAGTCCCCACCGTAGGCTGTCCCAATATCAAGTCTACAAAACCGCTGAGATCCCATTGTTTATTGTCAAGGTATGTCTGTAGAAGGACCTTCACTCCATGGAAGTCACTAGGTTTTGGATCGAAGAAGGCAAAATCCGCTTGGACAACTCCCTGCCAAAACAAATAAATTATTGATAAGACAAACACAGAGAAGGCATCGTCTTAACTGGTGTTATGCTAACAACTGGGAAAATGAAAGTGAAGACAACCTCAAAATCTTCATTATCAGAAGAGTCGGACTGTTTAGTGGTATCTTTATCGCGATTTAAAAACCCGTTACCTAGTATCAAGCATTGCATTCAGATTTTAATAAGAAATCCAATAGAAGCAATAAAAGATATAAAATGGTAGAAACATGAAAATCTATTGAAATATATACCAGAAGAGGTTGAAAAATCCTTAGTTTGTAATATTGGTTCCTGGATCTCTTGCCTGGACTTCTTACTTGATGTAGCCATAGCCATTGATCGGGCAAATGGAGAAAAAGTGAGTGGTCGATTTCGTTTCCGCGGCATTATGTAATATAAGGATCCTGTTACTGTATAAGAATAGAAGGAAGAAGGAAGAAAAAAGAAAAAAATTCAAAAGTCAAATTATAAAAATAAGTGAATTTTACTCACTAATAAGATGTAACTAGACCAAATACGAAAATGCAAGTCCTATGAATATAAAATACTACATTTCATCCTGATGCAAAAAATGTGAACAAAATTGTTTACGCATTAATTCATCAAATCCGGTGTATACAAATTGCTTATACATAACAAATTAAGTTTTATCTAGACATAGACATTGCAAGCTCTAAACCTATTCATCTTGGCAGAGTGCTTATCCTTTCCCTGTGAAGGACGTTTATTAGTTATTTCTATGTTATATTCTTTCTAATATCAGCACAATGCCATCAAATATCCTTCCAATGCATCTGTTCATGAACTGTTCGATACAATGTATAGGCATATAAATCAACTCGAGCTCAAGCTAGTCATGTCTATGGCGGGAAATGAGCAATTAAAATCAGACCGTTGGATCAAGGGCACCACAGGAATTAACCGTAGCCGTTGGATGAAAGAATGGGACAGCAAAGTGGCTTTTAAATTAGCGGCGCGTGGGAATACATCAGCTAAGGCAACAGGCGATTGAAGGAGTACGAGGATTAACGTTAGTATTGCAGCAACACTATAGCATTGTTAGCTGTCAAGTTTGTTATTTCTTGTTTTTATCGAATGTACGGATCGTAGAACTCTTGCTTTAATTACCAGAAATGTAATTCATTTGAGTATGAATGAAAAGTTAATCAATTTCCTTCCCAAAATTCCTCTGTTTTCCCATCTTTATTTCTGTTGCTGTTTATTAAAATTCTATAAAGTATCTCGGTTCATTACAAAGCTCAAGCTCTAAAATAACCATATGACAGAAAACTCCGAATTGCAAAAAAAAGGCAGAAAACGTACACAAAAAAAATGGGCTTTTACTAAAATTAGTACCTAAGCTGAATGTAAAATCGATTCTAAACAAAGCTGATATTAAGTCAGAAGTCACTATTGAACGAAGAAATTGAAAAGGCGAAATCGGAAATCACATTAAAGAAAATACAGTAAGCTAGGTTTACCTGTGAGAAGATGGTGGTGGTGCTACACCAGGCCCGGCGGTGATGCGGTAGCGTTGAGGCGGATGGGCGGTGGATAGTTAAATTAGGGTTCAAGATTATGGCTTTTTTCAATTGTCTGTTTGATTTTATTAATATAGTTAATAATATTTAAAATATAATATATTAATAATCAAAAACCTCGCTCACAACTCACAACTCACAAGTCACAAGTATATTATATATATATATATATATATATATATATATATATATATATATATATTAAATGGGCCTTAACGGGCCAAATTCGGCTGCCCTGCTTAGGTAAAGATGTGAAGCCTAAGTGGACGGTTTTGGTTTTTCCTTTTTCTTGTTAGATTTTAATTTATAGGATTTTTTTTTTAAAAGTGTGCAAAAGAAATTTGAACACTTCACATCAAAATCATTTTTCCCACTAAATTAGTTTTATTTTGAAATAAAAATAATAAAATATAAAAAGATAATATGATAATAAAATATTAAATAATTTAAATTGGGCCAATTTGGCCCACTCTTAAGGGCCCGGCCCTTTAACGTCCTTAGGCAAGGGTACGACCCATTAGGCTCGTCGTCAACCTTTTTAAAGCTTTCTTAGCACCTTTATTCATAAGCTTCGAACATAGAAAAATAATTTTAATCTTTATTTGAGTTGGCTCGATTTGATTTACACCATAATTGAGAGTTATAATAAGAAAAATCACAATTCTTAAGAGGGGGTTGATGTATCTTTGGTGTGGCTTATAATTATTCAATCACAAATATACTTTGTTGTCACAATACGATTATAGGATTTTTATGTCACAAATGTACACTAAATCTTAAAAAAAAAAAAAAAAAAAATACCCATGCATGCATTGCTCATTAAAAATTATTCGCTTATTGGCGTTTAATCTAAGGTCAATAAATTGTTTAATGGTTTATTTCTTGGATAAACCTATTTGAAAATTCATATTATCTTATTACATAATGTTTGAATCATGACATATTAGGATATACTAGATCACAATTTATAGTTGCTCGCAAAACACAATGTTTTATATTAGGTAATGACATATAATTGGGTGTAAATGTGGACCCCCCATCCGGCCCAACATACCGGGTTTAGGGCAATAGGCCCTATATGCTTCGAATTCCAATCATAATGCGGAAATCACAAATCGACACCACAATGACGCATCTTTTATAGCCGAATGGCTTTTGTTCTTACACGGACGCCCTATTCACTTCTAAAACGTCTCTAATTCGACTTCCATAACTCAATCCTTTGTTCAGACTCTATATAAAGCCAGTCATGAAAGTCATTGTATATATCTTATACTTGACAAAAATCGAAACACAAAATTTCTAGTGGCATTCTGCTTTCCACATAGGTATTTTGAGTCTAAGGAATACACTGTAAAACGCGATTTTGCTTTCTGCGAGACGCGGTTCAGAAGTTATTTGATACATTTTATATTTGACAAGCATCAGAATGCAACATCGATCTTTTTCAATAAAATCATCACGCAGTAAATCAACAAAGCCCAAAGTGATGTCTCTTTCTCCTTCAAGTTTACCTACTACGGTACCAGAGTGAATATGATCTCCACCAGACATACGTAACGCTTTAGCTAGTACACGGAAGTGTATACCATGATTCTTTTGTCTATCAATAACTGCATGCATTGCACGGTGAATGTGAAGAAGTAGGCCATTATCTCGGCAATAATGAGCCAAGCTAGTATTTGCAGTGAATCCTCCTGTTAAGTAGTCATGCATTACGATAGGCATTCTGCTTTCGACAGATATATTTCGAATCCAAAGTCGATAAGGAATACACTGCAAGGCGCAATTGCAATTACAGAACCATATACTAATAAAATTTCCTATATATATTCGAGATTAATTACTTAAATAATGAGAGTTTGTCTCATTTTGAACCAATCTCTATTGTACTCTCCCTTGGCATTCCAACAGATTGCATGTGCATGTTGACAATGTAGATGCAATAGGGCATTATTTGCACCCTTTAAAACCAACATTAAAGTGCATCTTCTTGTGATATTTATTCCTTGCTACAAATCCATCCAAAGTTCCAAGCCTTCTATACAACAATAAAGTAATGAAGGATGGAATCTATGAAATGCATTATCATACTTTAATTATATGCATGTTATATAGAAGTTTATTAAATTAAAATTAGACTATTAAGGTTATTTATAATGCATGAATTGTCTTAATAATAATCATTCAACACTAATAAATTAAGACCATAACGATTTCAAAATGTTTTCTTTTAACATCTATAACTCTACAAACATATGTTAGTTTAATGGTTTCAGCTTCTACTTTCATGTGGACGGTCCAAATTGATCAATTCCAAAATCTCATAAAACATTTTTATTATTATTAGGATTTTTGTGACTCGTAATTAAAAAACTATTTTTTTTCGAATTATAAGCATCCCAATTCTCCCACTTATCATAATTTCTACATTTGCAGGATATTTTCCTTAGGTAGCCCTCCTATCACTTATTATATATGTGAATAGTACTATATATATAAATATATAATATTTAATTCATTTCCAAAAAAAAAAAACATAAATATGTTGAGACGTAATTGGAGCAATAATAAACTCAAGTGCAAATTGGTTTTCACATCACACCAAACCAACACCATACTTATAATTAAAAAATTCCCCTAGTCTTCTCAAATTCGAATATTATTACCTAAAAGAATAAACTCCATTATTGTTGTAATTTTAGAAACTATAATGAGTAAAGAAAGTCTGTGGTGTAAAACCATACTTTTTGGTTATAAAAAAGAGGAAACATGTGATGATGACACCTCATCATAATAATACTCGATTAAAGTATATGATAAATTTATTTTAATATTCTTTCTTGTATTCTAATTCTATGTTCTATATGCTCTCAATTATAGTCTATGATAATTTATTTTGTTGTTCTTTCCTTTATTCTATTTCTATGTTCTATATGCTTTTTATATGATATTTTCTTTATAAATACACTTGTATATGTAAGTGTGATTTGGTAATTATCATATGAATTACCTATTCAATTTAATGAGGCTTGATCATATATGATTATAAAGTTCACTATAGTTTACTACATACCTAAATTATAATTCAATCTAACCTAGTTTAGGTGTATTGATCATACTAGGCATAAGCCTTGTATTTGTATTAGTAAACCTACTCAAAATTTAATCTATATTTGTAAGTTGATATGTGCATGGATCCTTAGGATCGCCACACGTGACTGGATCTTTTTCGTTCGTTGGATTTTTTAAGATTTTAAGGTGTCTTTAGTAATCATTTTGGGCTTATTGGTTAGCCCTTTTTAGGTGAGCATATGTGACCAAATTTTATCACATCAAATTGAATAATACATAAATACTAGTTGAAAATGACTCTTCTGGTCAGAAACGAAATGGTTTAAATGTTCCTCGAAATTCTTGGTGTGACCAAATTTGATCATATTAAATTGAATAATACATAGATACTAGTTGATGAAGATTTGAAGCCTACTTCAATGTTTAATTTAACACCAAGATATTAGAGCTATTGAGTTCTATTAATATCTACAACATGTGATTTTTTCTATATTTTCTCAATAATTAATGTGAGATTGTAAATTAATACTCATTAATATTTAGTATACATTAAATGCAAGGGAAAAATTAAATAAGAAAAAGAAAAAGGACAAAAGGGAAAAGGCACCAAATGCGAATAGTGTAAAACAACCCAATCTCTTTTATTCAATTTCCAGCCAAAACCCACCACATTACCGATTTTTTTTAGTAATAGAACTGTGTAAAAGAACTACAAGGGTTCGATCTGAAGAAGGGGAATTGAAATGGGGACACTTCAGTCATGGAGAAAAGCATACGGCGCCATTAAAGATCACACTACTCTCGGCCTTGCCCATGTCAATTCCGATTTCAAGGTTCCCCTTTTTTTGGAATCAATTTTTGTGTTTTCATGTATTTGATTGTGTTAACGAAATTAGTGAAGAATTATGATGATCCGGTTGTGGGTTTTCTATTTCTAGTGTTATGTGTGGGTTTGGGATTTTTATTATTTACAATGAAGTTGTAATCTTGAAAATAAATTCGGAAAATAGTGATAATTTCTTAATCTATATAATTTTCGTGTTATTTGGTGTGGCTAAAAATAGGATGTGGATGTGGCGATCGTCAAGGCTACTAATCATGTGGAGTCTCCACCTAAAGAGAGACACCTAAGAAGTGAGCCCCATTTTTCTTTATATCTTTCATATGTGTTGTTTGATCCATTATTTTTTGACCTTTCTTTAGTTTTATGTTCATGGATGATATTCGATCCAATGGTGTTCAAATGTTGATGGGGGTTTCGGTTTTGAATTAGGGTTCTTATTAATTTCCCGTTAGAAATCGAATTTCCACTTCACATGAATATATTGGTTTCAGGATTTTGGGATTTGGGAGGAATTTGATTTTGGGAGATGAATTGTAGAATGAAGAAATAAGTGTTGGGCTGCATTTTGGATTAATTTGTTAAGGGATCTTAATCTGGGAAATTCGTTTATCTTATGGTGAAAAATGAGTTCACTTGCAATAATGCTCTTAGTGTTCGGATCATTTTTGCAGAAATTTTGGCTGCCACATCAGCGGTTCGACCTCGGGCTGATGTTGCATACTGCATACATGCACTTTCAAGAAGATTGGCGAAGACACATAACTGGACGGTATGGATCCTGAATGTATTATGACTTCAATAGTATACTTTTTTGTGTGGATTTCTCGGTTTCGTCCTAAATTAGTATACTGTTTCTGTTTTGCGATTAATCTAGCTAAGGACTTTATCTGAGTGTAAGTTTTCTAGTAATATCAACTAGTTTTTATTTGATGTGAACTGCAATATTAGATAATTAAGTTGGGTCGTGTTTCTTATACAATGTTTTTCACTATTCGACCCTGAACCAGGCTGTTATTCTTTTTCGAATAGTTTTAAAATTTCATGTAGTTTAGCAGGGTTACAATTGTCCATTTGACCACTGGGGAAAATGAGGACGGAATGTCTTATCTTAGCTTGTTTGTTTCCAGCCCCATTTTTTCTTGAGATTCGTACGAGTTGGAAATTACTGGAAAAGACCATATCGGTTTACATGAACTATATGATGAATATTTTTAGGGTGTGTTTGGATCGAGTGATTTGGATTTGAGGAAGGGATTTGGAGGAAGGATTTCAAATGACTCTAAAATGGAGTAATTTGAAATCCACCATAGTTGTGGAGAAAATAACTTAAAATGAATGCCAAGGGATTTGAAATCCATCATAACATGAATTCATCCAAACAAACTCAAATGGATTTGTCAATGAATTTGAAATCCATAGTTTTCAAATCCTTCGATCCAAACACACTGTTAAGTTTTTGTATAATTGAATTTTGCAATGCTGTTTTCTCATTTTTTGTGACACGCGCCTTTTTATTCCATTACTTCATCATGAAAACCTTGGAGTTCGATTATGGGTTTCACCAATTTAGGTTGTATAATATGTCTGTTCTTTCATTTTGAATAGGTTGCACTTAAGACACTAATAGTTATCCATAGAACTTTGAGAGAAGGTGATCCCACATTTAGGGAAGAACTATTGAATTTTCAACAGAGGGGGCGGGTCCTCCAAATGTCCAATTTCAAGGACGATTCGAGCCCCATTGGTACGTGACAAATATATTTGCTTAAAACAAATGAGAAAAGTGATAAGACAATAAAATAACAATCATTTTCAGAAATAGAATAATGCATAATTACTTTCTTTTTTCCCAGCTTGGGATTGCTCTGCCTGGGTAAGAACATATGGACTTTTCCTCGAAGAACGGCTAGAATGCTTTAGAGTACTTAAATATGATATTGAATCTGAACGTCTTCCTAAACCCGCACAAGGCCAAGATAAGGTATGTTTTAGTTCTCATAATCTGTTGTTTTGTTTGTTTCGTTTTCATTTCTGTTGTTTTAGTGTTCAAACCACAAAAAATGTGTTCGTTTAGTCACTTTTAAAACAAAAATAACGCTTATTCTTGTCTGCATGCTTTATAGTCAGGGGCAGAGGTGGTAATTGGGTTGAATGGGTCGGGTTTGGGCCGGGTCCGTCCATGTGGGTTGGGCTTAAAGTGGGTCGGGTCCAATATCAAAAAATATGCATGCATTATAGTTGGACCCAACAAGGACCCAAAGTGGACCCATTTATGAATCAATGTGGTGTAAGGGGTTGTTGCAGAGCGTAAAATGTAGATTATTGACTCAAAGTGGAGACCCAAGTTGGACCCAAATTAGACCCAAATTGGGCCCAATTTAAGACTCAATTGGACCCAAATATTATTAAAAGCCAACCCAGTTGGAACTAAAATACTAACCCAACCCATTGAAAACTTAGTTTGGTTTGGGTCCAAATATATGGATGGACCCAAATTGTCACCCCTAGTCAGGGCTATATATTGAAAATTCCCTTATTCGTATGACCATCATTTTCAGATATAGAACTCCCGTTTTATGAGTAGGACCGGCATTATAAATGTTTGATACAATGTTCTTCTAATTCAAAATAACTATAGCTCACTAACAAATCAAATACAAATTTTTCTTCCCAACCTATGTGAAATAAATAAGTTATTGGAACTCGCAACAAATAAAATTATAACATAAGTTGTTTCATGATTGTAACTTATAAAGTTGAGTGACATTTTTTTTATTTTGTTGTCAGGGTTACAGTAGAACAAGAGACTTGGACAGTGAAGCACTTTTAGACCAGTTGCCTGCTTTGCAACAGCTGTTATATCGTCTTATGGGATGTCGGGTACTTCCAACATCATTGATTATTACAAGTTTTTATCATTTTCGTAAAATCATGTCGTAATTTTAACTAACAATCATATGAGAATGCTGTAATTAACCAATTGTTTCTTATTTACAGCCTGAAGGCGCAGCTGTTGGAAATTATGTAATTCAGTATGCCCTCGCCTTGGTCAGTGATCTCTCTCTCTCTCTCTCTCTCTCTCTCTCTATATATATATATATATATATATATATATATATATATATCTATATATCTATATCTATATATATATATCTCAAATTGCAAAACTTCCTACTCATGAATGTGGTTAAAGCTGAAATTTGTTAGTCTTCATGAGTTTAGGGAAATCGGTAAACCTCTTTTCCGGCTAATGTTTGTCATTTTCAGGTGCTGAAAGAGAGCTTTAAAATATATTGCGCCATAAATGATGGGATAATCAATCTCGTTGACAAGGTGAATTGATATAATTTAACGTCCTATATTTCTTAATTAATCGGTTTGTATCCCTTAACTTCTGCTATTTCAATTCAGTTTTTTGAGATGCCAAGACATGAAGCAATTAAAGCCCTCGATATCTATAAACGAGCCGGCCAGCAGGTATTTTCTTGCTTTCCAGAGCTTCAAAATGGGTTATTTTTGCATTTTAGTCATTTTTTTTACTAATAATATGATGGATTTCGATTTGCTCTCCATTTTTCCATTATAATGGTTATAATTTTATTGTAGGCTACTAGTCTTTCTGATTTCTATGAAATTTGTAAAGGACTTGAACTTGCTAGAAATTTTCAGTTCCCCGTATTAAGAGAGGTAAGTTTTCATGCTTCGATTTTTATATATTTCGAAATTTCGAGATCACAAATTAATGATTTTTTTTGCCTTTTTATGGGTTTTTGCAGCCTCCACAGTCCTTTCTAATCACCATGGAAGAGTATATAAGAGAAGCACCAAGAATGGTCTCTGTTCCACCAAGTGTAGCCTTGGTAAGTATTTTAATTAAACGAAAAATATTATTTTGTAGCATAATCTTATGTGTATATATATATATATATATATATCAATTTACGAATATGAATCATTTGGAATATATCAGGAATACCCGGAAAGGCTGATGCTGACATATAAGGAAGAGGATGTTAATTTACCTGCTGAAGAGACCGAAGTGATCCAGGAGGAACCGGGCCCACCACCGACCGTGGAGGTTGCCACCTCAGCTGCTGAGGTGGCGGTCCCTCCACCTCCTCCGGCCATATTGGAAACAGATGATCTATTGGTGAGTTCCTCAATAAACTCACTATGCCTCATAAAGTATGGCATTTGAATCTTTCTTGGAATTAAGAAAAAGTCGAATTTATCAAAATCACAAAAAATATCTATAAAAATTTAAATTAATCACATCAATGAAAACTTTCTATATACAAAAATATATGTTGAGTTATTAACACTTAGTTCTTAATAAATCTGTTTTTTTTTTTCTATATGTAGTGATTAAAATACACTAAGAAAAGGTAATGTTCCATCTCCATTCAGATTAAAAAAGAGGGCATATAAGACATGTAATTGAATGAATGCAATAATTTGCGACAAATCGAAAACATTTATATTTATTCATTAATTTTATGGGTAAAATATTCCAGGGATTGAATGTAGCCACACATGATGCATCGGCCATTGAGGAAAGCAATGCGTTGGCTCTAGCCATAGTTCCATCTGGTTAGCATTTTTTTTTTGTACTTTTTTTCGTTCATATTTAACGAAGGTTAAATATGGTTTTATATTATCACGAGATGCAGAGACTAATGATGCTTCACAAGCAAAAGATTTCGACCCTAATGGATGGGAACTTGCGCTTGTTACTACTCCGAGCACAAACTTATCGTCCGTGCAGGAGAGGCAATTGGTATGATCTATATATTTCATGTTATATATATATATATATATATATATATATATATTAGGGGTGGCAATTGGGTTGATTGGGTCGTGTTTTGGTTGGGTCCAACTGTGTCCGATGACAAAACACATGCATTATTGTTGGACCCAATAAGGACCCAATCATGGACCCATCAAGGGATTCTATCAAGCTTTGGAAGATGGAAGTGATGAAATAGTGAGAATAATGAGAATAAATGAAAAGGGAAGAAAATGAAAAAGAATTAGGGTTCTAAGTGACGTAAGAGGTTGGGATGGAAATGAAATATTATTGAGTTGGTAAATAGATTGGACCCGAATTGGACCCAGATTGGACTCAAATTGGGCCCCATTTAAAACCCAGGACCCAAATATTATTAAAAGTCAACCCAATTCGAACTACAATGCTAAATTATTAGGACCAATCATTGAAAATTTAGTTTGGTTTGGGTCCAAATATATGTATGGACCTAAATTGTCACTCCTAATATATATATATATATATATATATATATATGGACAATGCATATTCTCTAGTAGAAACAGCTTTACATATATATATATATATATATATATCGGTTTTTGAAAATTTACTGTCAAATTGCCTTAACAATCTTTGGTTTTAAATGGCAGGCTGGTGGGCTAGATTCACTCACCCTCAACAGTTTATACGATGAAGGCACATATAGAGCGTCCCAGCAACCCGTATATGGAGCACCCGCTCCAAACCCGTTTGAAGTGGGCGACCCGTTTGCTGGATCCAACACTGTTCCTATTCCTCCTTCGGTTCAAATGGGTCCTGTTGTAACCCATCAAAACAACCCGTTTGGTCCATTTCAACCCACGTATCCACAACCCCAATTGGCGGGTCCACATAATCCATTTGGTGATGCAGGATTTGGAGCATTTCCGGGTGGACCTGTACCCGACCCGCGAACGAGCAACCCGTTTGGAACCAACGGGCTCTTATAACAAAGATGCATATATATATATATATTGTAAGTCATTTCTCGGGTTTAGTTGGTTTTTTCGTATTCGAAATGAATGATACTTGTCTTGAGTTGTAGAGATATATACAATATAATTTTCGTATATTAATTAATTTTCTTGTTGATATTTGTAATGCATATTCAGATTAAAAAAAATAAAACATTCATGTTCATGAAAGTATATTTTTAATCTTTTTGTGGCTTAAAAATGAGGCTTACTAATAACACTAATCCACCTTATGTAAGCTTCATTATTCTCTAATGTGGAATGCTAAATTTATCGTGAAGTTATTGAAATTAAACCATTGAAATTATTCAATAAATCAATGTTTTATAAGTTTTTTGAAGGGGTGAAATTATTCAATGAATTACACTATTCCCTGATTTTTATTTTATATTGGGCAAAATATAAATAACCCCATGTGAAATATTTTATTGGTTGAAAACTCCCTGAACAAAATATAGCCTAAAAACCCTCTGTGAAAATTTTAAATTGCATGAAACTCCCTGTGAAAAAAATATAGCCTAAAAACCCCTATAAAATTTTCAAATTGCATGAAACCCCATGTGAATAAAAATATAACCTAAAAACCCCTTGTAAACATTGAAAAAAGTTTACCACTACGAAATATAACTACATTGAAAATTAATTGTTGGATAAAGTTTAATTAATATCATAAAACTTGATTATTAGTACTATTAATTAATTTGTAAATTTTTAGAAATATAACTACATTGAAAATTAATTGTTGGATAAAGTTTAATTAATATCATAAAACTTGATTATTAGTACTATTAATTAATTTGTAAATTTAAAAAATTTATAAGGGTTTTTAGGCTATATTTTTTTCACAGGGGGTTTCATGCAATTTGAAAATTTTACAGGGGATTTTTAGGCTATATTTTTTTCACAGGGGCTTTCGTGCAATTTGAAAATTTTACGGGGGGTTTAATAGGTTATATTTTTTTTACAGGGGGTTTTCAGCCAATAAAATATTTCACGTGGGTTATTGTATTTTGCCCTTTTATTTTTAGGTGGGGCGGTTGTCTACTCTTGTTCGACCCTAACTCCGCCACTTGAAGACGCAATATTATTTGTCGAATTGATTTAAAAAAAAAATCTTAATAATTATTCCAAAGTTTAACTACATTTTTCCTATTGATCCAACACTTTGACGCAAAATTGACGTTGTTTTGTTAGGCTTGTGATTCCTTCCACGCCAAGTCATTATTAATGAAAAAGTCTTTGACCAATGGATAAGTTCTTTTATTATTCTTTTTCTATGTAATTCACACATGACTAGTTAAACAATGCAAAATCTTAATAACACATTTAATTTTATCACGTCATAATGTAATTCACACATGACATTATTTTTCTTCTGAATTTTTGCTTAATATCTATCCATAAATAAACTTATCAAAAAAAAAAAAAAAACAAATGTATCACAATTCCAATTCATATTAATATTATTATGTTCATTTAGTCAAACTACTCTTAAATATTCAACCCAGTTGATGGGTCTTCATTTATGAATAAGAATGTTTTCATAATTTAATAAAATAATTTATAGAAGAGTATATTAATATTTTACGTTCTTGAGACGTGCAATGAGAATCGAGCTGACGGCCCAATAAGACGAGCCTATGGCCCAACAAGGCTAATATAAATATCACATTTATCAATGAATATCACATGATTTGATTTACACTCTAAAAACTAGAAACACTCTATGTTTGTTTATGTTTTTGAAATTCAATTTCAAGATTTCAAATCACAAAATCTTAAATCTACTTAACACACCAAATTTTCATCTCAATTTTCTTTTTTCAACTCTACTTTTTCAATCTCCAATACTAACTACCTATCAATCAACACATCAATCATTTTACACATTCATCAATTACAATTAATATATACATTATTTTACACACTCATATATATATTTATTTATTTAAATAATCATTACAAAAACAACTAATTCAATCATTAAACATCAACCAATCATCATCGATTTGACACATTACAATTTTCAACCTAATTCTAAAAACATAAACAAACACCTACAATTTTCACACGAATTTCGATGGTACGCCATTCCCGAGAAGTTTTCAAAATTCTAACTTAAAATCATTTTGTTTGTTTATGTTTTAAAATCCATTTTCATGATTTTAAATCACAAAATTCAAAATAAACTTAATCCACTAAATTTTCATCTCAATTGTCCTTTTTTCAACTCTACTTTTTCAATCTCCTATATAACTAACTATCACTCATATACACATCACTTCAAACATTTACCAATCAAATCATTTATTATAAATTATTTTTTCACTTTCTCTTTCATACTTTACAATTTTTTATCCATATTTTTTATATTTTTAATTTACATAATCATTATATACACCACTAACATAATTATTCTACACATCATCCATCAAACTATCACTATTGATTTGACATCTATTACAACTTTCAACCTAATTTTAAAAACATAAACAAACACCTACCATTTTCACACGAATTTCTATAGTACGTCATTCCCGAGAAAAATTTAAAATTCCATCCCCAAAACATAAACAAACATAGATATTCTCTGAGGCTTTTAAAATCGGGGAGTGCAGTATTTGAGAACTACGAAAAAACTTGATCCTATCAAATTAGGTACGCAGGCAGCTCGAAGTTACTGAGCATAACCTCCAATCCAATAAGATGTTAACTAATTTGTGGGTCAGATTAAATTACATCCCCACATATAATTCATATGATACATATTTAATTTTGTATCACCAATTAATCAGTATGTGGTTAAAGCTTATAAATACTCATACATATTGATATCTAAATCACGTATAGTCATCATATTGCCGTTTATAAAGTAGTGATGGAGGCGTCAATAATGCTCGTGATTGCCATTTGAAGGATGACTTTTGTTAAACAATTTTATATGACTCAAAAAGCAAAGCTAAAATGATGGATAATTTTGAAATAATGTCTATATTCCAATGTTTTAATGTAACATAATAAAAACAGATAGAATGAAGTGGTCTTATAAATTTATATTTAATTATGGACGCGTGACATTTGGGGCGTTCTTTTATTTCTTCATTTGAACTTTATTAAATATTATTGAGGCATTTAAGACACATGTTTACATATATAAATAAACAAATACGAAAAAATTATATATTTTGTCCATAATGTAGTATTAATTTAATTTGTAATGTGTTTTTCATATTTAGTTAAGTAATTTTAAAAATATTTGTATAAAGACTATACTTGAAACATTTTTTTTTGAGACTTAAGAATTAAGATTATGCAATTCTATAATTAAAGCTTTAATTATTCTTAACCAAGTACTCATGTCTCCATCATGACATCAATAAATAAAATATTTAATTTCTTTGAATGAAAACACAATTTGGAAAAGTATGTTGCACACTTCTATTAATTTAATTAATTAATTTCCTCTAGAGTCCCACATTATATCATGAACACAAAAAATTCCAATAACTTTATATTAAAAAAATAATTCCCCCCAATTAACAACTACTCAGGCTATATATTATTCAAAGTACTAATATAGTAATATGTATATAATTGATAGTCCCTTAATTACTTCTCACTTGAAATTACCTCAGAAAATTGGAGGTCAATCCCAGGTCAACACACGTTTACATATTATCATACATAATTTCAAATCATAAAAATTTCTTCATTAAATTTGAGTTAAAACCTTAGCATGATCAGATGAGAAAATCTAAAAGCTTCTTCAAAAATCTCATCAATCCATTCACATCCAGCTCAAGTAAAAGTAAGTCCTTTTATATTATTTTCGCAATTCTTTCAAAATTTTATGATATCGAGTTTTTTTTTTAATTTCTATTAAAAACCCACAATTTGTATTATGATTAATTTTCTTTTATGTTTTAATGGGTTTTATATGATATTTTTAATTTTTTATTTTTGTGTATGATAATTTATAGATCAAGAAGAAGAAGATTTGAAGAAAATTGCAGAAAATGAGCAGAAACATTTTTCTTTTGAGGCCCTTGTTGCAGCCACCAAGAATTTTGATCCTTCTAACAAACTTGGTGAAGGGGGATTTGGTCCAGTTTTCAAGGTAAAATAATCATCAATTACAATTAATTGCAAAAAAAAAAAAAAAAGATTTTATCTTTTATTATATATGATATGATGAAGGTTTCCATTTTATTCAATTGAATTTCATTTACTTTTCTGGGTTGAACACAATATTGTAATATGATTACTAAAAGTTAAAAATTTACTTTTGAATTCGTGTTTGACAAGGTAATTTTATGTTAGGTCGATTTCATTGTATTTGACCTAATTTTCAACATTTGATAACCAATTGGAGGTTTTCTACACCTAAACATTCAATCAAACCGTGAAAATAAGATGAGGGAATGCCTAATTGTTTTCTCTACTGTGAGCCTGTCAGCTATGGACAACCTAGGCTGATTTACCTCTCTTGTGTGGTTTGCAGGCTATTACAC
Organism: Verbascum thapsus; assembly: GCA_963669365.1. Taxonomy (NCBI): domain Eukaryota; kingdom Viridiplantae; phylum Streptophyta; class Magnoliopsida; order Lamiales; family Scrophulariaceae; genus Verbascum; species Verbascum thapsus. Next base: position 19,175,094 of record OY770105.1, read on the forward strand.
AAGAGCGGGGTTTACCCAGTGCGCACCTAACGGTAGCGGCTGCGGGTTCCCTTGTCATAAAAAAAAAAACCCGTGAAAATAAGGTCAACACTATTGAAATCGTTTTAATGTAAAATTTGACCCACTCCCTTGTCTTATACATAATTTTGGTAAAATTAAAAAATTTAATTAATTCTTAAAAAAAAAGTGAATTATGTAAAAAGTGTTGCTATATATATTTGTTATATACTACTGATTTTTGGTGAGAAATATTTGCAATTAATTAATTTTAGTGAATTTATTACGTTTAAATTTTCTAAATTACGATAAAAGTCAGTAATACTAAAACGATGATATATATCATTTTTCTATGAAAAATGGGGCAAAACCCACAAAAATAAAATGATAATTTAGAATAAAGATTTGATTTTTGATAGTGATTAATTAGGGAAAACTGGAAGATGGAAGAGAAGTAGCTATAAAAAAGCTATCTCAAGGATCAAGACAAGGGAAGAAAGAGTTTGAGAATGAGGCAAAAACACTAGGGAGAGTGCAGCATAGAAATGTGGTGAATTTGGTGGGATATTGTGTTCATGGTGTTGAAAAGCTACTTGTGTATGAATATGTGGTTAATCATAGCCTTGACAAGATTCTTTTTAGTAAGTCTTTCTTTCATTTTGCCCTTTATCTCAATCTTTATTATCCATATTTGCGTTTTTCGTCACGTAATTTAGTCAAAATTTAAAAGTTTTACTCGTATTCATTATGGGTTTTTCGTATTTAGTTATGTGCTTTTGAATTATCACACGTTTAGTTACACTGTCCAAAATCTAACGGTCAACTACGTTAGTTAACACTTCATTGATTTTTTTGGAAGAATTCATGCATTAATATATTAACATATTTTTACTCGATATCATGTGTATTTTATGGATAAAATCTCCCAAAAAAGCCTGATCAAAGTGTTGATTAACGGGGTTGACCGTTAGATTTTCGACGGAAGGACTGAATATAAGACGTTTTGAATATTACGTGACTATATGTGATAAATTCATAATATATGAGACAAAAATTAAAATTGGGATAAATTACAAGTCTGAAAATGTAATTTTCCCTATTTGAATATCAAATATGAGAACTTATATTTTTGGTACATTGATTTGTCATTTATATTAAATTAGTAGTGCAATTTAAGACAAAAATCACTGTAAAATTTGAATTCCCCATGAAAAGGTCACACATGAAAATTGAGATTTTTTTTAAAATGTGAAATTATATGACCTACTACTCGTTCGTAATAATTCAACGCGTGTTTACTAATCACAAATAATTATCCAACTTTATTTCTTCCATATTTTTCTTCTCTGTGTGGGTTTATGACTTTATGTCTATATTTATTTAACCCAAAACCTACTTGGTTGACTCTTCTAGTTGTACTGTTCATTTCTTTTGACTTTTCCAGAAATTACTCTTGCTTGGTCAAATTAATATTTAGTATCGATTTGTCTTAGTTCCAAGATTTGACTTTTACATTATCACATTGGTGTGAGGTTTGAGTCTTTCACAAATGGAGTTAAATTTTGTTCCCCTCATAATCAGTCAAAATCGGTCAATTCTACTCGAAAAATCAATCAATTCGCTCAATTTTGGTTGAAATTGCAAAAAAATCCTCAATTTCAGTTGAAACCCCAAATTTTACAAATCATATGCCACACACATGACTTTTTCTGGTCAATTTTAAAATTTCATGCAACAGAGCCCTAAACTATACATATACTGGTCAAAAATAATACAAAACTAATACACTAACATGGAACCAAGTTCACAAGTAATATTAACACTACATATTGTGGCACTTATAGAGCCCGAAAGACGAGAATCGCTAGATTGGAAACGAAGGCATGATGTGATAACCGGAGTAGCAAAAGGGTTGCTTTATCTTCATGAATCGGCTCATTGTCCCATCATACACCGAGACATCAAAGCCAGCAATATCCTACTCGACGATAAATGGGTCCCAAAAATTGCCGATTTTGGTATGGCTCGTCTATTTCCCGAAGACCAAACGCACCTCAATACACGTATAGCTGGTACCAAGTACGTTCGAATAATTTAGTTTTTATAAGTCTTAATTCTTGTTTAATATATAGCCAAATGAGAATAATTGGGATGAATTTGCAGTGGATATATGGCACCAGAGTATCTCGTGCATGGCAAGCTTTCGAAAAAGGTTGATGTTTTTAGCTTCGGGGTCGTGGTTTTGGAGCTGATAAGTGGGCAAAAAAACTCGAGTTTTAACCGAGATCCTGATTCTCGAAGCATGCTTGAATGGGTAAGAATTTGAATTTTCGGGGTGTGGATTGATAATGTGATGCAACGAAACGAAACATAAACTAAGAAACATAAAGAAAAGTTTACGTGGTTTATTATATAGTTATAGACGTTAAGTGTATGGACCGTAGTCTTGAAATAGTTACAGGGTGTGTTTGGATTGAAGGATTTGAAATCTATGGATTTCAAATTCAACGACAAATTCGTTTAAGTTCGTTTGGATGAATTCATGTTACGGTGCATATTTCAAATTCAACGACAAATTCGTTTAAGTTCGTTTGGATGAATTCATGTTACGGTGCATTTGAAATCCCTTGTTATTCATTTTGACCTATTTTGTCCATAACTGCGGTGGATTTCAAATGACTACATTTTAGGTGTCATTTCAAATACTTCCTCAAGATCTCCTCCCCAAATCCAAATCACTCAATCCAACACACCCATAGTGTATTAACTAGAATTCCCGAGACTTTCATCTTAGGAAGAATGTGCCTCTTAATTTCGGGTTACACATTTCTATTAGTTTCCTTGTCTATAATATGAATTTATGGTTTTTATGCCTTTCTGAAGCGGGATCAAATGTATATCATGAGAAACTCATGTGGGAATGGGATGCAATCTGACCCACGACATTAGTTAGCGTTTTAATGGATTAGGAGCTGCTCAATAACTTCGTTCGAGCTGCCTAGGTACCTATTTTGATAAGATCAAGTGTTTTTTATAGTTCTCAAATATTGTGCTCCTACTCAATCTTAGACGACTCATACAAAATTTAGTGTTTCTACTTCTTAGATTGTAAGTCTTAGATTATAAGTCAGTTCCTCTTATTTTCATTGATTACGGTTATATTTATAGCAAGTGTTGTTGGATCATGGGCTCGCTTTATTGAGCCGTCAGCTCGGTTCTCATTACACAGCCCATGAACGTAAAATATTAATGTTGCCTGTACATAAATTATTTTGTTAAATTACGAGAATACCCCTATTCACAAGTGGGACCCATCCCCTTCAGATTTGGAATTGCCCTTCAATACTAGCTAAAGTATCTCTTGTCACACTCTTAAGTCTTAACATTCAAGATTACATATGAATTCCAATTTCCTCCTTATATGCAGGCCTACAAGCTTTACAAGAAACAAAGGAGCTTGGAAATTATGGACCCTACGATGGCATCTGCGGATCATCTCGATCAAATATCAATCTGCATACACATCGGGTTGCTATGTGTCCAATCGGATCCACAATCACGACCCGACATGAACCGGGTCGTGACCATACTATCAAGAAAACCAAGCAATCTTGAAGAACCCACACGACCCGGATACCCCGGGTCGAGATATAGAAGATCCAGTCGGGCAAACGGATCATCCGTTAGTGGGACTTCTGGTGTATCGAGTTCTCAATCATTAGGATCCACGAGTTCACAAAGCGAAGCTACTTTAACTGCAAGTACGTCGGATTTTACGAGCCCTCGATTATTTGATCCCAAAGGGAAACGTCCTATGAAAGATTAGGTTAAATATTCTTTTGTTTTTGTACATGAAAATATAGTTTGTTCTTTCTTTGATTTGTGATGAAATTTGTTGTAAGAGATTGATATATATTAATTAGACATGCAAGTAGAAATTTTTTTGCCACTTTTAGAGGTTATTTTTTGTGATATATACTATAGAGAAGTTTAGGGTTTTTGTATGGTATTATTTTCGTTTTTAAGTCTCGTTTTAGTTTCAATATTGAAAAAAACGAGTTTCGAGAGTCGTATTATTATTATTATTATTATTATTATTATTATTATTATTTTGTAAAAAATGAATATGTGAATGGATGATGAGTTTGTTTGAATTTAATTTATAAGTTGAAAATAAAAATGTGATGGGTTCAATGCGATTTTGAGTGAATTAAGTAATTGCTTTAATTTGATGAAAAAACATGTTTGAATGCTCTACATTTATTAACAAAACCTAGAAAAGTAGATCGAATAGTAAAAAATATGTTTTAAAATAAAAAGATTATAAAGCTTGGTATCTTATAAAAAAAAATTCTTAAAAAGGTCCTTCAAGATTCAAGATATTCCCAAAATATTTTTGCAAAACAAGAGAAATTTATTAAAAATCATTGAATGAGGGATATTTTGTAAGTACGTAGACAACTTTTTTTTTATGACAACAACCATTTGTATCATAGAATGACATGCTAGTGATCACAAAATCGTATAATAATTTGAGTTCAATGAAGCTGATTTATTAAAAATTATTGCATGATGTGTATTTTGGTAAGTAAAATAACCCTTTTTTTATGACAACGGTTTGTAGCATAGAATAATCTGCTAGCGATAGTATTTGTATGATAAATCGGATTTAGTAAAATTAGTTAATTAAAAATTATTGAATGAGAGGTATTTTAGTCTATTATCACATTCAATAAATTATAACTGATCGAGTCCTTGCATCATTGAGAACAACGCATTCAATTAAACCTTACTCATTTTATGCACTATAAACATTCCCCCGCAATTCAAACACTAGTACTTTTTATTCTCAATCGCTATCTACTTTGTTTTTTCTTTCAATTTCGAAGGTGTTAAACTTTCAAATGCGTAGCCTAAAATTAAATTAATCCACATTTCATTCAGAAATAGAAATAGCAATTACAAATTAAAATACAATACAATAATAATTATTAAGTTAAGAAAAGAAAAAAAAAATGTTTTGCACTATATTTGAATTATTTTTGTTACTTTATTATGCGTTATCTTTTATGTATATACAATATATAAATTTTACTGGTTCATTATTTTTATTAATAAAACTTTAATAGTAAATCGAAAAAAGACATTCGATATTATCAAAAAGCAAAACTATAGAGAAAAGCATTATTTATGTCAATCTATTGAATGGAATTAAGGTTAGATGTGGAATTCTATTAAATGTTCTTGAGAAAAAAAACTTGTGTTCCGGGGCTCAAAAAATGGAAAAAATGAATAGTAAATACTCATAAAGATACTATTATAAACACACATAATTTGAGAAAAAGAATAAATTAAAGCGTCCAAACTCCAATGCATCAAAATAAATATATAAATAGATCATAAATTTATTTACTTTCATAATGATTTTAATTTTAATTTTTAAGTGACTTAGTTTCTTCAAATATATATGAAACTTTTCATGTCAATCAGTAATTATAGTTTAGTAATTAATATTTTTTATAAATAAATTATTATTTAAAATACATATAAGTTGGACAAAATGAAATTCAGAGTAAAATTATGCAGAAAAAAAAGAATTAATATCAATTTATTTTTTAACAAAAAAATAAAATAGATATAGTATTATCCTTTTTCTCACTTAGTATATTCTCTTATTACCTCTCACTCTCACACACTCTCGAGAAACACTCTGACACCTGTCACCCCCATTCTCATCTTTGTTCCCTTTCACTGTAAGCATCTCTCATCATCTCCGAAGCTTTTTATCTCGTACTGTTATTTATACGAATCTTTATGCATTTGATTGTTTGCATATCGTCAATTCATTTGTATGTTCGTCCGATTCGTGTTTTGAATTTCAGTTGGAGAATTTTGAATAACAAACGATGGTGATGTTCAAGGTTTTGCGTGTCGAAACGGCGCCGATTGACGGCCAGAAACCTGGAACTTCTGGCCTTAGGAAGAAGGTTTGATTTTATGATATTTTTTGTAATGATTATTGTGCAATTCATTTTTGATTTGGTAATTAGTTTCGATTTGTGTTTAGAATGTGATGGCAACACTTATCTATTTTGTTTAAAAGTCAGTGATTGCATCTATTTGAATTATGTGTTATTTATATGATCTGTTTTTTGTGAAACGTTTTGCTTAATGGATTGGGATTTGATCATTGTGGGCAACTTTCTGCTAGAACTTGTAATAATCATCTATAGATCTGATTATTTATTATCGGTTATATTAATAATTGAGCTTTTAAAGAAACAAAATTGATTGGGATTAGTGTGAATCTCAAGGCCAGTCTGGAAAGCAGAGACGGAGCGAGGGTTTATTATCGTGGGGCGAATGCAAAAAATTAGGACAGACCTTGACATTTTTTGATTTTGGGGGTGTGAAATGTCAAAACTAGACAAGATTATAGGGAGACAAAATGTCAACAATAAAAATTTATAGGCCAAAAAGGTAAATTCTTCCCCACCAGCCCCTCTTTCGCTTCCCGGCCAGGAAGCATGCTACACAGTTTATGTGATGGCCTGAGAAAGTCTTCAAAATCAAAACTTGCTGTTAAATTTGTTGTTCAAAATGGTTAATTGATGCCAGAAAACTAATATTTGAAAATGGTTAATTTTCTCCACTATATAGTTCGGATGGATGGTTTTGGAGATTTTGAAATTCCATTTTTGTGGCAGGAAACAAATTTGCTCGTGCTGTTAAGGCAATCAGTTGCTATTTACTGTATATGAATAAAAAGATTCTAGAATTATGTGAAATGTTTTGGGTTTTCGACATAATTTTAGCTTCATAATTTTTATTTTTATTTTCGATCTTTATTGAAACAGATTTTAATGTTACAATCTGATATAATATGATGCATAATTCAGATTAAGGTATTAATCGTTTTTTGGTAAATCAGGTCAAGGTATTCAAGCAGCCCCATTACTTGCAAAATTTTGTTCAGGCCACATTTAATGCCCTTGGAGCTGATAAAGTCAGAGGTAGGTGTTTCATCATTCACCATCTGCTATATTTATTTTATAAAATGCAAAAGTTTCTTTTATCTGATGTAGGTTTTTAGGAATTCGGTCTAAAAATGACATCAGTTTGGTTTGATCTGTTTGCATTCCAAGTCGACATTTTCTGTTTTCATATATTTTTGCTATTTTAGAAAATCCACTTATATTGCTGGTGCATCAATGTTTAAAAATAATGGTGATCTCGTGAGCTTCATTTTCATAATGCATGTTGTATAAATACTCAAATCTTTCTACTCTTTCCATGTATATCAAATTTTCTTAATAATGTGAACAAATTTTCTTCTATCTGCATTGTAAGGCACGCTGGTAGGTATTAGTGAATACATTGTATGTGTTACGATTTAGAAATGTTTACCATTAGTTTATCATACTCCATTAAGACTATGCTGAACTGAGGAATGTCTTGAATACATAAATGCCGAAAAAATCGCGTTTACTTTTTAATTGATCTTTGATTTAATAAATTGTAGTGGATTGAAACTCATTTTCTTTGTTGACTTTTTATATGGCACTCATTTAATAAATTGTAGTGGATAGTCTTTAACTTTTGGCTGAATTTTTGTTCAGGCGCTACACTCGTCGTCTCTGGTGATGGCCGCTACTATTCAAAGGATGCTATACAGGTATGAGAAGTTGTTTGTCAGATGAAATAAATACTGTGTTATCAACCAGAGTTGTCGTAAAGTACATCTTTATCTTTGCTGTAGCATATGTATTGATGTTTATGGATGCCAGATATTATTTTACACTTTTTTAATCTTTATTAAATTGATTTTTAGTTCTTTTACTGCGCCATGGACTTGTAGTTTTCGATTTTCCGCAACGAGGTACAATATGTATGTTCATGTGCATTTAGTTTTTCGGAAATATGGAAAAAAGGAGAGGACTTGGACATTATGATTTTATTAAATTGAATAATTTGACGTTTTTCGTTTGGAGTAATTTGTCCATTCCACCTTATTTGGACTTGGTACAAAGGACTCAAAGAGGAGAGCTGACAGTGAAAGATGCTCTTATGTGTTCTTAAAATTTTCTGAAAACTGAGAAATAGGCGAGTTTTTGCTTTTGACGAGAAGGAAGTTGATATTCCGAAAATAAATTATTGCTTCTACTTTCTTTAGATGAGGGAGTATAATTCCAATGGTATGCATTTTTCCGGAGTTTCTACACAGATATCTTATGATTTTTTATGGTTATATATAGTTGATGTTTCTCTACTCACTTTGCGCTTTCAAGACCTCACATTTTTGACTTTATGCCTTATTTGTTTTAGAGTGAATTGACATGAATATTTCTAAGTACTAATTAATATCAGTAGGGTATAAATGAGTAATGATATATACCACCGTTTTCATACCACCGATTTTTCACTCCTTCTATTATTAGTAAATATTCATTTGGATTTAATTAATTCAATTGAATTCAATATATTCACACTTTCTAAATCAAGGGGAGGTGAAAAAATGGTGGTATGAAAACGGTGGTATTACTCGGGTATAAATAGTTCTTTTATCAAATGGCAGATCATTATTAAAATGGCTGCAGCTAATGGAGTTAGGAGCATCTGGGTTGGTCAGAATGGATTGTTGTCTACTCCTGCAGTATCTGCTGTTATTCGTGAAAGAGTAGCTGCAGATGTAAGTAATCAACTTGAGTAAGCTAAGTACTAACATCCAATTTTTTTTATTTTACACGATTTTAATTTTTATCTGCTTGTGAAACCTTTACAGGGATCAAAGGCAAATGGGGCATTTATACTTACAGCAAGTCATAACCCAGGAGGGCCGACTGAGGTACATGCCCGATTTACTTCATATTTTATATCAATATATTTTTATCCTTTCATGCACAAAGCCGTAGAACTGCTTTTTGTATTAAAGGTTTTCTTCCAGGTAAGTAAAATTTATCTGTGGATCCAATAATAAAGGCGAGTAAAGCATCTTTGCTTTATCATTTCATATTAATCTGACATTAACATGTTTTTTTTGAGTCAATTTAAGATGTTTATTCATACACTGGTTATTTGTTATTGGATTGTAATTGCATAGTGTAGTTAATGAATCTATATCAATTTTCCCTGCTCGTTTGATTCTCGATACAATAGAATGTGTTTTGCATGAAAGAAAGAAAAATTACAGCTGATTTGACAATCACGAAAGGAAAACCTAAGGAAATGGCTGTGCAAGTCATACCCTTATAGGGATTAACTGGTATGTGGTACCTGCCAATACCAATTCCCATCATAAGCTGAAGAATGTAATATGAAGGGTGTCAATTTGATTAAATGATAACACTTGCTTAGTTCTTCAATTGAAAATGTCAGCAATGAGATATGTCTTCAAACTAGGCCTTAAATAAGCATTCAATTCTTAATTTATCCGGTTTTGTTTGACAGGATTTCGGAATTAAATACAACATGGAAAATGGTGGCCCTGCACCAGAGGGAATCACTGATAAGATATATACCAACACAACCACAATCAAGGAGTACTTGATTGCGGAAGGCCTGCCTGATGTATAAATCACTTTTGGAACACACACATACACACATATCCACACATCTTTCTCATATTATCTAAATGCAATTACAGGTGGATATCTCTGCAATAGGTTTAACCAGCTTTGCGGGTCCCGAGGGGCAATTTGATGTTGATGTTTTTGATTCAGCAAGTGATTATGTCAAATTGATGAAGTATGTTCCTTCATAAAATTGGCATTAATTATAAATCATGCCCTTGAAAGGGAATGGTTTGTAATGGAAAGGGATTCATCAAATTCAGTGAATATCTACATCAGATGAAATTCGGCTATCTTCTGATGCTAATTCTCTCCATTCTTTATCAGTTAATATTTAATGTATTCCAACTTTTTTTTTTTTTACTTATTTCTTTCTAGGTCCATTTTTGATTTCCAGTCTATCCAGAAGTTACTGTCATCTCCAAATTTCACTTTCTGGTATGCATGTGAATTTAGAATGTGATTTCATGTTTGAAATACTTTTCATTATTTTATCCTTAACTAGTGCTCTTGGTGTGCTAGTTATGATGCACTTCATGGAGTTGCTGGAGCTTATGCTAAACGTATATTTGTCGAAGAACTAGGTGCTCAAGAAAGCTCTTTACTGAATTGTGTACCCAAGGTATTAACTTTTTATTTTAAGTACTCTTTTCAAGAAAACTGTATATATAAATAAAAATGTTGCTTTAACGCAATGATTTTGTATACTGGCAGGAAGATTTTGGTGGGGGCCACCCTGATCCCAATTTGACATATGCAAAAGAACTAGTTGCTCGGATGGGATTGGGCAAGACAAATGAACAAGATCCACCGGAATTTGGCGCTGCTGCTGATGGTGATGCAGACCGTAATATGATTCTTGGGAAAAGGTGGAATTCTCTTTTTTGGGGAATTAAAATATTATTCAACAAAATCAAAGAAACAGTATTAAGATTTTGATTTTGATTCTTTGATTGTAGTATTTACTTATGAATTTATGTCTGATGTCAGGTTTTTTGTCACTCCATCTGATTCTGTTGCTATCATTGCTGCAAATGCTGTCCAAGCGATACCTTACTTTGCTAGTGGTCTTAAGGGAGTTGCAAGGTTTGCTTTGTCTTTTGGGTTGTTAGCCTTTTCCTGCATGTCAAAATATACATAAATATTTATATCCATATGTTTGGTTTATTAGTAAAATGTGGGCAGTTCATCATTTAGTGAAATTGTTTTTGAATTAATTGTGTTAGAAACATGAAGTTTATGTCTGATATTTTGTTTTCGATTCCAGGAGCATGCCCACATCAGCTGCTCTAGATGTTGTAGCTAAAAACCTGAATCTGAAATTTTTTGAGGTACTAAATGAATATTTTCAAGACAATTTGCATTAATTCTGGAGGTCTAACTATGTTATTTCTGTTAAGGTTCCAACTGGATGGAAATTCTTTGGCAACTTGATGGATGCTGGAATGTGTTCAGTTTGTGGTGAAGAAAGTTTTGGAACTGGTAGGATATACGCTTTTATTGTGTAATTAGCATCGTTTTATTTTTCACCACATGGCCAGGTTTATAATTTTTATACTGTTTTTCAACAGGTTCGGACCACATACGCGAGAAAGATGGAATATGGGCTGTTTTGGCTTGGCTATCTATTCTTGCCTATAAGAACAAAGATAATATTGGGGGAAAGAAGCTAGTGAGTGTTGAAGACATTGTTCGCCAACATTGGGCTACATATGGGCGACATTATTACACTCGATATGATTATGAGGTATCTATATATGATATGCATCTGGATATCTATATATGATATGCATCTGCTCTTTTTTCAATGACATATATATATATATATATATATATATATATGTCTCGCTTTGCAAAACATGTTTTTGCTAATTTGATTTGTTTTTGTTTTTGTTTTCAAGAATGTTGATGCAGGTGCTGCAAAGGAACTGATGTCCCATTTGGTGCAGCTGCAATCCACACTTTCTGAAGTTAACAAGTAAGTTCTCTCCTTTTTTCGATTCCCAAATAAAGAAAGCGAGGTTCTCTTTCCATTTTCACTAAGGGTGTGTTTGGATTGAAGGATTTGAAATCTATGGATTTCAAATTCATCGACAAATCCATTTAAGTTCGTTTGGATGAATTCATATTACGATGGATTCCCTTGTCATTCATTTTGACCAATTTTCTCCATAACTACGGTGGATTTCAAATGACTCCATTTTAGATGTCATTTCAAATCCTTCCTCCAAGTCCCCTCCCCAAATCCAAATCACTCGATCCAAACACACCCTAATGTTTTCTCCTGTACATGCAAAGTCAAGTTTATATGTTGTAATGTCTTGATTAAATTGCGCTGCATGATTGGATGCATAAAACTGCTCGAGTTGCCTCCGCCTTATGTTGAATGAAATTGTTCTAAGAATTTATATGTCCTGTTTTATGGAAAATGCTCCTTGTCGAAGTTTAATTTTTTCTTTTCTGGTTTAGTGTTTTTTCATCTCAATGATCTTTTATTTTATTTTCGTCGAGATAAGGGTGTGATCCAATGGTATCTACTTCGTTTTGTAATAATAGGAAAAGTCGTCTACTGAACTCAAAGCTCTAAAAGTTGTTATTAACTGGGCTTGGCGATAAATATATCGCTTGTTGCTAGAGGTAGCGAACAAAAACAATTTCGTGAAATTTTCTATCTCGACTTTGGCCATTATTCTTGTCAATTAATTTAATTGAATTATGCCAGGTAAGATCTCTCTAGCTGATAATAGTTTCTGATGTCCCTTCAGTCCCCTCTTGGTGAAGCTTACACTTAAATTTAAGAAAAAATAAGAAAAAGGAGAAAACTGTCAAATTATGAATAATAAAATTCAATTTACCATTTGTTGCAAGATTTTTTTTCAAATTATTTGTAATTTTGAGATATTTTTTTATAAGAAATTTTTTACGACATGCCAAACAAATGAATTTTTCATAGTTTTTAACTGTGAAATATTTTTTTGGGAGTATAAGTGGCCATCCAATTGAGGCCTATATCTCTATCCTTCTCAACAAATTTATATATCTGATCAGCACAAGATATCTGTATCTGTATATGCTCTGCAACGATGTATAGTCAACTTTAAATACGTACAGATTGAATCATATCTGCCAACATATAGTAATCTTTGACCAAGTCGAAGTTTTTTCATACCATACTCGAACACTTCTTTGCAACAGCATTATAAAGGGAATAAGATCAGATGTGTCCAAAGTCGTCCACGGCGATGAATTTGAGTACAAAGACCCTGTTGATGGTTCCATCTCAAAACATCAGGGAATCAGATATCTCTTCGAAGACGGGTCCCGATTGGTAAATCAATTGATTCTATCTAAAAAAACTCTCGGGTTTAAACTTAAATTAGCTGAAAGTATTTAGCTGAAACAGTGTTGTCAATATAATTGAGCAGGTTTTTCGACTTTCTGGAACGGGTTCAGAGGGTGCTACTATCCGTCTCTACATAGAGCAATATGAGAAAGATTCGTCCAAGATCGGCAGAGATTCTCAAGATGCACTTGCTCCTCTGGTTAGTCCCCCCTCCCTAATGTGCAGTATATATATATATATATATATATATATATATATATATATATATATATATATATATATATGTATATATATAGATATACACACGTGAGTCTGTGTATATAAACATAAAATGTATCTATGTTAATTAGTTGGGATAATTCCATAGACATTTCATTTATCGGGATAATTACCTTCTCATGAGGTTTTGCAAGTAACCGAAATTCCCCCCACGTCCCTGCTAGACCCTGACAGCTCGAAAAATAAGGGGCAAAGTAATTTAATTTTAACTGACCGGTGTGGAGTTGTAATATACTCTTAGGGTGTGTTTGGATCGAGTGATTTGGATTTGGGGAGGGGATTTGGAGGAAGGATTTGAATTTTGAAATGACACCTAAAATGGAGTCATTTGAAATCCACCGTAGTTATGGAGAAAATAGGTAGTGAATGTTGAGTGATTTGAAATCCATTATAACTTGGATACATCCAAACGAACTTCATGGATTTGTTGACGGATTTGAAATTCATAGATTTTAAATCCTTCAATCCAAACACACCCTTACTGATGGGGAAAATTATTGTAATTTCTCAAACTTTGGGGGTGTTTTCATAATTAGGTGTCTCATATAGAGGTTTTGCAAGTTACCAAAATCCTCCCCACACCCCCACTGGACCCTTACAGCTTGAAAAATAAGGGGTGAAGTTGTAATATAATTTTATCTGACCGGGGTGAATCTGTAATCTACTCTTACTGATAGAGAAACTTATTGTAATTTCTCAGACTTTAGGGTGTTTTTCATAATTAGATGTCTCATATAGAGGTGTATGTAATCGACCCATATATATATATATATGCGCGCAAAATCAAGAGACTGAATTGGTTGTGTATTGTGCAGGTTGAGGTTGCTCTAAAGCTGTCTAAGATGCAAGAATTCACCGGTCGTTCTGCCCCCACCGTTATTACATAGATTCTGCTGCAAAAAGTGGCTAAAGAGTTTTATTTGCAAGTGTTTCTTACAATAAGCAACGAGTATCATATATATCGTTGTTTGAAGAATATTCGGTATAAATTTATATTTACATATACGTAATATACAGTGATGAGCCGAGACTAATGCTCGTGGATATCAAATTGTTGACACAATTTTGTTTGGAAAACAATAAGGAATGTTGTAGTTCTATGTGCTTGTAATATTTTGATCTGCATTTGGTACATTTGCAGGCCAATGTATGTTTGAAATATTGTTTCTGTTCTTTTGTTACTAGATTTATATTGAGAAACTAATTGCAATAACTTGTGATTTAAATATACAAATTAGATTAAAGATGGACTAGTAGAATTTCTGAACTTAAAGAAACTGTGAGGGAAAATCCTAATGTTAGTCTTATTAGATATAGTTATTTTAGTTTTAGTCCTACATTTTACGAGATGTTAAAAAAATGTCACACTAGTTGCAATATTAGCTCATATTTTAATTTTGTTATTATAAATTGTATTTTGTCCTTCAATTAAGTAAAATGTATTAAACAATCCTTAAAAAAATACTATTTCTCTCTTTCCCACAAAAAATAATTTAAAAATTAAAAAGTAGAATATATATGTTTATTCAGATGTTCATAACATGATATAATTATTTATCTTTTTCGATCATTTTTTATTTTTTCTGATTTTTTTGGGATAAGTAACAATATTATTTGTTTTGGGGGGTGATATAGGTTATATAGTATAAGGAGCAAAATATAATTTTAAATAACAAAAGTAAAGTATAAGACTGACATTGATTAAAAAAAGACCAATGCTGCAACCTTATTAGATTATTGACAATATTTTCAAAATTTTGTAAAGCGGCTCGTGGAATTAAATTTGCAATTTTCTCAATCTTTAAAGACATGTTCTGAGCTAACTCGAAAGAGCTTGTGAGTTAACCAACTATAAGAATTTACGTAAAATTAACTATATTCATAAATTAATAAAAATATAATCAATCACATGATAAATATAATTTATTTTTAAAAATTTCATTTAATAAATAAACTCGGATAACATAATATTTCCCAAAATCGTAATTAGGTGCTATGCCTTTGGCCACCAAATATGATAATGAAACCCTGTCTATACTATAGCCCCCACAATAGTGAGAACACAATAGAAAAAGAGCAAAGGGCAAAACCCGTGAGTATGAGACCACAATTAATTAAAATACGTACAAATCTTTGTTATATCTCACTCTCTCTCCAATCTGTACTTTCCCCATTTTCACGTGCATGCCTAATATGCCTCCCAATTTTATTTGTCTTTCTCTCTTATTTATTATGTACTCCAAAAACTTAGCCCCATTTGATAACTTAGTTCCCCTAACACTTCTAAAATCCCACAATATAATTGCAATAATTGTATATATGCACACATATAAGTATTTAATAATATGTGAACAATGTCAAATTGAATTAGTATATATATATATATATATAAGTATTTAATAATATGTGAACAATTTAAGAACATGTAAACAATTTCCAAATTGAATAGTATAGGATTTCAAGACTTTAAATTAGAACGATAATCCTTAAAATAATCAATTGTCGTCTAATTCTAAAAAACTTCCTTACACAACACACTAGCCTATAAATAATTAAAAAAAAAAAAGTTAGAATAAATCAACATCTAACTCTAAATGTCCAAAATCTTTTCTAATACAAATCATATACCTAAATTGAGATGAAAGTCGTGGTTGCTAGAGCTTTGGTTTAGGTGCAATAGATATATATTGAAAAGCTCACAATAGGCGATGCGATTTGCTTTATTTGTTATAGGGGAAAAATGCAAAAAAAAAAAAAAACATGTGTTAATTCGAAAATGCAAAAAAACCCATGTGTTAATGAAATAAGCTGAAAGGCACCTTGTGTTATTCAAAAGTCTGCAAATAATATCAATTCTTTTAGAAGTTAACATGGTTGTTCACGCGTTGGTGTATTAATATGATTTTTAAGTTAAACCCTTTTATTAATATGAAGGGTATAATGGGCATTGCAGGTTAAAAATTAGCAGCGTAGAAATCTTTGACGGAATGAGCACGCGGATGTTATTTGTAGACTTTTGAATAACACAAGATGCCTTTCAGCCTATTTCATTAACACATGAATTTTTTTTGCATTTTCGAATTAACACATGTTTTTTTTTTTTTACCCTTTATTATAGACATTTTGATTTTGTGAATATAAATTATATGATTTGTCAATGTTAATATTTTTAATATTTTTGGGATTTTTTTTTTGTTAATTGTTATGTTAAATTTACTATATTATTTGTAACTTCCATAAAAAGAATAATTTCGAGGTGGCTCAGACTTGGCTTGAAGCTCGTATAAATTTTCAAGCTAAGCTCAATTTTTTGAGAAAAAAATTAGTCCAAATTCAAGTCTTAACGACAACAACTCCCATGATATTAAACTCAGTGTGGAAATAACCAAACTCGAGTCGATCAACTTTATTGATAAACCTAGTTATAACGTGTACATTATTGCATCTCATATCTCTTTCCAATCTCAATCATAAGCTAAATTATATTTTTCTATTTTTGGAATATATAGTTGATATCTAGGGTTTTAATGAGGACTGCTAGCCTGGATATGCCTGCCATAAAGACAACTATATATTGGTTGAAGAAATGGGGAAATAAAAAAAAAATGGGGAAATTGAGTTAACTAATTAGTCATATTCAATATATTTCTTATTGCAGCCTAATTACCAAGATACTATTAAATTCAAGCTCCTCATTAATAACAAAGATATATAATTTAATTAATTGGGTTAATAATTTAATAAAATTTAAACTCGTGATATTTTTATTCGAAATAATTCCAGGTTTTGGTGGCCACAAGAAAACAATAAAACCTTGTCATATGTTCTCATAATTCAATATCATCCTTATCTCCTAGCCTCAATAATATTGTTTAGCTTAATGTTTGACTTCTTAAATTAACTTAATCAATTTATGCAAGTTACTTCTTAAAGTATGCTACCAAATAAAATTAAATGAGTTGGCGCAAAAGATTATGAAAACAACTGGTATAATCACGAGTGATTAATTATTTCAAATAATTTTGCATGCATATCCAAGAAAATCTCAAATATTTGATTTGTTTGTATCCAATTTAAAATCATTAAATTATTTTTGGTATAATTTCTCGAAATTATTTCTATAAAGTGTTATAGGAAAATGTTTTCAAGATATATACCCGAAGAATGTTAAGGGTCAGAAAATATTTTTGGTTGAGCGGATTGTAATTTTTGATCGACTAAGTTAATATGTTAATTCACATTTTTATTTTGCAGTAACACATTTGGTTCACTTGGATATTGGGTGTAAAAAAGAGTGGTTCTTGAAAATTAGGGTTGTTTTGAGAAATAATTTCAAAAACAAATTATAATGTTACCGACATAACATAATCGTTTTTTAAGAAATGTATCTTGTATGAACTTTAATTTTAACACATGACACATATATACATATATATGAAATTATAAAATAGAAGATAAAACATCAAATTAAATTAGAAGATTCGTACGTACCTAAACCATGTCTTTTGGGAAACTAGTAGAGATGTACATCGGTTCGGTTCGGTTCAATTAACAACTAGTACTGAGTTGTTAATGAACTTTCTAATAACTTATTCAATTTTCTAAAAGTATATATTTTATTTTCTCACTAATTAGGCTTAAACCATGTACTAAATGCTTATTTGTTTTCTTAAAAAAAATGGTATAGGAATAGTAGGTATAGTCGAAGCTTTATGTTATGTCGAAAAGTGTCCGGTAACATTCTTATTCATAATTTACATATTAATATATGAAGTATAGAAAATTTAATATATTAAATTTTAACATGGCGTGAAACCCCTTTTTCGTTAAAAATGAGCGCATTTTTTCACATTTATAACACTATTTACCTTTTAATTATATGAAAAAGATTTTAAAAATATCAAAGTAGCATGTTAAAAATGTACAAAAAAAAACTTGAAAAATACCTTCATTTTAAATGGTAAGGAAGGTTTTTAGCAATTTTAAACTATAAGATGCTTTATAAAAAAACCCATAAATTTAATTTTAAAATCATCATAGGACTTCACTTTATGATAGCTCATTTTGGTGATACCTTGGTTGGGTTATTAATTTTTGGCTTTTACTCCTATAATTTATAAATATTTATAATTTTAAGATAATGATTATATTTAATCGATTATTTTGTATTGTTCACCAAAGGCTAATAATATGGACTAAAATAGTGATTGATCAATTCATTTGATTTAATCCAAAGATTAATTTAAACTAAACACCTCATTAGGTTATCTAAATAATAATTATGATACAAAAGTAATTATTCCATCACTAATTAATTAATTCATTAGGTCAAAAGTAGGTACTTTTTAAAATGTATTATCTCAATTTGCCAACAAAACTTCACATGCCTTATAAAACAAAAATTAATGTAGTAAAATATGTATAGGCTTAGACAAGATCTCAAAGGTAACCCCTCAGAGAATCCATCCCATGTACTAATGTCAAATTACAGTATGAAAACATCATAATTAAAGTGATAAATCATTACTCCACAATTATAACATAAATTATATAATATTTTCCACTTGATGAAAAGCTAAAAGTTGATTAAGATGAGATGATTTTTAAGATGATCAAAATAGATTTCATGATATATTTGTCACGTCTCATTCTTGAACCCCCATTATTTAGGCTTTGTGCGCGTTTCTTGGGAATTGCATATTATGGAGATTTGTGGAAGTTTAATGTGATATACGGCGTATTTAGTCATGTTTTTAAAAATGGAGGACATATTTAAAATATGTCAAATCTATGGTAATTTATTGAATTATAATATTTACTTTAATTGTAAAGTATGGGCGAGAAAGAGAAAAAATATTGTTATAGTAAATAATTATTGATTGATAATTGATGTATGATATATATATAGTTATAAATGATATTAAAAAAGTAAAGTGAAAAAATAATTGAGTGAGTATAATTTGGGGAAATGAATTTAGAAACTTTTTCATCCAAAATCATAAAAAAATAATTGAAAACATAAACGAGCATAGCTTTATATATATATGCAATTATTTTCGTAATGTTTTTTCATCAAGAATATTGCATCAAGTTGAAAAAATATTTTTCTTTTAATTAAGGTTAAGCACAAGGACATCTAGATGAGTATAACAAAAATATTTCATTTCAAGATTTTAATATTATTATATTGCATAAATAAGTTTGAATTTTCATAAGAGTTTGGCAATAATAATTTTGTAATAATTATTTATCATTTTTCAATTATAGATTAATTCTTCAACTATAATATCTAACATATATCTTAATTACCAAAAGACCAAAATAGTAACTAAAATGTTACATAAGCTACAAAATGAATGGCTTTTTAGCAACTTCAAATTCATAAAAATCAGGTCCACAAACAAATGTTACAAAATTGTAACCTTATCTTATAGAATCTGTTCTCCAAAAAGTTATCCGTTATCACCCATGCCACAATTTTTTTATAAATATACATATAAAGACAGAATATATATGTCATATTTTTGGAAAGTTTAAATATAAAAATAGAATACTCAAGTAAAATTAATTTATCTTGTGATTGGCTATCTAAACATGACTTTATTTGGAGATGTTGAACACCTATATAAATCATCATGCAAAGTATATATAGTGATAGTCCAACCATAATATTGGGGAATGCCAATTATATATCTAAATATTTTATTCATAACTTTTTAGGGTAATTAATTACACCAACCCATAATTTTTGCATTTTTGTAAATCAAATTTAATTTTTTTTAGCATTTTTTGTATCTAAATTATACTGGTTTTTACATTGTCACTGGACTTCTTTATTTTTATATTTTTCTTTATCTAAACTAAACGAGTTTTTTCAGAATTATATACTCTTAAAAAATTAGCTGAATATTCATCACAATTATATTACATGTGATCTCTTAAGGCAAAAATGTGGCCATTGTGGTCAACTATTTTTACATTCTTTAAGTTGAAATAATATTTTAAATAATAATAGTGAAACTATTAGAAAATTTTATTTTATTTTATAAAATATTATATTTATTCTTTTAATTATGTTGCATGTGATGCATATAATGGAATTACGTTAGCAATATAAAACTGTGTAAATATTCAAATAAGAAATTGCACAAAGTTAAGTTAATTTCAAAATACAAAAATACAAAAAACGGTTATTTATTTGTACTCCCAATATATATTTTAAACCAATTTCTTATATATATATAGCATTCCAAAATATTACTTAAATACTCCTATGAACATATAAGATTTTATTTGTACCCCAAAACTAAATTAAAATCTCATAAGCTTAAACCATGAGAACAACTATGCCTTCAATTTTTCTTATCACCATCCTCTCTCTCACAGCTTCCGCCGCCGCCGACATCGCCGCGGCCCCTTCCCCCTCTCCCTCCGCCGCCGCCGCCTTCGACACGGCCAACGCCACCGAATTCATCCGCCTGAGCTGCGAAACCACACTGTACAAAGAACTCTGCTACCACTCTCTATCCGGCTACGCCAACACCGTACAACAAGACCCAGCTCGGCTCGCCGCCGTCGCCGTCGGCTTGAGCCTCTCACGCGCCACCACCATGGCCCTCTACGTCGCCAACCTCTGCCGCCAAGACACCCCCGACCCACGCGCCGCCGCAGCTCTTCACGACTGTTTGAGCCTCTTCCGGGACGCCGCCGACCAAATACGCGGCTCGATGAAACAGATGCGGCGGCTCAACGGCTCCGGCGAGGAACTGAGGTTTCAGATGAGCAACGTGCAGACGTGGATGAGCGCGGCTTTGACGAACGAGGACACGTGTACGGATGGATTTGAAGGGGTGGCTGATGGGCCGGTGAAGATCGACGTCTGTGATCGGACGACGAAGGTGAAGGAGGTGACGAGTAATGCGTTGGCTTTGGTGAATAGTTATGCTGCTAAGGTTATCCCATGATATTATACATATTATATATTTTTGTGTGAAAATTATTAGTTTTTAGATTTTGTGGAAAATAGAATATATATTTATTTGTATTTAGTGAAAATGTGAGAGAGTGAGTTGATAATTGTGATAAATAATAATATATTTGTTTGTGATTACTTTTGAAATTATGGAATTTAAATATTGTGTGCATGTCCCAATAAGTGAATCATCACACAAAGTGATCATGAAAAAACAAGAGTATAATTGATAGAGATAATTATTAGTTAAAAATAATTGTTTTACCATCTTTTTTAGTTATAATTTTGATAAGAAACACATGCATTAAACATAATTGATTGATGTTGATTGTTAATGTTTGAATATTACAACAAAATTCTACGTGTGTATATATATATATATATATACCAATAAAGTGCACTTTGTTAATTTGCACATCAACGATTATATATTTTTTCAATTTTATTTTTAAAAAATTATATAAATATTAACATAATATTCATAATCCAGAGGACTAATGCAAGTTATAAAACTACAAACAAAATATTTATGAGCGAAATTATTGGACTTACGTTATCCTAAAGAAAGGGTACATGCACAAAATCTTGCTTAATTTAAGTTGTAGTTTTTGTTGTGTCTATCGACTTTCAGAAATTATTTAATATTCAAACTAACTAATATCAATTTCGTAAGATGTCAAATCAATGTACATTTCTTCCAAATTTAAAAATTTATAAACATGCAACTGAGTTCATAAAACTATTTAATACTATTTATAATGTTACTATCTATACTAAAAATAATGTCGATACAAATGTGTTGATGATTAAAGCACAATTACGAGTTCATAAAACTATTTAATACTATTTATAACGTTACTATCTATACTAAAATTATGTCGATACAACTGTGTTGATGATTGAAGCACAATTATGTACCGGAGAAAAATAATTGAAAATAATTACCCTTTACAAGATTTGTGCGATTTAACGTATAGTTGTCGACATACATTATAGCAATAAAATTTTATCAATTTTTAAAAAATTATAAAGTACAAAAGACTTGTTATTCCAATTATATCTACTATATATACTATTTATAAATCACATAATATTTTATTTATGAGATTCTAGTTAGAGGGAACTATATATTGCAGCAAAACAAGTGTCACATCTCACATTGGATTCATATAATTTAATGTGATTGTGTAATGAAAAGACAAATTCTTTCTAATGTCGCATGTGAACTTCGAATTTTGTAACTTTCTGTCTTGATTGAATGGTGCAAAATTATCTATCATTTTGTATTCTTTAAGAATATATTTTCTGAATAATTTTTTTTTTAATTTTTCTAATGTTGTAGATAGTGCAAAACATGAAAAGATTTGAGGGTTTGTGACAAAATGAAAAGTTTAATCAGGTTCATGAGAAATACTTACTCTTATTTATTTCAGTTTATATATTGGCATTCAATGTATCTTTATCTAAAAGTTTAATTCAGATATATATTCCATCAACAAATATTTATTTGTTACACATGAAAGCTAAAGAATTATTGTTGTGATTCAATTTAATGCTTGAAATTTTTGGGGTTTTGTCGTAATACCTTATATAATAATCAAGATTTTAATTATGAATTATTGTCAGAGAGATAGTAAATTAATTAATAGATAAATTCGAAACATGCTTTAATTTTTTAGATAATTTCTATTTCCTCTCTATTTAAGATTTATCTAATTATTAAGGCACAATAACCTAATTAATTCATTTTCACAAAAACCCCAAAATATATTAACACGTAATAAATACATATAATCCTTGTATTTAAACATACGAAATCATGATTTGGATGGATATGAACATAAGAAATACAAGAAATAACCACCACAAATACAAGGACTTGGATTTAAACATAGAAATCCTTGATATTGTAAACATTTCGATATAAATTGAAATTTTATAGTAACTCAAACTCTAAATCCATTAAAGTTTTGACATTTAAAACAAAAAAATAATAAAAATCTTCATGCAAGTCCCACCATTATTTGGGGAATGCCAACCAAATATTGGAAGATTTTATATATTCCTATTCTTTCATGGCTTATTACTTTATTGATGGATATAAAAGATTTCTTTCAAGGGAAAAATTTTAATTGACTAACTTAATTTATCATTAAGTGTAGGTATGTATAAATCACATGACAAATGATAAGTATAAATTTGCTTATTCCAATTTAAAAAATAATAATTTGAATTAGAAAATCACATCAACAAGATTGTTACACATAATTACTAAATTGTTGCAGACTTAGGTGTTTTTTGCATTTACTTTGCCTTCCAAGTTGCATGCATAATCATTTACTTTGGTATCTTTTACAAATTATTTATCCCCTAATTTTTTTGAATTTTATCATTTTACCCTATTAAAATATAAAAATACAAAAGCTTTATTTACATTATTTTATATTTGCCCCCATCTTCAAACTCTGGCTCCATCTTGTGCATATAAAAACGATAGAATTTATATGATAAACAAACATTACCACTTATTCAAACAACACTAACCCAAAATCAATCAATCAACCATAGTTAGTACATGTTTTAACGTTCTTATCAAAACTATTAAGAAATATTTAACATATATAAATATTTTAATATATATCTAAAATCTAATATATAAAATAAAAGATTAAGCACTATTTAAAATAAAAAAAAAATGTTCTCTATCATCAACTTTTTCACTAACTATTAAAATATATTCCACTTTTCAAAACTTAACCTAAATTTATTATCTTCACACAAAAAAAAAAAAAAATCATAGTAAAATAATTCTATCACATCATCATGGGATAACCTTAGCAACATAACTATTCACCAAAGCCAACGCATTACTCGTCACCTCCGTCACCTTCGTCGTCCGATCACAGACGTCCCTTTTCATCGGCCCATCATCCACCCCATCAAAGCCGTCCGTACACGTGTCCTCGTTCGTCAACGCCGCGCTCATCCACGTCTGCACGTTGCTCATCTGGAACCTCAGCTCCTCGCCGGAGCCGTTGAGCCGCCGCATCTGCTTCATCGAGCCGCGTATCAGGTCGGCGGCGTCCCGGAAGACGCTCAAACAGTCGTGAAGAGCTGCGGCGGCGCGTGGGTCGGGGGCGTCTTGGCGGCAGAGGTTGGCGACGTAGAGGGCCATGGTGGTGGCGCGTGAGAGGCTCAAGCCGACGGCTACGACGGCGAGCCGAGCCGGGTCTTGTTGTACGGCGTTGGCGTAGCCGGATAGAGAGTTGTAACAGAGTTCTTTGTATAGTGTAGTTTCGCAGCTCGTACGGATGAATTCGGTGGCGTTGGCCGTGTCGGAGGTGGATGGAGAGGGGGCGGGGGCGGAGGAGAAAGCGGCGGTGACGGCGGTGTAAGCCGTGAAATAGATAATAATTATAGTAAGATAAAATGGAGGCATAATCATTGTCATGTTTTGATAAGCTTCAAAGATTTATTTTCTTGTGTGTGTTTGATGGCAATATGATTCATTGGCTAGGGAGTGGGTATTTAAATATATTGATAATATAATACAAAATTGAATACAATATTAATTTTTTTTATTTTTTATTTTGTAAAAAGTTACTTATAATTATAATTCTATATATCAAATAATGAAATAATATTAAAAATAATTGTATATAATATTTTCTAGATGGCAATGTCTATTTCTTAGCTATGGCACATGTGTGTGATTATTTTGTTTTTGGTAGTGGGGCTCGAAATCTGAATAATGCCCTATTTTAAATATTTGTAAAATTTTGTATGATTGACCTAGCTATATTTAAAAGAATATATTTGTAATGATATCGGATAAAATGTGCTTTATAGTAATCATAAGTAAGTTTATATATGCATTCTTTTTAAGCATGTAGGGCATACCTAATCACTATTTATTATGTTTTAAATCTTTTTGCCCAAATTTGGATTTAGTGAGAATGTGATTTTAACATGATCACATGATCTCCATTCACAAGTATGAGTGATTGTGATAATTATTATTGAAATACTTTTACATTTGATGATATTAGGTAGTAAACCCAATTTATTTTAGAAATTTCTCATCAGAAAACTATGGTGAAATTGGATTTTTCCTTCATGATAATCAAGTGATAAGGCTTCAATTGGGTTCTAAATTACAAATTACAAAAATCTTCTCCATCCAATTATACCTACTAGCATTACTATTTATATTGCAAATTGTAGAGAAATTCGCATTTTATAACAATGTAACATGTACAATACTTTGATATATTTTTGGTAGTGATAATATTTGAATGGGTCATGCTAATCTCACAGTTTCCTGTGAGATTAGCACCTACAGCTGTGATTTTTTTCACAAAACCCACCTTAAATTTCTTTATTTTATTAATTAACCCTACAATATATTAGGTAAAATTCTACTATAGCTAAAACATTTCAATTAGGTATGATTTGGTGATCTTCTACTCTAAAAAAAATTACGTTAAGTAAACAATAAAACAAGAGAGACTCGATTCAATTTAAAGTGCGATTTTGAGATTTTCTTCTCTTTCGAAAATTGACAAGGTATTAAAAATTAATAATATATAATAATATTTTTTTTTTATAATTATGAATTAAATATAATAGCAATTAATACGCTTGCTAATCGTATGATTATAGTGCAAAACAATTAATTATTATACTTATACAATAGTACCGATAGTTTTTTAATTTTAACCTTTTAACATGTATTTGATAAAAAAAACGTATTTTTAAATTATACAATTTTGATATTCATCAATATAAAATGAGATTAAATAAGAATGTCCGTTTTATAATTAATATAAGATTTTTGTGAGACAAAAATGTAGATTAAAAATAATTAATTGAAATTCATTTAAATGTTAGAATATCTGTAAAGCCTAATATAATTATATATAATCATGGGAGATTATTTCTTAAAATTTTATATAAACCTAGCAGTAGCAATCATATTCTATTATTTATATTCTATTAATGCCATAATTAGTGATTAATACTTGCTACGCTCATATTCTATTATTTATACTCTATTAATGCTATAATTAGTGATTAATAGGTGTCTGTAAGCCGCAACAAATCTTACAAACTGTAAGAAAAGATTTTTCCTATTTGAATACATTAATTTAGGGTTCGTCGGACAATTTAAATACAAAAGTTGCTGAAATTTTGAATTCTTTTGAAAATAGGAGTTAAACTTTTGACTAATATTATAAATTTCCACTAATTTTGACCAAAATTAAAAAAAAATTAATTAATTAATTTTAACCGAATTTTTTTAAATTATAATGATTGGTTGACAAGATTATGCAAACTTGATCAATGTCTAGATAAAGGGAACTATTGCATTAAAACAAGTGTCTCATCTTCACACAAGTCACCACATTTGATACATATTATATCATTATGTAATGTGAAATTATTTTGGTAATAAAAGACAAATTATTTGTGAACTGTCTTAATTTCTAGTGTCGCATGTGAACGTCGACTTTTGTAACCTTGTGTTGTGATTGAATGGTGCAAAAATAATAATCTTTTTTTTAGCATTTTTTAAGAATATAATTTTCTCAAGTGTCTTTTTTTTTTGTGTTGATTGTATAAGACATTCCAAAATTTCAAAATGTAGAACCTTCTTTGTCTCATTATCTTTGTTGTCTGATTGTAATGTAAAGGTCCTGAAAATTGGACTGTCTTTTTTGTTTTTAAGTTGGGAAATATTTGAAAATTTGTTGTATATTTATAAGGGAATATGTGGATCTAGTGTAACTATTATTATAAATAATAATATGACATATCGGATGTAATAAAAACGATATAATATATACAATAGAGCTATTATGTCATATTGAATCCAATAGGATCGATACATCATAATTTTCTATATAAATTGGGTAGCCGTAAACTCTAAAGGAAAATAAATATCGGGTCCAACAAAAATGATATATAGAATAGAGATATTATGACATATTGAATTCAACAGAATCGGTGTGACATACTTTTCTGCTTAAATTGAGTAATCGTAAACTATAAAGGGTAAAAAAAATGGACTTTTCAAATTTCTAAAAACATTAGACGATATACTATAATTTCCTACCCACAATTGATTTTGGTTTAATTGGCATTTGCCGTTGAAGGTATTTTTTGTTGTAAATAATTCTCTATTTCATGTAAATGACATAATACTAAATTTTGAAATATAGTATAAACTAGAGCAAGATATATATATATATATATATATATAATATTTTTGCCTGATAGTGAGTAACTTGCATGTGGTGTAAAACATTAAAGAAACTTTTACTAAAATTAATATAGCCTTCCATTCTTAGGCCGTTAATAAATGGACCATTGGGCCGTAGTACTCTTTGGGCTTTTTCCTCTTCTTCATCAACCAACTTTGAATGAAGTGATTTGGAAAAATTGGGCCTTTCTAAGTTGAATACTTTTGTTCAATGAAATTGCACAATTAACAATCTAGATGTGACAAGATTTTGGGCTTGAGGATGATCTATAAAGTGGTCTATGAGTTACAAAATGTTGGGTTTTTTTTTTTTTTTGTATAAAATAACTCATTATAAAAGAATCAAAATCAAGAAAACATTTGCTACAAAATTAACATCTCTTTTTTTATTTCCATCTTGGCCATTTTTTCCAAAAGCGATGACGTCCATTTTTTATTGTCATTCAATCTCTTTTTGGTAACCTAAAATTCAGCTCACAACGGGCAGTGAGTCACTCTCAAAGTGAATAATATCCTGAAACGCCTTGAAATTCATGATTCCTATAGCTTGTCGAACTGGAAAAGTTTTTGCTGAATTCGGATTGTGTTGCCATGATACATACGATTATGCAAACACAATTTCAGGGCTAAACATAAATAACCCAACCCATGAACTATTGTAGTATATACTATGAAATCGAGTCAGCCGGGTCGACTCAGCTCGAACGAGCTCTAACCGAACTTCACGAGCTCGAATTTTTAGTCGAGTTCGAGTTTGAGCCCACTTCTCTCTAAAAAAAGGCTCGCAAGCTTTTTTATTTTTTAATATATTATTATTTTTATTATTATATTAATAAATATATAGTGAATAATTAATAGTTTTAAAAAATTCAAATTTCAAAATTTCTCGCCGAAATTTTAATTTTCAAGCGGGCTCGAGCTCGTCTCACTTACACCCCCTATCCAAGACATATGGACCATTCACATGCTACCACGTGGTATTCGTTTTATTGACCCAAATATTAAATCATGAATAGTAAATGTCTTTAACCCTTAAAATAGTAAATGTCTTTAACCCTTAAAATACCTTCAATATTCATTTATGAGGTACCAAATAATAATTCTCTTTAAGACTCTTACAATTTTACACTTTGTATACAAGCCAACACAATACAATAGCTTAATTTAATCCAATAAAATAAAACTACAACAAACTTGATTCTTATTTTTTTAGGTGCATAAACATTTCTATCATCTTAAGTGCAATCTACAATATAATTATTTTGATAATTTATCTTCAATGATTTAGACAAAGTTCGTATCAATTAAATTCAACCCCAAATCAACTCTCGATCTCAAAATGATATAAATTAATCAATATTGCGTAGAAGTTAAGTTAATCAATGCCATATCCATGGGACCATTAATAAAAGAATATAATATTGTTTCACTAGAAGGGAAAAAAAACGTGACACAATTTATGCCCAATGAGAAGATAAGATTAAGAATAATTCCAATAATAAATAAATGAAAGTGTGACATGATTTGATTGAAATAATTGACCATAGATAAAGGTCCACCACATGTAGCAGTAGAAAGGACACCCACTCACCATCCTAATAGTGTGATCACATTTTTATGCATATGAAAAATGTGGATTAGCTAAGTGGTCCACTTGCACAAATATCCAACTTTTTATTTTTTTATGGAATTAAAATTTTATTAAACATAAGTTTACTTGTATGACACATTTGATCAGAATATTAAGATCTCATTTATTTAGGAGGAAATGTAATCTAAAATGATAATTAGATTTTTGATGATCTAATTCCATGAATCTATTAGTTCCAATATGACATATTCGATAGACTATTGTAAAAAATTCTAATCATCATACTTGTACGATTATAATACTAATGCTCTATTTATTTGCCAAAAAATAAAATTTAAAATGGGAATCTGGTGATTTGATTATTAGAAATCTGATTCCATAAATCTATTGAAATTGATACGACAGGCTGTAAAATATTCTAAAGAATAAATTGAAAAAAAATTACTAGGTTGATAGGTCAATTGTTATTTGAAATATGATTCTCATAAAGCTATCTGAACACTAAAGACGAAGGAACATAAAGTTGGATAAATTGATTAAATAGTTATACTATAAAGTTTATTGAACCCACATATATCTTTATGGTTGTTCAAAAATATTATTTATTGCCAAAATGAAGACATTTATATACTGACTTTTGATAAGAATTCTACTCAAATACTTTTTCTAGGAGAATATTTTCTCTTCGAGTAATACTAAGAGGGTGTTTGGCTTAATTAAATACAGTTTACAACTTAAACATTTTATAATCTTAGCCAAACACCCACGAAAATATAAGGTCATATCTCTAAAATAAAACACAAGAAGAAATAATTTTGACATATATAGATTAATACAATACAATACAATACTGCAAAGCTGGTTCAAACTTATTATAGACTTATAGACCATCAAATTCCAGAAATACAACCTACTGGTTACAACAAAAAACATAAAATTCCTACAAATATGCTTATTAATACCCTTTGGTGATCGAAACGGGACTCGATCCAACAGCAGAAGATGCCGAAAACCCGAAACCATTAGACTCCAGAGACTCGCAATCAGCTGTGTTTTTGCCAAGGCTGTAGTATGGCGACGCGTTCATTGCCCTGTAAAAGTCGTTTATTTTTCAATATTCATAGTTTTCTCACTAAATCGGTTATAAAAGCAAATTATATATATATATATACATGAATTAATATTTTCTTTTGAAGAGAAAAATAGACAATAAAATATCAAAGTACCTCTCCTTGCGCTTCTCCAGAAACCGAGCCAGGGATGCTTTACGGGCCTGAGGAACAGCTGCAGAGATAAACACAAAGCTCGGGTTTTAGTAATGAGCATTTGAGTACAGATGTTTGTTTGGCTCTCCAAAATTCAAAAACATTTTTAATATAAAAGCAATAGTTTTATTTTGAGCAAGACATCAGAAAGATTACTTGTAATATTGACCCCTCGGACAATTATAAGGAAGTAATTTTCAATAGATGAACAGAATATGAAATTACTCATATATGACGAGTGACGAACAATACTAATTTCTATGATTTAACGAGAAAATTGCAGTATCAGTACCATTACATAGGTCATAGTGCAATATTATTCCTAATATTTACAAACTAGTCCCATTGGATGTACTTTTTACATTTTTAGTCCCAATCATTAGAAAATGGACCTTTAAGTCTATCCGTATTTTAACAGATGGGACTATAATTGTAAAACAAATGCGCCCTCTGAGACTAATTTTTCAAGTTTGTAAATAACAGGATTATATTGTGCAACAGGCCCTCTACTACGAGAACATTATTGCTATTTTCCCTATATTAAGAAAAAGAAAATCTTATGGAAAAATGAACCACAGAGTAATTTGAACGTAAAAGCTTATTATGATAATATCAAAAATAAGATTTATGCTTTGCCATATTTTGCACAAGGTACCTGATGCCATCATAGCCGTTGCAGCAGCAGATCCAATGGACGAAATTGCTCGAGGAGTCTCGACTTTGTTCACAGGAGTGGTCGACATGCCAATGTTTGTCGAAACCTTGATGTAATCATTGTTAGCATCTGGAATATTGGAATGATCACATGTATGTGGCATATTCACCCGATCTGCAGCTGAAAGCTTCACAGCAGATGCTTGCTTGTGAAGCTTTGATTGAGTCATGTTAAATGGGATGTACCCATTTCCCGCCAGAAACATAATTGCCTGAGCCTGGAAAGTTAATGGGATTTAGTGAAATGATAATCAGAGTAAATAACATAGACAATCCATATGTGAGACATTAATTATGAAAAACATGTTGTGGTTTGAGAAACAACCTATTTACAATTTCATCACCTGATTTTTGAGTTGTTAGGATAAGATAGAGGGTGTCTTGGTAATTTATAAAACATCAGTGGGATCGTGATATTTACCCATTAAATGAGGGTTTATACACGTAATTGTCCCTAATAATTAATATCTAGAAGATTATGGGAAAAAGAAAAAAAATTGTCCGCAAACAGGCGAAAAGAGCACCTTCTCAGGGGAGATGTCATCAAAGACATTCACAGTTCCACCATAAAATATGGTCAATTGAGCAGGATCCTTAGAATTAATCCTACAAAGAGCAGAAATATGTTCAAAAACCGTTTGTAAAACATACTATAAATCAAGAGATCTGTACTAATGTCAGAGAATTTTTGGACTAAAATAACATATTAATAACAATAAACTTTGGATAATGAACATTAAATGTCAGTTAAAGCTTGTAGCTCACCGTTGCTCATTTGTCCCGATCACAGGAGCAGTTGAAGGAAGGTATGAGTGAGGAGCAGTAAGAGGATTTCCACCAAGAAATTGTTGCTTAAAGTTCTGAGAACCACCCATAAAATAAGGCTTTAGAAAGGAGAGATCATTGAAGATGAATTGCGGGATAGCAATTCAAATCTTCTGTAACAAATTGTGTAACATCTTATGTTACACGCATCTCTGCATGGCATGTATACAAAAGGGTAGTTGCAATATGAAGAAACAATTTTCAGCTCTATCTAACAACTGTAATAACCGACTACAACTATTAACTTCTCTCAACACAAATTGCTTAAAAATGTCAATATCATGAATCAGAAGAAACCTGAAAATCACCAAGTATGTCTGCACCCGATTTCAGTAAGTATCCATGAGTTGAGAGTAGATCGGACTTCATCTTTAATGCTTTGCCTTCTTGTTCAGATTTCAAAGACATAAAATGAGGAAAGACTGATGCCTTGTTAGAATGCCATGGAACTCCCGAATTCCTCCCCAGTCCTTTAGATCACACAAAAAAACTGTCAAATTCAAATATAGCACTTTATAGAATAATTCACTACTATTATCGTCATAAATAAGAGGCTTGATTAAGAATCCATCGAATCTAGATATATTCAAGAGAGAATTGCATATGAAAGCAATAAATTACAAGTATCTATTAGCTATAAGAAAAAAACTTAGTGATGAATCGCAAACCACATACCAAATTTAAGGAAGTATGGCATACTCTTGCTGCTTTTATATGTAGACTGTAGAGCATCAACACTATCTGCTTCTTTAATACTATCAATTGCCAGTTACCGTTTTTTGCATCAATAAAATCATTCTGATATTCGATCAAATTGTTTGAGATTTAAAGCCAATTGAAAACCTTTGAACATCTTCAACACAAGCAAAATCTTAACTGGTCAATATGTTCTTAAGGAGAAGAATATTCACCACTAAATTTTAATGTCACCAAAGGCTACAGCATCAGTTAATTCACAATATTAACTTAATTAATTACTCTTTTTAGCTCATATTCCAAAATCTTAAAAAACAGAGCTTCAATCAGTTGGAAGTTCACCAAATTCAGATAAATCTTTATTATTTATCCATAAACTCTAACTCCAACCAAACTCAAAACAGTAAATATATAAAAGAATCTAGTATAAACACAAACACAAAAAAAAACATAAAAGCTTGAAAAAGAAGCTACAAAAAGGAAAGATCAAGCACATAAAAATCAAAACAACCGATTTAAACACAAATTCCGAAAACAAAATCACCAAATCACTATGGAACAACAATTATCTACATAATACAGAAAAATAAGCCAGAAAATTTAAACATGAACTCAAACATACAGAATTTAGACAAATAAAGAGAAATTTCACCAGAATCCTCGCAGCCTGTCTCAAGAACCTCCTCCTTAACAGCAACAGTGTCCTTATTAGAGTTCAGTCCCAAGAAATCTCTCTCCATAGCTCAAAATTTCAAAGCAAAAACGAAAAGTAAAGCTGTTCTGTTCACATATAGAGAGCAAATATTTTGAGCGAGAATAAAAGAGGTCGCATTTGTTCCCCTTTTGTAGGTCCATTCTGTCTTTTTTTTTTTTTTTACTTTTCTTTTTCCTTTTTCTTTTATTGGTCTTCTTTCTATTTATTTTATTTTATTTCATAATATTTAGGTGAAATTAGTACAATTGTTGGTTTTGAAAAGATAAAAAGGACATGAATATTACTTTTCATTTTTTTTTTACACTTTGTGCTTTAATAATAAATAATTTAATTATGCATATATTAGAAACACTTATTTTTTTATTCGAATATTTGAATAATCGCTGAGTTATGACGCTTATACGAGCATAACTCGTAGTTTATATGATAAAATTACTCTGCTAAATATTCATTAATATTTTTAATTAACGTATTTAATCACTAAAAGGTATCTTTCAAGAGATCTAAATATAATTATATCATGACATAATTTTTATTCTTTAATATTTTTGTCTAAGAATCTAAGATAAAAATAAATTTAAATGTTAGAAGGTAATAAAATCTAACTATGACTTTTGGAAAAGTGGTTTTTTTTCCTTGTATCATTGGATTTTACAAGTATTAAATATTCCTTTTATATATTCCACTCCACCTTGTATTATGTATTAGTTAATTAATAATTAATAAAGCTTTATTATTTTGATTTAATTTTAATAGCCAAACAATATTTGATTGACCGTTTTGCCCCGGTAACTCACCACGTGCGCTATGGTTTACTTGAAGCAACACGGCTCTGACGCAATCCATCATATTTCGACACGTGTCAACTAGTTTTATGAAGCTGTTGAGTCCGTGACTAATTGACTATAGCTAAACGTGCCTAAAAGTGCAGGCTTATAGAATTTTGTATTTAATTTTAAATTATTTTATTTCGATCATTTTTTTATTTAAACGTAATATTATTTTATTTTTTTATATATGTTAGAGATCAATTAAAACATGATTAACTATTTATTTCATTAATATTTTTCTCTTTCATATTTTATAATTATTTAACCTCATTTCAATGTATCACTATTGCTAGACTCGTGTTCATTAAATGATGTACTAGTGTGATTTATTAGTTCAAAAATAAATTACGTTCAAATTAGATTTAGTAATATCTTATCTGTTTGAATAGATTTAGTAACTTTTAGAAAGAATCTCAGTTCCATATCATAATCATCTACATATAAATAATTGAATAAACAAAATGATTGTGATACAGAGAAATATGGGTCTTATTTAAGCTTGTAAATATGAGTGACATAAATCGAACGACCCAAGGTCAGAGATACCCTTATTTACATAAAAGTCCATCGTGGCTCTATAATTGCAAAATACTACAAGATCCGCGTGTTATTAAACCACTGATCAAATATCTCTTTGGACTTGCAGAATCTACCCCACATATCTCAGACACGTGTGTGATATCCTCACGTGTTCTTTTACCATTTGTACAGTGTGTCAACGCAATAAATACACCTTCTCAATACGTAAGGAGAAGTTTTAAACGGAAGCACTGTATCAAGCATTATGATTCATTAAGTGATTAGATTTAAGAATACGATCCTACATACAGTAGAAACTCGATGAATTAATACCCGATTATTTAATAAATTCTATAAGATAATATTTTTGGCCGGTCCCGATTCGGGGATAGGGTGCTAAATTAATAATTCGCTAAAATTATAAAATAATATATTTTTGATAATTTCTATAGACCTCATATACAATATAAATTAATAATTCCTTATATAATACATATTATATGAATGATTTATGAAGATTTCTTGAAAAATGACTCAATTGTCTTTTGTTTTTTATTGAAATCAATTTCACCTTGAATCTCGTCTCAAATTTTCCTTATCATTGTAGAACTTCTGGTGTTGTTTTCTCATAGCTCAACAAGAAATTATTCAATGTGATTGCCACTTTAATAGCCTCGTTTCGCGAAGGGGGCTCCATGATAGTTTGAAAGGTGTTTGTAAATTGAGTATTTCATTTTAAATTAATAAAATATTAATTAATATATAAATTAGTAATTATTATATTTATCGATTAATTAATAACTCTTTTATTTAATAAATTTTGGTGGTCCCATGAGTATTAATTTGTAGAGCTTCTACTGTAAATATACCGAGCTGAGATAAAACGCATATACGATCCTACCATACAACATAAATTATGACCGATCATAGAGAAATATACGTTAGTAGTCTGAGTGAACCCAAGTACAGTCTATAACTTATCAACAAACCAAATAGAGTTATATAAGAGTCCATTGGCTTAATCTGAATCAACCGTCAATTTACGATCTAGATCGAATAATCCTTTGGGTAGACAAGATAATTAAGTGATGATATATAAATTTGTACAAAGCAACGTTTCATCTTTAAAGCAAAGTTAAATTGCCATTGGTAATAATTTCAATTTTAGCTAAAATGCTGCATATAGTAGTTGTACCTTCACTTTCACATGACTTGGGTAATTGCTGTATGGTACAAGTACTGTATGCACGTGAATGAGTGGCATGTAAAATTCAACTACATTAGGTCCAAAAAAGAATCTTTGCTATTCACTATGTTGGAGGATGCATTTATAATTGATTTTATGTTTTAACCATCATAACACACCTTTCATGAATTATTTAGAACATAATTTAATTTTATTATAATAGTTCCATCTATATAACAGAAAATAAATTATAATTATATTTTTACTGAATTAAGTATCATAATTTTACTATTGGGCCAATAATAAATATACCAATCTAAAGTAGGATTTAAGTTCGTGATATTCAAATCAAATTTTATATAAATATATTGTTAGCTTAGTTATCGCACTCCCATAGATGACCCTATTAAATAGCACATATGATTAAAATAGCACTATATAATATGATAAAATCATTATATATATTACATTTTCATATACTAATTTAATAAAATAGGGTGAGTAGGATAAGGCTATTAAATAAATTAATCAAAAGTTGAAAAAAATTATAAAATTAATGGAATTTAAAACCTTATCTCAACACATTATTCCATGATAATAGTTAATGATATAGCTAGATCATTATTTCACGTGTCTTATATTCTACTCCAATTCCTAATTAATTGCCGGTTTGACTTAAATAAAAAGTAATTAAACAACTATGTTCTGCCTAATTTTCATCATATGCTTTTGAATTTAGATATGTTTATCAATAAAATGTTAAATTTATCGAGCAAGTAATAATTAAAAATCCAATTATACGTTTTTTTTTTTTTTTTTTACTTTTCTAAAAATGTTCATACCCTTCAAACTTTCATCAACTTGCAAGGAAAGGGGAAAATTGCATTTTTTTTCCCGCAATTTAGTTCGAGTTCGATATTATATTTTCAATTTTTATAAATTGAATGGCCAATCAAATAACAAATGGTAAACTATAATCTGTGATATATAGGACTTCTCTTTGTTGGGCCAATATTGAGAGCCCAAAACTGATCCATTTAAGGCCTCCAATTGGGCCAATCTTGATTTTTATATTAACAAAGTATTTAAACATTACGCCTATATTTTGGTATTTCAATAATTTTCTTAAATCGATTTTTGTATTTGGACCTTCAAGTTCTAATGTTGTTTTATGAAAATATTTATTTTTCACTTATCTCTTTTAGCCTATTATAGCTTAAAATCACCCCATTTAGGAGGAATATAAAAACTAGCAACTATTGATATTCAATAGTATTATTAGATTGTGATGCCTTGTATATGGTTGTGATATATCCATAGCAGGATAATTTATGTCACAACGACTTTAGCAGATTCAATGTGATATATATTGCATATTACATATATATAATGAAGTGAGTAGTTTTCACCACTCATTCACTATGCTATATTTCCCAAATGTGTAATATATAATACACAATCTGTTGAACCAAATATATCGTAGAATTTTTTACCTTCTTAAGTATATATTATACGAACTTGAATAATGACACCAATTAAGATAACAACCATAGTGATTGATATATTTGGTTTCGGTTCATATATATATATACATGTAATTCTACGGCAAGTTGGATAAAATGAAACTACTTTATTATAACTTATTAAATGTGACAATAAGAAGTGTTTTTAGCAAAACACCCTCTCATCTAATAATCTGACTCAATTATTTCCGGCTTGTTATAAAATTTCTCACTATATATTTCATATCATTAGCTAGTTAGAACAAGTAATATTAAATTAATTATTTACTTTAAAAATGTCATAAAGTCTAGAAGATTATTCTTGCATGTTGGGGGAATTGCAAAAGATTATTAAAAGCTTAATCATAATGGAAAGGGATCACATTTCACTTGTTAGAAAGCATTTTGGAGAAAATTATGATTTCTCCCCAAGTAAATTGTCTAATAATCAAGTTTAAAAGTACTTGTATCTTTTAATTAATTAATTTGAATTTTATCAATATATATTGGATTTTGATCTTATAAAATAGTAAAATCAAAAGGCACCAAACACTTATACTAATGGTCTATGTGATTGATCAATAATTAAAGAGGAAAACAAACTAGTCTTAATAGAAATGATATGAAGTTATGATTGATACAATTGCAACCCATTCAAACTCATTTAACAATATTAAAATTTATCTACAGATATTATATACCACCAATTATAATTTATCATTTTCACCTTTTGAAAATATGATAAAAATTATATGCAATAAATATATTTAATTTGATCTTCATAATTTATGTTAACTTAAAAAATATTTTACTATATCAAGTATCGGTAAAAATAAACAGTAATAAATCATGATATTTCATTAATTAATCCTAATTGTGGTTTATGTTTTTATCAAATTTGTCCCACAAATTCCAATTGCAACCTAAAGTACTGGAATATTTGTCCCATCATTGTTGCTAGTGCTTTATGACAATAACACTAAACAATTTGTGCCTATAATCTTAATCAAAGATAATTTATATATTTGTCTTACAATTTGACTCAAAAGAAAAAAATAATAATAACACATTTAAAAAAATTAATCTTCTTTAACTAAATGTGACACTAAATGGAATTATGAAATGGGAAAATAGCCATCAAATAAATATGGTAATCAATAAAATGATTGAAAATGTAAAAATCCTAATCTAAGATAATCAAATGTGACATAATTAATCTCTTACATGGAAATAGCAATTTTTTCTACAAAAGTTTAAAGCTTTTTATTCGATTATACCACAATATAACAAGAAATGGACCATATGGATTCTTTCTTCTTCCAGAAAATGCATTTTGACAGTGTAGTTCAATTGCCATTTATTTCCCACCTGCTTATAGGAAAAAAAAAAGTTATTTTTTTTTTAAATTAAAATTTAACTTTACGAAATAATTTTGCTGAAATAATTTTAATATTTTTATTTACCTTTTTTTTCGAAATATTTACTTAAGAAAGCTAGAAAGACAACCAAAAGTCCAACACCAGCTATAAGTCCAATAAGAATTGCTAGTGTTTTTTCCACCTCTTCATCATTTCCTGTAAAAGAAAAGGAATATATTAATAGACCTTATTTTCCCATATTAATTTTATTATGAATTGAATAGTTTTATAATTACTTTAAGATTTGCTTAAAGTTCATATAGCCAAATGAATAAACTTATTGAAAGTTTCATGTTCCAAAATTAGAATTATGTATATAAGTAATCAAATCTCAAAGATTTTATTTGGATCCAAATACTATAATTTTTCGCGATGTCTTTCTAATTCAAACAAATTAAATTGAAAAAAAAAGAAAAAAAAAATGCTCTAGGTTAAATTGTACTTTATATGTGTGCAAAGAATAACTTATCTAAGTCAAAAATTTCTTTTATTTTTTAATGAAACTTTTTTGTTTTTTCACAGAAAGGGAAATTACTTTGGCAGCTAGAAATAAAGTAAAAGTAAAATTCCAATGCATGTCCACTATGTGGGAATAAAAATATATTTATTTTCATCCTCTATTTTATGTGTTTAGATGTTTAAGACGTGTAATTTATAAATATACTTATTAAATGATGTTTAACACGTATGAATCATCTAAATATATGAATAATGAAACACCAATTTAAAATAGAAAATTTTATCCCCACTATAGTACGGGTATTGTGAAATAATAATACCTTTATTTCAACCTTTTCTTTTCTTATCAATGCTTTCCCAATTCCACCACAACTTTTACGTATGATCACATCAAAAACCATAACTAGTAGGTCCAAATTTAAATAGAAAAAATAGACCTATAATAGGGCTAACTATTTGAATTTTGAACACAAATCTAATTTTTATAAGAATTTCTTTGAATTATCGCTATCATTCATTCTTCATAAATCATAATATTAGAAAAGAAATGCTAGATACCATAATTTTTAATTTACGTTATATTTTATCATCTTCATTGCAATGATCGTCAATATTAACTGAAAAATAATTTATATAAACGAGTGCATGTACCGTTGTTCTATTAAAAGAAACTAAGATTAATCAAGACATCTAAAATTGATCAAGACAACTTCATGGAAAATCCTAATTTTAGTTGCACAATATGTCGCGATTCTTTGTTTTAATCTCATATTTTATAGAATTTTAAAAAAACATACAAGTATTTCACATTAGTTGCAATATTAGTTATTTTTTATAATATACTAGTCTCATATTTTATTTTTATTATTATAAATTACATTTTGCCCCTTCAACTAAACATATGAATTAAGCAACTCCTAAAACAAATATTATTTTAAAAAATAATTTCAAAATTAAAAAGGTGAACATATAGGTTTTAGCGGGACGTTCATAAGATGCCCAATCATCATCTTCCTTAAATATTTTTTATTTTCTTTTAATTTTTTTGGGGTGTAAGTGAATAATATTTGCTTAAGAGTGTGTTTAATTAAGAGACAAAATACAATTTTAAATAACAAAAATAAAATATATAACTAACATTGATTAAGAAAACGATTAAAGTTGCCACTTTATCAGATTATTAAAATTATTTTTAAAATTTTATAAAGTATGAGATTAAAACTAAAATAGGGATATACTAACATTCACACAGGTCAAAAATCAAAGAAAAAATAAAACAAATATCATAAATTACCATTGTTCGACGAATATACACGCTCCGAGTACCGCGCATAGCACTTCCCCAAGAACACGTCGCCCCAAGCCGACGATCCACACTCACTTCTCAGCCGTTGGATCGCCTCCGTAACACAATCCTGGCAATCACTCATACTCAGATCCTGCACACACTGCACCATACCCTGAACCCGACCCGACCCGCCCACCCGATAGAACTGCCCCCCAGCCGTCAGATACGCCAGCACACCATCCCTCCTCGTCCACAGATCTTGATCATCGTTCCCAATCGACGGCCCACATTTGCTGAACACCACGCTCTTATCCTGCACCCCCACAAACGACGCATTATCGTACCTAACGAAACAACCCTCCAGCTGCAACGCGCCGCCGGACGCGCCGCCGCAGGTGGACCCCAGTCGGGAAACGGCGTTGACCACGCAGTCGCGGCAGTCTGGGCCGCTCAGGTCGCCGCGGCACTGGAAGACGCCGTAGACGGCGTCGTTTGCGGCGGAGATTGTGAAGTTGTTGAAGATGGAGAAGGAGGCTGAGTTAACCAGGGACGAGAAGACCGAGTTGAGGTTTGACTCGTGGGTTGACTCGGGGTCGTATTTGAGCTGTGAACAACCTGCGTATATGAAGGATTCTAGTGCACAGTTTGAAGGGCTTGTGAAGTGTGAGAAAATAGTTATAAAGAAAATAATACACAGAGATGAAGATGAAGAAGAAGAGAGATTTTCAACATGCATGTTCATATTTGAGATTGAGAGAGAATTTAATGTGAATTTTGATTTGTGGGTACTGAAAATTTACGTAAAATATATGTGAAAGATGATGATGAGCTATTTGTATGTAGTGTATTGATGAGTATATATATATAAATAGGTCAAATATGAAGTAAATGACTAACTAGTTTTGGGTGTTGTGGCATTTTTTTCCCACTTTGTGGATGCTTATTTTGAGGGGGGCTCCCTCTATATATTTTTCATGCAATCACTTGTTAAATTCTAGTTCAAATTGTGTTTGATTGAATTTAAATGTGTTTTATGAATAACTGTATTATATTTGTTATGTGATTAATTATTCACTTTATAAATAATGATAATATGTATAACTGGTTATAGTTTCTCTTTTTTCACGTTTTCTAAATATGATAAACATTATATTCAATTAATGTATTTAACATGACCTTATTATGATAAAAAGATATCTTATCATATTAAGTGCTGGTGAAAAATCAGTAAAAAATAAACTTTGATATATAACATTTCTTCTAATTAT
Source organism: Verbascum thapsus (assembly GCA_963669365.1). Classification (NCBI taxonomy): domain Eukaryota; kingdom Viridiplantae; phylum Streptophyta; class Magnoliopsida; order Lamiales; family Scrophulariaceae; genus Verbascum; species Verbascum thapsus. Next base: position 19,216,792 of record OY770105.1, read on the forward strand.
GAATCATATGTGTCATCCTTTAATATCTCTTATATATGTGAAATTAAACTTAAGTGATTATAGGGCATTCTAAAGTTGTTGAAAAGGACAAAGTAGTGCATTTTTCTTTGGTTTTGGTGGCCGTAAGGCTTTGATCTGGTTTAGTTGAATTGAAATAATTCACGAGGCATGAAAAATATTTGTTATGCGATTGTAAAATTATGATCAAATTGAAAAATTAAAATTCAATGATATATATATATATATATATATCACTTGTTATATAATTAACTAGTTGAGTTGGAATAAAAATGAGTATGTAAAATAATTTTAAAGTATTTTAATTTTTATGCTTGTGAATTAATTAATTTATTGGTCCAACTAGCCTTACAAAGCAAGGAAATTTCTATGTGGTACAACACTGCTGCTTTTATGATTCTTGTTGGAATAATTGCACGAACTCTTCTTATTTCCATATATAGCTTCAAGATTCAGCAATAGCTTTAATATCTGATATGAAATACTTATAGAAAAATAAAAATATTATATAAATGTTATATGTCACCGTTGTAACTTGATTGATTTTTCACCGCTTCTTGATTTATAAAATTTAGGTGTAATAAATGATTAAAATCAATTGATTGCAAGTGATTTTTTTACAAGTGATTTTTTTTTTTTACCAAAATCAGTGAAAGTGAAAAATCAATGGTACCATATAAAAAGTGGTATATATTATCACTCAAATTTTATATATCATCATTTCAATATCATAGATTAAAAAAGTATGAATGTAAAAAATTCATTAAAATCAATTAATTGTAAGTGATTTCTTTTACAACGATGATGTTTAGTAATTTTTTTAACAATTTACCGTATCAACAATTAGTGATAATTTAGCTAGCTACAACACAAATATAATAACTATAATTGTTTGTTACTAAGCTATCACTAAATATATTTCACTAATTATCAATAGTGAGTTTAGAATTATTAGATTTCTTAGTAGGTAGTGTTGGTATAGAACTCAAGAATGTATTATTCAAATATCTGTTATAGCACAATGAAGTATACAAGTAAATATACATAATGTAAATAGACTTATTCTATACAATAATAAATGGAGCTGAGCGGATTGGGCGGATTTATGTACACTGCTATTATGTACACAATAATGAGCCTACCCCTAACATAAAACCTACATACAAAGAAGGATCAAGTGTATAATACTTGACAAATCCATCATTCTAGAATTTAACATGTCAATCTAATCCCACATATAAATTATGCTAACAAAATAAAATGAAATTGGCTCAATTTGAACCACTAAAACTTGTCTAAGATTGCGAGATTTCCTCGTCATTTAATTGCTTAATTGATCCAAAGGGTCTATCAATTAGAGTAAAAGTAAAAGTCTTTTAGAGCTTCACAATATAAATTCCGCATGAGGTGTAAATTAGTCGAGTCGTACTGAACGTATAGATTTTCAAGTCTGTTTGAATTATAATCGAGTTTTGAAAATTGTATTTGAGTTAGATTTGATTGTTAATCGAGCCGATCATGAGTCGAACTTGAGTAGTTTGATTATTTTATTCATATTTTTATTATTATTTTTTACTAATCGAGTCGAATTTCAAAATTTATCAGACAAAAAAAGTTGTTCAAATTTAATTTGGTAAATTTTCGAATCGAGCTCGAGCTCGAGTATCGGGTAATTTGATTCAGTTTTCAGCCTTAATTCCACATTTTAATTAATTAAAACAAATTTATGTCACTCATTAATAATAGTGGCAAGGTAATAACTTGTGCATGTTTTTTAGTTCGATTTAGATCGAGTTAAATATAAATAATTTGTCAAATAGATGAAACCTAAGTGATCAAACACCCAACCCACCCAACCCAAGGTAGAAATTAAAGGAGATAGTGACATTGGTAAATTCATATTCTTTACAACTTTGCATATTTAAAAGTTATATAAAAGTTTAGAAAGTAAGGATAAAAAGATTGTCACATTACTTTATATTTGGAAGTATTCATAACTAGAATCATTCCCATTGGAGGTCGAAATTTTATTATAGTACTAAACTCTCTTATTTAAATTGATGCAACAAAATAACAGTGAAAAAGACTTGAAGAATTAAACTTAATTCAGCCATAAATTAAAGTATATTGCATACTGATATATATTTTTAATTCTGCCAAAAATTAAATTAAATTATATAATAAGTGGGATTTCATATTTTTTATAATTTTCAAACCTCTAGCAGTGATAATATGTTTATTTTTATTTTTACAACAAAAGGTAGTCAATGTATGCCAGTTTCAAGACATCAGAAATCAGTCTGATTGCAGAATATTCTTTTCTAATTTGATGTTTTATTCTGTATTTTCTCTGTTATTTTTAGCAATAATGATAATATTCATCCAAATGTTTTGAATTTCTTTACTTTATAAATTAACTTTATTTTTCAGCACCTTTTATTTTACTACAGTGACCTTTACAAAATTTTATAGCATTTTCTCGTCGAATAATTTGTCATAATTCCATCGCATATACCACATGCGACCCTTTTAAAAATGATACGATGTTATATTAATTAAAATAATATTTTCGTGTGGTTCACTATTTGAATTACACTATTCAAAAAATATCATAATTTTTAATAGAAATAGTGAATCACAACATCCGTTTAATGACATTTGTATTCTTACAAATACCAAATGCAATGTATGTAATGAAATTCAACAAATATTCCATCAAATATTCACGAAAGTTTAAATTTCTATAATTTAGATAAGAAAGTGTAAAAATAACAAATTTAGATAAAATAATGTAAAAAAAAAATATAATTCGGACAAAGAAGTGTAGAAATAAAATTAGTTTACAAAAGTAGAAAATCTCAAAAAATTCGAATATGCAATAATCATCATCTCTCATATTTAAATATACACACGATATAAAGTTTACACTCACGTCCAAATATGATATGGAATATATATATATATATATATATACACAACAACAACACATTTAGCAAACTAATACTTGCATTAATACACAACACTAACTTGTTTACACACAAAATAACAAAGTACAATCCGAATCGACAAACATTATTTAAGTCATAATCTATCTCAAACAACAATTCAGGATGTCACCATAACTATTCTGCAAACAATCTAATTCCAATTTGTTTGGAACATAATTTTCACAAAAAAAATAAAACGATAGTTCTGTACTAGTTCATCAAACATCGCAAGTGCATGAAAATAATTATATATGTATACTGGACTCGGGTTTAGGGGTGACATCGGATGGGTCGGACCCAAACCCAGATCCACATATAATATTGGGTCTGGACCTGGACCCATAGACCCGTATTCTAGACCAATGATATTTTTTAAAGTAAAAGTTGATATTTTTAATAATATTTATTTCCTATTTTTTTGCTTATGGAAAGAACTACTTTTGCTTCTTAGCCGCGTGCTCCTTAGCCATTCGTTCAAACAAGCTTCCGTCATACGCTGCTCTAACCGTATCTTTATGCAACAAACCGTTCTTGTCCTTACAAAGGAGATATAGGATTTTCCACTCCGAGTAACTCGCCAGCCTAAAATATAAATAACCCTTTTTTTAATTTGCTCGTGTAGAACGACGAATAAAGTATTTTTTTAAAAAAAAGCAAACAAAATACAATAAAAAATTGATTAATATTGAATATAATTCACGTATGTTACCATCCAGCATAGTCCTTTGGCTCTCTGTTAGACTTGAGAAACTTTTCCAACTCTTCGGATGTTAAGGCATGCGGATGAGTAAGCGCGTGGTTGGCGAAAATCGCCTCGAATTTCGATGGAACGAACCTTAAAGACATAAATCGAAATACTATTTAGCTAGAGGGTTTTTGAATTTTTTTACATTTAGTAGTGAAAATTTAATTTTGATGATCATTTTAATCAATTAAGGGTGTTTAATTTGCATAAGATTAGCACAAACAAGAAACTACACAATTACAATTTTCTTTACTATGAATTGTGGAATCGAAAGAAATGTGAACGTATATTAACGAAATCAATTAAACGAAAACGAAAAAAAAAAAACACAAAATGAGGGTGAATTCAATTTTGCGATATAAATAGTGATAAATATACCTTCCATCTTTGTCGTATACACCGGAGTCACTGCTATGTTTGCCCATTTGGATGTTTTTCACCTCAATCGGGAAATGCAGAGAAAACGGTTGCCCCTGTTTTCGAAAAAAATAAAATTTTATTTATTCTCCCTAAGTCTCTTTCGACTTATAGATTACAAAAAATGTTATATAAGTAAGCTTCAAATATATATATATATATATTTATGCATATACTGAAATATAATTGTTCTCCAATTATGTTTTTCATGTATTTTTTCACACACAGTATCAAGTTATATATGCAACGGTCTTCATATTCGACTTAGATAAACTAATTCAGATTTCATACAATATAGAAGTCATATTCGATAGTAATATTTGTTATATATGTGCCATCTAGTCGAGAATTTTCAAATTTTTGAAGGTAAAATAGCACATTGTGCAGTCTTTAATTTGCAATTACGATGATTTTTTTCCTCCAAAATTAAAAATTCCCGTATGGCAATTTCCAACCCTCAATTCAAAATATTGAATAGTTATTGTCCTTAAATTGCCAGTTTTTATCACAAAATTCATTAAAAGCGCTAAATTTACCACTCGTATTTGAAATTCGCAATTTTTATTGAAGCATATATCCTAATTTCAACCTCTAAGTAATAAGTTTAAAACTAACAAATTGAAGTAGATGCATAAGATATTTGTTTCAACTATACTTCAGAAATAAGGGATAAGATTTTCTATTTCAAATACATATTCCATCTTCTAATGTTTGACACATTTAATTTATAAATGTACTGATAAAGAAGAGATGTTTAATATGTATAAATATTTTAACACGTGTCAAACATGAACAGAAGATGAAACACGATTTGAATAAAAAATCTTGAGCCCAAAAATAAAACATAATTTTTTTTTGGGGGGGGGGGAACCAAATAGACCAGGTCAGATAGGGCAGTTGAGTCTCGTGCCCTTGATAACATTTTTGATTCAATTTGAATTAATGCAAATTTTCGCGATTTTCGTCTTGTTAGGGCAATGCTGATTTACCTAACTTACCTCGTGATTCGCAAATTATTACACAAAATCAAAATTTACCAAGTGCTTACTCTAAAGTTAGCGGCTACAGATTTTCATGCATAAAAAAACATTTTTTCATACACTACAAATAACGGTGAAAATGAGTCGAGTCGAGTCGAACCGAACGCATAAGTGTTCAATCTTGTTTGAATTACAATCGAGCTTTAAAAATTGTGTTTGAACTTGATTTGGTTGTTCATCGAGCCGAGCTCAAACGAGCTTTAATCGAGCCGATCACGAGTTGAGCTCGAGTAGTTTGAATATTTTGTACATGTTTTTGTTATTTTTTACTATGGGTGGCAAAATGGATCCGGAACCACGGTTCCAACCCAATTTGGGTTGAATTGGTTCCTAAGAAAATTTTGTTTGGTTCCAACTTGATTCCAAGTTGGGTCCAACTAATTTCAACTTAGGCCCAAATCGCTTGTTTGTCAATACTCTAAAATAAAATTAAAGAACAAAATATAAGGTATTGAGTCGGGTTGGGCTTGGTCCCCTTTCGGGTTAATTTTGGTTCCCTTTTGGGTTGAGTTAGTTCCTTCTTAAAAACCATTTAAGAACCCAACTCATTTTAAAACGAAACCGTTGGAACCGACCCAAACCCAACCCAACCCAACCCAACCCGCCCGTTTGCCACCCCTATTTTTTACTAATCGAACCGAGCTCGAGTCGAGCTTTAAAATTTATAGATCAGAAAAAGTTGTTCAATCTTGATTTGATAAATTGCTGAACGGAGCTCGAACAGAGCTTTTAGCAATCGAACTCGAGTCGCGCATCGAGTAGCTTGGTTCAATTTTCACCCCTAATCCTGATTTACCTAACTTACCCGTGATTTGCAAACTATTACACAAAATCGATGAACTCTAAAATTAGCGGCTACAGATTTTCATGCATAGAAAAACATGTTTTTCATACACTACAAATAACCAATCAAAGGTATAAAGAAGAGATTTACCGGTCTTGTTTTCCGACTAAGTCCCATGTTAATGAATGCTGCGGCGACGGAGGACAACATAACCCCACATCCAATTGCTCGAAAACCTGAGAATTCAAAAACCCATTCCAATTATTAAATATAAAAATTTATCCAAAAAAATTTACTGGAAAAATAAAATAAAATAAAATAAAAAGGAAAATCAAATTAATACTGAACCTTCAAAAGTTTCAGAGGGATAAATAATCCCATCATTATTACGATCAAAGAACTCAACATGTTTCCTCAGAACATTTTCATTATTTTCCTTTCCTGCATAATTAATCACCAAAAAAAATATGATTAAACTAAAATTTCAACAAAATTGTAAAAAAAAAAAAAAACCAAATTTTTTAAAAGAAATGAAGAATAATTTCTTGCCTTGTTGTTCAATGGAACCAACAATCGAGACGGAATTTGATTCTCCAGCCATTCCTATTTTAATGCTTTATGAATGATTTTATTATGATTTATGGAATAAATTTTTGTAATGCGAAATGGGTTTTTGATTTAGGGTATTTATAGAATATATTGGGATGATTGAGAGAATAAATGAAAAGAATTTATGTGAATTTGCTTATGAATATATTTTACACGCATGCGTGTTCACATTGCATGTTGGATGATTTTTAGTGGCTTTTTGGACTCAAACTCTCGATAATTACACCATAAATAATTATTTATTATAGAAATTTTGATTTTGTGAAAATTTAAGTTTTCATGATTTGTTAATGTCATTATTTCTAATATTTTTGGGATTTTAATTTTTATTAATTAATATATTAGACTTACTTTATAATTTGTAGGGTTTATAATCAAAATAAATTTGAGTCGATTCAGGATCCGTTAGAAGCTTGTATGAATTTTCAAGTTCAGCTTGAGATTTGAGAAGAAAAGCGTATACAAATTCAAGCATTAAAGAAAAAATCTCGAATAATATCAAATCGAGCGTGAGTATGATCAATTTGATTGTCAATCATAACATTTTTTTTCAAATTGAGTGTATAAAATATATTATTTAATACATATATGAAGTATAATATATAGGGCATATGAGTCATTTATATATTATTTGATCAAATGATCCAAATAAAATTGTATATTACAATTTTTCCCATCAATATGATAAAATATATTTTTATTATAATAAATATAAATTACAAACGTCGAATAAAAAATGAATACTATAATGGATAAAATATAATATAATATAATAAGGAGACGCGTAAAATATTGTTCCTTTTTCTATCCTAATTATAAACACCACACAAAAAAAGTTTTTGGCCGCCTTATCGTTGTGAAACAATTAAAACTGGACCCATTAATAATGGATTTTCAATTTTCAAAAGCAACCTGAAGAATGTGTTGAAAAAGAAAATAAAAGTGATAATTTTGCACATAAATAAATTTGTTCACATTAAATTAGTGTAAGGGATTTATAATTTTTTTTAAACCTTTTTATCACAATCTTGGATAGTTTATAACTTATCGCATATAAGTTGTAATAAATTTTTAATTTTAAAAATAATATATACTGCTGCTTTAATATTACTTTTATCATCTTTTAATTTAGAAAATATGAATGTAATAAATTCATTAAAACAATTAATTTTAAGTGTTTTTTTTTTTATCAAAAATAGATGATGTGGAAAATCACTATATATAAAAACTATTATACATGAAAAGCCAATTATTTAGACATCAGGGAACTAATAAAACATATTTCTTTAACGTTTATTACATAAACCCTATTTTGATTGGGACTCCAACCTTATCCTCTTAATTAATTTTTCCTTTTTTTTAAATCGAATTTTGCGAAGTTTCTATAAATTAATTAATGAAAAATAACTAAATCTTTCACCTTTTTTATCTTCCCTTTCTTTTCGATAAATAAACAAAAGTATTTGCTTAAAAGCAAAAGAAATAGTAAACAAACAAAAAAGTGAGAACAAGCAAAGAAATTGGTGGGTTCCTCTAAAATTAAATAAATAATTAGGCAATTTTATACAATTTATTTTGAGATCTCTTTGAAGTTTGAAGCATCACAAATATTATCATCAAGGTTTTCCTTTTTTGGTAGCAATTATTTATCAAGTGTTTAATTATTGAATTTGAACTGAATTATGAAAAAGTGCAATTTTCTCCATAGATTTGTGAAATATTAAAAATGGATTAAAGCTAGTGTCATGTAAAGTCAAATTACAATCCTTTTTTATATTACTTTAAAAAGAATAAATACCTAAATTTCACCTACACATCTTGCTTTTACCGCTATATCGGGAGTTATAGCTTTTTTCATGGCTCGATAGAAAATTTAATAAGAGCTTATAGTGAAAAATCATAGTCACATAAATACAAGTTATTCGATAAAATTCAGTATTATAAGGTAAGATACATGCAGATTTAGGTTACATTATCTCCAGACGAGCCAAATATATAGCGAGAAAGTCTAAAACGGTACCTATAATTTTACAGTTTAGCTTAGTATGTATATCGACATTTTCAACTCCTTAGAGGATGCAACATCTCAGAACTATACCCTTTTGGTCCACCCTACCATCCTCATTTCCTGCAAACAGTACAAATTCTATTAGCAAAGAAATATACACATCATATCATTATATATATATATATGTATATCTAAATATCATGCATGTAAATTCATTAGCCATAGTTGAAGCTCGCTCTAAAAAACCCGAAGCCTCTAGTTTGAAATAGTTTTTACTTTTAGCAGGCATATATATATATAGTCGTCCAGTTGACGTTTCATGTTGAATTGCTTATATTTCATATAATTTGATCATGAAGTTGACCTTATATTGTTTGGAACTCAATGTCACTTTCCACTGATTCATTTGTTTTTATAGTGAGATAAAAGAGAACTACAAATTTAGTGAGAAGCCATAATGAACTGCAAAAAAGCTAAAATCATGATCAATTCAACAGGTGAATATAAAACAAATAAATACTCTGATAGAAAACCCTTTGCTAGTTTGACCTTTAGATGTTAAATAGGGACCAGTTAGCCAATTTTGAGGTTGTCGTGTATGCAATTCATGTCTTATATTCACCCATCCTTACAATTACATGCATTAGGCCTTTAGGGAATATGATCTATCCATGTGTATATATATATATGGTTGTCATGAAGAAGCTAACAAGGTGAAAATCTCTTTATTTTCGTACAAAAAACTTTTCTTTATTACCTAAGCATATGCATAAGAGTGTCTTTGTTTCAATCTATTTCAGGAACATCTTTATGCTAAGCAAATTTTCAAACATTTGACTCAAATCATTGGAACATTAATGAAGTGATGAAGTAAAAACACAAATTTCTATTCTACATATGAAGTTCAAAAACTGAAAAACAACAGACCTTCTGGTGGCTGAGCCAATTTTCGATTTTGAGGAGACATCATATCTTTTTTCAACTTCAGCAATATATCCTCCATTGTATACTCCCTTTTCCAATCAGCTAGCATGGGGAATAAACTGGGTTCAACCTGTCAATGTGATAAAGTTTGTTTTAGAGCAATGGTTACATAGAATTAGGGGTGTAAACGAGCCGGGCTCGAGCCGAGCTTGGCGATTTTTCCAAGCTCGAGCTGAGCCCGTGAAATATAGGCGAGAAAATTCAAATTTTGAATTTTTTTTAATATTTTTTAATTATTTAATATATATTTATTAAATATAATAATAAAAATAATAATATATTAAAACCTTAAAAAGCTCTCGAGCCCGGCTCGCGAGCTTTTCTTAGAGAAAAATGGGCTCGATCTCGAGCTTCGAGCTCGAACTTTTCGAACTCGAGTCGAGCTCGTTAGAGCCGAGTCGACCCTGCTCGGCTTACACCCCTACATAGGATGCATCTGTAAAAGCAGTAATTAGTACTCACCACTCCAGTTTCATGATTAACACAGCTCATATTTATCCGTGATTGGAACCTTACACTTGGCGGGTTATCTGGATAATCCTTCCCACAGAATAATTTTAATTGGTATATACGCCCTTCATGTACAGTCTGTTCAGAAAATTTCAAAATGAGAGACAATTTCCACTGAATATCATGCTATATTATTGATTTATAAGCAATTTCGATGCCATACTTGTCCTTGGTGATTAAAGGAGAGTTAAATAGAGTTTCTTACTAAGATCCTGACAGAATTTTGTCGATCAAACTAACAAATTACTGAGAAAATGTATGTTGAACCATCCATATCATTTTTCGATAGAAATCTGAGATACATGCCTTTAAAAAATGTCAGCACAACCCCTCGACATGAAGTATGAAATTAAGTGAATGAAACATGAAAAACAGATAGCAAGACCAAAGAATGAACTACTTGATATTATATCCATTGGCAAAATTTGTAAAAAACCAATCAAGTATGTGATTTTCTTCTAATATTGTGCACATTATTTTCAGGTCACAAAGAAAGTATTCAGTTCACAAACACCACTGCAAGATAGAGAACTGATAACACACAACATTCATGATTCAATAAAGATGCACCAATGTAAAAGATAGAACCAATGAAAGCTAAAACAAAAAGGAAATAGCGAGTGCAGTTAATATCTAGAAAAAAATACGTAACGTATAGAAATAATGGAAAGAGATAACTAACATTAGGAGGGCCAATAATGGTTCCTGTCCATGACTGCATGTATACATCATCAGCATCATCCATCCCATAGCTCACAGTTCCATCCCCTATTCCCTTCTCTCCTCTCTCAAGCTCTTCCAATAATCGAAAATTCCTGGGCACTGTAATAAAGCACTTTGTTTTATTGCCACATTAGCTAGAACAAAAAATTCCAGCAGTGTATGACTGGTCTAATCATTTTGGTTGATATTTTTACATGAACTAATAATTACCAGGTCTTCATCAATCTCATAAATGCCAAGTAAAATGGCTATGGAGGCAATATGGTTCAAACGGCAAAAATTGTACAAAATTTCAAGACTGTTTATGCAAAAGATTAATCTGTTACCCTATGATTGTTCTATGCAAAAAATTGATCTGGTTGTCTAACTCTTAGTACCTAATCTAGATCCAGGTAAATGCACCTCAAAATTACATAAAAGTAAGAAAAATCGAAATTGGGGAAAAGGGAAAGTAATAACAAGAAAAAGTACCACTTTACAGAAACAAAAATTTTTTTAAAAAAAATGGGATGAAATTCATGGACAAAAGAAATGATGGAAAATAATAATACCTATAAAAACAGATTTAATTCAACATAAAATCAGTCCAATAATAACAAATTCTAATCTCAGGCACTTCACCACAACTCGGTAAACCCTAATCCTTCAACTTGACCTAACAAATTAATGACCAAAAATAAAGAAATAAACACCACAAATCCGTTTAGAGTTTTCGAATTGATAACTTACCAACAACTGGTGATGAATCTTCGGAACCCATTTCTGGCTGCATAAAAGTGAAGAAAAGGGATTTTTTGAGGGATTTTGGGGGTGAAATTTAGTCTGAACTTTTTTGGTTCAGTGTAATAATCGAGCACAGTCTACCTTTTTGCCAGCTGTTTAGTATAAAATCGGAAGGAAAGAATAAATTTTGCTCTTGTAAACCTAATTGAAAATCGAAAATTCGGTTCAAATTGATATTGAACCGATTTTTTTTCTTTTCAAAATTTCAATTTTTCAGTTTGGTTTTAATTTTTAGGCTCGGTTAATCGAACCGAACCAAAAATCGATATATATATAATAAATATTAAGTATTATTTTAATTTATATATAATTAATAAATATTATATATAAAAAAACAGAAAATATATATAAAAGAGTAGGTTAAAAATTGAAATTAAAAGAAAAAAATGAAAAACTGAACTGAATCATGTCTTTTTTCTTTTTTTTTCCTCGAAATTTCGGTTTGTAATTTCGAAATCGAACCGATGCACACCCCTACTTGTAACTAAGAAGTAATTTATATATATATATATATATATATATATATTTTTATATACACGAAAAGAGATAACATAGTTGATGGTGATTAAGAGGGTGTTTGGCTAAGCTTATAAGCTCTACAAAAGTGTTTGGATAATTTTTTTTATCAAGATCTTATAAGACCCAAAAATAAGATGTTTGGGTCTTATAAGCAAATACGAAATAAGTTAGTCAAACCCAACTTATTTCAAAATCTTATATTTGGGATATTGTTTATATTTTTAAAAGACATAACAATCTTAGTTAATTTTCTCCTTTCTAACGATATCCTTCTCCGAATTTATTTTTATTTTTACTGTTGCACAAATTCTCTCTTATAACATTTGAAAACATCTTATAAGTCCTATGGACTTATTTTATCCAAACACTTGAAAGCTTATTTTTTAAATAAGACCAAACATCTTATAAGCTCTTAAAACATCTTATAAGTTCTTAACATCTTATAAGTTGTAAGAACTTATAAGTTGTAAGAACTTATAAGATGTTTTAAATAAGCTTAGCCAAAGTCTTCACTGACCCTAAGATAATCATTTACAATAATTTTAAATCCGTTATAACTTAATTTGAATTACTTTCTTCACCAACATGGTGTATCTCAAATGACTCTTAAATGAAGTCATTAAATAAAATTCGAATTAATGATCTTATTAGCATATCTCTCTCAAATTATAATAAATAATACAAATTTCTTCAATTCAGTTTAGATTATAATTTCTTTTTAGCTAATGTGAACGTCAAAATCATAAAAAAGTAACTAACGAGACATTAAAAAAACGTCATACCATGTTAATTAATAATTAGTTCGAATCGAGCAAATCAACCTACAAAGTAAAGCCTTAATATAGATTTTGAGCCCATTGACCATCACCAATTTTACATTATTTTTGGGAATATTCATTGACTACATAGCTAAGGGATTAAATTATTTACAAAATACAAAAGGGGAAACATAAATAAAATGAGGAAGAAAATGATTTTTTAGTATATATATATATATATATATATATATATATATGTTAAAATTATTTTTCCTCTTTATGCAATGGTGATGATTTTAGTCTATCCACCAAAATGTCTAAGGCTTCTTTCATCCACCATTGGCCACAAGCCTCTCTTGCTTCACCAATACTCATCTGCAGATTCCATTCAACAAATCATGAGTCAAGCTACATTTATATGCTAATTAATCCTTTTTCTACTTTATTATTAAATATGGGAAGATTACAATTTTCATCTGGTAATTTAACTAAAATTCACTTTTAATCTCATTTATTATGGGTTTTCTCACATTTAGTCTCATCAATTTCAAAATATCTCATATTTAGTCTCGACATTTATGGCCAACTTCCTTAGTTAACATTTTAATCGATTTTTTTAGAAGAATATAAACACGAATACACTCATACGTGGATTATATTTAATATTATGATATTTTTATTCTATACTACGTGACTCTTATGCATAAAATCTCCCAAAAAAGTTTGATCAAATGTTGACTAATGCAGTTTATTAGTTTTGAACGGTGAGACTAAATGTTAGATATTTGAAGAGTTAACATGACTATACGTGATTAATTCATAATAAATGAAACCAAAATCAAAATTGGGCTAAGTTATAGACGAAAAGTGTAATTTTTCCTCAAATACATTTTTAAGGAAATTCAATCGACCTATTTTAAAGATTTCCTTAATGAGTCGTTACTATGACTTGTAAACCCAAATCTAATTCTTTCGTAATAGATATCCTTCATCACGTAATTTACCTAAGTTCATAGGATAAGCGCAAAAACTAGGCCAAACGACCAAGATTATTGACATTATTTTGTAGTCAATATAAATTAGTTTTAATTCGATCTTATATCTATCTAAGGAATTCTCTAAATTAAGGTCGCAATAGTTTTCAAGATTATTTAATTACGTCTAGTTTCTTGATATAAATCAATTATAGTGTAACATACCCATTCTCTTTTACGTGCATTTTTTTCTGGCCAGAGTTCAAGTTGTTGCGTAACAAGCAAAGGAAACATGAATCCCTCGTGGTAGAGTTCACGACTCTTGCTCTTGAATATCCATCTACCTAATTGACACTGCAAAATACGCAAAAAAATAAAAAAAATCATGCATAACTTATAATCTCGTGTCAAGGGATAAAACACCATTAAAAAAAATTAATATTAACATATAAAAAGTGATATATAACATGACTGTTAAAAAAAAGTGAATAATTATATTAAATAAATGGAATTGGCTATTCAATACGTTACCTCAACATTTCCTAGAACACCAGCTTCCTCTAATGATTCACGAGAAGCAGCTTCTTTGATTGATTCATCAAGCTCCCAACCACCCTATTCATTCAACATTTATTCAATTTTATTTATGGGTAACATTTAATGAACTTATGGGCAATTTGTGTAAATTGTTGTATTACATAAATTCATGTAAAAATTGTATTATAATCGATGATTATATATACATAACAAGTGAGTATAATCCATTTAATCGTGTAACATATATATATATATATTATCCATATTAATTGTATTCAAGTGTATTCGATCCACGTTAATTGTAAATACTAAATATGTATAGAGCACGACCAGTCGGGTCTAAAACGTGATGATTGTTTGGATCATTGTGCTAAGTAATGACTCAAGCTCGAATTCTTATGGAATTACCTTGAATTTCGATAATAAAGGTACTATAGGGTTTACGATACTAATCGTGAGAAAATATTATATACCACAGTTTTAATATCACATATTTTTCACCGCTTCTTGATTTAGAAAGTTCAAATATAATATATTCACTAAAATCAATTGATTAATTGTCAGTGATTTCTTACTAAAACTAAAGTGAAAAATCAGTGCTATATAAGAAATGGTACATAACATCACTGATAAGTAAATAAAATAATCTTAAATTCTCTAGTTCGTATGAAAAAAGCACGTAGAACGTGTAGAATAAATGATAATTCTCATATAGTTCGATAATATTTTGATTCTGTAACACATATGTAACGTTTGATACGAGATTAAGTATATATTCTATGAATAAAGTAACAATTTGCCATAATTTACCTTGGGAAACATCATTGATTGATTTTTTTTCGAACTTACAACAAGAACTTCAATCTCATTATCTTCCGGGCTACCATTATTTTTCACATTCTTGTATCTATATGGAATGGATCTGCACAAATGAAGAATTATATATCACTAATTGTGATCAAAGTTGAAATACAAAATCTTAATGTTGAAAAACTATTAAGCTTTGTAAACACATGCAAACTTAACTAAAGCCCATAAAAAAATCAATACAACAAAATAATAGAAACTATATAATATAAATATCCCGTTATTAGAGAAAAAATAAACTCGTTAAGATTGTATTATTAATAAAATGGACTAAATCTAAATCAATACAAGATATGAGATTATAAAATTAAGAAATATATTATCTAACATATTCAAAGACGGGAAATTTTACCCTACGATAAGTCGATGATCTTCGTTGTACCTCTGCAAATGCCTTCCAGTTCGAGCAATTATATTTACCATCTTTTGTGAAAATTCAAACTTAATTTCTTTTCAAAAAGATATGTAAGAATTTAAAATCTTCTTATTTTCTCTCTTGAAAATAGGAATTTGAAAATATGATAGGTTTTTCCAACTAAAGCAAATGACACAAACTAATGAAAAGATTGTAGCTTACGTATATATATATATATATGTATGATATATGTGTGTGTATGTATGTATATATATATATAATAAATAGATGAAGAACCCAAATGAGAATGAATTATGAAAAGCTTCATGAGGAAGCAAAAATGGTGGGCGTAAGTCGTGTGAACAAATGTAAAAATAATTACTTTCTTTGGACCAGCTCGTAATAATATTTTATCTTATTTTTATATATAAATGTGATTTATAATACAAATATGTAAATTGTTTTAAGAATATAAATGCTGTGAATTTTATATATCATATAAATAGAAATCGAGACAATATTAGAGTAGAGTCGACATGATTTTGAAAGAGTGTACACAATATTTAATTAGATAATTATAAGTATACATTTCATAAATACAGACGTGTACATGATGACTCATGTCACGGTCCAAAAGTCTTTTAGGTCCAACTTCAGTAAGTTTCTTAGATGTTTCTATAAGTCTATAACAATCAATTTTTTATTATAAACAAAAATAAAATATGATTGGCACATAACTATGTATATTGTGGCCCAAATAATATGATCCCAACTCGGAAAATCCTAATTCGATAAATTCAGATCGATAATTTTTAATGTCGAACAATTCAGTAATTTGAATGGGTAACTGAGTTTTGTAGCATTGGTCACAGTTCAATTTTCTTTGAATAAATATATATTTGCCTCTTCTGATATGAGTTTGTAATATCAGCAACTTAAACTGATTTAACTCTATTGTGTGATTTGTGAACTATTATTAAAGATCGATGTTTACCCAGTGCGCACTTTAAGGATAACAGTTGCAGATTTATCTTGTTATCAAAAAGATTCTTTTTAGTGAATGAATTATATAGACTCTGAAAGAATTAAATATTACGAGAATAATCACAACTTATGATAATCACAATAATGCTACTTATGATAATTTATAGGGCTAAAGTCCTGTTTGGTGAACTATTTTTTTTATCCTGAAAGTTAAAAAATGTAACAAATTTTAAAAAAATTCAAAGTAAAGAATAGAGATCACATACCTAACACATGACACTTTCCAACAATAGCTTTTTGGTTTTTCATAGAAATTTCTCTAAAATAAACCAAAAAAAATAGTTAAATTTAATTTGCCAATAATTATATATATATTTTTTTCAAAAAAAGGGTACCACTTTAATCAGAGGACTTAAAATAGCAATTTTGCTTATTAAAATATATCTGTTAATGAAGTTTTGTGCATTTGCCTAGGAAATTAATAAAGCTGGAATATAGATCTCTTATCAAGTTTCATCGAACTTCAAGTATATTTTAAAAATGAGTTAAATATATCTTGAAAGGCTTTAATAAAACGGAAAAATAACTAAACAAAGATGAAACTTGAAAGTGTAAAGAAAATTAAAAAAATTACACACATTTAGAGATAGTCAACTTCTATATTTAGTAGCTCTCTATTCTAGTTAGTGCAACTACATATAACATAATTATCATGTGATTAATTACAATTTTCGATATTAAATTGTTAAAATTTCATCATAATTTGGTGTTAGGTTCTATATATATTCATTAAGGACCATTTAATAAATTAAACAAATCTTGCAAACTAAAATAATTTAATGACTTAAAAGTCAAATAATTTATGGTGTATCTCAAGAGGAAATTTCATTAAAGTTATTAGCTTACAATTCAAAATAGTGATTTGGGCATAAAAGATCACTTGATTTAATAATTTTTTTGGTGGGAAAATATTCAAAAAGATAAATAAATTTGTCAACATAAAATAAATTATATTTGAGACCAAGTATTACAAGTCCATTTGGTTGTTTTGTATATGTGCCATAAAGATGATCAATGGTGGTTGGTACAAGTTCTAACAATCGTCATTGCACTCATCATGTTCTTGTTCTAGCAGTGTGCAACAAAGACGTTTTTTTTTTTTTTTAAATAATTGTGTTCTAATCTTCTAAATTTTATATGCTATTAGCAACGGATAAGAACACCGATTAGGGTAATTTTTTAGGCCAGTTGAATTTTGTGGTTTTAGTTATGAGTTCGATTTCTTTTAAACATTGTCTATTTGATCTCATTTACTGTGCGACTATGCAATCCAAGCTGGTTTACCTCTGTGGTGTAAATAAATCGAGCTCGAGTCGAGCCTGATGAAATTTTACAGATTCAAGGTTGAGGTTCATTTATATTTATTTTTTTAGCTCGAGCTCGAAAATGACTAGCCTAATTTTGAAGGTTCAATCTCAAAGTCGCTAAAGACGAGTCGAGCTTGAATAAAAAAATTAATTTAGTTACTTTTTTATTTTTTTATAATTTTTTATTTAACATATAGCAATTATATAATATATATATATATATATTATAATACATGTCATAAAAATATAATTTCATTGAACCATTTTGTAGAAACTCATATTACAACAGACATAAATCAAAATATTATAATTTATTATTATGTAATTTGCATGACATACAAAAATAAAAATACTACTTATGTATTATTAAAATATGTTTTAAATAAAAATTTAAGTAGTACTTTTAAAATTTTGGGAATTGCAATTATATATATATATATTAATTCATGTCATAAAATATATAATTTAATTGAACCAATTTATAAAAACTCATATCACAACATACATAGAGAGAATATAATAATTTATTATTATATATTTTGCATAACATACAAAAATTAAAATGCTACTTATGTATTATTAAAATATGTTTTAAATAGAAGATAAAGTAGTACTTTAAAATTTTGGGAATTACAATTATATATAAAAAAATTAAAAATAATACTAATAAAAAGCTTGCGAGTCGGCTCGTGAACTTATGAACAACTACAAGTAAACTCAAACTCAGCTCACGAGAAAACTCGAGATCGAAATGTTCGGCTCAAACTCATGATATCTCTCGAGCTGGCTCATCAAACTCATGAACCAGTTTGATATACCTTACACCTCTATTTACATGTTTGTAGATTATTATATAAGAAGGATGTTTACTGAATACGCACTTTAAAGTTAACGATTGTGGATTTTGAGTCATAAGAACAAGAGTAGATATATAGGGTAGAGCTTTCTAATGAATTAAAGTAGAAAATCTATAACGGTAGGAAAGTTGCTTCAAGAAAAAACAAAAGTCGAAAGAAAACAAGTTTTAAACTAATAGTTCTTTATATCTTAAATGTGAAAGAATATTTTTTTGTCTCAATGAAAATTTCCACTAGTTAGATAGTGACAAGTTAGTAATATATAAAATTGTGTGGATGTTATTATTGATAACTTCTTTTAACTTGAGGTTTTAGATTCGAGTTTTAGGTATTAAATAGAATTATTTAAGAGAGTTAGTTTCATATTTTAGTGAAAAATTTTTACTCGAGAGTTAATTTCATATTATATACGCGTCGTTATAAATATGTCATCAATAGTCAATAATAATGAACGGTATGAAACAACTTTTTTCATTATTAGCTACCCTTTTTTTTGGCGAAGATGTCTCAATTGCACTATTAATACCTAAGTTGTTCATAAGTGTTGTCGGGTCGTTCAGGTTGACCCGAGCCGATATTTATATAGGACGCGGATCCATGATGATTTTTAGGTATTTTAATATATTTTTTTGCCATATACTAAGAGTATTTTAGACTATTTTGATTATAGCCAGATTTGTCCAATCATAATGTTTTTCTTTAAAAAAAATTCACTAACAATAATCAAGATATTAATGACAAAATGCCAAATAAAAATATAAAAATTGTCATTATTTATTAATTTTTATCACAATATTAATTTAGACCCACAACATGTGAAAGTGGCTCAAGAAAAAAATAATAAATACAATTTAAATGTGAGTATACATACTTCAAGTCTCTTGATCAATAGAAGCCAAAAAGTAACGAGGATCTGAATCAGCATCTATTAATAATTTGTGAGATTTGATCCAAAAAAATTAAATAATAATTTGTGAGATTCAGTATATATATAAAAAAAGAAATCAGTAACTAACAACCAAAACCACATGTAGTAAAGTAAGTGTAAATAAATGTGTAGAATACAATGTTTGAACAACTTCTTCTTTAATATACCTTTTGAATATATCGGTTATGTGATATATTTATAAATATGAGATAACAACAATAAGTAATTCATTGATATTAAACAATACTAATAAGACCCACACATTGATAATGATGAGAATAATTCAAAATTTCTAATATTTTAAGATCTTAAATTGACTAGTTAAATTTGAATTAATCGACAAAATCAAAAGTAGTAAGAAAAGTGTATAGTAGTGCAATAAAAACCGCATTGAGTTGGTTGGTCTGACCTATTAAACCGTCGATCGGAGATTAATTCGATACGATTAGATGCAAGACTCAGTTGCCAACCAGATAAAATCGGCAAAAAACCGGCGCGTACAAATTGGACTACGTATTAGTAGTTTTTCTTATGTAGTGTTTTCTAAGATTGAGGTTTTAATTTTTTAACCTTACAAATTTAGGTTTCAAATACCAATATTCATATATTAAAGTTTTGGATATATATATATATTTTTTTTGATGGGTCCTACTAATAAATAGGAGTATTCCCAAAATAGGAGTTTTGGATATATATATATATATATATGCTCGGAGTCCTCGACCGTTGGAAGTCAAATGGACCATGACCCAATGAAGGCTCTATAAATACCATTTTTCATAAAGGTGAAATGTGATTTATCTGATTTACACTCTAAAATTAGAAACAACTCAGTACTCTCTGGTCTTTCGAGATTGAGATTCGAGATTACGAATACAATATCTAAAAACTACGAAAAAAATTGATCTTATATCAAAGTAGGTACGTAGGCAGTTCAAAATGGTCAAGCACAGCCCAAACATTAATAACATATTTTCTTGTCTTTCATAGGATGGTTCATATCTCATCTCTACATGTCATTTTATGTGATGCATATTTCATCATGCAATATATATATATATATATATATATATTGCACATACTCACTAAATTCACTAATTTTTTCACCGAGTAAATCGATCTGACCAAATGGAATTATGTGGGAATGGAATGGTTTAAGGAATGGAATGGAGATAGGAATGGAATGATATTGATTTCATAAATCATATGATTGGTATAGTGCAGTAATGAGAAAGGAAATGAATTCGAGATACGAGATTTTTTTTAATTATGTATATTCGTATATTTGAGTTATTTATTAAACTCGAATACAAATTTGAATCCAATCTAATTCTATGAAATTTAAATGATTTGAGACTTTGAACTTTTTATTTAAAGAAAAATAACACGGGACATGATGAAAAATGGAAAAAATTAAATGAAAAATGGGAAAAATATAGTTATTATATAATGATTGAAAGAGTTATATATGTAATATTTTCTATATAATAATTCACCTTTTCTAATACTTTTTATTGATGAACTAGTTTAAGGATAAAATATTATTTGTTAAACGCAATATTATTTTATATTTTTTCAATTTATTTTTATATTTTTTTCCTATTTTTGTTACATTTGAAATTATATTTATTATAATTAAGTAATTCTTATTGACGAAAATATTTCGACTTAGTACGTACGAAAAATAATATGTATTTTTTAGTTATTTCAATGCATTTAAATAATTTTTTGAAATTTTTAATAATTTATCTTATTTTTAAAATAATTTGTGATTATTAATCATAAGTCCAAAATATATATATATATATATATATATATATATATATTGCATTCATTAAATTTTCAAAACTTTTATATTGGTGTGAAGAAAATAATATCATAAGAAAAAAAATATGATTGATTCCGGATAGGTAGGGAATAGCCAAACCCATGGGGTATGGAAGGAATCACTATTCCCATACTTTTGGGAATATGGATTCCAATAGGAATAAATATTCCCAACAAAAAAACATACCAATCATTAGAATAGAAATGAACATAGGAATGGTCATTCTATTCCCACCTCATTCCACTATACCAATCACGTCCTAGTATTCAACCAACTTCCATCATCACTTAAAAATATTAAGACAAGAAATCGACAAAAAAACCCCACTTTGCCCTTGCCTATGAACGTGATTTGGACCACCTCGTCCAATGTTAATTTCTACTAAATATGACATACATATAATAGTTTATTTCCATGTACTTGAGTGAATTAAATTCTTGTTTTTTTTTTTCTTAAGAACCCAAGTGCTTGATGACCAAATCTATAGGCCTTGTTTGTTTATGTTTTTAATTTTATTTTCAAAATTTTAGAAAAATTTAGGCCTTATTTGTATATGTATATGTTTTTCTAATTAATTTACAGAATTTTGAATCACAAAATTTTAAATAAACACAATATAATTTTATCCAAATTTACATTTTTTTTTTCAATTTTCTGCACAACTATCTAATATCTATGTATCATATGTAAATCATTTCAGATATTCATTTCAGACATTCACAATCACCATCACACTTTGCAATTTTTTAACTTATATTATATTAATTCTTATAATAATAATAATAATAATTATATAAATAAGTTTAGAATCATTCAACATATCATTCATCAATCTATTACTATTAATCTAATATATTTTATAATATTCAACATATTTCTAAAAATATAAACAAAACATCCACCATTTTTACATGAATCTAAGTACCGCTATTTTAGAAAAATTATCAACTTCCCAACTAAAAATCATAAGCAAACATACCTAAGGGTGAAAATGAGTGGAGTC
Organism: Verbascum thapsus; assembly: GCA_963669365.1. Classification (NCBI taxonomy): domain Eukaryota; kingdom Viridiplantae; phylum Streptophyta; class Magnoliopsida; order Lamiales; family Scrophulariaceae; genus Verbascum; species Verbascum thapsus. The sequence continues at coordinate 19,239,377 of OY770105.1, forward strand.
GAACAGAACGCATAAGTATTCAAGCTTGTTTGAATTACAATCGAGCTTTGAAAATTGTGTTTGAATTTGGTTTGATTGTTTATCGAGCCGAGTTCAAACGAGCTTTAATCGAACCGATCATGAGTCGAGCTCGAGTAGTTTGAATCTTTTGTACATATTTTTGTTATTTTTTGCTAATCGAGTCGAGCTTTAAAATCTATCGAAAAGAAAAAATTGTTCAAGTTTGATTTGGTAAAATGTCGAACCGAGCTCGACCAAACTTTTAGCGTTCAAACTCGAATCGAACATTGAGTTAAATTTTCAACCTTAAACATACCCTCAGGCCTCAGCATCTCAAAAAACAATTAATCAAAGAAAAAAACACATAATGTCACATTTTCAATCCAATTTCATCAAAAAGAAAAAAAAATTAACCAAACAAAGTAAAAAACGAACCAATTTTCAATAATATATAACAGATCGAATCCATAAATCAATATCAAAAAACAACAACACAAAAAAAATCAATTAAATCGAAATCCAGACATCATCATAACTTGAAATTCATCAAAACAAATCATCCCATTCCCATCGGCATCAACCCCACTGATCATCTTCTCGCACTCACCCAGCGTGCATTCCTCTCCAAGGCTCTGCAACACCTCCCGCAATTCCTCCGCCGAAATCGATCCATTTTTGTCGATATCGAAAACCTCGAACGCGTCTCTCAGATTCGCGACCGCCTCCTCCTGATCGATGTCCTTCGTGTTCAGCTCGACGAATTCTCGAAGATCGATGTGGCCGTCGCCGTCGGAATCCACCTCGCGGATCATGGAATCGAGCTCCTCCGCCGTCGCGGCGTGGCCGAGGCTGCCCATGATCGAACCCAGCTCCGCCGCGGAGATTCTTCCGTCGCCATTGACGTCGAATTTCTTGAAAACCTGCGCGAGTTCATCCTCGATTCGCGCGCGGCTTAGGGAGGTTGATCTGGAGGGGATTGGGGTTAGGGTTTCGATTTGTTCTTCGGATTTGCGGTGTTTCTTCTTCCTGTTGAACAATGATTTGAATCCCATTTTTTTTTTTTTTTTGGGTATTTGCTGTGGATGAATGAATAAATGTAGAGAAAAAAATAAAATGTGGAAATGAATAGAATTTAATAAAATTATTTGTGAATAATATGGGATTTAGTTGTGTGTTTTTTTTAACTATAATGATGATCTCTAGTTCTCTACGTGTAAGCACGATTATTATTATTTTTTATGGGTGAAGAATATATGATTTAGAAAATAAAATATAGATTATTGATGTGATTTTTGTTATATTATTCATATTTTGTTGAAATTGGATAATTTGAAAAAAAAAATTAAATTAATGATCGACAACTAAAACAAGTAACAATAAAACAAGTAGCAACTAAAACAAGTGTAGTTTTCTTATTCGGGATTCGACCGATATAATATTAGAAAAGAGAAAATTATGAAAAATTCCTCTCAACTTAGTATGAACTGTTGAATATTAAATTGACTGTCGAATAAAACGAACCTCTCATGTTAGAGCTTGTGGTTTTGAGCGATTATTTTTGAGATTTTTCTGCTTGAAAAAAGTTGATTCTATTTTGAAAACAAAAAAACGCGCCATTTTATCCTTGTTCAAGACCATTTGGTCGAATTTTGCATGATAAATATACCATTAGGGTATTCCTAATTGAATAATAAATAATACAAGATTGTTTAAGTAATAAATTTGACTAATTTGAAATTGTATCCTTTTCAAGTTTTTACTAATACTTTTATAGTTTTTCATTTTTTTTTTAATTTGAACATTGCTTATTAAACTTTAGTTAGTTTAACTTAATAATAATGGATAACAATGTAAATGATCAAATAACTAAAATTGAGTTGGGATAGCATTTTCGTCCAAAAATACAAAACATGCGCTATTCTACCTTCAAAATTAAAAAAAATCTCGAAATTAGGTGCTTACGTACAGTCACTTTCTGATTACCTTTTCTACTTTATTACGAATCGAAAATCACAAAAAATAATAATATTTTCCTTAAATAATTAGCATCGTAATTTACACAGGGCTAATTTTGCCAACGCTCATTAATCATACAACTAACATTTCGATTATTTTACTATTTACGATATCATTATTCAATCAAATCGTCCCTCAATTGTCTTTCATATACATTCCATCAAGAAGTACATATCTTAACATAATTAAATATAACCATTTTCATATAATATTATTTTTCATAATTTGTGACAATTTATTTAGATGTTAATTTCGAAGAAAAATTAACACAATTTAATACAATAACAACGGGGGATAAAGCCTTTACATTCTCCTTCAAAACCTTTCTCTTCAAGGCAACTTAAAGTGCAACTCTTATCACTGAAGCACAATCCAGTTTTCTTTTGGCTTCTAACCCTACAAAATTTCCACTTGAAATTGTCTTTGGCTCCACTTAGACATACTTCTGTTGATTAATTAAAATAAATTATCAATATGCTATTTAAAATGATAATATAATGTGTATAATATAATATGATTAATATTTGTTTAGAAAAGAGAGAGAATTTTAGAGAACTTAAAGATGAACCATGCATGCAATCATATGTATATATTCGAATAATTTGTAGAGTGATATATATGTATATATAAACGGGATTGAGAATGAATAGGATAAATTAAGACATTTAATATCTTTTTATATTGAAGAGAATGATTTGATTATATTTTCTTATTTAGCTGAATTACTCTAGCGGTGCGTTTGGATCGATGGATTTGGATTTGAGGAGTGGATTTGGAGGAAGGATTTCAAATGACACCTAAAATTGTGTCATTTGAAATCCACCGTAGTTGTGGAGAAAAAAGCTCAAAATGAATGGCGACGGATTTGAAATTCATCATCATCCAAACAAACTTAAATGGATTTGTCGATGAATTTGAAATCCATGGATTTCAAATCACTCTATCCAAACACACCCTAGATTATTTCATTTTATCGTCATTTTGTAGAGCAAATATCGTCATTTAAGTTTCTTTCTAATCATTCAATAAAGTTGTTTTTACTATTTCTCTTAAAAATATTAGTTTTTGATTTAATATATATATATATATATATATGATTTGTTTTTTATTTGTGTTTTGAGAATCTAATCTAACTAATATGTTCCTCATTCTGAACCTTCCATTAAATATAAATTGATTAAAAAAAGGGATATTTTCAAGATGATCAAATCTCATCTTATAGAATTTGAACGTGAACATAAGCCCATAAATGCAAATGACAATATTATTATAATTTTGCACATGTCTAGATTATAAAAATAATAGCATGTCATATGGAATTCAGCAAATAAAATAATAAAAATAATAAAAATAATAACAATTATAATATTCATAAATTTAAACCAAACCTGATGACAGGAGAAGCATCGAGAGCATAACAATATTTAAAAGAGAATTATTGGCCATTTCTATCTTAGTGAAAGAATATGCATGATGAAGTTTCTTATATAAGTTAATAATTCCTTAATTATGTGACTTAAGTTATTAATTATCCTCAAATAAATCCTAGTTATGATGATTTAATGACTAAGATTTGGAAGTGTGTGTTTCTTTAGGGTCAATTTGCCGTATTTGAAATAAAGATAAAATTATTTATGATGATCATAAATGCTGGATATTATTCTTTGAGGGACATAATTATTTTTCTATTCTTTTTTAGGGGGATAATAAGAGATTGGGACATTATTTAATCCATAAATCTGATATGGTCTTATATAAATATAAAAATGATCAATTTATTATTTCTTAGAAGTGCAATTGGGGTGTTTCGTGGACTGAAAATTGAAATAGAATTTTTGTAAATTAAAATTGATTTGCTAGCTTGGCATTTATATGAATTTAGTAATACCAATTAGATAATAAAATAGGGAGAATATATACAAACCCCATCTCTGTAGTATACCGAATTTAACATTTAATAACAATTAATTAAAAAAAAGGGCAACTTAAATCAAAAAACCTTTATAAGTGGTTATTAATTAGTAAACATTTTATCAAGACATGCAATAAATTGCATAAAATTACAACTTAATAAACTCAAAACACTCAAATCATTTAATTACTATAAATAATTAAACTCGTTCTATATTTATTTATTTTTCTTAATTTAATTCTCAATTGAGAAATTAAGTTTTTGAACAAGGTTGGGTGCAAAAACATCTACGACGAATTCCCCTGCAATGGCCACTGTGAAAGCCCTCAGTTTGGCACACCCTTGCACAATTTGATTTACTCACACAAATTCCCCTGAACTTGTGGCTCTTTGTCTCACATGTCCTTGCCTCTGCAACCATTCCTAAAAAAAAAAATCGGAACAATATTTTTTAATTGATAATATTAACTGTCAGATCATGAATAGTTTTTAATTGGTATATCTATTTAAGAGAATTTTTTTTATCATAAAAATGAGAAAATATCATTTGAAAGATAATAAATGAGGTTTGAAAATTGAGTTAAGATGAGTTTTTTTTAAGAGAAAATAGGCAATGATTGTGGTTGATGTGATAGTTTTTTGTTGTGAGAAATTCATTTATGTTGATATTTAATTGTAATCTATATTAAGTATTTTTAGTCAAACTATTTAATTTAGACGTCGACAAATAGTCACAATGGATCTTATTTTAATGATTACATTATTTTGCATTAGAATGTGTAATTAATTTATTTTTTAGCTTTGCAAAATAGACGAAAAACCATTTAATTGATGATATTAACTTCAGATCATGAATGTAAAAATTTAGTTTTATTCAATTTTTTGAATTTCTTTTCAAATTATTTATAATTTTGGGAGATTTTTTTTATAAGAAAATTCTTATGATATGCCAATTGGGTTTCTCTGAGATTTTTTCTCTAAAACACTTTTCTGGGGAAGTAGGTTTCCATCCAATTGGGGCCTAAGTTGTTAGTGAAAAAATCTATAACATAATGAATTTAATGGAATTGGTCTATTATAGTCAATCGAACAGAGTTCAAACGAGGTTTAATCAGCCTAACATGAGTCAAGCTCGAGTAGTTTGATTATTTTGTACATATTTTTATTATTTTTACTAATAGAGTCGAGCGATAACCGTCAAAACTTATCGAACACAGATTAGTTGTTCAAGCTTGATTTGATAAGTTATCAAACTAGCTCGAACGAGCTTTTATCGATCAAGCTCGAGACAAATATCGAGTAACATAATTTGATTTTCACCCCTGAGTGTTTTGATAAAACACCCTAATGTTGCCACGTATTATAGGCAAACATATTGATTTCATAGTACGGATTTGTTACTAAATTCCCAATTGTTACTAGTATACAAATATTGAAAGGTTGATGATGCTACTTGATACTTTAAAAATATTTTGACTATAAACTTAATATGGTGAAGTCATAACATGCAGAGATAGAATATGGATTTGAAATCTTCAAATATATATAGGATGTAATGTAATTAATATAAACCCTCAAGGGGTTCGAGTTTAAAATACATACATGGTTATCTTAAATTTAACATAAAAATACATGATTTTTTGTGTCTATCTATGAATATGTAGACATTTCATTGGGTTGTTTAACAAATATTTATATGAAAGTTGAATATCTATATCCATTAACTAAGTTATCGATCTTATTTCTTTCTTTTCGCATAAAATCACATTTTATTTTTAAGTGTTTAACGATATATATAATATTTATTTCCATATGATGAGAACACCATATTATTGACCATGTTGGCGCCACAACTCTCTTCGACTAAAATATAAAATAAAATCCATACATACAAAATTTAAAAGATAGAATTTTTTTTACCAGTGGAGAAGATAACCATACACATGAGGATAAGAGTTGCAAACAACTTCACAAAACTAACCATTTTTCTCATAGAAAAAATAATATGTATGTGTGTAAATATGTGTTGTATGTGTGAAAGAAAGTGGCATTGAGGCCTATTTATAAGGTTTAGTAGGCAAGCCAAATGCTCAACCTCCTATAACATTTCATAAAAGAATATATATATATATATATATATATATATATATATAAGAAATAGAAAAAAAAAAGTGAGTTATCAAAAATGAATCATGGCTATTCAAATATGCACTAGCCTTTTCTTCAACTTTTTTCCTTAATAATAGGTGTATACCCAAAATTAGATGTGTTTGTGTTTTGACTGTTCGGGAAAATTTATGTTATATCGGGTTTAACAGGTCAGCATACACCATATACATCATATATTTTGAAAAGTGGGTTATGTTATATACAAAAACTATCATTTCTTTCGAAATATTTATTGTATGACACACTAAGACTGTTAAATCTGGCGTGAGATAGTATTTTATGATGTGTTCTCAAATGTATATCCAAAATTAGGTGTATTTATGTTCTGGCTGTCTAAGAAAATTTATGTTACATCGGGTCCAACGGGGTCGGTTTGACATACACTATATATTTTGAGTAGTGGGTTATATCGTATGTAATTATTACCATTTCTCTCCATATATGTAGTATATGACACATATATTTTTTTTCGATTTGATGTGACATAGTATTTACTGAGGTGTAATCAATTGCTTTTTTGCATCAAAAGTATTAAAATCTTGAACTACATTTTAGCCATTCTTTTCTCCTTTTCCCCCTTTACTAGTTACCCTTTCTTCTTTTTCCCATTGTGTAGCAGCTTCTACAGGTAAATTTCAAGATCAGATGACCAATTCCAATCCCTAATAAAGCAAAATCTCTTTACTTTAAATCTCAAATAATATTTTTAAGATTAGACACATCTAAAATAAAGTATCACATGTAATATTTTTTTTTATGTATGTAGAAGTCTCTAGTGAAAAGGACAAAAATGAGTTCACATTGTGATTTAATTGTGTATTCTTTGGTATTTTTGGAATCATTATCATCTTTAAAAATTTTATTACCACATATTTGACTTGCCCATATGCTTATTTATCATCTCAAATTTAGTATAGTAATTAAATTTAGTTAAATTTCATTCCATAAATATATCAAGTAGAAAATAAGCTGCACTTAGAGTTGAAGAAATGACAGCCAATATTTTAACTTTAAAGATTATTTTTTGGTGTGTCTTTTATTTCACTTTTTTAACGAATATGTGAGGCTATGTCTCTTTTATTTAGTTAAAATCAAATAATGGTCAACAAAGACATTCTTAAATAAATACATTGAAATATATAATTACATATGAAAATTATTGATGCATCAAAAATGATTAAAAATTCTTATTTCTAACTTTTACTTTTATATTATATTGTCACTTGAACGGAAACGGAGGAGAGCTTTATAGTAATTTCTAACTATTATGTTAAAGTATAAATTAGATAGTAAATCATGCAAAAACATAGAAAATATAAAATAAAGTACAATTCTTCCACATAATTCAATTAATTATACATATAGTTATTCAAGTAAACCAAAACTGAATTTTTTTAAAAATATTCAAATTGATATATAAATTCAACTTTTCACTTCATTACATATTAACAAGTTTCTAATGAAGCTATTTTTAAAACTAAATTGAAAGTTACAAAAAAAATTACTTTCACCCCTCAATGAAAAAATAGAAAATCGAAAATGCATTTTTTTATAACGTAGTAAATCCCATCAAATTTTAGCACAAGGGAGGGAACTATTGTAAACTTTATTATAGAACGGGGATATTTGTTATTTGCACAAAAATAGGATGAACTGTAATTACACTAAATAAGAAGTATAGAAAACTCTAAATAATAGTTAACGTGTACAAGAGTAAAATAGGAAACCCACAATTATTTTTTATGATTTCAACAAATCTAATGATTTTTTGACAGAAAAAGTGTAAAATTTTACCATATAAGAGGTGTTTATTATGAGTCGAAATTAAATGTCTTACATTCAAAACAAACTTCAAATATACTGAATAAACCTAAATACATACATAAAAAGGGGATTAGAAGTGCACAAATTACATAATTTATTATTTTGTACGTGTGAATTATGACTTGTAAATAAACAATTGAAACAAACTCTATGTATACATCACCCATATGGTTTTCAATTAAAAAACAACATAACCACATGGGTATATGTATATATCTGTTCATAGAGAATTTAAAAAAAAAAAAAAAAAACTTGGCAAAATCCAAGCTAAGCTACAAGAATATACAATTTACAATTTGCACCATAGATTGATCATTGATGTATAATTAACTCACCTTTTATAGCATAGAAAATCAATTAAAGCTGTAATTGCCCCGAGCCTCTGCGCAAAGATCTTGAAGGAGGTCTGCTCGTCTCGGGTGCTGGCGAAGCCCGTTTTGGTTCTTCGGGTCTTTCTACCTCATAAACCTATATTTATCGACCCATTTAGAAAATCGACTGGTGAAATATAGCAATGTGAAAACATGTTCATAATACTGCACATTGGCAAACATTATGTTGCTTTTACATTTAAAACCAGGGGTGGCAATTGGGTTGATTGGATCGAGTTTGGGTTTGGTCCATTTGGGTTGGGTTCAAAGTGGGTTGGGTTCAATGACAAGACATGCATTTTTATTGGACCCAACAAGAACCCAATCATGAACCCAATAAGGACCCGATCATGAACCCAGCAAGGACCCAAATTTAGAATATAAGATATTTCAAATAAGTTTAGAAAATTAGGGTCGGAACTTCTTAGTGCAAGGGGTTGAGATGGAACTATAACTGTAAAATATTAGGACTCGAATTGGGCCCAATTTAAAACCCAATTGGACCCAAATATTATTAAAAACCAACCCAATTGGAACTATAATTTTAAAACATTAGGACCCAACCAAGTGAAAAACTTAGTTAGGTTTGGGTCCATATATATGTTTGGACCCAAATTGCGACCCTATTTAAAACAGACAATTTCATGTAGACCCCCCCCGAAGTTATACAAATTACCCAAAAATCCCGATCAAATCCTAACGACTCGAAAAACATTATCAGCCACAATTTGTAATCGGAAAAACATTTTAAACGACAAAAAACAAAGCCATGTAACATAAGTAAGGCATTACAAACCTTTGCAGATGATGTTGAGGCGTATCGAGATAGTGCCTGTGACTTTGAATGCTTTCGATGATGTTCTTGTACTTGCCCAAACCGCTGTAGCCATGAAGCAAAGTCTATTCCATTATGCATATTCCGTTTATCTTCACTAATATCACCATCCTCGGAAATTTGTGATCCATCAATGTGATTAGCTTCCAATAAAGGATTTCCTGATGAGAGTCGCCGGAATTGTTCGCCGTTGAATGAGTAAGGCGGTACAGTTTTTAATCGGGTTCGGAGAATCTTGAATGCTACACTTTGCTGCATCAACGGGTAAAAATAAACAAATTTAAGAGCAAATGGACGGCAGATGTAATGTGTAAATATGAATTTCAATTAAAAAAATACTTAATTCGATGTATTTTACATTCACGCATAAAAATAATAGTACAGCCCTCAAATTACAATATACGTTTTAGAATGTTCTCTCCGTTCACTATATATGACGTTGGTAATATGTGTGTAAAACACCATGCTATAGGAACGAGTTCAAGTAGTTTTTACGACATGTACAAAAAGCATATTAAAAAAATTTAATTTTTTAATCCTTTGTCTTGTAGACAACTTCACTGTTTCACCAAAAGAACTAGATGAGGCACACTCAAATAAACATCCCAATTAAATAGATCACATCTAGAAAGAATACAAGGAACTACATTCTAGTTAGCTTTTACTATTGGACTCAAAAGCCCCAGAATTCAAGTATAAGTTCACATGAACAAGAGCTTTGTGCTTGTGAGTCTGAATTAATTAAGTTAACATGGCATACAATTTTCTTGTTTCCACAAGTTGTACGAGAAACTAAATCTGGTACGAATGGTGTCAGATTAATTGATAGTGTGAAGATTTTAGTAGCGAAGATAAATGCTATTGGTTTATTCCGACAAAGAGAAAGGAAAGGAAAATAGTGCAGAAGTTAACAACAGAAAACGAACAGGGATTAAAAACTGATTCGGTAAGTATTATGCCAAGTAAGAGAAAACAGCAACATGACCCATATTAATGTACTATGGATGGCAATTTGGGTCCATACATATATTTCCACCCAAACCCAACTAAGTTTTCGATGGGTTGGGTCCTAACATTTTAGCATTTTAGTTCCAACTGGGTTGGCTTTTAATAATATTTGGGTCCAACTGGGTTTTAAACTGGGCCCAATTTGGGTCCAAATTGGGTCCAACTTATTTTCCATTTTAAGTCAATAATCTACATCAACCCCTTACACCAGTTTGATTCATAATGGGTCCTTACTTGGTCCTTATTGGGTCTGACTATAATGCATAGTTTTTTACATTAGCCCATTTGGACCCAACCCACCAAATGGACCCGACCCGAACCCAACCCATTCAATGCCACCCTTATAATGTACCATAGGCTATTTAGGCGAAGAAGACAAGGAGAGTAGGAGGAATTGCATAAAAGCGGATAAAGCACGAAAAATCTAAAATTCAAGGGTTGTGTTTTTATTTCACTATAATAAGAAGCTTTGGACGAAGCAAAGGTAACAAATACAGAAACCACATATACCTGCGGAAGCAACATAAGAAGACCATACAATGCTTTCAACAACCATACATATCTTCCCGGTTCAAGAAGCTGCAAGAGCAAAACAAAATCTCAACGTGCAATTTTAGGAAAACATACAAACATTTACTTGCATATATCTTTCCAACATATATCATATATGCTATGTGCATACATGGTACCAAAGCTAACAACAATGTCATGGATTAGATAACATTAATTCTTATACTACTAAAAATACATCCATCTAAACTTACTTGTAGTCTAAGGTAAACAAAAGTAGGAGTCTCTAGAAGTTGGATAAACTTATCCAATTGGACTAAAAACTTCACATTCATATCTTCCTCGACCAATGATTGGATTACAGAACTTGCATGCTGGTAAGTCTGTACAATGGCGCCAACAAGAGGGAACAAACCAAAAGTATCATAATTAATGAAAAAGAGGGCAGAGGTGATGACAGAAAGACAACAGCTACAGAGCAAACATAGGGATGACAATGGGTCCGGGTAATTTAATTACCCGTATTGGACCCATCCCGATGGGCCTGGTTTGAGTCTAAAAAAATGGGGTCGGGTCCGAATCCGGGTTTCAAAAATCAAGACTCGGCCGGGTCCGGGGCGGGTAGCGAGTCCAGCATATACCCGTCCCGGACTCGACCCCATTACTTATTTATATATTTTATATATTTTTTTGTTCTTAATATAATATGGTAAAATATTAAAATTAATAGTTAATTTTAGATTTTCATTCATTGAGGTTTATTTGATATTTGATTTGTTTTCAAATTTGGAGTGAACTTGAATTACTTTACCTATTTAGATCTGGCTTATTGTGAATAACTTAAGTGTGGTTGATTTTTTTTTTAAATCTATTTTAGGTTTATATTGATTTTGTATATTTATATTACTTTTGAGTGTATTTGTGATCAAACGATTAGGGAAAAGTCAAAATTAAATGTTTTAATCGAGTCCATCGGGTAGGACCCGGACTCGCAGGGTACCCGTCTGGTCCGGGCCGGAACCGGGTATTAACGGGTCCGGGGACCGGGACGAGTCCGAGTCCTAAAAATCCTGAACTGGGAGGGTCTCAGGTCGCTACCTGCCTCGAACTCGCGCCATTGCCATCCCTAAGCAAACACTACGCATGAAGCTCTCACCTGAGATAATAAGCAAAGGCTTATAATAGCCATTGGTGAATGGCACCACGAGGCATATAAAGCGAGGAATAAGTTTTTTCCAGCATCATCCAATAGTGATTGTTTCAGGAGGTCCCGAAGGTTAGCCAACTCAGATGAAGTGAGCAAAATCAAATTCAAAGCCTGAAATACAAAATTGAAAGTGAATAATGGGTAGATTGCACTCACATCAATAATGATCTGAAAGCAAAGATAAGATTAGGGGTGTTCACGAGTCGAGCTCGAGCCGAGCTGGTCCAAAAATTCGAGCTCGAGCCACAATTATCGAGCTCGAGCTCAAAAAAATAATTTTTTTTTTAATAAAATAATAATTTTTTTATAAAAAATACTTTTTAAAAAATATATATATTATTAATTTTATATTTACATATATTATTAATATAGTCATAATTAATGTCAAAAATAATATTGTTTATAGTTTTATACTTATATTATTATAATATATCATATTATATAAAATATATGAATAAATATTTATTTTATATATATATATATATAAAATTATTTTTTTATTCCAGCTCGTGAGCCGGCTCGCGAGCTTGCGAACATGCATTTTTGAGCTCGAGCTCGAATTTTTTCGGGCTCGATAGGCTCGGCTCGGCTCGAGCTCGAACCGAGCTATTTTCGAGCCGGCTCGCCGAGCTCGTGAGCCAGCTCGACATGAACACCCCGTGAACACCCCTAGATAAGATGCATATTTTAAAGGTGGACTAGCATATACTATAAACAACAATATACTATTCCAAGCAGCATTATAGTACCTGAACCATAACAGATGCAAAATCTAAATCAGTTTCTCCCTGAAGTATAGAGGAAAGCTTCCTGTAAACTGTTTCAGCATCTAAAAGCACACATAATCTACGGATGATCAAAGCACCCCGTCTGCAAGAGAATAAGATTGATTCGACCCACTAAAAACGATATCACAAAAAAAATTCTTTAGAATACACTAGGAAAAACATAATTAATAGACTTACTTCTCTAAGAGAGAATTATCGACCCTAAAATTTTCAACTAAATGAACAATAAGGTGGTGAAAATGTTTCTCATCTTTAGCAATACACGCATGAACCTCAAGTGCCAGAAGCACTACCTGAAAGGAAATGAAAGTCGAATACAAAAATACATCATTTTAAATTATGGAAAAAGATACATATTGAGCCACTAATTCAAATCATAAGATAAATGTGCCTACGGTTTGCAAAAAAGATACTCAGCAAGCTTGATTTGGAGTAGATTTCACATATTTATATTCAAGACCGTTATTAAAGGCTCAGAAGCACTATGTTGATTAAGATTTCAGGAACTTTAAACAAGCAAAAAATATTCCACATATATACAGAACATTCTAGTGTTTCATAGGCACAACAAGATACCTCATCAGAAGGATCTGAAAGCGCCTTCAGAAGAGTTTCAAAAATGTCACTCAGAAATGATAGAACCTGTTCAAATGAGAAAGTGAGAAATGAAGACTGATTCCTCACATTCAAACAAAAGTTCAACAATTAACAAATCTAAGATGATATAATTATACAGAATTACAAACCTGCCAGGTAAATAAAGCAACAAAAAACAGTTGACCCTATTGGATCAACGACCCTAAGAATACATGTAGTAAGAGAAAAACACAAACTAAAGAAGTCTTGTCCCCTTGTGGAAGTAATTAGCATATCAGAGCTTATTGCCAAAATATTAATCTTAAAATAGATCATTTCCAATCTTACCCTATATTAAAAGTATTCCCACTATAATAGCACATTATTGGTGTAAACAAGATTGGGTGAATCATTAGCAAAACAATAGTCCATCTCAAATGTCATATAAAAATGATAATGTGCTTGGTTTAGAGAGCAAAAGCAATCAAGCAAAACTCCTAGAAATCAGAGCTCCCTTAAAACTTTAAGGTTGTATTTGGACCTTTGTTTCCATTGAGGAACATATTATGTTTGAGAATATATATATATATATATGCAAAATAAAGTTCCCATAGTAACAAACAAAACATAAATAAATCAAAGGAGTGTGCCTCGAACGTTACCTCCTCCCGGTGTTCTTTTAATAGGGTGAACATCCAATGCAGTGCTTCAATACGTGTAGCCTCCCATTCGCTAGATAGATGCCTGATACATATGAAAAAAAATTCAAATTTTCCACTATTACACATTCACTGCAAGGCACATACAGCAGTAAACCAAAAGGAAAATTATAACACCACATGTATTTTGATTACCAATACCATTTTATATACGGCTCATAAAGGTATACACAATTAACTTAAACCTAACTGTTCAAGTATAGACGGGATTTACCTCCTGGCGACGGAGAGAATAGCTCCTACATCAAATCCTTCAGCTGGATTAGATTGGATTCCCCGTAGCTCTTCATTCGTTTCACGAGCAACCTGAAATTGCAAGATCTTATATAAAAATTTTGAAGCATCAAACCACAGGCACATGATAGGAGAGCCTAAGGAATAGAAGCAACTAGGGGTGGCAAAATGGATCCGGAACCACGGTTCCAATCCAATTAAACTAGTTTGGGTTTGGTTGGTTCCTAGTGATTTTTATTTGGTTCCTAATTGGTTCCAACTTGGTTCCAAGTTGGGCCGAACTAAATTTCAAGTTAGGCCCAAATTGCTTGTTAATAATGTAAATTACAAGGAACAAAATGCAAGATTTTGAGTTGGGTTGGGCTTGGTTCCCTTTTGGGTTGAGTTCGGTTCCTTGTGGGTTTGAGTTCGGTTCCTTCTTAAGAACCATAAAGAACCCAACACATTTAAGAACCAACACATTGGGACCAACCCGACCCACCCAATTGCCACCCCTAGACGCAACCAATAAAGTCAAAGAGGTTTACTGAGTAATTTATCATTGAATAAAAGTGTATCAAGGAGGAATTGGAAACATCAACGACGCATAAGTGCAATAAACTGCATGTGATAGTAAAATAATTGGAAGCATGGGGATAGACATTAAAGCAATGATCAGAAATATTTCAAAACAAAAACTTACAACTCTTATTTTCTCTTCCTTATCTGATATGCGCGGTAAAATTGCTCCAAGAATATCAGCATAATACGGAACAAGTTGGTCACCACCAAGTTTTACGAACTCGTTGACCTGTAGAGCATACAAGTACTTGAGCACGTTAGGACAAAATCCATAACACTTGTAATAATGCATCTAAATGCACTTACCCAGGTTACGGCAGTCAGCCGAGTAAATTCATCAGGTGAAGCTGCCCTCTGTACCAGTATCTCAGCCATGCGACCATAATCCACTGACTTCAACAGCAGCATTGATTGAGTCAGAAAAGTTGTTCGTGAATTTGAAAGATGACAAAGCAGGTAATACGGCCCAATGAAGCCCAAATTAAACAATAGTTACGAAATTCATTTGAGCAGCAGTAGATAATTTTCAGTTGAGAATACGGATGCTTAATTAGCATAAATCTTACTGGAGAGTTCTTGATTTCTTGAAGAAATTCCGAGAGAGCCGAATCAGCTTGTTGCCTTATCTCATGGCTAGTATCACTTAGCATGTTAAATAAGCCTGCAGTTTCATACCTAAGGTGAGACTAAGCAAGCAAAAAACCATCACTAGAGTCTGACAAACTCAGATTAGGGCCACTCACCATCAAGGAAATCAGGAAGAAACCCCAACATATCAATGTCAGGAACACTATCTAGAACAGTGATCCATCCTACCAAAAACTGGCGGACATACGGGTTTAGGACATTCATCCGTTCTCTCAACAATGGTATAAATTCTTCAATGCTGGATCAGGTAAAAAAATGCAATAGTACCAATTTCAAATAAAAAAATACTCAAAATTGGAAATTCATTCAAAAGTGGGGTGGCAAAATGGGTCCGGAACCATGGTTCCAACCCAATTAAGTTTGGGTTGGGTTGGTTCCTAAGAAATTTTATTTGGTTCCTAATTGGTTCCAACTTGGTTCCATGTTGGGTCCAACTAATTTCAAATTAGACCCAAATCGCTTACCAATTATCTACAACAAAATATAAGATATTGAGTCGGGTTGGGCTTGGCTCCCTTTTGGGTTGACTTTGGTTCCTGTTTGGGTTGAGTTTGGTTCCACCTTAAAACCATTTAAGAACCCAACCCATTTAAGAACCAACCCGTTGGAACCAACCAAACCCAACCCGACCCACCCGTTTGCCATTCAAAACTAATCATATAGAACTAATAAATAGACTGGAACAAGAAGATTACAGACCTGAACTGATCACTCTCAGTGACAATGTCCTACATTCAAAAGCAACAAATTACTACCAACAGTATCTAGTAAAATCATATATAAAATACCAATGTATGTACTTGTGAATAAAAGAAAACAACCCACCTTCACAAGTCTATCTAAAAGATGAGCTGCGCTTTGTACACTGGGATCTGAATCTGCAGAAAGCTTACATAGCGCATCAAAAATTCGGTTGAAGAACACTATAAAATCGCCTCTTACGACCTGTAAATTAACGATGATGGAAACTTCAACACGTAAAGAAAAAGAAAAGGAAAAAATAATACAAGTCCTTTGTTCTCACACCTTTGCAATGTTATACAGAGCTTCACAGGCATAATAACGAACTCTGTTATCTTGATCACCAAAGGAACTCAAGACTGGCGGCACAATTTGCTGGGACACACAGGGAAGAGAAACATGCATCATAAAAACACAAATTGTCTAGGACAAAGCTAAAAACACTAACACCCAAAATAAACTCGAAATTAACTGTGGCAGCAAATGACAGTTATACGTACAAGTACCTCAAACTATCTCAGGGACATGCATAATGTTGTTCTACAGAGGAATGACTAAAACCAGTTTGAGCAAATAAGCAATAATTTGACGGCAGGAAACACATGTCAAAATTCTCCTTGGTACTGTTTCGCATATGCACTGCAGGTTTGATAATTTTTCAAACTAGTGTCTTAGAGATATAGTGTCATATTGTTGAACAGGAAATAATCTTCTATCAGCACTAAAGCTAGCAATATGTAAAGCTAACATTATACGCATATCGACTATATCATTATAACTCTTCAAAGACAAAACTGTGGATTGGAAAGTACTAACTTATCACCTCAAACCAGCATAATCATTAAAAATGGAGCTTATAATGACATCCATACAGCTTCCCCCCATAATCAACAGCATATAATCCCAAAATCCAAAATTTATGATCACAAATTCATTTTATCACCCTCCAAAAAGCATGATGCCATTAACCATAACAACATAACTTTTCACACATCAGATGATCCTTTGTGAACACTAATGCATTTAAAGTCGTCTCAACTAATAACATGGAAAAGCTCATATATAAAACACACTGTTCTTACCCACCCTAATATTTCAAGGCTTAAGCATTTGCACCATTCAATTGTTACACTACAAATTAACAACTACTAATGCCACCAGTTATGACAATGCTCTCTTATATTAAACAAACGAGAAACAGATAAGCTCACAGCACAATATAAAATCAAAACAAAACAAAAAGGAGTAAGTTAGAATCAAGGTAGCATTCTTACATCAAGATGCTGGGCTGCTTCAGAAGTCAAGCCCACCGTTGCTGCTGCCAAACCTATCAACCCTCCCTAACACAAACAGAACCCAAATAAAAATGGAAACAGAACACAAAATCTCCCAAAAAGACACAGTAAACTCAAACTTTAAACCTTCATCTAACCAAAAATATCATCTAAAGAAATCAAGTCTTCTTTCAAAGTCAATTAACAAAAAAGAACATACTTTCCGATGATTCGCCTGGGCCGAGTATGCATATTCATTGGCCAACAAATTGATCACAGCAGTGATTTTATCATGATCCCCTGCCGCAGTTAATTGCTTCACTATACCTTCCACCTAGATCCAACAAAAAAACCCAATAAATAACTTAAACAGCCAAAACCCAAAACCTAATAACCACAATTTCACAAAATTAAAACCTCAAAACACCAAAAAGATTAACAAAACACATAATATACTAAAATACACACCTCCAGAGCAGCATTTTTGCGCTTTTCGTATAATTTATCGGAGAGATTACGGAGAACTGCTGCTGGAATCACAGATAGTGCATCCGCCATAGCAAGATGTAAACTTACATCAAGTCAGCTGTAAAATTACGCATAATTCCGCAATTTCATTCAGGAATTTAGTTAGTTTTACTATGATTTATGAAGTAAGTGATGAACACAGATCTAGTGAGAGTTGGAAGAATTATGAACGAAAATTGAGAATCAAGGATGGTGCAATTGAATTGAAATTATCGAGGGAGAAAATTCTGTTTTATTGTTGAACTATTTATTTTAAGGTTAGAAAATAAATATTTATAGGGTTTTATGCCATTTTAGAGGAAGCTTGGTTTGCATTTGGGGAAGAAAATGGATACGACACTTTATCCAATATATGTGTACACTTCATTACATAAAAATTGTAATAAAATAGTTTCGTTAAATTTCTTAGTATTATTTTTATATTTTTAAAAATATTTATTTAATTAAATACACTCGAAATTTGTTATTTTAGTGAGCTTAAAATTAATTTTTATGTGGGAGGTCATTGTTTTATTGAAGTTATCATAATTATCAATTCACATTTTTCATGTTAAAATACAAAGGATACTGTTCATGTAGAATTAAGAGAAGTGGGATATTTGTAAATGTAATTTAATTTGATATTCATATGAGTTAATTAAACTTTTAAGTTTTAAGTAGTTATAAATGACTTGGAGTGAGAAAAATACTTTTACATTTGGCATGATTTTAGAGTATAAAAAGTATAACTTAAAAAGATATATATCTATATAGTATAAATATTTTTTTTTATTTGGAGTAATTGTAAGGGTTCTTGATTGATTATTTCTAATTTATGGTGCGATTTTTCTTTTGATTTATTAGAAATATGTTAAATGTCTTTTTCCAGGAATTAATTATCACGATTTTGTGAATCAATACTCCTTTCGACAAATTGTGAATCAATCACGATTTATGAACTCACATTAATCCATTACACATGCTCTGATTTTTCTTTGAAAATAACTAAAAATGGTTTAAATTTTGAAAAAGACCCCCTATTGTAATTACCAAAACTCCTTTTTTTATTTTAGATTACTAATACATGCATAATGGTCTATATATAAAGTTTACAAAGGTAAAATTATAAGAAATTCTAAAAACGGGTTGAATGTTATTATAAGATATATTTAACAGGACAGTGTGTAACTGTGTATTGATAATCAAATAAAGAAAATGAGATTTGATAATTTACATTATAAGAGAGGAGGTATATATCTAATTTTTCCTTAAACTTTGATATTTGAACTAGAAAATCAAGTTTGTTAAGTTTAGGGTCTGTTTGGATTGTTTTTGTTTTTGAAGTTTTGCAAAATAGTTTTGAAGAACAGTTTTATCAAAACAATTTTGCAGTATAAATAATGTTGAAATCCTGTTTGGTTGACTATTCTGAAAAAAAATAAAAATCGGGAAACTTTGTAAAGGGGAGTGTTTTGATGCGAGGATGAGTGAAATGAGGAGAGAAAAAGAATATATTTTTTCAATGAGGGTTTAAGTGATGTGTGTTTTTTTAGTTTGGAGTGTAAAAGTGTTCTGTAAAACTTAAAAACAGGTAAAACCTGTTTTGCAAAATAGCAGATTTTGGAGTTTTGTTTTTCAAAAACAGAAAGTGAGAACAAGCCAACCAAACGCCTTTTTCATATTTTTGTTTTGCAAAAACAAAAACGTATTTTAAAAACAGTCATCCAAACAGACCCTTAATTTCTAAATCGTGTTCAATATATATTATATCATTATATACAAATATATATATTATATATTGTATATACATATCTTCTATTAAGTTTAGAAAGTGATATAAAGAAGTCGGTGCAATAGTGGACTTTCTTGATTTGTCAAAGATTCTTTTGAGAAGTTTGTGACATATTTCAACAATTTTGCAGCTTATATGGATGGCCAAAATAAAATCATATCCTTTCATGTCTCTCTACTCATCTAATCTAATCTAAAGACTTTTTGGATAAAGTTAGGTCTAATAGTGACATGCCTAGGATGGCTGTAAAATGTATCATAATATATCCATGAAACAAACAAATAGTGATGTTTTTTTTTTTCTTCACACTTTATCATGCCTATATCAAGCTTTCATGTACTCCCTTTTCCCTTTTCAACAAAGAAAACAAAAATCACAATAAAGTGGGTTTTTTAATTGGGTCCTCCAAAACAATGCAATAATTTGTATTTCGACATAATAAAAAGGAAGCGATTTACATGAAATTGGGTTAATATTACGTGTATCTTATGCATATTTGGTCTTCCGAAACATATTCAAATAATCGAACAAACAAACAAAAGGAGAAATATGTAAATTGACAGACATATATTATACGATCATGGATGAATCGAGGTGAACAGAGAAATTTTAAGGTAGATCAAAACCGACGACCAAGTCCTTCCCACATTTGGGTTGGGCTTAAAGTTGATTGGGTCTTAATATTTTAATATTTTAGTTTGTTTCAACTGAATTGACTTTTAATAATATTTGGTCCAATTGGGTTTTAAATTGAGCCTAATTTGGATCCAAACTGGGTCAAAACTTATTTTCCACTTTGAGTCAATAATCTATATTTTACACTCTACAACAACCTCTTACACTACTTTGATTCATAATTGGTTCTTATTGGGTCCACTTTGGGTCTTTATTGGGTCTAACTATAATGCATATTTTTTGACATTAGACCCAATTGGATCCAACCCACTTTAAGCCCAACCCAAATGGACCAACCCATTCAACCCAATTGTCACTCCTAAATAGTACCATTCGGATCCGATCCATGATAAAATCACCCATGGGTGTACACATCCACTCCACTATAATACAGGGGTAACTACTGAACTGAGTTTATGACCTGAAATGTGCATACGAACCCGACTTTCCCCATCAACATTTGTAATTTACTTTCAAAAGAACGGAAAAAAAAAACAGAAAAGAACAGAGCAATGCAGCAGTCACATAGGTATTACCGATGCTTTCGAGCCTTAAGTTGAATAGATATAAATTTATTAATGAGATGTGATTTACACAAGAACAAATGAAACTATAGGAGCACAAAATATTCATACAACAAATGTATGAGAGTAGAACTTACAATCGCTCAAACGGAAAAGGACTCAAAAGCGACTCTTCAAGCTCCCGAAAACCCCGGTAGACAGCCTCTGTTTGATTCTGTGGCAGGGGCAACCTTCTAACCTCCGTCATGTACCTGATATTAGTAGTTCCATTCAATAACAGCTTGCCATAGAATATTGTGACAGATTAAAACATATAAAAAAATTATAACTAAAAGAGAAGTTAATTGCATATATACCCCCGAAGTCTGAGAAATTAACATAATTCCCCTTATCAGAGTAGACAAATCACAGTTTCACACTAAAAGTAAAAGGCAGATTACATTTTCAATCCTTGTCTTTTGGGTTGTCAGAATTTGACAAGCGTTTCTTGACAAATTGCAAAACCCCATGAACTCATGATATTTACTCAATGAGGGGTAAAAGGTTCACAAAAGATCACATATCAGATACTTCATAAAGAAATTCTGGGAAAGAAAATTACAAATTCACCCCCAGCCCTTAAAACCCGATCATAGATTCAACCCTTGTTTTTTGAATTGTTCGATCTGACTGAGATTGTCTTCGTAATTTATTATTTGTTTTTGGTAAGTGGAGTGTCTTGGTAATTCGCATAACCTCAAGTGTAGGGTTGGCAATTGGGTGGTTTGGGTTTGGGTTGGTTCCAATGGGTTGGTTCTTAAATGGTTGGGTTCTTAATGGTTTTTAAGGTGGAACCAAACTCAACCCAAAAGGAAACAAAGCCCAACCCGACTCAATACCTTGCATTTTGTTCTTTATAATTTAGATTATTGGCAAACGATTTGGGTCTAACTTGAAATTAAGTTGGACCCAACTTGGAACCAAGATGGAACCAATTAGGAACCAAATAAAATTTCTTAGGAACCAACCCAACCCAAACTAGTTTAATGGGGTTGGAACCGTGGTTTCGGATCCATTTTGCCATCCCTACTCAAGTGGGTCATGGTAACTTGATGCATAAAATGGTTGAGATAAAATCATACACAAATTTATTTCATAGAAGTATTTTGAGCGATAACAAACCTATTTGCCGCACTTGTGATCTTATCACGAACGCCTTGGTTTATAACTGCAGTTTGACCCATCGAAAAAGATCCACCAAGAATGAGAGAAGCTCCGGCAGCACTTGTGCCCATTCTCTGTGCAAAGACAGTTATTGCCCATTCACGAAGTAGTGCTAGAACCGACCGAAGAAGACGTAGCCTTAGACTTGGAGATGGCAAAATTACTCCACTAGATGACAACTGATCGTATGCATTTAGCACAGGTTCTATTGCACCCTTGCAAGCAGCTTGAAGAGCCCTTGCAATATCTTCATCTCCAACAGCTTCAACCCCGGAAACCACTCGTTCCTACAATTGAGAAGATGATAATTAATCAATGTTATTTATGATTGACGAGCCATCTTTGGTGTCTTCAGTCAGGTCATAATTGAGTGTGCCAATATCATAGTTAAATGTTGATAGAGGCTAAAACTATCACCTAAAAGAAATAATATTGCATCGCTAACTATATGGATCAAGTAAAGATCACTTTGCAGAAAGTAACCTTTACCTGTGCAGCCTTCTCAAGGTGAAGACATAATGTATCCAATGGTAAAATAGATCCATCGCCAGGAAAAACATTGGAACCAACCCTCTTTAGTACGGCACAAGCTTCCGCAATGCCACCTCTTGAAAGTGATTGATCAATCAGTCTAGCCCACGTTTCTCTCACAATGCTGCTATCAGCATCACCAGAATAGCTTGCAAAATATAGCATTTCCAGACAAATCTGAAACCGGAAACAAAAAAGAGATGATGACTTAATATTATTGTCAAGTCTGGAGTAACTGATTGGACAACAGAAATTGTTTTCTTCCAGAACAAAACGAGAGAACCACAAAAGCTTAGTTCCTTGGACAGAGTCGATTAAACAAAAGCACAAGTAGTATAATTCTTTACAGCATTAAAAATGGATTATACTAATGAAAGAAAACCACCCTGCATATAAACAGAAGCAATATTTTAATAATACTCGTATTTTAAAGCATGACCATAATTTACTTTCATTTGAAGTGCAAAAGTAACACATGCCCCCTTGGCAAAGAAAAAGAGATTGGGAAATATCAAATCAAGAGAGGACGCATGCATAGAAGGAAGTGATCATATCTCTAAATTTATCCTAGAACAAAAGCAGTAAAAAGAAAGATAGACATCACTAGGTTCGAAGGGAAACAATACTTAGACATCACTAGGTTTGAAGGGGAACAATACTTAGATAGACATCACTAGGTTCGAAGGGGAACAATACTTAGTAAAAAAAAACAGTCAAATCTCTCACATGATCTAAGATCACGATGGGCCTAAAGACAATTATGCATAAGCCGAAAAGCATTCATGCAGTTATATAATTATCATCATAGACAGTGTGATGGAGCTAAGAACGTTGCATTTCATAAGGGTACACAAGAATTACAAACCTCCCAGAGCTCAAAAGGAACGGCATACTCATTGTATAATTGAGTGATGGTCTTTAAATCCACTGATAACTCCTTTGCTTTCTCTCGAACAGCAAGCACAAAGTTTGTATCCCCAGAATGACCATCATCAGGTGCTGAGCCATTTGTGGTAGATTCAGATGTGTTAGGAGAAGACTCCAATCTTGATGCCAAAGCCTCAAATTCCTCTTTGATCTTCATTTGAAATTGAAGAACAGCAAGTTTCCCTTCAAGTAAATCAAGAAGCCCACTGTCAATAGCACCCCGTGCAGAAGCATTCAGACTATCGGTCTCACTGGCACTCTTTGCCTGCAGAACAGCATTACTCAGGTATTGACGCCTGGCCAAACAATGAAATGTGACAAACTGTTAGGTGAAAATTAAGATGCCATATACAGGTAGAAGTTAAATCTACATCAATAAAAACAATCCAAGTAACAACAAAAAATTTCTGCCAGTACCCCCACAAAAGGCACTTGACAGATAGAGATATTATTGTTTAATCTTGAAACAATGATCGAGTAATATATGTACTTCATAATGATATTTCATCAAACAAATATCAAAGTGAGGGGACATAAATCCACATAATGACTGCTCAGTATCCTATGATAATCACAGTGGCAGTTTTGATACGTGAGCTTAATTCTTTAAATATTGTAAATTAGAATGATTAACTCATCAATAAATTTGTAATGTGGATATTTCTCAATATCATATTTGTTGCTTCAAATTATGCAAGCAGAAACTTCTACCTGTTACATTATGTCAATTACTATACGTAGTTAAATTAATTCAATTGAAGAGAGAGAGAGAGAGAGAGAGAGAGAGAGAGAGAGAGAACAAAAAATGAAAAAAAAAAAAGAATTAGGAAAAAACAAGTGAGGAAAACATAGAGAGGGAGAACAATGTGAAGAACAGAGAAGAGAGGTTAGAAGAAACTACCTTTGACACTTGTAGAAGTGTGAGAGGATACAAGATGCCATACCAAAAAGTTTAGCAGACCAAAAATAGTCACTCTTAAGGCATTTTCCCTTAATATATAGTCTAGATATAGGTTGATCAAGTATTCACGTCAAGATCACATGAATAATTCACTATGTGAAACAAATACACGAACCTTTGTTCAAGTGTTAAGGTGTCCCCTGCTCCAGTGGAATGCCTTTCTGCTAGCCTCACTAATATTTGTGCAGCAAGGATGTGCTGGCGCTTCAAGACATAATACCGTGCAAGAAGCTCAAAATACTTTATTTGATTAGATGCAACAGATACACTAGCAAGACCCATGGGAGAAGCTGGGGATGCAATCGAAGAAACAGCTCGGGTCTATAGAATTAAAAAAAAAAGATGATTTATAATGGAAAAGAAAATTCCACTAGCTCAAATATATTTTGAACTACCCAAATGAGAAATCAAACATAGAAAATGGAGTCAAACCTCAAGAGCAGGGTCACATCCAGCATTTTGCAAAAAAGGGATCAAGTCTGGTCCTCCATATTCTCTGGTCCTCCATATTCTAATAACTCATCGTCAAGGCCTAGATCAATCAATGTCCTATACAAATACTCATGGAAAAGTCTATCAGAAGACTGAACGCCGAGTTGAATGATCTGACATATGTACTTTTTGTGGGAGGTTTGATCGAGGACACTTTGAGCAACAAGCCTGATAGGGGATCCAAATTCCTTTCGTGGAACCTCACTTTTAAGAGAACGTAAAGCAGCAGTAACAATCTCATAACACTGCATACGTCGAGAAAGGGTGTGTGCCCGAATCCCAGCATCTATTTGCTCATTGAAAGCATCACCAGCTGGATCAAGAGCCTGTGCTTTTTGCAAAGGTAATCGAACAACAGCTTCATAAAATCTGCAATTTCACTAATGCGTCATGCTTAAACTAGTCAAGCAAGTGCAAATGCAAATTCATATACGACTTGGAAGGGGCAATCTATCTTCACAAACCTCAAATCTTCAAAACGTTTGCAAACAGTTTGCAAATCAGCAGACTCTGGAATTTTACTTAAACTGTTGAAAGCCTCTCTAGCAAGATTTTCTTTTTCTTCTGTATCAGAGGTAGCAGCAGCTCTCTCAAGACATTCAACAGCTAAGTAAAACTTGTAATCGCTTTCTTTGTAATAGCTTGGACAACCATCACGTAGTTTATTACTAATATCATCTACAGTTCCCCTGCCATCAGGACCAGTGTAATACTGGATAAATTGATGGTAGGTGATGTGAGCGAAAATTCAAGAAACTAGCATTAATATGCTTAACCAAGTTAAACTAATGCAAATCACATAAGAAAGTAAATGAAAAATAGAGAAACGAACATAAAGATCATGAAAATGATCTCGGTCTCGAGTTCGGAGAGAAAATATGTGAGTAACTAATGGGCATCAACGTCCGCATGTAAATTACCTCCATCAAAGCAGATATAAGCCTCGTTGCAAGTCGATCTCCCTCATCGGAACAAACCAATTGGTGGAATGTTAACTGAACTAACAATTGCCTAGTATTTGAATCAAAACTTTGAATCAAGCGGGCAACAAGATGTTGTGAAAGAAGTTGGAGTAAAAAGAGGGCTTCCCCACATCTAAGGAGCAATTGCCTGATACACTCCATTGCTCTAACCTGGAACAACTCAATTCATTATCTACGAAAATAATTTAGGGATATTGACACTTTAACATGACTCAAGAGTTAATACAAACCTCCATGGCAGCCAGTTCAGCAGGACTATATGGAAGCCGTTGTCTTTTACTTGACGATCCACCCTCACCAGAGTCAACATTCCGTGAGTATGAACCAAATAAATTTTGCACCATGCTTCTGTCACCAGCAACCAGGTCTGATCCAGTTCCAATCAAAATTGAACCAGTTATATTGCCAAGACCAGCCACACAGCCATAGAGACCACGCCTTTGATTTCTCCTAGAAATCAAAAATTTCTCCAAAGCACGAATTTTGTCTTCAAGGACACGCATTGCCCCAACAGAGAGTCTGCATATTATGATCCCATCTTCAAGCATAGCACCTGAAGATTCTGAGCCACCTTTGATAATAAAAACTGGAAGCTCCCAAAGTGGTAAAAGTAACCTTGATGAGCATAGACAGAGACCTTCATGGGCACCTGAAAATACAGGCTCAGCCTCCTGAACAACCTGCCCCATGCTGAACCCCCCAGCTGCAGTTCTAGTGTTTGATAATGCACCAATCCCTTCAATTTGTGGCATTCCAACAAGTCTAGGGTCTTCAAAAGATTCAGCTGCCTTTTCAGCAACAACATTGCTTATAATGGTTTCAGTGAATACTATCCTTGCAGAAAGCATTAAACACATTGCAGCTGCCTCTCCAGCACCGAAACGGTTGAAAAAGTCTTCTAGTAGTGATCTTGGTGAGTTAGATTCCAGTAGTAGCCTTAGAATGTCAATTGGCCTGTTGAAAATAACTTCCATCATGCCCATGGTACTGAATATGACAAGTTTTCTTCTTGGTAATATATGTTGGGTAGAAAGATCGCCTCTAGCCCAAATTTTCGTTGACGTCTTTTCACAAGATTCCCATGAATTTTGATATCCACAGAGTTCTGGTTCTGAATATAAAGACTGCACAGCGGATGCTGTATCCTGTAGGGGCAAAACATCTGCCACAAAAAGCATTCTACCTTCAACAGGTATAGAAGATACTGATTCTCTAAGCGCACGAGAAGCCCTTAAACCTGCCCCGAAGCTACCAGACGAAAAAGATTGTGTAGTAGGATCCCTATTCACAATCAGGAGTGATGAAACGGCAGATGATGATGAATCAGAGAGGACAAGAGTTCCAGAAGAATAATATGCTGATTCATTTTTTTAGGGATAAATCATCACTCTGAGATCTTCCAGCAAGAGATAGAGCTCCAAAAGCAAGCCCGCCACTAACCCCTATGGGAGGAGAGGGTCGGGTTGTTACAACTTTTAAGCAACTCGGTCTAACAGAAACGTTATTGCCACTGGATGGAGCAGTTGAAAGGTACATCCTCAGTCCATCTGATAAAACAGCAACCAGATGTAACGACTTTGATTCTAAAGTAGATAGAGGCGATATGCTAACTATTGAAGACTTGGTTGATCGTAAAGGGGCTCTTGATCCTGCTTGTAGTCTGCCACCATAGTTTGAATCCTTCCGAGTGATTAAATTTCTCTCTTCTGCCACCTTCTTGAGTCCGCCATCTCCGTTTGGCCCAATAGAGAAAACTTGAATTTTCATATCCTCTGTGCATGCATATAAAACATGTCTCTCAGAATCAACCACCATTTCCACAATGGGGTCGACAGCCCCAAATTTGAAAACATTAGGAAGAACCCACCTGTTATGGTTCGGCAGAAGCATGAGAACGGACTTCAGGTTAAGATTGAAACATGATAGATCTATGTAAAAGGCAAACTCAGGGGACAAAATATTACACTAATAGATTAATTGTATCTGTGAGAGAAATCATAGTTAGACAACATGCGAAGAACACAGACCTCAATAATGCAACATAGAAAACAATAACACATACTATTTACGATCATAAGCTCTGTGCCAAATGAAGTAAGAAAGAAAACTACCTTGAAAGAAAACTACCTTGAAATCATGCTTCCTAGACCAGCAGTTAGGCAGACTTTACGGCAACGCTTTTGCCAACCTGAACCGGTTGTATATTGTATTTCATACACATGGCCATCACGGCCAGCCAGAGACATCTGCCCCCTGTCCGTGCACGTGATGCAAGTCATAGTCACTCCATCAGATGGAATGGTGTATTCTGGCAGCGGCTGAAGTGAAACCTCTGCATATGGATCAGTCCCATCACTGCTCCCAGAACAACATACCCCAACAAGTACCAGCTGTTTGACAGAAAGTATATTTCTAAGAAAGGGAAAGAATGCTAAGCACTTGTATGGATGCGTATCAATCAAATATAAGAAACATATATAAGTTGTCGTCATTTGGTTCTGTACTTTAGATGGGTAAATAAATGCTTAAAGCTCAAAAAATCAAGAAAAAGAAAGTGTAGTCCTCGTTGACATTTAAATTGCTGAAAATGAATGGAAGAAAGAAGAAAAGAAGTATACGAAAGAGGAAGATGAAACACAAAGCACCAGGCGAGGTTATGTGGTCACAGGGTTTCACAGCACAATCACGAGACACTTTCAGAAGGCTCTACGATTTAATAAAAAAACATTATAACTGATCTGTTGACTATTATAAGCATGACCGAGTTCGAATGGAACCAAGAAGCATATTGGAATAGAAGAACGCAACAAGCTTACCCCCTAGACAAACTAAAATCAAAGAAACCATGGCATTCCTGCTCACATAGAACTTGCTTAAGACAACAGATCGATGTGAGTTCATGTGACAATAAGCAAATTTTACAGCTAATCAATCTTCAATCTGAGCAGAAAGTGGAGCAGTTGCAAAGATGCTAGCCCTATATAGCAAAAGCGCAGACACACAAGCATTACTAGCTTGGGACCATCCCCCTACTCAACCACGAAACAGATCAAGATGGGGCGCCCAACTCATTTTACTGTCTGTCTGACTAATATGTCATAACATAATGGACGCATAGACTAATAGAAGGGAAGATTTCTTTAGAAAAGTGGCACCCCTATCATGTTACCATATAACCAGGCAACCATGCCTCATGATATTAAAGTGGATATTAATCTAAGATTGCCAAAATGGAAATTAATGTAAGATTGCTATCAGCATATAGTAACAGTGGAAGCATGAATAAGGTAGAGAATTTAGACAACCTCAACAGGAGTCGCCAAAACTAGAAGAAACTGAATCGCCTCAACAAAGATGCCAGGCTTGGCTTTGGCAAGACCAACGGCACAAATAGCTTGTTCCTCACCGCTATATTCAGGGCATTGACCATCCCTGCATTAAAACCAGTAACGGCATTAAAACAAAGATTTTTCATCACACTAAGTATATGTTGTGATAAAGATGTTCAGCTAACAATAAATAATCTCACCACTTGTCAAATCGCCAAAGAAATAAGGAGTTATCCACTGATGCCCACGCCCGTCGTATTTCTGGAAATATTCCACA
Organism: Verbascum thapsus; assembly: GCA_963669365.1. Lineage (NCBI taxonomy): Eukaryota > Viridiplantae > Streptophyta > Magnoliopsida > Lamiales > Scrophulariaceae > Verbascum > Verbascum thapsus. Next base: position 19,268,971 of record OY770105.1, read on the forward strand.
TAAAGCTGTTCCCTCTCCACCAGCTGTATTGTATCTTTCAATCAACACCGGGGGCAACTCCCAAGTGGCCGCGACTTCAACCATAGGAGGCCACTGCAATATAAACATAACGGCAAGGAATTGAATTGGTATCCAAACAGTAGTCAGAACAGCAATCAAATAAAATGGCTTGCCAAGTGATATCATGTGTCACGCAATCACATCCACAAGTTACAAATTTACATGGATCACGTAGTCGGGCATATACAAGATTAATGAGAAAGATGTGAGAAAACTAAGCAAGAAAGAAAACACTTTGGTGCATAAACATGAGCAAGCATAAGAAGATTGATAATGAATAGGGCAATTTACTATATTCACATGCAACCAAGTTGAAATAAACCTGAGACTTAATTTTAGGTATCTACAATTGATCTGTCTTAGGGTATGTATATGTTGATATCTCAGTCAAGTTATTAGGAAAAAGGGCAATATATCCAAAAACACAATTGTACAAACAAGTCTAAAAGCAACAATTTGTCAGAAAGGCAAGCCACTGCTCAATAAATGGAGATTTCTACACTGTCCACATCAACAAAAAAAACTACTCTTTAGCAGCATTTCAGAATTCTTTTGACCATTGAAGCAACTTCCAATCCTTGCTCTTAAATTACCCACATCAAGAAGGCATTTGGATTTTTCCTCCAACTTACTATACAGTCAAAAGGCATCCCCGCAGCACTGCGCCTCTGTCATTACCTCTAATATTGCACAAGACAAGACATAAGTAACGGGATCTGGAAGAACGCAAAATTTAGCACCATTGCCAGTGCAAGAGGTGATATATGGTTTCACCATGCTGTTTCACATAAGAATTCCAGCAAGCACACACTTCACATTCAAGTTACTGGCTGTTAAGATGACCTTCCTGGCTGCTTTCCACACAAAGAAGGCGAACACTCGGCGAGGGGCACTGCGTCGTCTCACATTTCCCTCAACAAGCCATAGTCTGAATTTCTATGAATCAAAGGTGAAATAATTTCACTGAGAAAAAAATTGCAACGATTTTGACAACCATATCATCCTTATCAGTCACAATGCTGACATTATGAAGCAACACGTACAGGTGAAACCAGAATCTAGTTCCCTTTACTGCAAGCCCCTTCTAAATACACATTCCCAGAAAAGCAAGCCCGTCATAAAAGCTAGTCTACATTAAGCCATTCTGAACAAGGCAGGGAACAAGTATATAAGTGCCAATTCTCACACCACATTCAAGCAAGGATCTGACTTTGTCACCATTTTTGCATTGACGGGCAATGCACTTGGGTAAAAGTTGAGGCAAAACTTCATAAAATTCAAACGATGCCCAGAGCTACACAATATAGTAAGGAATCCCAGTACCATAAATAATCTACAATTCGATCAATTTTTAATAAATAAAATCTTTACAATTAAATCCAATTAACTTTCTTTCAAACTGTTTAATTCATTCACATCCCCTCATTGACTTACTAAGGGATCACCATAATCAATTATCTTACTCCAAATTTTCCACTTTAAGGGGTTCTTGCCAACAGCCCCAATCCACCAGGTAATGCTCCACCATTGAATAGGACAGACACGATTCCAACTTTCACGCATGGCTTTCAATATACATTCAGCGGAAGGAAGCCCTAGTAAGCAGATTCCACGTCAGATCTCTTTTTCATTTATATGCAAAATTGTAAATGACAACCTGTGCTCAGCATGTCAATAATATGCAACTTTTGGCAACAGCGGCGTTTACCTCCATATCAAGCTTTAACAACGAGTCTAAAACCTAAACAGATGCATTGCCTGATTGAGTGCTCGATTTTCCCCATCATATCACATATATCAAAAAAAGGGAGGAAAAAAACACCATTCATCACATGATGCAGCTAACTAAACACACCGTCACATTCATTCAAGTAACTCTTGACACTATCACCAAACAAAATATTCAATCAATTGCCAAACATGCTGAAAAAAAAACTGCAATAACTACCTCGCGAGGTTGAGTGGAATATGGATGACTAGAGTATCTAGCAGCTTCTAGAGCTTCTTCGAGGTCGAGATGCCCTGATATTTCCCGGCCAATGCGGTCGCTGACGACAAGACCCGCGTTGGTGACGTCACGCATCACAATCTCGTTCTCCCGAATCACCATCTTCGGGTAGAAATAATAAAATTGAAGTAATAAAAACTTATATTCTTCTTCAGAAAAACCCTAGGGCTTGAACTTTGAACCTGCAAATTCAAGCCCCTGTATAGTACAGAATAGTAGAGAAATCACATGAACAAGTAATACACATAATAAAAGTTAGAGATTTCTGATTTGGGGAAAATAATTATGTCATGAATGACACGTGAGCCAAGGGTAACTTGGGTATTTCAAGAGCCAAGGGTATTTTGGGTAATTCAATTATTACGTGGAGGCCTTTAAACACGAACTCTAGGAGGAAGAAAATCAGTTTTTGCTCATGCTTGTGTGCTGCGGGTTCGTCCTCAGTTCTTCTGATTCTTCTTTCCTCTAATTCCTTTCCCCTTTCATCTATTGAGCAATTTCTCATTTGGGTTAATTTCTACAGATTAACCAATCGGTGCTAAGGAGTCGAGCTGCGATTGTACTTGTTTATTTGAGTGGTAATCATTCGATTTTATTATAGTCGAATTGTTTGGATATTGCAGTGATAATATACTGATTTTGGGTTGATTGAAATTACATTGTGATTGGAATTTCTGGAATTTTATTGTATGTTGCTTGTGGCATAACAAATTAATCGGAAAGGGGATTTGAGGATTAGGGTTCTAACAACGGCGGGTTTATTTTGAAGCTTATAATTTTTCAAAACTCAGAGTGGGTTTAAGGGTCTTTTCCGTCTGTTACTTTTGTTACAAGTTACAAAGTTGCAACAAATAAACATGGAAAAAAAGAATAGAAAAGTGTCTAAATTATGAAATACAAAAATGACCTCGATTGGATGGATTCTGTTTTTTACTTTTCTTAATTTAAGATGACATAAGAAATTTTATTTTTAGGTTTTATAGAAATGTCACATTGATAGATCATAGTATATTTTAATAGAAAAAAGTGTGATGATTAGGTATATTGTGATATATTTTTTTGTAAAAAAAGATTATTTTGTTTTTGAGAATTTGGTATGAATAAGTTTTTATTTTGTAGAAAAATTTAAACCAAACTCAAGATCAAGACGTTCAAATATATGCAAAAGTGAATAATATTTCGCATGCTTTATTGTCACGAATTCGGATGCGTAACTAGTTTTATGCATATGTTAGTATATTTGTGCATAAACATCTTTGTGGATAAGATGGTTACAATTTGCACATAAGAGATGGAAATTTAAACAAAAAATAGTGATAGCAAGGAAATGAATAGAAGATTATTTATACAAAAGGAAAAGAGCCAAACGAGATTAATTGTGCAGCTATACAATGAACTAATGATGAGGATATCTGGCATACAGATGAAGAACGTGAAAGATAGAGATAGGAAGTATTTAGATGAATTAAAACTAAGGACAACATGAGTGAATTAAGAGCATATGGGAAGAAAGAAAAATTATGTAAATAGATAGAAGTTGTAAGTTCACTTTATGTGGAATGAAATTTACTCTTTACCTAAAAAAAATATGACATATTTTATAAATTGTAATATTTTTTCAAAAAATATATAGAAAAAAATCATAAATAACTTTATTTATATAGGAATCTCCATAATAAGAAATTTTAGAAAAAATAAAATAAAATTCCAATTAAAAATATAAACAAACATACTCTTAGACCAAAAAAAATCTGTAGGCTTGGGTATTATAGGTTTGGGAAGATAGTAACATCCAATTTAATTAAAATATATATAGGTAGATATTATTACACGTCAGCAAAAAAGGAAATATTTAACAACATGATCCGATACTTATGGCTTTTTATTTGATGATGTGGAATTATAACATTTGTAACCTAATCAACCACTTTTTTGGGTAAAAAATGCTAAATAAAGTCTTAATCAAACTTAATATAGCTTTCTTAATAACTGGAATTCTATGCTATTATAGGGAAACACTTTGTTGATTATGAAAATTAAGGCATGATAGGGATAGTTTGGGCCCAATTCCACCCCAACAAATTAGCTTACATTTGGTCTTTTAAATTTTTGAAATTGTTACTTTAATAAATTAATCTTATTTTTACACTAATTAATTAACTATTATTTAGCAAAAGTAATCACATAAATGATAGGTTTACTCCCATATACTTGGATGGTTCCTTTTGGTTTTGGATTATGAGTTGGTATTTGGGATTATAGTCACTTAAAATTTAATTTTCGGTTAATTTTAATTTTTAGATAATGATTCTATATACACTACTGTAACCCGAGACTTGATACAAATTATAACTCTTTCGAGCTCACGATTCGATAACACACCAATTTTAACATGACACGTGATACAAAATGTAACACTGTTAGTCAATATTTGAATTTTTTTTTTAAATTTCATGCATGGATACACTTAAACACGTATTATATTCAGTATCACATGTTAAGTATGCATAAAATTTTTCGTAAAAGTCTGATCAAAACGTCGTTTGTTAAATTTTGGATAAAAAGTTTGTTTTTGAATAAATGCGAGATGTTTAGAAAGTTACAAAACTAAATGTGATAAACACTGAACAAATGAGATCAAAATTATGAAACGAAAAATGTAATTTTTATCACTTGTACCAGGGATATCCCGATCATTGACAACTTAAATTAATAATAGGCCGAGGAAAATTTGAGAACACCCAAATTTGACGGGTCACGGAATATTATAACATATTGAAAATTCTGGTGAACTCGAAAACACTCATAACATAATTAAATAGTCTTGAACATTAAATCGAAAATATAATTAGTCATAATTTTGTAACAATCCATTAACAATTGTTCACTAATATTAATTTTTTTCTCTCATAGAAATCACATTTGTATATCATAATTAAATGTATGATGTAAAAGATTTAATCTACTTATTTAACATGGCATACAAAGTGTAAAAGACTTAATCTAAGATAAAAAAAAATGGCCACTTCTGTACCTCAAGTCCTCAACCTTTTGCCTGTCAACATGATTTGCTTAATTACTCAAATAACAGCTAAACTCCATTATTTTACTATTATTTCTTAGACTATGTGCAATGGGGTGTTGAAAATAGGGTGTTTAATATTTTAAATAGTTGAAACCATTGGAAGAGGGTGTTTAATGGTGATGTGGATTAAATTGGTGGAGAAATTTTACATGGTGTTGAAAAAGTTACATGGCATGATCTTATTGGCTAACCATATTGTAGATATTTTTATCACACTCCAATTATTTGATGTTAATTATTTGATAATAAATAAATTTTTTTATATAAAAAAATATATCAAAATTCATCATTTTTTCTCCTCTATAAATAGAGACTAGTTTCACTTGATTTGGATACCAAAAAAAATTCGATTATTTTCAATATAATCATATTATTATCCTTTACTAAATTATTGTTCTTTATCTTTTAATATTTTGTGAGTGAATGGATCCTAACAATAATCCTTTCAATTCTCAAAATTTGACTAATTGTCAACTCTTGAGTTTATTTGCTAATACAAAAATTAATAATATGATAAATATTTAAACGATAATATTATTATAATCTAATTATAAAATTAAAAAGATAAATAAATAAGATTAATATTTAGATAAATATTTAAATAAATTTTATTTAAAAAAATATCAAAAAAGAAATTATTTCATCGTTATTTTTAATTATAAACGATAATTTTATTATAATCTAATTATAAAATTAAAAGGATAAATAAATAATAATATGAGATAAAAGTAGTGGGGTAGGGTGTTGAATATTATTAAACAAAACCATTGTAGAGTATAAAATTTGAATGGATGTTTAATTATTATGTGGAAGAGAGATAAGATGATGTGGAGTGTTGAGAATTGAAAAAGAGGGTGTTTAATGTTGTAACTATGTACAATGGTCACAACATTAAACACCCTCTTTTTCAATTCCCAATACTCCACATCATCTTATCTCTCTTCCACATAATAATTAAACACTCATTCAAATTTTACACTCTACAATGGTTTTGTTTAATAATATCCAACACCCTACCCCACTACTTTTATCTCATATTATTATTTATTTATCCTTTTAATTTTATGATTAGATTATAATAAGATTATCGTTTATAATTAAAAATAACGATGAAATAATTTCTTTTTCGATATTTTTTTAAATAAAATTTATTTAAATATTTATCTAAATATTAATCTTATTTATTTATCCTTTTAATTTTATGATTAGATTATACAGTAGAAACTCTATAAATTAATACTCATGGGACCACAAAAATTTATTAATTAAAAGAGTTATTAATTAATCGATAAATTAATAATTATTAATTTATATATTAATTAATATTTTATTAATTTATAATGAAATACTCAATTTACAAACTTCCACTTAATTATTTTACAACATGTACGTATATCAAATGAAATCCCAATTTGAAAGAACTCTCACCTTATTATGCTTATTGTGTTCAATGTATGAGTTTATAGACATTAAAAAATATTTTTTATATAAATACAAGATCAAAATATGCTTACACAAACAAATCATACACATAACATGGCTTCCGATTTTAAAGGTGTGAAAGAAACAACAATGACCGACGAGATTGGAAGAGCATTATGCAAGCACAAGGATAATTCAAGTCTCACATTGAATAATTTCTTGTTGAGCTATGAGAAAATAACACCAGAAGTTCTTTCAAAGTAAGGAAAATTAAAGACGAGTTTCAAGGTGAAATTGATTTCAATAAAAAATAAAAGACAATTGAGTCATTTTCAAGAAATCTTCATAAATCATTCATGTAATATGTAGTATATAAGAAATTATTAATTTATATTTTATATGGGGTCTATAGAAATTATCAAAAATGTATTATCTTATAATTTTAGCGAATTATTAATTTAGCACCCTATCCCCGAGTCGGGACCGGCTAAAAATATTATCTTAGAGAGTTTATTAAATAATCGAGTATTAATTTATCGAGTTTCTACTGTAATAATATTATCGTTTAAATATTTATCATATTATTATATTGAAAATGATCGAATTTTTTTTGGTATCCAAGTCAAGTGAAACTAGTCTCTATTTATAGAGGAGAAAAAATGATGGATTTTGATATATTTTTTTATATAAAAAAATTTATTTATTATCAAATAATTAACATCAAATAATTGGAGTGTGATAAAAATATCTACAATATGGTTAGCCAATAAGATCATGCCATGTAAGCTTTTCAACACCATGTAAAATTTCTCCACCAATTTAATCCACATCACCATTAAACACCCTCTTCCAATGGTTTCAACTATTTAAAATATTAAACACCCTATTTTCAACACCCCATTGCACAACCATTGTACATTGTCACACTTTATTATTTGTTTCTATCACTCCATCAATTTATTTATGTGAAAATTGATTAATTAAATTTCTTTTGAATTGTATGATTTAAATGTTATAGTACAAATTTATTAACCTTATTTAAATGATTTTAAGTTATAAGAAATTTTGTATCATTTGATAGTTGTTTTGAATTTTTTTTCTTATTATACTAAGTTCGTTGTTCATATTGTTTTAAAATTTTCCTACTCGAATAAAAATTTCTCGGTCGGAGTGCAGTCTAAGATTATAATTAGTTTTTCGTGTGAAATTATTAACAATAATGTGAAATGATTTAGATCAAGATTAGATTGAAGGACACAAATATAGAGAAAAATAGCTTGCAAAAATTCAATTTTAATTTTTAATTCAACAATTTATTTTATTTGTCTTTCAGGAATTCAGGGTATTAATTTACACTTTAAGTTTTTTACAAGTGATAGTTATTTTTAGAAAATATAGAAAATAAGATAATTATGTTTGGCAGACTTAGATGGTCAACAAATTAAATGTTTTTTAGCTAAATTTCAATAGACATGGTACATAATAGCCTGATTTACTAATTATAGATCTCCATATGCCATTAATGGTTTTCTTATAGTACTTAAAATTAATTTATGTTTATATGCCTTTAAATAGAAACAATCAATTGTTGCAAAATAATGGTACAATTTTTGACTTTTTATTCTATTTATTTCATTTTTTATAGTCAATTAAATCAAAATTTCAGTTCAAATTCTTTTTTAGCTTTTCACATGTACTTATTATATACAAGAGAAGTTAATTTCTAGTTAATCTAAAAATTAAAAAAATACTTAAAAGATCTTTCTTTTAATTCCCATTCAATGAATTTAACTATTTATCTACTCTCTCATGTGAAGGGACGGACACTATAAATTCTTATCTTTATTTTTGACCTAGAAAATGATACTCTGGGTCATTTAATTTTACTTTTAGGTCTTAATTTATATACTCATTTAAATATATGCATAAATTCACACTATATATATATTTAAAAACGTTAATTTTTATTTCAAAATGTTATAACATATTGTAAAATTGACATATATTCATTTATTTAAAATATTTTTTTAATAATTTATTTTTAAAGGACAATTGTCAATAATGTAACTCCATTTGTAATATTAATATGAAACAGTAAAATTCCATTACGTTAAATCAATTTTTATATATTTGATAAAATTGAAACTCGCCTCAACCGGTAAAAATGATTAAAATTATTTATATTAACTCATGATTGATTTAATTAAAACTCATTTAGACTCAATTTAGTTAAATATAAATTAATTACTCACAAATTTTAAAATTCAATTATAAGTCAAATAAATTTAAATAATAATTTATTTATTTATCACGCTCTATATATATATATATATATTCCCTCATAAAGCGTGTGAGGAGGGCTTATACCGTCAATCCACTCATTAGTACTATTATCTCACAGTCGCAATTTTGTCTAGAGAGAGAAAACAACTGCAAAAACAGCACATCATTTGAACTCAAAAATCACACTTTCTCTCTCTAAAAAAGAACTATTTCTCTATCATCTTCACTGCAAATAATACCCCCACTGTTAGTCTCCACTCTCCAGTTTATTTTGAACTCATCTCAACAAATTTCTCTCAAATCTCTCTCCGTCTGCCAAGTTCTACACAATTCTCAGCACATATATGTGTATAAACGTACACTGATATCAACATATTCGAAGATTTTGAGAAAACCTAGGTGCTAGCGGAGAAAAAGTGAATAGATCGGCGATGTCGGACTTTCCTGGCGGCGGAAGTGGCGTCGCTACGGCGGAAATGACTTCCGGTGAGTCCGGCAGCAATGCGGCGACGACACCGCCGGTAATGGTCCCTGCGTCGGTGAAGGAAGGAGGTAAGGGTTCCACGGGGCGCCGGAGGGCGTCCAGACGACCTAGCTTAGACGCTGATGAGTTTATAAACCTACTCCATGGCTCGGATCCGGTGAAGGTGGAGCTCAATCGACTGGAGAATGAAGTCAGAGGTGAGTCTCTTCAGCTGGATCCACTAGATTTGTTGTTTGATTTGATGCTATAATGATGCTACTTTAATGTGATGTTTATTTAAATTGTGATGTGATGCGCTTTAATGTCATTAGATTTTGAAATAATTGCGTTTTGATGTGGTCACTGAGCTCTGGCAAAATTTAAAGCAGTTTACAAGATTCCTAGTCTGATTTGATGTGAAAATGATACTATTCTAGTGTGCTGTATATTTAAGTTGTAAGATGATGCGTTTTAAGTTCTTCAGATTTTGAAATAATGCATTTTGTTGTGGTCACTTAGTTTTGGAAAAGTTTAAAGTAATTGATAGAATTCGTAGTCTGATTTGATGTAAAAATGATACTGTTTTAGTTTGTCCGTCCTTTATTTAAGTTGTGATGTGATGCATTTTAATGTCTTCAGATTTTGAAATAATTGCATTTTTTTATGTGGTAACTGAGTTTTGGATAAATTTAAAGCTATTTACAGGATTCGTTTTCATGTCTAATATGTTGAAATGGCTGCACTTTGTGTGTCGCTTTGTTGTTTGCAGATAAGGATAGGGAATTGGGCGAAGCACACTCGCAGATCAGGGCTTTGAAGCTGTCTGAGAGGCTTCGTGAAAAAGCTGTTGAAGAGGTTCATTTTTTCTCATGTTTTACTTTCTTTTTTTAGCTTGAAATAGTACTTGTAGCTTTTCTGGAACTTGATTATGGACTTACATGATCTTTTCTTCTGTTTGAAGCTATAAATATAAAATTAATTAAATGAGTTGTAATATTTACATATAGCAATCTGATTTTAGCCCTGAGAAATTGAGATTTGTAATTAATTAAGATACATAATGCGTCTTGAGTATGTAACATATGCACTTTGTCATATCTTATCAGAATGCTTACCAGGGGACTTAGTAAGCATGCTTTATTGTTACACTTAGGTTCTCAGTCTTTCTGATGGTTTTAACCTTTGTTCATGATCTAGGACCCGTGTGGTAGAAAAGCAGGTTTTTGGATGTGTGAGACTTGATACAGTTCATGCTTTATGCAGACTTAATATTTTCTCATAGGTCACTCTTTCCAGCTACCAAGAGGAGAAAAAGTGTCGAAGCATGAACCATACTTCATTATAATCTTCTCTGATAATGATCCGTTCGTTTTTTTTCCCGATGTCAATCCAAACTTTGGGTTCTTGTGGACTCTATGGTGGAACACTTTCGTTTTTGAGAACAATGTCCTTAAATTTGATGGTGTTATTGACTCGTGACATTATGTAGCTTAAATTTGAGGAATTGGCATTTCCTACTTATATGGAAATCTTTTATGTGTTCAAACCATTTGATTTGTTTTTTTATTTTGAGTTCTTCTATTTAGTCTTTCCATTCTTTGCTTGCACATCCTTTCATGCACCTCTTTTTTCGTTTTACGCTCCATGGAGCTACCTACTTGAAGTTGTGTCAAACAGAGATTCTTTGTTTGCTGTAGCTTACTGAAGAGTTGACAAAAGTAGATGAAAAGCTCAAATTAACAGAATCTCTTCTACAAAGCAAGGTACTAGACTACTAGCTTGAACTTTTCCCTTTCCCTCTACTTTCTCCTCCTGGGTTTATAGTTTGATGATGAGCATGTTTTTATGAGCTTTTTTTCTGGGCAGAATCTTGAAATCAAGAGAATTAATGATGAAAAGAAGGCATCCATGGCAGCTCAATTTGCAGCAGAGGCCACTCTTCGACGAGTTCATGCTGCTCAAAAGGATGATGATATGCCTCCTATTGAAGCTATATTGGCTCCGTTGGAGGCTGAGCTCAAGCTTGCTCGACAGGAGGTTTGTGATTTAAGGCTATCAATCAGTTCAACAAATTATCTCATTTTAGCGCGTGACTGAACTACTTGTTGCCGTTTGCCTCCCAGATTGCAAAGCTGCAGGATGATAACAAAGCTTTAGACCGACTCACAAAATCAAAAGAGGCTGCTCTACTTGAAGCAGAGAGAACTGTGCAGGTAGCATTGGCAAAGGCTTCCATGGTGGACGATCTCCAAAACAAGAACCAAGAGTTGATGAAGCAGATAGAAATTTGCCAGGTACGTCAATATGGTGCGCTATTTCATTATGAAGGACAATCTTTTTATAGTTTTCAATTTTTTTCTTTTATCTTTAACATTAAAATTATCCTGGTTTATCAGGAAGAGAATAAGATATTGGATAAAATGCATCGACAAAAGGTTGCAGAGGTTGAAAAACTTACCCAAACTGTACGTGAGCTTGAAGAGGCTGTGCTTGATGGTGGTGCAGCTGCCAATGCTGTACGGGACTACCAGAGAAAAGTCCAGGAGATGAATGTAATGATCCATATACATCTCATTTACAGACATGTGGTGTTGTATCGGATGATGAAAACCCTAACATTTGGAATGATTTTATTTCTAATTTCCAGGAGGAAAGAAAAACACTTGATAGAGAGCTGGCTCGGGCCAAAGTCACAGCAAATAGGGTGGCAACTGTGGTAGCTAATGAATGGAAAGATGCTAATGATAAAGTGATGCCTGTCAAACAATGGCTAGAAGAGAGAAGGTTCCTGCAGGTATATGGAGACAATTAGACTGTAATTCTCTAATTAAAGAATTTCTCACAATAGTTTTAAGCTGTCGTTGTAGGGTGAGATGCAGCAGCTCAGGGACAAGCTTGCTATAACTGAGAGAGCTGCAAGATCTGAAGCCCAGCTGAAAGTAATTGGCTAATTCTATGTTTAATTGGATAAAATTTTGTAAATTTAAATAACAATACATTTTATCTTTCTCCAGGAAAAATTTCAACTACGGCTGAAAGTTCTTGAAGAAACTCTGAGATCGCCAAACCCGGCTTCTCGTGGCGCATCATCGGATGGAAGAAGCTCAAGCAACGGTCCTGCACGCCGCCAGTCTCTCAGTGGAGCTGAGAATATTTCCAAACTGACTTCCAATGGATTTTTACCCAAGAGATCACCATCGTTTCAACTGAGATCATCTGGTAGTAGTACAGTGTTGAAACATGCAAAAGGGACATCAAAGTCCTTTGATGGCGGTTCGAGATCTTTGGACAGGAGTAAAGTTCTATTAAATGGATTAGGGCCGAACTTTAAGCAAAACCAATCATGTGATGGAACTAAAGAAACCGAGGCACAAAATAGCACGTGGAAAGGAAGTGAAGTAGAAAAAACAAGTGATGTACAAGTAACAGTGACAGAGGATTCTGTTCCGGGTTTGTTGTATGATCTTTTACAGAAAGAGGTTGTTGCTTTGAGGAAAGCTGGTCACGAAAAGGATCAGAGCCTTAAAGACAAGGATGATGCAATTGAGGTCCATTTCTATTTTAGAGGCTGTTTGGCTAGGCTTATTTTAAAGAGCTTATAAACTCATAAGTTGGGGTTCTCTGACTTACTTTCTAAGAGCTTATAACCTCACAATTTACAACTCATTTTGAGAGCTGATTTAGCAAAAAATTTACTATACAATTTTTGTGACACCTTATTAGCTCAAAAAAACCTAGAACTGGTTTAAAAAGCTTATAAGCTCAGTAATAATGGTGTTTTGGTCCTTCTCATTTTCTTTTATCTAAAATTCATTGTCTTTTTTCTTTTGTGTGTGCTTGATTTGTTTAATGATCAGATGTTGGCAAAGAAGGTCGAAACTTTGACTAAAGCGATGGAAGTTGAGGCCAAAAAGATGAGAAGGGAGGTGGCTGCTATGGAGAAGGAGGTTGCTGCCATGCGTGTGGAGAAAGATCATGAAAATAGGACGAAACGACTTGGAAATTCTAAGAGTTCAGTTAACAGTTCTCATATACTACCTGGAAGGTATGTCTGTCTTCTATACGATATTATCGATAATACCGTATTTCCCAATTTGGTTCTCTACTAGCTATGATCAACAATTTCTACCTTATTACATCATATCGACAAACCTGCCTAGGACATGAATAGTCTTAATATTACTTCTAATATATTGGACTTCATTTAGTCTTCGCACAAATTTGAACTGAATTCTGGATATAAAAATTACATTTTCTGTTTACTTATCTTTAATATGCAACTATAAACGTAGATGAACGGTACATTTCTTGGCCATGAGATCACATGGATATCTGCCCGAGTTGCATTGACATTGTATGATAGAAATGAAAATAAACAATACTTTATTAAAACGAGAAATACGTAAATAAACAAGAACTAAATGTTCTTGCCCCGAAATATCAAGAACTGACGTTCTTGATCCCAAAGCCAATGGAGGCTCCCAATTCCATGATCAATTATTTGATAAGGAATAATAAACCTTAGCCACCCTATTTATAATAAGATAAACCCTAATTACCAAAATAAAAGACTCCTAACTTAGGAAAGGAAATAACTAAAATCCTACTAACCAAGAAACCTAATTAAACATGGAATTAAAATAATAAAACCTAAATAATTAAATCTTTCCGAATCTTTCCAAATCTGCCCATAACAATTCCACCCCCCTTAAAAACAGCCTTGTTCCCAAGGCTGAACTTGAAATTGTTTCGCATATGCTTGTAGGGTCTTCTCGAATAATGATCATCGAACTGCACTGTGTATGGCACCTTTTGAGGTTCTTCAACCTCTGGTTTAGCTCCCAATTCCACTAGTTCTTGACCACTCAAATCCTCAAACTTGGTTATGGATATTACTCTAGCGTTAACATGATGGTCAGAATTAGCTTTTTTTTGATACTTTGAATCACTCTTAGTTTGTTTGGTGCAAGATTCACTCATATCAATTTTGTCAATTGACTTTTGAGATATCACAGATATCACAGACGGCTGGTTTTCTTGAAAATTGGTCTCTTCTATACCACCCTTAGCCACCTGATCCTGAATTGGGGAAGCACTAGTGGACGCCCTCTCAATAACCAACTGGCCTTCTAAGATATTTTCCTTACTACACCCTGTTGTACCACAATTTTCTCGAGACACAGGAACTAAAACATCGATATAAACATCTGGATAAGCATCGAAGGTTTCTACAGCTTTTGTTAGACAAGGTGTAACCTTGTTTGCGCAGTTTCGAATAATTCTCATGGACAACTTATTTGCAACTGGCATGACAACCTCACTGCCCCTTTTCAAGATAGCTAAAATTTGAATAAGTAAATTTTGGGGGATATCTTCACTTTCTTTTAAAACAAGAGTCATGATTGTCTCCACAGATGCAAAGATGACTTCAGCATGATAAACTCCAATAGCTCGAATAAAGTGTTGGAACATCTCAATAATCATATGGTAGCATTCTAAATTCAACATAATGAGACAAGACCTAACATTGGCCATAGTTTCAAGTATGGTGATTCGTCTTTCATGGTTTTCGCTGGATGTGTCCGACAAATTCTGAAAGGATGATACAATTAACTGGAATATATCCTTCAATTTGTCATCATCGTATGGAGCATCCGGTGCAGTAATTCTAATTATTTCACTGAGGCAAGAAGCTATACCAACCTTGACGTCAATATCCGAGTGTTTCACAAGCTCTTCCACAACTAGTGCCTTCATTAGTGGAGAAAGTGCAGTTTGCATGGATTTGCAAGGTGATTGTTGCACTTTCGATAAAAGTTCCTCGATTTGATTGAGAAGAGGTATCATTTCATCCAAAGAAGAGGGGTGTTGAAGGAGAATATTACCTGCTGAATTCGTTCTTCCAAATCTATATCAGAAAGTGGCGTCATCATTATTTGATGTCATTCTTTTATCAGATCTGTTCGGAGTAAGGGGAGATGAATGGATCTGGCGGTGGTGGTGGGTTTTGGATCCGGCAGGTCGGACCAAATTGATAGAAACGAAAATAAATAATATTTTATTAAAACGAGAAATACGTAAATAAACAAGAACTAAATGTTCTTGCCCTGAAATATCAAGAACTGACGTTCTTGATCCCAAAGCCAATGGAGGGCTCCCAATTCTATGACCAATTATTTGAGAATGAATAATAAACCCTAGCCACCCTATTTATAATAAGATAAACCCTAATTACCAAAATAAGACTCCTAACTTAGGAAAGGAAATAACTAAAATCCTACTAACTAAGAAACCTAATTAAACATGGAATTAAAATAATAAAACCTAAATAATTAAATCTTTCCGAATCTTTCCAAATCTGCTCCATAACATTGGGAAAAATCTATCTTGGTCCGGGACCGTTGATCCCGGCCAAGATAGGCCACAAATTTTTCATGGGGGTGGGTGGTTTTATCCACCACCCCATCCAAATTATAAATATGTGGTTAAACGGTCCCGGTCCAGGATAAAATCACCCATAACATTGTACCTCTTTAATTTGAATGCTGACATGAATTACAACCTGCTTTTGTTGACTTATATATCATCCTTGCTGCCCAACACTTGTCAGACCAACATTGTGCATAATTTCTTATCTATTAAATTTAATAATTAATCAATTAATTATCAAATTGAAAACTGTAAAACTGCTTTATGCTTGCCTTGATGGTTTTTATACAAATCATACTGTTCGGTAAACTGGATATATTTATAACTAATATTTTACCGAAAGAGAAATTTTTTAGCGATGAAGCATTTTTGATGTTATCACAAATAAACCATTTGAAAACGTCTTATGATTGTCATTAACACACTACCACTTTACTTCAGGATTATTTCAAGAAGTGGGTCAATGCGCGGTTCACAGTAACATATAAGCCTAAACTCAGCATTCTAAAAACCGTTCTGCGTAAACTGTGTATTGGGTCCTTCTAATCATTCTCAGGTTCCCAAATTTACCCTTTCATGTATAATTGCAACAAGCATGCCAATTGCTAGAGATGAAAACTGAAAAACACGAAGTTGGAGATTATTGGTGTGCTTCTGACATAGACTTAGAAACGAGGATATCGAAGTTGAGCAAACTAACCTTTTGGCATAAATATTCGAGTGGCGGTTTAATTGTGTTGGTATATAGGGTACCTTGGTGGTGTATCGTTTATGCAGTCTATATTTGTAATCTGCAGTTAGTGTGATTGTTAATTTGTTGATGAATTGTCGATATATTTAGATCAGTATCTTCATGTCCTTTTCAATGTTTCTATTCATATGTATTTCAAGGCCCTTCATGATTTTCACTCTAAAAATATGTTTGTTGGTTGCTTTGGTTATTATTTGTTTAATTAGTAGTGTTTATTGGGGTTTCCCCAAAGTTCTGGCATGAATAGATACTATTAGAAAAATGTTAATTGTTCTTTAATCTCTCATTTTGGATCATGTATAGAAGGAGCTGAAGAAGTTATCAATATTTTATTAAGATCCTCATATACCCTCGTATAGGGGTGTTCATGAGTCGAGCCAGCTCACGAGCTCGCTAGCCGGCTCGAAAATAGCTCGAGCCGGGCATTTAAATTGAGGGGAGCTCGAGCCTAAAAATGCATGTTGGTGGGCTCGTGAGCTAGAATAAAAAATTAATTGAAATATATAATTAAATTCTTATTTATTCATATATTTTTATATAATATGATATATTATAATAATATATGTATAAATAATAATATTTTTGACATTAATTATGTATATATTTAATAATATATGAATAAATTTAAAATTTTAAAAATATTATTTTATTAAAAAAATATTTTTTTAATAAAAAAAATTATTCTTTTGAGTTAGAGCTCTGGTCGACTCAACTTAGGCTCGAGTTCACTTTTTTGCAGCTCGTCGAGCTCGACTCGTGAATACACCTACCCTCATATTTTATGGGACCAAAATGAATAAAGTATCAAACTCTTGGTTTGATATGGTTAACGAAAATACAACTACAAATAAAGAAATTTAGTCCTAAGTTCTATTTCCTCATGACATGAATAAAGTAGTTAATATACTATTATAATTATGGATAAAATATCAGTTATGAATCTAAGTTGGTTTAACTCTTTTCTGCAAACTCTTGAGCGGTTTGCAGGCTATTAAACGAGAGCGAAACTGCAAAGTTGGTTTGACTCTCTTGTACGGTTTGTAGACTATTAAACGAGAGTAAAATTGCAGACTATTAAACTAGAATGAGTTTTACTCAGTGTGCACCCTGAGTATAGCGGATGCGGATTTCCCCGTCATACAAAAAAATAAAAAAATTTCAATGATGAAAAATAATTAGACGACGTAATTTAAAATTAAGTTATTAAAGAATCAAATAAAAGAATTAATGACAAAGTTGTCTAATACCTCCATAAAAGGCCATAAATGTCCAAAAAAAAAAAACATCAAATCAATAATTATAATTTCAATTATTCTCCCAAGAAAATTAATTTCAAACCAATTCTCTAAAATATTTCATTATTTCTCTAGTTTTTCATGAAAAATCATTTTTATGGTCTTATTTTTCTTTTCATTTCACTTTATTAAATAATTGATAAGTTTCAACTAATTCCCTCATTCACGACCGTTCTTCCCGTTTCATCTCTCCAAAGAGATATTTGATTTGATTTAATTTGTGTCACAATATTATCACATACACACACACACTATCAGAGATCGAAATCTCCAACAATGGCGACAATGGCAAGCTTGATCGGCTTGGTGAACAGAATACAAAGAGCATACACCGTTTTAGGCGATCATGGCGGCGAAGGCATGTCGCTCTGGGAAGCCCTTCCCTCCGTCGCCGTCGTCAGTGGTCAGGTGTCTTATCTTTAAGGGGTGGTAAATGGGTGGATCGGGTCGGTTTTGGGTTGGGTCTAATTGAGTTTGAAAGCAAAATCAATTAGATCCAAAGTTAATCCGAAAGTGTGATTTCATTATGAATTGGGTCCTTATTGGTTTGATCGGTTCTAACTGGTTCTTATACAAGGAACCATATGTGGAACCATACCTAACGGTCTTAACATGGATCTATGGTCACAAAATGAGGATGTGAGCTTATGGATAGAGTGAAATTAACACACTTAGTTACTTGTTTGTTGTATATAAAACATTTTGTTGTATGTTTTGCCTGCTAACAAATATGTAGTCGAATAAACTTATTATAATTAATTATTTTAAATATTAAAGTAAAATAATTATATAATATGAAAGTAAATTAATTATCTAAAAATCCTTAAAACAAAAGGACTCTATTTGGTTTTTAGAAAAAAAAAACCCTTATAATCACCTAAAAGAAACCAACATAAATAAATATGTAATCAAATAACAATAAATAGTCTATTTGAAAATAGAATATTAACTCCAATTTTTACTTTTTCATTTTCTGAAAATTTGATCATGAATGCTTAGTTGATATATTTCGGACTCTATCTATTTATAGAATCACGTTATAAGTGAATAAACACGTATTAATGTGAACCTATGATGCACGGACACGGGCTATGGGGCACGCCACGACACGAACACGGGACACTGCATTTTTAAAAATGTTAGGATACAACATGACCTCGAAACTACTAATAAAATGTATATATATATATATAAATTAATGTACATATATATGTTCATTAATTTACGTTAAATATATAAATTAATTTTTTCATTCTAATTTAAATGACTGGTTAGAGAAATAAACTATAAGAAAGACTATTGTACGTTATAAATTTGTATTTGATTTGAAAAGTTGTATATTTGAAAGAAAAACAAATACTTCAGTTTTCAAAATTACAAAAAATAAGTGAAATAACATCTGTCACAAATAATGCATACATAGTATTAATAGATATATCCTCTAACTATATTCATTACGGTGTTCATATTTTGTTTTTTTCATTTTATTTAAGCAGAAAAATTTTATTTTTATATTAGACACGGTATCGGGAGTGTCGGATACGATGTCGGAGAGTGTCGGACGAGTGTCGTGTCCAATCAAGTGTCCGACACGACACATTGTGATTTTTTGAAGTGTCCGTGCACTAGAAATGTGAACCGAATAATACATCTCAAATAATCAAGCACTGAAAATAATACAATTAATTGAAGATATATATATTTATACATATATATATTTATAATATATATATAGCATTACCATATCTGAAGATAATTAACTGTTAATATATCATTAACTGTTAAGATAATGATATATATATATATATATATATCATTACCATATCTGGTCAAATAATAAAAAATTCATTGAAGTGTTAATAATCTTTAACAAAAGATAATTAACTCAGTAATACTTCGATTGATCTTTTGTCTAAGTTTAATAATATCAAATTTTTGAAGCAATGAAGTTCAATATATCATTAATATTAATGAATAAAAAAATTTAAAAAGTCAATTAAATTATGCACTTTAAAAATCGGATCGAATTGTTAGGAAAAATAATTTTTGGACCTATTAGTAGCACTCTAAAGGTTGGTAAATGTTCTTAGACTAAAATGATCCAACTTGTATTAAGTAGGCCCAGCTTGGGTCCAATTTAGAATAAAATTGGACCTAATTTTAAAACCAAATAGACCCAACTTAAAATCATATGGAACCAAAACTTATTAGGAAGCAATAATACTCAACCCAAATGGACCCAAAATAAAAAAAATTAGAAACCAACTCAACCCAAAATTAATTGGGTTGGGATGGAACCATGGGTTGAGAACCAAAATAAAAAAATTAGAACCATTTTGCCACCCCTATCTTTAATATATATATATATAAATAAATATGTGTGTGTGTTCTGTAATTTCTCCTTTTGGAATTGTGAGCGGCCACATAGGGGCTTTGCGTTTATCAATTGCGCTTTCTTAGAGATGCCATAAAATCGTCATTTCTAGTTTCTTATAGTATCCAATTATTTTTAAAAATTAATTTTTCCCACATAAGAAAAGCCTTTGCCGCCAATAAGTATATAAGAAAAGCGTTTCCACTCTAAACCCCCAAACGTAGAAAATCAAAATCAAAATCAAAATCAAACTTCAAAATGAAAACGAAAGGAAAAGGAAAAAAAGGAAAACCATCGGGCGGTGGCGAGGAGGAAGACGGATTGGTACAAATGCTGAAGGATATGTATAATTGTACGGAAGAGGAGAATTGAAGATTTGAATATGGATACTAGTGACGCAGTTTATCTACTGTTATCTCAAGGTTAGGGTTTCTAATTTTTGATTTTGGTGTTCTGATCGACAAATGCATGCGTTTTCTTCTTGTTTTATGTTTCATTTTGATTTTCAATTGTATGCTTCTTGTTTTGTATATAGATCCACTCAATCAAGATGCGGCAATACAGGTTCTGTCTCTTCTTGTTCTAGATACAATATTTATTTTAAATATTTTCTCCTGTATTAATATATATATATATATATATATATATATATATATATATACTATTAATTTCCTTTTCCTTTGTGCAATGTATATTTGGGATTTGCCATGTTTTGGCTCTCTTGGAGGATTCTTTGTAGAGAGTGAAATTTGAGGGGAGTCTTTTCGAATATGCTGTTCTAAAATTCGAATATTTTTTGGATTTTTTCTTCCACTTTTCCTTTTGGTATTACGAAATGGGTGTGCATTTGTAATTTTGCAAATTATTTCAACCACCCACAAAGGGGATTTCTATTTATCATAAAAACAGGATGTTCTAATTTTTAGTTTTATTGAAGTAGTCTTCAACATTGATTGGTCGTGAATCGTTTTTTAATAGACTAAATATGATTGTATTATAACGCACGATAATAATAGTTCATGTACAATGAACTCATAATAACTCCGCATATGAAGTTGTCATTTATTCATAGGCTATATAGCATGAGGCATTTCAATTGCAATAAATATTGTATCTGGACTATGCCTTTTTTTTTTCCAGGTTGATGCATCTATGTCTACCAGTGCTCCAGCTTCTATGTCTACCAGTGCTCCAGCTTCTGGTAATATTTTCTTTTTTTCATTATCTATTATTTATTACAATGGCTGAATCTGAAATGTATTATTGTCAACCATACTGTTTGTTTATTTATCAGATTTTGCGTCTTCAACAACTCGTACTGTTGAGGGTCTGCTGGGAACTCCATGTCATTTGTGCGAGCAAGATTTTAAAAACGATGCCGCTTGTGAGCTCCACCAGAGACACGTCCACCAGAACACGAAAAAACGCTGTAAGAGCTGCTGGAGGATATTCCTCTCTAAGGCTGATAGAGACCAACACTACTTCAATGATCACTAATAAACGGAGTTGAGCGAATTGTCATCCCAAGGTGGTTTGTCACTCAACCAGACAACTAATGTTCTCTGATGCTAGGGTTTGATGATAAACAATGGTTTCATACAGTATTATTTTTAGAAGCGGAAGAAAACATTAGAATCACAAAGGACAAAAATAGATAAGAAGAAACATGAGAGAAGATAGAGCTCTCCATTTTCTCAAGCGTTAGGCAATTTAACGTTCATATGCTGGCACCTAAGAATCACTCAGAATAAAGCTTCTTTTACACACATTCTCATGACATAGATTTTGCATTTCACCTTTTTTTCTAGGCAACGCGATCTCATGTCTTTCTACGTTTTACTATCATCTTTTGCACTAGTCATTAATAATATTATTTTTTTTCATCTGATTACATAATGCAGGTCTATTTTTTGCTATACTTGGTGGAATTCTGTTCATTCCTGGTTTCTACTATACACGAATAGCCTACTATGCTTACAAGGGGTATAAAGGTTTCTCATTTTCCAATATACCTTCTGTCTAGAGACATTTGGTGACTCAAGCAATGTATAGATATCGCCTTTGTTTGGTTTCTCTTTGTTATTTCTATACTCGTAACATTGTGATTGTAAATATATAGCGCATGAGATGGTGTAAACAAACACGTTCGAAATAAATTTTGTTCCTTAATGAGATTCTCTACAATTGTTCTCATTGAGTGACACATTTTTGCTGTAATTTCTTTGTTTGTTTTACTTCCGTATGATTACCTAATTCCTGGAAACTACAAAATATATGGGACGTGTCATATATTGAACCAACTCGCATCAAATTGGTGGCTGATTCGAATGCAAGTTTATGATACTTGTTCATGTCTGATATTATAACACATGATCTTATGCTCTTAATCTACATATTTGATTGTCTTTTTTCTATTCTATCACTTAAATACCACTTTTAATTTCTCAGAATGTTTCAATTATGGACATTGCTAAAAATAGCATTTCATTTCACATATGCTATTATGGTGAATAAAACTAAAGAAAAGGGGATATACCCATTTTTGTATAGTTAGTGAAGATGGCAAAAACTATTATGTTATTGATGACATAACAGAATGCATTTATCTATTTGTAATAGGATAATATGTATTAAAAAAAATATATATATTTCTTCATAAAAGGACTTGGATTAACATCAGATTTTAAGTTATTAAGTACAAACATGTGACATATATAAGTGGTTAGGATTTAAAGGGACAAAAAAAAATTAATGTGAAAAAAAATTGAAAAACTCTTTGTCAATATCTTATCCAGTATTTAATTATATTTGTGATGGATTTATGTGTTAAACATGACTCAAAAAGTTTAGATAATCAAATAGATATTAAAATGATTTTTTAATTATTAAACTCCCAAAAGTATTCTTGGGTTTGTAAAATCTATAAAGTTTGGAATTTGGGTTTGATTTAATTTATGGTATGAATGTGGTGGTATTCTACGTGTGCAGCTATGTAGCCTCAAAAATTAATAGTATTAGGTAAAGGAAAAGTCATTTATTTGGGGGAATAAATAATTTATTCTTTTTAAATTAGGGGTGGCGCCTTGGGAGAAGGCGCATTCAATGAATGCGCCTTCTCCCAAGGCGTTTAGGGTTAGTTTTCAAACATATTCAAAACCTAGGCTAGTTTTTGAATTTTTAATAAAAAATGGATTATTTTTTTAATTTTCTCGTGGAATCAGTGGCGGAGCCAGGAATTGAAAATGGGTGGGGCCAAAGTACGATAGACGTTGATCGGTTTATTTTGGGTGTGACGACAATATTAAAAATTTGGGTGGGGCGGACTGGGCCGCCACTGAGTGGAATTGTGGTAGACTAGCTAGTTAAATTAATTGTTGTGTAAGAACACAATGACGTGACTTTCAGATTTCAGTATTGATATATCCTTGATAACTAGTTATAGGTTGTTTGACAAGAAAATTATTTAACTGATCATTTTTGTTAAAGTGACAGAATCTGATAATTTTCTAATCATGTTAACGTTCATACTCAGAGTCGTGCAACATTACATTTAGTGGCGGAGCCAGGAATTGAAAGTGGAGGGGGGGCGAAGTATGATGACGTGGATCGATTTATTTCGGGTCGAGTTGTTTACGTCGGGTCGAGAGTTAAAAGTAGTCGAATCAGTCTATCAGAAGAGTTAAAAGTAGTCGAATCAGTCTATCAACCAGAAAGTAAGTACACGACTTACCTGTTTTCGACAATGTTATGGACAAATCGGAAAGTTTTGAGATACCTTTAAGTTCTTCATCTCTCTTAATATCAACTTGAAAAAGCTCCAACTGAAATCTAAAATGCATTCTCTCTTGACAATTAAAATCAGTTGGATAGAACTTTTCAGCTAATTTGCATATATCATCAACAACAAAAAATTTCACGAACAGTTCGGTTCGGTTAATTTTGGTTAATGAAATAGTTAACCAAAATTTAGTCCCAAAAAATTCAAAAGCTTGGAAGTTGGGATTTTCTTGTAATCTTGTTCATTACAAATTCACAAGATTGAGAAAAAGATAAATATTTATGTTTATCAATTATCATGTGCTAAGTTTTTCAACAAATTTAAGCCCCAAACTAAAAGTAGTAAAATTAGTAATTAGATAGTAGAAACTTAGAAATTACAATTACCCAACCCTAATTAGTAAACAATAATAATTGTATAACAAAATTAACATATTATATAAACTATTAATTGTTATAAAAATAAAAAATACATAAATCTATATAATCTTGCCTAGATTGTGAGAAGTGTTTATGAATGAGGTTAAATGGATTGAGAAGAAATGGGGTTTTTACTTTTCACTATGTTATAAATTGCACAAGGACCCCTAAACTATGCATAACATTTTACTTAGATCAATTATTTTTATTTTATCAAACTTTTATTGTGGGCTTAGTTTAGGCAAACACATTTTTTGAGGTCCAAATGTCCAATATAAGTTTGAGCCACTTTTATTTTGAATAAAATTAGTTGGATCAAGTAAAATAAAAAATTATTGTGGGCTTAGTTTTGAAATTTTATAGATGTATCAATTATAAATTAAGTGTGGCTAATATTAATAATTTTAAAATATATTTATCTATAGATGTTTTAAAAAATTTGGGAGTGGCGAAATGTTAAATTTTTTAAAATAAACATATGTTAAAAATTTTAAAATACACGCATGTTAAAAATTTTAAAAATTTGGGGGCGGGGGCGGCCGCCCCCGCTCGCCCCCTATCTCCGCCACTGATTACATTAATGTATCTGGATTAGTACTACATGAGAAAACATAATCTTGAAGTGACAGAGATATGTGAGTTGTTATTATATAAAATTTATTTTTCTAGGCTTTTCTGTATATTTTCAATATGATTTTGAACATTTTTTTTTTGCAGAATTAAAAGCAGAGCCTATTCCCACGACACTGCAGGATTGATATTTCATTGAACGGTTACTAACTGATCAAGTTCAGACTCGTGCATGATTGATATTTTTAATGAGGTTAAAACAAAATAGTATTTCTTTCAACATTTTTGATGATTTTTGCTATTAGAGCTGTGGAAATCTAATTTGTTTGTTTGCAATTAATTATAGGTTTGGAAGGCCAGGCATGTATGTATGTATGTATATTTGTTTGTGTTTGTTATGTTAGCTAAACTAAACTCGTTCTC
The DNA here is from genome assembly GCA_963669365.1 of Verbascum thapsus. Taxonomy (NCBI): domain Eukaryota; kingdom Viridiplantae; phylum Streptophyta; class Magnoliopsida; order Lamiales; family Scrophulariaceae; genus Verbascum; species Verbascum thapsus. Next base: position 19,294,331 of record OY770105.1, read on the forward strand.
TGGATTCGCTTTATGTCTCACTACATTTTCAGCTATTTAGTAATGAGGATGATGCTTTGCTGCTCTTTTGCTCTTCTTAACAAGCAGGTATATGTGTGATCTGTGATAATTCTTACCCACTTGTTATGTGATTGGTTATTGTTCTAATGTACGTCACAACGACTGTTATTCGTTCATCTCATCGGTGCTGATTAATTTAATTTATTCATCTTTAAATGAAAAAAAAAATTACTTCATATAACAAATATCCCGAATTGATTATAAAATAAATTATAAAATAATAATACTGTTTTAATAGTTGAACATCTTTACCCACACTCACTAAAAGAGTGTTTACAAAATTTTCAAACCAATGAGCTTATATGACTCAAATTAATTTATTTGTGAGTATTTGTAAATTGAATTTGTGATTCAAATAAATATGATGGTTTAAAGGTAAAAATAAAGGGTTAAAAGGAACCATTGACTTTTCGTACTGTTATTGGTTTGATCGAAATTAAGGTTTTATGATCCGTTAAAATAACAAGTAAGGCCTAATGGGTTAAAGGTTTTATGATCCGTTAAAATAACAAGTAAGGCCTAATGGGTTAAGTCGGTCCTTTAGGCATGATAGACCCAATTTGGCCCCTTTTTAAATGGGTCAGAATTCGAACCATTGACTTTTTTCCTAATTGGAGCATATTTAATTAGGAAAAAAAAAAAATAGAGTTTAGGTTTAGGATAGGAAGATATATGTATTCTGATTCCTAATTGGAATAGGATTTTAGATTCCTAATTTGAATAGGATTTTAGATAAGAATCTGCTATATATACCTATCCAAACCCTCTTCAGATCCACAAAAAAAAAAAAAAAAAAAAAAATGGGGATACCGATTTGTTCGAGTCGCCGTCGTCGATTTCCCCTTCTCTTAGTTCCTGATCACATTCACAGCCAAATAATTGAAGAAGAAATAATTGATGAAGAAGAAGAGGGTGATGATACTTTGATTAGTATTTACAAGAATGAACGAAGAAGTTTATACTGCATCTTACTTGAAAAACCCTTACAATTCCAAATTGAATTGCCCCCACACTTTCACAAGACCCACAGGTTTTGCGGTTCATCCCATGGATGGCTTTTTGCTTCCATTGTTGATGACCAAGATATTCTTCACATCTCTCTTTTCCATCCTATTAATAATACTACAATCCTCAATTTTCCCCCAATCACACAAAATCTTACTGAACTCCCTTCCGCCCGTAGAAATTATGCCAACGCTAAAAATACTTTGAATCTCTACCACAATCACTCCGTTCATAAGGCTGTTTTGAGTTGTGATCCATCTTCAAACCCTGATGATTATGTTGTCATGGTCATCTATGACTCTTTCAAGAGATTAGCCTTCATTAGACCTGGAACCGATTCCACGTGGACGTTTCTCGATAGAGATACGATTGCTGATGTGATTTACTACAAAGGTAAGGTTTTTGCTGTTGATTGCCGTGGAAGGGTTGTGTGTTGTGATGCCGTTGATCATAACTGGACGGCCAGGATGGTTTCTCAAGGTTCAGCCATAATCTCACCCGGTGACAAAAAGTATTTGGTGGAGTCTATAGATGGCGATTTACTACAAGTTGATAGGGATTATGATGTTGTTCATGAACCTGGACAAAAATCCACTAAATTTCAAGTTTTCAAACTGATGAAGGACCCCATTAATGACTTTGAATTTGATAACTCTGAGTGGATGGAGATAAAAAGTATTGGTGATTGTGCATTGTTTTTGGGTACTAATGAGTCGATTAGTATAAGGGCTTCAGATTTTGATGGTTGCAGGTCCAACTCGATCTACTTCACATCTGATGGATTTGAGTTTACGAATCCAGTTTGTGATCAATTTGGGTATACTGATATGGGTGTTTATCACCTTGAAGATGAAACTATTCAACCTATTCATTACAACACACCTGGGATGAGCTGTCAGACCCCCATTTGGATCACTACTGTCAAGGACGATCTCAATTAGTTTTCATTTATATTGTTTATTTCTAGTTTTAAATTAGTAGTTTTTTTTTTTTTTTGATCTTTCAATTCATGCTTGGTTGTTTGTTTTTTTCTATTGATTTATAATGGTTATTTCTAGTTTTAAATTAGTAGTATTTTTTTTAATCTTTGGCTGTTTTTTTCTATTGAGAATTTATGTCATATTCTTGACATACAAATGTAAACTAGACCAAAAACAAGAACACATATCTTAAGCATTGGGCTGAAAGGTTTCACCGTAGTCAAAGTTGTTTTCAGCATTTTCCCAACGGTTTCTTAATAACTATCACGAGCCCTTTGAGGTTTTGCAAACTATCAAGAAAAATATTGACAACGAGGGTGAAATTGTAACTTAATTAGGGGTGTCTATGTAATCAATTGAGGAGGCAAGTGATTCAATGGTGGAAAGTTTAGCTTGTATTGTATTAACTTAGAAGAAAAGACTTCACTATCCAAAGGAATGTGTGTAGCGCAAGAATAAAGGTGAAAAAGCTTCTCCCCCAAACCAAACAAATCACACAACAAACCTTTAAGACTATAATTTCACACGTACCATTAACAGATAAGCATTTGAATATCTGAAACATTAAGATCAAAACAATTTGAAAGCAATTATAAAATGCAAAAAAAATATAAACCAAACATGTGAGATGAAAATGTCAATCACCACATTACATCTAATCTATAGATGCAAATTATAAGACTTTCATCCTACTATTACTCACTAAACAATATCCAAAATCTATTAATGCATCACCCATTTTTATATTTATAAAAGATTACCCGGCTGGATTGCTTTAAAATTTTAAGAAAAAATATATTTTTATAAATATCATTATATTATATAATTATTAATTATATTATACTACTAATTACATATTAATTAAAATAAAAAAATTATATTTGTTTTCTATAAATATCAATACATTATGTACTAATATATAATTATATATTAAAAACAAATTATTAAATAATGAAAAGGAAAAAAACAATACAAATCAAAAAAGTAAAAAAAAATTGGGGTTGGCCTGATGGCCGGCCCGTTAAGGCCGGCCTGGCCCCTTTAGGCCTGGCCTCTAATTGAATGGGCATAACGGGCCGGCCCGTTATGGCCCTTTTGACAACTTTAATTTCTCAACTAATTCCCTCACTCACGACCGTTATTCCCGTTTGATCTCTCCAAAGAGATATTTGATTTGATTTAATTTGGGTCACAATATTATCACATACACACACACTATCAGAGATCGAAATCTCCAACAATGGCGACAATGGAAAGCTTGATCGGCTTGGTGAACAGAATACAAAGAGCATGCACCGTCTTAGGCGATCATGGCGGCGAAGGCATGTCGCTCTGGGAAGCCCTTCCCTCCGTCGCCGTCGTCGGTGGTCAGGTACTGTCTTATCTTTAATATATATATACATATATATGTGTGTGTGTGTGTTCTGTAATTTCTCCTTTTGTTAATAACTTCTCGTGGTCTCTTGAAATCAATGGTGTAGAGTTCTGGAAAATCATCGGTGCTCGAAAGCGTCGTCGGAAGAGATTTTTTGCCTCGTGGATCCGGTACTATTTTACACATTTCTTGATTTCTCTCCTTTTTGTTTGATTTTGATGAAAAACGTTCTGCAAAAAACTTCTAGTGCTGCATATAGAAACTCAATCGGTTTTTTTTTTTTTTTACTGATTCGATCCATGTCGTATTCAGTCGATTGGTACAATAGTTGCTGAGACTTGAGAGTTTAATAGCATTTTGAGTTGTAATTTTAGATGATGAACTGAGAGGTGATAGCTTAGCCTATCAACAATTCAAATGTAGTATTATTTGAGATTGTCATTATATTGTTCACCAATGCATTATTAAAACTCTGGGTAAGAGATAAAACGTTTTTATTAAACCTCATCAGCTTGGATATTAATAGCTGAGATATATATCAAGGAAATAATGGAAACTGAAATAGAAGAAGTGAGAGTTCAATTATACTGGTTGGATTGGTGGATAAGTAATATATTGTTTGAGCCTCCTCTGTGCATAACTTGGTCTTTTAGATTCATATCTTGTGTTATGGAATACCCTTGAAACTGTTCATCTAGTAACTCTACCATTCTTTTTCGTAGAATTATGAAAATTTATTGTTTGTTCAACATAAATGCAGTTTTTATTATTGATTAATGACTTCAAGTCTGTGTTCCTCTTTTAAAGGTATTGTGACGAGGAGGCCATTGGTCTTGCAACTTCATAAAATCGAGGGAGGGACAGAGTACGCAGAGTTTCTACATGCACCAAAGAGAAAAATGACTGACTTCGGTATGTTTAAAATTTAGTCGTCAAAATTTTAATACTGAAATAATTTCGGTTTTCCTTTATTCGTCATGTTCTTTATATAATGGACTCTTTCTTAATGTGTTAACTCCATTCTCTTGAATTGTTGGTAGGATGACTGGCATTCACATATTTTTAAATAAGTACTTCTTTCAAACTGACAAATACATGATACATGATACATGAGAGCAATTTTTCAATTTACATACTAAGAGCAAGAAGCTATCAATCTTGCATGTATGTTTCTCTATTCAGTTTAAAGTCTTATCTATTTGACATTTGGTTAATCCAGAAATTACAATCTTTGCGGTTGTTCTTGTCAATTGAATTTTAGTCCTGTACAATTACCTTTCCCATTTTTGAGTATAATATATATATATATATGTCAGTCCTACTTTTCCTATTCATCGATAACAGTTTTTTGGATAGTGCAGCTGCTGTACGTAAAGAGATAGCAGATGAGACGGACCGTATAACAGGGAAGACCAAACAAATTTCTAATATTCCTATTCACTTGAGCATTTATTCTTCTAATGGTACGCTTTTATTTTGAATCGCGTAACTGAATTATCTCTTTTTGGAGGATTATAATTGTTATGTTACCTTTAAAGGGTCATTTTTGTTTGCCCTCAAACATTGAAGCGTGTTTTGAGACAGATCAATATGTTATCATGAATGCTCCGACGAAAGTTCAATATTACATGCACATTTTTATGAAGCTTGACAAACACATTTGAATGGTTTCAGAGTAGCAACTTCTGATATCATTTAATAATTACGAATGTATAGACAATTTTTTTTATGGAAATCTCATGGATCATTTTAGGCATATCTGTAATTGCTGGGTGTTTTTATCATAACCAAAATTACCCGAGTTTCATACATGATTCCTTATTATGAGAGTTTCTTTATCTTAGACAAGTATTGATTTCTGTCTATTAGTTATGTGTGCAGCCTATTTAAAAGACAACTCAAGGTTCAGTGGAGACATCTTGGTAGAATTAGATAAACTATTTAATTTTTCTCTTATTATTATAGTTTAGTTTTAGCATAATTAGGTTGGTTTTCATTTAGTTGTGGTTTATGTTCTTTCTCATATATACCTTCTGAGTTGTACCTTTTATTTGATTATCAAGCTTATGGTTCTTTTTTTCTCGCAGTTGTAAATCTAACTCTCATTGATCTTCCCGGGTTGACAAAGGTGGCTGTAGGTGAGCACCAAATCATTATCTTAATGAATTTTCGATGCTTTATTCTGGTAAAGTAGGGGATACTAACTGCCTTAAAATTTTCAAACTATTCCAGAGGGACAGTCAGAGAGTATTGTTGAAGATATTGAAAATATGGTCCGGTCTTATGTTGAAAAGGTAGAAACAGTACTTTTAGTATCAACATAAATATTTTCTCTTCTCTTTCACCCTGTAATATTTGATGCATGCAGCCAAATTGCATTATTTTGGCTGTATCTCCTGCTAATCAAGATATAGCAACTTCTGATGCTATAAAGCTTGCAAGAGAAGTTGATCCATCAGGTACTACTTTAATTCTCTATGTTTGTGTATTTTATGATTCAATGCAGTGCTACAAATTTGAATTTGTTTGTTTTATTTTTAGGTGAAAGGACATTTGGGGTGTTGACTAAACTTGATTTGATGGATCAAGGAACCAATGCACTTGATGTATGTTTTACTTTTTCTTCACATTTTTATTGTTCATTAATTTTCTTCACACACAACAGTTGATTCTCTAACTTCTATCTGTATGATTGGTTAAGGTACTTGAGGGCAGAGCATACAGGCTCATGCATCCATGGGTTGGAATAGTTAACCGTTCACAAGCTGATATTAACAAGAACGTTGACATGCTTCATGCCCGTCAAAAGGAGAAGGAATATTTCGAGTCCAGCCCAGAGTATGGACATTTAGCTCATAAAATGGGTTCAGAGTTTCTGGCAAAACTTCTGTCCAAGGTATGTAAACTCACTTATGGTGTGTTTGGAATGAAGGATTTAAGTTCGTTTGGATGTATCCAAGTCATAATGGATTTTAAATCACTCTACATTAATTTTGAGCTATTTTTTTTTTTTTCATAACTAGGGTGGATTTCAAAACCTTCCTCCAGATCCAAATCACTCGATCCAAACACACCCTTACTATATTCTCTCAAAGTCTCAATTGCTTCCCATAATGAAAGATTTATGACTCTATTTTATCTTCCTTTGACATGTATTAGCATTTGGAGACTGTCATTAGGCAACGGATTCCCAGCATTATTGCCTTAATAAATAAGACAATCGATGAAATCAATGCAGAGTTGGATCGTATTGGCAGACCCATTGGAGTAGATGGAGGGGTAATTTCTGGACCACGTAAAACTAAGATCAGTTTTTTTTAAACAAATTTTTGAAGCTGAAGCTTACTACCTCTATCCACAGGCGCAGTTGTACACAATTCTACAAATGTGCCGTGCATTTGATCGTGTATACAGGGAACATCTTGATGGAGGGTAATTTAGATAAAATGTTTTGGCTTACAATTACCGTAGAAACTCGATATATTAATACTCGATTATTTAATAAACTCTCTAAGATAATATTTTTGGCCGGTCCCGACTCGGGGATAGGGTGCTAAATTAATAATTAGCTAAAATTACAAGACAATACATTTTTTATAATTTCTATAGACCCCATATAAAATATATGAATGATTTATGAAGATTTCTTGAAAAATGACTCAATTGTCTTTTGTTTTTTGTTGAAATCAATTTCACCTCCCTTCGTACGATATACGTACTTGCATTGTAAAATTTTGAAAGGTAATTAATAAATTTTGGTGGTCCATGAGTATTAATATATAGAGTTTCTATTTTAGTTTGTTTCTTGTCTAGTATTACGTCTAATAATAAATCAACATTTGATAAGTTAATAATTTACATCTCTTTTGTGTTGTGATGTAACAAAGGAGGCCAGGTGGAGATAAGATATATGGCGTTTTCGATCATCAATTACCGGCTGCTCTCAAAAAGCTTCCATTTGATCGCCACCTGTCTCAGAGTAACGTGAAAAAAGTAATTTCAGAAGCAGATGGATATCAACCTCATTTGATTGCTCCTGAACAAGGCTACAGAAGACTAATTGATGGATCACTTGGCTATTTCAGGGGCCCCGCCGAAGCATCAGTCGATGCGGTAATTTGATATTTTACTAGAATATATAAAACATGCACACATAAATCTTAAATGATTTTCAATCCTTCACTTAAAAATTGCATATGTCTAGCTTGAATATACATTGTATACATGTGGTTGATATGATTTTCGTTTTATATTATCAAAACTAATTCATCACTGTCTTTAATTCTCCTTGAAGGTGCACTTGGTTCTAAAAGAACTTGTGAGAAGGTCCCTTGCAGCAACTGAGGTAAACAACTTATACTGAGAGAGAAGTCTTTGCAAATAATAAACATTTTGAGTGCATCTTCATATTTTGAACTGTGGGACACATGAAGGATTTGTAGTAAAACTATATAAAGGTTAAGTTGAAACTTTTATGGTGTGTTTGGATCGAAGGATTTGAAAACTATAGATTTCAAATTCATCGACAAATCCATTTAAGTTTGTTGGATGAATTAATGTTATGATGGATTTCAAATCCTTCCTCCAGATGCCCTCTCGAAATCCAAATCACTCGATCCAAACGCACCCTTATGAGTTTTACAACTTCGTCTCATGATCAGGTAATTATTAGATTTTCACTTACTTGAAAGCAAAATTTTATCCTTTTGCCGAAGTCAAAGACGGATTTTTTTTAAAAACTAAATACACAAGGAAATAGCATTAGGCTTCTGAAGTGCAAGTGTTTTGGTTTATTAGAGTCTGATTTGCCTCCTTTTGAATGGTCATATAGGAATTGAATCGATTCCCATCGCTTAAATCTGATATAGCAACAGCTGCAAATGATGCTCTGGAGAAATTTCGTGATGAAAGTCGAAAGACAGTTTTAAGGCTGGTAGAGATGGAGTCTTCTTACTTGACAGTTGAGTTTTTCAGGAAACTTAATATGGAACCAGAAAAAACCCCAAATGCAGCGACTCCGAATGCAGATCGATACACTGACAATCATCTAAGAAAAATCGGTATGCAAATATGTGTTCTTTTGCGTTTCTTTAAATAAGATTTTGAAACAAAAATCATTTTAAGAAATGAAGTCGTATTTAGGCACAATCTATTAAACTAAATAGAAATGTTAGATGGAACTTAATGGTTTGTTTACTTTGCCCATGTTTTGAGATGTACCATAAACTAAGGGTGTGTTTGGATCGAGTGATTTGGAGTTGGGGCAGGGGATTTCGAGGCAGGATTTCAAATGACACCTAAAATGGAGTCATTTGAAATACACCGTAGTCGTGGAGAAAATAGGTCGAAATGAATGACAAGGGATTTGAAATCCATCGTAACATGAGTTCATCCAAACGAACTTGAATGGATTTGTCGATGAATTTGAAATCCATAGAGATTTCAAATCCTCCAATCCAAATACACCCTAAAGTTATTTTAAGGGCACTGTATAAATGCTCCAATTGTTGAAGTTCTAACATGTGTTTCTTGATAAAAGGTACAAATGTGACTGCATATGTTAATATGGTCTGCGATACCATGAGGAATACTATACCTAAGGCCGTTGTTCATTGTCAAGTTCGAGAGGCTAAAAGGTCGCTACTAAATCAGTTCTATGCTCAAGTTGGAAGGAGGGAGGTAATTTGTCTCTTAGAATTACAATACTTTAAGGGTGTGTTTGGATCGAGTCATTTGGATTTGAGGAAGGGATTTGGAGGATGGATTTCAAATGACTTTAAAATGGAGTAATTTGAAATTCACCATAGTTGTGGAGAAAATAGCTTTTAAAATGAATGCCAAGGGATTTGAAATCCATCATAACATGAATTCATCCAAACAAACTTAAATGGACTTGTCGATGAATTTGAGATACATAGTTTTCAAATCCTTCGATCCAAACACACCATAAATGTCTTCCATATCTTCTCAAAAGGAACAAAAAATCGTCATCCAAATGAAGAAAATTGTTTCATGAATTAAATGGCATAACGAAATCTAATTTTTACGTGTTTATGATGGATGATGTGTAGAAGGAGCAACTTGGTAAAATGTTGGATGAAGATCCATCACTAATGGCAAAAAGGGAGTCTCTAGCAAAGAGGCTCGAACTCTATAAGTCAGCACGGGATGAAATCGACTCAGTTGAATGGAAATGACAAGTTTCGATTTTCATGGTACTACTAATATTTCTCTCATAATTCTTTTTTCTCAAGCATATGATCATATATGCACCTACAGTCATCTATCATTCTTTAGTTGCTTGATCTGTTATTCATTTTACTACATTACTTAATTTTCTCAAGAACACAAATCTATACCCATTCTTTTGATAGTTTTGCATTTTTGACTCGAGATTGTGATAAATAGAATCAGCAACAGGAAAATTGATGATCATTTTGGAGATTGTTTTGTATTCAGATTTTGGGTCGATCTTGTTTCCACCTATATGAGGGATTTTGAGAATTCCATTTTGCTCCAATTTATTATTTACTCACTATGGATTGGGTGTTTTGTTTCATAGAATTGTTTCAGCAACCAGATGCTAGGCCAAATTTCTGTTTTTATGATAGGAGTTTTATGCTGAATACAAGCATAAGTTACTCGAAGTTTTTATCTGTTAATAATAAATAATTCAAAGTAATATTATTATAGTGACATTTTAATAAATGTTATATAAGTATACCGTATATTAAATTTATATAATTTATATATATACAAACCCGAGCCTAATTCAAGCCGAACCTATCATTGCTCACGCTCGGCTTGAACTTGATTCATGCCTTAGCCTCCGGCTCATGTTCAGTTTGGGTTCACCTTATTCAAAGCTCAACTTAAAAATTACCAAACCAAATTTACGAACTTGGACTCAGCTTGAGCTCGTTAATAGTCCTATGTACAACATTAAATATTTCATGTTGATTGATTTGACTATTGTCTTTAGCAAATGAGACCTAATACAGTAATATAAGAGATCCAATAATACACACTAATATCTTAAATTTTGACTCTTTAGAAAAATATGTGACAACCACAATCTGCCTTCAATAAAATAAGGGCTTACAATTACAAACAGCAAATCAAAAATACCATAACCATCTGTAAACTTACCTACAACAGAGATAATAATACCACATAAAATACAATAAACAACATAACATAAAGCAAATTACCTTTTAACACACACTGTCAAAAAAACACTTATCTTCCCCCTTCATTCCATCAACACCTCAGAATCCTGTCTACTTGCCAAACACAACTCATGCAATTCATTAAGAACCCATTCTTCCCCAGTATGTCCACCCAGTACCAAAACCCTAGTGCCCCCCAAAATACAAGTACTATGGCCCCAAGCAAACTTCGGTGGCTGTCCCGGGACGTTAATAGTCCTCCAAGACGGTTTATCCTCAGACGGGTCCAACAAAAACAGCTGTGACGGAGAATGGAGCCCCGCTACTGACCCGCCAAACACGATAACCCGTCCACATGGCATCGTCACAGCCACATGATCGAGCCTGGGCGGAGGAACCACAGCCTTCTGATTCCCAACCCCGCACTCGAGCTGCCTCCATCTCGGCCGTTCATCTTCGAGATCGACAGTGTACGCCTCACCAGATCGCAACTGCAGGTGCCCGCTCTTCGCGAGGCCGCCGAACATTAGTATCTTCGTTCGACCGTAGACGGACAGCGAATGGCCCAGTCGGGACGGTGGGGCCCACGAGGTGGGAATCTCTTTCCAAGTAGGTTTGTCCATATTGAGATCTAGTAAGAATGTATCGCTTAAAAGAACCCCCGCGTCTGTACATCCACCCGAGACAACTAGCTTCGAGCCCTCTAGCGTGCAAGAACTGTGCCAGGATCTAGGCAATGGTGGGGTCCCACCGCTTACTTCTTTCCATGTTGGCTGCTTAGCATCTAAGTCGAGGACAAAAACGTCATTTAACAATCCTTCCCGCCCACACCCGCCGAATACCACTAACCATGACCCATTGAGGCACGAGAGTGTATGGCCCCACCGTCCAGGTGGCGAAGATTTAACGCTCACTCTACGCCACTCTGGATTCGCAGCATCGAGATTGAGGACAAATGTGTCATCCATCGGCTGCATATTTACGCCTTCGCCACCAAACAAGACGAGTCGATTACCTGCTGCACAGGCACTGAAATTGCAACGGGATGGCTCAACGGTGCCACCGACTGTGAACCGCTTCCAACTAACGGCCTCGAGAGTCGTGAGTTCCCGAGCCAAACGGCCCCACCCTAGCCTTTTGGTCATTAGTTCAAGTGCGCCCGTTACGTCTCTTCCCCATGCATTTTGACACACCATTTTTCTGACGTGCTCGTTTTTTGTTAATTGACGAATCCTTCTGCAAACGGACCCGATAGATGCAACATCTCTCGGAGTCAAGCGTGATAGGATGTTTTGAGCTAGTACTTCATCTGACAGCTGAAGAATCCAGCACGTTTCGTGATGTGGGCTCTGTTGTATTTGGTGGAAGAGTTCACCTGTCATGTCACTCTGCTGTTGACATGTTTCTTTGAAAACTGGATATGATACATTGTTTAAGTCCAGTTTCACTTCGGAGAAAGTTTGGATACCGATAACATGTGTGACCACACCGTCGTCGCTATGAATTGGCATTAGCCTTAGCCTGTTCACCAAGGGAGTACCATCTTTCCTGAAGTTAAGGAGCTCACCTTGAAATTCAATACCTTCGTCAAGACATCTTCTCATCTCAGAAACCACAACAGGGTCCACTAAAGGGTGGCGTCTCTTGGCACACGGGTCTCTAAATTGCAGGAAGCGACTGATGAAATCAATTTATATGTCACCATAGATTCAATAAATTGTCATATCAAAAATGATGATCACTTGAAAATCTAGATGCATGATGTAACATGTCCATACTCCATATAACAAGGAAATGAATCATTAGATGGTATATATGCTATATGATTCCACATTACATTACCAAACCAATAGATGAATGATAAACAACATAGCAAGCCACTTCTTAGAACAGAATTTCTTACCGAAAACACCATTAGAAACAGAAACCAATTGCTGACTCGCAGAATCACTTGCATTTTCTAAGTACATCCATATATAAGTCCATCGTAACTTGTACTTTCTAAGAATGTAATAAAAAGCTTAGTGTGAAAAGCTCAATAGTGACACTATAGACATCCTAAACCTTATATTACTGCATAATGCTATTTCGTTTTGAAAAAAGAAAAACGCAATCAAAGTCCTCCAATAAATTTTAATTGCCATAAATCTAAAAAACATCATTAGAGCACCAAACAAAGTCACACATTTTTCAAGACCTAAATTGAGCAAACCTAAAAAGACAAATTAAACACCTCCACACACAATAAAGTAATAATTTTACCAATTGTGAATAAAGTAATAATTTTACCAATTGCGTCCAAGGACCTCATCTGCGCGAAATCCGGTTGACAATTCGAACACGGTGTTGACATATATGATCGGAAAATCCGGTTCCATTGCATCCGACACCACGATCGCTGTCGGAACCGCCGCCGGCGAGTAAAACAGCAGGTCCTCCACTTCTCCGTCGTCCTGTTCCATGTCGTCGTCGCTGAACTTAAGGCGCTTGCGGTACGAGCGTTCTTCTTCCTCGCTTTCACCCATATCCTCAATTGAAATTGAATTTCTGTTGCTGTTTGTATATAACTATATATATAATATACATAGCTTTGGTGTTGAGTACATATAGATATGTTGTGAAGATGGTTGATGAAAGTGGACAGTGGGAACGGGTTATTTACGAAAATGCCATTGTGCAATGTCATATTTAGACTAAAGCTTACTAAGTCGGTATATCGTAATATATTAGTTTGAATTTTTTGTCCTATAAATAAAATTTTGAAGAAATTATTATTATTTTATGCTGATGTATTCAAAAATTTCTAAATAATTCAATCATGTGATAGACTTTAAGACTTTATTGAATCTTTTTTGGAATTGCAGATATTAGGTGAATGACATATATATTTTAAAATTAATACATGTTATTCAAATATAAACAGCGATCTCATCTATACCAAGTGAGATATTCATTAAAACAATTTTGAGATAATTAAGATCATTTTTCGATATTACTTTCTTTATAAATAATTAAATAAATACTATTTTATTCCAATCAAAATTTCTTTTGTTAAATTAAAAGTCAAAAGGGAATTCAAACCGGGGGCGGGTTTTTCGTAATTATTAAGAAGATTGAGGTGCAATAATGAGGTGATATAAACCGGTGGTATTTAGTGCCAAAATATCTCTTACCAAACCAGCCACTTAGAATCGTCCACGTCACGGTCTTCAAACCTTTTGAAAGAAGACAGATATTTTTTTATCACTCGCACCAAAGATATTTATTACATAGTTTTCATGATGTCGATTGGATACTCTATATGTGTATGCCACCTTTCAACTCGAATCGAAATCGAATCGAAAAATTTTGATAAATTTTTTCTTTATGAAGAATTACATTATATCTTTGGTTATAAAGTATTGTAAAAAATGGCACGTGTTTAGTATTAATTTAGCACGAATTTCGTTCGATAATTTATACTAAGACAACGATCGGAATACATGTCCCGTAGAAAGGAAATTATGAATACGTTTGACTCAATTAAGCTGACTACGTACTTTGTTAGTTAATTTGTAGTTCTAATTTGATAAATAAGTGAAAATCACTAGTAATTTCCAACTTCGTACTTGTACGAGACTATCGAATCCAAATTTTAGAACCCCTGTACTGTCTAGCCAAAAGTCGTTGATTAATGAGTCCATTAGTATATTACTGGAGAAATATGATGATATTTTTATAGTGATATCTAAAATAAAGGAATCCATACACATGTCCTTTGATGTCTGACTTAGATCATCCAGATTGTCGGGTCGATCCGACCAGATAGTTTTGTAGAACACATATTATTTTTAGCATTTTTTGTATATTTTGCTATATATTAAAGCGTATTTTAAATTATTTTAATTGTAATCAATCAAATACAATTTAAATAAATAAGCTCATTTTAAACAATGGATGTAGACATAGCATGTGCTTTGAGCTTTGTTTTCTCCGCACCTTGGTGTCGACTATATTGTCAATTCAAGAAAGATGGTTGGTGATTCTCAAAACTTCAGTTATCAAAAAAGATGGTTGGTGATTCTTAAAACGTTCAGTTGTCGAGAAATCACAATTTATATGGGTTCTCTAATTTAAATATATTTATATATAAATATGGTTCAAACATTTTTAGAATTATAATTTTTTAAGAATTAAACTCCCGAAAATTATTGACAGCTAGTTTAAATATTTTAAAGTTGAACACATTAAGAGGCCTCCCTTGTTAGTTGTTATAGCTAATAAGTGTCAAATACCCAATGGAATTGTATAGAATCTCCACCTTCCCTATTGCTGAAATGCTATTAAAATATATGATACGCTGGCAACACAAATAACCATTGAATTTTATATGTCAAAAGTACCCATTATTTATTAGTAAAAGACCTAGATAATTGCTAGAAACTTGTTTGTTTTTTTTTTTTCATTTCTTAATATTTTACTTTGAAAATAAAATGTCGACAAAAGAAGAGACAAAATAAAATTAGATAATTGCTAGAATGACTATCATAACTTACTTGAATTTTTGCCAACTAAAATATCAGAGATTTTGAATTTTATTCACGCATATATATATTTATCTTTTTTTGGGGTGAAAAAAAGGAAATACTAAAAAGAGAGAAAGGTACATAATTTATAATAATTGATTAGTATTATCTATTTTTTGCTGATTGGTAATTCTTACTCACAATGTAATCGATTATAACCGATTTATTCATCCTTGATATTAGGTTTTTTTTTCTTGTTTATTACTTTTATTTGTCTACAAATAACTATTTTAAATTTGGTTTTATTTCTATAAACATGATACATATGTATTTACCGACATAGAAAATTACGGGTTTTTTTTTCTTTCAAATTTCGAGTTTTCACAATTAAAAATTTGTGTATTATGTAATTACCGGGATAAATGCAAATAACCCACACGTGAAATATTTTATTGGCTGAAAACCCCCTGTGAAAAAAATATAGGCTAAAAACCCCCTATGAATTTTTTAAACTGCATGAAACCCCCTGTGAAATTTTCAAATTGCATGAAATCTCATGTGAAAAAAATATAACCTAAAAATCCCTTGTAAAATTTTACCATTACGAAATATAACTACATTGAAAATTAATTATTGGATAAAGTTTAATTAATATCCTAAAATTTAATTATTAGTACTATTAATTAATTTGTAAATTTAAAAATTTTACAGGGGTTTTTAGACTATATATTTTTTCATAGGGGGTTTCATGCAATTTGAAAATTTCACAGGGGGTTTTTAGCCAATTTTTTTCACAGGGGGTTTTATGCAATTTAAAAATTTCACGGGGTTTTTTTAGCCTATATTTTTTTCACATGGGATTTTCAGCTAATAAAATATTTCACGTGGGGGTTATTTGCATTTATCCCTATAATTACCTATATTTTTTACATTAAATATGTGCACACACATTGCATATGGATAGTAATAATAATTGAAGAAATATTTAATATCCTTTAATTTTGGTGGGGGATATTCTTAAATGCATCTAAGCTCAATCCTTTCTGAATGTATTGAATATTGGATGGATCAAAAGGCGCTTTTAATCTGTCAACGCTTTTGATGATTGCCTTTGCAGGAAGCACGCTTCTTGAAGGATCAGAAGAAGTCTTACAACTCAAGCATGATGAAAAGCCCTGAGCATATAACACAAATTGATTAGTATGTTGATCAACTTATTCTTTTATGTTTGCAAGTGAGTTGATAGAGAAAAAATTTCACTTTTCGTCCCGTAACTTAATTTGAATTCGATTTTGGTCTATTTTGTTACTGATTTATCATATTGAGTCAAATCATTATTAAGTATCTTACATTTAATCAAACTGGATTTTTATTCCAAAATTGAATGGTCAACTCCATTAGCCAGCCATTTGACTGAATTTTTTTTGGAAAAATTTATACACCAAAACAAAAATTTATTTAATATCACGTTATTTCAACTAAATATCACATATTATTTATACAAAAAAACTTTCCTAAAACTCCCATCAAAATATTGATTGGCGGAATTGATCGTGAAACTTTAGATGAAAAATTCGATTGAGACTAAATGTGAAATGTTTTAAAATTTACAAAATTAAATATGAGAAACACGTAACAAATGAGATCAAAATTAAACTAAAATTAATTTACGACATTAATATTGGAATTTTCCTTATACTAAAAAATACATTAAGACTCTTTAATAAGGAAAAAACCTCATTAATGAAATATATTATATTTAATTGGATTTTATTAATTTATATTCACTCTAACAAATGTATAATCTTATCATATAAATATTCAGCATATCACTTCCCCCTTCACTAACTTATATTTATGAAAATATAAAAGAATAAACATTATTTGACTATGATACATTAATTACAAAAGCCAAAGACACAATCAATGTACCTTAAATATGACAACTTCAACATCTTCATCATCATCCACCTTAGCATGTACCAAAAGAATCTCATCTTTCTTTAATTCAGTGTATTTTTCCAATAGTGATATCTCTTCATTATACCCATTATTTTCGGTATCATCATTGTCATCATCGTCGTATATAATTGCTCTGCGTCTAGCGCCAAATTGAGTTCCAAAAACTCGCCGCACTTGTTTTTTTGTCGCGAAAAAGTAGGAATTTGAACAATTATTATAGCAAAAATTGTGTGCATTTTGGCATTTAGAGTAGTGCATGAAAATGGTGAAATGTGATGTTTGTGGATTATTTTTAGGGTGCAAGAAAATGGGGAAAGAAGAGTTGAGGAATATAATGGAATCCATTTTCATAAGTGATTTAAGATGGGAATTTAGAGATAAGGGTAAGTCTATGGATGAGTTTTTATTTGAATTTGGGAAAAAGATAAGGTCACAAACCATCACATCTATGCTTTAAAAAAGTAGGCCACCCAATTTATTAAAGTTTTTTGAGGCAAATTAACATTTTGAAAAAATTGTACTTTTCGTATCGTAATTTTGATTAAAGTTTAATTTTAGTCACATTCATTTCAAATATTTCATATTTAATTTTGTAACTTTAAACTATCTCATATTTAGTCACACCATGCAAAATCTAATTGTCAATTTTGTTTGAAAAAAATTTATCAGTTTGTTTTGGAATAATTCATTGATAATTACACTCAAATTTGTATATAATGATATAAGTTTACGTTTAATTGGTTTATATATAAAAGATACAACTATATACATATTCATCTATAATACAACTATTACAAATACAATGTAATACAATATTGTCTCATCGAAAAAGAAAAACCATTATCGTAAAATAAAATGAAACACAATATAATCTCACCCAAGCAAGACTTCAAAATTAACCAAACATAGCAAGAGCCTTCTAGTCTATTTTTTCAACATTTGAAGAAAATTTACTATCAAATTTCATCAAAATAACAAATGGTCAAGGTTTTATTATATATCAGATCGATTACAGTGAAATCATCTCATTATAGATAATTGGGTGACAAATTGTTTTGGTAACAATTTATATTGCCACATTTAATAAATTATAATAAATCGGCCCCGTGGAACTTGATTTATTATAAAATTACCCAATATAATCATAAACATTTATGTGTTTTTTTCCCTTTTCAATATTCTACAATATATTGTACTTATGAGTGTAAATGAGTCGAGTCGAGCCGAACACATAGATGTTTAAGCTTGTTTAAATTACAATGGAGTTTTAAAAAATGTGTTTGCGTTTGGTTTAACTGTTAATCGAGCAAACGAGCTTTAATCGAGTCGATCATGAGGTCAACTCGAGTGGTTTCATTATTTTTGTACATGTTTTTGTTATTTATACTAACCGAACTGAACTTCAAACTTTTGTTCAAACTTGGATTTGGTAATTTATCGAACTGAACTCGAATCAAACTTTTAGCGATCAAGCTGAAATCAAGTATTGAGTAGGCTGATCCAATTTTTAGCCCAATTTGTACTTGAAATCAAAACTATATTTTATCATATATGTAATGATATCCATGAATAAAGTGTATGGAAAATGAGTATCTAACAGGGCTGTAAGTATTTGACAACTTACAGCTCAAATCTAGCCACTTATTATACATTCACGGAACCGGTAACCTACTAATCAAGTAGCTCCATATTTTATGGAGTAAATTGTAACAACCCTCTATATTTTACTATTTTCCTAATTAACCCCAATATATCTGCTCCATTAGTCTGAATGTATTAAAAATGCTGTTAACATAATATAAGAAAATAGATGGAGATTATTGCAACATCACAGTTTGAACAAATTGAGATTTTTATTTAATAATAAAATATATAGATGTATCAAAACAAATAAAATAACTCAACATCCATAATTACATAGTCAAGAAGATGAGAAAATGAATTGCAAAAAATAGCAAACAAATACGAAACATGTGACATTGCACATTTGCGTCGATGAATTACTTACCGCAAATTATTGATTTTCTTACTTTAAATTTGACTCCCTGCAATACAAAAAAATTACAATCTCCAATTGACAATTTTTTTAAGAATTTTTCACTCTAATACCAAACCCTAAATTTTTTGCATAAGATTATAAAAATCATATGCATCATCATAACACTCAAACTCCATGCCTGCAGAAGGTGGAATTGGTATTGATTTTGTCGGAGTTAATCTTATCATCACCAATCTCAACAGATTCATCATTGAGTGACATATCTTCCATCTAAAAATATGTATATAACCATACAATTAGTACATGTATAAATTGCAATTATATTTATTCATATTTCAAAAATATTAAACGAACATAAAATTCGTATATGATAAATTTATGTAACTAATATCATAATTTAATAAATGAAAAAATATGTAAAGATTAATGAACTACGAAAATCTATCAATTTTAAAATATATTATTAATTCAATAAAGTTAATAAATTCAATACCTGGTAACGAAAAAAACCTCAAAAATACACCTTGAATTGAATTGAGCCTCTCTTGTACTATTTTTTTATTTTACTGTAGACAGTTTTTGTCTTGAAATAAGTGATCATCAAATATGTTGAAATAAGAGTTTTAGTTACAATTTAGGTAGTTGATTTAAGAGTTTTAGTTATAGTACAATTTTACCTAAATCCTAGGATGAAGAAATAAAAGAGTAATTTGCGGTTTGCACCCTGAAAATGGGTTAGTTTGGCAGTCTCCACCCTAGAATTAAAAAAATTACGGTCTCCACCCTCGAATTATAGTTATGTTGGCGTTTTGCACCCTCAATCAAATTCCGGCAAAAACTAAATGATTCCGGCAGGGCAAATTTGTAATAGAAGATACCAAGTGCCCACAGTTCAACCCCATGAAAATTCTTAACAATGAAGATTACAAAGCACTAAAAACCCATAAGACTAAGTAACAAAATCAAGCCGATGAAAAACGAGGAGGATGCCTCAACAGCTGCAAAGCAGTCCATCGTTTTGCGGGATCTCTCTGTAGACAACAAGCAACAAAATCCCTAAATTCTCTGCTAGCTGAGGATGGTGCTTCTGGAGGTTGAGACATACAAATAGCACACATTAAACTAGCCCAATCTCCTTGTCTCCCAACTGCAAATGGAAATTTCCCCAAATAAAATTCAAGAATGCTAACGCCTAAACTCCAAATATCCCCTGCATATCCATCATATTGGCCATGATTTAGATCTGTATTAATTCTTTCTGGGCTCATGTAAGCTATAGTGCCTACAGAGGAATTACACGGATCCATAGTTTGAGCTAAAACTCTACACACCAAAATCAGCTATCTTTACGTTTTGTCGCGAATTGATTAACACCGCTGCCTATGCGGCTGATGCGCTCGAGCTCGTCGTATTGGAGCGGCGGAGAGGATGACGTGGAGGACGGTGCGGAGGAGGTAGAGGAGGGGTCGCGTTGTGGGAGAGGTAGGGTTAAGTCAGGGCGGCGGCGTGTACGGTTGTTGCCGGCGGCGGCGGGTGGTGGTTGGAGAGGCCTCATGATTGATTAGAGAAGAGATAATTGAAGGAAATATATGGAGTGAGTGATTAATGGGGGAATGAAAGAAGAAATGGACGCGAAGGTTCTTGGAAGAGAAAGGGAAGGGATCGAGATCTTCTATTACAAATTTGCCCTGCCGGAATCATTTAGTTTTTGCCGGAATTTGATTGAGGGTGCAAAACGCCAACATAACTATAATTCGAGGGTGGAGACGTAATTTTTTTAATTCTAGGGTGGAGACCGCCAAACTAACCCATTTTCAGGGTGCAAACCGCAAATTACTCGAAATAAAATAAAACAAAAGTAAAATGGGCTTTTTATAAAAAAGCCTTTTTCGGCACCTACCGGCTGTTAGGAGCTAATCTCACAGAATCTGTGAGATTAGCAGGGTTGAAAATGTATAGCCTATAGATAAATACAAAAGATTGTATAGAATAAAATCCTCTCTCTATATAGTCTTCTTATTAACTCATATCTTTTTAGACACTATCTACCTTCCTCAATCATTGTCACCATTACTTGAATTTCCAATTTTGTCCTCCAGATCTGCATGGATAAAATCGTCATCAATGTTTTGAAACCCAGCCCGTTCATCGAATCGGAAAATCGACTGGGTCATGGGTGACTGGTTCAACCGTCGGGTCAACACCTGTCGGACCAGTGACATCATAATTACGCAATAAATAATATTAAAAATACTAATAAATATTATAAAATACAAAATATAAAATACTATCTGTGGTTGATATCATCTTGATTATATTTCCAGAAATACCTTGCATTTAAATTAGACTCAAGTTTGAATGCACACAAGCATTTCTCGTTAACTCCTAGTAATATGATAAAATGAATTTGAAAAGGAAAGGATAGTTAATTATTTAACAACAGTTGTCATTACTTATCGCTTGCAGTTAAATTTATTTAAATAATTTTCCAATGAAATTGAAATTATACGCGAATGTATACACAATATAATAAAAGAAAAATTATAATTGAAGGAGAGACATACGTGGAAGCAGAAGAAGGTTATAGTTGTGCATGCAACTACCACGTATCTTCTTCTTCTTCTCAACTACGTTCTATTCTATTTAAGGATTGATAGATTGATCGATCAAAGAAACAAAAATCAATATGCCAGGACTGACCATTGGAGACACGCTTCCCAACCTCCGAGTGGAGACGACCCAAGGTACCATCAACCTCCATGACTATGTGGGCGATTCTTATACCATAATTTTCTCTCATCCTGGGGATTTCACCCCTGTTTGCACAACTGAACTTGGAATGATGGCCGCCTATGCTGATAAGTTCGCGCAGAGAGGCGTGAAGCTCTTGGGACTGTCTTGTGATGATGTTGAATCTCATCATCAGTGGATTAAGGATATTGAAGCCTATAATAATGGAAGCAAGGTCACCTACCCCATCGCTGCTGATCCCAACAGAGATATCATAAAGCAACTCAACATGGTTGATCCTGATGAGAAGGATTCTTCCGGAGTTCAGCTGCCCTCTCGTGCTTTGCATATTGTAGGCCCCGACAAAAAGGTATTTTATTTATTTCTAGATTAGCCTCTTATTCATTTGATTAATTTGTGTTTTGAATCAGATAAAGCTGAGCTTTTTGTACCCGGCAAGCACTGGGAGGAACATGGATGAAGTGGTGAGGGTGGTGGATTCATTGCAGAAGGCGTCGCAGCATAAGATTGCAACTCCGGCGAACTGGAAACCTGGAGAGCAAGTTGTAATTTCACCAAGTGTGTCCAATGATGAGGCCAAACAGATGTTCCCACAGGGATACAACACTGCTCGTCTTCCATCTAACAAGGATTACTTGCGTTTCACCAATGTCTAGTGATTATATTATAATATATGCATGCAGTGTACTGTTCTTGCCTTGCCTTGCCTAGCTTTTGTAATAGTGTTTGTGACTTTTTGTAATACATACTGTTTGTCATGAAATATATATATATATATATATATATATGTTTGATCTTACTTCTCAAGTAATGAATGCTGCTATCATTTTTGAGCATGAATTGTGATTTCAGTCTTTGTGTATAAATTTATTTATCTGTAGAGTTTTAAGGGTTTCCTGCATTTTTTCTGTTCGTGCTACACAGTTGCTTAACTCCATTGTTTGAGAGGCCTGGAGTAGTAGCATTATTCCTCGTGTTTCTGAGTCGAAAGTGAAAATTAGACTGATTGAGGAAATCTCATAATGGTTGAGGAGGTTTGGTGTCAATGACCAAGCTTCTTAATGATGGGAAACAAACAACTTTTCATTCTTTTCTTCACTAACATCCATGAACCAAATTTGATATACTTCAAGTACATCGTTCTATTTTGCATTGGTTCAGATTAAACAATCAATTTACTTGATGCAGATGTGTCATTTGAAATTACTACTACTGCTTCCATTTGTCCTCTTTTGTTTAAGTTACGGACTGAATGATAATTTCTGTATTTCTAGATCAAATAATCCTTTTCTCTGTCTTTGTTGGGAAACACCATAAACGGATGACCTAGTTTAGTCTGATCATGTTGATATGTGTGAGAGGGCATCTCGAATTTGGGGCGAATCATCTGCTTCATCCGCCCCTTGTTAATTCTATTAATATAAAGTCAGTGCAAGTTTCGGTTGCTGTTTTAAAGAAACCTAATTTCCTAATTTTCTTAAATATATTACAAGACCTCCCGAGTTAAATCCAGAATGCTGTTTTTTTTGCAGTTACAAGTTGTACACAAGCGACAATTGCTTTGAACTTATTACGCGAAAGGAAAGGCTGCTTTGACGTAGTATTGAGCGACGTTCACATGCCTGATATGGATGGCTTCAAGCTTCTTGAACTAGTTGGACTGGACATGGACCTCCCTGTTAATGGAGTTGAAACGAATGGTAACATGTTGATAAGTTTCGTACAACAACAAAGAAGACACTATCAGCAGAAACCATCTATAAAAATGGAACCAAGTCGAACAATAAACACGTGCAACCTTCTTGTTTGGTGGTTCCATCTCAGACTTCAGCTAATTATCACAGTCCTATTTCTGTCAATCAAACTTCCAGCTTTAGAGATTCTAAAATGGACTTTAACAATCCTTCAATTCAGCGTGCATGGTTTCAGATTTAGCCCCTGCAGGTCCTGTTTCATCTTGCCCAAGAAATGTACAAGATAATAATGGTTTTCAACGATTTAACATGAACCGCATGCAAGGTTCTTGTAATGGTTCGCGGGATGTGGTACAAGAATCAACTAGAAGCCCAGTATATGTTGGTAAAAGAATATCAATACCTAGCCGCTTTGCGGTGGATGAACATGAATTGTCGATGAACAATGCAAGGCAAGCGAAATTTTCTCTGTTTCAATTGATTTACTTTTCTGCATCTATAAAGCATTTAATTAACTAGTGAAAATACGAGAATGAGTGACTGCATTTGGGTGGTTTCAACTTCTCTCGACTTCCAATCAGGAAGTCAAAAAAGTCTTTTCGTAGTTATATATATTCCTATCCTGAAAAGGCAGACTTAAAAATAAGGGTGTAGTACATTTACCACCCTCGTGTTTTGGGAAATTACCCATACCCTTGAGTGTTATCTTCGTTTTAACATTCATACGATGTGTTTCTGAATAGATCACCATCTAACAAGCTGATTTTGCTTGATTTGTAGGTTCAAGTACATGGATCGAGTTTCTTAGGAGAGCCATGGTTCCTATTTCAGGTTCTGTAATTATTTCAAGTGACTATTCGAAACGTGGTTAGAGCTTCTGTAGTAATCTTAATGGAATAAGTTCTTTCCAAGATTCCAGTAGATTTTGTAATAAAATTCTTCTTCTCTACACTAGCAGCCACCCTGGAAAATTGTGTATTCCGGGGGCTAATTGGTCTCAGAATTCCGAGCAATTCATTACGTAGTTTTTAGCGCATGTATAGTTATTCTAGGCTGTTCATGTTTTAAGCATATATATATATATATATATTGATGGCAGCTTGATGTTTGTATTGTTGATGTGTTGTAGTTACTTTAGAGTGAAAGAATTGTTTGGTGGAAGCTAGCCGTGTTGCGCAATGCAAATGGAACGTCCTTTTCGGTAAGTGTTGAGTCAACAACAAATCGAGAGGCGTTGGATATAGTTTATTTACCTTTGAAAATATAGCAAATTCTAGGCTTTGTTTTTGGTAAGTAATTTAAGAGCAGATTATAACATAAGTCAAATAAGATCAATATTTACTCTCACACATTCAATAATCTAGAGAAATAATCCTCATTGATATTCAATAGTATATAGAAATATAACAGAGAGGCAAATGTGATTGATGCACCATTTCCTTCATCCTCATTGCCTCTCCTCACACTTCCATTTCTTATTTTATATAAACTCTCCATATATATATATCGGTTTTGTTGGATTCGAGTAAAATTGGAATGACTATTGGCTTGAGGAATTCGTCTCTAATGGCGCTAGTACGTCTTGAAGAGGGACAAATTTGGCTTGGCCGCCATACTCTTCTGGCAACGCTTCTTCACCAATTTCCCTAACGAACTCTAGTCTTTCCTCTTCATTTGTCACTATCACAATCTACAAAATTCGTCGACAAGACAAGAGTTAACGTAGAAACTATCGAAAGGGAAAAAAAAAACAATAATACAATAATTTCACAAACCGTACGATAAAAACATATTATGATCACCCCTATTTTTGGAGTTGTCATTAGTAACAGGAGTCGTGGTCATTTGTAAAACCTCGAATCTGAGGTTATTACGGATGGGTCCCACTTCTGAATAGGGATATTCCCGTAAATTAATAAAATAATTTATATAAACGTTCATGAGACGTGCAATGAGAACCAAGCTTACGGCCGAAAAGGCGAGCCCATTGCGCAACAAGGCTCACTATAAATACCACCTTTATCAATGAAAGTAGGTTTATCTGGTAATGAAAGTAGGTTTATCTGGTTGGCAGTCTCAAACTAAGGTTTATCTGGTTGGCAGTCTCAAACTAAAAACATTAAACTCTCCGAGTCTTCTAAGATCGAGGAGTATAATATTTGAGAACTACGAAAAAGTTTGATTATATCAAAATAGATACATAGGCAGCTCAAAGTTACTGAACGCAGTCTTCAATCCATTAAAACACTAACTAGTCTGTTGTGGGTCGTATCCCATCCTCGCGTGTTATTCACGTGATACATATTTGATCCAACATCAATTACCTTACCAATAAGTGAGAGCATGTAGATATCCCTTCTTATTTAGCTAATCTTTGTCCCAAGCTTACACTCTTTACGGCCTTAACCCGACGTGATTTTCTAGTGATACATATTTTGAATCGAAAGAGAATAGAGAATGACATTATCATGATATACCACATGTGAGAGTTAGTAAGAAAGTATGTGGTAAGATCTACATACCTTTTCTAAAGTAGCTTTCTCAAGGAAACGCGAAATGAATTTCCAAACAGCCACAAAAAAACGGGGCATGTTGAGTATGTACAACTTGGCTAAGCGCTCCGGGTAATATGCCTATATCCACACACCAATATTCACTATAAGTATATCCACATTTTAGCAGTTACAAGTGAAACTACTAAACAAAATTACAGTAATAAGAGCATTATGTGTAGGTTAAGTAGCAAATATTTGAAACAAGATGACCAAATTGAGGAGCAAAAAGATTTGATTTACATCTGGTTTCACCTAAGGGTGTGTTTGGATTGAGTGATTTGGATTTGGGGAGGAGATTTGGAAGAAGAATTTGAAATAACACCTAAAATGGAGTCATTTGAAATCTACCATAGTTATGGAGAAAAAATAGCTTAAGGTGAATGTCGAGTGATTTGAAATCCATTATAACTTGGATACATTCAAACGAACTTCATGGATTTGTTGACGGAAATCCTTCAATCCAAACACACCCTAAAATTGATTTTGGAAACAATTATAGAATGAACATATACCTGTAAGAACTGAAAACCGGTGATTAAGCCACGAGCATCAACGTTTTTGTAGGAAATTTGGTGCAGGTCAAGAACGCCAATCAACTTTTCGCTTCCTATTTCTTTGTCTCTAAAACCGCTGAATATCAGCAGACACAAATCTTGGTCAAAACAAGAAAACCTCGTTTTTTCAGAAACGAAGATACGAGTGACTTATCAGTAAGAAAAATATCATGATTTTTGACCTAATCACCAAACATGCAACAAAAAACTATACCTTGCTATGGTTTTATCCAGTAGATGAACCACAAATTCTGCATCATGAAAAGAATTTCATATCAGCAAGTTAAGATTGTGATATTGTAACTCATTCAAATTGAAAACTATACTGCAGAATTTAGTATAACTTATTGCAATTGAAATAGTTAAGTCTTATCAACAACTGAGTTTCATCACCAAAACTTACATTTTGATGTTGAAAAACACGATATTCTTTAGTAACATGTGTTATGTTCGTTTAAAACGATCAAATTTTAGTTTGGCAAACAAAGTAGCCCGTCTAAGTCATAAGTGTTTTCTACTCTATCACATTGTTTGGTCAATCGATAGGATTATACAACAGTCACTATTTCAAAAATTCGAAAACGCATCATATATTGATGTATAACGATGTAAGTATGTTGACTACTCGACAAATTACATACTAACAACCTATACATCAGTAGCATAATAGAAATTAACAGGAAAAAACATTGAATTGCAAAGAGATTCCAAAAACTCATTTAAGTACAAATAGAAGTGGCATATATGGCCTAATCATGGAGGGCTATCATGATGGAAATGGCCATTCAATGGTACACAAACAATTCATAAAGTAAAGATTATCCAAACAATTAACTTTTAATAATAATATTTTAAAAAAACCTAATCTTTTTCCTCAAAAACAAGATTATATAATCTGCAATGGCCCATGAACAGTACAACAAAAAGCTAAGAAATGAATCATCCAAAAACTCAACCATGGAATCAACTAAATCCAAAACCCAATTGACTTTGGAACTAATTAAATAAATTAATAATGTTACCCAAATAAAATATGAAATAATTAATAACAAACTTTTAAAAAATAATAAATTACTCTTGAATTGGACTTGATCCTTAGCAGGGAAATGCTTGTTGCCTTTGAGTATCAACACAGGGTGCCCATTTCTTGATAAGCCCTGCAAGTAGAGGTTGAAAATTTAACTCGATATTTGATCCTCGATTCGAGCTCGATCGCTAAAAGCTCGGTTCGACATTTTACCAAACCAAGTTCAATTTTTTTTTTCAGTTCGATAAATCTTAAAACTCGACTCGATTAGCAAAAAAATAACAAAAATATGTACAAAATATTCAAACTACTCGAGCTCGACTCCTGATCAGCTCGATTAAAGCTCGTTTGAGTTCGGCTCGATGAACAATCAAACCAAATTCAAACACAATTTTTAAAGCTCAATTGTAATTCAAACTAGATTGAACACTTGTATGTTCGACTAGACTCGACTCATTTTCACCCCTACCTGCAAGTAAATTTTTCCAGCATTTAATTCATCTTCAACTTCAGAATCAGGGATGAAGTTAAGGGGCACAAATGAAACCCTCCATTCTTGCCACTGCACAAACATCTTTGCAGCTTTTTCTGTGTCCATTGATCTTGCTATTAAGAACCTCATCAAAGTAGGGTCTCCATATTTCTATAATATTCAAAAAAAAAAAAAAAACCTTTTTGTTATAAAAAAAAAACTCAGCTTTTTGCAATCATTATTTGATTTAAATGAAATAAAAAAAGAAATTTGTTACCCCAGTTGAAGAACCAAGATTGTGAACTGATTTTCTCATCTGGGCTAATGCTAGTTCTTGATTTTGGTCCATTTTTGTTACAGTTTAGAGAGAAAAATCCAAAAAAATGGGAAATAAAGAGAAAGAGAGAGAGGACTGGTGAGTGGTGATAGTTGAGTTGAGTGGTTGACAAATAAAGTAAGATTAAGGGTTTTTTTTTTTCTTCTTTCCTTTATAGGAAAATTTGTGAGATTTAATGGATAAAAAACAAAATAAAGTAATTAAATACTGATCAGTCTTTGAATTTTAAACAAATTTTTGCATGGGGCTACGTTGATTAGGACTTAATGAATGTAATTATGAGGGTAATAAGTCATAATAAGTTTAGTCCACCTTTACATTTTGGACCTTTTTCTATTTGTAAATTGGTCCTTTAACTTTAAAAAATTATAATCTTAGTCCAATTTTGACCGGAGTCAACCATTTCGGCCGGAATTTTATAGGTGTCTATGATGTGGATGTAAAATTGGAGTAGAAAATAAAAAATCTTATATTATATAGGACAAAGTGCACTTCACCCCCTCAAAATATTTGTATTTTGCACTTTTCCCCCTAAAAACACAAAAAAGAAACATTGCCCCCTAAAAATTTGATATATGCATCATTTTGCCCCAATTACTATTTTTCGGCCAAATTGTGATCGGAAATCATTTAAATGATTTTTCCGTCAAGAGCATTACCATCTTTACTATTTTTTTGTGATTCTCCCGCATGCATGAATTTGAGCCAAAATTATAGTACCTCTCTAACATATCATCTTAGAGCTGCAAAATTTTCACCATGATATCATCTTGCATATAAAGAATGGTAGAAAAAGCTTATCAGAATAGGAACTCACATCAAATGCATGATGAGATCATGGTAAGTATTTTGCAACCCTAAGATGATATATTAGAGAAGCACAACGATTTTGAGCCCAAATTCGGATATGTGATAGAATCACGGATAAATGGTAAAGACGATAATGTTCTTGACGAAAAAATCATTTCAATGATTTTCGATTAAATTTAGCCGGAAAATAGTAATTGGGGCAAAGTAATGCATATATCAAATTTTTAGGGGGCAATGTCTCTTTTTGTGTTTTTAAGGAGGAAAGTGCAAAATACAAATTTTTTTAGGGGGTGAAGTGCACTTTGCACTATTATATAATATATATATATATATATTAATTTATGTTAAAGTAATAATAATTTTGTAATACATTAATTTAGGACAATAATCACCATACTATATTAACTATAACTATAGTATTGGATTTTTTATTGTGTCTTATTTACCAGGTGTTATTATATTTTTTATTGAAATAATTTTATTTCGTTATAAATATAATAATTAAACATATATTTTATTATTTTATAGCAAATAAAATACATTATTTGAACTAATATATTATAGTAAAACAATATTAATTACAAAATTGTAACTAATTTTTTCTAGTAAGTTTTATAAGACGTGATGTATGTGTCGTTTGGAATTTTAATCACATTTCTTACTAGAGTAAAAGATTATTTCAAACAGAATATATTACATCCAAAAATCAATACCATAATTCTAGAAAATATAGTAAGGTGATTAAGTTATTAAAATTGGTATATTACGGGAATATCATTAATTTAACATAATATCTTCTACTATATTATAGCACAGTTTTTCTTTAATCCTAATTTTCTAGAATTTTGAATTTTTTTAATAAAATGAAAAATTCTTATTGGTTGGTTTAATTTTTTAAGATTGATTACTATTCTTAATTTAGATAATCAAATTAAATTACTTTCCTATTACATTCACTTGCAACCAAAATGGGAAGAGTTACAATGTTTTGATTGTGATTTGTGATCATTAATGCAAATGGAAAGACCAAAATTTTTTACCATGTAAAATTCTTAGCATATCTAAATAAAGAATGGTCTAAATTAAGTACGTTCACATTAGGCTTAAATTTAAATTTTAAACTTTATTTTAAAATTGACTTACCAAATCAAAATCCTTAATTAGGAGGAATATTTAATTTACATTAGCTAAATTTACGTATTAATTCATTCCACAATTGATGGAATTATGCAGTTAATAAGGAAACTGATACATCTATAAATTATTTTCATTTAATCTAAAATCTTATAAATTATGCCATACTTTTTCTGCTTCACAAATCAATTTTACGTTTCTCCATGTTCACTAATTTTTTCATCTACAAAAGTGAATTTGATTTGATGTGAGGTATTTTATTTTATTAGTTCTTTATTTTTCATCTTTCAATAGTTTTGAATTTTACGCTTTCAATTTTATTCGATTTTCTTCATTTAATTTAGTCTTAAACATTAATGACATTATGAGAATTTCTTAGTCGATCGAAATAATTAGTCCATATTTTATTTGGCGATGAGTGGTTATGAATGGAGCAATGGAATACGTATACATATATGCTTGAGGTAATCATTTCACTCCATTAATTTTTATTTTTTGTAGTTAATACCATTGTGTACTATTTTTCTGTTTATTGTATTCTTTTTGTTGTTAAATAATTCATTGTATATTAACAATTGTTTTTAATATATATGTGCAAAGGAGTGTAATAATAATTTTTTTTAATATATATATATATATTTAATAAAATTGGGGAAAACTTTAGATTATGAATGTGGCAAATAGCGTTCAATATTGAATTTTGAAGGTTGAAGACAAATCTCCGATTTTTATTTTCTATTCCCTTCTTCCTTTTCTTATTAGATTAAATTTTGAATTTAAATTTAGTTTCTTTATGAGAATTAGAAAGAAAATTTAATTTAATAATATAATTATAATTATAATTTTAGTTATTGGAAATAATTTTTCATTTTTTACAAGTTATAAATAAAAAACAACTTAATTGATTTATTGTTTTAATATTATAGAAATTATCTTCTGGTTGAATCTATATTTTAATATTCCAAAATTATGAAAATTTAGCACCTCAAGTCTATATGTGAACCTGTATAGATATGCTTCACGTACTAAATTTCACTACATTACTTTTTAATGTTATTTTTTATTGATTAAAATAATTGAGAACTAATATCATTATCTTTATATATATTATAGCAAAGCGGTGTGAGACCCACTTTACTCTCTATCTTTTTTTTTCGGTAATTTTAATTTTTTTATTGTTGAGAAAAATTTTATTAATTGAATTGATTGAGTGTGTAATTTGAAAGTTTGAATTTAAACATATTAATTAGGAATATAAAAACATTTATTTGGTAACTAACACAATATTTGGATAATGTATTTTGCATTCATGATTGATAGCGGTTATAACAAGTTTTATGATAAGTTCCTGTTAGTAAGCCAACAATTAAATGAGATTATAATATGTTGACTAAAGTTTAATTTTTTAAGATTTGTTAGATGTAAATAGACTTATTGTATTAATTAAGAAATGAAATTCAACAATAAAAAATTATAGTTAATAGTATTTGAACAATATTGGGATAATCGTATTTATTTGTTCCTTACATCTCGACTTCTAAAAATAGTAAAAAAAAGATTTTACAGACAATTAGGGCAAACAATAAGCTTCCATAATTGATGCTAATTAAATGAGTAATTGACTCTTTTGGAATGACAAAATGAGTAATTGATTTTTTAAATGAGTAATTCACTATTATTGTAAATATTGACGTCCATAATTGATGTTAATTAAATGAGTAATTGACTATAGTTATAATTTTTAATGTCCACAATTTAAGCTTATAAAATGAGCAATTAATTCTTTTAAAAATTAAATGGCTACTTTTCTCAATTCTCTATAAATTGGCATTTCATTGTAATATCATAATTGTGCATGTTCATAGTCTAACATCCCATTTACAAGATCATAAAGTTTTGATTTCTTTCTTATTTTTATGTTATTACTCTCAATTTTTTATTCATTTTTTTATTTGTTTTTTATTTTAATTTTCTATTATCTATGGCAGACATAAATCAGATGACTTCCA
The DNA here is from genome assembly GCA_963669365.1 of Verbascum thapsus. Classification (NCBI taxonomy): domain Eukaryota; kingdom Viridiplantae; phylum Streptophyta; class Magnoliopsida; order Lamiales; family Scrophulariaceae; genus Verbascum; species Verbascum thapsus. The sequence continues at coordinate 19,326,729 of OY770105.1, forward strand.
TGGACACAAAGTTGGCAAATGTGGAAGCAGACTACTATATTTTATTTATTTATTTATTTATCTTTATTTGGTTTGAGTGGATATTAAGTGTAATTATTAATTTTTTTAAATAATTTTTTTCATTAATATTCTTTTTATAATTTATTGGTTTAATTAGTTGTGTGGAATTGAAATAGTCAATATTCATGTAAAAAAATATTTTTATATATCTCTACATATTTTCTTATGTTTATAATTTATTATGGCATTCAGTTTTCTTCAATGGAAATGAATAATAATTATTATGATTATATTGAGGACTTTTTTTTTGATAAAGACTAATGAGCCAGTCGAAATAAGCTTGAAGTTTGTAAAAGTCTGAAAATAAGAGAATTTGTAAATTACAATAAGCTTGAGTAGAGTTAGAATAAGAGAATTTGTATGTTGGCCTTAAACTTATTGTATTCCAACTCAATGAGTTTGAGTCATTTCATTTTTAGCTCATAATATTTGATTTACAAGCCTAATTTTTGTATGATAAATGAAACATATTACAATTGAGTATAATCATATTCTATTTATAAGTGACATTTGTTTATTATTATTATTATTATTATTATTATTATTATTATTATATAATTTAGTCCCTTAATATATTTACTTTGATAGATAGATATCCATGACTTTACATAATTAGTCACTAAATATATTAATGTGATTGGTTATATTTAATGTTTTTTTATCTACGAAGTTATGGATTTCACCAAATCTTTTATATAAGTTTGTTTCATCTTCTACATTAAAGTTAAAGAAAAAATTGCTCGATTAAAATTCAAATATATCACCTAAAAATCTTAAAAATATATATTTGGACAATTTATTTAGAAAAGAATATGTTCAAAAAAAAATTACATTTCAATTTTAGTTTAATAAACCACTTTAATATTCTTCATAATAATAGTAGGATTATAATAGTCTTTAAAGAAAAATAAATTGGAAATAAATTTTTAAAATGAATGAGCTCTATTGTTTTATGGTACTCTTTTTGACAACAAATTGTTTATTTATTTATTTTCTTAAAGAATGTTCTCAACTTCTTCCACCAAACAAATTTGTTGAAAAGTATTGTTGGGTTATATAAATAATTTATTGTTTATTTGGCACAAGGATTTTTTTACTATTCAGTGACACTATTTTATATTTCTCATGAACAATAAGCTGTCATAATATTATGATTTTTTAATATTACTAAAATTTGATCTATTTCTTTGTGTTGTGCATATACGGCCACTATATAACATAAAGTTAAGAGAGTACAAGCAAGTTAGGATAGTATATATATATGGCCTATGGAAGGCTATGTAGATTAAGATCAATGTTTAATTTTCTTTTTAATTTTCATATAGTCACCATATATTTGAGGAGCTTCAAGATAATATTCGAAACAAGTTCAATAACTCCCAATTATGCATATTTACTACCGTATCGAAAAAATATCACTAAACAACTTTATAAATGAATAAGCATTTTAATTCTTCACACACATCAATTGGACGATTTGCAATTGGTTATAAGTTTTTTTTATTCAGTAAAGGACCGTTTTGTACCTTAGCTAACAAAGTTGGATCATATTGCTTTATCAGTTGTCATTAAGTAACTATATTTTAAAATTCTTCATTATTTTATTGAATGATTTTTTGTATTGAGTTAATGGATATAAATATGATAATTATGAGTTTTCAAAAGAGATATTTTAAATTATACTCCGTGCATAGCACGGGGTACACGCTAGTATTGTATTAATGTACTATTAATTAATTTTTGTTTATTGTAAATTAATTTATCAATCCAACAATTAATATAAAGTATATTTTAGAATTATTATATTTAAAAATAAATACAATTACATTATTTTACCATAATATTATAAAATTTTTCATTTAATGTAAAATAATATATTAATCAAAATATTAATATTAAATACAATATTAATTGTTATAGTTTTATTAAAAATGTTATTGGATACACGATTTTATTCTATCTTTATATTTAAAACATATTGTTTTTCTAGATAATTAGGATTCAAATAAGTTTGAACATATATGCTTTCGGCTCGATTCAACTCATATTCACTCTTAATCACAGCCCATCCACTTGTTCGTCGCATGACCTAATTTTATTTAAAGACACAAATTTCACATATCAACAAGATATTAATAGATTGTTGTGTTCTATAAGTATCAAATCCGGTTCAATTTTTCAAAATATACGTACTTTATAGGAAAAAATTATACCAAAATAAGATCAAAATTAAAATCTAACAAAATCATAGAACAAAAATAGATTTTTTTTTTCATTCTAACCTCCCTTCCACTAACCTTTCCTCAATTTATTATATACCAAAAATCAAAAAATAACTTCAATTTGCAATCAAAATTTCCAATTTCATCCCTTAAAGTGTTCCAAAGTCTCATTCAAACCCTATCAACTGCATTACACAAAAACGCCATTTTAATCTCTCCACTTTACATCTCCATCGCCGCCGCAGAAATGAATCCCGCCACCCTCTCCCTCCGCCACCACCACCTCACCACCCCGTTCCTCCAAAACACCCTCCCCATCCGCCGCTCATCTATTACCCACAATCCTCCCTTCGCCGTCCGCATGTCGCTCAAAGAAGACGGTCCCTCCGTCGCCGTCGTCGGCGTCACCGGCGCCGTCGGCCAGGAATTCCTCTCCGTCCTCTCCGACCGCGATTTCCCCTACCGCTCCCTCAAGCTCCTCGCCTCCAAACGCTCCGCCGGCAAAACTCTAACTTACGAGAACCGAAACTACACCGTCGAAGAATTGAACGAGAACAGCTTCGACGGCGTCGACATTGCGCTGTTCAGCGCCGGAGGAAGTATAAGCAAGAAGTTTGGGCCTATTGCGGCCGAGAAGGGGGCGATTGTGGTGGATAATAGCTCGGCGTTTAGGATGGATGAGGGGGTCCCACTCGTGATACCGGAAGTGAACCCTGAGGCAATGGAGGGTATTAAGGTGAAGAATGGGAAAGGGGCTCTTATTGCCAATCCGAATTGCTCGACTATTATTTGCCTCATGGCTGCCACCCCATTGCATCGTCGTGCTAAAGTATGGATCTTTTCTATTTTGTTGTGTGTGAAGCTTGATATTTTTCGATTTTGTGGGGCGAAATGTCAAATATAAACGATTTTATAGGGTAAAAGTATGATTATTTCAAAGTGCTGTGTGGATTTGTATGTGTATATCTGTTGTGAAATGTAGTTTTAGATTGTTGCCATGTTTTGGAAACGGATGGTTTTTGAGAATGCTGGGAAAACAGAGATTGATGTTTCTTGAAAGTGGGATTTTTGTTACCATCATCGAATAAATCTCGAAACTTAAGCAAGAGCTGAATGATTTGCGAATGCTAATTTGACGAAAAATTTACCTTGTGATAATTGAGACATCAAATATAAACGTTGTTCATTAAGTTCTGTACAGCTTGCTATGGTTTAGATATCGAATAATTTGTTAATAATCATCCTTTATTCCTTTTGATCACAATTATCCAAGGATTATAGAGGTGAAATTATACAAATATTGCATCATTGAGCAATTTTAATCATATATATGGATGTTGTTAATCTTGAAATACAGGTAACTCGTATGGTTGTTAGTACATACCAGGCAGCTAGCGGTGCAGGTGCTGCCGCCATGGAAGAGCTTGAACTGCAAACTCGTGAGGTCTTCTTATAAGATCAAAATCAATGTTTCATTGTTAATTTGTTATTACATCATCAGTTTATGTGTTAACTGATGTGTTATGTAATAGGTGTTGGAAGGGAAAAAACCAACTTGCAACATCTTTAAGCAGCAGGTTTGTTTAACCACACTTCTTCGTTTACGTATAAACGTATAAACTGATTTCGGGCTTCAATCTATTTTATGCATATTATAGTAATTTTTTGTTCTAATAATTTTCTTTTGAATATGCAGTATGCCTTTAATTTGTTCTCGCATAATGCACCTGTCCTTCCGAATGGATACAATGAAGAGGAGATGAAGTTAGTTAAAGAGACGAGAAAAATATGGGTAATTGTTTTGTTGAGTTTTTATATAAATCGTTGGAATTTGACACACGGGATTATTTATATTTGACTATTTTTGTAATATAATATCTTATACATACCGTTTATACTACTTGTTGCAGAATTGTAAGGATGTCAAAGTCACAGCCACATGTATTAGAGTACCAGTCATGCGTGCTCATGCCGAGAGTGTTAATCTTCAATTTGAGTCGCCTCTAGATGAGGTAAAACTTTTATCCGAAAATCATTGTGTCTCATATTAGATGCAAAGTTTTGATTAAGATATTGAAATTGTTAAGTTTCACTTTAATTATTGATAAATATATGTCAATGCGGGTTTTAGGCCAAACTGTAACACTTGGATGAAACTTGGTAATTTAAGTGGCAAAAACACGACTTTGATTGGATAATAGATATACATGTGTGCATATTTGTGTAAATGTGTTATGTACATGTCATCTTATTTGATGTTCGTTTTTCTTTTCGATCTTTTGGGCTCACTTGGTTTAGCTTACAGAAAAAATTGTGCCAAGATTTCTGCAAGCTCATCCCTAGTGGCTTTCCAGATTAAGGCATCTGGGGTGGCAATTTGGATCCATACATATATTTGGACCCAAACCTAACTAAGTTTTCAATGGGTTGGGTCCTAACATTTTAGCATTATAGTTCCAATTTGGTTGGCTTTTAATAATATTTGGGTCCAATTGGGTTTTACATTAGGCCCAATTTGGGTCTAAACTGGGTCCAACTTATTTTTCAATTTGAGTTAATAATCTACATTTTACACTCTACAACAACTCCTTACATCACTTTGATTCATAATGGGTCCACTTTGGGTCCTCATTGTGTCTAACTATAATGCACATTTTTTGACATTGGACCCAACCCACTTTAAGCCCAACCCAAATGGACCTGACCCAAACCCAAACCCAACCCATTCAACCCGATTGCCACCTCTACTGGATATAGTAGTTGTAATTTACTTACGTGTTTGTAATTAAATCATTATAATCCGAGGCTAAAAGTACTTTTGAATTTACGGGTTTATTCTCGTTTTTTTTTTCATCCTTTTAGAACACGGCAAGGGAGATTCTCAGCAAGGCCCCGGGTGTAGTTGTGATCGATGATCGTGCAGCCAATTACTTCCCAACTCCATTAGAGGTTTCTAATAAAGACGATGTTGCTGTTGGAAGAATACGCCAAGACGTTTCTCAAGACGGAAATTATGGGTACGAATTTCAATCAAAATTTATAATATTTCGTCATTTTATATTATTTTTCGTCATTTATATTCTTTTTGGATATTATAGATTTGTATAATTAACGACTAGCGATACTTTTCAGATTGGACATTTTTGTTTGCGGTGATCAAATACGCAAGGGAGCTGCACTAAATGCTGTTCAGATTGCTGAATTGTTGCTATAGGTTTCGACTTCGATATACTGGCCTAAGGCTCGAAAATATTTATGGTGAGATTGAGATTAATTGGAATTTTTTGGAGTATTTTTCGAATTTTGTAGCTTCGGGGCATTATGTTTTCTTGTGTTTGTGAACTGGGATGTTCTTTACTAAGTGAAAGATATCCTTATTGTTGCTGGTTTGGGAATAATTTTGTATTATTCTTGTTTTAATGGTATATTATTTGAATTTTAGTTGAAAATATGTATATGAATATTCGTCCGAAAATAGTTTAAGAATTTAAGATAATTTTGAAGAAATTTTTGAAAAAAAGAAAGAAGAGAAAATTCACTTTTACTAATTATGATTTGACCGTTAACAGTATATTTTAATTTATAAAATTAAATTAATCACATATTCTTAATGCAACATAAAATAAAATTAATTGTGATTATTCTATATTTAAATTGATGAATTTGATTAAATAATATATAATAAAATATATATTTAAGTATCAATTCAGATAATAAAGGATATATCATATCATATGAATTATAATTATTATATATTTTTTTTCTAGAATTTTTTTAATCAAATTCACTTTTCAAACCACATTTTTTATCCTAAAAATTCTTCTTTTTCATTTTTATCTCGAAAAAATTTATTTAACATGAATATGTCATTCAATTGGAATCTTATTTCTACATGCTCATCTTATAAAATATTTTAGGAGTTTATATAAGATATAAAACGTAACATCCTTTAAGATGTTAAAAAAATTGTAACAAAGTGAAATTGTGCAAGTGTTATGACTATTCTTGGACTGGCCTTATTTGTGAAAAAAAAAATTCAAACAAATTACAACATTAGAATATATAATGCACATCAATAATTTATACAATTAAATCATTCACCAGTTGCAATGGCTACAAACTTAATTTATACAAAACAAATAAAGAATCAAGAGATATGAACTTTTTACATGTCCTTTTTCTATGTAACATATAATATAGCATACTATTAAAAAATGGCATACTCTCCACTTAATTAAATTTAAAATCTAACCCCATCAACAATATCTAATTACTCTAATCTCCTTGTGATTCTGATTTTTATACTAGATCAAGTCCAATGATTGGAATGTCGTTTTTTTCGATCTAATTAGCTCTTCATAAACAAACGTTCAACAAAGAAAACTTCACCCTTAGGCATATCTTCCCCTTATCGAGATCCAATTTCGCCCCGGTCACAAGCCAGTGCCCGGGACTATCCGACGGTCCTCGTTTCATCTCCGACGTATCCACAAACCTTAACATCTTTTGCGACTGCACTGGCACTGGTGGGCCCATGGGATAAACTCCCGAATCCACAATCACCGCCTCTGGCTTCTCCTTCTCCACATAACCCGAGATCGAAGTGCTGATAGACGAGAAAAAACTCGATTTCATCGAGTGACTATCGGAAGCAAATTCCATCCAGTTAGACTGAACGACGTAACAGTTTGAGACTCTGGAATAAGATAGCCTTAGATGCAACACGGTTTTCGATTCGTGTTTTTTTACGTGCAGTTGAGCTCCAGTGACAATGTAGGCAGCGTCTTGACCTGGATCGAGCCATTCAGGGTCGAATTTGACCGGTGAAGTGCAAATGTGTGAGAATTTCTTCCATTGGATCGGTTCGAGGTAGCGGTGGTGATCCGGAGATGCGTCGGACCCACGCCATGCGTGGGGTTCGAGGATCTTGTCTTGGAGGAGGACTGGGGGATTCACAAAGTGTTGGAGGTGTATTGCTAACCTGATACATTGAAATGTTTCATGCATGTGTTTAGTCACCATTTTCTATGTAGATGCTTGACACATATAATTCACATATACACTTATTAAGACATACGGAAAATTTCATCTTGGTTCAGGACCGTTGGTCCCCGGACAAGATAGACCACTCATTTGCATAAGGGGTGAGTGGTTTTTTCCACCCACCCCATGTACAAATGCGTGGTTAGGACTGGACCGGGACCAACAGTCCCAATCTAACATAGAATTTCCTTATGATATACACTTATTATTAACAGATGGTTAACATATTAGAGTCGGGACTCGATGATCCAATACAATCACAATTAGTCATAGCAAAGTACGTTTCAAATCATAATAATGTATATAACTTATATATATATATATAAATATATGCATTCTAAATTGGGTTATATTTTATTGAAGGTGGAACAAAATCGAGATATTAATCACCATTAAATTACGATGGATTGATTTTCTTTATTAATGGGTCTCTACTGTATCTCGATCTAATATAGAACTATCCTTAACTAGTTAACTTCGAACACCTATTATTTTAGGGAAATATTTTTTAAGAAAGAGAGCAACTATTTGAATGGATTATTGAGAATTACCTATTACACTTCATCCCCTCGAGGTACAACCGCATTCCGGTCACCGGTGTGTTTCCTACCGTAACCTATTAATTCACATTCAGAGAAATAATCATGGATTAGCAAAAATCTTATTAAAACAACTTTTAATAATTAGTATAGAGTAAATATTATTTGACTAGAGATAATTTTCCAATATTTGTAGAGAAAATTGTACTTTTGGTCTCATTCAATATGAGTTCTCATATTCAGTCTCATAATTTTCAAAATATCTCATATATAGTCCCGTCATCCATAATCTAACAATCAATTCTCTTAATCAATATTTTTTCCAGACTTTTTGAAAATATTGTGTCTAAGAGACGCGTGATATTGTGTAAAATATCATAATACTGATCATATCCGTGTGTGAGTATGTTCACGCATGAACTCTACCAAAAAAATCAATCAAACTGTTGACTAACAGAACAACCTTTAAATTTTCGACCGTATAACTAAATATGAGACATTTTAAAAGTTACGAAACTAAATGTAAAAATAATTATAACAAATCAAACACGAGCAAAATTACGAGATGAAAAACACAAATTTCCCCATTTTTCTTAAAAGAAAAAGATTAAAAATTGCAATATGAATAATAATCAAACCTGAGATGTATTCACATAGAGCTTTGGGCCCATCATGTTGAAGTGAAGGGCTGGTGTTTGAAGACTCTTGCTTCTAGCTGGGCCCAATGGGAGGTCATTATGAATGGGGGCCCACATTCTATGGGCTTGAAAATCCAAAAAATACTTCAAATCTGAAATAGGAGGCTTATATCTTAGGTATAGATTAATGGCATGAGATAAAAATCCCTTCCCAGGGACACCCCTTAGCAATGAAGTAATGGGTATGAAGTTGAAATGAATTGCATCTGGCTTTGATGGGACTGTGAGAAGCCATTCACAATGTGTGCTCACACTTGTGTCTCCACCCCTCTTTGAACATATGACGCTTATTCCCTGTCAGTAAAAACATATTATAATCGGTTTTCAGTGTTTTCGAGGTTTCGATTGGAAAATACTGCGATTTGACGGAGAGTTGTATATGTGGGAAAAGATGACACTTTTTGTCGTTTGAATTAAATCAAGTTCTGATCTCGTTTATTATGAGTTTCTTACGTTTGGTCAAGATGTCTTACATGTCGACTTTGTTAGTCAACCATTTTGACCTGATTTTTTTTGAAAGATTATATGCATAAGAGACACATGATATTGAGTAAAAATATTAGAATATGGAATATAATCCACGTATGAGTGTGTGTTCATGCATGAACTCTTAAAAAAAATTGATCAAAATGTGGTACTAATGGAGGTGATCATTAGATTTTGGAATGTATCAGACATTTTGAAAGTTATGGGAACTAAATGTGAGAAACTCATAATAATGAATGAGACTAAAAGTGAACTTATGCTAAGTTACGAGATGAAAAGTACAACTTATATATATATATATACACCTACGTAGAGTTGGCACTCAAGAATATGGGTTGAGTTTAGACTAAGTCGAGCACAAAAACCACCTTATTTGATAATATAAACTCAAATTCAATTCGAGCCATCTTTTTGTTTTTTACTTGAGTCAAACTTAAGTCACGTTTTTTTTTTTTCAAATTCGGGCTTATTTGAGACGGCTTATATTGAATAGATGAATATACATGAATGAATTTAAAGTAAAGCATAAGATAAACGTTTTTATTATTTAAGATATGTGAATCCAAACTCGTATCAAACATGTGAAATATTTTAAGAAAATAAATATTTCATGAAACTCTATAAAAGTAATCCTAACAAATTTGTTTTAAAATACAAATTTTTTTTTAAAAAAAAAAAGCTTAACCATCAAGTCATGGCAAGTCGAAAGTAAGATCTAAGGGATATATACTTGTTATGTAAAAATGATGAATGCAATAATAACGCATCATATATTTGGTCAAGTAAATTATTTTAATAGGAAAAAAAAAAGTGTTATTCAATGATAGATGCGGCAGATTCTACTGCTAGATCTTAAATATAAATTATAAATAATAATTCATTTGTCAAAAAATACAGAAATTCTCTGCTCCAAAAAATAGGCACAGAAAGTCCAAAATATGGGGCTGTTTTGGAATTTATTCAATTGACAACTACGAGAATTTGGAAATTCACAATCTTGTAAGAGTCCAATTGACAAATTTATTCAATTGTCAATTGGAATTTATTTCACAATCATCTAAGGGTCAAATTTTCACACTAAATATATTAAATTTTCGACCACAAATTATGTATTAAAATTGAAATATTTGTAATATAGAATTAAGAATGTGAATGAAGATGGTACCTACATCTTTTGCAGTAATTGATGCAAAGTTGCTCAAAATATTTGGTTGTGGATCAAAGACGTTGAAAGCTTCTGGCGCCTGAAAATTAATTAATATCCTCATTCATAAATTCAATTTCTAGGTATCATCTATAAAAATAGAGTCAAATTTAGCTTATTCAAACCCCAAAAGATGGAAATTGAAGGGTTTTTTAATATAAAATATTTTGTATTAGTTCGAAATTATTATAAGAAAACTAGTTTAAAAAATAATATAATCACCACCCACTGTGTTACGAAAAAGGTATAGATGATATATATTTTATGTTAAAAAAAATAGAAGAAAATCAGTGTATTTTTTTGGGGTAAAATAACATTGTCTACCTTTTAAATTATATGAAAATAACATGTTTATAAAGGTGGAAAAAATTAAAAAAAAAAAATACGCTCATTTTCAAACTGAAATGGAGTTTCATGTCAGATTTAAAATAACATATGATATTAATTATTATGTTAACAAGAAGAAGGGTTTTTAGCAATTTCGAACTAATACAGAAATATTTTATAAAAAAATTGAATTTAACCTTGTGTTTTTGTTCTTTAGTATGTGGAGAAAAAGTGCAAGCCCCATTGAATAATTGATCTCCAAGATTATCCAAATGGTTTTTGAGCTCTGATGGTTCCATATTTGAAGACTTGTCTTGCTTTACTAATACCACATCTTCTCCACCTATGCTTATCCCCACTATTATGTGAGTTCCATATTTTTCAATAAATCTGTCACATCAAAAAATAATACAATTATTATACTAACATTATTTTTATTTGTTACAAAAAGAAATATTTTTTTTTATATCTAATGAAATTTAATTATAAAAATAGGGATGAAAGAAAATCAAGAAGTCATAGTATTTACTTTTGACACATTCTCAACATTTATAATATTGTCAAGCTACGTTGAAATTATTACAAGCTATTTGAACATAAATTTAAGAGTTTTTCTAAATAGTATATTATATTTGTATTAATTAATTGGGATTTTTACTAAACATCCCCTATTAAAATAAAATAAAAATGGCAAATCACTATTGTATTATCTTACGACTTAACCCTGCCCCATTTTCATTAGAAAAGGAATGTGTTTTTCATCCTTATTAACATACTAATTTGAAATTTTATCTTCTCATACCAAAAAAAATACACATTTTCTTTTAATCTTTTTAACATAAAGTGAATATTGTATATTTTAGTAACACAAATGGTGATTTGCATATTTATTTAACAAATAAAATTTCTTAATAATTTTTAAATAACAAAATTTATTTTGTAATTATCTCTAATTAATCTATGCTATCAAAATCATGTTATCTTTCTAGGTATCTTCCTTCTAATTTAATATAGCTGACTTTTTTGTATAAAATAAATACAAAAAGTTTGAACATGCTCTGATCGTGCCTACAATTATCCATTTTTCAAAGCTATTTGGAGTGTATTTTCAAACATTGAATTTTGATTAAGTAACAAATACAATAATTTATCTAAATTAAAAAATTAAAAAGACTTGGTCATATCTTCTAGTTTTTGCATTTGTACTTTGTGGGTCAACAATAATGCCATTTTCTGGATGATGTGAAATTTATTCCAATAGTCAGCCAACTACCACTTGAATTTAATTCCATATTATAGAGGTTAATCCAATTTTTTCCACCTAATTTACTAATACATTTTGACATTAAACAAATAAATTTAGGTTGAAATAAGTGTTTTGATCAAACTTTGATATTAAGCTCATGAAACTTAACTTTGTTTTACTTGCTAATTAATAATTATCATCTTCCACCTTTGCTTTATTAATACAATGATAATGAAGAAAAGGTCTAGATTGTTTATCTCACATATTATTGTTTTATCTATTATTTTTTTTCTCAATAAATAATTAAAATTAATAACAAAGAAAATGTCAATGCATTACTTATTGCAGAAACTAAACTTCCTAATTTAAAAGAAAATTGCAATATTAGTCTCGTAAAATAGCGCTTGTTATAGTTTTAATTCTATTATTTACAAACTTGTAACCCTATTAATTTTATTACTGATCACCTGCAAAGCACGTGATCAAATTAACGATTTTTTCTTCAATTTTCTAGTGATTCAGACTAAAAATGCAGAAATAAACAACCATGAAATTTGTTTCACAAATTTATAAAATAATGGTATATATTAACAAATGCAAAATGCCCTATTTCTCATAACTATAATTGCAATTTTCCCTAATTAAAAATATATATTTCAAACAAATAAAAAACTAGTAAAACCCATAAATATTTTCAAATATTCAAGTCAAAAATATATATTTACCTAGCAAGTGCAGATGGATCCCATGTAGAAGGAACATCATTTCTCACTTCATCAGCAAGAACAAGAGGATATCGATCAATATGAACATCAAATAGCACAATATAATACCCATCAAGCCCCAAATACTTTGTATTTCCAGCATCATTTGCCCATGACCCGCTTTGAAACCCGAACATCGAGTTGAATGACCCGGATGGTATCTTCCCGGGTACCGAACATTTATGGTTGAATAATTCCGACATCTAAAAAAACATGTCTCAATAACTGATTTTTATAAAAATAATCAAACTACTTGAACTTTTATATAAAAAATAATTAGTAATTTGTCTCAATAACTGGTTTTTAAAAAAAAAAAATAATCGTTAAAATCTATCTCAATAACTGCTTTTTTAAAAAAAAAAATTGAACTATTTGAACTTTTATATGAGAAATGATCATTAATTTGTCTCAATAACTTTTTTTTTTTTAAATAATCAAACTACTTGAACTTTTACATGAGAAATAATCGTTAATCTGTCTCAATAAAACTAATTGAACTTTCAGATAAAAATGATCGTTAAACGTGTAATTTAGACATACCTGGTTGAAATCGAGGATGTCTGATTGGTACCTAGTACGATCGCCTTTATCGCATTTTATGTCGATTGAGACATTATTAAACGATCCAAAACCGGGCACCGAAAGTTGTCGAGTATGTGTTTGATTGAGCATGACGAGCCGATCATCTCCTTTGCAGTATTTGAGTCGAAAATCGGACGATAAATCGAAGCCTTTGCCTAGGCTTTCAAGAGCTCTCTTCACAATTCCATCACTAGTCATTGTGATAGTAACTAATACCTATACCTTTTTTTTTCAAGTTGGGATGGAAAAATGGAGTATATATAACCTAAGAAAATTAGTCAATGTATGTATGGTGAATGATGTAGGATTGTGGTAAGTTTGACTTTGGAAGAGAGTATAAATAGGTTTAGGAAATTTCATTCTATTTGACTTTATCACAAAAACCCTAGTTTTAAATTACTAAATATTTCTCTTTATTAAAAAAAAAATAGGTAAACAACTCATATTTCATTAATAAAATTCAGTTAATCATACTTGATCAAACTTGTTTAAATTACAATTGAGCTCCAAAAATTGTGTTGGAGCTGAGTTTGATTGTTAACCGAGTCGGGCTCATACAAACTTTCATCTAACTGAATACAAGTCAAACTCGAGCAGTTTGATTATTTGGTATATTATTTTTTACTAATCGAGTCGAGCCCAATTTCAAAATTTATCAAATACAAAAAAAAAATGTTTAAACTTGATTTGATAAGTTATCAAATCAAATTTTTAGCAATCTAGATTGAGTCGATATATATTGGTTCAATTTTTAGCCTAACTTTTGCGCAATGTTTAGAAAAATACAAGATTTATTTTACTTATTTTCTTGACATAGAAAACATTTAGCAATTTTATGTAATAAATTATAAAGCCCCTTTGACTCATTCCCTTTCTTGTTTGAACTTATATAATCTCAGTGCGTGTATTTGTGTGTCTTTTGCGTGTCTATTTGATTTGCAAACCTTTCTTGCCTTCACACTCGAGTACTGATAATATTTTGTCATTACAGAGATTTGACTTGACAAAGGCTGTCTCAACATATTATACAGATCTTTACGTGTATTTTTTAAATTAGGAGCAATAATTATGGCTAATTAAAACCCATAAACTAAGGAACTTTAGGTATGAAATCCAATAATTTGGCAACATATATAATATAGTTATAATTTGGCATCTTTATGGTCAAATTAATGACTAATTGTAGTAATTTATTAGTCAAATGTTTCGGAAATTACTATGTCATGGTGGATTTAGAAAAGGTAATATGCTCCAAACTCGCTTTGCATGGGACCCAAATTTGAGTATACTATGTGATGCTAATTTTTGAAATATGTTCGTTATTATATATATACGTGTATATATATATATATATATATATATATATTTTTTTTTGGTGGACCTCATGTATATTATAATTTATACACATTATGTAGTGAAGAATATATACTGAAAATTGAATTCCCGAGAGTCATTAAGTATAAATTGAAATCATCGTGGCTAATCATTTTATTTGTTAATAGCTTAAAATTATGCCACTCGTAAAAGAGACTTCAAATCTTGTTATGATCATTGTTTTTTGAAGTTTGTAGTGCTTCTATTTTAAGAAAAATATAATTATATTGGTTAATAATTATCCTTTTGTGTAGTCAGTGCGAGACAATATTATTAAAAAAATATTATATATTATCGTTCATTGAATCATTTTTCATCGATACTTGATACGATATGATATCTTTTTGTTATAGTAAACATAAATTATGAAAATCATGTAAAATGTATTTATTGAATATATTTTTTTCATATTTGAAAAAAAATGAAAAAAATAATAAATTATAAACCACAATACGTAGCATCAATCCAAAAAAAAAAAAGCAAATCATATTTTCCATAACAAATTGACCATAGTCTTAGAAGTTTATGATCACTTGATCTTTGTTGAATGGGTCCAAATATATTTTATTCTTCCCCATTTGCATTCACACAAAGGGCCAAAAATCAAAATATCTAATAATGGGCCATGTTTGTAGAATTTATTTCCAACACAATTGAGCTCCATCGACATCAAATAATTAATATTCAACACTTAATTAACTAGTTTATTTAGTTTATATAATGAAGAATTCTGCTTATTAGTATTTGATATTCTGATGGGATAAATAAGAGATATAATAAGCATAAAAATTTAAATGTACTATTTTATATGTGTATATGAAAGAATATTATAAGATTAGAAAATAGGAGTATATTTTCTTAATTTATAAGTAATTAAATAAAATATAGTATAAAGAGACTTGGTCTTTTGGAATATGGACTATAAGGTACATCTCAATCTTGTTTACACTATTCAATTTGATTAAAGTGTGAAACTAGATTTCACAATCATCCAAATAAAACTTGGTGTGAGTAATTCGACACTGTCACTGATTAAATAAATTTCGAGTTTTCAATTTTTAAAAATAATTTTATCATTACTTAAAATAATTTTTAGAGTCACACCACCAAACTATAAGCAAATATTATTTTATTCTTAACTTGCACTTGTTATATTAACTAGTCCCAATATATAATTGTTGTAATGACTTATGTAATTAATTTTAATTATTTATTTTAGTATTGACACATTCTCCATTCTCAACTTTAAAATATTTTTAAATTTTAACAGTTTTGCTTCATTACTCCAACCCCATTTATATTTATCAGTGTGAATATTAGAAATTTTGATAGAAAAACAAGCCAAAAATATATGGGTCCATAATTTACTTTGTAGTCTTTTAAATGTGAAAATTATAATTAGTGTTAAATATAACTGGCATTTGCGTGTGGGTAAGGGGAAAGAGACATATTACATATATATACTATATGGTTGAAATTTGAACACCTGATTTATTATGTTGGTTGAAATATTTTTCTGGTCAATTTATAGGAAAAATAGGAAAACATGAATTATTGAGGTTCTGAATTTCTAATTGTTTTTTCCCCCTCATTTTATCAACTTTTATCAAGTCTTCGCATACATTTACTCATACTATTGTCAAAAATACCAATTAATTTGAAAAAATTTGTCACATGAAATCTAACAAAAACAATATAACATACACTATACATTATAAACGTATCAATGTGTTTAAACGTAAAATTCTTATGAGATGCACATAGTTATGTATAGGATAATTAAATTATTTAAAAGAATCAATATAACTAGGGTTATTAATGGGCAGCGAAAATTAATCATAGTTAAATTTGTTTTAACTTTTAAGTTTGATTTTGCTCGGCCCACGGGTCTCAGACCCGGACCTAATGGTATTAGGGAGTTTGGGCAACGTTCCAATAATTTACCATGGATGATTTATCCGAATTAGGCCCTAAATTAATACCAAAGAAATTTAAATTTACTTGCGGGGCTTTACTTGATTCGTACCTGATCCAAAATGCATACACTCATCAGGTATGTGATCGGATCCGGGTCAAATCCGAGTAACACACTTTTCTACGAATATTTTGCAATTGCGATTGAGAGTTTCCAATTCTAGATCAGGGTATTTCTCGTCTATTGACAGCTCTAACCATAACAAACATCCAAACAAAGAAAAGTAAAAACGACCGGTATGGATGAGGTGGAACAAAGTGAGTAAGATTTTTTATTCCATATTAGAGTTTTATAATAGAAATGTGTAGATATTTGACACGTGTAACCCACACATTTGTTAATAGATATTTAACACGTGTAAATTTAAACACGTGTTTACCTCTGAAATAGAAGATGGAACACAAATTTGAAACCCTGACTCTCAGTAAGAATCACATAACCTATATATATATCTCATTAGAACTTCATCAAAGAGACCAAAACCTTCTTAAGTCGAAAAAAACGGGTTCTATTTTGTGACAGTCGAGAATAACAAACTCTCGAGCCCGACAATGAAAACTCAGAATTTCGTTTCAGTCGACCACATAAACTCAATCAAACGAAGTAGATAGCTAGCTACATGCACCAACCACACCAAAAACAAGAGAAATTCACTACAACATATATATACACCTCATTAAAACTTCGTCAAACAATCTTCGTAATAAGAAACGAACGAAAATAAAACACAATCCTACAGGCTTTCACAAGTTTACAAACAAACACATAATATTAAAAAAACTAAAACAAACGGTCAAACGTACCACATATTGCGTATATTCGTCTCTTAAATAGGTATTTGTACCATTTGCTCAGCAACGGAGGCTAATCCTTGCATTAATCGAACAATTTCACCAGTATCATCAAGATAGTATTTAGCCTTACTAGGCTTTCTCCCAACGGTACATGCAAAAACCTCGGCATGTGGAGCTATAGACGGGCCCGCAATGGAGCTCGAAATGACCTCAAACATGTCTTCATCGGATCTATCGTCTCCAATGCATAGCACAAAATCGGGGGACATTTGTTTTTCTTGCATTGATATGAGTAGTCGTTTCGCCACGAGACCCTTGCTTACCCCCTTGCAAAAACGAAAAAAGGCAAGTCAAAAATCGTTCCCAAAAAGTAAGATTTTTTATCGAGTTAGTTTCTAGTTTTATTTTCGTATTTTTGTTGAATAGGGTTTGATTCGTTTTAGGGATAACTTTAGAAAATGGATTTCAACGAAGAAATTCAAATTGTGCACTTTATATAGTAACAAATACATATATCTTGCACATAGAGTTAGGAATCTTATCTTTATATAGTAACAAATATTTGCACTTTAAATCATTTGTAGCACGAGTGTGCAACATCTTGTATAACCAATGTTTCAAAAAGCGTAGGCGTGCGCGAATTTTCTATTTTTAATGTTAATAAAGTATATAAATTGATCTAAACTAGTGGAAAATTACAAAACTTCAGAGGAAAAATGAAAAATGAAGTTAATAAATTTCGATAGATAAACTTCTAAAACTAATATTATTTAACCATGCAAGTTCAAATTTCTCTCACGCAGACATAAATACATTAGAAAGAACTCAAAAAATACACTCGAAACTCCAAATTTTCCTATTATAGAAAAAAATACAAACTTTATTCTTGAATGAAAATTTCTCGAGACAAAGACTTTTAAGTTCTAACGTGTCGTGCTGATTGTTAAAAAACGGTGATTAATGAGAAAAAAAAATAAAAAAATATAATTTGACATATACCTGGGGCTTAACCTCGACGCAATTTGGGCCCGTTTTTACCGTCACAGGCTCATTAGCCAGCACACTCTCGAGGTGATCGAGAAGTTCTTTAGCTTGACACGATCCAAAATCAGGGTCCGCGTCTTCATAACACCAAACCATTGCAGTTTCCTTAAATTCAATAACCGATCCATCGGTTGTCTCTGTGTAAAGTTGCATTACTGGTTCGGCAATTTGCTTCCAGTTACATTCTACAGCCGGTACACATGTTTCCCATTCCTCATCTCCTTTCATCCTAGAATGTACGATTTTCAATACAATATGATTTCGATACGCATGTAAATGTATACATAATATATATATATATATATATATATATATATATATATTAAATAATTACCGTGGACGAACCTAGGATTTACAAAATACCCAAAAACACCCCCGGGGGTTGAGATTATACTACACTGACGGGTGAAGTTATGGTAATTTATTAATCCTCGGGGTCTTTTTGGTAATTAGGGTCTCACGTTGGGGATGCCTATGTAATTTTCTTGTATATATATGCGTGTGTGTGTGTGCGCCCGCAATATACCATTTTCAGTACAATATAATTTCGATACGCATGTAAATGTAAATATAATATATATATAAATGGGGTTATTATATGCACACTCGTTACATATTAAATAATTACGTGGACACCCTTAGGATTTACAAAATACCCAAAACACCCCCCCCGGGGGGGCTTGAAATTATACTATACTGACAGGTGAAGTTATGGTAATTTCTTAATCTTTTGATGTTGCGATCACATAAAAATATAATCTTTGAGGCTCAATAGCTAAATTCAGGGTGCTTTTGGTAATTAGGGTCGCACGTATGGAATGCCCATGTTTCTTGTCTGTGTGTGTATATAACTATATATATATATATGTGTGTGTGTGTGTGTATATATATATGCAAAAAAGAAAAAGATCTTTTGTGTGTGTGTGTGTGTGTGCAAAAAAGAAAAAGTGAAGTTCATACCTAAGGAAATAACCATGCTCGGCCGCAATCCCGAGCTTTCCGCAAGACGAAAACCATTCATCCAACGTGTCGCGTCGTCTAGCACTAACGAGGAAAACAATATTGTTCTTGTCTCTACATAAAACATTCAATATATCGAGTGTTTTCGAGCTCGGTTTCTTATCGATCGAATTTTGAGGCATCAAAGTTCCATCGTAATCCAAAAGAATAGCTCTACTTGTAGTCCTTTTGTAAGACGAAACTATATGCTCCATAGCAAGCTTCCTAAAGTTAAGATCAAGTGCAACAACTCGAAAACTCAATCCAAATCCAATACCCCAACACCTTCGACGCACGTGATCCTTACACGTTCGTTCCAAATCTTGTAAGAAACTACGAGCCCAATACGCCACGTCATGCGTGCTTACGTACTTGTAATGTTTTTCGTGTCGTAATTGTTTTTCGGGCTCCGACATTACAAGGGCCGAGTCCATTGCCTCGGCCACAACGTCAATGTTCCACGGGTTGACCCGTATCGCCCCGCTCAGAGACGGCGAACACCCGATGAACTCGGATACAACCAACATGCTCCTTTTGTGGGTCGACGGGTCGAGACCCAAGACCTTGTCCAATTTCTCGTTACTTTGTCGACTAATAACGTACTCGTACGGTATGAGATTCATCCCGTCCCTAACGGCCGTCACCAAACAACACTCGGCGACGACGTAATACGCGATTCGTTCGTAAAATTTCATCGGTCGATCGATTAAAACGACGGGAACGTATCCGGGCCCGCCAAATTTTTCGTTTATTCGTTTCACCGTTGCGTACGCCTCTTCTTGCACCTCTTTCACGTCTTTTCCTTTGCCTCGAGCGGGATTTGCGATTTGGACCAAAACGACCTTCCCTTTTTTCTCGGGGTGTTGTAATAGAAGTTGTTCCATTGCTAGTAACTTTAAGCTTATGCCCTTAAATATGTCCATGTCATCAACCCCGAGCAACATTGTCTTCCCTTGTACTAAAAACTGGTTAATGAGCTCTTTCACCTTTGACTCTGTCTCGGGGAGGCTTAAAACCGATTGAAGTTGACCCAAATCGATACCCACGGGTAGGATTTTGATACTAACGGTTCGACCATAGTATTCGAGGCCTATGTAACCCCTTTTGGACTCGTACGGTACGCCTAACATTCGACTACAACACGAAAGGAAATGCCTAGCGTAATCGAACGTGTGAAAACCAATCAAATCGGAATTCAACAAAGCCCGCAAAAGCTCCTCCCTTATCGGCAACGTCTTGTAAATTTCCGACGACGGAAATGGGCTATGTAGGAAAAACCCGAGCTTTACTCGATTAAACCTTTTCCTCAAGAATGTAGGCAATACCATTAAATGATAATCATGAACCCACACGAAATCATCTTCGGGATTAATCACTTCCATTATCCTATCGGCAAAAATCTTGTTCACTGACACATAAGCTTGCCATAACGATCGATCGAACCTTCCGCCAAGATCGGACGACAAAGGCAACATGTAATGAAACAATGGCCACAAATGTTGTTTACAAAACCCGTGATAAAACCGAGTATACAGATCAGGAGGGACAAAAGTGGGAACACATTTGAATGTTTCTAAGAGTATTTGAGAGATTTCATCTTGGTCATTTGGGTGGATATCTTCTTTAAGACACCCCACATAGATGAAATCAAATTCATCTTGTCCTAATCCATCTTTTAGCTGTAAGAGAAGTGAATTATCATCCCAAGTAAAAGTCCAACCTTTCGAGCTATCGGTTTTTCGGTTTACTTTGATTGGGAGCTGATTGGCCACAATGATAATCCTATCCTTTTGAGGGGATGAAGATGATGGATCAGAGGATACACTATCAGAGCCATCATCATCAATATCAGACATAATACCAGCAACGGTCATGATTCGAGGGATTCGACGACGCATACGAGTGAACGATGGTGATGGAGTTTCACCAGAGGCTAGCTCTAACAGGTTTGAATATGATCTAGACACCATTTAACACCTTTTTTTTTTTAACCAAACTGAAATAATTCAATTTATTGTTTTTTCCTCAAATAGAGCTATAAAAGCAGAAAAATCACTCTCAAAAGGGGTATGAATTTCCTTTTTTTGAATCAAGCAAACAAAAAACAGTAAATTTGTGCCAAATCCAGAAAAGGGTTTGCAGCAAATAACATAAGATCTGACTTTGAAAAACAAATCAAGCTAAGAAATGCATCACATAAGAAACCTGAAGCATAATTTCACATCAAAAAACAGATAACACACATTTTTTTCTCTAGATAATCAAATAGAACTACTAAAAGATAACATCTTTACCTGTTTGGAAGAAAACAGCAAGAGCCCACATAAAGATTTTGACAGAAAAGAAAGAAAAAACAAGTATGAGACAAATTATAACAGTGAAAATTCAAGAAAACATTTATGGGATCAATTGGGAAAAGTGGGCAAAACCCTACTATAGGAAAAGAAAAATGAAAAGGAAGATTGAGTGGTAAAAAGGCTGTCTTTTTGTTGTATTTATTGCAGTGGATTGAGCCTTGTAATATACACTGTTCATCAGTGTAGAGAGTGTTATCTGATCTAAAGCAAAACTAATTTATTACTCTGTTTGGACTTTGGATTTTTGTGTTATTTATTATGTGACATTTGATGGATAAATCAATGGATAACTTTAAATAAACACATTCAATAGCTGGCAAAAGTGTTCCCATTGTTGGACTTTAAAGCAGCCAAGATTCTCTTTTTAGTAGTCAAAGGCCAAAAAATGAGGAAATATTAAGAAATTTTAATGATTATTAATTAATCCTTCTTGAATTTGTCAATTTTTTCATATATTATTTAAACATAATGATTAGTTTAGTACAATTCTTAAAATGTAGAAAATTTAAAAAAATCTGTCCAAATATATATATATATATATATAACAGCAATTTGTGAATTATTTCTTGTGAAATCTTTAGAGGCCGAATTTATAATTGGTATAATTATATATAAATTTTATGATATTTTTTATAACGAAAAAATGTGAAAAATCTCGATGGGATGGTTTTAAGCTTGTATACATATATACCGTATTTAAATAGAAAATAAGAAAATTATACTCTATTTCTCCTTTGTAACTAAAAGCATCAAAGAATGATTTGATTCAATTTATTAATCAAAATTAATTTTCTTTTAATTGTACCAAAGAAAAAACTTAATGGGAATAAATTAAATAACCCTCAATTTATTTGGCATATATTTAACAAATTGAACTTGAATGCTTATGACTTATGAGATATTATTTATTTTTACAAGTGTTTGACAATTTATGATTAAGTTAAGCATCTTGGCTGCAAATTGCTTGATATTATTTAATTTTTTTTAGTCAACTCATGAATTATATTCCATGAAAAGATGATCAATTTGTTATTATTATTTGACAAATGATTTTCAAACTTATAACCAATGGTTTTTAATGTTAGTAACATCAATTGGAAAAGCTACCTCCTCTAATGACCTTTCACTTGTACTAAAAGCTCATGTTTCATTATCATGGTGAGGAGATCATATCACTTTTTTTTTGAATTTCAATGTATTTTGAAATTCGAATCGAATCGATTTATTGTTGACTAATGACTTTTTGATATTATGTTTTAATTATGTAATTAATTCACTAAAAAGTATTTTTCATAATTTTTTTCCATTATAATAGTTAAGATCTCTAATGATAAACATCTTAGTGAGAACATGTCTCTTTACTTGGGGTCTATAATATGATACATTTATTCGACATATATTGAATAATCATATACAAAATTATTATCTTGATTTTTTTCAACAAAATTAATTAAACAATGAGAGAAAAATAAATAAAATTAAAATATTGTGCTACGTGTATAATTCCTCTCTAATACAATTTGATACAGATAAATTAAATGGTTTTTAATATCTTGTCCTTGCATTAGTACCAAGTGTACAATAAACTCTCCCTTTTTAGACCTATGGTTTAAGTATCCAAAATCAATATTAATCCATACGAAATGATATTATAGTAATTAAGTATGATTATAATACTAGCGTGTAAAAGTGTAAAAGTACGGGGTACACGCTAGTATTTTATAATCCTGTTGTTAGTATTTCGGGTATGGTATTTTATTAGTTGTTAGTGTAAAAGTTTTTAACTATAATTCTGTTGAATATCATCAAATAGTGTCACAAACACCGAAATACATGTGTGAAATATGTCATATTAGTGCAATATAATTGACAAATATAAAAATAGTTCATTAATAGTTTGCTCGTTAAGATAAGAACGTAAAACAAAGAAAATAACAATTTCCACTATTTATGAACGTAGAAACCGTAATCTTTTTGGGAGATATAGACATTCTTCAGACCAATCCACAGGTAAAATTAAATTGACAGTTCTTCGCGCATTTGGCCTAGCAAAGTTTGGTGGTACAGGAACGATAAATGTAAATGCTCGGTTGTTGAATAGGTTGACGTGGTCTTGTAATAGTTGTTTTCCACTTTCCTAAAAGTGTTATATAGTATGTCAGAATATTAAATATTTTTTGAAGTATTGAATCTCAAACTAAAGTAAGATTGTACCTTTTAGTAAGATTCCTAAAAGTGTTATATAGTAAGATTTTTTAGTGCATCACTAAAACAAAAATAATAAAAATACGTTAAAAATTTAGAATGCAAATTTACTACATAGTTATGTACCATTTGACAGAACTTCACTAATCGACGGCATATCCTAAATCCATTTATTTATATGTACCTGAAATTAAAAAAGAAAATTAAATAGAAGAAAAAAATTAAAATGTATTACTGAAATGAAAAGCAAAATGATAATGATATTAGTTCTCAATTATTTTAATCAATAAAAAATAACATTAATAAGTAATGTAGTGAAATTTAGTACGTGAAGCCTATCTATACAGGTTCGTTCACATATAGACTTGAGGTGCTAAATTTTCACATATAATTTGGAATATTAAAATATAAATTCAACCAGAAGATAATTTCTATAATATTAAAACAATAAATCAATTAAGTCGTTTTTTATTTATAACTTGTAAAAAATGAAAAATTATTTCCAATAACAAAAATTATAATTATATTATTAAATTAAATTTTCTTTTTAGTTCTCATAAATAAACTAAATTTAAATTCAAAATTTAATCTAATAAGAAAAGGAAGAAGGGAATCGAAAATAGAAATCGGAGATTTATTTTCAACCTTCAAAATTCAATATTAAACGTTTTTATTTGCCAAATTCATAATCTAAAGTTTTCCCCAATTTTATTAAATATATATATATTAAAAAATGATTATTAGTACACTCCTTTGCACATATATATTAAAAACAATTATTAATATACAATAAATAACAACAAAAATAATACAATAAACAGAAAAATAGTAGTATTAACTACAAAAAATAAAAATTAATGGAGTGAAATGATTACCTCAAGCATATATGTATAAGTATTCCATTGCTCCATTCATAACTACACATCACCAAATAAAATATGGACTAATAATTTCAATCATCTAAGAAATTCTCATAATGTCATTAATGTTTAAGACTAAATTAAATGAAGAAAATCGAACAAAATTGAAAGCGTCAAATTCAAAACTATTGAAAGATGAAAAATAAAGAGCTAATAAAATAAATTACCTCACATCAATTCAAATTCACTTTTGTAGATGAAAAAATTAGTGAACATGGAGAAATGTAAAATTGATTTGTGAAGCAGAAAAAGTATGGCATAATTTATAAGTTTTTAGATTAAATGAAAATAATTTATATATGTATCAGTTTCCTTATTAACTGCATAATTCCATCAATTGTGGAATGCATTAATATGTAAATTTAGCTAATATAAATTAAATATTCCTACTAATTAAGGATTTCGATTTGGTAAGTCAATTTTAAAATAAAGTTTAAAATTTAAATTTAAGCCTAATGTGAACGTACTTAATTTAGACCATTCTTTATTTAGATATGCTAAGAATTATACATGGTAATAAATTTTGGTCTTTCCATTTGGTTGCAACTCTTCCCAATTTGGTTGCAAGTGAATGTAATAGGAAAGTAATTTAATTTAATTATCTAATTTAAGAATAGTAATCAATCTTAAAAAATTTAAACCAACCAATAAGGATTTTTCATTTTATTAAAAAAATTCAAAATTTTAGAAAATTAGGATTAAGGAAAAACTGTGCTATAATATAGTAGAAGAGAAGATAAACTCCAAATTATTTTCAATATAGAAATTGTCTATAATTAAACCAATGATGCATTGTTTTTTGTGTCTTCATTAATGCTATTTACTATTTACATAATCATAATTATCATGTGAAATTATATGCTTATGTTTATTTAATTGACACAATCTAATTTTAGTTTTTCTATAGGATTGTAGGGTATATTTTGGTAAAATAAGTCGTTGAATTAATCTAATATGAAAATTAGAGTGATTTTATTAAAAACAACTTAATATAAAATGACTCTAATAATATTTCCATCATCGTTTAGTTATTTTGTTGGATAAATTTTAAAAGTGACGTTTTATATTACTTTTTATATGTTACTGATTTTTAAAATCATCCAATTTTGATTAAAAAAATTCAATTGTAATTAAAAATCATAATGAATTTATAACATTTATACTTACTAAATCAAAGACGATGAAAATTCAGCTATATTTAAACAATGATGCAATTTTTTCCTAAAAGAATGTTAGGAAAATATTAGGGTTTTTTTTATTAGTAAAAAATGTTAGGGTTTTATTTTTTATTTTTCTTATAACAATAAAATGTTAGGGTTTTGTCCAATACTTTTCATGAAGAGCATAATTGTGTGTGACCTCAATTTCTAAATGTGTATTAAATGAATGTACACAATAATCAAGCTTCAGTAAATTAATATTTTCTAGGAATTTGTAAAGTGTTATATTTACTAGTTTAACAAGTATAATTTAAATATATTTAAATATTTAATTAGGCTCTTCCATTCACAAGGCTGGTATGTTGGGAGCATGGCCCCTTCTCTCATATCTGTTTAATTAATTATATACTTCTTTTATAGTTAATAACACTTGATGAAAAAATAAGTTATTTATGATTAAAATTATCAAAAAAAGAAAGTAATTTAATTTTAATTAATTATCTCGAGGCAGCTGCATGGGACTTATCCACAACCTCGTTGTCGGGTTTTATACAGGGCTCCATAAAAAGTTAGAAAATCAATGAATTAATTTTATTAAAAATGTTTTGTGGATAAGCATTAGAATATGACATCTTACCACGTATTCATTTTTCTTCCTTGTATGAGACAACAAAACACTGGATCATGATTAATATTGAATCAAGTATTCGATATTTGAATCAAATTCGATCGCTGAAAGTAGGGGTGTTTATGAGTCGAGCCGGCTCGAAAATAGCTCGACTCAAGCTCGAAAAAATTCGAGCTCGAGTCGAGCCTATCGAGCCAAGCTCGAGCCTAAAAATGCATGTTCGCCAGCTCGCGATTCGCAAGCTCAATTAAAAAAATAATTTTTAGTTAATATATATAAAAAATATATATTTTTCACATATTTTTATGTAATATGATATATTATAATAATAAATGTATATATAATAATATTTTTGACATTAATTATAACTATATTTAATTATATATGAATAAATATAAAACTAATAATATATATTTTTTTTAAAATATTTTTTATAATTTTTTTTTAAAAAAATTATTTTTTTGAGCTCGAACGAGCTTGAGCTCGAGCTCAAAAATTGTGGCTCGAGCTCGATTTTTTGGCCCAGCTCGACTCGTGAACACCCCTAGCTAAAAGCTCGATTTTATAATTTATCAAACAAAGCTAGAACAACTTTTTGTGTTCGATAAATTTTGAAACTCGACTCAATTAGTTAAAAAAAATAACAAAAATATGTACAAAAAATTCAAATTACTCGAGCTTAACAATCAAACCAAGTTCAAGCATAATTTTCAAAGCTCAATTGTAATTCAAACAAGTTTAAGCACCTATACGTTCGACTCGACTCAATACATTTTCACCCCTAACCACGAGAAATGCAAAATACTCGGAGCTTCTTCTTTTTTCAAAAACATGTACAAGAAAATTTCTGGATCTGGGTCTAGACCCACATATAACATTTGGGTCTATGTCCATATCCAGACCCGAACTTTTGAGCCTGGGTTCGGACCCAGATCCAAACTTTTGGATCTAGATTTGGGTCAGACTTGCCCATTGACACCCCTACAAGAAACAAAAAAGCTCTAACACGTCTTAATGGGCTGACCCGTTAGTGTTAAGAGGTTAAACCGATTTAACCCCTTTCAAACCTTAGGCCTGGGCCCAGCCTAATTCTTTTTTCTAGGCTTTAGGCCCAATACATTGTAATCCATAATCCCGGCCCAATTAAAACCCAACTGAAAAGCAATTACTAGGCTGCACTCAACAGGCCCAATACGTACATGCCGGCCCATATTAGTACAAAAGTTCCTAGGGTTTCCATTTTCACTCTATAAATCCGTTAACAATCAGATCCAATTCTCAAACCATTCTGCTTCGAGAAAACACAAGGTATCATCCTTATCGTTTACTGATTTTCGTGGTTAATCGGGTTTAGTGTTGATAAGATGTTATGATTTTGTTTTAGATTTTGTTTAATCTTTATTTTCATACGATTCTTCGTTATATATTCGATTTTTCTTTCTCTGATGATGAGTTAAATCAAATAGACCTTTTATCTCCTGATAATAACTTTGTGATGAATCAATTTGGAGACCTGAACTGAAGAGATGGTTTAATTTTCCTTTAATTTTGTGTTTTTTTTTTCACTTCGATTTTTTTGGTTATTTAATTATGTTTTCTGTTTTGTCGAAAAAAAAAATTCAATTTAATTGTTGATTTTGGCTCTGATGATGATCGAAACATAATAACTTTCGTTCTTCTGAGAATATTTCGATGCGGAAGATTTATGGAGACCTGAACTGAAGAGCCTTTTAATTCATAATTATTTCACAATATTGTTTTTTCTAAAATTTCTTATGCAACTTATTGAAGATTATAATTATATCAAATTCTTTATTTTTTTTTCCATCTATTTATACTTTTCTTAGATCTATTTACATTAGTTTCTCAATGATGAATACAAAGATGACGAGTCTGATTGAAATCCATTCTTTAAAATATTGATGACAATCGAGGCATTTGTCTGAGAGGAACAATATCTATTATTATTTTGCTTTAAAAATTTTATTTTCAGTTTTTTTGCAGGCCTTTTTTTAATTTAATGTACTGACAATTTAAAATGCGAAAAATTCTGAGGACCCATAACCCAATTTTGCACCAATTTGGTGCAATTTTTTGCCTCGAACTTCTACTATAAGATCTTATTTCCCAAAAGATTGTCTCATTTTTCTATATATTATGTATTTTTACTATTTTTCATAAATAAAACACGAACTTATAATAGTATTTAGCATTTATGCAATAACATTTATTTTGATTTATGATATTATTATATAATAAGAATTGAAAATATTTATTATCAAATAATAAAAAAATTATTTCATTTAATTTTAGTCTCATTAATTAATTAATTAATTATGTGTTTTTTAATTAAAATTTTTATTATTGAAGTTAAATTTTATTATTAAAAATTATATAACAACTCCGCTCACTGTTTTCCAAATTTATAGAAAAATGAATAGAATATATTCCATAGAATATATAATTAAAAATTTTAAGGATTAAGTTGTATATAATTTTCAAATTTCATAAATTTATGAAGACTGAAAATTAAAATAAAAGTGAAGGATTAAAAAGTAATAATATAGAAAAAAGAAAAACTACTGCCCAATTTCAATGCATTGAATTATGCTGCAGCGTCTGGAAATGAAGCAAATGAAGTAGCTATTTGATATTCGATTTGAGTTTGATTGATAAAAGCTTGTTTGAGCTTGGTACGGTAACTTATCAAATCAAATTTGAATAATTGTTTTCTATTTGTTAAGTTTTGAAGCTGAATTTGAATAATTGTTTTCTATTTGTTAAGTTTTGAAGCTGAACTCGATTATTAAAGTAATAAAAACATGTATATATTAATCAAATTATTGACTCGGTTATCAATAAAATAAAATTCAACCACAATTCTAAGTAATTTTCAAAACTCGATTATAATTTAAATTCTGAGAAATAAGATTCAACCACAACTTGACTCGACTTATTTAGAGTCATTTTATTAGGTGCATACCAATTAGGAGTGCTTTACAAATTGCTCTAAGTGGAACTACAGTAGAAACTCGATAAAGTAATACTTAATTATTTAATAAACTCTTTAAGATAATGTTTTTGGTCGGTCTCAACTCGGGCATATGATGCTAAATTAATAATTCGATAAAATTATAAGATAATATATTTTTGATAATTTCTATAGATCTCATATAAAATATAAATTAATAATTTCTTATATAATACACACATTATATGATTGATTTATGAAAATTTCTTGAAAAATGACTCAATTATCTTTTGTTTTTTGTTGAAATCAATTTCAGCTTAAATCTTGTCTTTAATTTTCTTTATCATTTGTGTTGTTTTCTCATAGCTCAACAAGAAATTATTCAATTTAAAATACATAATTGTTTTTTTCACACCTTTAAGATGTGAAGCAATGTTGTGTGTATGATTTGTTTGTGTTAACATATTTTGATCTTGTATTTATACAAAAAATATTTTTAATATTCATAAAGTGATACACATTGAACACAAAAAGCATAATAAGGTGGGAGATTGAAGGGTTCTTTAAAATTGGGCCCTTCATTTGATAGAAGTACATGTATAATACAATAACTAAGTGAAAGTTTGAAAGGTATTTATAAATTATTAAAATATTAATTAATATATAAATTAATAAAATATTAATTAATATATAAATTAATAATTATTAATTTATTGATTAATTAATAACTCTTTTAATTAATAAATTTTAGTGGTCATGAGTATTAATTTATAGAGTTTCTAACTGTACAAGGACCCTTTTAATTTTATTTTACATAATCAAGGTTTTATTTAATTTTTGGAGTATTTATATTTGATGAAATCTACTTGCTTTGCTCTTTCTTAAACTGGTATTATTACTAAAACATGAATGTTTAGAGACGTCTATATCAATGTTGTGCGTTTCAAAATTTTCCCATACGCGACTACTCGCATTGAAATCCATTCGTGTATTGTGGGAAATTACATTGACGACCCCTTAATATTTGAAGAAATTGTAAAGCTCAATAGATTTTGTATGGAGGTTTGGCTCAAGAGTTATTATAAAAGAAGATATTTGAACCTAAAGGGAGAATTCAAGATTTATAGAAGGCCTAAAAATACTCAAAAATTCGAGTTTGCACCCAATGGCAAGGGGGAAAGATAGTTGAAGTGAACTTAAAACTAGGACACCTAAATACAATCCTCAAGACGACACAAAAACAAACCAAATCCCGTCTATAAAAAGGAACCGTTGATCAGAAAATATGCATAATCTACAAGTATCGAAAACATAGTTTAAGAACATACAGGACTCCATCTGTTTCCAGGATATCATAAGGCTAAAAATCTTTCTCAAAAGTACCCTCACATTAAAATGATGAAGTGATGTCACAAGCTCTCAACGAATACTTTAAAGCATAGAAGTGATAGATTAGACGAAACTTAATTGATATTTCAACTGTCATCTAAAAATCCATATAAGATCACAAACACAAATCAAATTTAAACTTAGACCAGAAAACAGAACAAACATAAACCAGACCAAGCAAATGGGAAGCCAAATTGCATATTTGTGAAAATGAGGATAGCGCCTCAAAAGTATAAACGAGAATATCTATACATAATACAATACCTGTTTGTTGTTGCTTTCATGCACCATGCACTTCACTTGAACAAAATTTATCTAAACCAATAGTCGAGGTTTAAAACCCGCCAGGATATCTATACCCATCCATCTCTACTAAACACTAAATACCAAATGTAACTTTATATATTTGAACAAAAATGATAAGAAAATCACTTCAAGATATTAGAGCTTTCGGGTCATTTCAGAGCCTAGATATATCCCATTTGCTTGGTTTAATCTTCCAGTTTCTCAGAGCCCTCACTTGGGTTCTGAGACTCTAAAGCTTCTATAATCTGGTTATGTAATTCATTATCATCATCATCTGAACAATTTGACTTGTTAGACTCGTTAGAATCACCTTCAAGCTCGTTTTCTCGTGATGGGCTGTTCAAAAGAAGCTGTTCCATCATATTGTCATTTTCAGGCATACCCGGAAGAACAAACTGGGCCCCACTATTTTCCACGGAGAAAAAATCGATATCCATAAGAAGATCTCTCATTTCATCAGAAGCAAAGTCAAACTCCATGAAATCCTCGCTATTTGGATCCGTCGTGGGCCCCGATTGCCCGTCTATTGGTGGCTGATACTTAACTATAGCTCCATCAGAAGGACTCGGTTCACATTCATCAATAACTTCACTCAGTTTATTACTCTTTCCAGTTTCGTTCATAATCCAACTATTCTCTTTTGGCTGGAAAAACTGAACTAGAAACTCGGGGCTTTGCATTGCCATCACGATGAACGAGAGCATTTGCTGCTGGTTTTTTTCGGTGCCTTTGAGTTGTTCCCTCAAGAGTAGCAATTTGTTATGTGAAGTTTGCTGGTGTATAGTCAGCTTTTTCAGCTCTTGAGTTAGTGCATTTCTGTCGGTTTTGAGAGTCTCGACTTCTTTCCACAGTGCGATTCTCTTGTCTTCTTCGGGAGGTGAAGAGGGTTCGATTTCTTTTTTCTTGGAGGACTTTTTATGTACTAGGTTTTGGGGTTGTTTTCTTCGGGTTATGTTCTTGAGTAGATGCTTCTGGCCTTTGATGAAGAAATCGTTAGCGAATTGCCAACGGTCAGTGTCGATTTTCCTAAAACCCTGAAAATTTTGAGTCGATTTTAGCCCACGTAAAATGTTTACACCGAGTTGATAGATAGATCATATCAGTGTTGATGTTGCTAAGAAAAATGCTCGATACCCAAGTGACTTTAAAGAATTTTGAAAAAAAAATAATGTAACATACAATGGAATTATAGACTATGAACAAGTCAACTTCATATTCACTATGTACATGTCTTCTTTTAGTTCGGTTAGATACACAAAAACATGTCAAAGAAAATGGTAATAATATGATGAAACATTTATCACTATTCTCCAGTTTGTGCAAGAGTACAATCAGGTGTGAAACTAATCAACAGAAAGCTGAATGTGGGCTCAGGCAAACTATAAATTATACTAATGAACAACAACATGCTATCATAGAACTTTAACATGATCTCCTAGGAAAACAGGAAGATTCAGAAGAGTGTGCAAATGAAGGTAAATGGTTAGATAGAGCTAAGTACAACACATAACGGTATTTATCTGGTAGTAGTAAAGCAAAGCATGATCCACATTTTCGTCAAATTGCAATATAATAATAGCCACAAGTCTTGTTCTCGAATATATAAAGGAAATTCATCCACGCAGTTCTAAATTTATTTATCAAGAAAGTTCTGATGATGTGATAAAAACTCAATTATGATCGCTAAAACCTCGTTGGTGCTCGGATTGTTAACATATCAAATCAGGCTTGAACAACATTTTTGTGTTTGATAAGGTTTGAAGCTCGACTAATAAAAAATGATAAAACAAAATATGTATAAAAACCAAGCTAGTCCTCGGTTGTAATTTAAACAAGCTTGATCAACAAACTCGCTCAACTCGGCTCGATTCATTTACACCCAAATTACATAAGTCTAATACATTGAGAAACATCATACAATATTTTTCTATCCACCATAAAAGTATTTTGCATAATGCCATTAGCCAACCTCAGTCAATCTAATGATGTTCAAACCAATACAAAACCTTTGAAAGCACCCATCACAGTAAACGATCACCAAAACAATCCACTTAAATGGGCACATAAACATGAATTTCAACAAAATTTCTAGAAAAACAACACCATCTATAAACAATAATTCAAACAAAAATAAAAAGATTAAGAATAAGAAGAAGCTCACATAGATATTCAATTGTCTGACAAAGCTGGAGAAGTTTCTATGCTTGAAGTACTTAGCTAGCAACTCAGAGGCAAATTTAGATTCATCCCATATAATAAAACTATCATTTGATTCAGTCCAAGAAATCAACTCATTAGTTGACTCATCATTCACCATCTCATAGCATTTAACCAAGAAAGGAGCTAGAGATGTCCCATTTTCCACTGATTTCACCATAACTCTTCTATCCAAAACCCCTTCAAAAATCCAATCTTATTATTCCAAATATGCCTAACCTGGAATTCCTAATCTACAAATTATAATAATCTTACCACAATTCAACCGAACCCAGAAAAACCCACTACTGAAAAATAAAATTTAGATATCAGAGTTTCAATTCTGGCTATGTATATATGTTAAAAGGAATATGTTTTGCTTGGAGAGAGGGGTAAAGAATGGGACCGCATGAGAAAAACAGAGAAGAAACTGTAGGGAATTATTTGTTTGAAATTGGCCGACTTTGCAGATATTAACGTGGGGAAAATAATTAAATGAATAATATCTAATGTGGGGAAAATAATTAAATGAATTATTGCATTTATGGGAATAATTGCAATAATTTGCTGAATAAATTAGGACCCGTCACCCGTTACACTTTTAATTTCATTATTTACAATTTCGGATAAATTGATTGCAAATTCTTGAACTTTTATTTGGATGGTTTAAAGTGAAAAGGAATTATTAATTTTGTCACGTGCAAGGTGTCTTACACGTACGTAATAAACAATAAAATCATTGGGTGAGAACAAAATTATGAAAAATTATAATTTATGAGACAAAATTGTAAATAATTGGCAAAAATTGGAAGAGATTTGATAATTAACAATAAAATTGGGAATGTGCATACAATTATCTGAAGATCGTTATACAAATGATTAAAAAAGTTGAATTAAAAATAAAAATAAATACGGATGAGAATAATTCATTTAGTATTTTTATGATTTAAAAATTTTGCAACTTGCCAAAACTTAATCAATTCAATTCAAGGTGCGTTGTGCTATTTTTTCCTTTTCAGATGCAAAATGCCCGACGGCCGTTAACCCTTTTTAAGTTGCAAAGTGCAAATTACCCAAAAACATAAATAAACAATATAATAACTATTTTCATCAAGACCATTCAAAGGAACTATTTTCATATACAACTGTAATTTTCAGAAACATGTTTATCAGCAAATATAAATTTAAACCCTTGAGCATTCTTGTATATATCTCCCCCTTACTCTTGACTGTACAATCTTACAAATAGTTTCTTTATATAGCAAAAAAGAAAACCTTAAATATAGATTCCATAGACTCATGCTGTATCACTCTGTCAATCCTTCTTACTACATTATACAAACCTGGAAGGATAAATCAATCTTCTTGTAATAAGATGATGTGAAATTGTAATATCCGAGAAATTGCTCTCACGTTCGACTGAGAATCATATAAGCCGCTGTTCAACCACCCTCGTCAAAAATTTACAAATATCGATCAAAACCAAGCTCGGGTTTTTTTTTAACCTTCTTAGTCTGAATGAAGCTTCCTATTCTCGCACCTTTTGACATACCAACGAGCGTGTTGTCGAAGGGCCATACCAATCATCACCTTAAGACTCGCAAGCATCACAAAGGTCAAGGCAAACAATATCAGAATCCAGAAAAGTCGCCATGCAAGTGGATTATAAGGGAGATGTGCTGCATAAACTGGACGAAGAACTCGTATAACCTAAAACAATACACAATTTTCATTACAGCCCATATCCAACTGATTCGTTATATTACGAAAAAGTGACCTTACTTATGAAAAATACCAAGATATTTTGAGAAATTACAATAACTTCTACCATAAGCGAAAGTAAATTACAGCTTACACACTTTTGGTGAAAGGATATTACAATTTTGACCCCTATTTTTGAGTTGTCAGGATTGAGATATCCTGCTAATTTGCAAAACTTCAGTAACCTCGCGGTAATTACCAATAAACGAGAGGGGTGTATATGTAAGCATCGCTAAATGATTTACCAAAAGAAGTATCCCAAGTAAATACCCAGTTGGTCTGGTTTTAGTAACTGGCCTAAGTAGGTTATAAAACTTCAGGTTGAGGGAGAAAGGAAAATTTACTCTATAAAAACTAGGAATAAGCTCAATTATTCCAAAAAAAGAAAAAAAGCAAACAGTAAGCTTATAACATACCAGTCACACTTAACTCCAAAAGGTTCAAGTTTCTAAGGGAAAACTATAGCTAGTCTAATTAGACGCTGGGCTCGGGCTCAGGCTCAGGGTGCTCTCTTTTAAGTGAGAAAAACAAAAGGTTACTCTTCAA
The DNA here is from genome assembly GCA_963669365.1 of Verbascum thapsus. Lineage (NCBI taxonomy): Eukaryota > Viridiplantae > Streptophyta > Magnoliopsida > Lamiales > Scrophulariaceae > Verbascum > Verbascum thapsus. The sequence continues at coordinate 19,362,525 of OY770105.1, forward strand.
CAGCTAATAATAAGTTTATAGAACATAAACTGAAAATTAACAATCAAGCCCAAGAGATTCAATTCCATGGGTGTGCTTGGGTAGAGACATATAACAAACAATCTTACCACACAAGCTGGTGCCAAAGGCACAAAAGTGAGGTTCTTCTTCGAATTCTCTGTTTGAATATTTAACGTCTGTAAAAAGAACATAATTTGGAAAAATGATACACTATCCAAGTTCATGGAACAAATCTCCAATAAAATGCTAACAAGGAGGCCTTAATAACCATAAGCTGTTCAGATTTTGAAAAAAACAGAATTTTTTTTGCGGTGTTTATACAAAATAACATACCTGCTTGCAAAGATCTTCTAGAAATTCAGAGAACGCAATGGGCTTTATGCCGTTGAATTTAGCAATGAATGAGTGTTTTATTATATCAATCATCATTTCACATACATAAACAACCAGGGCGTTCTGCAAGATTTACATACAATGTACAAGAAAATGATAAAATGCAAAACTCTAATTTCATGGACTACTAGATCAATCTCAATTCGTAGATTAATCTCATATTGGAACTTACGCAGAGAAAACTATGAAACCAAGGGCCCTCAGCTTCAAGTATATTTTGAGCCAAAACAAACAACACAAATGCTGAAATGTGGAACCGCTCAACTGAATCTGGTCAGAGCAATCAAGGGAAAGAATCATGTGTTGAACAGGAAATCAAACAAGAGCAGATATCAGAATTCCGCCGAGCTGGAAACATGAAATAACAAGCATTCAAAAATCAATACTCACCAAAGTATACCAAACTGTGGACATTGTCTTTGCTGTATCGTTTGAACACGTTACTTTTGATCTCGGCGAAACTGTTAGACACAAGCATAGCAAACAGTGCATTGTTATGAGCAACAATGCACGTTGACAAGGTAATTGCCTGAGCTAATAAGATAAATGAATGAACAAGTGCAATTAGTTAAGGACCTACAGCCATGCAAGACTTATCAATTGTAATTTTCACTATTGATGAATATTAAAGTATTATGATGAGATCACAAGGATATTTGAAGAAGCAACTGCCAAAACTTCATCCGTAATAAATCTCCACATCCAAAATTGCATATTTTCCGGCGAACAGTTTGCTAGTCCATCTGCTGAATTAAATAGAGCTTGTATTACATCACCATTGAAACTCTGGCATAATTTATCAAATACCTGTAATCCAGGGCATAAAATAATTATCATCTTTGAATCTTCGAGCCTCCTTTACGACTACATAATGGAAAACACTAAATAAATAGAATAGCAGCCAAGGATGTCAAACAAAGGATAAAATGTCATAATTCACAACAGAAAATCAGTGTTTAGATACAAATACAGCATTCAATAGCGTAAACTATTATAAAAGCTTTGTATTTAATCAGTAAATGTCAACAACGACTGTAAAGTAACATTCACACCTGACTATTGGTTTCTTTCAGATTTTCCTTCTTTCCTAGCAGCAATGAATTTTAAGAGAGATGGTATTGTATGAGTAATATTTCAGTTTATTTATATGTCCTCAATATTAGGAAAAAAAGCTAATTATTGATCCATAGAACACACCCAAATCAAACAAAAGTTAAACTACAAAAGGAAATTAATTGGCTAACTGTAAATGTTACAGCCTGGTTACTAGTTATTGGTATTTTGCAGGATGTCGTCTAGATGGTACTGTTACATGAAACAGAAAAAAGAGAGTAAATAAATAAATTTGATTGCTGTGTATAAATATATGTCCTAGCACATGCTCTCCAAATTCCACCTGCATGTCTAAAAGTTCTTTTGCCATTATCACCCTTGCAATATTCGCATAATTTAGTCTTGATTATTTGCCACACTATAGAATAGTTCGAATTTTGTGCTAAGGTACTAAGATAATTGAATCTAATAAGCTGGTTAAAACATGTGGAGTTCAAAGTCCGAATGGAAATAAGTAAGCAAAGAACTCAAGCAAATTTTCAAGGTTCTAACTTGCTACCTCCAAAACATTGTAGACGACATAGAGTTTAATAATCCCTTGGCCACGAATCATATGATATATTAAGCTGATATCTGAGCCACAAAAACATAATAATAAAATTGTCATTGTTGCAATTTCATTAAATGGATTAGGTAATGGGAAAGGTCCACCACCAATCATTGCAAATAAGATCACGCTCAAATCTAGGGGGAATGTTCTCTAACTCTTTGGAGGTGGGGGGTAAAAGCAGAACAATTCAGTGAAATAATGTCAGCCAAAATATTCGTAACCTGCTTGTTGTAATAGAGTGACTCCAATAATCAGGACGATGAAACAGCCGAAATCAGATAGCTCTGATGATGAGGGCCTCTTGAACTGCCTGCCACAAGAGTGGTTAAATTACTCTGTAACATGCAGTGTTGCGTACAAAATATAACTGATACACATAATAAAACTGATGCATGCCATTTACTTTTGAACAAATTTCTATATACACAGCAAGAGTATTCACTAACTATATTTGTATGAGAAGACCGGGAAAAGAATGGGAGAACAGTCTATTAAAAGTACAAAATAATAATAATAAAGAATGTCATCAGTAATAAGGAGATGAAGGTTTGTAAGGCAACACTATATGTTAACACAGGATTAAGCAGTTTAAGTTAATTGGCCAGTTCCCAACTATCTTGATTAGGCCAGCAGTACAATCTTCAATAAAAGGAATATTTTGTTAACCAGATGGATAAGAATGTGGTAACTAGTATCTCCACTTTCTCATATGCAGGTTGACAAAAATAACTCATTTCACAAAATGGTCTAGAAGAAATCATAAAACAGAAGCTGTTCCAGCTGTTCAGCACCTATAGCACCATTTTATGTGAGAAAACAGTGACGTGTCTTTGTCTTTATTATAGAGAACTAGGCTACTTTTTCGAGCTTAAGAATATAGAAAGGTGTAGACTGGAAGAAATATTGATCATATGCATCATAGTAATTCTATCTGCCAATAAGGCTAGTCAGTATACTTGGTACTTGGCGTCAACCATGTTCATCCCTTGGAGAGTATTTTAGGGAGGATTACATAACAATGGGTCCCGTATACGAGATCAGACCGGTGATGGTTGAAAATGGATTGAAAAGTCTCCCAAAGAACAAAAGAAGCATAAGATGAAGCAAATTAGATCAATATGAGGGCATCTAATAAAAAATTTAAGCATTAGAGAAAAAGACTATCAAACTTTTATGATTAATTGTTATGAGCAAGCATTTAGGATCCACAGGATAAGATTTAACCCTGTAATATTTCCTTCCAACAGAATTTTACGTGCAAAGCTATGAATAGTAGACATATTCCTAGTCACCAGAGCATAAAGGGATAATAACAAACTTGGAAAACATTAATGTCAATAAGCTCCCATAAAGTTTTGTTTGCCCCCTATCTTGATACTTCTGCAGCATTTACCGTCTTTGGAAATATGGACTTTCCAACGAAATACCAAGTCATGTTAAACGAGGTGAAACCTGTTAATACTGTTATTTCGCTAATCTGGTGCATCAAGCACATCTTTTATATAAAAGACCCAAAATGAATCAAGACAGTATAGCATACAAAATTTTACTCAAGAAGACAATAGTTAAGAGAGAGAAAGAGAGAACATACCTGGTTTTAAAAAGCCTCCAGAAGGTCATGATAATTCTTGTCGGTATGATGGTTAAGAGTGACAGGAACGAGTCAATGCAGACAAAGAGCCCGATATTTATAAGCTGCAAATATCATTGCCCATTTTTCTATCAATTAAACATTCTAGAAGAAGGCATTCAACTACATAATGACTGGTGCCAATCAGAACCTGCACCTTTTCTGAAAATTAACAGAATTCAGTCCTATACAGAAAGAACACTAAATAAATGCATAGAAGTAAATGTTTAAAAGGCACTTCTGGGGGTCAGTGTTTTTCTGGGAGGCACGCACCAAACATCTGTGATTTGAACTTTTATGCCCAGAGAGTCTCAAGTCACTAGGCATAAAGCCCAGGACGTGTTTAAAATAATAAGGTTTTATTTCTAACTGTGATAGGCTTTAATCTATTAAACTTGTGATATATAACCATTTTAAATTCCAACGTCACTAAACAAATTTAAAACAATTGGATGAATACTTAGAAACAAACTCTCCAACAAGTCCAACCTTGTATTCTTCTCAAATTTTCTATGACTACCCTCACCCCTCCACTTTATTTTAAGAGGATATTATGCTGACTCAATTAGTTATGCATAGTGTACATTTTGATCCTTTATATTGAGTTCTGATTTCTTTGCTTACTCTACCTATGTAGGTCATCTTCATTTATCCCATGATTTTGAAATTGAGCAAACAAATTTGCTACTTTCTTACTATTGCATAAAGAGCATAAAGAGCTAAACTTCAGATACTTCTTGCTTATTAATATGTTATGACTTATGCCTTAATATTTTTTCTTCTTTCACAATCTTACCCCAATGCTTTCGTGAGATATTGGACTTTTGTATTTCTCCCATTATTCTATATCTTGAAAATAAGAAACATGAAATCTTGGGAGCTACGTCCCAGATTTTCGGGGACTACTCCCTGGCCCCTGCTCAAGATATATAAAATGCCTTGCCAAGTATCTTCACAATTCAAAACACTTGACCGGACATAGTAAAGAACGAGAAATCATCCACTACATAAACAGTTAAAAGAATGAGTTGTAAGATGTTTCAACCAAATCAACTTAGATAAGTTCGCCCCACTTTACCAGTTCGCAACGCCATGGCAAACGAAATATAGTATCATAAACTCGTTCTCGTTCTTTTTCATCGCTAAGGGTGGTAGTACTCCTTAAGGAATTTCCAGCATACATTTCTTCCATTAAGTATTTCATTGGTGACTTTTCCATAGGCAATGTATCTGATAGAAAATCATAAAATCATGACTGACAGAATAAACAGAAGAAAAGAAAACTCAAATTGGTAATCAACCAAATTATCCATTAGTAGTAAGGGGCATAATCAAATTATCCAAATTATCCATTACCTAACCTAACAGATTGAAGGAGGCAAAAGAGGGGGGGGGGGGGGCACCAGCATCAAACTAAATCGATAGACAGGCAGTCAGCAGAGTCAGCACCCTGCTAAGGGCTATGCAGTAACCAATAGAATCATAAATTCATTTTCTAGGAGCAATCTAAACCAAATTATCCCAGAAAAAGAAAAGATGTAATTTCTAAATTGGCATCACAATAAGTCAAACAACAGGCAGTCAGCAGACTCTGCACCTTGCTTCCTCCTATCCGGTGACCAACAGAATCATGAATGCGGTTTTTAGTGGCACAGCATTGCTATAAAAAGTAAAGTTCTGCTTCGAATTATAGTAATAACCTCATTCATGACAGACAAAAATGTAATAGATTAACAAATTATTTCCTCTTGATGAAATGGAGTTATTTGAGTACAATAGACGCGATCCAGGAAGTTCAAAGTGGCAATGTGGATAATTGTCATCTTTAAACTAACCTTCGACATGTATATGAGGGAAAAAATTAGAGAAAAAGAAAACAAGTATTCGTTAAATGTTATGTAAATGGATGCTATCCTAGAGATAGAGCAACACAAGCTACATTTGATTATAAGGATAAAAATAAAGCATCAGCATAAAATCCAATCAACCCACACACTTGATAATTCGATTATGCAATTAAGGCGTTACAAATGTCCCATTTAACAAGCCAAAACAGAAGAAAGTTTCCCATCTCAAGCTTTGAATCAGACAACTGCATTCCTAGACAAATAATATATATTTGAAAACATTGCAATAAACATATCCAGCATTCCTAAGAATATGGCTGCAAAATTTTCACAACTACAGTAACTCTAATCTACTGTATGCTGAAAAACAATTCCATAATCGTAGAACAATTCTAAACTGGTGTCATGAAGTATTCCCTCTCATTTTCCTACTTGAAGACTCGTTCTCAGTATGAAAATGGATCAGTTAGAACTACAGGCACTAATATTCATATATGCTTGGCTATTTCCTTAAACTTCCAATCTATTAATCCATAATTTCACCATATAACTATACACATATCCAGGAATTGATAATTGCAAAAGACTGAATCCTGATTCTAAAAACTCAATAGCAGATAAAATCGCAACTCACGCAATCGACTTACAATTAGGATCTTCATGCATCAAACTGTTCCAATCCAAGGTTCCATCCCTCTCCAATTTCCTCCCCTTCACCTCCACCACTTGTTCCGAATCGATTTCCTTAATATTCTCCCCTATCTCCTCCATCACATTATCACCCTTCTTTCTATCACCACACTCCTCACTCACATTTTCCACAAATCCCCCATTCATCACATTACCAACATTCCTCTGCCTCAACTCCCGAAACTGCGGCGGCAATCTCACTCTACTTGGCGCGCAATTAGCTTCGCCATCCCCATCCGGTACCACAACAACCTCCGTAACTGTACTCGCCGTTAAACTGTAATTCAACTCTCCGTTCATCACCGAGTTCTCGGCGATTACATCCTCGGAAATCATATACGTATGGTGCGAATGGTTTACATTTTTGCTTCGCTTCTTCTTCTTCTTGCGAGGGGAAGAAGAAACGGCATCGGATCGAAGAGGATCAGACTGAGAGCGGGATAAGGAGGTGGTGGTGGTGGTAGTGGATATCTCGCCGTCATCGTAGTCGGAGATCGCTAAGATGTCGAATGAGAGCTTGCGGCCACGGGAGCTCACAGCCATGGCGGTAGGGTTAGGATGGGGTGACGGAAAACGAGGAAAGGTGACGACGTGACGTGGTTTATTATCCAATGGTTGACTGACACGTGTGCTGCTTGGAGTATGCTTGTTTTTTGGGGGGAAATTTTAATTAAGAGAATAAAGAGTTTCGAAATTTATAAACTGGTCATAATTTTTAGGGAAAAATCTGAAAAAATTTATATTTTTCATTATTTAGTTAGAAACACAACAAATATGGGGCCAATTGGATGGCCTCCTCATCCCTAAAAAAAATATTTTGGAGAAAAAAATTACAAGAAATACATTTGTTTGCCATTTACTAAAAAATTTCTTCCAAAAAAATCTTTCAAAATTACATATAATTTGAATTTTTTTCCAACAAATTAATTTTGCTATTCATGATTTGACAGTTAATACAATTAATTAAAATAATTTTTCCGACTATCTTTCAAAGCAAAAAATTATTTTAATTACATATTCTAATACAAAATAATGCAACGTTTAAAATAAGATCCATTGTGACTATTTTTGGACGTCTAAATCAACGAGTTTGACTAACCACATTTAATAAAAATTATATTTAAATACTAACTTAAACAAATTTCTCACAATAAAAAATATATCACATCAAACACAATCATTACTTATTTTTTCTCTTAAAAATCTCATCTTTCAAATCACATTTCTCATTTTTATCATGGAAAAAAATTCTCGGAGATGGATATGCCATCCAATTGGGCCCTATATAATCCAAATTTCATATATACAGTACTTTATTTCAATTATTATTTTTTGACTAAATTTTTATTGGAAATGTCACATGGTCATATTCATAGATAATAGTGTAAAAGACAAGTTTTTCCTTAATTTTTAATTAAGGATTGCTTAGATTTACAAATCATTAAAATATATTTTATCACAAAATTTTATTTAAATATATTTCTCTCTATGTCCTTTTTTTTGGATTGTTAATTTATCATATTTTAGTCTATTCTATTTAAATTTTTATTATTACTGATTTCTTCAACTCCATAATTTAAAAAAATTATATTTTATATAAGAAGTTTCCAATTATTTTACTTTTGTCTTGTATTAGTCAAACAAATTTTAAAGTTTAATTTTGGGGAAAAAAATAAGTTTAGGGGAATGAGAAATTTTAAAGAAAAATAATTTAATTAATAAATGGCTAAAGTAGTAGTTTACTAGTTTTATCACAAAAATCCATTGATAAAATTTTTCACCTTTTTCTAAAAAATTATCAAATTTTTTCTTCGATAAAATTTTTCATCTTTTTTTCCTAAAAATTATTGATTATAACCTTATAGCTAATATATCTTTCATGTCATTATAACCTTTAATTTTTATAGAAAATCGTGTAATGACTTCGGAAGATTTTATTTTGTTTTATTTACATATCAAGCAACACAAATAATAAACATGTAATTTTCAGTGGATTAGTTGAGTGTTACATCATGATTAATTGCATTTTCAGTCATTTATAGTAATTTTTTTGATATAAAAATCACCATTAATGGTTTATAGGAAAACTCCACTATTTAATTTGTTGAATATTGATGCTTAACTAACTTTTGAATGTCATTTAATTTTTTATGTTCAAGAAGTAACAAAGACTTAAGACCTAAGATATTTTATATTTATTGATTTAATAGGTAATTTCGTATTTGAATACATGAATCTACTTGAAAATTTTATTACTTTTTATATTAACTTTATAAAATTCAATTTCTCAAAATCCTTTTGCTTCTGTTTGTTGTGTTCATTAATTTATTGCAAGTGAAATATAATATTGATTGTTTGGCTAATAGAAAACCATAACTGATAAGTATGGTTGTGGATCTTTTATATATTTATATATTGATTATTTTATTTTTTCAAAAGATTTAATTAAATTGAAGGCCTGTTAAGCCCAATTTGGGCAACACCTAGGCCCCATATGGCGGCCATGATGGGCTAACTTGGCCCAATATGAACTCCAAATGTTTATAAGGCCACTTTTTCATTTGTTAATGATTTGAATATTTTTTGAAAAAATTGCATTATGGTTATTTGTGTAAAAATGATGTAATCTTGATTGTATTTATTTATGATTTTAGACACTAGTTTAAATTAGTAAAATGAGTCAAACCAATGTGAGTTGTTGATATATGCAATAAAAAAATGATAATGGATATACAATTAAAGAAATAGTTAAATAATCAAGAAATACGACAATTGAATTATGTAATTATGGAGAATAGATAATGCAAAATGATTAATGTGAAAAAAGTGTATTTTCAGTTGACAAACAGAGTTGATCGTTAGATTTTAGTCAGTAAAACTAAATTGTGAGGCAGTTTAAAAGTTACGAAACTAAATGTAAGATATTCTAAACTAAAAAAATGATCTTAGATTTTAAATAAGATTGAACCATATATTTTTTTGTCATACTTCAATTACTTGATACATATATATATATATATATCCAATAATTAGCATACATAAAATACATCAACTAACTCCAATTGAGCTGCAACAACAAAGGCTTCTTGTAACTGCCGTCCTTCACAAAGATCCAAATGTCTTAAGCTGTCCACAACTAACATACCTTAGGCTTCAAAACCCCACAATTTATACCATTTTCTTACAAGCTAGAATCCATTCTCCTTATTAATCTAAGCCTCATTCACTACTACTCTTTAACACCTACAAAATGCAAAAGAGACTTAGGCAAATCTTCACCTCTCTAAGAGAGCACACATGTGTAAACTACGCGAAAATCGCCACGTTCGGAGGGTTTTGCGACATAGATTTCACGGTCGTTAAGGCCACATCTCCCGATGATGTCCCCTTACAAGACAAGTATGTCCATGAATTGTTAAAGATTTTCGCCATTTCTCAATCCTCTTACCGCGCTTTCGCCCTTAGCTTCACACGACGTTTTGTCCGAACAAAATCATGGCGAGTCGCACTTAAGTGCCTACTACTCCTCCACCGCCTCGTCAACTCATTGCCCGATCAAAGCCCGTTAAGGACCGAGCTCTTGTGGGCCCGGACCAACGGGTTTTTGTCTCTATACCCGTGTAACTTCCACGATAGTTCATCCTCGAGCTCTGAGGACTACACGTCTTTCGTAAGGTCATACGCGAGGCTACTTGATGAGAACCTCGATTGTGTTTCCATGGAGATAATACACGAGCCTTCGATCGAAAAAGTGCTAGAGGATGAAGATTTGGCACAAAAGATGCAAGATTTGGGAAGAATGATAGAAAACTTGCCTCAAATCCAAAGCCTAATCGACCGGGTCGTGGATTGTCGACCCACGGGCGCGGCTACTAGAAGCTTCCTCGTGCAAACGGCCATGAAACACGTTATTCGCGATGGGTTTTCGTGGTACGCGAGTTTTAGAAGAGAGATTGTGATTTTGCTCGATAATCTGATTCAGTTGCCTTACCGGAGTTGTGTGGCGGTGTTCGGTATATACAAGAAAGCAGCCTCTCAGGTTGATGAGCTCTATGAATATCATGAATGGTGCAAGTGTATGGGGTATTGTGGATCATTTGAATACCCCTTTATTGACAAAATTCCATATGTTCAAATTCAAGCACTTGAAAACTTTCTCAATGGGATGTGGCAATTAACTGACTATTCTTCGTCATCGAATATCTCGATGCACACATTGTCTAACGTGCAATCTCCGGTGAAATTGTTGTCAAATGGGCAATCTCCGGTGAAATTGTTGCCTAACGGGCAATCTCCGGTGAAATTTTCGACAGATGACAGTAGTGATGTGCAACAAGCAAGACGAGAGAGGGATTTCGATGATCAAATTGAGGAATATGTGGAAATAAAGCCATTGATAGAGTGGGAAAATGAAGATAGCACAAATAGTGTTGATTGGGAGGATCTTTTAGAGGCATCTATTTCTACTAATCCATATATGGATTTAAGGGATGATTTGGTATATGGGAATTGTTTGGCTGAGGCAAATGGATGGGAGATTCAAGTATACAATCCTAATGCTTTTTCATATTCAAATCCTTTTCACCAGCAGCCATATAGAACAAATTTGTGCTATGGGTCATGCCTCAATACTCCACAAATGCAAATGGGGTCCTTAATTTGATGCTACTATTACATTCTTCGTTTCGACAATTGTGACCACCATTTTCTTTAACGAGTACGAAAAGTAATGAAATTTATCAACAAACACAAAAAATCATCCATATGTTTGGTTTGTATACGTGAGACGAAACCTACTCTTAATTGCAGTCTGATGAACAAAAATATTCACAACATAGAAATTATACAGGAATAAACAGATGTGACAAAATAATGCAACTTTCTCAAGTCTCATCACAAAAACTATATAGGAATAAGCAACAGATTCGACAAAATAATTTAGCTTTCTTAACTCTAATCACCAAGAAAAATAGATAAATCTACACTTTAGTACAGATACTATGTACGTGTTATTTCATTGCTCGTCCTTATCGTCAGTTGCTTCTTATAGTTCAACATTCACAGTACATAATGCTCGAGTTTTCCACCTAAGAAATTTATTGTCTTAAACGCGATTGACATACTTGAATCTAACACACAAAAAAACATTACTCCAAACTGTAGCAATGTGTTGGGCCACTAGACCTTATGTAATACAGGAGATGGGCACTAAGAGTATATATTAATCCTTGATAAGATTTCCAGAGTTCAATAATATGCATAAAGAGTTGATATAACCCTTATTTACCGAGAAAATGAGTCAGATATAAACCCTTCATATCACAAATTGTTATACATGACATCACCACATGAAATAAGGCAATAATAAGAAAATTCACCTACCAGATCATCTCTATCTCATAATCATCAGATCATTAGTATCATGAAGCAAATCTACTTCAGAAATTGCCAATAACTATGTCAAGAAACCAATAGTTGAGCACAAACGGTAGTGACATCAACATACAAGCATGAGGTACAAACACAGGATTTTCTCCGTTCAGTACATTAATTTCCGTTACCAAGTTTTTCTTTGGAGTAATGCGTCCCCTATTTACGGTGCCTCCGTTTTGGTTCAGCTCTCTGCCTCTTATCATCATCCCACTCTCGGTCATACATCCTAAGATATAGATAATCAAGGGATTCAAAAATGATTCAAAATCACATTGTACTATGTATAGAAACTTAACATTTATATCGATATTTGATATCAACTATGATTTTATTTTAAAGTTTTTCCAAACTCTTCCTAAAATATTTAAAAAGGCATTTTTAGATAATTACCAAATTAAATCAAAATAATTTATATAAAATATCTAAGCATATAATATAAAAAAATAAATTGTGAAATACTTGAGAATAGAAGGCCAAATTAGCCTAAAAAGTTACTTTTCACTTTTTTTTTTAAATGAAAAGTTTGTAAAATGGGTTTTTGAGACTGACAAAATATGTTTTGGGTTTTTTTCCAAACATATTTTAGAAAAAGCTAATTAGAGCACAAAGATTTAGCTAAGGATACGGATCAGTATCACGACGAGCTGTCTTGCTGGCTGCTTCTTTGTTATGGACCCTCAGGCCCGGATCCTCTACATAACCTGGGCGTTGGACTATAATGCCCTTACGGTCACCCCGATCTCTTCCATCTTGTGACTGCGACAAATTAATTGAAAGAGGAGGTGAAGGTCCTGCTGGTAAATACTCGCCAGGTTCTGAAGACATAAGCTCCCTTTTGAGTTTTCGTCTCTTAGAAGCATTTAACTCCGCATCCTCCTTGCTAATGTTTGCTTTATCCCTCTCCCTCTCTCTTTCGTCAATCTGACAGTCACAACATATGAGCTTTATGCAAATTGCGTTTTGTAAACTTGCATAAAAATTGAAGCAAGCTATAATAAACCATTACAAGCAAATAGAAGAATAAAAATAGGTGGTCACATAAGGAAGTTCAAATAGAGATCTCAGGACAGAAGAAAAAGGGAAAAAAATGGCCATCCACCACGTTTGTATGGTAAGAGCTGAAGTCACAAAACAATAATCAACAACTTTTTTCATCCAAAAATAGACATTGATATGCACAAAGTAGAATTATTAGAAGATGTATGTGATGACCTTAGACGTGTGTTACAAAAGTTTGCTTCGATGACGATGAGTTTGTTTAGGCTTCCTACTGCTAAGCATGATCCTATGCAGGACTGAATTACTGGGTTAAAGGTACAGTGGTTAATCACACAGTTTATCATCTGCATCAATGACAAACAATATTACTAAAATACCTTCTTTATATAAACCCTTTTGATTGTCTCGCAATTAAGCACCTACTGATCTGGAAAATTGAACATTTAAATGAAAAAACAAACTGAAGTTTGGCGCAAAAAAAATGGTTCTTCAGTTTTATGCTCAACTATACGCAAATGTAATGTACACAGAGATGCACCACCACACAGCAAGATCCAGTGGATGATGGTACTCTACCTATATGCACAACAAATGGCTCAAAAAAGATATGCCAAGCCCTTCATTATGAAACACAGTTCAAGATTGTTAAAAGAGACCGCACTAAGACATGTAACAGTTGATCACAGCTTAAACTCGAAACACCTATGGGCTTCACCACACCATAATTCAATTAATAATCCAGCTATTCCAAAAACCCTCATGACATAAAGAGAACTTTTAACAACATAAACAGAAAAGTAAAACGTAAAAATGGAAACAGAAGGACCAACTATTGAAAAAGGAAAACGTTAAAGAAAAAACGTGCAATGATCAGAAAATAAACCTTTTCAGCTACCTTGATTGGTACTGTATCACGCTCGTCTCTTTTCCTGTCTCGGAATTCATCTTCTCTTCTTCGTTTTGATTCATCTAGTAATGCTGAAGCGCTCTCTTCAGATCTTCGTCGTTCTCTCTCTTCATGTCTTGGAGAGAGCTTTTGTGTATGTCTGGCGTTCACAAATCGCCTATCAGCATCTTCATCCCTCCTACCAGCACTAAGAGACTGAGGGACAACATGAGGTGGCAAAGGTGGAGGTGGAGGCAATCCCTGAGCATGAAATCTATCATCCACAGATGCTTCACCATACCGTACTTTACTTCTGTCATCTTTATTTCTATCATCCTTCATTAACCTATCGAAGTTCCTATCTGAGCCTCTCTCTTGTATTCTTTCAAGAGAACGTTCTCTTCCATGCCTCTCCAATGACTTGTCCCTTATTTTTTCAGATAAAAAATCATCGTTACGTGATTTTTCAGGGCGTTCGACACGTTCCCTATAATCTCTGTCATGTCTTTCACCACTTTTGTCTTTTGATCTATCCATAGTCTTATCTGTAACCCTACTATTGCTGGGTTCCTCACTTGCCCTCTCTTTTTCAAATAATCGAATATCACCACCATCTATCTCTCTCGAATCAATTTCTCCTTTCCGACGTTTATTTAGCCTGTCATGTTCCTCAGCTGGACTGGCTCTCTTTTGTGGTCTCTCGCCTGACTTCGAAGATGCTGGCTGTTTATGCCCATCGGGATATTCAGTGCCCTCATCTTTCCCACCGTAAACCCTCAAATTTTCAGAAGACTTCGCTCTAGTGAGCTCTGCTTTTGATTCGGTGATATGATCTGAAGATTTGGTAGATGAGTTTGTCACTTTAGCTGAAGTAGCAATTGTGCTGACATTTCCTGAAATTACAGAAAATACATTAGCAAATCCACATTGTCTGCAATCGAAGATAATAGTAATTAGATGAACTTTTATCACCAGAAGAAGAGCCTGAAGTTCTGCTAACGACTTTTCCAGATTTACCATCATCATTCGCGAGATCCTGCTTCGCCTGCTTAGCATGAGATCCAACTGCTGCAGACCTTTTTACCATGGGCCTTGACTGCATTAATAGGTGAGTGTTAAAAAAAGCAAATAAACAAAATAAAGTAAAAGGGATGTCAATTCAGGGTAGCAAAGTTCCACAGGCTTCTATTTGACCTAGAAGTTATAAATAATGATAAGAACATAGTCATACCGACTTGTGGTGGTTGTGGAGGTAAAGAGAATGGTAAAAGTAAAATTATAGCAATAAGAGCAATCAAAAACATTATGAAAACAGAGTAATATACCTTACTGATTAAGAAACCAACATAGCAGGATAAACTAACATGCAAGTGCTCTACTTATCAATTGAGAGAACGAAATTCTAAATTTTGGTTGTTGATGGTGACAATTAAGAGACAGAGATACGATATTAAGATACTTTTGTCAACAAAGACTTTCAAAAACTAAGGCGCGAAGTGACTCTCAACAGTGAACCAACACCTACTCCCCAGGTCCCCTCTCTCCAAGCATAGCTACCCAAATCAAACAACCGAAAGAAGAAAAATTACAACTTTGCAAAAAATCAGTTCAGCAGGAAGAAAAACAAATTAGAACATTATAGATTCTATTTTCTCTCGCTGGCACTTTTTCTAGAAGCTCCCTGCTTCATTAGCTTCATCTTTTATTGGTTTAGGGCCTACATCTATTTAAAGCTTAAATTTATTCCACTCAAGTATGTTTGAGATATATACTTAAAGATTCTTTTATGATTAAGAGGCTACATCTTGTTGAAGCTCAAACTTTTGAACATACTGTACTCCCAAGACTGACCGAAATATATGCTTAAAGATCACCATACTTGAGCGTGTTCATATCTAAGAATAACACCAAATTGTAACTCTTGAAATCCTCATGGAAATGAAAGACTCGTCATAGCAGCACAAAAATTAAGACAGAGGGAGGAATATCATGGCAAAAAGTCATCATAAGTTTATTGTTCCCTACCTCAGGTTCCATAGATGTGGTCACTTTTGAGTTTTCTTCCAATTGCTTGTTTGCTGATTCAGCCACCTGGTTTAGATTTTCGACTGGGGGTGATATTCCAAAAAGGACACCAGTGGACAGCATAGAAGATTGGTCAGATTCTTTTATAAATGTTATGACTCAGATTTCAGCAAGTAAATTTCTGTTATTTCTATCTTACCATCAGGCTTTCTAGGGTCTTTACCCGAGTTGCCAGTATCCGAATGTAAGTAGCCTGTTTTACCCCCAATTTGCTCAGTTTGTGAAACACTGGAACCAGCCCCATTTTGCAGAACTGTAGCATTTGCCAATGAGGACTTGGAAGCAGGCACTGGAGCTGGCTTTAAGTCAAGGTAACCCATGCCAAATTCTTCATCTGTAACCCATGAAGGCTGTCGATACCAAATAGGATATAAATTAGAAATTAGTAGATTCATCTTCAAAAGAAATGAAAAGGTTTCTATAAGAATATCCGCATTGCTTAAAGAATATAGCATCTGATCACATCCATGTGAACCGATACTTTAATTTAAAAACTGAAGCATGTGCAAAAACTTCACAGCATCTACATACGCAAACCGAGAAGATAAATTATAGAATTTATCAGCAAAAGGGCTTTCCACGGATCCAATAAAAATAAATACAAAATGAAAACAATTTTTCAAGCACATCCATCTTTGTCTATGCTAATCTAATTTCAAATAGACAAAGAATGACATTTCATCCCGTAATTTACCTTTCTAGAAGCCAAGGCTGCAGCAACACCAGTTGCTAGAACTTTAAGATCCTCCCTTTCATCGCTCTTAATTTTAGCTACCTGCGCAAAGTCAAAAGAAAAAACCAATAGCCTAGCTAAGAGCCAAACTGGGATAGAAAAGTGAATAGAGGAAACACTGCTGATCACGAATTTTACCCTTTTCTCGAGGTTGATACCGCTCTTCCGAGTAACAGGAAAAACAGCCGCGATTTTCGTCAGCATAATAAGGGCGTTTCGAATTTCCATATACTCAGTTGATTCCAAGCACTGAATTAGTAGCCTAGTGATCCGTTGGCTCCATTTCCAGTGTACCTGCAAGCAATAAATTTTTGTTGGCTAAAGTTGACAAAGATAAGGTAAGACCATTACGACCTTTTAAGTCAGCTTCACCCGAAAAATGGTGCAATCATGAAGCATACATCATCTCATATTATTAACCAGTTATGATCATCAAATTAGCAGGCAACAGAATCTGTACCATACTATATCTAGTAACTAGAGAATTTTCGAGGTAATTTTCTTGCATGCCAATTCTTTTCATTCACTAAAAGTCTAAGATGATCTTTAATTATTTTTAATTGCAAGTAAGCAGCACATTCATTGAATGCGAATCATATAATCTTGTTAACGTAATTTATATACATAGCTGTAGTTCAACTTGATGTTATCTATCCATTAACTTACCTTGATAAACTGACCATATGTTACACGCTGGCTGTTTGGATATCTGTAATACACAGCAAATCCTGGCATGTTTCCACACTCCCTCTCATAAACCGATTCATCACTCTACAGAACAAAGGTGTTAGTTGTGAATATAAATGCACGTATAAGAACAAACATGAAGAATGCATGAAACACAATGTCTAATATTACACTGTACGTAAACAAAGCAAACTGAGACTAATACTAAACACCACACATCGATTCTGACCTTCCAATGATAAGCAGTTTTCAGTGTCTCAAACAGAAACCTCCCCAGTCGACCCACTTCATACTCAGTGCAACAACATATCATTGGTTGTAAGGTTTTACATATCAGAACATCTATGTGGTTCACGGTGTTGAAGAACGGTGTTCCCAAGGAATGAAGTGTATTAACAAAAATGGCACAATATACAGCATCTGGCATACTGAATGTACAGCGTGGAAATATACAGCGCTGAAGGAATTCCATGTTGATTTTTAGAGTATCTGGGCAAGAACTCAACCATGTGTCCTTCTCGTGAGAAAGTCGTCGACGCACGGACTTAATATGTTCTTCATGCTTTTGGAGTTCCATAACCAATCGATCTAGAGACTCTTGAATCCTTTCTTTTTCTTTTTTTCTTTTAGCAATTGCAGAACTGGAATTATCAGAAAGTTCTTCGAGAGATCTAAGAGCAGCATGTAGCTTTGCAAGCTCAGATTCATAACGACTTCTGGGTACATAGAGATCATATAGAGTAAGACCCCAGAAGGTTGCGTACAAATCAGGAGATAGGCTATTCCAGGCCTTTGAAGGCAGCATTGTTTTGACTGTATCAAGAAGATTAGGCCATCTGCAAGGAAAATGCAAAGGGCTAAGCATTAATGGAAAGCTGCTGGTGAATCACACCACAGAGGCTTATACATTGATATAGTATTTACATTAATAACCAAACCAAACCAAAAATTTGAAGGAAAAAATATTATGGCAAATCACATATACACCCGTTTATGTGAGACTCCAATTATAAAAAAACACCTCCAAAATTTGAGAAATTACCATAACTTCCCATATCAGTATAGGTTAATTAACATTTCACGCCATCATATTACAATTTCAACCGTCCCACCCAGACCCAACCCCCTCCCTAAAATCAGATTGCAGTTCAATCAGCCCTGAGAGGACATGTGTTCATACTTTGGCGTTTGCACAACCTTGAGGAATGCTGGAAATTACAATAAGCGAGGGGCAGGCATGTAAGTATCACAAAATCATTATTATCAAGGATATCAGAGGTATTACGAAACAGGCTTGCGAGAAGACCCAACATCCAGAACCAGTGTGGTGGGTGAGCCGGAAGCGTCAGAATCATTGTCGGCAGTTGCAAGGTTCATTCCCTCACTACACTCTAAAGGCCAGAAGGAGCTGGTATTTTGACACCTGAAGAGTCTCATTACTGGCCGATAAATCAAAAAGGCCACCTAAAAAGATAAAAAATGAAATGTATCTTTTTAGCATTTAGATCTATTAATAAATTTCGAGCATATACAGGAAGGGAAAAATAAAAAATAACTCGTACAAATGTACAAAAACATTTTTTGAAGCAAATAAAAAATGAAAGAAAGAAAATTCAAAGAATATAATAAGAGATATTAAAGGAACCTCGGGATCAAGATGATAAAGATGCACAAGTTCATCAAGAGTGGGAATCAGTGAAGCATAAGTTGATGCAGAAGTCACAGCACTACATAGAAATTCCACATACTGAAGAAGGGTTCCATGGCATCTGTCAAACATTTCACTGACCATTTTGATATAAGGTGCATCTGCTTTTATGACAACCCTACATAGAAAAATATTTAAAGAACATTAAAGAAATGTTCTTAGAGAAGCATTGCATTCTAATCCGTGATATATGACAAGTTGGCAGAGAAGTAAACTTTCCAAATCCAACACCTCAGCACCCAAAATGGAAAAGATAAATCAACAGAAGATTTAGACCACTTATCATAATACTAATCAACACACACAAAAACCTCAAATAAACTAACAATTCTGTTGATTCCTTAATTTTGGCAACTATCTATTGAGCTTACACAGAACGATGCTGGGCAATGAGAAGCAAAAGGGGAATCGCCAATTTTGGTTCTTCTTTTGGAAGCAGAGAATCTCTAAGTCTGTTAGTGGACTTGATCAACGCCTGCAAAGATGGGGAAAATCTCTGAATCTCAAGCAATTTAAACTTCAAGATGCCCAAACATCCATAGTGTAATGGCAATTTCATAAGCGCACATAATTTGAGAGAGTGGATATTAGTATGCCAAAAACTGATTATGTTCATAATAATGCTAACTATGGGAGCAAAAACTCCCGAAATTTCTAATTCACAAATGCTACACAGAAGATTAAACAAGTACATTAACACAGAGAGAATACGCAAGTAACAAGATTAAAACAGCACATATCTGATATGTGAATCAGAGAAAGCTATTGATAATTGCTAGAAGTAGTTCCCAGGCTTTAGACAATAATTATATCCTCTGGAGAGATTAGTTCAGCCATGGATTCTAAGTTCAACTATTGTCTTGCAAGATATTAAACACTCTCACAGTCCCCAAGGTGCATGTCGAATTTTCGAAAGTACACCAGGTTCAAAAAGGTACTTAATGCAAGTAAATCAAGCATAAATCATACTATAATGCGACATAAAACACACAGCATGAAACAAAAAATCTAAGAATACTCACAACGCAATAGATCATTTTTCCAGAAACTAAAAACAGTATTACATCTGGAGCCACCAGTCTAAAGGAAACTTCAAGCTTTTTAGAGCAATGATCTAAGAACAACAGGACAACGCAATACAATAGACCTAGGACATTGTATTGATCAATTTTGTTCAAGCATCCAGGAATATACCGACACAAGAAGTTCCAAAACCAATCACAAAACATGCAGAAATTCAGCATCTAGCAAGTTGACCACAAAACAAACTCAAGCTCCAATTCGTCCAGTTTCTGCTCATTAGTTATGACATGAACAAGGATAAAAACATTAGCTCAAGACACTGAACATCAAAGTGAGAGCTCGGTTAAGCGACTAAAAATACTTCTACACAAAATGTTTCATTTGTTATTCAAGGCTAATCTTGCTTACTAAGCAATTATAAGTTTAACACAATAATTAATTATATGGAAAGGACAAGAGTCTCTGCAAAAAATTAAAACCGAAAGTAAGACTTTAGGACATCGATGAATAAAAGCAACACAAGTAATAAAAGAAGATTGCAATCAACTCATCGCTTAAGTAGTTTTTCCGTGAGCAAGACATGTTTTTCACGTACATGGTTGAATTGCAAGTTATTCTCCATCAGTAAATATTGCTCATGTTAGTGCCAAAGGAGAAAACAAAGAAAGAAATCCAATGAATAAAACATTTATTTCATTCTTTTTCCTATTATTTTCATAAAGATAATGCTACATGGTATTAGTGACTAGACGAGAAAAGGAACCTTGTTATTCCTGGTAATGCCAAATGAAGTAGCCTGATAACGGAGGGTGTCACTTCCTGCCATGGCATCCAATTGTTCCTCAGTCATATTTTCCGTGTATTGTACATTAGCCATCTGCTGTATTAGTTCCTATAATAAAAAATTTCCACACCCCAATATTTAGTAACCAATGTGAAGTGAAGAACAATACATTCGGGATGAAACAACCTGCACGAGAATAAGCTCAATCCCATTGCCTTTCTTTAATTGATTCACAAGATACTGGAAAAGACCTCTGAGTTCCATTGATGGGTACTTTTTACACCTAGATAAAAAGTAAATGCCTTAACAGAATGACATATTATCAGGATCAGAAACATGATTGAAAGAAACTCAAATATAATCAGCTAAAACTATCAATGACGAATAATTTTACAGAAATAGTACAATTATCTCACCAAATACAACACTTTAAAGTTCAAAGAATCAATATTTGGATGTGACTAGTATCCAGACTCTGCAATTATTACTTTTATAGGTGCTCTTGAATTTCTATTTGCCAAGCATTGAATGTCATTGTTTAACAAAATTTCAGCTCCATTGTATCTCTTAATATATCTTATTTTTAAAAGGCTAACCATTTTTCCTTCCATACTCATCCCTAATAACATCAATGTTTGAACGGGGATGTGGAATTTGACAGTGCAATGAAAAGAAGCAATTTGTGGTAAAGTAGGCAAGAATCACCCAGAGGCACAAATAAAATAAGTTTGACAGGAAATAGGAAAAAAAAGGTTAGGAAAATAAAGAAATGGCAATTAGACACACCGGAAAACTATATTTTATCACACAATCACACAAGGAAAAACCTAAGATAAATTCCCTTGGCACACAGGTAAATTGCTAAAGGTAAAACGTAATCTCCATGTAATGCGGATAAAAATAGACCAATCTGCCAATTACCAGGAAGCTTTACTATGTTGTAACTCACATTCCCAAAGTACATGGAACTGAAAGGTAAAGTAAAATAGTTCATGGAAATAAAAATATGGAACCCAAAAATATGGAATCCAAGGGTAAATGAAAAATAGTTTATTATAACATCTAGTGTACGAGATTTGGACACATATATGTGTGTATATATATAAATAGAAAGGGGTATTAGTAGAGAGAACAATACATGTAGATCAGTGAATTATCCTGACCTTATCAGAACATCTACTTCAACACCAGTCAGGTAAACCAGGAATTTTTTAGAATTCATATGCATAGAAAGAGATTACAATAGTGAATCAGTGAACTATACACATATTTCACGGATTTATTCTGAACTTCATCCGTCTCAAGCTAGAAATGAAAACCCGAAATGTACTAGCGAAAGAATTCTGTGGTTAGATAAGGTTAGACATGAACACAGAACCCTGATCCTTATAATTATTAGTCCTAAGAAAATACTGACATTTTTTTAACCAAACAGAACACACACACCAATGGAAAAGCACACTATATAAGTCCACAAGGCGAGAAGGGAACATGCAGACGATAATAAAAATTTCTTTATTTCCTTATATAATACTGCTTCTGTAAACAGTGTGTATCAAACATCTATATGCACAAAAAAATTTACTTTTTATGAGCCATGAATTTAGACTTTATGCTTCCGTGAATGCCCCTCAGTCCTTTTACATTCAGTATGATATAGCAAACTTGAGATCTTGGGTGGATGAGACACTAGAAACAAGTTCTCCCAATCTTCAAAGCATCAATGGCAGAAAAAAAAAACTGAATTCTTCTTTCCAAGTAACCCCAAGATTTGGGGCTAAGAGAAACACTCCAAATTAACAGCTCATTCACAAGATTGCTACTGATAAACCCCTTCTTACACTCACAATACCATTACTGCCGCCTTGAGAATCAAGTGGTTCAAACACAATGAATCTGAGATCACTGATGAAGGCCACAGCATAAGATGCCAACTACAGGTAACATACACTTTCAAGGCCAAATCCAAGGAGATAATTAACCCAAATGTCAAGAGGGCTTGAAAGCATTGAAAAAAATGAGGCTCCAACATATACCAAAGCCAGTCTCCGTATCATAATTGGCACAACATCCGCTCTCACTTCACAATCGAGCAGTGCAAAATATGGTCATCAATATTGCTGCATCCAACGCTTAAAATCTCTTTTCTTCAGTACTCAACACTTCCCCCATAAAACTCAAACTATTGTTTTCTCAATGGCTTTTCATGCTCTAAAGAATACTTTGGCGTTGGTAGACAATAACCAACCATCCGCAAAAAGTCAATCCAAAATTTAAGAAATTAGTTCGTCTAATATGTGAACAGATCTTGGGTCACCCAATCATGTATAATAGCATCTTCCAATGTGGATATAACAAAATGGATTTGACAATATATATCCAACAAGCAAGATTATGGCAATATATAAAAGAGCGCAAAACCTTCCACAAGTCAAAACTTGTCAATACCTTAAACCTCCTTAAGACCATAGCTCTCGGGCACTGAGAAACAAAAGGGAATGTAGATAAGCAGGAAAGGTTTAATATAATGTCTAGCCCCCCTTCCCCTTAAACTGGCTTCTTACTCCCGATCTACACAACCATTCCTCATTCTAAGATGATTCTGATTTCTTTTGCTCAGTTACAAGTGCATAAGCGAAAGGCAAACTGAGGAGCCAATCAATCATCCAAGTCTGCCAGGCCCACTACATCTCCAGCTCCAGTAACTAGCTTCTCCAGGAATAATCAGCAACCCGCAAACTGGGAATCACCCCATGAAAATCTAGGTTTTTTTCATAGAAATAACTGATCACATTAAAACTAAAATCTTTTCTACTAAAAAGACCCAAAATCCCTTAATAAACATAGTCCAACATGAAAGCACGAAAATAACCAAACCTTTTGGAGAACCATATTAAAGGAAGCCAACAAAAGGCAAAAACATATACGTAAAGCAATAAACAGACTTCATAGAGGCCAAAGAAAAAATTATTATACAAGTATGAGTTTTGTTGAGAAACCATTTAGCTGCATTTAAAAATTCCGTATATATCAACTATTTTATTTCAAGAACAAGACAATTCATGCTCAGTGAAGGATCGAGTGAGGTAACAGTAAACCAAATGAAATTGACAAGCAAACCAAAGTCATAAGATAGTGAGAAGGATTCATACAAGTGACCCCAAAATGATGCCAGAGATTGCAGCCAGTCTGATAAATTGAGACCATCATCTTTAAGCTTCTCACGTCCACCTTGAGCCAAGCGTTCGATCACAACATACTCCAGGATATCATACTCAAGCTGTTAAAAGTGATGCATTCAAGTAAATAATGAGCATTATCTAAGAAGTTAATGAAGCTTGTAGAGAACAGGGGACATGCATAAGGGAACTACTCTATGATATTGATAGGTCATTTTACTATTGGCCTTAGTTGTCCATGAAGATGTCTAAATAACACGACTATGATGGGTTTGGCAAGGAGGCCAGGTGAGGTTTTAACAACTAAGTTGTTAATGATTATAGTTTTCCTGTGAGGGTGTGCTAACCTAAAAAGCCCATCCTCAGTCAAATTGCAAAGTGCAACTTGCCTTGGTATATTCTGTTTCAAGCATTAGAAAATGAAAAGAACAGGATTTGCATGTGACAGGATATCTGTGAAAGTATTAATTATTAGCAGTGTTTAATTATCAGGAAGAAAAACCTTTCATAAATTTCAATTGATAAAACCAGATACGAGAAATGCAGAAAAAGCATAAAAAGTAGACAAGAAAATATTGAAGTTAGACCTGTGTCAAATACTTGAATGCATCAACCACCGGAGCAATCATATCCTTGTAAGCCTCGATCTGCATTTAAAAGTAGCCGCATAGATTTTTTAGCTGAAAGCCCAATACCAAGCGAACAAATCTACTACATGACTAAATAAAGTACCTGATGAACAATCGTTCGAAGTACTGTCATTGGATTGGCATGTGCCAATTTGGCGACCATCCTTCCAAGCTGCTTTAGATTTTCCTTGGCAAGGCGTTTTAAAATCCTTCGAGTATCCAACTGCAACAGACCAATATAGTAAGTTAGTAACAATCACTAACGAATAGCAACATCTTACAGAAAATGAAGTTATACCCTTGCAGTTTGCCTAGCAGCCAAAAGCATTGGGAAACGCTCATCATCCTTTTCCCATTCACCATATAACCGATACCGCACCTAATGGAACAATTTTATAAGACCATAATTCAGTTGAACATTATTGATCAGGAATAGGAAATGAAGGGTCTGTTAGAAGCAACCTCATAGGGGAGGAGACTCATTAGTTCCCATATCTCCTGTCCAACTGCAGGATTTGCAGGAATCAACTGCAAAGAAGGGAGAAGACATGTTCCAAGTGCTTCCTCAATTCTCAATCTTGCATCCTTCACGTGGAGACGGGGATTTTGATTTCCGATTGTGACAGTATTTGAAACAAATGCCTCAATACCATTGCTAACAAGCTCAAGTGCACAAAGGTAATAAGCTCTCAAGACTCTACTTGTCTGTAAAACATGTATCAACAGGAAAAATGATATTTTATAACAAGAAACATAACATAAGCGTAAGTCACAGAAGAAAAAAATAGCACACCTTCTGCAGCAATAACGTATCACGATAAAGATAAGGTCCAGCACAAGCAAGCATTTCAAATAGCTCCTTGGGCAGGTTAATAAAAGATCTATTGGTTGGCGAACTTGTTGCCTCTGAATTGGCATTGGAACCATCAGATACACTAGCATTTGAAACTGGCATTTGACACACTAATTTATAAGCCGGAAATATTGATTTTTCAATGAGCCTGTATAGAAAGTACAAGACAAATTTCTTTTTAGTCTTTAATAGCAAATCCGGAAGCAACAAATGCATAGAGAATATAATTATTTTACAATATCATAAGTACTGTAAATGTTCAATGCTTAGATGGTTACATTACCTAAACAATCCACTACAAATTTGAATATGTTCCACCGGATTAAGGGGTGAAAGGCGCTCCAACAGTTGATGAGCGTGAAACCTGAGACATCAAATGCAAACACGGACTCACGAAAAATATTATTTAAAAACTCATTTTTCAACTCTGGGAGACATGGATGTGCCATAATTTTAAGGTAAACGAGACTATCTTGAAGGAGCAAAATATTAGTATAGCGCCTTTTCAACGCGAGCATATATTAGGATGTAAATCAATGGCAGGATTCGATGGAAAAGAATGAAATCAAACTGACAAAATAGGTGGTTGGAGAGTAATTGACATTGTTTTGAAAATTGATCCAATGACAGAATAGCGAAGGAAAAAAAGTTTAAAATACATAGCAGAGGTCAAGAGCTAGAGGGG
Source organism: Verbascum thapsus (assembly GCA_963669365.1). Classification (NCBI taxonomy): domain Eukaryota; kingdom Viridiplantae; phylum Streptophyta; class Magnoliopsida; order Lamiales; family Scrophulariaceae; genus Verbascum; species Verbascum thapsus. Next base: position 19,388,432 of record OY770105.1, read on the forward strand.
GGCTGAAATTAGTTTTACAAGACAGGAGAGTTGCCAAATTTCATGTTATTTCCACCTTATTGACGTTATTTTTGTAATATCCTGCATTTTAGAAGGGTTATTCCTAATATATGAATAATATTAATAATAAAGGCATCCTGTGCTTAAAGTTGATTAATTATTGAAGAATGACTAAGGGAAATACACGGTGCTTGAGCCTAACCAAGAAGATTAGTAAACGATGATAAGGATGCTAGAATATGAGAGAACTCGACCCATCTCCTGAACATGTTATAGCTCCTAAACCAAACTTTGGACAGTCGTATAGCATGCAAAAGAAGAGGGGAAAAGTATTCACCCATCATGGGGAGGGACACTGAACCTAGAGATCTCCATTCTCAGAAATGCCTTTAGGTTTCGAAGAGTGCACATGTAAATTGTGGAGAACTTGAGGTTTCTAGGAGTTTGTACATGTAAATCATGAAGAATTTGAGGGACGTCCATGTGATTATTATCTGGTGCAATGGAATGTAAATCTCCTCTATGGCATTTCTAGCTGCCATCCAATAACCAGAAAAAACACAAAATTAAACCGAAAAGGATCTTCAGTTTACCAATCATCCACGGCAAGGAAGCCCATAAGAAACCCTAGAGTTTGATTATTTGCAAGCTCAGAGGATCTTTCATCAACCGCCACCGTCTCCATGTCTAAAGCAACAAAAAGATCTACAGTCACATCTCCTTGTTGTTTCTCGTCATCCATGAGATCCTTTCCAGTGGCCGCAAGATTAATTTTCCCAATCTTATTAGCCTGTTTGTTTAAGAGGCAGGAGAAACATTTACATGCAACATTCAAGAGACGAGGAGAAAAAATATAAAAGACTACAATCAGAAAAGTACGCAGACAACAAAAGATCTTAAAGAATAAATGAAGTGATCAGCTCATGCATTAGTTCATATCACAATCAGTCAGAAAATAAACAAAATTCGATGATTGCAGATGAACAAGGGAGGAAAAAAAACATCCAGTAAATCATTTCAACTACCTCATCGAGTCTTTTAGCAGAAAAAGCATTATAATGCTCAAATGCCTCCTCATCCTTAGGAAGTAAGTGTGAATATCTGAAAGAGATATCATGTTGTAGGTGAGCAATACGTCAACATGCAGTAGAGTGGATGAAAAGTACTGGAGTTTGAAATGCCTAAGCTGAATTTGGAGAAATTGTAACCAGAAGTAATGTCATATAAGGAAATACCACAAATTGTCTCTTGGTTACAAAAATACATAACACAATACAAAAGAAGAAACATATACTCCAAACATGAACAATGCAATATTGGTGGAGAAAGGAATTTTCACCCAGAGTGAAATACATATACAAAAACCGCTTTGTTATGCTGCAAGATAACAAGCACCAATGCGCTCAAAAATCTCCTACAGATTTCAACAAAATACTGCACTAACCCTGGAAACATGTAAATCATTGCCTTCACACTATAGGTCAAGAACACCCATGATAAAAAATGCATATGCAGAGTATTCTTTCATGGACATTTTTGAATTTAGGTTAAGTTTGGGCTGTTGAGTAGTTGATATATGCAAAAAGGGGACAAACACTCATCTAAATCACATTTGAGTCCAAACGCTTATTTTGACTTCTCAACTCCTGGGACCAAACAGGCTCTTAATGTTCTTTGCCAAGCGGGAAAGACAGAAATGAGAAAATATCTACCCTCACTCTACCTGAATTACATAAACTAAGAATTTGTTTTAAGACCAGAAACGTCAAGCAACCACCATACACCTGTCCCAGGGCTGTGGTGGGAAAAAAAAAAAGGTTAAGTCAAACTAACAGCAATCAGGTTAATAAATAACACTTAAAATCAAACATAGACCATGACCATTTATAAATCTTCACAAACTGACAACCCTTGCTGTTCTGCTCTACCAAAATTAGCTAACTTGTATGGTTGTACCAAAGCTAAGCCAATTTCAGTATCTAGTGTCCGCTTTCATTACGTATACCAGTACGTATTAAAAAGCAACCACTTTCTTTGGCTTCAGATAACTCGCCATCACTTCCACAGTGGGACAGCTCAAAACAATTTCTCCAACAGAAGCAGATTAACTGAATTTGCAGGCCCTTCCAACAAAGTCATGCCCAAGAACCATTCTACAATCTTTCCAAAATTTGAACTCATTGGATCAAGTAAATTATTGCCAAACACAAACTTCGTAAAGATAAAAGGCAATTTCTCAAATGACTCAGAAAAATATGTTCCACATGCCATACACACGGAAATGAGGTGAAAAACAGAAAATGTACAGAGAATGGGTACACGCTTCCCAGCTGTACTATTTCTTTCCCAATTTTCAACAATCAAAGGTCCAGTTTTCTGGTTGCAACATTACCTCCTCCCACTTAATTGGCTAATATTTGCTCAGATTAATTCGTGAGGAAATATAGGCAGATACTCAATATGATTCTTATTCTAATTCAAATCAAATGTAATGGGTTCGGAAGAAAAACAATTAGATTTATTCTGCCAAGCAACAAGTTGGGATGAAACGAGAAGAGTAGAGGGAATGCGACAGGAGTAAGAAAGGCAGAATACACTATTATAACCATGGTATACTTGTATAATTCATTATTCTAGTACCTATAAGTAAACACTAATGCAACAAACACAGGTCACCACAACAAGCTTGAGACCAAAAAGGACGCTCAGGTTTCGCTTACTCACATGCTATCAATGTCAATGAAGTCTTTCTTTACCAATAACGCTGAAAGCTGATAGAGCCCACTTGGTACAGAACTACTGATTTCCATGCGCTGATAATATTGAAACTTGAATCCAAGAATTTGTGACGCGTTAGACTGTACAACATGAAAATGGAAACAGTCATATATTCCTCTCTAAAGCACTGGAAAGAGCTGACAAGAAATAGGCAGAACTAGTCATAGTTGGGCACATGAAGATGAATTTTAGACCTATGCGAAAAAGAGAAGGGAAAAAATGCGGAAGCATCAATACCTTTGGAAATATTGGAATTAAGTCCAAGAAAACACTGTTATCAAGCTGAAGCTCAAAACACTCCAACACCTTCAACAAATAGAACTCCCATAAGAATCTAACTGCATGGTGCTTAACTATACCATCAACACTGAACAACATTAGGCACATTAATTAGCAGACCAGATCGACTTACAATATCAAAAACTCGATTCGGATCCAGATCAAAGTGACCAATCAATGACTGCACGAGAGAAAGAAAGAAATTTAAGAAAAGGAAAGACATACATTCTTAAAAATAAGTCTCGGATTAGTTTAATAAACCTTAATAATGCCAACTGTTGCAGCTGATGCATTTTTAGACGATACTTCAGGAACCTGACACAGAAGGGTGACCTGCAAGATACCAAAGAATTTTATGGGTAAGCAATCAAGAAAAGGTGAAAAGGTTAAGTTGTAGAGTGAAATTTGTAAGAAGACAACATAAAATATGAGAGTAAAGTATGTAAATATAAATTTTCCAAAGGTGCTTTAGTCGCCAAACTCACACACATCAATAATAAGCAAGAACTAAAATTTGTCCAAGATAAGAACAAAGAAATTAATACACTACATCTGGTCATTGCTTTAATTTGTCCAAGATGAAAACAAGAAATCAATAGATTCAAAATCTGAAGTCCAAGAAGCCAGTCATCCCGACTACCTTAAGAGTTAACTGGAAAAAAATTATTATACACTCAAATTCCTCGAAGACTCTGGTAAATCATGAAAAGGAAAATCAAATTAACAAAAGAAATACCCAGGGATAAAATTATATATACCAGCTTGGCATAGCCCTCACTTTCTTCTCGGAGCAAATTAAACTTGGTTTGTTGGTAAAGAAGACGAGTATTTACTCGGACCTGAAACCAGAATATGTGGTTTTGAGGTACAAAGACGGATGGAAATATACGTTCACCATAGATACAGAGTGCAAAAAATAAAAAAAAACAATACCTCTTTCGACTTAAGATCTGCAGCCCTTATTTTGATCAGTTCAGACTCCCACAAAAATTCTTCCTACAATTTATGGGTTACAAAAGAAGCAGTGAGTTTTTCTTCTGACAGCATAAAATTCACCTCAAAAGATAAAGCAGAGGTCAGGATTAAATATAATCTCACCTCACAACGTTCCTGTAAATATCTTAATGGGACCAGAGTAGATTCAACCAGCCACTTCGCCTAGAAGGAATATAAAGAACAACGAGAAGGGTGACATATAAGAATGGGAATCACTTACATTCATGACAACTAAGTATTACTTTTCAGAAATAATTTCAGAAAGTCCTTAAACCTCATACAAGCATATAACTACCAACTTAAATTGGTCCATACTTCACTAGTTAAATACATCATATGTGCATCAAATAGTTACAATTTCCTACTACTAATTTTTAAAACTTAATCCAGTAATTGATCCACAAATAAATTGGTAATACCAATTATCCAACCATGAGGTCAACCATCACTAAATCATGTTAGAACTCTGATGTCATATCTAGATGGTCCCGTCATAAATGTCAAAAGAAAAATAAGAACAACAGGAAATAGATTACACATGTCCAAGAGCAGGATTAAGAATCACATTTATAATGATTCTGTTTAAGTTTCAACAAATTTAGTGGCATAAGACAGGTTTGCAAAAAGGCTGCCATTTCAAAATTTTGAGAGGTGTTCTAAGCAAATTAGATTCTAGGTCTAACCCAAGTGAACTGGGTTCTACAATTTCAATCACTAGGCCAGTTTCGGTTTTTCAAAATGGTCATAAACAATCTGTTTCCACCCTTCAACTAAATTCCTGTGGACTCAATAAGCTTGTATACTACTACATTGGGTAGCAATTCCAACTATTCTCAGATTGTTCAACGGAAACTACATAATTAAAAAAAATATCACTTTCAGTTAAATGCACACTTAGTTTCTGGCAAATGCTAAAATCTGTAGGCATATTTCCAGTATGAGTCGAATTCAGTTTGGCAAAACAACAAGTCAACAAGTCTTACCTAAAATATGTTTTCAGCCAGTCCAGTTTGTAAAGGTTTAGCTTAAAACCGAGTTTGAAATAGAATCAATTAGAAGGACTGATAAGTGAACAGGATATACTATAAACTGGCAAAAAGGAAGAAAGGAAAATAGAAAAGAAAAACAATAAGAAAGAAAGAAATTCTTGAACTTGATGTACTAAATAAGTTTTGAAATATTTAACCAAAAAGAAACAAATAAAATACTTCAAACTAAAACCAATCACCAATAAAACGACTGTTTTATGTGATTTAAGATTATCGAGTCCATGAACTTCGGATATATCAACTTTCCAATTCTTTTGACCTTTTTTTGGCCTTCGAGACTTAGCTGCCCTAGCTTATCTGTAATTTCCATGACATTAGAATCTCCAAAAATCAGCATCCTAGAGTTAGATAAATAATTGGTTATTATTCAGCTGTTGAGTTGCCACTGAATAGCTTAAATAATGTCCTCATTCTAGACGTACTTTACTCTTATGATTAATAAGTTGTTTAAGAATTATGCTTCAAAACCAAAAGGAAATATGCGAAGAATTCATTTTTAAAATGTGTTCAGAATGAGAAGCAATCACCGCTCACAAGCTATCAGCAACTAATTTATTTTGAGTATCACAGAGCACAGAGCACAATGAGAGTTCTAAAGCACAAAAATTGCCTAACGCTTCAGAAAATGGAGAGCTCTATCTTGTTCTAGCACTCCTCTCTCATGTTTCTTCTTATCTATTTTTGTCCTTGTGATTCTAATGTTTTGGCATTCTACTTCCGGTTATAAAAATAATCCTGTATGAAACCAATGTTTATCTTCATTTTCCATGAGTGATACCATCAACGCAAATTATAAACCCATAAGAATCATCCTTCATCCTAACTCTAGAATCGTTCACACATTCCACGTAAAATTTCTGCATACAAATCTCTTATCTTGCATAGTAAAATGCACTAGCATCATTGAACATTAGTTGTCTGGTTGAGTGACAAACCACCTTAGGATGACAATTCGCTCAACTCCTTTTAAGGTGATACAACAAATAAACCCTAAACTGTAGAATCAACTATGAAAGAGAAGCTGACCAGTTTGATAAGGCGAGAGCGATATTCACCAAGCATGGTTAGCTGCAAAATATGTAGACATGGCATGAGAATCATTTAATTAACCAAGGGACGGCAAAAAACCATGCAATGCAATCTTCAATGAGTACTGAAGCAATCAAACTCACTTATTAATATGAAATATTTCACTAACTATACGTAAATAGCAGAAAATCGATAATATATTATGAAATGAGTTGGCAGATGATATTCTTTCATAAATCAAAACTACAAAATATCCCAAGTAGGGGTGTAAGACGAGCCGAGCTGGCTCCGACTTGAGCTCGAGTTTTTCAAGCTCGAACTGAGCTCCACGAGATCGAGCTCATTTATCTCTGAAAAAAGCTCGCAAGCTTTTTTATTTTTTATTATATAATTATTTTTATTATTACATTAATAAATATATATTAAAATTAATCAAAGATTAAAAAATTCAGTTCCCCCTATAAGTCTATGTTCACAAGCCGGGCTCGCTCGGCTCGAGTTCAGGCTCGAGCTCGCGAGCTTGGGCTCGACTCGAGCTCGAACCCGAGCTCGAGAATATTCAGCTCGACGAGCTCCAGCTTGGAAAAATCACCAAGCTCGGCGCAAGATCGGCTCGCTTACACCCTTGATGCAGGACACAATATATTAACCAGTTTTCCATTTTATTTGGCATAAAAGCATCTTCCTCAAATTTCAGTCTTCTGTAAGGAGTTGTTTGATGATGGTCAGGTTTTCAGCAAAAGTTGGGCTTTTATAATCTACAACTCAGTATTCCAATTTTACTACTCATCCCTATTTCCTGAATCAATTTCCAAACTCTAGATGGAAACCTCATGACTCGTCTAAGCTCTATGAAGCAGCAAAATAAGATGAGAGTAAATGATTTCTATCAGTGTCATATACTGAAACTGCTATGAATCGAGATGTATATTGCATCATGTTTTAGAAAGAAAAAATAGTCATCAAAACTTCAAGCATTTAAATAATCTATGGATTCAAAACAATGCATGCCAAACTCTCAATTAATCCAGTACAGACTACAGAACAGATGAGCCAACAAAGAAATTTCAGTAAATTCGACTTATACCTGACAGATTGAATTTCATTCTCTTTTTGTCAAAACAACCACGAGAAATGTTTTATATAACTTACACATAAAGACAAATGTTCTCAACTAATGGTCTTACACAGATAGTCAGTCACTCGAAAAGATCCAAACTTTCACCTAGACCTCGCAGCAGCTAAACTCTGGTTGAGAAAACCGAAGATACACAAAGATACACCAACCAGAATTGCAAAATAAATTAAGCATGCTAAAGTCATTAAATCCCACATATGCATGTATGATATAGGAACAAGTGCATAAAAGAACTCACGTCTTGAGCCATTTGGCTAACAATATCAGCAAAATATGATCCTACATCCTCTTCTGGAACGCAATCTAATAACTCAACCGCCTCCAAAGCCAGTTTACATTTCTGATATGGCAAGTCCCCTCGTACCTAACAACAAAAACGAAAAAACTCAAGATTTTACAAAGAAGCACAAATAATGTAAAAGAAATGTAATAGAAACTCATTAAACCCACTAATGAAAGCATCAAATACAAAGGCAAATGTCACAAGAACATATAAAACCAAAAGAAATATCCAAAATTGCACATAACAAACAAAAGTCTAAATAAGGCTGGGAGCTGGAAAAAGGTAACCAAATCCCACGAAACCACCAATGAAAGGATTCTAGCCAACAGCTAGTAGCAAATATATCCAAAACTCGGAATTAACAATTAAAACCTGAAAACAAAGCAATAATGTAGGCAAACAGTCTGCAAAGACGAATGCTAGAAAAAATATCTTGAATCATGTACATATTACAAAAAGTTACAGACTTTACCATGGTGAAGCAGAGTTCATAGAGAAATCGAAGCGCGGGCGCAGGGGAAGGAAATCTGTAATTCGAATTCGAGTTTTTCAACTCTTTAATTGATTCTTCCGTTAAGTACACACACTCTAACGGAGGCAAAGACATTGCTAAGCTTTGTTCTACAAAAAATCAATTCAAGCTCAGATTTCTGAGGAATTAGGGCAGCTGAAATCCAGAGGACGAAACCATGAAAACGCAGCCAAAACCTCCGTAGCTTCGTATATCTCCTTTGTGTGAGCTCTGGTGAGCTTCTTCTCTAGGGTTTCAGGCGAATTTCAATTTGTGCGAGCAAGGGTTTGAGAAGAAGAAGAAAATCCCAAATGAGATCATTTTCAGAGACTTGATCTTTCTTCTATTGTTGTGTTGGGCTTTGGATTTGGGTTTTGGGCTGAAGATTGAAACAGGCCTGGCCTTATTAGTGTTATGGGCTTATTTATATTCACTCTACAGGCCTGGTCCATATTTGTCCTTAAGCTCTGGCCCAGTGGCCCATCCTATTTCTAAAATAGCAAGAAAAATTCAAAATAAACAAGAACTAAAATATTTTGACAATATATACAATATATAAGAATAAATGAAAAATAGGGTAAATAAATATGCAATTGGCCCTAAAATTTATAATTACATGCATGCAAATAAGGGCATTCGATGAATGAGTCGTTGAATTCTCTTTACGTATAATTATATTGCATAATCCGCTATTAAACATCCTGATAACTAATCAAAAAAATTAAAATTATGTACATGAATGAAATTAATTAAAAAAATAGGATTACACACCGTATAAAAGTAAAATATAGATTACATGCTTGTGCATCGGCCATTTGACTACTTGCTTGGGAATCGATAATTTGACTTACACCTATATTTAAATTTTGGTAAGAGGAATTATGAATAAAATGGTCGAATTAGTTATGCATTTACAATATCATCATCATTTGTGCTAACAATGATTAAAATGATATTCCTTGTTTCTTAATATACAAGAAAAATCATAAGGTTTGATCGTTTCTATCTCCATTTAATTTGGCTTAATGTTACTCATATTATATGAATATTAGATAAAAACTTTTGAGAATTTTCACTAAATTTATCATTTGACTGACATACAGTCTATTATCAGATCAAGGTTAAGGTCATCATATACTGTAATACTGCTATGGCTTTTCAATTATCTCCATTCGATGATGCAATAAATTTAATAGTGTTCCGGCCTCGATGCTTTTGTAAAATATTAATTATTAAATTATTGTTCAAAATCATTAATTATATTGCTAAATTATGTCAAATTTTAAATGACAAACACTTAAACCAATGACAAGACAAAAAAGTCAATTATAAATACAAATTACAAACCTAAAACGTTTGACTATTTTCTAGTTCAAACTAAAATACCTAAAGTTGAACCTACTATCCGAGTAGGGTACACAAAAACTATACATACATAACCGAATACAATAATCGCTAAAGAAACCACATAAATTATAATTTAAGGGTTCAAAATAGGATAATTTTGATAATATCGAAATCTCAAACTCTAATATGAATTATTTTACTAAGTAAAATACGAATTAAACTAAATAAAATGATAATATCAAGTTAAAAAATTTCCTTGACATTTTTTAAAAAATGGGTATTGTTTGTTAATTTAAATGTTATGTTTTTAGAATGAAAGAATGCTGAAAATCAAGGAAGTAGGAAATTGTTGGCAATACTAGTTTTGGCCTTGGCCAAATCCATCTTAGTCTGTGTTTTTGAATAAGAAGTTTTGTGATATTTTTCAAACCCGTCTTTAGTATAATATTTTCTAAATTTATTTTATAAAAGCTATGACTATACTTGTTTATTTTTTAACTTGAAAATTTAAAATCTTCATACTAACTATAAAATTCGTCTGACAGTATTATATATTTGATTATATTTTTAAAAATAAGTTGAAAATTATAAAATTTATCAAATCAATAATGATAGCTCATGATGATATATAAATGATTGTGCTAATTATGTATGTAGTGATCATTTGAATAAAAAATTTAAAAAAACTATAAAGTATAAAAGAGAAAGAGTAACAATAATTATAATAGATATTTTTGATAAGTGAAATGTAAAATTATTTATATTTTTGAAAGATTATATATGGGATTAAAATAGTAAAGTTAAAAGAAGAAAAAAAAGGTAAATTTAGTAAAAAAAAAGGAAAAGATTTTAAATTTATTTAAAACTTTAAAAGCCCATTACATATGGTTTGAGAAAAAAACAACCATAAATGCGGATGTAATTACAGATACAGCTAACAAATCTTTACCTGTACTCTCCTCAAATAGAAGATTTTGGGCTCTTAAAACACCAACCGGGCCCCACCACTCACCCTAATTTTAAAAAAAATCATTCCTAGTGGACCCCACACGCATGTGCCAGTTGTTAATTATTGGAAATATTTTACATTTTTTTCTTACACGGATTAACTTGCATATAATGAGTGATATGACTCATATGAGTATGAAAATTGAATTAGATCACTTCTTTAATTAATTAAATTTGATTGTCAATAATTGAGTACATAATTTATTAAATCAAGTTTAAATAATTTTATTGTACTCGATAATTAGTATAAAATAATAAAGTATGTATAAAATAATCAAATTTTTCTTGAGCTCAATTAAAATTAATTTGAGCTCTGTTCGATTAGCACTTTTATCAAGTTCAAACACAATTTTTAAAACTCAATTCAATTCAAACAGATTTAAACAAATAAATATTGAGGGACATGAACCTTTATATCTCTAATTATACGTTATATTATATATTAATGGTGGCAACCAAAAGTAACCCATAGTCAACTTAAATCATCTTACTCATTTTTTCTTTGTGCTTATAATAATATTATATTGTATCAACTAGTTAGGTCCAAATTGGCCCCTCTTTGAATCCAATCTGAAATCAAAATAAATATTTGAAACCCAACTCAAAATTAATTAAATTTAATTGAAATCATGGTTCCAAAACAAGTTACCACTCCTAATAAGTAAGATACCAAAAACAAATATTCAAATAAACACATATAATATATATTATTATAATAAACACTAGCAAATTTACTTAATTATTACAACATTTAACTTGGAATCAAATTAAATTTTGTGAAACCCAACTCAAAAGTAATTAAACATAATTCCAAAACTATATTACCACTCCTAATATATTCAATTAAGATACCAAAAACAAATATTAAAATAAACACACATAATATATATTATTATAATAAACATTAGGAAATTTACTTAATTATTACAATATTTTCCCTCCCTCCAAGATTATTTCTTTACTCCCTTTGTAGAAACAGCTATACTACTTTCCAAATTCCCCACCTTTTCCCCTTCTTCTCCGCCTCTCGTTCACATTTTTTTCCTTTTCAAATTCCATGAAAATTAACTCACAAAAGGAAAATAATCTCTACCCATTTACGTTTTTCTACTTTATTTGTAACCTTCATTCTCACTTTGTCCCATAACCCTCACAATTCTACAAACCAAAAGACAAAAATCCCATCAAAATTGAGGCTCAATTTCTATTCATGGCAGCTGAAATCACTGCGTTTTTGATTCTATGTTCACTCTTAGTTGCTGCCGTAAACTCGCAACCAAACGACGCGGCTGTGATGCAGGGCTTAAGGAGAAGCATCAACGCGCCGAGTCAACTCGGTTGGTCGGACTCGGACCCCTGCCAGTGGAGAAGCGTTCAGTGTTCAAGAGAAGGGCGCGTGACCCGGATCCAAATCGGACACCAAAACCTGGTGGGTACACTGCCCGTAAACCTAAACAACCTCACTTCTTTACAAGCTTTTGAGGCTCAAGGTAATCAACTCACTGGGCCGCTACCGAGTTTCTCCGGGTTAAACTCGCTGCAGTCTTTGTTGCTAAGTAACAATAATTTCACTTTCATACCACCTGATTTCTTTACCGGCATGACCTCGTTAGCTGATGTTTACTTGGATTATAATCCGTTTAGTTCCTGGACTATTCCGGATAGTCTCAGGAGTGCGTCTACTTTGCGTACGTTTTCGGCTACGTCGGCTAATATTTCAGGGCCAATACCGGAGTTTTTCAGGGTTGATACGTTTTCGAGCTTGACTACTTTGCATTTAGCATTTAATTATCTTGAGGGCCCGTTGCCGTCTTTGGGGTCGTCGATAGAGTCTCTGTGGCTTAATGGTCAGATGAGTAGGTCAAGATTGAACGGTTCGATTGCGGTTCTGCAAAATATGACTGGATTGACAGAGGCGTGGCTTCATGGGAATTCGTTCTCTGGGCCATTACCAGATTTTACACAATTAATCGGTTTGCAAAATTTGAGTTTAAGGGATAATGGTTTGACGGGTCCAGTGCCTGATTCTTTGACGGGATTGAGCTCGCTCATGGTGGTGAACTTGACCAACAACATGTTGCAAGGGAAAACTCCACAATTTGGTAGATCAGTGCAGGTGGATATGAGGGCAAATAGTAACAGTTTTTGTTTACCTGATCCTGGAGTAGAATGTGATCCACGTGTAACGAATTTGCTTAACGTGGATCGCAATTTAGGGTATCCGAGTACGTTTGCTGAGAACTGGAAAGGGAATGATCCTTGTGGTGGCTCGTGGAGAGGGATAACATGTAACAATGGGAATATCACTGTGGTGAATTTTCATGGAATGGGCCTAACAGGGACAATCTCCCCAAACTTTTCGCAGATTACATCACTGCAGAGATTGGTTTTGTCGAATAATAACTTGACAGGTACTATTCCGAATGAGCTTACAACTTTGCCTAACCTTGTCCAGTTAGATGTTTCGAACAATCAAATTTATGGGAAGGTACCGTCGTTTAGAAGTAATGTCCTTGTGATCACTAATGGAAATCTGAATATTGGAAAGGATGGTCCACCCCCTACCACCGGAGATAGACATGGGAATTCACCTGAATCATTTTCCGGCAGGAAATCGTCAACCGGAGTGGTTGTGGGCTCGGTAATTGGAGGCGTTTGCGCGCTTTTCTTTGCAGGGGCGTTAGTTTTCTGTCTTTACAGAACTAAACGTAAGCGTAGTAGTAAAGTACAGTCTCCTCGTGCCATGGTTATACATCCTCGCCGATCAGAGTCTGAAGATGCGGTTAAGATCACTATCGCTGGTTCGAGCGTAAACGGTGGGACCACGAGCGAGTCTTATAGCCATGGAAGTAGTGGGCGAAACGACCTTCATATCGTTGAGGCTGGTAATATGGTGATTTCGATTCAAGTTCTTCGAAACGTGACAGATAATTTCAACGAAAAGAACATTCTAGGACGGGGTGGATTTGGGACCGTTTATAAAGGCGAGTTACACGATGGGACCAAAATCGCGGTCAAAAGGATGGAATCTGGTGTTATGAGTGAAAAAGGTTTAGACGAGTTCAAATCGGAGATTGCTGTCCTAACGAAAGTTCGTCATAGGCATTTGGTTGCACTTTTGGGATATTGTTTAGACGGAAATGAAAGGCTACTCGTGTATGAATACATGCCTCAGGGCACACTTAGCCGGTTTCTGTTTAACTGGAAAGAAGAAAATATAAAGCCCCTTGAATGGATGAAAAGGGTTACAATTGCATTAGATGTTGCTAGGGGTGTTGAGTATTTGCATAGTTTAGCTCAACAAAGTTTCATTCATAGGGATTTAAAACCGTCGAATATTCTATTGGGAGATGATATGAGGGCTAAAGTTGCTGATTTTGGACTCGTACGTCTTGCCCCTGATGGAAAAGCTTCGATTGCGACTAAATTGGCGGGGACGTTTGGCTATTTGGCTCCAGAATATGCAGGTAAAATTTCGTGCCCGATTGATATTAGTTGCTAATGTTGATTATTGGGTTTTTGTGTTGGTTTAAATAGTTTCATCGTGTTTTTGCAATGTAAACATGCTCTGTTTTTATTGAAATTGTGGCACCAAATCTAAAATCTCCCTAATTGTAAAATGAGAAAGCTGGCTACATACCCTTGAAAGTGTAGTTATTGCAATTAGCTCTAGTATGATGATCTGAATACAGTAGAAGATAGTATAAAAATAAGTACTAAGCGGTATTTTTACGTAGATAACGAACGAGCAATATATTTCTCACCTCTTGTTTTACATTGCACCTTGTTAAGCCTACCCTATCCGAGTTTGTGCTTTTTTGTGTTTTTGCCGCTTGTATATGAAAAACCCTTTACATATATGAAAAACCCTTTACATGTTGGCCTGAAAATTGAATGCTACTGGATACTCGATCGCTAAAAGCTTGGTTCGAGCTCGGTTCGATAATTTACCAAACCAAGCTTGAACAATGCTTTGTGGTTGATAAATTTTGAAGCTCAGCTCGATTAGTAAAAAAATAACAAAAACATGTATAAAATATTCAAACCAATCTCAAAAACAATATTCAAAGCTGGATTGTAATTCAAACGAGCTTGAACACTTCTGCATTTTCTGCTCGATTCGACTCATTTACACCCGTATATACATGTTTTCATGTAAATTGAAGAACAATTTCTTTGTATAATTTGACAGTGACGGGGCGAGTGAGTACAAAAATCGACGTATTCAGCTTCGGTGTGATCCTAATGGAGACAATCACGGGTCGAAAAGCCCTCGACGAATCTCAGCCAGACGATAGCCAGCATCTCGTCCCTTGGTTTCGCCGAATGCTCATCAACAAAGACACGTTTCGCAAAGCCATCGACCCCACACTAGACCTCACTGACGAAACTCTCGCTAGTGTAAACACGGTTGCTGAGCTGGCAGGCCACTGCACGGCAAGGGAACCTTATCAACGGCCAGATATGGGCCACGCGGTCAATGTTCTATCATCTATGGCTGAGCTTTGGAAACCATCTGGACCGTTGGATCCTGACGACAATTATGGGATCGATTACGATATGACTTTGCCTCAGGCTGTGAAGAAATGGCAAGCGCTTGAAGGTATGAGTGGATTTGATGGATCGTCGTCGTATATTGGGAGCGGTGATAATACGCAGACTAGTATACCGACTCGGCCGTTTGGGTTTGGTGATTCGTTTACGTCTTCAGATGGACGGTGAGGATTGGATGGAGGGTAGATTGGTAATTTCACTTGTTTGTTTATTTGTGTTGTTTTATATGTGGGTTGCAGGATTTGTTCATTCTTCAGTAAGGTGAATTTATTGTAATTTAGATTGGTTTTTTTTTAGCAACTTGATAGTTGATACTTCTTTTCTGTGATTTTGGAATGGTGGATAGTTTTTTTTTCTTTTTTTGAATTTTGATTGTTGTTTTTTGAATTTTTAGTTATGGGAAATCATGAAAAGAGGGATTTGAGGGTTGTTGAATGCTTTTTGGTTGATATATATATATACATATATATGCAAAAATGAATGTCAAATGTTATATGAAAGAGGTAGTGAGATGAAATAAAATTCAAAGACAAGTTGCTTTGTAGTTTACTTGTAATTTTCTTGTTGTGAGGATTTTAACATTGAGTCAATATTAAGTGATAGATTAGTTTGCTCATATAAGAATACAATTTAAGAATTTTAATTGAGTAAAGTTTGAATCTTTATGTAATCAAAATACAATTTGAGAAATGTACATATTTTTGGGGCAATTATGCGACAATCGGGTTCAATATAATCAGACTGGCTATATGAACTTTTTTACTAAAGCGTCCTCAAATCAAATGATTTATAATATGTCGATTTTATTAAATTCAGTATGTTATTAAAGTCTCGTCACCATTAGACCTGAGTCTATTGTAACTTATTAAATATAACAATATTGACTGTTTCATCAAAATTCTTATCATCCTCTAATAATTTATAATATATTAACTTTAATCAAATTGTCCATATTATAAAATTCCCTAGTAGATGCTTAAGATAAGAAGAAGACTATAGAAAAAAAGAAGTGTACCTAATTAGTCAAAGTAGATAGAATAAACTAGTACAGACCAGAATTGTTAATTGGTTAAATTATATATATGTATATATATATATATATTAATAGTGTGTGTTTGGGTCATAATCAAATCATAAAGAATGTTGTAATAAGAAGATATTGAATAATATAATAATTGGAGTGGATAAAGCCATCTTTATCTTTCATTGTCTTAAAGCCCAGTTACATATAATATCACCATAATAATGTACGTAGAGTCGTGATGAGTGGTTGGGATTAATTTGTATTTTAATGTGCCTACCAGCCCAGCTTATCCTAATTTCTTATTTATTTTATTTTTATATTATTATTATTATTATTATTATTATTATTTAATTGGCAACCTCATTTCCGGATTTTGCGCCGGTTAATGATGCTTCTATTATTTTTATTATTGCTGTACTTTAAGTTCCATTTGCAGAGATTTGATTGCTATGTATAAATCTATATATATATTATATTGCTGTAAATAAAGTTTAATTGGTTTAATTTTTCTTGAAAAAAAATATATATTTAACCTATTTGCTATGAGCTTTTGTATATGATTTATAACTTATTGTACAAGAATTACCCACTTTTTCTTCATTCAAGGAAAAAAGTTCAGTTATATTATAAATAAATAAAAAATTATATTAAATCAATTTAATAAAATCAACTTATTAAAACTCATTGAATATGGCAAAATGAGAGAAGTTTAATTCAAATATTCTAATATCCAATAATTTCTAACATATCGAAATTATTAAATATATTTTAAAATTTAATTAAAAAAATGCGTTCATAGGGATTTGCGTGTTATGAAATGTGAGGAAGATTGGGTCATTAGTGACGAGGTAACTATGACGCGACACCTTTTGTATGATTAATTTAAGATGACCATATTCTATATAGTTAAATATTGTTCATGGTTCCACGTATACATATTCTGAATATATCACCTTATATTTGTCCTTTCAAGCTTAAATGTTAATTATACATATTTCATATTGCACCCAGACAAATAATATATCATTTTTTTGGCTTTATTCTTATTTAAAATTATTAGAAGTATAAATTAAATATTATAGAAAAAATGATTATGCAATATTCTATGAGTTGTCTTCTCAATTTTGTTAAAAAGAATACGTATTTTCAATGAGCTAATTGTTTATGTTTGTTTATGTTTTTAAGTTAGAATTTTGAAAATTTATCAGGAATTGTGTACTATCGAAATTCGTGTGAAAATGGTAGGTGTTTGTTTATGTTTTTAGAATTATGTTGAAAAATGTAATGTGTCAAATCAATGATGATTGGTTGATGTTTAATGATTGAATTAATTATTTTTGTAATGATTATTTAACTAAATAAATATATATATATGAGTGTGTAAAATTAAAGATGTCAAATGGGCCGGGCCGGCCGGGCCGCGACCCGTGGGCCGTGGTGGGCCGGGCCGGGCCAGCCCACAAAATTTCATGGGCCGGGCCGGGCCGGGCCACTAAAATTCGTGGGCCGGGCCGGGCCACTAAAATTCGTGGGCCGGCCCGGCCCACTACGGCCCAGCCCAGCCCACTTCATATCAAATATTATTTTTGGAGTTTAGGTATAAAAAGTCACTAGTCCAATGGTAAGTCTACTTGCAATGTTTTGAGGGGGCTAGGGTTCGAATCCTGGCCCCCTCAAAATGCTCTTTTTTTTTTTTTTTTCAAAGAGTTGGATGGGTTAATTTGGCCAAAATGGGGAATTGAGAATGAGATATTAATATTGTTTATTAAAAATTTAGTTTAAACAAAAAAATCATAATTTTTCATAAAAAATTACATGTGCGGGCCGGCCCGGCCCAGGCCCACGAAAAAACTTTAGGTGGGCCTGGGCCGGGCCGGGCCGGGCCCATCACGGGCCGGCTCGGGCCCACCATGGGCCGGCCCGTGAAAAAAAATTTGGCGGGCCGGCCCGTCGTGGGCCTGGGCCGGGCCGGGCCGGCCCATTTGACACACTATGTAAAATAATGTATATATTAATTGTAATTGATGAATGTGTAAAATGATTGATGTGTTGATTGATAGGTAGTTAGTATTGGAGATTGAAAAAGTAGAGTTGAAAAAAGGAAATTGAGATGAAAATTTGGTGTGTTAAGTAGATTTAAGATTTTGTGATTTGAAATTTTGAAATTAAATTTCAAAAACATAAACAAATACCGTTTCTTTCTCAATTTTCAAAAAACAATTGAGTCTTTTTCTACTCTTAGTTGAATAGGAATACTTACTTTTATATAGATATTTAATATGTTATCATAATAGTACTATTTGAAAATTTGAAGTCGTGGAGTTTTAAATTAATCAGATATTTTCATCACTCATCTATCACGTGAAAACCATCACAAACCTTTTGAATATACGGTGAAAAGTCCCGATCGACCATAAATTATCTAAACTAATCTATATTGTGGCTGGAATTTTATAGTTCAAAAATTAAATTAGAAAACATAAACAAACATCAAGCTTGAGGAATTTAGGTCCAAGACAATTCTTATTTATATATATATATATAATAATTGCCATTAAATTAGTACTCCATTTGTTTAAAAAATATGAGTAGGGGTAGAAATTTGGTGAACTAATAAATAGAAATGCTAGTTTTAAATAATTTGATTTTGGTGTAACAATTGAAGAGGTGTCAAGTGGTGGTGTAGGACATGTAATGTAATTGAAAGTGATTGATGTTGATTAAAACTAGATAGACTTAATATGTTGTCGTCCCCATAGCTTTCATATTTTAAAAAAAATTAGATGTGTTTAATAAATAACGTTAAAAGCAAATAAGTATTTTTTTCAATTGTATTAATCATGTAATTGATTTATTATGTCATTCTTATAGAAACACATGGTTTTTTATGTTTATGTTTTAAAATTTTATTTTCAAGTATTTTGATTACAAATTATAAAAAGTGTAACACATTAAATTCATAGTCAATTTTATTTTTCAATCTCCTATATAACCACATATTAATAATTTATTATACTTATTATTTTTCTTTTTCTCCCATACTTTACAAGTTTAATGTATTTTTTTTATTCACATAATGATATACACTTCACTAACACAATCATTTTGCACATCTATTATTTGATATATTTTACAAGTTTCAACAAATTTTTAAATATATAAACAAATCTTTAGTACCATCATAGAAATTTCCTTATTGTCACAATTTTCGATAAATTTTTAAATTTTCAACTAAAAAATATAAAATCATACAATTCCTCTAGTATCATTCAACAAAAAAGAGCAAAAAAATAAAATAAAATTAAAGGTAATATATTTGTAATAAAAAAAATTAGTCATATAACTAAAGAAAAAAAGTGATTGAATTAAAATCATAAATTATTTCAGACGTGGGCCTCTAGCCAGACAGGCCGCTTGCTGTCAGAATTGGGCTTAATTTGCTGAATATATATCACAAAATTGGACCGCATAAAGTTATAGACTTATAGTCCATCAGCAAACGGCTATTAAATTACACAACATCCTGGCCGTTTAAATGCCGCGCCTCATTGGTAATCCAACGGATGGTATTCAAACATTCAGTCACCCTTTCTCCGTGTGACATTATATATATTTATATCCCCATTAAATTTCTCAGCCTAATATCCTCTTTTTCACCATTCTTCTCACTGAATATCAAATTCTTGCATATGTATGAGAGAGAGAGAGATTTGGTGCTCATGGTGACAACAATCAGGAAGAAACTACAGGTATCGCCAAAGATTGTTTCAATTTGATATTTCTTTATATCACTGTAATTTTCTTTCTCGATTTTTCTTGAATTTTATTGGTGTGTCTTCATGATCCTTGAATGATTTTAAATTCCTGAAAACGTATGATTTTCTCTTTGATTTGGCGATGATCAATTTTGATATTTCTTTTTAATTGTTCATTCCTTCATCAGTTTTTGGTACAATATTGAAGAAGAATTTGTGTGATTTTATATGGATCTGATTTAAATGGAGATCAGATATATTTTCGGATTTTTTTTCTAGTAACACATTTGTTTATTTCTTGGCTTTTGCTGTGATATAGTTATAAGGAGGACAATGTGCAGGAGGAAATAACAGATATCTTGAATTCTTGATGTTCGTAAGAAAATCAGTTTGGGCGAAGTATTGGAGTTGAATGGAAAGAAATTGATAACTGAAGATCCTGATTGTAAGTCGATTCTGTAACTTGCACTTTTTTTTTAATAAACTGATGGAAACGAAATTTAATAAACTGAAAATAAATAGAAAAATACTTTCGATTGCTCAAAAGTCCTACAAGAATAAATTCTTGCCCAACAAACTGAAGTTTGTGCCAAAGCCTAAGCTCGATTCTTTGATTCCAAATTGAATAATAAAAACATAAACCCTAGCCACCTTATTTATAATAAGATAGACCATAACTACCAAAATAAAAGTCTCCTAACTTAGGAAAGGAAATAACTAAAATCCTACTAACCAAGAAACCTAATTAAACATGGAATTAAAATAATAAAACCTAAATAATTAAATCTTTCTGAATCTTTCCGGATCTTTCCAAATCCGCTCCATAACAATTCCACCCCCTTAAAAACAGCCTTGTCCCCAAGGCTGAACTTGAGAAACTTTTGCCTATGTTGGTTCCAAGAAGTGCTGTAAATTGAAAAGTCATGGTGCTTGCTTTGACTATGAAACGCATTCTTGTGAATGTTGGAAGATTCGTTTTGGGCTAATCGTCCAACGGGCCTGGTGTCAACATAAATAAGGATAGTGGTAGGGTGGTTATCAATTGGTTGTGAGGAGGTTTGAGAAATTTGATAGATAGAGATCGTATTAGTTTCTATTGGTTGGAGGATCATGGCGGTGGTGATCTGTGATACCCTTCTAGGTTCAATGGTTTGTGGATTCAGCGACGGAGGTGGTGGCAGGTGTTCAGAGTTGAAGTTTTGAGCCCCTGCTAGTCAGGGCGGAGTCTCCGGCATCAGATTGTTGCTAGGATTTTTCGGCTTTAGGGCAGCAATGGCAACAAGGATGTCATCCATTCGTGTCTTAATCGCTGTCAATTCAGTGTTTATCCGCGTTTGTTCTTGCATAATTTTCTCTTGGTTTTCCTCCAGAGAAGTGAAGCGAGATTCGTTTGATCGTGTCATGATGATGGTGAATAAGATCCGGCAGTGATGGTGAGTTTTTTTTTTTTTTTAATTTGGCACTGATGGTATGGTGAGTTTTGATCCGGCAGGTCGGACCAAATTGATAGGAATAAAAATGACGAACGATTTAATAGAATGCGAAATATAATTTTATAGAAACATAAATAGATAAATAAACAAGAACTAATGTTCTTGCCCCAAAGCCAGAAGAGGCCCCCTATTATTGACTCTTTGATAAGAATAATAAACTCTAACCACCCTATTTATAATAGGACAAACCCTAATTACCAAATAAAAGAGTCCTACTCAAATAAGGAAAACCCTAATTACTAAATAAAAGACTCCTACTCAAATAAGAAAAAGACTACAGAATAATAAAAATAAAGGACTGAACGTTGCATTCTCATCTCATCACGCATCGCTTCACAACACTTTCGCTCGAGTTAGGCGATCACAACAGATATAGCCACCTTTTTGTTGCTCATATCATATTTAAGTTTGTATTTCTAACGACTAAATAGGTTTCCGAACTTATGGAGGGTTCTCAGCGAAAAATGAATCAGTCATTCGTATCCATGAACAGGTAAAGAAGACAATCAAAAAGTCGAACCCAAGAAGAGAATGAATTTAAAGGAGCTTGTCCAATAATGTGAATATGAGAGCTGCTACATATGTCTACTGTTTTCTTCTATCATTTTAATTCTTGCATTAATATTAATAGTAATATGCTTAGAGTTGGAAGATTGTATGCACTGAAAGAACATGTTCCACATAATTACTAATTATTAAGCATTTGAAAGAACATGTCCGTGAATTATTATTAATAATTGATGCTTAATAATTAGTAATGTACCTCTTCAATTGTGTTCTATTATTACATTGACTGTTAGGAGTTTTTGATCCATTTTCTATTTTCTCTATGAAGGAAATTTTCTGATTTACTCAAAACTGACTCATACATAATTTTTGTTGAGGAATAGATAACCTGAAAATTTTATTTTGTGCCTGAATATTACTTTTTTAGCTTAACTGCAGTAACCGAGGAAGAATAAACTTTTTTAGCTCAGCAAAGAGGAAGAATCTCCTGCAGTGAGAACAGAGCAAGAAATTATGTGGACTGGACATTGAGAGAGACAATTGCAATCATTAAAGATTGAATATAGCAAGATTTCTTTATCTTTTTGGAATTTCAAGAACTCTATGATGTCTGAGGTCGAAAATCGGCTCATCATGGCTATTTTGTGGTAAAGGAACATTTGGTAAGTTGTTTATAGAGTCAAGGTATATTTGGTCACTACTCCTTTGTTTCTTTTCAATTTTAAGGTTCTGTGAATCCTGTTTTATCTTCCTACCAAAAACTAATTGCGAACCCTTTCCATTTTTTTCCCGACCAGTATCAAATCGTATGTCATTTGATGGCTTTCTTAAATTGAGTTTGTTGGAAATCAACAACTTTTTCCTCATCAAAATCAATTGTATCTAAATTCCTCTTTTGTTCTCATATTTACGTCATATTTACATGTGTCGTTGGCTTTTTTTCTGTTAAGATTTTTTGTGTCACATAGTGCATGAGATGCTAAGGACATCAAAGTCGGATATTCTACAAAATGTAATAAAAGTTACGATAAAATTGCCATAAAATGATATAAGTGCCTTTATAAGGTATTTATTCAATGTGGCGTTTACAGAGCATATTTTATATTCTTCATAATCGAATTTTTTTCATCTTCCTCTTATATTTCTCATTTTGATTGCAGATTTAATATTGATGTGCATGACTATTCTGTGTGTTTGAGAGAGTCTTCGAAGTTTCTGAAAGATGGTGATAATATTGTCTCGAAATTCTTTCTATTGATGTTATTATCCTTAAATTTGTTTTAAATTGAAATGTTAATATAAAGAACTCAATATTGTTCCCCATATCTCTTTCTTAAGACAACAAATTGCAATAAAATGTCTAATTAGAAAAGCTTGGATTAGGAAATGTCAAAAGTACTTTCTGATACATCCCATGACTGAATATGAGAGGATTGTAACTGCAGATAGTTGGTGTTTGGACTATATTTAGGGCAGTGAAGGGATACGATGGCAAAAATTATTGGGAAGGAATGATTAAATAGTGGGGCAATTTAACAAAACTGAAACACTCTGGAGGTGTGCATATATACATTGATAAGTTTGAAGAATTGAAAAGGCTTCATGTCTTGCTAATTTATAGTGTGTTAAGATTGAAGAATTTGAAAGCTATGAATTTCAAATTCATCAACAAATCCATTTAAATTTGTTTGGATAAATTTAAGTAATAATAAATTTCAAATCACTTGCCATTTATTTTGAGTTATTTTCTCCACAAATATGGTGAATTTCAAATAACGCCATTGTAGAGGCATTTAAAATCCTTCCTCCAAATCCCTTTCCTCAAATCCAAATCACTCAATCCAAACACACCCTTTCATAAGTGGAGCGTTAGCTGAGCGGAGAAACACACAGCACAGTAGTACACATGACAAACACAAATGCCAGCATTATTCAAGATGGCATAATCAAAATTGTTCCATATACTCAAATAACATTTCTAAAGCCAAAAGCGAATTTTCAGTTAAAATTGTACTCAAACCAATGCGACGTTAAGTAGAGAATGGAAAGAAGAGCATAAGCAGGTCTAAAGCGTACTTAAATAGGTCACTACTTAAAAAGTCATACTAACAAATATCGGGCCATCCTTGAAATTACACGATCCTGAAAATCATAATTCAACCAACATAGATCATCTTTTCTTAAAACCGTACTTTTTGCGTTCATAGAATAAATCTGTTTTTGCACTTCCAAGATTGACTATCTTTGGACAGCCATCGCGATCTTTTTCTTGCTGTGTGCACTCCTTGCAGTAGTAAGCATCCGAAATTCCAACCCCTCCACAGATGACACAGCGACCTTGAAATGATCCGTAATTGCATTCATCGCAAACCCGAACAAGTGTGCACGGGCGTACATAAGAATCACATATTACACATTTTCCGTCACATTTTTCACAGAGACGTCCAATTGCTATTCCAGGCTGTTTTCGGCACATAATCAGATCTGGATGGTGCTTGGCCATTGTTCTTCAAAAACGTCTTATAGAAACCAAATGAATGTTGGTAATAACCTATATTAAGCGACAAATACATCAGTAAATAACTCCACAAAATCAATGAAGATTGTAAAGAAAAAACGAAATTTGGACTCATCAAGCAACAACTAAAGTAAACCCTATGGTTCAAATCAACACTCTCATCTCTAATCTGTGCCTCAGCTTTGGGCTTATTGAACTGAAGAAATTCCAATGTTTTAAGTCAATAATTTCAGAGATCAAGCAGAAAACGAGACTTGTATGCGGGTTACAGAAGCTCAAGAAAAGTACTTGAAGAAGGAAATAAACTTGAAATTAAAAGCTCCTGTCATGAGTCTAATAAAATTTCGTACAGGGAAAATACACCTACACCCACTACTAATATCTGTAATTACACATACCAACCCTCATATAATTGAAACTATATTTAACTTACCCGCTAGCATATGAAATTACATTACCTAAGTATTTTACTTACCCATACCATTTGTAGGACATACACCAATAAAACTAGAAACAGAAGATGGTAGTAAGGTTAAGAGAAGGGAAGATGAAAGAGAAAATTACTACATAAAACTGAATGCACTAGTCTACAAGGCAAAAACTCTCTTAACATCTTAAGTTGTAGTAATTCATGTGGTGTTTGTTTAAGCTACGTATTAAAGTAGGGTAATGAGAAAAAAAAAACCTTTCTTTGTGATTTTCATATATTACTGATATTCGTTAAGTTCACAGCTAAATGCTAACATGGATCAATCTTTCAGTAATATACACATAAAATGGTGATATCATGTTCCATAAAGATGCGGTACGTATTTAATTGCACACTATAGATCGTGACAAAAAGTAATGATGACACATTGACCAACACATCACCACATTATAATCCGAATTAACCCAATCAGTAAACCAAATGTTCCCCTGTAATATGATGATTTATTCTTGATACTAACAGTACCTTCACAAGAAAGTGATGGTTATAGATGAAATCATACAACAAAAGGCAATGGTTCCTGCAGTTTCCAAAAGACTAGAATCACTAGATCATAAAGGTCCTCTTTTCATTGGAAGTCGGTGTATGCATCTGGAGTATTAAATTTAAAATACATCATAGAAAAATAACAAAATTGAACTCGAAAGTAGAAAGTGGATAGATCATCCCCGAGTCAACTAGGGTGTAAACAATCGAGCTCGAATCGAGCTAACTTCGAGCTGGCCCGACTCAATTTGCACGCCCCAAGAAATATGTAGAAACTTCTAAGTTGTAAAATACACACTCCAAGAAACGTAACCATAAAACATAATACACAAATTCATTAAAATCAACAGGAACTACAGATAATTAAAAAAAAAAAAAAATATATATATATATATATATATATACATTCATATGAAAACAAGTACAAGAATTGTTAGGGCAGCAGCGCATTAGCAGAAAAAGCCACATGAATTCCTCTAAGCATAAATAACATCATTCCAATCCCCTAGTAGCTCAAAATGATAAACCCAAAATCAGGAAAATAAAATGGTAAAAACTCAAACAATGTCCATGTGCACAACACATAGGTGCAGTTTTCAATTGCCTAAACAATTAAATCCGCAACAATAAATTTGACCAATACAAACAATGAAACCCTTACCTTAAAGCAAGAGTCCAACAAAAGTTCACAATAAACCTACAAAACAAAAGTATAAACATAAAGTTACAATATGTCTCCGCGAATCTCCATTAGAGTGGAATTAAGCATCTTACCTTGAATAACTGGGAAATCCAAACCCTAGCTTCGAAGATTTTTCTTACGAACAAGGGTGGGTGAAGTGAAGAATGGGGTATGTATATATAGTTTTATATACACACTACTGTTTTTGTTCTGATATCATAAATTCTGGAGAGCTCGCGAAAAAGAACTAAAAGAAAAGGAGTGGAATTGGAATCTATACGCTGTCGTTTCAATACCCAATTTTTGAAATAAAATTAACCGACCTCTTTTTATTTAAAAAAATTGTATAGATAAGGGGTGTAAACGAGTCGAGTATGGGTCGTATTTGGTAATTTTTCCGAGGATGGGTCGTATTTGGTAATTATTCCGAGTTTGAGCTCGAACTTAGGTCTTATTATACGAATCGAGCTCGTCGAGCTTAAATTTTTAAACTCAGTTTCGAGCTCGAGCTGAGCCCAAGCTCGTAAACTAGAGCCCAATTTATAAATTTAAAATTTAGGCAAAAAAGTTTAAAATTTTAAAATTTTAAATTATAATTTTTTTTAATATATATTTATTAATATAATAATAAAAACAATAATATATTAAAAAAGTTCGCGAGCCAGAGAAAATTGGGCTTGAAATCAAGTTAGACTAAAAATTCGAGTCGACCCAACTCACGAGCCGATTTGACTCACATCTCTTTAGGTGAGGTTGGCTCCGACTATCATATACTAAGTTAATAATATCTCGAGAATCAAAGGATTAAATGGTATTCAAGACGTTACCAATTGCATTAACTTTTGATAGAAATTGATTAATACTTACTAATTGAGTCAACTTGTATTAACGAAATATAACGATTTGAAAGTGCAAATAGTTGGTTCCATTTGCCTCAAAATTCCTTGAATACCAAACACTCTCAAATAAATTAATTGGTTTTTTGTCCACTCTTACATCTTAGGTAAGTTTTCTGGCATGAAATTCTACAAACAAAATAGTCCAATTTTGGCCATATCTTAGGGGTAGCAAAATGGGTTCGAAACTATAGTTCTAACCCAATTAACCTAGTTTTGGTTCGATTGGTTCCTAAGAAACTATTTTTGGTTCCTAATTGGTTCCAACTCCAAGTTGGGTCAAACTAATTTCAAGTTAAGCCCAAACTGTTTGCCAATAATCTAAATTATAAAGAACAAAATGTAAGGTATTGAGTCGGGTTGGGCTTCGGGTTGACTTTGGTTCCGTTTTGGGTTGAGTTGGTTCCACCTTAAAACCATTTAAGAATTCAACTCATTTAAGAACCGAACCATTGGAACCGACCCAAACCTAACCCGACCCACCCGTTTGCCACCTCCACCATATCTCACCAGACGAATTGCACTCGTTATGTGATTGATGTACATTTGAAGCGTATAACCAATCACATAACACATACTATTTGCAGAACCTGAAAATGGGCAAGAATTATCACAGATCACATATACCTGCTTGGTGAGAAGAGCAAATGAGCATAAAAGCAGCATCCTCATTACTAAATAGCTGAAAATGTAATGAGACATAAACTACACTTAAACCGAATCCCGAGAACGAGTTTAGCTAACATAACAAAACAAAAAGCAGTAGCAGGACATAAAGCCATTCCAAAAGACCACAAGCTTTGTTTACTCATCTCCCTTCACCCTGAAGAACAAAAGTCTCATTGATATTCGCCGCCTTACATTTTTGCTTTAAACTCATTGCATTTTGCACGTTTCTCGTTATAACTATCTCTTACTATTTCTCTTCTTACCTAAACAGCTTTAGCTGATTCAACTGGCTCAAGATTTTCATGATCTTTTTCCTCTGTATTAATTATCACCTCATTTGTTCCATTCATACACCCATTATACTCTTTCTCTCGAATTTCACCATCTTGAGTACCATTTGATTTCCCTAAATTGTCCTCTGACTGGGTTGATTTCTCTGTAGTAATATTTTCGTTCACCAGGGGTAATATAGTCTGATTTGATGAATTTTGTGAAGGAAGGAAAACTCCAGTGCCAGGGACGGCCAAGCGAGGAGTCAATATTGGTTGGATAGCAACCAAGGCTGGTGTTATAGGGGCAGGAACAAATATTGGTTGGATATGATTTGTGGGTTGAACGGGGCCAAAATGTTTTGTGGCCATTGGACGAGTATGATTGGGTGACCTGTTAGGATGTGGGGCCCAATTTGAAGGAGAACGATGAATATCACCGGCTGTGATTTTCTTGGGCTGGGATTTTACGAGAGTGACGAGTATTCGCTGCTTGCGAAGGGAAGGTATGGCGTGCCGGGTGAAATCGGTGGATCTACCTTGCATTACAAGCATGGATCTGTGCATGGAAAATGTTTTTTAGAGCTTATAAGATGTTCAATCTTATTTAAAAATAAAATTATTAAGTATTTAGATAAAATAGCATTATGGAGCTTATCAGAGAAAAGTAAATGTAACTATAAAATTAAAATGGCCAAAATCTTACAAATGGACTTATAAGTTAAGAAGTATTTAGATTAAAGGTGCATTACGATCTTACAAATAATTTATGTTTATGGAGCTTATAAGCACCTTAAGATCTTAGTTTTGGGAGATTATAAGCTCATTTAAGATGTTTTAAGTTTAGAAGCTCACCCAACACCCTCTAATTGTTGGTTTAACCAATATGAAAAGTTGTAGGGTCTAAACAATATCACAAATTCCATAAATTGTCAGGGTTTGATCATTGTCGAGGAAAAAAAATTGTGCACAGAGATGGGATTGCATTTAAAAGTACAGTTTAAATGGATTAGGGATAAATATGGTAGAGAAAGAAAGAGATGAAATACCCGGGTGAAAGGGAGAGTTTGAGAGCACCTCGATAGTCTCCAGGGTGATCGACTGTAATTACCTTGCCAAAAGACATATCACACTCTGTCAAGAACAATATACATACAGGCCTTCCAAACCAGTGTGGCCAGAAATGAGGCTGAGAGTGATCACCCTATAAGTGCAAACAAACAAATTAGATTTCTGCAGCTCCGATACCAAATCATCAAAAAAGTTGAAAGAAATACTATCTTTTGTAACCTCATTAAAAATATCAATAATGCACGAGTCTGGCTTGGTGCTAAGAACTTGTTCAGTTAATAACCGTTCAATAACATCCTGCAGTGACGTGGGAATTGGCTCTGCTTTAAATTCTGCAGAATCATGGTGAAATCATGGTGAAAATACTAAATAGTGAAAATATACAGAAAAGCCTAGAAATAAAATAGAGGACATGCCTTTCAATGTCCCTGCAGTGGTTTCATCTTCAGAGGGTGCATCTACAATGGGAACGCCTAATTGGATCATTTCTCTTCCATGTCCCTTCATGGGTCTCTTCGAGATGACAAAAGTTTGACCTGAATTTGCGTAACAATGGAATAAAGAAAATACTTTAGATGCTGTTTGTTTACATTAGGTAGAGCATCACCATATGAATGAGATGGAATCTATTTCTCAACCAAAATGTAGTCACTCAAAACTTTCATTCACAAAACATCTAATAGTTTTGCACTGTTGACATTGAGAAATAAATTAAAATATATAGTCAAACTTTACATGCTTCAAAGCAGTTTTAACAGACTCCATGATTTAAATCGAAATCGAAAATAAAGAAAAAAAATCTAAATCATAACGAGAAGCTGGTTTGTTAAGTTACGACTAGCTTCATTGAACTTGCCTTGCAACTGTCCATTCTTCCCAGCAGCTCTCAAATCATTCACCGAAGTAATAAGTTTTGAAATTTCTGATTCATCAAAGAGATCTTCATAAAGCTTCATTCCCTCAGCTATGTTAACCTACAATTAGAATTATATGAAGTAAATTTTGTATAATAAGAACTCAACGAAGGTACAAAGGAGTAAAAGAGAAAACGCATTACCGGTTTTCCATCACATATCTCTGTAGCAACAAAAGTTCTTGGAGTAACTTCAAGATTCTGTTTCTCATGTAGTACTAATCCAGATCCATTAATGTTGCACGACTCTGAGTATGAATGTTAACAGGATTAGAAAATTAAATCACAGTCCAAGCTGCAGTGAGTTCAACAAGCCACTAGATACATCTAGAAATATTTTGCTATATATGCTTAAGATAATTTTTATGTGCTTGAACTGAAGTCGACAGACCCTTCTCCTGGAAATGATCTGTACTTGTGAGAACATTTGAAGTTAATTAGAAGTCATTTTCATATATTCACATGAAAAAGGTACCCATAAACAACCACCAATGATATAACTTATCCAAACGCTTTATTGTTGAGCATGTATGACTTATACACACACTAAAGGATAGTGTCATCTACTGGAAGCGATAGCCAAAAGGATAAGGAAATATAAATTTGAAATTAGAGCTAAATTAACCTGCAACATCTGCCTTTTCTTCTGCTTGAGTAACAGCTATCTGTGGGCTCGCCTGGTTCTTTTTCAAGCTATCTGCTTCAGATTTGTTATCTGATTCTGTCACTTTAGTAAAAAACAACAAAAAGGATCAGTTAAATAATTTTCTTGTCCATGAACTGCAAATCTCACAAAAATAAATTCTGTTAAAATTTGGATCAAACAACCAATAACTATCAAGGATATATCAATACTAAGAGAAGAATCTAAAATCTGAAAGTATTCTTACACAGCAATTAATTTCCGCCAAAGACAACATCTAACTCAGAAACTAAAGCACTATAATGTTCATACCAGGATACAGCACACATGTGCACAGTCTACAAACCATGGCATGGGACATGAATGCACAGCCACTGTGCCATAACATGCTTTCTCCGCACTTTATTTTTACTTTTATATTTCCTTTTAAAATGGATGGAATTGTAATTCAGTCTGGTAAAATGCTTCAAAACAAATTTTACTCACAAACTCAGTTCCAAGCTGTTACTTTTAACAAGTCAAAACAGAGTTCTGCTGGTTGAACTTTAAACAGGATATGGGAACCTGAGACATCTTCATAAGCAAACATGTGTAGATATCTCCTAAAAATATTACAAAAACCTTTGACAAAACACCTGCACTTGGCTCAACATCAAAGTTATTCAACATTCTTCTGAACAAATTGCAGAAAAATCTTGATCCTGTTACTAGTTTTATCCACTCTTACCACAATTCCACTCCCTTTTGTTCTTAACTGTGACATTCTGAAAAATCAAATTTATACTAACAGGAACTTAGTAGCAATGTTTTGCTTACTTTTTCTTGCATCTAGCATTTTTCCAAAACAACTTTTTCTTTTATTTAGAAACTATCGTGTTACCAACACTACCAATATGCTTTACCAATAAAAGATCCAGTGATTACCGCATATCTGATCGCAAACAAGAGACTATAACTTAGCGTCATTGTTTAACCATAAAACACAAATTGGAGCACAAATAAAGTGATCAAATGCAAATAATTTCCTATTGCCAATTTAGTTTACTCAATAAAATGACGAGGGTCTAACTAGTCCATAAAACAAGAAACTATAATTTAGCATCATAATGTAACCATAAACCACAAATTGGAGCACAAGTAAAGTGATCGAGTATAAAAAACTATGAGTGTCAAACTAGTCATAACATCCAATGTTCTCATGAATAAATTTGTTTTCCATATATAACAATAATTATGTTGATTCAATGGCGAACAAGAAATAAACCTAACGCCTCACATTAACTATGCACAACGAAAGCCACAAACTTATAGTAAAACACATCAAAATTCTAAATACGCTAAATTTTATTCTTACCTTTCTTCTCCTCTTTCTCATCAAAGTTCGCTTTCTCCACTGCATCTTTTTTCTCATTGAAGTTTAAATCACTTTTCATGTTTACATCCTTTCCAGTCACCTCCCTACCCCAAGCTTGCACCTCAAGACCTCCTCTTTGCCCCCTACCTCCTCTCCTAAACTCTTTCCCACCTCCTCCAGCCCTTGCAGCCCCATCAAACCCCACAGACTTCTGTTGCCGCCTCCAACAGACTTGCTGCAGCGCGTACAGGACCTCAGCCACCGAGAAGTATTGCTGCATATGTAAAACAGGGGTCCAATTACACCTCCTCTGCTGAATGCATCCTACCACACCATCATACTCCCCTGGCTCCCCCACCGCTCGCAAGTGGTGGCATAGAGCGTCGATCATCGCATTAGCAGCAGCAAACTCACTCTTCAACCACATCAAAAACCCATCCCTCTCATCCATTTGATAATGCGACGAATGTTGCTGGTGGTTGTACCACTGCGCCGGAATTTTCTCCGGCACCACCACAGACGACGATTGCATTGCCATATATTATATCAACAATAACCAAAATAACCTAATATATAAATATAATAATAACACCAATAATAGTAATAATCACAGTTTTTTCAAAACATACACAAAATTACACATAATATCTATATAAACATGCATCCGAAGAGGATATAATCCATTATGCTAGCTCGATCAGATTTACGAGTGCGATAAATCCGTACAAAAACTGAAATACGGTGAAAAATTATGTGCGCAAAACTTGCGCAATGTGTGAGTGATTGTAGATCTGAGAATGAGCTGAGAAACTGGAAATTGAAGAAGAAAACTAAGATCTGAGAGAGAAAATGTGGCTTGTGAAGCACGCGTATATATGTATATATGTATATATTGTGAAGCTTAGTCTTAAATGGTGGCTTTTTTTCTGCACTCACAGTGTTTGTTTTAGCTCAGTCTTCTAATACCATCTTCAAATATAGTACTATTTTCACAATTTAAAAAAAATATTGTTTAAAATATTTACTTTTCATTTTTTTATACTTTTACAATATTTACAATTAATGTCTAATTTTTTAATTTAAATTAATAGTATGCAATAAAATTCATATATAATTGAAGAATGATATAAATGTAACTTAGTTGAATATTGTTTTTTTGTTGGGCCAAAATATTTAATGAGAAAAGGAAATATTGTGGACCCAGAGTCATTTTGAAGGTTAATTTGTCAATTACATTGTGGTGAGTGTGTGATTCATGTGAACATTTAATTTGAAATTATTATTATTTTTTAATATTTGAGATTGTTAAATCAAGATTTATTTTAAAATAAGGTTTTGAGATGTATAAACTATGAACATTTAGCACTATAATTTACAATTTTATTACATGTCACTCTACGTATTGAGATTTTGGACAAAATTGGCAAAGTCAGTATCACGTGATTGTTATATATGCTGATTTGGTGAGAGAAGTCACGTGAAAAGCACATGAACTTTAAGAAAGAAAATTACTCCGCCGTGTTTTCAGAAAGAATCACGTTTGGCGAGAGAAGTCATCTGAAAAACGCACGCAAGAAAGGAAAATATTACGCCGCGTTTTGGGAAAGACTCACATGAAGATACATTTCTTAAAACTGTCGAGTATTTTTCATATGATTTTTCTGATTACATTACTGTTACACTGACATATTACTGACTACATCCAAAATTTTAACGGTGCGAAACAAATATAATAATTTGAAATACGAGATTAAATACAACGGAGTAATATATTTACTACTACAAATCAAGGACCAATACTAAAAATTGATACTTAAGTTATACCATACAGGCCATTTTGCAATGGCATGTTGTATTTATGGTCCTATTACTTATAATTATTTATACGTGCAATTATAGTTTTTAAAATAAATTAATACAAAGAAAAAGATGAAAAAACTAGTGAAAAACATGTAAAGGCATGCAAGTTATTTATCCAAAGTAAATAGAAAGATTCAAGTAATTAAATCTATATAGCGTAAGGTGTGTCCCAAGCAAAGAATAACATAATTGGTTTACAAATTAAAGTACCTAAATTAGGTGGTTTTCGAGCAATAATCACGTTTAAAAAACTCACGGTACAAGTAGGTAATTCTACGATAAAACGGGATTAAAGAATTTATCTGTAGTTCATTAAATGTAACAATCAGGATAAAATACTATCTATTCAATAGTATACGCATTACCGATTTTATTAAATTCAATCTAGTATTAATAAACTCACGTTACAAGTGAGTAATTCTACGATAAAATGGGTTTAAAGAACTCATCTGCAGTTGATTAAATGTATCAATCAGGAAAAAATATCATTCATTCAATAATATATACACTATCAATTTTAATCAGGATAAAATATCCTCCATTTAATAGTATATAAAATAATATTTTTTTAAAATTCGATCTATTATTAATAAACTCACGTTACAAGTGAGTAATTCTACGATAAAATGGGTTTAAATAGCTGATTTGCAGTTCATTAAATGTATTAATTGGGGTAAAATATCTTCCATAGTATATAGAAATATTAATTTTATTAAAATCGATATGTTATAAAATATCAAGTAAAAAAAGGGACCAAAGTGTATTTACTATTTAATTAACCCCCAAGTCCCCAACAATTATATATTTATGTTAATATATATTAGTACATATGGGCCATATTGCATGTAAAATTTATACAAATGTAGGGACCACAAGTTGACAAAGAGGTCTTTTTTGTATTGACAAGTGACAATCAATATAAATAATTAACTCCATGCATAAAAGAACATAAAGTAATTAAATTAATTAATTAATTAACAACATGAAGTGAAGAAGGCAACAAAAAGTAAAGGGATAAAATCATAAAAAGAGCATAAAAAAACAAACAAAAAAAAACTTAAATATAATGAGGTGTTAGTTTAATTTTTTTGATATGTGGTGATTTCGTAATAATGGTGATGCACATATTGTACACGAGACACGGTGCACGACACGATATAGATACGAAACACGATATTTTTAAAAAATCATAGAACACGACACGATATTAATATATATATAATATAAATTACTTGTTTATTTATAAAGCTCGATATGTTATAAAAAAGTTAATGACTCATCAATACTCATTAAGTCAATAATAAATAAAAAATAAGAGTAACTACATTTTCAACACAACACATAATATAACAAAATGAAATATTTCATTGTACAAATCGTAATGCAAATAAGTGAAATAGCAACTAGACATTAATCATCATACAAATACTGCAATACAAAGAATCTAATCTTCAATATTAGGTCAAATATCATAATAGTTTTTCACCAACTTCATCTACAAGCAAATCATGTTCCAATTCCGATTATCAAGAGGAGATCTGCAATTTCCAAATTTTCAAGAGGGAGATTTGCAATTTCTAAAATTTCAATGTCTTTAATGAACTCAAAGCATCTCCACCGACATCCTTCATTTCGGTCTCAACTTTTATATATATTGGAGTTTTTCTTAATAAATGACGTTTTTTATTTTTTAGTTTCTATAATTTTGTATTTTATATTTTGACCCCAAAATACTAATTTTTTTTTAAAGAAAAGTGGACACCCGTGTCCAAAATGTGTCGAAATATTTTTTTTCAAGGACACGTATCAGCCGTGTCCTACAGTATCGGAGCCATGTCGGAAGAATGTCTATGTCCGTGTCCGAGGAATATCCGACACCATACGTCGAGATTTTTCGAATTGTCCATACTTTATAGTTTATGATATATATATATATATATATATATATATTGTGCTATAATGGTAAATATTCAAGTATATTGTTTATAAGACTTTAAATATTTATAGCCAAATCTCACTTGAGACAATAAATATAGAAATAATAAAATCTTATTTCATATTTTGCATCATATTAAATATTTGATTGATTTAATGCCTAACATTAAAATATTATAGATGAAAACCTTTTAATATTAGAGATGATAATTTAATCATTAATAGTAAAAACAAGTCTATTTTAGCTTTTTTTTTCTTTCAAAAATTAAAAATTCACTCAATTGTCCTACATAATTGCTTTTCTCATCTTGTTTAATGAAGCAATTACTTTATCGTTCTACATTATTATATGAGATATATTATTAAATATCATCAACCAATAATCTACATACATTATTACATAAAAAAGATCTAATGATAATAAATATCATCATCAAATATATTATTACAAACTACTATATAAATAGAAAAACACTCTACAAACATAATTAATTTTGTTAAGCCCATAAATTTATTCTTTATTATATCTATTATCCAAATAAAGCCCATAATCCTATTATTAATATTTTATTTCAAATTTTACAGACTAGATTCATCTTCTGAATTTATCAATAAAATAAAAATAAACATGTCACATGGTCCTAAATAATGAAAGCAATCTTTTTTGTGTTTGAGTTGACCGAATTAAAAAAGAATTTTATGAAATTAAAGAAATTTAATATCTTTTAAATAAGGAGAATGATTTAAAAAATATTATTAATTTCCCTATCTATAGTTTTCTTTCCTTTTTTG
The DNA here is from genome assembly GCA_963669365.1 of Verbascum thapsus. Taxonomy (NCBI): domain Eukaryota; kingdom Viridiplantae; phylum Streptophyta; class Magnoliopsida; order Lamiales; family Scrophulariaceae; genus Verbascum; species Verbascum thapsus. The sequence continues at coordinate 19,424,761 of OY770105.1, forward strand.
ATTTTCTTTATAGAATCTATATAAGATAGAGATTCGAATTATTATTAGGTACATTTGAATCATTGAAAAAAAAATAGTGTAAATTTTCTCTTAAAAATATTAGTTTATTAATTTAGTCTCATAAATTATTGTTTGAATTTGTTTAAATTATAATATAGAATCAAATTTTGTTGTTTCAATTTGTTTTTAGTGTTAATCGAATTTAGATCAAATAAATTTTATTTGAGTCAAATAATTATTTTTTTTGTGGGCCCTATCCAGCCATTAAACCAGTTATAGACTCTGAAAAAACCCGCCATTACCACCAAATCCAAATCCAAACCCTCCGCGCCGCCACCACCGCGCCGCCGTGCTCATGGCCAGCCTCGCCGCACCTTCCGCCGCCATCAAGCAATCATTGTCCTCTCTCACTCTATCACCTCAAAAGTCCTCACTCCCCATCACCCAAGCCCTTACCTTCAATTCCAAACACTATCAATTACTTTCTCACTCTACCATTCCTAAGGTGCCCCAAGCGATTTCCGGAAATACATCCGCGACCTCAATCAACTCATCGTCTCGTAGAAAAGCTGCCAATCCAGTGATTGTGATTGATAATTACGATAGCTTCACTTATAATCTTTGCCAGGTCAGTTTAGTTTCCTTTTTAAAATTGTTTTGTTTATTGGTTTCATGTTAATTATATTGAGTGTAAGATAAATTGATGTGTTGATTTGGAATTTCCAGTATATGGGAGAGCTCGGTTGCGATTTCGAGGTGTATCGGAATGATGAGCTCACTGTTGATGAGCTGAAAGGGTATACACTTCTCCAGTTTTGTTCATAGAGCATTTGATTTCCTCGAATTGGTGTTTTTCTTTGCTATTTTTATGTGTTCGGTTAATTGTGTGGGCGAAAATGTGAGGCATGATTCCAATTTAGTGGAAGTTAAAATCAATGTTATATTAAGCAGTGAATGAATTTTGAATCGCAAGTTGGAATTTGATGGCGTTATGACTCGATAATGTGTGCTCGAGTTGTGATAGGCGCACGGAATAGCTAATGTATCATTGTATTTGGTATCATCAACAAATAAGTGGAAATAAATGTTAAGATACTACATTGTGATCTTGATCTCTAGATAGGCATCAAACTGATCAAACTACAAGTTTCAGCACGGTTGATGGAAAGATGTGACACTAATGTCTAAAAAGATATATAAACACATGACTAGTAAGTTTGAGATATCAATGATGTCCAATTGAACGATGAACTAACTGTTCAATTTAGCAAACAAAGTATTATGGTTCATATGTTGAAAATAGAGGCCGATAACAAAAAGGAGGTCTGGATCTGTTGAGGGTTAATAATCACCAGATTGCAAAATAAGGAACCATCAAAAGAACATATATCTAGAACTAATGTTAAATGATGCCTTTATTAAAAGAGAAAAAATGTGCAATAAAAACTGTAAATCGTTATCCTTTATTTGACTAATATGAATCCGGAATTGGTTGAATCTAATTGTCCTCTGCTTTTATATGAGAATCATGCAATGGAGTTTTATGTTATGAGTTGTTACTATAGTCTTTAAAAAGGTGGTACTTCTTGTTATAAACTAGCAAAATATATATCAAATGCAATATACTGTGGATGCCTGTCTAATCATAGCATGTATTATTGTTTTCCTTTTGAAGGAAAAATCCAAGAGGTATATTGATATCACCTGGACCTGGTAAGAATTTAATGTAATTGTGTTTTTTTCATCTTGTTGTGATTGTGTCTGCATCTGAGTTAGTTATCTTTTTGTTTCAATTTCAGGCACACCCCATGATTCAGGAATATCGCTGCAGACAGTGCTGGAACTTGGACCTACTGTACCATTATTTGGCGTGTGCATGGGATTGCAGTGCATTGGTGAAGCCTTTGGAGGTGAATTTCTATTTCCAATAGACATTTTTTATGTGTCCTTTCGTTTGAGGTGAAGGAACTAGTTCTTAGTTGTACTGTTTGCATCTTTAGCTAATTTAGGCTGCTGCAAAGAAGTGAAAGGCTGAAAGTATAAATGTATAAAATATTGTTTTGATTGTAAGACCTATAATAGATGCAAATGCATGCTCAGTGCTATCAGCTTCGGAGAATTTTCTGGATGTTATACTTTTGGATCCTTGATTTGAAATGTCAAATGACATTGAAAACTGATTGTAGGCTCCGCAGTTAGTTATATACAAATTCGCAAGTGTTGGATATTTTTGAGAAGCAATAAGGAAAAATGAAAGTAATAAGCACACATCTCCTGTTTGTTGCTATGAGATATGTTACTATTCTTACGAACTCTGAGCTCCATGTATCTGGTTCAGTTTGTCCAAAGACAGCAAGTTCACTGCATAGTCCTCTTCTTCATAAATGTTTCTGCATTGGGTCATGCTTTAGTTTTCCTTTAGCTTTTCTATCTTCCTCTTTCCCTAAATGAAGTCATTTCTTTTGCAGGGAAAGTCGTGCGATCCCCTTATGGAGTTGTGCATGGAAAAAGTTCTCTGGTATATTACAATGAGGGTGGTGAAGATGGCTTGTTTGCAGGCTTATCGAAGTAAGCAGTTTCTCATCAGTCACACACTTGCGAAGTTATTGAAGAAGTTGTTCAAGTGTAATTCTTGATAATTCTAGTTTTAGCATCAGTAGTAAAGCCTTGATTAGTATTGTTGGTGGTCTAAGTTGAAGATATGCGGATATAACCCATATTGCTTGCTTATAGATCCCGGGAGATACTCTATAGCAGTTTCCCGTGCTTAACCTTCCTGTATTTGTCACTTCTCTTTGTCATGTCGCAACTGAGTATTTTAACATCGGAAGAATAGTGTAGATATCTTAAAGGTTGATGTAGGATAATTTCTGATAATTGTTATGTAATGTGTGACTTATGATCATGGAGAAGTAAATTGTTTCAGCAAACCACATTAGGTGTAAAAATTAAAAATAACCATGTTTGTTGGCCTGACTCAGACCTTAGTGCTGATTAACCTCTTGGCTGGTCCTTGATGATGTAATCTGTGTCACTCTAAATGCCACCTATGAACTCAGAAGATATATCATGTTTGATGATGTTACTGTTCTAGTCTTCTAATATTTGCATGCCCTGTCAAGTTCAAGCATGTTGCCAAATGAAAAGTGTGTTAGTCAAATTCATATTGATTCTATGATGTTTTTTCTCAGCCCTTTCACTGCCGGTAGATACCATAGCCTTGTGATTGAAAAGGAAAGTTTTCCAAGTGATGTCCTTGAGATAACGGCATGGACGGAAGATGGGTTAATAATGGCTGCTCGTCACAAAGTACATAGATATCTACAGGTGATACTTTCAGTTTCACTCAGCTACATTTTTGGAGAAAAATTACTCTGCGCATCTTATTTCCTTAATTTCATCAATATCATATACATTCACTAAAATGCTACTCTTGTGAGTTATGTGAACCTACTATACCCACCACATAAGGGGTTAGGTTTGGACCTATGTGGTCAAGCTTTGGTTTAAGTTTAGATCCTATGTGGGACCAATATGTGGTCTAAACGTTGATTAATAGATTCTAAATTAATCCTTTAAGATATGGACAGTAGTATTTCTAAGTTTTCTGGAAAACGTAATTCTTTAAGTATTTCAAAGAAATGTCTTCCAAAGATAGTTCATGAGGTGTATCAGTGTATTAGAGGTCTAAATCATTATCATACTTTTTTGATGGTATATAACCTTTTTTTCCTTCTTTGAACTTGTGTTTTCAAAAGAGTTGGCTTAACCTTTGGTAGAAGAGTTTGAAACCCGAGTATATATCACAGATGTTATTTTTGTATATTGCTATATGATAAATAATTGTATTACTGAAAATAAGGTTATATATTATAGTATTTCTGTATATCTATGATAAATAATTGTATTACTGAAAATAAGAATTATATATTATAGTTCAAATTATTTCACTCGCCTTCCATGCTCCTCATTTTCGCTCCTCAGCTTCCGAAAACTCTGCTTTGCGTATCTTCCAACAGGATAGCTACCTTCTCAACACTCGTCTACCTTCTCAGGCCCGTTCCTTTTTTTGGTCCCGCTGATCAATTTTCGCATAGCTTTATGACTTTTTAGATTTACAATAAAAATTGATATTATTTGAATAGATTATAAAAGGAGCACAGCTGCAGTAAAACATAAAAGGACTAATTATGAAAATATTAGTTACAAACTATCATTACTAATCTGAATGTGTATTCTTATTTGCATCGAAATATTTCTTGTGCGCTCAATCAGTTACACTTGCCCAGTATTATCATTCTTCAATTTATCTGTTTTCTGCTGTTTCAACTAAGGCGAGACTTACACTTTTCTTCATATTCCTGGATAAACGCAGGGAGTTCAATTCCACCCGGAGAGTATCATTACTGATGAAGGGAAAACCATAGTGAATAATTTTATCAAACTGATAGAGAGAAAGGAAGCTGAATCCGAGAGCTAGAGAGTACATCACAACTCAAAATTCATTTATATCAGCATCGTTTGTTCTTGAACGAGGAAGGTAAGTTTGAAAAGCTATTCGACTAATTTCCAGAAGTGCTTCAAAGTATGGGTGAATTTTCTTCTGCTTAAGGAGCATAGGTGTTCTAAAATTTGTTGCTGCATTTAGAGTTTTTTCCAGTTTGGATAAAGTGCTAATATTCTTTTTCATAGTTTGCAAATCATGAACTAGGTGTTTGAACAAGTTATGATGATTTAACTATCCCCGATTGTTCGTTTATTTATTTCTTTGGTTGTTTGTTATATATTTGTCTGAAGGGATATCGAATTCATTTGTTAAAGCCCTTTGGAAAGGCTCGGTTTCAAAACCGTAATTTTAAGGGTTTCACAACTAAGTAATAGATACTGCATGATGAAATTGTATTATTGGTGAGTTTTAGTCTCATTCTTTACGAGCAGTATACATGCGGTCCTTTTAAAAATTGTCCCTCATTTTCAAATGCATTTTGCGGAGAGTGCCAAATAAAAGTTTTTTTGTATTCGATAAGTTTTGAAGCTCGGCTCGAGCTCGTGTCGATTAGTAAAAAATAATAAAAATATGTACAGAATAATCAAACTACGAACTATGTGAGCTCTACTTGTGCTCGGCTCTATCAAAGCTCGTTTGAGCTTGGTTCGATTAACAATCGAATTAAAGCTCAAATACAGTTTTGAAGCTTTATTATAGTTTAAGCAAGCTTGATCACTTATGTATTTGGCTTAATTCGACTGATTTACATCAGACAAAAAAAAATCCAAAATTAATGAAGAATGACCAAATGTGCAATAATTTTTTGTACTATTGAACTTGCCCATAAATTTGGAGGAATATCCCTATTCAATGAGACTATAAAATCAAATATTTGGGGTAAACTGCATATGGTCAAATTAAATGCAATTTTCAGTGTTTTTATAGTGTTAGATCCATGTCTATTTACTCCATCACTAACCTTCTATCCAAGCCAATTTACACCCATTAGTTCCCTAATTGAGAATAGAAAATCAATTATCATCTCAAATTGATTTTTTTTTCAATTTAACTATGTTTTTGGTCGTTACCACTCCATTTAATTATAGAAAATTAATATGTTTTTGAAAGGAATTTTAGTTAAATGGATTTTATTGGAGGTCAAAGAATATATTAGATTTGCTTTTTTGGAAGTGATGAGAAGCATAACAAGTGATAGATTGAGAATAAGTTAAAACTCAAATCTATTAAGTTTTAGTGAATTCTTTATTTTTTTTGAGAGAATAATTTAGTGTTACTTCTTCTCAACATATTTGAAGAATTCTATAAACTTAATAATACGTCATTTTGTCAACCTAATTATTGGACTATATATAGTACATGTCTAGAAAGTGTTTGTAGGGATATAGGATTATATTATTATCTACCATTCTGATTAATGGGGCCCATATGTCCTAGCAAATTATAAATAGGCAACTATTTTATCATTCAAATTAAACTATTAAAACATAAATGAAACCAGCAATATATAGTAGTTGATATCTTTATATTTATTTTAGAAATAAATGTATAGGCTCCAAATCTTTATTAAACGGATACTTAACCTATTTGAAATACTTTTTTTAAAACAAAAAAATAAAATAAAAATGTGTATGCTTTGGATTCCAGTGAGTCATATTATTTAAATAAATATTTATCAGAAGTAGACAAATCTGACCTTAATGACTGCACAGACCAACAGCTCTTTAAATTTTGGACATTAAATAAAGTAAAAAAAAAAAAAACATCCTTATAATACATTTACTCATTAGACAACATATAAATTTTCAAATAATGGAATCCTATCCCCAACCACCCCACTTATATTAATTATATTCAATATGCAATATTCTCTTTATTGAACAAAAGGGTCCTGTCATAATATATTATAGTACACAAATCAAATCTCCAAATTAAATTTATGAATCCAAAGATATATATATATATAGTAATAATACCAAATAGAACTAAGATGGGTACCTAAAGGTATGATATATATATATATACATACATATATACCCCATCTTATAACCAATGGCCCATATATTCTCTTCTTTCCTCTATTCACATCCCAAAATGAAACCTAAAAACCAAACATAGAAAACAATATGAATCTTAATCGAAAAGACGAGAATGCCCTTATGAATATATAGAAATTACAACAACCTCATCAAATGAAAGACGACCCCACCCCAGCCCGCCCGGACCCACCACGGTGGTGCCTCTTGCCACGGTGGCGGTGGGACCCACCGAACGTCGTGGGGTCGAACCCTCTAAGCCCTTCGGCCTCCTTCGGATCGATCACGCACTCGGAGGGTGGGCCCGCGTATCGAGAACGATCATAGCAATACGAATATTGCATGTAAGTTTTTCTAAAGCTCGCCATTTTCGTCCTTTGCTCATGGGTCAAACCCGACGGGAATTTGGGCCCGTCTTCGCATTTGGACGGGTCAATGGGGTCAACGGCACATCCGTGGAGGACGAAATCGGAAAATTCGGCAATGTAAGGGGCATATTTGTAACTTACTCTGTATTTGCCTCCATTTGTGGCCCAATCAGAGCCATCCCATATTGTAGCATACAAAGACATTGGCTTTGAGGGAAAATCCCCACCCATTGCCTTTGTCCTTTTGATCTCTCTAATAGGAACATTATCAACATAAAAACTGCAACAAAAAGCAAAAAAAAAAAATCAAAAAATAATAACCAAAAATGCAAATTTGTGGGCAAATATTGTATCATTAAAAGTGTAAATCATAAAGAGAAAATTTTGTAATATATATTCTTAAATGAACAACAGTTTAATCCACAAGCATCTTTGATCTATTATCCAAAGTTTTAAGATGAATATAAGTTTTTTTTTTTCAGATTTGGCTGCAAATGTTGAATAAGATTGTAATGATGAGAGTAAAGATAAAATCTTTTTGCAAAAATAAATGCCTAAAACACATAAATCTCATTGTTTCTGTTTAAGGATACAACACAACACATTACATATTCCAAGCCAAGAACTAAGGCTAAAAAGTAGCATAGGATGCTAAAACATTACATATGTATATATCATAGAAAAGGAAAAATCATGCTTTTTTCACCACTAACACATGAAAACATAAAAAATGGGAATCCAAAAACAGTACAAAAACAGAAAATCCAAGGAAAATAAACCAAAAGCTGTTTTCCACAGAGATGAGCATGCAATTTATATAAAGGGATAATAAAATTTATATATTTTATTGAAGGGTTTTTTTAGAATTTCTTACATTATAAGATTTTCAGTCCATAAGATAGTGTATTGGTGGAAATCCTCAGATGGATCAAACCAAAGGCCATATCTTTCTTCTCTACCAATGCTTGTGCTTCCATTTCCATAGATGTTTGTCTGAATTCTCCAGTCTTTTCCCCTTATATTTCCCAAGAACTCGAAATCGATTTCGTCGTGATTTTTCTCATATATGTCACCATTTGACATCTGTAATTCATTAATGAATAAATCCATCATAGTGTAAAACAATTAGGCCATAAGTTTATACATGAAATTCACATAAAGATGCATATAACAATACATGTTGATAATTGTATGATTGTAGTAAAGAACAAATGCCCCTCAAATGCTTATTGATTTTATGTAACATCAGAGATTTATTTGAAATTTACCAGTATTTATACTAAAACATATAACAAATCAAAGATTGAATTTTTGACCAAATCAACAGTACTAATCAAATTAAATAAATAAAAGCAAAAGAAAAAAGACTTGTTTTTTCAGCAAATTATCACTTACATAAAAGGCAACAACAACACCAGCAGTGTAATCTGAAGGCAGCTTAATAGAAGCACTGAAATACCCATGAAGGTAAAGGTCTTGTGACACAAATCCAGCACCTACACTCATACAAAAATCCATCAAAAATCCAATCTTTACAATAAAAACCCACAAAAAATAAGCATTAAAATCTGAAGCCAATTTACAAAACAACCCAATAAATCAAAAAAAAAAAATTACCTGTTCTTTCATCTAAAGAGATGTGAACTGATTTGCCATCTTTGAGGACCATAAGGTTATCATTCCCAAAGAGGTGTGAGTACCCTTCATCAAAAGATAGTATTGGAAGATTCCCTGAGAACCCATTAACAGATAGCACTAAAATCGCATAAAACAGTACGAATGTGACAGTATTCATTGAAAAATTCATGGTTCAAAAAAATGGAGCTCTTTTTGTTGATAGTTTTTGAAGCAAATTTTGGATGAAAGGTTTTATAGAGATTGTTGTGTAGTGTAGAGTAAGAGAGGCGTATTATAGAAGCCAAACGTTTGTGTGAGAGAGAGGAGGAGAGAGAGAAGTCTCAATCTCTACAGCAGAGAGAGAGAGATGAGAAGAGAAGGAAGACAACGGGGAGTGTGAATTTATTGGGTGGTGAAGTGAGGTTTTGAACCCTTTCTCTATTTTTCTACTATTATTTTTATTTATTTATTCTATTTTTGTTAGTATTTATTATTAGTAGTAGTAGTAGTAGTATTAATATTATAATTAGTATTATTATTTAAGCTCTTTTCGTTTTTTTTAGAGATGGGTATGGAGACAAGATTTTCTATTTTAAATCGTGTTCTATTTTATAATCAATGTGTAAAATAATGTATCAAAATTTTACAAATGTTAAAGATCCTTTAATAAGTGTATTTGTGAATTATACGAATTAAATATATAAATACGTGGAATAAGAATTTGGAATATAAAATCTTATTACATGCGGTGGGGTTGTTTTCTATTTGGTATAATTATCCTAGTTAGTTAACTAAGTGACTACAAGATTTGTTGTTCGATACGTGTGCGTATATTAAAAGATTCATGAGCATAAAATCAAAGATACTGATATTTGAGCAGCATTTCGAGTAACTCTTTTGTCTAAAGAAACACGTATCGCATCTTGTACTGACACATGGATAACTATTTGGGAATATTGTAATAAGAATATCGAATAAAAGATTCGGGAATAAAAAATAAACGAATTCGTGGATTATGAGTATAATACGAATAGATAAATTATTTGAGAGTAAAATATGACTTTATTTTTATATTGTAGGATAAATTACTTGTAATCGTTGTTAATTTTATAAAAATTATATTTTATACGAATTAGTAGTTGACAATAATTAGTTTTTAAATAAATTATTAACATATAAATGTATAAACTCAATAAGTTTTTATAAAATTAATTATAATTCAAATTTTAAAAGATATCTTTATTAATATTAAAATGTTAGCTATCAAGCATATACAATGTGATATGTAAAGTACTTGGTTTAAATGGAAATATAAATAATAGACCCAATAATTCCCAAGTTTATTACGATTCTATATTAGTAAGTATTTTCAAATGTTCCATACTTAAATTTGATTAGTAAAAAAATGCATATTAAAAATACAAGTGAAATTAATGTTACATAAACTTATAAACTTCCTCATTATTTTATGGAGAATTATTAATTATATGAAGCAATATAAAAACAATAGAAGTCAGAACAAAATGAGAATGTCTTTTTATATTCTTTAAGAATAAGATTAAAGTAATAAAGTTATTTATTATTTCAAGAAAAATTATAAAATTTAACCACTTGTCATAATTAATTAATTAATTTGGAACTGAATAGATACGTTTAGGAGTTATAATCGCATTTAAGAGACTGTTGACTTATGACTAATCCCACCTGTATATACACAAACATCAAGTATGGCTTTTCATATAACAATTAATAAGTGGAATCCGTAATTATTATTAAAAATTCATTTTATTGATTTGTAAATAAAAAAATTCCCAAATATGGAACAAAATAAATCATATAGAACGCGTAAAACATTGTTCATTTGAATTTTTTTGTAAGATTACATAATTACATATTTAGCTAATGATTCCACTATAGAAAACGAAATTAAATTGAATTATAAAATATAATTGAGAATTTATATAATAGTTGAATTCAATACGATCAATTTTTTTTATAAACAATTAAATGATGTGAACATCTAATATAGTACAATAAATCGACTGCATTGACCTTAACATATTGTAAAATTACTCGGATCTATTGAATCTAATTAAGGTTATTTTTATTTTCTTGATGGAAATAATGGTATTATAATAATTATGACATTATGACATTTCCATAATTTAAATCAACAAAAATAATGGGAAAAGTTATTCTCCAATAATATTTATATAAAAAAGAGAGATTAGAGGAGAATAATTCATGGTTAAGAAATATAAACAAAACATTTAAACACTAATCCCAATCCTCTTTATTTGATTTATTAATTATTATTCTACTTTACCTTTTGATTATTTGGCTTTATCTCCTCCCAAAGTAATCTTTTATATAAAAGAAATGAACCATCAAATTCAAATCTCAATGTCTTATAAAAGGAATAAAGTGCCTAAATTGTTACCATAAAACATAAAGTTACCTTCAAATAAAATAAAGTGGCTTTCACAAAGAAAATTAATTAATTAAATATATATATATAAAGAAGTGTTTAGAATCATTAGGCCTGAAAACAATCATAAGATGAGTTTTTGGGACCAAAAAGAACTTTGCCTTTTTTCATTTTACTATCATTTATTATAAAGTTGCAATTAATTTATTATTAATATAACTGCTTTTCCTCAATGCATGATACAAAAATACAAATTCCTCGTAATAATTAGCAATATTAATATAATTCTGCAATGTCTCTTTATTTATTTTGAAAATTTTGATTGCATTTTCTTTCACTTTTTAAGTTAAAAAAACACTTGTATGTATCTAATATTTATACTATATAAGAGGGCAAAATAAAATTTCATAGTATTTAAATATAAATAGTATTTTATTTCACGAATTAAGTAGTATTTTTTAAGTAAGATATTATTTTTTTAAAATAATAGAAATAGAGACAAAAATAGAGGTTGGAAGGGATAACTTCGGGCTTAATTGGATGACAACTTCATCCCAAAAAAAATTTATTCAAAGCAAAAAATTCTGTAAAGTTGCAATAGTTTGGTTGTTACGAAAAAATTCTTCAACAAATTCTCTCAAAATTTTAGACAATTTTGAAGAAATTTTTGCAAGAGAAAGAGAAATTTTTTGCTCTTACTATTCATGATTTGACAGTTCACATAATCGATTTGTAAGATTTTTCCGACTATTTTTCAACTCCAAAAATCAAATTAATCACATATTCTAATGTAAAATAATACAACGTTTAAAATAAGATCCATTATGACTATTTTTTGACATCTAAATCAACGATTTTGACTAAATAATTTACTATAAATTATATTTAAATAATAATTTCAATAATTTTTTCACAACAAAAAAAATATCACATCAACTATAATCATTACATATTTTTCTCTTAAAATTTTGTTTCATACACACATCTCACAACCTATTTCTTATTCCTAAAAAAAAAAAAATCTTACTTTTATCATGAAAAATAATTTTCAGAGATGGATATTCCATCCAATTAAGCCCTTCTTGTCTGTTCTCTATTGACCATACAACCTCCCCAGGCGCCGCCCCTTGTGAAGGTAGTGCTCTCTATTACCAAAACTACCCCTACCAATACCAAAAATTACGGATTTGCCCTGGATGATTTCATTTAATATGATTGAAGCTGAATGAATCAAATCGAGTCGAATAAGTTTTAGTTCGAGTTTTGTTTAATTATTATTAAAGTTTAAAATTTGTATTAGAGTTGTGCTGAATTTTTATTTGAATCGAACTCAAACGATTTTAATAAAATCGGACACTGATTAAGTTCAACTTGTTTCCTTTGTATATATTTCAATTTTTATTAATCGATTGAGCTGGAATCGATTTTCAAAAGTTATAAGTATAAAATATTTTTCAAATATGGATTGATATGTTAAAAAGTCAAGTTTAAATATTTTTTTAACTCAATATCAAATCAAATATCAAGTAATTTAATTCATTTTTCGATATTTTATGGAACAAAATGGAGAAATAGGGAACGCCATTGCCAAACGAGTTACTAGCGGGCTTGGCGCAAGCCTCAGGATATGTTTTCAAATTCAATTTTTAAGATTTTGAATAAAAAAATATTAATTTCGTTTCGCTGAAATTATTTCTATTCAAATTTAACTTTTCAATCTCCTGTATAACTATTTATTGATCAATATTTCTATCTTTCATATAATTATTAATTATTCATCATTTACTACACTAATATTTTTCTCTTTTTTTCTATATTTCATATTTTACAATTAGATAGCTATTATAAATCAATTGATCAATATAACTTGACATATTGTATTTTAAATTCATCTATTCTTTAAAAAAATATAAACGAATTAAGTTGGATGACATGGAGACAAATTAAGCCACATAGGAAGAACTAGCCGTTGCCACGTGGGACCCACTTGCCAGAGGTGGTCGATAAGTCAAGACACGGGTAGCGAAATCTAAGGAACTTTTAGCACGAAGTTAACGGCCGTTAACTTTGCCGTCAATTCGGTGAAAAAGTTAATCATGCGTGTGTTAAGAGTGCTGAGCTGGAACCCATTTTCTTTATTTTATGTCCTCTTGTTTTCTATAGATTATTCAAGACTTTATAATAATAATAAACAAAGAAAAAATAATTGGAATAATTTAATCATGTATAGTTCCCTAATTAAATAACTTTTTTTTTTTGTACTTTTATGGCGTTTCACCTTTTTTATATTTTATAAAATTTTTGAAATTGATGTGGAGTTTTCAATAATATTTAATTAAGTTTAAATAAAAGACGCGACAATATAATAAAATAGAAGAAAACAAGTAAGAAAATAAATTTATTGTGATTACAAGGGTTAAAAGGAAAACAAAGACAAGATATGGGTAGACAATATGTAACGGATAAATTATGGATAACAATTTAATACACTTGATTTCATTAAATATTTAATTGTTATTATGTAAAGAAATATATAATTATATAAATTAGCACAATAACTATCACGTGGTGTATGAACACTAAATTCTTTCGGGCCATATAAAAAAATGTGAGAAATAAAGTTAATGCTTATATGATACTTTAAATTGTATAAGAAAATAAAGTTGTACATACGCTATCAAGTATCAACTATTATTTGTAGCGCAATAATAAAATTTTGATCTTGATATAAGTGATACATATTTTATGCCATATATTCAATATTTAAGACATTTTAATTACTTCTTGGGTACAATATTTTTAAGATATTATTATCCATACCTTGATACATTTCTTAATTACATATCAATTTAAATTAAATTATGAGATGCATACATTATATAACATCTTATTCTAAAACCAAGCTTGCAATTTTAAAAATTGTCAAAATTATATGATAAATTTAATTGAAATAGCATTAATATAGGGACACTTTTTCATAAATGAATTTAAGAGCAAAAGGCTCCACAAAATCATTGTCAGAACATGCGAGTTTGTGTGTTGATTAGATATGAACGGCCACGTAAGTGGGTCGGAGCGCCCAATTTAGGCCTATCCATATTTGGGGTCACATACATGTAAAAACAAACCCCACCACTTTGAGAACATATATTAATTTCTCATTCTTTTTTTATAAATAAAAAATGATAATTTCACTTTTTAAGATTAAAAAATCTATAGTGATAGAGATAATAAAATGCGATAAAATTAATTTGTAAGGAAGTTACTATATTTATCGTAAGTTATTGAGTTCGATTTTCTTTATCGATCAGAAGATATATATTAACTATGATGCACGAATACTTCGAAAAATCGTCCCGTATCGGATACGGATACGGGTAGGATACGGGGTGGATATGTGTCGGATACGTTTTTGAAGTATCCAAAAAAAAAAAGGATACGATATCAGATACGAAAAATATGAGTATCCGAAACGTTTTAGATACGACTATTTTTTTTATTTATTATTATTTAATACTTTTTGGTCAAAATTATTTTTATTTTTTGTTTTGTAGTGGCTTTCCTTAAAAATTATAAATTAAAAACATAGTTTAATAAAAAATCATGATTAATTGGAAAGATATTTAACTTAGAAACGAAAAATCCTCATTTCACCTTTTGGTATTTATTCATTGCAATTTTTTTCAGTGCAACTATGATCAAAATCCCTTTTTTTTTCCTCAACTATGATTGAATTATCTCATTACACCTTAATGTCTTCAAGTAAATTATTTAATATTTAGGGATATTTTTATAATTTTTTTTATATATTTTGTTGTTATGCTAAATATGAAAATTGAATAGTAAACACATCGTGTAAAAAAAAATTGAAAAGTTAGTATTTCCATTTTGAGTAATTGATCGAACTACTTGATCATTTTATTGCACATATTTATGATTATTGTTTTTAAAAGTTTTATATATTTAGTAATTATTTAAATCAATTGATTATCAAATTCATTAATAATGATTGTAAAATAATTCAATTTTTATAATATATCATCGTATCCTCATCGTATCGTATCTGATACTTTTAGAAATTTTTATATTTCGTATTCGTATGGTATCCGTATCCCCGTATCCGTACCCGTGCATCATAGTATATTAATATATGTAGGGGTGTTCACGGATCGACTAACCGACCGAACCGAACCGAAACCGACCCATTCGGTTCTAACCGAAACCGAACCGATTAGTGAGATTAATTAAGTTTTACAATTCTTCTACAAACTTAAAATTGAAAGTAAAAAATTAGGATTAAATGAGTTAAGTTGTTATATATTTCAAATTGACCCCTATATTATGAAATATATTATATTTAGCCCAAATAAATCGGTTACGGTTCGGTTAGACTAACCGACCCCAAATAACCGAACCGTAACCGAAACCGATTTTGGGTCGACTTGACTCAACTCTACTTACACCCTTAGATCTAACATAAAACTCGTAACTTTGGCTATTAGATGCTATTACATGTCCAGTATCACATGATTTATCTATCAAATTTAAATTTACCAAAAAATATATATATATTATGCGATTGAATTATTATATAAGTATAAAAGTCTAAAAATACTATCAAATACATAATGTTATAAACTATATTTACAAAATATTCAATTTTTAATTATACAAGAGAACTTAAATTCTTATTACTAAAAAATAATTAAACAAATTCCGTGTTTGGAAGATGATGCAATTGTAAATCATTTTCAATATCAAAAAATGATGATCAGATTGGTGGAAAGAAATGAACCTTTCATTTGTATTTGATAAGTCAAAATAATTTCCCATTATAAACAAACATATAATAGTCATTTTCAAAATAAATAATAAATTAATACCAAAGATAATGATGTGACAACTTGGTCTCATCATGTCTAGGCTGTAAGCAAATATATTTTCGAAAGTATGAATCATTGTGTTGGTCCTCAAATCCTTTTGTGATGGCCCTACTTTATACATACTATGTTTTCATTTATTTTTGTGAAAAAATAGTGACAATTAGATCATACAAATAAATTTAGTAATGGGTTTGGTAATTTTAATTTAAAAATTTATTCTAATATATACGTACAATCTTTCGATTGGAACCATGCACCAGTGATCATGAGTCAAATCGATTCAAAAATTACCTTATTCAAATTTGAGAAAATTCGATCTCGGATTGAATTCAACGAGTCCAGGTTTTCAAAGCAACCGAACTCGAACTCAAAAAAAACTTTTTCACCGGTTCATGAGCCAATATTTTTTATTAATTTATACTTAATAATATATAATATGTTACAATAATATATTATTATAATATGTATATATATAAATAATGATATACTTAATATGAATTATAAGATATATAAATATAAAATTTCTAATATATTAATAAAATAAATATTTTTTAAGCTCGATTTAAGATTTTTCTATCAAATTCAGCTTGTGTATAAAAAAATATAAAATAAGGAAAAGTAAATAGTTGGAACAAAATTTTGTTATGGGAATGACCAAACAAAATGTCATGTCTTTTCAAATTGAGTGGAAGTTAAGAAATGTCATGTCTATGAAATTAAGTTGAAAATTAGTTCATTATACCAAACTATTTCATTTTCTACGTGAGATATTATTGTACTTTAATATATGTGACGTATTGGCAACTAATTTGGTGTCTCATCTAATAATTATACATATTCATAATTTAAATCCCATTAAACTCTGTTATTATGAAAATGGTAATAAATAATTTTATAATTATAAATTATGATTATTGGTTTTTCATTAATTCTATTCAAATAAGATAAATTTGTTAATTAATCTTGTAGTCATAGAGGGTTGTAAAACGGGTCTTTTATATTTTGAAATTAGCAATTGAGGGATATTAACTATTAAGAACTCACTAATTAAGATGGGTTTTCTTTTTCTCCGGAAAATTTTCATTTATCAAAATTGTGTAATATATGTTGATAAAATATTTATCTATCTCAATCTTTAAAATTTAATTTAAAATATATTTTATTATTTTCAATTAAGGAGATTATCTTTCTGTTTTTATATTTTGGATCTGCTTCACTAAATTACCACTTAGTCTATTAGTAAGGTGGAAAACAATAGTAGTTTGCTCGATCACCCATCCTCTATCAAGAGAGGCAACAATGTTTCTCTTATTTAATTGGATTCATTTTTTGACTTCTTTTAATGTTTACATATGTCGTTTGGCACACAGTTTTATATTACTCCTTAATCTCAAACTTTTCACATTTTGTAAATCAACAATCACTTTTAACTCTTTGTTAAAACATCTCAATTCCAATAACTAATTTCTCTTCCTAACTTCTTTTATTTCTCCATAACTCCCACAAATTCATACCATCATAACTCTCGGCTAATGTCATCTCAATTTTGTGTGATTGATGTATGTGGAATTCATATAGATGATTTTTTTCCTTTTTATGTTTTGTTAAGTTATTCAGATTTTCATATATAAGTTTATGCTTTTTCAGATTTAGATTAAATGTGATTTGAGGGTGAAGAAGTTGTAAGACGTGTGGAATAATATGTGTTGCTAAACATTTTAAATTTCTAGACAAAGAGTATAAAAGGAAAAAAATCATGTCGTATGCGTAAAGTATGACGCCAACTTTGAAAATACATTTTGGGTTGAAGTCAGCTAAAGAATAAAAAATTAAGTATATTTAATTACTTTTCATTATTTGTAGAGAAAAAATTCTATTTACAATATGAGTGAGAACAAAAATATATTTTACATAGGTGACTTGGATGATGTGATAAATAATACTTTTATATGTTAGGTCATATTTAATAAAAAAAATTAAAATGATATGACGTGCGTAGCACGGGGCACACACTAGTATTAAATTAATTGTAAGTAGTTCAAAGGTTAAACCACTTTATTTCTTTCCAATATTTTTTTTATTATAATCAAAATATTATGCATAGATGTTAGTTGATATAATAGTTTAAAATTTAAGAAAATTTGTGATCTAATGCAATTTTTTACTTGACATTCATATGAAGTTATCATAATAATATAAATATTAAACCATTCTATTTTTGTCAATAAACAATAATTCTATTTAAATTTTATATAGTATATGAACTTTTTTAGTTTTTTAATCTTTAGATCCTATGTCTGCATTTTAGAATTGGGATGGTGAAACTTGGCTGTGTTAGGTGTTTTTTGTGATGAAATAATAAATTTTTTGACTAAGACTTGCAAATGAACGTGTAAGCATATGCATTATGCATGTCTAGTTACACTTGCAAAATTTTCAAGGATATTCAAAATTTAAATTTAATTTTAAAAGATAAATTATGAAAATTTATAAAAATATGTGGAAATTTACAATAAAACTCCGGTTAACTAATTATTATAATTTACATCTTTTTACATTAACAATATCTTATATATAATATATGAGTAATTAATCTTATTAAATAGCATGAGTAAAGTTGACAAACTTGCAAATAAAAACATTGAGATTTATGCATAATCGATTGTTCAAATTAACTTTTACCGTCATAAATGTACAAAAAAGTAAACAAAAAAGCAATTATTTTCGTCGAAATCCCTATTTTCTAAATAGAAAATTACAATCTCTTGGTCAGTTTCGTAAATAACGAATCACATTTGTTATATGATTAATATTTACATTCTTAACATAGTTATATATTAAAATGCAGTTGTTTTAGTAAATATTTATAATGTTTTCAACATTTAAATACCTAAGTTTGCTTGAAAAATTAATTAAAAAGACATTTAATTTCTTTCCATATTAAAGTTCAATGGACAACCCACATAAAGTCAGCAAAAGAAGCCATATATATGTGTGTATTTTTGTGTGAATATTTCACAGTTGTTGACAGTTAAGTATGGGTTGGATTAATGGTGTGACATTTTTGATCATATTCATGCTCAAATGTCAACTTCAATTAACTTTTTTTTCTAAATTTTATCTTGTATATTGGCTATATATATATTGGGACCCTACAAAAAGATAAATACTTTGGATGAGAGGCTGGGAATTTATAAAAATTAGGGTCCCCTACATATAAAAATGTTAGGATTAATATATATAATATAATATATAGTTATATATATACATATAAAAGATAATGAATTTGGAGGGCCCAAGGCGTTAGAACTTAGTGCAAATCAATGATATTTTTAACAAAGAAAATTATTAAGTTTTTGGCTTCATTATTCTGGATTCATCATGATTATACAGCTTGGCTTCTGAATTATGATATTACTACCACCCAATTCAAAAAGAAAAAAAAAAAGAAGAGAAATATCTACATTGCACTTGCTTTATTTTAATTTTTTTTCTGAATTTTAATCATATACAAGAAAAATTAGTATAGTGATAAAATGAGAAGAATGATATTTAAAATGGTCATTAATTGATGATGTGTAATTAGTGACAAAATTATTATATTGTTAAGGTGATACTCTTCACAAGTTGATGAATAGGGTAAGAACCAAGAACTACTTATAGGTTACAAAATACCCTATCAATTAGGTCCTTTTTTAGCCTTTTAATTTATTTTCACGTCAGAAACTCAAAATTAATTTGTGGAGATACTGTTACTCAAAGTATTGTCGCTCGTTTTTGTAATCTCTTTCAAAAATATTTTCTGCATCGATACGAACAATATTGAATAACAATACTCTTACGGCAATGACTAATTCGATTACCAAAAAAATCCCATATTTATCATCTCCGTCAAAGCAATTAACTAACTTCTTTAGCTTCTCAACCTATTCTCAAAAGCTCAAAACTAATCTCTCGAGGTACTGTTATTCGAAGTATTATTAGACGCACATTCATAAGGACAATATTGAACAATAATACTCTTACTAGGATAATGGTTAATCAGATCAAAAAAAAAAAAAAAAAAAAAAAAAACCATACATCATCTTATTCAAAGCAATTTCGTTTCCATGAAAAACTATCCCGCCAAAACTTTGAAATAAATCGACATAGTTCACAATAATACACTATTTAACTAACCTATTTAGTTTCTCAGTGTGTTCTCTAGTTCAAAACTAATTTCTAGAGGTATTGTTACTCGAAGCAGTATTATCAGACGTAATTGTATGAACCTCTTCCAAAAATATTTTCTGAATCCAACGGTTAATCCGATCACTAATTTATAAAAAAATAAAAAATTATTATTTAAATAAAAAATCCAATATTCATCATGTTATCAAAGCAATTGAGTTTCCATGAAAAAATGTCACTCCAAAAATATGAAATAAACCCAACATGTGAATTAAGGCTATTTCAAACTATGTGTAGAGCTACTTTAATCCTAAATAATAATAGTAATGTCCAATTTTATCCAAACAAACCCTATTTTGCTTTTTCTCATGTGGAGCTTAGAAAATATATATAGGTCTACCACAACATGTCTGCACAGTATAGTTTGATCATTATCTAAATGTACAATTTTTTTCAATAATGAAAAATGATCAATTTAATTAGGTAAATGATATTGATACTCCAAAAATATTATCAACAATTCTACTATTTAATACAAATTTCTTACTAAAAATAGTGAGAAATCGAGCTCGATTAGTAATTTTTGAAGTGTCAATATCAAGCCCAATTAATTATCCCGTTTAGATAATATCAAAATATGGAAAAATTAATTGATTGTACAAAGAAATTATAGTCGAAATAGAACAAATACGCGAATGAGAGTGAAATGCAATAGATCAAGACATTTATCTCTTAGATATACACGAATAATTAAAATGAAATGCATAGTGATTTTCATGAAAAATAATGTTATATACCAATTTTTATATGTAATAATTTACATTGAAAATACTATAATAATTTTTTCGATTATTTTTACTATGGTTGTATATTTATGAATATAGAAAATAGTACCTACCATATTAAGAAAAAAATATTGTGTGCATTGGTCAAATTGTGGACCACTTTCCTAAATAATAAGGTATTTAATTTCATTTTTTTATATGCTTCTAAATAGAAATATACTCAATTACTCAATACTCATTGCACGGGTATATAATATTAGTAAGTGGATTTGATGATCTTCCTATTCCATCATAGTAATAATTACTATCCCATTATATTTTAAAAAAAGAGTATCATGGGGTTTGAATATTTTATTTATCATCATTAGGAAATTTTATTTAGTTATGTTATTAAATTGATTAACAATAAAATAAATTATCACAACACGTATTGGTGGTCCAATAAAATAAATTTTAATGCAGTCATTGTGATGAATTTTTGTAAGTTCAAATGTGATATGATCATATTAAAATTAAATCTAATCATTATTTGACAATTAATGGGAAAATAATTGTATGAAAATTGACACAATCACTTAGTAATTACATCTGTATTGATACTAAGATCATTGTACATGGGCCAATTGTTATTAGTAGCAACAATTTAAAACACCATTTTTTGTTATTGTTAATTTTTGTAAAAAAATTCAAATAATAAATTATTTAAGTGATACTATATAGTATATACCATTTTTTTTATGTATCACCGATTTTTCATCTCCCTGAATTATGATTAATTTATCAGTCGCAATTAATTTTTTTAATACATTTACAACATTCATACTTTTTAAATCAAGAGACTGAAAAGAATAGTTGATATTAAAATGATGGTATATAATAATTATTTTTTTGGAATATATCTCCTTAGTTTAATGATAATTCTTTATTCATTTACATTATTTTTGGGCCTTTTATATGTAACCCTACTATTCCTTTTTCTTTTTCTTTTTTGGTTTTGGGCTGTTTGTTTTTCAGTCCACTTTTAATTCTGGTATTGGACCTAAATAACATGGATTATTTTATGACAATAAGTTTGGACTCTCTTGTAATGTGAAATAGATTGAAATAAAGGGCAAAATGTAAATTGATGCCATAACTTGATTTATTATTCTTGATTTATCAAGAATATAAGTAGGAAAATCTATAATGTTATATATGAATTTTAGCTATCAAATTTATTGCATTATTTTAAAGTAAGTTATACTAGTTATTATTAGTATTATTAAATTCACTTAATATGACTCTTCAACTAATTTATCTTTTAAACTCGTAGCAAAATCAAGATTGTATTTCATGTGATAGTCATGTTATGTAAACTTGTGGCAGATGAGGTTATTCAAGTAAAATTAGTAAAATACTATATGGGAAAATGCTTTTTTTTTTGTTTTCAATAATTTTGATTTTCAAATGAAAAAATAATTAATTATTGTCTAAAATATTATTTTATAAAGAACACAAACAATGCAGTCAATTTAAAACTATGGTATTTTCTCTTGATCATTCGTATTAAATAATGCTAAATTATATTATAGAATAAAATCTTCTGCGTCAAAGTTGATAAATGATAAGTTACGCTTTTATCGAAATTCTAGTGAAAATATTATCTAAATATTTATTTTTAGAGCAAATTTTATGTGAAATATTATTTATTTTTGAGTTTTATAAGGGTATATAGGTAAAATAATAGGATTTAGAGGGGTGAAGTGCAATTTGCCCAAATTCAAATATTTCCGATTTCAAGCCCTAAACCCCCAATTAACAAACCAAAACCTAAGAAAAAGAGAAATAAAAATGCAGCAGGCCGCTGCACCGCCTCTGCCGGTAGCGTCGACGGCGAGGGACGCGCCGCCGAAGCAGGTAGCGCAAGCTTTGGAGCAGTTGGGAGAGGCTGGGCGGCTTATCGCCGACGTACGGATCGGCGCGGATCGGTTTTTGGAAGCCTTGTTTGTTGTGGCAGACGAGCCGCACAACCAGCACTCTTCCAAATGGTTGAATTCAATCACCCAAGAAGAAACAATGATGCGCCATCATCTCCAAAATCTCCGAGCTGTTGGTGAGCTTATAGTCTTAGAGTGATTTTGTTTTTATTTACGGGTTATGTTGAATTGTTTGATAAATAATCTGGAATTTTAGTTTGAGAAGAAATTTGAGATGTAATGCTGGTGTGTAATGTTTTTGATGTGGTTTACTTCTGTGCAACAAGAATTCTATTTTGGACACACATATGATGAATCAGTAACTACATCGAATATGCAAATAAACCCCGTTCATGTCGGACTTTTTGATTTCCAAATGGAATAGGGTTAGGTTCAAACCTATAGGCATGACATTTACATGAGGTTCCTCTTTAAGAAAATTCAATTTATCTTCTGACTCCAAAAAGAATAATCATTTCCCTTGTCCACTCATTTTCTCTCATGCCTATCTTCATTCATAGATTGATACTTTGATATTCCGGTGTATTCGTAGAAAAATCACGCCAGTCTATCCGGAACTTGGTGGTTAAACTCTAGCCCTGATGATATCACAGGGAAGGTCTTAACGGGAAATTTCTCGTTAGTGCCCCTAGAAGAAGGCAATTTCATCATCTCTAAGGTTCTTTGAGTAGAATCGGTGAGGATGTTGGGCCTTAAAATCAATAAGCATTTGATCATTTTTAAATTATATTGTAGAGTCCAAATGTGACTACAATTTATTGGTGTAGATATCCATAAAGTATTTTGATTAATTACTATTCGACTCTTTTGCCATTAAAAAAGTGAGTTACTTAGGCATATATTGTTAGGTACATCAGAAGTTCAAAGGAATACCCACGCTTTTTTTTTCTTCTTTTTTTTAATATTAGAACAAATAAGCAAAGACTATTTATCCCTATTTTTAGTCAAAAAGGAGTCAAACAGGTCATCATTATGATATGCTTCTGTATATTTTAGGGAGGAAGCTGGAGGAATCTGGTGTTCTAACTGATGCTCTCCGATCACGTAGCAATTCTTGGGGCCTCCACATGCCTCTGGTTTGTCCAGATGGTGCAGTTGTTGCTTATGCATGGAAGCGGCAACTTGCTGGCCAGGCTGGTGCATCTGCCGTTGACAGGACCAGGTAAATTCTATTATGGTTCGCTAAGCTATTCACAAGCTCAAGATTTGAAAGAATAGGATAATATTTTCCATGAGTAAACATCTGGGACACTCATTATGTGTTATATTTGTGTAGATTATTGGTTTGAAATGTAGGGTAGCCTTTGAATAAAGCAGTATGCAGGGATAATATCTGAAATGCAGGTCCAACTCATCACATATTACGAATATACCGTGGTTGTTCACAAAATAATTTGTACTTGTGATTGGCAGTCAGCGGAGGTATTCAGTAAAAGGAAATATTATAGCTGGTCTTTTTGATATAAGAGTAATCCATTTGGAGTATAGGTGTCATTGGTTGATCTGGTAAGTGCGAAAAAATCAAAAAGGCATTGCTGCGTTGTTGACCTCGTTCAGGACATGCTTCTCCAGATGTCACTTTGCATTTGTAATTGTCTAAAACTTCTACTATTCATCCGGCATTCTTTACCCTCTTTAGTACTAAGGAAGACAATATTACATCTTTTTGGAACTTTGAAGTAAAGTGAGTGCATTTTTGAGAGATGTTATTTCACATTACGTCTCAAATTTGCCTGCAGTTGCTGCAGATCATATTGAATAGATTTTTGGTCTTGTAACATGACATGTTTTGTATTCACTCATTTTGATATATTCCCGTAAGTTTCATTTGCATTTATCGCAGCAGGGTGAAAATTATTTGACTGTGTGTAAGCTTTGGGGAATAAATTGAGAACCACATATCAAAATGTGGTTGTGCTTTATTGAGCCTCAGAGTAACCAAAAATGGTTAGCTATATTAAATGATTATTATGTCATCAAGCTAGTGTGTAGAAACAGAATTTATAATACTTTCACTTGATCTTGAAATGAATCCTTTCACATTTTTCAGATTGGCTCTTAAGGCATTTACGGATCAAAAAAAGCGATTTTTCCCCCATGTTGGTGATGATTCTATTTTAGAATCAGCTACAAAGAAACATTGCAGTCCCCTACCAGTATCTCAAGAAGAGCTTGTTGATCTGAGAACATTACCTGATATCTTGTCACATCTAGAGAAAGAATTTCCTATTTTACAAACATTTACTTACCAGCGCTTGGAGTGGTTAAAGCGGGCATCATCATTGCCCTCTGCTGCAAGTGAAAGCTCCAATGAGTCACCAAAAGACCACAGTTTCCCAAGCACAAGTAAATGGAGACAAGGTTCAGTAAGCGCGCGTGATGGAGATAAAGCTGCTATTATTGAGTTACTTATCCCTTCTGTTTTTAGAGCAGTAGTATCACTGCATACAGCTGGATCCATGGATCCTGATGCGGTGGCGTTCTTTTCGCCTGATGAGGTGATTTAATTACTTATTTAGGGTGTACTTGGCTAAGTTTATTTTAAACAACTTATAAGCTCTTGGTGGTTTTATGATGCTTTTGGAGCTTATGCTCTATCTTATAAGCTCCTCCTTAGAAATTAATTGATGAGAAAAATTAAGCTGAGGTGTCCTACGCTTATAAAATTGTTGTTCCAAAAAATTACCTAACACTTCGTAAAAGCTTATAAGCTATTTTGAGGAGCTGATAACCTCAGCCATGTATACCCTTAGTTCAATATGTTTTTATCCTGTTGCTTTAGTCCTTGATGATATGATTGTAAGGCGAGTTCCACTCCTGGTTGAGTCGGTGAAATGCCGTTGGTAGTGTTTCCATTTCTTCTTGTCCATCAAAGATGTTCCTTATCTTACATGCATAATGAAAAAGATCAGAGTTTGCTTGTGATAGGATTTTGAGTAGTTTGAGGTTATGTTTGGATTGAAGCATTTGGAGAGGAGGATTTCAGATCCTTAATAGTTGAGCTTGTGTGCATAATTTTAATTTACAATGGATTTCAAATTCTTTGCCACTGATTTTCAACTATTTCTTCGTTCATTATGGCAAACTCCAAATTCACCTCATATGGAGTCAATTCAAATTGTCAGCTCCAAATTCAGTCATCAAATCCACAGTCTTCATCTAAACCCAATCTGAAAGTTCGGTAAACAAAAACTGGGCCGGAAAGCCCAGTTTTCTCTTGCAATGCCGTTCTTATAGTGAATGGCTATGCTAGAATGGTGCTCTTGTTGATTTTGTAATTGGATCTATCAACATCCGAAGTATTTGATCGAATTGTGTCTTTCCTATAGAATTTTATCTACTTAAAGTTGCTCGATTCATACAATATCACGATTTAAGTTGCAGCTGATGTTTACTTTTTACTCCTTTTGTAGGGTGGCAGCCACTTACATTCCCGGGGGTTTTCATCGCATCATGTATTTAGGCATGTTTCGGTAAGAGTGATCACTTTTCTTACCCCCCGTAAAAATATACAAGAATTGGAAAATGAAACAAAAACCCATCCGAACCTTGAATTTTGGGTACAAATTTTCATCCGCTCACAGAGTACATTGATGCAGGAACATGCTTCTATGGCTCTGCAGTACTTTATTTGTTCCAATCCCGAAACAGCGTTACATTCTCTTCTGGTATTCCCCAAAAACTCATGACTGTTGATTTAAGTTTCGATAAATAAAAACATCGGCTTCTAATAATTTCGTACCTTGTGTTGCAGCACTGGGTCTGCAGTTATCAAACATTGTTCTCCAAAAATTGCAGGTACTTTTTCATTCTTTTTTTCCTTCTAATAAATATATATCGAATAAATACATGCATGCCCTCTCACATATACAATGACTTCCCATGAGGTTTGCATATCACCCACTATCAAATGACAACTTGAGAAATAAGGGGTAAAATTAGGGGTGGCAATTTGGGTCCAAACATACATTTGGACCCAAACCTAACTAAGTTTTCAATGGGTTGGGTCCTAATATTTTAAATTATACTTCCAATTGGGTTGATTTTTAATAATATTTGGGTCCAATTTGGGTCATAATATTTTAAGATTACAGTTCCATCTCAACCCCTTGCACTTAGAAGTTAGAACCCTAATTTTCTAAACTTATTTAAAATATCTTATATTTTGAATTTGGGTCCTTATTGGGTTCATGATTGGGTCCTTGTTGGGTCCAATTTGGGTCCTTATTGGGTCCAATAATAATGCATGTGTTTTGTCATTGGACCCCATTGGGCACAACCCACTATGAACCCAACTCAATCAACCCAATTGCCACCCACCCATTGGTAAGATCATAATTTGCCCTTTCTCATGGGGTGAGATTGTAATATACTTTCCCTAATACGAAAGTTATGATAATTTTTCAGATCTTGGTTTCTTTTTCTTTTTCACGCGTGGATATTTAACCAATATGGCCTACTTGCTCCATCTAAACTCATTATATTTTGTGCAGCAATTGTGGCAAGCTTATGGCCATGGATAAACAATCAGGTTTGATATTGCCTCCTGTGAAACGCCCTTTCCGAAACTTTAGTGCTGGTAGATATTCGTCCAAGAGCTCTGCTGAAACTTCTTGTACAGATCTCATTCGTGCATTTCACATAAGCTGTTTCTCGGATGACGCATAGATTTGTGGTTTTACGAAGTAGAATTATGTTGTTTTTACGAAGTAGAATTATGTTGTCCAGAGATAGTTTAACAACTCGTGTCGTTTTAGTGCATATTTGATAGTTTAGCCAAGTTGATAAGCAACATTTTTCTGTTGTAAATCATATTGGGTGTTTTGAGACTCTAAATTCACTAACAAGATTTCTTGCAAAATCATAGTTTTGAAATCGATCGAAACAATGAGTATATTTGTAATTTGTGTGAATCGGGACCGTTTATTCACTAAGTCCCAAGGTTCAGAAGTTTGTCCAAAAATTTTAAGTTCGAGCTTTATATGATCAAAATTTGCACGAGTTTTCTTTTAGATTAAATGTGAGTCATTTTGAAAGTTTGAAGATTTATGTTTTTTTAGATTAAATGTGGAATTTTGAAAAATACAAGACTTAATTGAGAAACTTGAAATGAATAAGGCCAAAAATGAATGCAATTTACCCACTCACCCATCATTTACTAAGGAATTATATATAGTTATACCATTTAATTAGGGATCAACAAAGAAGTCTGATTAGTCAAAGGAAAAATAGCCTTAATGTACTCAACAAGAATCACTCTTCTATATCCCTTGCTTAAGTATAAAACCTTCTCAGGGACAAAATATGCCAAAACCAACAAAACATGCAACTTAACAAATGAAATTTCTACTAATTTAATTACTATATAATATTAAGTTTGGAGGAATTATGTACACATTAAAAACCTCAAAAGGTAGCACACATTTTTACATAGTATTACTACATTGATCTGAATAATCCTATAACAATAATAAATATTCAAATTTTAAGTGATTTATTTTTTAATATAATAAATATAACAATAATAACACTTTTTTTGCCTAAGCGATTACGCTTCTACTCGTCTGGCTTATGCATTATCGGGAGGGCATAGACCTTGATTCAGATAATCCCAATCGTTTTTTCAATGTATTACAATTAATTACTTCAAACATTTGAAATGCAGAACTCTGAACATAAATCAGCTTAGGGTGTGTTTGGATTGAGTGATTTGAATTTGGGGAGGGAATTTGGGAGGAAGTATTTGAAATGACACCTAAAATGGAGTCATTTGAAATCCACCGTAGTTATGGAGAAAATAGTTCAAGGTGAAGGTCGAAATCCATCATAACATGAATTTCTTCAAACGAACTTCATGGATTTATCGATGAATTTGAAATCCACAGACCAAACACACCCTTAGTTTATGATGCTAAAAATTTCTAAAACTTCATAAGGTTAAACACAAACCAACAGCCCGAAAAACATATACGATGCTGCAAAAACAAAAATAGGCCTAAAATCATCGATGCTTTCTCATTTCACAATACGAACAACAAAAACATTACACAACAAACAAACAAAAGCAAAATCGAAAACCCGAAAATTTCACGAAGAAAAAAAAACAAGCACACAACATAATTTACTTACACCAATTGCTGCTTTGTTGCTTCCATTCTCTTCAACAACCCCGAAATCTCAGACTGCATTCTTATCTTCATCTTGTAATAATCGCAATGAGAATTTTCCAACATCCTAAGCTCCTCCATTTTCGTCCTTCGTTTTTCTTCAGTCTCTTGCAAGCACAATTTCACAAGTTTCTCATTATACTCTTGTTCCAATTTCTCGGTTTTCAATCTAACCATCCGTCTAAAACTCTCTATCTCTCTCCTAGCCTCGTCAGCACGGCTTTGGAACATTCTAGATTCAGCATCCTTAATTCTTACAAGGCTTTCGAGGCTGTCAAAACCGTCTTTTCTTGTGGGCTTAACTGACCATTCATCGTCTATCACCTTTTCGTTTGTGGTAGTAAATTTGGCCTCGTTGTGATGAAAATCGAAGGCGTTATTTGAGGGGGTTGTGTTGTAGAATGATGGTTGAGGAGTGAGAGAAGCATCTTTGGCAAAGCTTGGTTGAGTATTTGAATCTTTTGAAGGCATGCTCGAAGAACTTACGTCGAAGAAATCATTTGTAGCTGTGAATAAGAAAGCAAATATTAAAAAAATCATCTTTTGGATGGTCGATAAAAGCCATATTTGCAAAAAAACTGAAAAAAAGAAAGTGTTTTTGAGTTTTTTGCTGAATTTAAGTAGTTTTATGTTGTTTGGTTTAACTGGTTATGCTTATGCTTCTCTAGAAAAACAGCTGAAATAAAATTCAGCAGTTTTTAGAAAGCAATTTTCGCAAACATGGCTATGTTTGGTTTCATTTTGAGCCAGTTTTTGGCCAAACTTTTGACCAACTTGCGTTTGGTCTTTACAAATTTTCCCCAAAAATCCCTTATTTTTGGTCCAAAATTTGTATTTCAATTTTGGAATTTAATATAATTTCATGGCCCACTTTGTTTTATACATATATATATATAACACCTTCTATTTCACACACACATATATATCAATCATTACAATTTTAATATTATATTATAATTTTCAATCACAAATAATTATTAACAGACGAAAACTTACGTGATTTGACTGCTACAGTAATTTATGTTCCCTATGGAAACAAAAACAAACACTATCTTACCAAAAAAATCCACCCAAAAAATTAACAATCAATATAAAACCAAACACAATCTCACCAAATTTGCACGTGTCCCAAAAAAAAAAATCTCACCAAAATACTCAACCAAAACAAAACCCAAACATAGCCATGATTTTTGAAACGAAGTCATATAACATATAAAACTTTGATCAAAATTGGGTTCAATTGTTGAGACAATTACTTCCATATCATCTGCTTACTCTTTTCGTTTTAGTGATAAACATCTAGTTTAATTCGAGTAACATTTAACGAAAACACATTCTTCGCACAAACACTCGATTCAAAAACTAGTTACTTCAATAAGAACGAAGATTTGGTTCAAAAACTCACAGTTGAAGAATCGAAAGATCAAATTGCACGCTTCAGTTGAAGTTATCATCTTGTTTTGAAGCTTCGTTCGCATCTCATCAGCCTTAACACATAACTCCTTTCCTTTACGATCTTCGCTTTTTCCAAATATTTTTCTTACACAATGAAGCTCTTTTATCAATGTGTCTAAATCCCAATCCTTAGCACAAGACATAAAAACATCCTTAACGAACCCAAACAATTCAGAAGCATGTCCACACCCGAGGCAGTGAAAATGCATCTCACTCGTCCCTTTCGAGGTGGGGCCCGGCTTTACGAGATTCATGTGGAGCCCACAATCCGCGTGGCACCAATGCGAACAAACGTCACACCCGACCCAAGTGCACGTATTGTTCGCACAATCGAAGTTCAAACAAACGGGGCACATGCACTCGCTGCAAAATCCCTTCTTTGTCGAGCAAATTTTGCACTCGCAATCGTCGACGGGCAATAGCCTCTTGCAGTTCACGTTTGGACACCTCTCGAGCGAGAAAATTTCGATTAACTCCGAATTTGGGAGGCGGGTTTTGCTATACAAGAAGCTTACTTGCCCCGTTTTAATAGCAACCAAGATTTCGAGTTGGGTTTTTTGACATTTCGAGAGGGCCTCGTTTGTAAGATCGGATCGACTCTCGAGCCTCGTTTGCAGGCCCGTTAATTCGTTTTTACTTTCCGGGCTAGAAATGATGTTTTTCAAATAGTCCTTAACGGATTCGATTGTTTCATCACTAATTTCTTGAAATATCTGTGCCATAACGGGAATAGACTCAGAAATGATTTCTCTAAGTATCCTAGAAGGCTTATGCACATTTACCATATCTAAATTTTCTGAATTTCTCAAATTATCGAGATTTTTCCTTCTAGAATCTTCCGATGGGGCGTCTAATATTGGCCTCGCTGGCAACTCAGACGGCAAAAATGAATTGTCGGAGCTTGTAGTTCTATAAATACTCGAATCCTTATTGAATGCACTTCGACTACTTATGCCAACAGTACCATCTCCGATTGGCCTAAACCGGCTATGAACCGATCCATTAGTCCCCTCCCCACAATTCCAAATTTGATCAAAATTTTCGGTCGAATTTCGAGTGAGAGAGCAACTCGGATTGTGCGAAAACGCGTGCGAATACGACGAAAACGAGGCTGTAGTAAAATCATTCGAATATGTCGTTTGTGTATTATTACAAGACGGCCCTATCGATTGCACACTCATACTCGGCCTAAGCCGGGTCGGTAGATCCACATTTTGGACCCGGTTCGACCCGGCCAACGAGAGTGAAACATCCGGTAGAGCTAGAGAGAGGTTCAAAGACTCAACCTTTGCCTTTTTCTCCCTATTTTCACCCTCAATTTCCACATTTTGAGAATCCCTTTTAGATTTTATCCCTCTATTCTCACTCATTTGAAGAAAATCTCTTTCAACCCACATGTTATTATTATTATTCTCTTCATTATTTTCCTCACAAACCAATATCTCTTTACCCTTATACTTACCACTCGATTTATCCAAAGAATTTAGTAAATTTTGGCCAGTAAATTCCTTTTCAGGCAACCCAAATTTGGAATTTTCACAAAGATAACTAAGAGTAAGCTCCTGAGAGCCAGAAATCCCAGACCTTTTAGACTGTAAAGCAGAATTTTCATCAAATGCACCAATAATTTTATTTCTATCTTGTGAATTTTCTCCAAGAAAATCAATACCCTTTTCTTGAAACTCCATTTTCTCATCTGGGCTTTCTCTAATTTTCTCTCCAGACAACCCATCTGAATTATCTCTATCCCTCATCATTTTCAACTTCAACAAGTTGAAATTAACACCAAAATCATCAAATTATAAAGCGGAAACAGGGAAAGAGCTGAAAACTTACAGAGAGATAGCTCAAATTGCGAGAATTGAAGAGGATTTTTAGGGTTTTGATTGAAAAATTGGAGCTTTGACTCTCTAAGTCTCTCTATATCTCTTTCATCGCTGCCGTATATCTGGCAACTTGCAACGGCTAAATTCGATTTATTTTTTCTCGTGTTTTCACACTTTAAAAGTCTTTTACGCGGAATATTGGAGGAGTGGATTTACGAAAATAGGCCTGGAATAAGTCAAAACTAACGCTTCCAGTTGTCCAAAAGTCCATTTGTTTTTTTTTTGCCTGTATCAAATTTCTATTGTACACCTATGTTTGTTTATGTTTTTAAGTTAGAATTTTGAAAATTTCTCGGGAATGATGTACCATCGAAATTTGTGTGAAAATGGTAGGTGTTTGTTTATGTTTTTAAAATTATGTTGAAAATTGTAATGTGTCAAATCAATAATGATTGATTGATGTTTAATGATTGAATTAGTTGTTTTTGTAATGATTATTTAAATAAATATATATATATAAGTGTGTAAAATAATGTATATATTAATTGTAATTGATGAATGTGTAAAATGATTGATGTGTTGATTGATAGGTAGTTAGTATTGGAGATTGAAAAAGTAGAGTTGAAAAAAGAAAATTGAGATGAAAATTTGGTGTGTTAAGTAGATTTAAGATTTTGTGATTTGAAATTTTGAAATTGAATTTCAAAAACATAAACAAACATATATCTTAAACATAAATATTTGAAATTTTGGCTGATGATGTAAGTATAACATATATATTGAGCCAAAATAATAATTCAATTATTGATATATAATATTTAGTCTTTGGGGTTCGCCTTTTCGAATTGTGTTCAATAGATGGAATTGTTACTTCATTGGGTTGAATTTATTAGATGATTTGGCTATGAATCATGTTCGAAAAATTTATGAAATATGTGTTTTTTATCATCTATTTCTTTGAAAGGGGGCTTCTCGCAAAGCATTCTTGGATATTTGATATGTTATGTTCAAACATTCTGAACTTATTCACATCACTTAAAAATAAAATCGTTTTTCACATTCATTTCGAATTTCAATTATATTAGATTTCAATTTTATGTAATAACAATTGATTCATGTAAAATGTAACGTATACAAATATTATTGAACAATTCAACTAAGTATAAATAATATGAAATTTTCAAACACTATATTACCACATTTAGTAAGAGGATTAACTATGTATTACCACATTATTCCATTTTGGAACTAGAGTTGTCCATTTGTACTTGAAGGAAAGGTGAATATAAGGGTGTTCACGAGTCGAGCTCGAGCCGAGCTTGCCAAAAAATTCGAGCTCGAGCTCGAGCTCGAGCCATAATTTTCGAGCTCGAGCTCGACGAGCTTCAGGAATATGAGCTCGAGCTCGAGCTCGAGCCAGACTCGAGCCGAGTCGAGCCGAGCTCGAGCTCGAGCTCGAGCTCAAAAAAAAAATATTTTTTATAAAAAAATATTTTTTTATAATTTTTTTTAATAAAAATATTCAATTAATTTTATATTTATTCATATATTATTAAATGTAGTTATAATTAAAGTCAACAATATTATTATTTATAAATATATTATTATAATATATCATTTTATATAAAAAAATTTAATAAAAATTTATTTTTTATATATATTAATTAAAAATTATTTTTTTTTTATTTTTTTTTATTACTATTCAGGCTCGCGAGCCGGCTCGCGAGCTGGCGAACATGCATGTTTAGGCTCGAGCTCGGCTCGATAGAAAGCTCGGCTCGATAGGCTCGAGCTCGAGCTCGAATTTTTTCGAACTCGAGTCGAGCTATTTTCGAGCCGGCTCGCCGAGCTCGCGAGCCGGCTCGACTCGTGAACACCCCTAGGTGAATATATTAACATGGCCAAAATGGTTTGCACAATTTTCCTAAGTTTGGATTTGCTCAAATCCCAATAAGCAATTGGGTAGAGGTTTGTACAACAATAGCTTAAGCCCAATAAGCATTTGGGTAGATGTAGGGCAATTATACGACAAAATGGGCCAATAAAACCGATCTGTTATATCTCATTGGATATGCTAACAGCTCATTGGACAGGGACAAAAAAATATTTATATCAGATGGTGTTTCATCTTATATTCCATATATAAGATATTTGACACGTGTCAAAATATTTACACATGTTAAATATCTCTTAATAACTACATTCTGAATTACACGTGTCAAAGATCTAAATATGTGTAATAAAAATTTCGAATAGAAAATCCTATCCCGGATAAGATATGCTAACAAATGAATCATTTTAGGAAAATTCATACTCCATTAGAACCCGATATATTATAAAACTTCTCATAGCGAATTGTCTTTAGGCGCGTTTGGATCGATGGATTTGGATTTGAGGAGTGGATTTGGAGGAAGGATTGCAAATGACACCTAAAATGGTGTCATTTGAAATCCACCGTAGTTGTGGAGAAAATTGGCGAGATATTTGAAATCCATCATCATCCAAATGAATTTAAATGGATTTGTCGATGAATTTAAAATCCATGGATTTCAAATCACTCGATCCAAACACACCCTTAGAGTTGTAAATCCATTTCCATTTTGCTAAATACCTAGAGTATTATTACATCCAATTTTCACCCATTCATGCATGAAAACAAAAACTAACAAATCTAATTAAAGGGTGAGCTTGCAATACCACTTACCAACACTAAGCCATAAACACAAATACAACAAAAGATTGATAAAATATGACAATAAAATCACCATGCACATATCAAAACAATACTCCATATAGTAAAATAAAAATCAAGTCTTGGCAATTCAATTACACCTTATCTTAACTAGCAAAAACATAAATCCTGAATCAATCAATTGAATGAACCAAATGTTTGAACCAGGAAAATTGATCATCTGTAACACTCAGATCTCTGTACAACCTTAAAAAAATCGAATAAAAACCCACGAGTTCGAATACAACGATACACATAAAAAGACAAAGCTACCCCCGAAAAAATGTCAAAGTTTTAGATTTAGATCAGGAATTGACGATTCTACCCTCGCGTCTCGACCCGTCGCGTTAAAGTCAACATCGGAACTTTGACCCGAGCCAAGACCCTCGATTTGTCGAAAACTCCCGGGCCATGACAGCTCAGCATCGTCATAATCGACGTAAATTGGTACCCCATAATACCCTCGATCGACAAATCTCGACCCGCCTTTTACCCCATGCAAAGGCCTTTCTAAATGATGAACTTGGTGCATTGAAGAGTGAGCTTCGATTCCTAAAGATCGATACGTGGACCCGTGTAACGGTAACGACGCTAAACTCGCGTATCGATCCGAAAACATGCCCATACGCATGGCCCGTTTCGCTAGGGTTCGTTCTCGTTTATGCGCGTTTTGGTGTCCGCCTAATGCTTGCGAGCTATAGAATTTTCTCCGACAATAGTTGCACGAGAAGACTCGGGAGTTTTGTGGGCCCGGGTCGGTCGAGGTTTTTTGGGGCTCGGGATGATCGTCGCCGTTGATTCTCAGGGTGAGGTCGAGGGTGACAGGTGGCGCGTCTTGATGATCGTGATTGAAAGATTTGTTGACGGTCTTGTTGTAATGGACGGGTGAGATCTCTTGGATCGATATGTTGGAGGCTACTTCGGATTCGTCTTCAGAGTCGATGTTGAAATTTTGAGGCATTATTGTGCGATGTGTGGTGTAGATATGTGGAGAAGTAATTTTATCCTGCAATATATATATATATATATGATTGTAAGCATAAGTATCCTATATGATCGAGCTCTAAAAGATCAAAACGGCAATTTTGCGTTTTATATGTAATAATAGTACATAGACTTATAGCTTTAGAAAAGCAAATAACAAATCGATTCATAGCAACCCTTTATAGGATTTAGATTTATCGGTTAGAATTTCAAGAGTAACGCCAAGTTGTAATTTGAAGCTAATAAAGCAATTTTCGGTCCTCCGAATTGGTTGAAAAGGGGAAATATGTAACTACCTATCACTTCAATAATTGTGAAATTGATCCATAGTGAAGTAGAAGTAGAAGTAGATCGTTTCTAATTTCAAATGGTGTTTCATTTTCTGTTCCATATTCTAATTTCCATATATTTACACAAGTTAAACATAGTTTAATAAGTTCATTTGTGTGTCAAACATCTAAATATGTGGAATAAGAGATGTAATCTAAATTTGGAATAGAAAATCTGATCGACACAATGAAGAAATCGAAGACCTAAGAGATTGACATTATTTTACTATCTACAAGATGTTCAATTGTCAAAAAAATCACAAAAAATCATACAAGTACTTACCAAGAACACCTTTATGAAAAGACATCAAGATAAGAAGCAACACTAAATCCTTATATTTTTTTTAATTCTTTGTTCATCTTATCTACAATAGGATTTAATCATATCACAAACAATGAAGGACTAAAACACCAAATGATCAAAGAACTTAGCACATATTTCACAAAAATGTAAAAACCAACCAGCAATTTCAAGTCCCATGAATCCAAATTACACTAAATCAACATATCAACAAGAACCCATAAAAACCCATCAAGAATCAAATCAAAAGGCTGCAAAATATAGCTTCAAAAAGTGGAATAAAGGTTTGAAAAATTGTTCAACATAGTACCTTGGTGAAAAGACAGATTGTGCATAAGAAGATAGATATATTTTTTGTTCTAGTTTTTACCAAATGTAGTGAAACAGAGTGAGTGAGAAACAGAAGAAGAAATTGATGGAGATAAGATCATTGGAGAGAGAGAGAGAGAGAAGGTGGTGGGGTGAGAAGGAGATGTCAGATAAGTCAGAGAAAAAAGCAGACTATACAGTACTGTTTTTGTTGCTCTCTCTTTAACTACTCACATATGAAAATATGAATATTGAAAAGCTAGCATTATTTATTAAATTATTATTTATTATTATTATATATATATATCTTATATATATTTTCTAGGTATTGAAAAATTTGAGTAGAATTGGCTCTGATCACCTGTAAAGGGTAAGGCATGATTTCGGGACGAAAAGGTTACCGATAGAGGTACTTCTAGAGTAACTATCGAAAAAATCAGATTAACTGGAAAATTGAACTCATGATCTTTTAACACGAAGAATCGATATTATTTAATAATAGAATAATTATATACATGCATATATATGTATATATATATTATGGGTATTGAAAAGTTTGGGTAGAATCGGCTCCGATCAGCTATAAAGGGTAAGGCATGATCTCGGGACGAAAGGATTACCGATAGAGGTACTTATAGAGTAACTACCGAATAAATCAAATTAACTCCAAAATTGAACTCATGTTCTTTTAGCACGAAGAATCGATATTATTTAATTATAGAATAATTATATACATATATATATATATATATATATATCTTTTTTATGCGCATTGAAAAGTTTGTGTAGAATTGGCTATGGTCACCGACATATGCTAAAGCGTGATTTCGGGGCGAAATGATTACCTATACAAGTAATTATAGATTAATTATTGATGATGTGAATTAATTAAAAAATCGAACTCACAATCTTTTAACACGAAAAAATCAATGGGTGTTAAGAGTTTAGATTGTATATTTATCACTAAAAGACAAAGATAGAAAAGGCTGAGAAAGTATGGGAGTTGTGAAGTCCCCACTTAAACATGGATAAATAAAGTAGCATGTGTACTATATACCCCATTGAAGATCCTTCAATCTCAAAGGGTATAATTTTATTTCACAATTGTATATCAATGGTTATAGTGTATTTAGAACTTTTTTATTTTATTTTAAAGAGTATTCGAGAAATTCTATCACAATCGCATATCAATGGTTACAGTGCATTTAGAACGTTTTATTCACCAAGGTGAAGAAAATGCATAGTGAGTATTTTTTAGAGACGCGGACTAATATTACACTGGATATATCATCTTATTATAGAAAGATTATTTCATAAAAAGTGTATGGTGTTTAAAAATGGTATTAGAAATGGGTTTAGGTGATATTGAAGATTAAGGATGATTGATGATGTGACATGCTATTATGTGAAAATTGATGATACTACTACATATTATTTTTGTGAGGTATATGTATATATGAGTTGTTTGGTGATAATGTTTTCAAGTATGGCTAGATTATTGGGATATAGTGAAGTCAAATCCAAAAAGATATTTAAGAACTAAAAAGTGAAGTCAAAATAGAGTCAAAATTAAGACTTGAATCAGGGAGATTCAAAGTCACAAACACAATATATTGTTTGACGAAAGAACTATTTTGAATCAAGTATTCAACACATAGCTGCGTATGCTTTCAAAATAAAAACGCTATACATTACTTTATGCTACCTCTTCTTAATTGATAAGTATCATTGTATTAAACTCATTAAGGCGAACTAATTATAATAATTTCTCACTAGAGAAAAAAGTAACGGCTCTTTTATAGTTATACAAACTCATAAATTAGTGCAATCTTTTGACATTGGTACCCTTACTTTTTACTATTAGGTCTCAAATAAAAAAAAAAAAAAAAAAGTTCACAATGTGTTCAACATATACTTTATTATTCAACCCAAAAGTACGAATATTTTTCATGTAAACTTAAAAAATACGACAAAACATAAACCAGTCTAATCAATTACCCTACATATGCATAATTTAAGAGCATCCAATGTGTCTACTATATATTTTGACATAGATTTTCAAAGATATGTTGCATATCTTTATTACAACTAATTATTTGGCCACTTATAATATATATATAAATATATATATATATATATATATATATATATATATATATATATATATATATAATGGACACCCATAACTTCCCCATTCCCACATCCCATTCCATGCTTTTTATTTTTCTCTGCAAAAAATGAGTGATGAAAATGCATTCTTGGCCCTTTAAGAGGCTATTTCCACAGCAAACCACATGTTTCAACATGGACCACTGCAAAACCTATAAAGATGCTTCCCTAGACAATTCAATCTTCATAAATAATTGAGTAAAGAAAAAAGAAACATTTTGGACCTCGAAATAATCTAAAATCGACACGTTTTATAAGTACTACAAACGAAAAGAAAAACCCCTCGACTTTATAGTAATTGCATTTTGAACCCTAATTTTCTCGCGGGAAATTCTTTAGCTCGGTTATATTGTGATAGGAAGGGTATTTTTGTCTCATAAATTTTTGTTTCCGCTAATAGTTACATTTTGCACTGACTCCATGTTGAGTAAGAAGAAGAAACATTTTGGACCTCGAAATAATCTAAAATCGACACGTTTTATAAGTACTACAAACGAAAAGAAAAACCCCTCGACTTTTTAGTAATTGCATTTTGAACCCTAATTTTCTCGCGGGAAATTCTTTAGCTCGGTTACATTGTGAAGGAAGGGTATTTTTGTCTCATAAATTTTTGTTTCCGCTAATGGTTACATTTTGCACTGACTCCATGTTGAATTGTCGAATTATCGAAAAGTCCTTTGAAACAACAAAATTTGTTTGCTAAAATGACATGTTAAACATGACGAGTTTGTGGAGACTGACAGATATAATTGGGTAGTAGTCAAAAGGAGCCGAATCGACAAGAGGTTGCTATAAGAGTGGTGCCTACTAGGGACACAAAAAAATAAGAACTTACACAAAGGATCTATATTAGGGGTGTTCACGAGTCGAGCTCGAGCCGAGCTGGCCAAAACATTCGAGCTCGAGCTCGAGCTCGACGAGCTGGAGGAATTTGAGCTCGAGCTCAAAAAAATAATTTTTTTTATAAAATAATATTTAAAAAAAAATTATAATTTTTTTTTGTAAAAATATTTAATTAATTTTATTTTATTCATGTATTATTAAATATAGTTATAATTAAAGTAAAAAATATTATTATTTATAAATATATTATTATAATATATCATTTTATATAAAAATGTAATAAATATTTTTTTTTTTATATATTAATTAAAAATTATTTTTTTTATTCCAGCTCGCGAGCTGGCGAACATGCATGTTTAGGCTCGAGCTCGAGTCGAGCTATTTTCGAGCCGGCTCGACTCGTGAACACCCCTAATCTATATAAGATTTTTTTGGGTAGAAATTTAAATATGGACAAAAATTATCTTCGACTAAATTGTATTAATTTATCTCAAATCGTTAATAGATTACAAGATGAGTTTGACTAAATATAGTTAATAAAACTTAATATTAAATATCAAATCAATCAAAATTTCTCACTGACAAAAAAAAAGTATATTACATCAACCATAATCATTATATATTTTTCTATACAAAATCAATTCAAATTCACTTCTCACACCACATTTTTTATGGTTAACATTACTTTTTTCTCACTTTAATCATCAAAAAAAATTGAAACAAATATATCATCTAATTGGATCCAAAAATTTTCTTGCACTCATTAAAATATTTTTCTTAAATTTGGTTTACTTTTTGAAGACAAGTTGGAGCACTAGCCAAAAAAGTATTAGTCCACTAATTGTAGCAATAAAATAACATTAATCCCGACCATATCTTGATTTGGAGAAGATTACCTAAATTAATTTTTCTCTTAATTAATCATATCATATTAATAATTACAATATATTAATCACTATGATAACATAAATTAGTAGCTAGTGGAAGGAATGTTGATTTGCATCGAGCCCCTAACTTTATTTTTTTATTGTGTAATACTTTGTCGACGTTTCTAATTTTAATTTGGAGATTATAAAATTTTGTACTATGTTTTGTATTGTTTATTACACTATTTGTACGTGCGTATTCGATACTAAATTTGAATGCATGTGAGAAAGCAAATGTAAGTGTACGAATTGACTAAACAAATCCTTAATTTATTTAAAATCTAACTTTTATCGATGAATAAAATCCTTAAATATCTATTAAATAAATATAAATAAAAAATAGTAAATTATTTATCAGCATTTATGCTTGTACAACTTAATACTGGTCCTACATGGTGTTTTTCTTTTCATTGAATGTTAATCAGAAAAATTTGTAACATATCGATTTAATAAATTTGGTATATTATATATATAACAGATTTGTGACGCTGGGTAGTGAATGAGTTCTGAAAACCACCTATTATATCTCAACTATATATTTGATGTATATCATACAGAGTCTATTAGACACGATATAACATAGAATTTTACGGTTGTTCTCATTGCATAAATCAAATGGAAAATTAAAATATCTTGTCTTTATTTATTGGCTAAACTACATGTATAATTTAACCCATTACTTATAATTGTATCCTTTTACCAAATTTTATTAATAAATCAAATTTTGTGGTATCTTTCGGTTGCAAAACCTAGTGGTAGGACATAGCACTTATTTTGTGAATGTTATTTAAATTAAAGTGGAAAAAATTATAAAATTTCATAAGTCCACTTATAAATATCTTTAATTGAAATTGCAAAGAAATTTTAAGAAGTTGATTAAAATCCCATGGAATTCATGATTATGTAAAAGTTAGATCAAGTTTAGTTTACACTTGTAAGTTACATAATACAGGAACACTTAAAAAATTGATCACATATTCAATATATGAATACTGTCCCAAAATTCTATCTAATTCCCCAATTTAAATGCTAATTGAAATTTTTTGATTAAACTATTTAGTATATTTATTTCTACAATACTATTATGATTTCTTTTTCTTTTGTATAGAATTGATTCATAATTTGATACACTAGCTCATTATTTAAATTGCAAAAAATGGATGAATCTCCCAATTTGAGTATTTTCTTATTTGGATTTAGGATATACTTATATATATTTAAAAGTTTATATCTTAATATATATATATATATATATGATTTTGTCAATAATGTTAGAGCAGTGTATTGTATTAATCTTGTTTAACAATTAATGTGTCATATATCTGTATCGTATTGTATTTGTATATCAAGCTCTGTAATCACTTAACGAAGAGCAATTTATATATATAACAACTTATACCTTGAAATTAAAAAAAAAAAAAAAGATTGAACATACTATTGTATTCAATAGCAAATATGTAATAATAATGTACCTAATGCTTTATCCCTATTATTTTGCTAGTGTAAATATTTTCTAAATTTGATGTGTAATATTTTTATTTTGTGGAAGGCCCAATTTAGCTATGATGACACCCAAAGAAGCCCATATATAATTCTAATGGATTATAAGGGCCCAAAGAGAAGCCCAATTCATGTGGGTTGGATCTGCCCTTATAAATGGGCCGTTAACCCATTTCAGGAGATTCACCAAATTACACTAAACTTTAGTATATAAAATATACAAAATATTTTTAATTTTAAATTATAATTATTAATTACTTTATTTATTCCCAAAAAGAGAAGTGGGATTTAATTGTACATCGGTTGACTATTTTCACTAAAGTGAGAATACTCATTTCTCATTCAACCATGAGAAATGTTTATTCCCACTTAACTTAAGTGGGAATAGTTGAAAATCATAATTAAAAGGGAAAGTTGCAATTTTTACATCTTAAGGATTTTAAATAAATTATTGTATGTTTGTATAATCTATTTTATTTTTAGATGTAATGTTTTCTAATAGAACACACATATATAAATATAAAGATACTTGAATGTGTCATCCACATATATTCATGTATATACACACTTCAAGTTCAGTATTATACATCAAATTATGGTAATTAAGTTCATTAAATTGCCAAACCCAAATTAGAATGATTTTAGTAACTATACATTAATCATGTATAGAGCTTAAATTAAACCAAGTTACTCGATTTTTGATTTAGTTCGATCGATCATTCGAGCTCAGTTCGTTAACTTATCAAACAAAGCTTTAATGATTTTTCTGTGTTCGATAAGTTTGAAGCTCCCCTGAACTCGATCGATTAGTAAAACATAATAAAAATATGTACAAAATAATCAAACTAATCAAAATCTACTCGTGTTTAAGCTTTGCTCGATTAACAATCAAACCAAGCTCAAACATTTTTTCTGAAGCTCGATTGTAGT
Organism: Verbascum thapsus; assembly: GCA_963669365.1. NCBI lineage: Eukaryota > Viridiplantae > Streptophyta > Magnoliopsida > Lamiales > Scrophulariaceae > Verbascum > Verbascum thapsus. The sequence continues at coordinate 19,468,001 of OY770105.1, forward strand.
CCCAAACAAGTTTGAACAATTATGTATTCAGGCTTCAGCTGGACTCGACCCATTTACACCTTTCATCATTAATGATCACTTCTGTAAAATATAATATAACAAAATTACCAAAAAAAAAAAGAAATTTAAAATAGCAATTCATAAAAATTAGCTCAAATTATATATATATATAGGGCAAAATACAAATAACCCCCACGTGAAATATTTTATTAGCTGAAAAACCCCTGTGAAAAAAATATAGCCTAAAAATCCCAAAGTGAAATTTTCAAATTGCATGAAACCCCATGTGAAAAAAATAAAGCCTAAAAACCCTGTGAAATTTTCAAATTGCATGAAATTCCCTGTGAATAAAAATATAACCTAAAAATCTCTTGTAAACATTGAAAAAAGTTTACCACTACGAAATATAACTACATTAAAAATTAATTATTGGATAAATTTTAATTAATATCATAAAACTTGATTATTAGTACTATTAATTAATTTGTAAATTTAAAAAATTTACATGGAGTTTTTAGGCTATATTTTTTTCACAGGGGGTTTCATGCAATTTAAAAAATTTATAGAGGGTATTTAGGTTATATTTTTCTCACAAGGGGTTTCATGCAATTTGAAAATTTTACAAAGGGTTTTTAGGCTATATTTTTTTCACAGGGTTTTCAGCTAATATAATATTTCATGTGGGGGTTATTTGTATTTTGCCCATATATATATATATAATATTGTGGTTGATTAATGTGATAAGATTCCACAACTAGATACGATTAAGATTTTGGTGCTCTTAATTCTATAGGTATTATCATCTTGTGTGGATAATTGACTTTGAAATTGAAAATCAAGATAAAATTCCTCACATCACTTTGAACATTCACCATTAAGTGGTTGATTGGAACACACTTTCACTACTTGAACAAATATCGAGTATTTGATTATTTAAGATCAAAAGTATTTTACTCTTTAGTTGACCGATTAGATATGAACATGATTTAAATTTTAACACAATATAATTTAGAGATATTTGTGATTTTTATTGAATTGAAATTTTTCTTCACATTGAAGATTGATTAAATTAATACTTACGGAATTATTGGATATATCAACAATAATTAATATCAACTCCACTTATATATTTTACAAGTGTGTTTTCCACTATATGTAATATCTAATGAATTGTGAAAATTTTAAGTTGAAATTCTATACACAATGAGATACGAATATTAATTTGTAATAGGTTTATTCATTTTTGAATATTGTTGATATTTGATTATTCATAATGAACTAATTAGTAATGTATAATCCATAGCTTTAAATCTGTCGTGTCTATTTATCATTTACATATGACAATATCGATTTTATTATATATTTATCTTACTATATTATTTATGTGAATCAGTCACAATCACATCACCAAAAATTTATATCGTTAGACTATCATGAGCGATTTATTATCATATATTATAAACTATTCGATAAAAAAACAAAACATAAAACTAAATTACGGTTAAAATTTTCGTCCCGATTTTCAACATTAATATGGTCCACATAGACAATAATAGCATGAACTTTACTTTTTTTCTTCTTCTTTATAATAATAGATTCAAATAAAATTTAGTAAAAATTGCAACGTATGATTGATAATTATGTTTATGACTTTGCCAGCCTCTGGGCAAAATATTCCTATTCAGTGAAAAAAGGAAGAATATTAAATATTTCGTGACATATATAATTTTTTTTAATACCTTTTATAGTAATAAAGAAAAAGAAAAAAAAAAGCTAAAAATATATTTAGATAAGTCCCATCAAAAATGTGATGCAACATTTCAATATGAAATTGAAATGACTGAAAAAAAAAAAAAAAAGATTGAAATTTAGGGACCACAGGAAACAAAGCATGAAACATCTAAAAAGGCATGCACAAATACCCCGGGGGTTTTCTTGTTTGGGATATTTGTTTTTTAATAGTAAATATATATAATTAATTCAAGTGTAATATTGAATATTAATATCTTTTATTTTTTTTTATATTGGATTATGATATAAAATGTCAAAATATATTGATGTCATAAGTATTTTTTAATGATTTATGTTGGAAGAAAAAATTTGTGTGTATATATTAAATATACTAAATTATTTAGTCCTATTATATACAAGCGATATATAATGGATCGATACTACTAACCAAAAAATCCGGGTTAACAGCCGGCTCAATAAGACCCTACAATTAAGAAAATAAAAATAAATCTAAAAACGGCAAGATAATGAAAGATATGCATAATTTAAACTGATATATTTATTAAATAATACTCCCCCGCAGCCAAAAAGGGAGATTTTTGAACGTTGAAAAAGATACGTGCACCGAACTGGTTCTGCGGCTTAAAGACAACGGACGCAATTAAAGATCGAGAGATCAAAGCTTGAAGCCATGAATGTGATACCATATTGAATAATATAAAATCGTGAATATTATATCATTGATAATGAATGATAAATAGAAATTTTAGAAGTAAATCAAATGAAATCATAACCTACCTTTAATTAAGAAAATAAAACTAATGTAAATAATTGCAAAATAATGATAGGTATACATAACCTAAACTAATATATTTATTAAATACTATCAAATCTACCTTGTGATGCAACACAAGAAAATTTATTCTAATACATTTTTTCTTAAACCAATTAGTGGTAAGATTTTTTTATAAATCGACATGTCACATCAATTATCACACATTTTTCTAGAAAATTCGTGCATTTAAATATATATTTACACTTTTTTTTCACTCTTATCTATAGAACAAAGCAGGATAAGATGAAATGCAATAATTCTTTGGCCATAGAAAATTAGGGATATTGATAAATTCTCGAGTAGGAAGTAGCAAACAAATCATAAATGTCACACATATATATATATATATACACATAAATACACAAACATGATAAAATTGGGGATTAGGGTTCCTATAGGAGAAATAGAGCCTATACATCATGCAATATTGGAAATTTTAAATTTTACCAATTCAAGAAAGATGTATAATATAAGCTAGGGGAGACAAGAAATATACCCCATCTTATAATTGTGATTGCCATTACATTATCCTTACTAGACAAAGGGTTATGGAACAATCATCTTTTTTTTATTGGCTATTGTTTAAAGTTTAGGGTTTTCATAATTATGAAAAATCATAATGGAAATGTTATAAATTTGTATTAAATAAAAGAAATTGGATTAGAGTCTCAATCTTTTGTGGGCATTAATCTTCTTTTGCCAATAATATTTTTCCTTTTATATATTGTTTAATTCAAAGTTATTTAAACTACTAATGATTGTATTTAATTAATCATAGGAATTAATGTTGGTTTTTTCTTTATTTACTTTTATACACAAATACAATAGTATCCAAGTGGAGCGATTGTTAAATGTATATTTAATAATATCATAAAATGAAATAATAATATTGTCGTATACTGAACTTTTCTCACTCAACACGTATATGCTATAATTTTTATCTGAACGTGATTTATTATTTGAAAAATTACTATTACAAAAAAAACATTTGAAATCAATTAAGAGTTAGTTGCATAGTTATTTTTCCTTATTGTCTTCATTTTTCTAGAGTTTTCTATAAGTTTTCTCAAAACAACCAAACAAACTTTAAAAACTTAAGATTATTTATCTAAATTTCCACCCAACAAATTAAGATTATTATTTATCTAAATATAATGTACTATGATTTGTATTAATATTTGGTTTAAAAATTTGATTACCTTGAGAAAAAAAGAAGAAGATTGTAGTAATCACACACCAAAAAATGTGTCTAAAAATAAATATTTTATTTTTAAAATATTTCTTATATTTCTATCTGGCTATCCTTGAGTCAAAATGCTGACTTATCTCTGATGGAAGTTCTGAATAATTAATTATGTTGCTGTTCAACGTAGTAGGTACCAGTTATACCATTTTATTCTTTTGAAAACTCTCTCTCTCTCTCTCTCTCTCTCTCTCTCTATATATATATATATATATATATATATATTTTGGTTACATTTATAATATATATATATATTGTTGAATTATTATTACATATATATATATATATATATTTTTACGTTGTAACTTTCTTTCTTTGAACCGCATACCAATACTGTAGATTTCTAATGGTACATTTACCATTAATTTTACAGTATTTTCTTGAAAATTATTTTCATGTAGTTGATTTTAGTAAAATTGAATCTTATAGTAATTGGGAGGGTACATTTTAATTTTAATTAGTTGATAATATGAAATTGTGGTTGTCAAAAACATTTGAGTCGTATATGGTCTTGTTTAAGCATTTTATAAAAAATAAATAATTTGATTTGATAGTTGCGGGTTAACAAAATATCAAACCAAAACCTCATTATTATCTTTCAAACCGAACGATTAGGCTCGATCGGGTTCAATGTACTTAAGGATGGATTGACGGATTTTCATTTTATAATAATAGCCATTCCATTTTCTTTGGAGTTAAAATAATAAATAAGAAACTAAAAAAATATATTAATTAGGACATAAAAGATTTACCGAGTAAAAATCATATAATCATAATTTATAATTATTGAAAATTCTAATAATGTTATTAAAAGTAAATTATTAATTATATTAAATTTATTAGAAATATATATATTATGTATTTTATTGGCTAGGAAAATGGAACTCTATCCAAATAAAATATGTTCAAACAAGGTATTTAATTTACTTGCTCAAATAAAAAGTAAAGTATATTATATGAAATAAATAAAATTCCTATGGTTAGAGAGTATATATATTATTGTTAAAATTTGGTGCTAACCGTTAGGTATATATACGTACCTGCAACTAATAAAACCCGCCTCGTGTTAATATTACAAATCGCCAATATTATTTAAAAAATTCAAAATTTTAAATCATGATTTTCGAACAAATCAACTCAATTTAACCAGTTTGAGCAGGTTGTGCGGATGAATGCATGCTCTTACTACATGCAAATAATATTGTTGTTGATTAATGTAGAACTAAAATTTTAGGCGAATTTCATATTAGGTTAGTTCCAATAAAATCAGCATAATATTTATCATAGGTGATATAGCCACGTTATAAATCATTCAATGATGAATATTAAATCGATTAAAATACCCACTTTATGAATCATTCAATAATGAATATTAAGTCGATTGAAATGCCCATTTTATTAATTATTTAATGATAAATATTAAGCCGATTTTATTGAAATCGAATCAGCATAAAATGACCCAATTTTTTTTTTTTTTTTTGGGATTTAGTGCATATTGAAATATCATTATTTTTGAAAGTGATTCTTTGATTGACAGGCCCCTTTATAACTCACGGGTGATTCTAAGTTGGTCCAGGATTGTTGGTCCCGGTCATTAAGAACCACACATTTAGGAGGTGGAGTGGTTTTTCCCACCCACAAATAGAAAACGATCCCAAAACATGAGAAATATGTGGTGTTAAGGGGTCCGGGACCAACAGTCCCGTATCACCTTAGAATTTTCCATAACTCACGGTAATTACCTCTACATGTTTTGGGGGGCCTCAATTGCTTGGCCTAATTCATCCTGCAAACTTGATTGTGGTTTTGACGCCTTTGATCACATATGAACTTCAATCTTGGCCCTTCAATATCAAATAGTTCAATCTTGGCCCTTCAAAATCAATTAGTTCAATCATGGCCCTTAAAAAATAACCTATAAATAATAATTCAAATGAACTGACACTTGTCAATCTCATAATAATATGATACCATTGTGGAATAGAAGATCAGCTCCGATCTACAAAATGATTACAAATAACAAATAATAAATTATTTTATAAATGGATAAACGATAATCTTATCACTAAACCAAAAATATTATCGATTGACTCTTAATTACAACTCAAAGTGATTCGGGTTTCAGATAGCATACCCAAAACTTCAAATTTCGGGTAGCCAAATATATAAACAACCAAGTCCCTATTACAATAGAAACAACGACTTCTTTTTGAGGACGATACTTAACGACTCTGGCAAGGTCAATTCTTAAAAGCATCTTGCATAATGTGTTATATATTTGATGAATTCAACAGTACTATACATTTTTCATTATTTGACTCTAGAAATAACAAAATATCATTCATATTTTGGAATTATCACCAAATATTAGGGGTGTTCAAAATCAACCGAACTGACCGAACCGAACCGAAAACCAAAAATTCGGTTTGGTTTTTAAACGAACCGAAAATTTCGGTTTTTCTTTTTTCAAAATTTCGATTTTCGGTTCGGTTTCGGTTTTTAGGTGCGGTTAACCAAACCGAACCGAAAATCGAAATATATAATATATATTAATTATTATTTTAATTTATTTATAATTAATAGGTATTGTATATTTATAAAAACTAAAAAATATATATAAAAGAGTAGGTTGAAAATCGAAATTACAAAAAAATTGAAAACCGAACCGAACCATATGATTTTTCCTTTTTTTTTCTTTCCGAAATTCGGTTATTTCGGTTAAAAATCGAACCAAACCGAACTAGTTTGGTTAAAAACCGAACCGAACCAAATTTCGGTTCGTAATTTCAGAAAACCGTAATTTCGGTTCGTTTTTCGATCGAACCGAAGATATCATCCATATTTTGGAACGAGAAGAGATTAAGTTTTGTACAAGTAGAAAAAAAGGGAAACAACAAATAGGGGTACTTTGGTCTATTTAGATAAGTATGAGATTAACAATCTATGAGAAAGCAAAATTGGAAATAGATTTACGGTGCGTTTGGATCGATGGATTTGGATTTGAGGAGTGGATTTGGAGGAAGGATTTCAAATGACACCTAAAATGGTGTCATTTGAAATCCACCGTAGTTGTGGAGAAAAGAGCTCAAAATGAATGGCGAGGGATTTGAAATATATGATAAATACTCTAGCCAAATTTAGGGGAAAAAAGCAGCATATGAGCTAAGCAAACATTAACCACAGTTGTAGGATATTTTATATTTAGATTCTACCAATATATTACCAATTGACTATATGTAAAATTAATATTTTATTTTAATTTCATATTCATTAATTATTAAATTACATGATATTTATTTATATATCCGCATATCTTATATACACACAGGAAAAAGTACAATTTAATAGATCTGAAAAGGTAAGAATATGAAAATGAAATCAACCATCTTTTTCTTTTGTTGAATAATGAAATTTAAAATACATTTGAAAAGCAAAATAATAATAAATAGAAAAAGTAGTAGATGCAGGGCATTTTGGTAATTATCTTGGCATGAGATCTGCTCCTTGTCGCCGAGTCATTATCGCCAAGATATGTGAAAGTGACTTTTAATATTTTATTCAACAAATAATTATTTCACGGATAAATTGTTTTTTTTTTAATAAATATTTTTTTTTTTATCAATATCAGGCTAGTTTTCATTATTAGATAATTCGATTATATGTATTTTTTCGAAATATCCTTAAACCGATAATTAAAACTAGATTGAATCTATTAAAATCAATTTAACATAAAATTTCATCCTAAACTCGTTGATATGACTATTTGGATTGATAATTTTAAATATTTCGTTGATAACTTCCCAAAATCAGATTAAATAAAATAAAAAAGAATCGAAAACTCATTATTTACATTTTACGGTTTCAATGTAAGTTTGGTTGCATTTGATCTTACAAATTAAAAACGATCAACTTATAGATCAAGCGTTAGCTATATTAAATCAGTTTTGAGCCATAATTTTGATTTTTTTTAAATCTAATTTAACGCTTTGTTGTCATATAACTGAGTTATGTTCGAGTTGGCTAAATATTATTTAGGATCTAAGTTGATGAAATTATATTTTAGTGTGAAATTCTTTTAGAAGAATGTAAATGAACTTTCAATATTTCTTTTGCCATCTGGTATAATTAAGAGAGACATTGAATATTTCTAAATTTTATTGTGAAATTTATGACTGCATTAATAAAGCATTAAAATCATACATATTCATGTTTCTAAGTTTGTATCTAATGTATTACTTAAAATAGTATCTTATTATGTATTTTATTAATACTATTTTTTGAGAAAGAATATATGTTAAAAAATGAGTAGAGTTCGAGTCCAGCCAATGAAAACACGTTGTGAGCTGAATTTGAGCTTACAATGATAAAAATTCGATTATTTTTGAGCTTGACAGATCTTAACCTTGACTTTTAGGACCTGATTGACAGGGTTGAAAATCAAATCAAATTATTTAATATTTAATTCAGAATTCATCAATTAAAGTTCGTTTAAGCTTGGTTCAACGACATGCCAAACTAAACTTAAAACATTTTTTTTTTGCATCAAATAATGTTTGAAGCTCGTCGTGATTCGTCAAAGAATGTAAAATATGTCCAAAAATATCAAATTACTCGAGTTCAATTAAAACTCGCCAGAATTTAACTAAATTAACAATCAAATCAAATCTAAACATAAATTTTAAATTTCGATAATTATTCAAAAAAGCCTGAACAACAATTGTCCATAAATATCAAAAAATCCAGTTCGATTAAAAATCATCAGAATTTAACTCAATTAACAATCAAATTAAATCTAAATACAAATTTTAAATTTCAATGATTATTCAAAAAAGCCTGAACAACAATTTATTCGACTCGACATAATTTATTAAATCATAATTTTACATGTAAACTTTGAGTAGAGGATTTTTTTTTTTTAGAAATTATAATTGATATATAATATATATTATATATATATATGTATATATATATATAGAGAGAGAGAGAGAGAGAGAGAGAGAGAGAGAGAGTTTTTTATGGGTGAAAAGGGTAAGGGGGGACAAGAGCGTATCTGCGAAAATCCTCAAATTCGATTCAGTTTGCTTTAAAAAGTAATCTATACAACAGCAAAACCTCACTCTTACCATACTTTAATCCCAACAAATAAATAAATAAAATTATCACTCCATCTCCAACACTACCCCACATTAAACAAATCAAAACCCTCTTCCCACAAATCAATTGTTCATTGTATCCACAACTCACTCTGCCCTGCTTTTCTTGATTCTCGATAAATATACTATTACATTTTCATGTGTGTGTGTGTGCTGGGCTGGTCAAAGATGAATAATTCTTGCCTATCTTGAGAGTTTCTGAGGTGTGAGAATGTGAAGGTGTAATATTTTAATATGCATTGAACGTGCTCTGTTTTGTCTGTTACTATTAAACTAATCCTCACGCTTTGTTGCGAAAATCTACACATGATTAGAGATGTTGTTCTTGGGGTTTTTCTAATTTTTTATTGACCCCTTTTGTGAGTAGCAAACATTAAGCCTGTAGTCTTTAATCTTTCTTTGGAGTTTGGGCTCTGTTTTGGTCTTTTGAGGGTCTGCAACAAGGGCATGCTTTGTTCCTCCCATCATGGAATTGTGAGAAAACAATAATGTTACTCTTCTTCATGTAAACAAAACCCTTGTTTTTATTTCAATTTTTTATGGGCTATGTTTGTCTCTCCTCTGATGTGAAATGCAGGTAATTATTGAGTCACACAGGACAATTTTGTTGAACCTTTTTCCTTCTATAACATTTGCAGGAAAAAAGTGAGTCTTGAAAAGTTGTGTACTATATTTAGTCTCTGTTTTCTTTTTCTTTGAGTGATTAAAAAGGTGAGAAGTTTTTAGTTGAAGTGAGAAAACTTACAAGGGCTTTGTGTAATGGGTGAGAAACGGCTAGGTTACCATATGGTGGCTGTTAGGATGAATGAACAAATGGGGACTAAGAGAAAGTACTCTGTTATACACAAAGCCTCAGATCGGAGAATATTGGGAGTATGGATCATGTTGATGTTTTTTTTCAGTAAGCAAATTTATGATTACATGGATGATGAACAGAAGGTTAGGAGGAAAGAAGTGCTAGTGAGTATGTGTGATCAGAGGGCTAGAATGTTGCAAGATCAATTCAATGTCAGTGTTAACCATGTTCATGCCCTTGCTATACTTGTCTCCACTTTTCACTATTACAAGAACCCTTCAGCAATTGATCAGGTTTGTTGGGGTTGATGGTGGTTTTTAATTTCTTGGTGCTGGAATTTGTGTGGTTTTGTGAAAAGTTTGATTTGGGTTTTTCCTGTTTTTGATATAAGGAGTTTTTAGTTTGTGTAAAGGTGATTTTTGATGTTAATCTGTGTTTATAGGCAATATTGTTTGCTTTCTTGGTGGATAAATTTATGCAATTTTGTATAGAGTGTAATTAAAACATGAAATGTGATATTGTGAGAACTGTGATAAGGGTTTTCCCTGTTTTCGATTTTAGCAAAACACGAAATTGATCAGGTGTGTTGGGGTTGATCATTGATGGTGGTTTTTTACTTTCTTGGTGGTGGAATTTGTTTGGTTTTGTGAAAAGTGTGATTAGGGTTCTTCCTGTTTTTGATATTAGGGGTTTTTAGCTTGTGTTGGGGTTACAAAAGGTGATTTTGATGTTAATCTGTGTTTATAGGCACTATTGTTTGCTTTCTTGGTGGATAAAATTTATGTAATTTTGTATAGAGTGTAATTAAAACATGAAATGTGATATTGTGAGAACTGTGATCAGGGTTTTCCCTGTTTTCGATTCTAGCACTTTGTAGTTTGTTTTGGAAACACGACATTTGATTTCGATGTTACTCTGTTTTAGCCATTGTTTTTTGCTTTCTCAGTGCAGAAATTTGTGTAATTTTGTGAAAAGTGTATCTAGGGTCTTCAAAGTTCTGTGGTTAAAACATGAAATGTGATTTCTTGCTAATATGTTTTTATTGTTTTTGATTACTAATGTTTCGATATTCGGGGCCACTCATTTTGTTTGGAATTTTTTTACTAATTGTGACGAAAACAGGAAACTTTTGCTGAATACACAGCAAGAACTTCTTTCGAGAGGCCATTGTTGAGTGGAGTGGCATATGCACAGAGGATTTTGAATTCCGAAAGAGAAGAATTCGAACGACACCATGGATGGACAATTAGAACACTGGAACGAGAGCCTTCGCCCGTTAGGGACGAGTATGCCCCTGTGATATTCTCTCAAGAAACTGTATCCTACTTGGAATTACTCGATATGATGTCAGGGGAGGTAACTGAATATATATATATATATATATATGTATATATATATTTTTTAGTTTATCATATGGATTTTAGTATTATACTTTATGCCCTCTCGAGTTTTCACGTTTGGATTCGTTAATTACATACAGGAGGACCGTGAAAACATATTAAGGGCTAGGGCGACTGGTAAAGCCGTTCTTACAAGCCCGTTTAGGTTGCTGAATTCTCATTTAGGGGTTGTTTTGACTTTTCCGGTTTACGATTACAAGCTTCCGGCGAACCCGACTGTGGAAGAACGCATTGAGTCAACTGCAGGGTAAGAACTTGGTGCATGATTCAAATCTGCATTAATTTTGTGTAAACAAACACTTATATATATTTAAATTGTCTAAATGAGCTTAAAGGTGAAAGCTTTTGTTGCAATTGAATTGTTTTCGATAATGAAAAGTACATTGAAGTTTAAGCAATCTCACGAGCGATTAAGTTCAGTTTGCAGTTTTCTTAAAAACAATTGACTGCATAAGTAGCTACTAACACTAGTGGATAAAATAATTGACTGCATGTTTGGTTATAAATTCGGAAATAATCCAATTTCTTGAACGACAAAATATGTCAAATTAATGCTTCTTATAGGCAAAAAACCATCTTTTTATCCATTGTTTATGGGCAAAAGATCATCTTTTTATCCATCTTTTTTATGGGCTTAAATTGGATTTCTTTCTTAATTCCTTTGTATTTTCTATCCTCAGTTCCTTATGAAATGAAAAGTGTGTCGTCTTGAATAATGCCGATGTCAGGTTGATGTAGCACAACTAACTAAACTAAACTAAAACTAATATTTCTAGAGAAAATTAATAAAACTTTTATTCAATTCATTCGAAGGTCTTTTTCAATAATCATGGAGCCTTTATATTTATAGGCTCTACAAAAAGACATAAAAGGAAATAAAGTTAAACTAAGGTAATTAAGCTAAATAAGAAAACATACTCAATTCAGATATTAATCAAATCATTCTACTAAGTATAAAGATATTAAAGTATCTAAATTTATCCTATTCCTTTTCGATCCCCATCACAGGTATCTTGGTGGGGCCTTTGACGTTGAATCTCTTGTCGAGAATCTGCTAGGTCAACTCGCAGGAAACCAGGCGATAGTGGTCAACGTATTCGATATTACAAACTCGTCTCATCCTATGATAATGTACGAACACCATTCCCAAGATGGTGATATGTCCCTTAAGCATGTGAGCAGCCTCGACTTTGGGGACCCTTTTCGCAAACACGAGATGATTTGTCGGTATGTGATGTAATAACGCCATTTGATCATTCTATAAATAGGCAAAATAAAAAAATAATTCAATTCATAGTATACTTATTGTTCGTATTTCTCGTATAGGTATCTTCAAAAGGCTCCAACATCATGGATTGCTCTTACAACGGCGTTCTTTGTCTTTGTGATTGGATTTTTAGTTGGTTATATGATATATGGTGCAGCCATTCACATTGTTAAAGTCGAAGATGATTTCCATAAAATGCAAGAACTGAAAGTTCGTGCTGAAGCTGCTGATGTGGCCAAATCTCAGGTTTTGAATTAATACTTTTTCGTAATTATCGTAATTTTGGATTGAAATCGAATTGAGCCGGCTCGATTAGATCTGGACTCGGGCTTGATTCAAATTATAGGATCTTGGGCCCCCGAGCCTTAATTATGTAAAAAACTACGGCTTTGTTTGTTTATGTTTTCAAGTGCCATTTTCAAGATTTTAAACCCAAAATTTCAAAATGAACTTAAGGTGTGTTTGGATTGAAGGAATTCATTGACAAATCCATGAAGATCGTTTGGAGGAATTCATGTTACGATGGATTTCAAATCGCTCGACATTCATTTTGACGTATTTTCTTCATAACTACGGTGGATTTCAAATGACTCCATTTTAGGTGTCATTTCAAATACTTCCTTCAAATCCCCTCCCCAAATCCAAATCCACTCAATCCAAACACACCCTTAACACACCAAATTCTCACCCAAATTTACTTTTTCTCAACTCTAACTTTTCAATCCACTATATAACTACCTATCAATCATATATACATCATTTCACACATTCAACAATTAAATCATTTATTATAATAATGTTTTCTCTTTCTCTTTCATACTTTACAATTTTTTAATTTATATTTTATTATTTTTGATTCACATAATCATTATATATCCAACTATAACAATCATTCTACACATCATCAATCAACATATCAATATTGATTTGACACATTTACAACTTTTCAACCTATTTTTAAAAATATAAACAAACACCTACTGTTTTCACACGAATTTCGGTAGTACGCAATTCCCGATAAAATTTTAAAATTTTTACTCAAAAACATAAACAAACAACCTACTTTTTTTTAAATTAGTTTATATGTAACAATAATATATGTAATGATATAATATGTGTAATATCTCCGTTTGTGCAGTTTTTGGCCACTGTTTCTCACGAAATACGAACGCCCATGAATGGTATTCTAGGTACATTAAACGCTCTTTTGATTGACAAATTTATCACTTTACGATACTTAAGTGGCATGTAAAAAATTACTCGTTTCATTTTTCTACAGGAATGTTAGCACTCTTACTAGACACAGAATTAAGTTCAACTCAAAGGGATTATGCTCAAACAGCTCAAGCTTGTGGAGAAGCACTTATAACTTTGATAAACGAAGTGCTTGACCGTGCAAAGATCGAAGCTGGCAAGCTAGAACTCGAGGCCGTCCCATTTGACATTAGGTCAATTCTCGATGATGTTTTATCGTTATTTTCTGAGAAATCCCGACGAAAAGGCATTGAGGTAAAGCCTTAGAAGCTATAACATTTGCACAAGAGTTGTTATATCTATGGGTGTTCATTCGGTTAGAACCGAACTGAACCAAATTTTGTTTTCCGAAAATTCGGTTCGGAGAAAACCATAACCATAACTGAACCGTTCTGACCGGTTCGGTTAATTTCGGTTAACCGAACTCTGGACATAATTTTTTATTTTGCAAGAATTAATTTGAATTTGACCTATTTGAATACACAAAACTCATTACAACTTAAAAACACAGAGATTATAAGTTATGATTCACGAGCCATCCTCAAAACCTCAACTCAAGTTCAACACTTAACATTAAAAACGACATTAAAACGACAAATATAAGTAGTGCGAATGTACCATAAATCCATAATCCATAGTAATAAAATTAGAAATTCGGGTTAAGTTATAAAATATTGCACAATGATCCCTATGTTAAAAAATATTTTTTATGATGGCCCAAAAAATTGGTTTTCGGTTCGGTTAGACTAACCGACTGTCACAACCGAACCGTAACCGAAAATCGATTTTTTTGGAAAATGCTAACCGTAACCGAACCGATTTTTTTCGGTTCGGTTCGATCGGTTAGTCGATCTGTGCACACCCCTAGTTATATCAATATCATACCTTTTTGTTTTTACTTACAAAATTATGTAATTAACTGGAAAGTACAGTTGGCTGTCCTCGTTTCAGACAAAGTACCCGAAATTTTAGTGGGGGATCCAGGAAGATTCAGGCAGGTTATTACAAATCTTGTCGGAAACTCGGTAAAAGTAAGTGAAACAATCAAATATCTACTCTTTTGATCCATTTTCACTTTTCTCTTCTCACGATTTACGTTTTTTGTATTACGACAGTTTACCGAGCAAGGACATATATTTGTTCAAGTCCACTTAGCTGAACAAGCAAAACCCGTTAAGCATATGAACACAGAAACCTGCTTGAACGGAGAATCTGACTGCATAACACAATCTTGTGCTCGACAGTTCAACACGTTGAGCGGTTATCAAGCTGCTGACGATCGAAGCAGTTGGGAAACTTTCAAACACTTGGATGATGAATTTCGATACGATGCTTCAAATAATATAACAAATGATAATAATAATATTTGTCAAAGTGTTAAATTGATGGTGTGTGTTGAAGATACGGGAATTGGTATACCCGAACAAGCCCAAAAACGGGTTTTTACGCCGTTTATGCAGGCAGATAGTTCGACTTCTAGAAATTACGGAGGGACGGGTATAGGATTGAGTATTAGTAAGTGTCTTGTTGAGTTAATGGGTGGCCATATGAACTTCATTAGCCGTCTTCATGTTGGAAGCACGTTTTCGTTCAATGTTGACTTTCGGAGGTGTGAGAATAATCCCGTTTTGAACGTTAAGAAATCGATATCTGATGATTTGCCTACTGTGTTTAAAGGGCTAAAAGCCGTTGTAATAGATGGTAAACCTGTTAGAGCTGCTGTTACAAGGTACCACCTTAAAAGACTCGGGATACAAGCTGAGGCTGTTAGTAGTATAAAGACGGCTGTTGCTGTGTTTGGGAAATACGGTTCCTTGATTTCCAAGTAAGCAACTTTTTTTCTGTATTCTTATCATGCGACATTAGTTAGAAATTTGCTTGTGATCTATTTATGTATGGTTTCTGTATATTGTGGGGTAAAATCTTGATATTGTACATACACACCCCGAAAATATGATTAAAGACTATATATCCACTAAAATTAATCAGATAAACTTGTGTTATCACATTGAGTACATTGCTATTCTTTTGGTTTAGATTAAGGGGTATTATTAGATTCACACCCTCAACTTATTGGGTAATTACCACGAGTCCTCCAAGATTTTGCAAATTACAAAGACACCCCCTGCAGAATCTTGGCAATACAGAAAACAATGAGGGTGTGTTTGGATTGAAGGATTTGAAATCGATTCCAAATTCGTCAACAAATCCATGAAATCCATGAAGTTCGTTTGGATGTATCCAAATTATAATGGATTTCAAATTCGTCAACAAATCCATGAAATCCTTGAAGATCGTTTGGATGTATCCAAATTATAATGGATTTCAAATCACTCGACATTCACTTTAAGCTATTTTCTCCATAACTACAGTGGATTTCAAATGACTCAATTTTAGGTGTCATTTCAAATCCTTCCTCTAAATCCCCTCCCCAAATCCAAATCACTCAATCCAAACACACCCTGAGTGAAATTGTAACTTTCTTTTTACTCATGAGGATGAAATTGTTATATAGATTTACCCGCATGGGAAGTTATGGTAATGTCTCAAGTCTCAACTATTAAACCGTTTTTCATAATTAGGATCTTTTCCATGACTCATGTTTATCATAGATTATCTTAATACAGTTAACCCCTATTAATAACTAACATCATCTATTATTCTAATTGTATTTCATTTATATATGCAGAAACGAAAAGCTGCCCGATATGTTTCTCGTCGAAAAAGACGCTTGGATTTCCGGCGAAGAAGATAGCCTTTCACATCTATCAAACTGGGGTCAAAATGGTCACACTCATAAGCTACCAAAAATGATCCTTCTTGCAACTAACATCACAATTGCCGAGTCTGAGAAGGCCAAAGCTGCTGGCTTTGCAGATACCGTGATTATGAAACCTCTTCGAGCGAGTATGGTGGCTGCATGCTTGCAACAGGTCCTCGGGATGGGTCGAAAAGCACAAAACGGGCCGACCCGATCCAACTGTCTTCGGGGGTTACTATGTGGTAAGAAGATTTTGGTGGTTGATGATAATATGGTGAACCGAAGAGTTGCTGCAGGTGCCCTCAAGAAGTTTGGGGCCGATGTGCAGTGTGCTGAGAGTGGTCACGAGGCGCTTAAATGGCTTCAACTGCCGCATGATTTCGATGCGTGCTTTATGGATATTCAGATGCCTGAAATGGATGGGTATGTTCTTGAACTTGTTTGGCGTTAGAAATTGTTTATTGTTATTGGTGTTATCGTTGTGCTTCTTCTTTGTTCGGCATGTTTGTTTCGTTTGATTTTTCATGATTAGGCTTGTCAATGGGCGGATATTGCCCAGACTTGGACCCGTTTAATAAAAAACGTATCCGACCCGGACCCGACTCCAACCCGATGACACTAGGTAGTTCGGGTCCGGGTACGATTTTTACCCATGGGTATTTTACCCGCAAAATACCCGAAAGTTACCCATTGAAAATACCCGCGGGTCTATACCCGACGCGGACACGACCCAAAATGTACCCGGCCCGTTGGGTCTAAATTTTTTTGGACCCGTTGGGTATGCGATCGGGTCTGGGTGGGGTCCGGGTAAAATATATATTTTTGGATATTTCATGGGTCCGGTTTGGGTCTTGGGTCTCCCGCAAAAAATTAAATTTTAGACAAGAGTTATAAAATTAACAATATTCCCCTCAAAACACAAGGTTGATAGTTCGTTGTCATGTTATTACATTAAAAGACAGTATTTTTTTTTTAAAAAACTGACTAAATGGACATATAAAGATTGATATTTCAATTCGTATTATTGCAGGTTCGAGGCAACTCGTCTTATTAGAGAAATGGAGAGCAAAGCAAATACTCAAATAGAAGGAATCACAACAACAAACCGAGAGTGGCATATGCCAATATTGGCGATGACTGCTGATGTCATACACGCCACGTTAGACAAATGCTTACAATGTGGGATGGATGGATACGTATCGAAGCCTTTTCAAGAGAAAACTCTCTATCAAGAAGTTTCCAAGTTTTTCGACTTAAATTTATAGCCAAATTTTGACTATAATCTCGCCAAAACACGTGCTTTTAAGCTTCAAACTCGCTATAATATTCAAAAGGGCCAGCAAATTTTTCACACATTTGTGCTGGTTTTGAACACGAGGTAAGAAAAAGGCGTTCGTTATTACATCCTTTTTTTTTAACCGACTAGATTTGACTAGGTTTATCGAGGATGTGTATATGTAGGTTATGAAAAGAACCTCGTCTTTTGGCCTTCTCGTTTTATGTACATTGATCTGGGAAGGGAGCAAAAGATGTAGAGTTTGAGAGGGCCGGTTTTATGATTATCGATGTGTTTGTGTTAAGATGATGAGCTGATATATATATATATATATATATTCAGTTGTAGAATGAATTATGTTATAGGGAGATAATCGGAAATATTGTTTTTGATTGTATCTATGTGATTCGCCTTTTGGTACGTTTACGAGGCTGTAATGTAATGGTTTCATTGTTTTTGTCCTCGGGTACGAGGTTGTTCTAAATCTTCGTTTAGAGTAATTGCGATTCGAGTTTGTCTCTTTCTTTTACTTGAGATCTAGCAAAAGCGATAAATGCCTGTTTCGAATATTAAATGTATGAAAATCAATTATTTTCAGATGGGGTTGTGTTTGGTTTTAGTTTCGCTATTTTACTAGTGTTGGTGAACCACTAACGACGTGATTTTCATGATTTTTATGATGATGATAGGTCAAATATAGGAGAAATATTTGATTGATGTGAAATGTATAGGTATAGAAACACTTAAAATAAATTAAACAAAGCTTTTTTTGTTCAATTTATTCTCTACTATGTAAATTGTTTAGTTTTAACATTGTATAAGGTCCAAAAATATTAACAATCTTGTTGTAATAATATGCTATTTCTTAAGTAATAATATATAACATCTTTACTCGAGAATCTGCAAGCCCTCAAAAGATAGATATACAAGTTCATCTTTGGAATTAGATTGATGTAGGGGCTCGGTTCGATAGAAATCGAATTTTTAGTCGAGCTCAAACCCATTTCACTTTGAAAAAAAAAAACTTATTTTTTATTTTTTTAATATATTATCTTATTATTATATTTTAAAAAAATTCAAACTTCAAAATAGTTTTGAATCTCTTTACAAGGAAATCTAAAATTTGAACCAAAAAACAAATTTATTCAACCATCGTCGATAACGAACTCGCAGAAAACTAAATTGGGCAACAAACGTTTGTGCACGAATTTATTACAACATAAGCTAGATACCGATAAACATAGGAAGTCTTAACAAGACTCATAGAGCCAATCCAAACTTTGAAACACCGATTTGCAGATATTATACGAATCAAACCAAACACGATACAATTACTCACCAAAGCCTCTTATTTTTGCAAATGTCGATTTGTATACAAATGAAGAAGCGTTTTGGGTCGTTTTTAGCGATGATTGTCGCCTATAAGAGTAAGAAGAAATGTCCGATAATGGCTTGATGTTTCGGAATAAATTGCATCATTAAGCGACTTTCCATACTTCTTTTGGTACTCGGCTTTTATATATTGCATGTCGATTTCGGTTCTTGTCACTATTACTCGGATAAGAGTTGAATCGTCCGTTCCCATGCCCTTCATTGCCTTATGGAGTACCTATATAGGTATTTCGATATATTTTAGAAATACAGGAATATTAAAGGGAATTATAGTTCATGGAGAAAATAACTCAATAATCTTAACACGTTGCCACAATAATATATATATATATATCATATTTTACCTTGGCGAAGTATTTCGCTGGGTTTTCAGCGCATTGTAGTATAGTCAAGAGCGCAAACCTAAAGTTCCCGGAGGTTTCACTCTTTATAACCTGTAAAAAATGCTCGTTCAGCCAATGAAACCAGTGCATTCCGAGATCATTTAGTGCTTCTAATCACCAAATCTAATTATATAAGTATATATACTCGTGATTTTCACGAAAATGAACTTTCAAACTTTGAAGTGGTGATTATGTGTTTTTGTTAGTCGCATGATTATAACATGAGGGATTTCGTTGCTAAGCATTCCGAGAACATTTAGTGTGTCTAATTACCAAATCTTAGTATATATATATATATATATATATATATATATATATATATATATATATACTATACTTGTGATTTTCATGAAAATGCACTTACAAATTTTGAAGGGGTGATTATGTATTCTTGTCAATCGCATGATTATAACATGAGAAATTTGGTTGCTAAGCATTACGAGATCATTTAGTGCCTCTAATCACCAAATCTAAGTTAGATATATATACTCGTGATTTTCACTAAAATGCACTTTCAAATTTTAAAGTGGTGATTATATATTGTTGTTAATCGCATGATTATAACATGAGGGATTTCGTTGCTAAGTATCTCGAGATCATTTAGTGCCTCTAATCACCAAATCTAAAGTTTATAGGTTTATATACTTGCCCTTTTCATGAAAATGCACTTTCAAATTTTGAAGTGATAATTATGTATTCTTGTTAATCGCATGATTATAACATGAGGAATTTCGTTGCTAAGTATTTCGAGATCATTTAGTGACTCTAATCATCAAATCTTAGTTTATAAGTCGAAAAATCTTTAGGACACAAATGCTTGAACGAGAAGAGTTACCTTTTCTAGCGAGTTTCCATATATGTTGTGATAAGCATAAGCAACGGCAGCCAAATGTGCACGACTTTTCTCAGAAAAAATGCGCACGAAAGTCTTCTCATCGGTCCCTAATTTCTTTTCCCCCGCTTTATAGAGAGATTTAGCATCATGCTCCGCCATTGCCCGGTCCACCTCTAGACCTTCATACCGCACTATTCCAATGTATGCAAGCAACAACTGCAATATGGAAATAAGATACAAATTATTTAAGAAACTCGGTCCCCAATTGGATATCTTCGAAAATTTATTTTCATGATAAAAGTGAAAAAAATATTTCCAGGGATTGTGAAATGTGTGTTTTGATGAGGATTTTTAGAGAAAATTTATAATGATTACGGCTGATGTGAAATGTTATTTTTTTGTTGTTAGAAATTTGTTTGAACTGGTTTTTGAATATAATTTAAAGTAAATATTTTTAGTCAAACTCATCGATTTAGACGTCAAAAAATAGTCTCATTTTAAACGTTGCGTTATTTTATATTAGAATATGTGATTAATTTGATTTTTTGAGTCGAAAGAAAGTTCGGAAAAACCCTTTTAAATCAACGGGATGTGTACTATGAAATCATGAATAGTTATAATATTTTTTCAAGAATTTCTTCAAAATTATCTAAAATTTCGAGACATTTTTCTGAAGATTTTTTTTAAGACATGCCAAATAATTGATATTTTCTTTTTTAGAATTTTTACTCTGAAATATTTTTTTGTGGGTTGAAATATCAAAATTTGACCTCGACAAGTGATAGTTTACGAGTTCTTCTATCTTATCGAACTATCATAAAAAATAAACAAAACGAATAAAAAAACCAAAAAAAAAAAAAAAAAACCTGTTTGTCATCGCCGGTTGCTTGATACTCAATATCGTGCTCGAGGTAAGTGTGAAAATGTTGATGATACAATTGTTTAAAATGTTGTATCTGTGTTGGGGTACGAGAACATATTACTTCGGTAGCGGCTTTTAAATCAATTGCGCCTTCACTCAAAGCTTTTCTCACAATAGTCGCATCCCTTAAAGCCGGATCCGGCAACCAGAGTAAAATTGCTCTCTAAAACAATTTCCAAACATAGAGAAAAATAATTTACTCTATAAATAGGTCAAAACACAATGACTTAAAGGTCTGTTTGGATTGATGGATTTGGATTTGGTTAAGGATTTGAAATGAATAGATTTCAAATTCGTTATATTTGAAATCCATAGCAAATATCTTGTTTGGGAACTATATGGGTTTGCACAAGGATTTCAATTTTACTATTTGATTATAAATTCTAGAGCATTTAAACTACTTAAATATTTTAATTTATTATTGTGAACGACAAATTTTTTTGAATTTATGATAGATTTCTCCGTCGAAAATCTCCCTCCCTATAAAAAAATCTCTCTCCATCTCTCTCCCTTCAAAATCTCCACCCTCTAATAAAATCTCTCTATCTGAAAAATCTCTTTATCTCAAAAATCTATCTCTCTCAATCCAAAATATATATCTCTAAAAGTCTCTCTTGAAAATTTATTTATGTCAAAAGTCTCTCTCATGAATCTCACACTTTCGAAAAAGTCTCTATTCACCTATCTCAAAAATCCCTTTCTTCCTGTCTCTCTCAAATAATATATCTATTTTCTACTAAGTGGATTTCCTCCCTGGTCCAAATCCTTCCATCCAAACACGCCCTAATTGAAATGTCAAAAAGAGACGATAACATAATAGGAAAACACGAGATGTAGCAAAATACGACAAATATTTGTCGTCCCATTTTAGTACCTCCACATCACTGCTAAGTTCCTTAACGAGGCGTTTTTTTAGGTCTTCGGAGTATATAGTTTTGTACTCTCGTTCAATAAGCGCGCGTTGTGTTGCGTCCCTATGCGCGAGGATATTAATAACTGCCGCGGTATCACAACCGAAACCTACACAATGCAAAATGTATACTTAAGAACCAATAGTAACCATTTTGAACTCATTTGTATATATCTATATGGTGTGGTGAAACTATGCATAGTAGACCTTAGGGTCGTACCCTATGAAACATGACTCGTATATGCTACGTCTGCAATCAATCCTTATTGCAGAAAGTTCTGATGTATATTTACTAAACACTACTAAACCCGCTTGTTATTTAAGACCTGGGTCAAATTAAACTGATCCGGATAATCCTACCCACATATCCAAGACACGTGTGTGATTATCTCCATATGTCACCTGACCGGATAATGCTATCCACATATCCAAGACACGTGTATGGTTATCTCTATATGTCACCTGACCGTCTGTACAGCGTGTCAATCTTATAAATAGAACTAAGAGGGTGTTTGGCTAAGCTTATAAGCTATTTTAAACATCTTATAAGATGTTTGAGAGCTTATAAGCTCTATGAAAGTGTTTGAATAATTTTTTTAAATAAGATCTCATAAGACCCAAAAATAAGATGTTTGGGTCTTATAAGCAAATAAGATATAAGTTAGCCAAACCCAACTTATTTCAAAATCTTAGATTTTGGATGTTGTTTATATTGTTAAAAACATATCAACCTTAGCTAATTTCCTCCTTTCTAACAATATCCTTCTCCGATTTTTATTTTTTATTTTTATAATTGCACAAATTCTCTCTTATAATATTTGAAAACATCTTATAAGCACTATTCTTATTTCATCCAAACACTTGAGAGCTTATTTTTTAAATAAGACCAAACATCTTATAAGCTCTTAAAACATCTTATAAGTTGTTACAACTTATAAGATGTTTTAAATAAGCTTAGCCAAACACCCTCTAAGTAAAGGAGAGATAAAAACGTAGTGACACAACTTATATAGAGCTTATAAGTCCTGGTCTGGTAATACGATTCCACATTCTGAATATACCGGGCTAAGTACAACTCGTATGTGAACTTAACAAACTAGCAGACAATTTGAACAACGATTAAAATCGACCCTAATGAAAGGTACATAGATAACTGGGATAAGACCCAGGTGCAGTCTATACACATTATACGAGCCTAACCAATCTATACACATTATATGAACCAGTTAGGCTTGAACAAGAGTATCTCGGCTCGGCTTGATTGGGTAGTTGCCATTTTATGACCTAAATCACCATATATTTTCTTACTCAAAAACACACAATTTATGTAAACTAAACTGAATTTTATAAATAACTTATCATTATAAATCCTAATAATTATAAAACATGAGAAAACTAATAAAACCCTTGACTTTACTCCCCAAATCCAGTCTAATCCTCCTTCTTTCCATTTTGTTAATAATTAAGTAACTAAATTAGCTCATGTGCATCTAATTACATGAAATAAATCGAAAACCTGCGAAATCGATTCAAAAAAAAAAAAAAAAAAAAAAAGCTACCAAAACATGATCAGCAAAAAGTATGAACCAGGAATATAAGAAAAACCTCTACAAGCCATGATTTTTTATTTATTAAAAGAATAAATAAATTAACATGTAAAGAATTAAATAATTTATTACCTTTAAAAGCACGATAGAGTTGCATGGCATCATCACGAGGTGAAGTTAACACTGGAGGTACAATCAGAGTCGCCATTGCTTGAATTATTTTCTTCTGATAATTTTAAAAAACTATTATTTGTAAATAACTTATTTTTTGAATCAATTGTATAAATAATGTGTGTTAGTTAATGTACAACTTTCCGAAGCGTAATGTACCAGATTCCTTTTGAGAAAGAAAGCGTGTTGACTTTAACGACTCTAACCTTTTTATCACATGGGGATAAATTCCGTGCTCAATTATTTATTCTATTAATGTGGTTACAAAAATATGTCTTTTTTTTTTTTTGGTAAATTATTATATTCTATCGAATGTTAAAAAAATAAAATTACAATCTTGCCTTTGTTGGATTACAATTGTGCCTATGATTTAAAGGTGATTTAAAGGGTGTAAATAAGTCGAATCGAACTGAATAAATTGTTATTTAATCTTGTTTAAATTACAATCGAATTTTATAATTTACATTTGAAACTTGATTGTTTGTTAAATGAGCTGAACTCGAGTAATTTGAGTTTTTTATGCATATTTTTATTATTTTTTACTTATGATTTAAGTTTGAGCTAATGTTTAAAACCCATCAAACGTAAAATATTGTTCATATTTGATTTGATAAATTAACAAATCAAACTCGAAAGAACTTTTAATGATCACACTCGAATCGAGATATCGAATAATTCTGCCATTACCTATCATTATAATTATATTATGACCTCATCCTAATAGGGGTGTATTGGTAATTGACCAATAGTGAAGAGATATTTATAATTACAATAAATAAGAAAGTGTAAATATAATTATCCATTATTGCATTATTGGGGTTGGTGCGGACGATAACAATTGACAACAACTCTTCTGAAATTTAATTATTGTATAGTTTAAAATTCAACCAGTGTTATAAAAAATTTCCTATTAGGATAGTGGGTGCATTTCCTATAAAACTCGATCTGTTATATAATTTTATCTTTATTAAAATATCTATTTTGTGTATAATACATATATTATTTTAAAAAAAACTATTATATAAATGGCGGGCCTCAAAATTTTGCCCCAAAATACTATAGTCAAATTGCAAATTTGTCAATTTTTGATCATCAGAGAAAATTCAACAGCCAGCTACTTTTAAGTGCACAATTGATAACATTTATTTGTATATTAATTCTTAATAAAGTTAAATTTACAAGTCTAAAGTTTATAGCCATTATTATTCTATTTTTGTTTATTTAAAAAATGCATTTTTATTTTCTCTTTGCTTTTGGAAGTTAAGTAAATTGATAAGATCCTTATTTTTTATTTATTTTCTTTTTAGAGAACCAATATTCATTCTTGTTATTTCAATTATTCTAAAGCACTTTTGAAAAAACTGAATATAATTGGCTAATTCTTATGAATGGTCTATCTTTAAATCATCAATTTATCTAACTATTGGAAAAGGGAAATAAATTGCACATTTTTGGACATACCTAATTTCAGAGAAATGATTCATATTCTCATTTTTTACAAAAAAAATTCATGAGTTGCTATCAAACCAAGTTCGAAGTTAAGGCATTTGTACAAATTGAAAAAATACCACTAAATCAATGCCAAAGTAATTGTACACTTTAAATCAATATTATGAAATTCAACTTAACATCAAATCAAAAAATTAATTGGGTTCGGTTCAACTATTGAGTCAACAATAGTTGAATCCGTAAGTGGTAATATTATAATTATGTAATAAATGATAAATGATATATTAATAAATATTATAAATTAAAAATATATATTTCATATAACTGTTGTGTCCGCTTTATATTATAAAGCCAATAGTATAAACATTATTACACGTAGATACATATATATGCCAATATTATGATCAAGAATCGAGAACGTCGATTTTAGAAGGTCTAAAGACGTTAAGAAGGAGATATAAGGAAATTCTCATTTAACCATTAACCTGTACGATTTCAAGATCCAATCAATTTTCTCGACCCATGACCAGGTCAAACCACCAAGTCACACAATTTTGAAGTTTTTTTTGTAACAAACGATTTTTAAATCCAACAAATTGTTTTAAAGATCGATTCTCAATTTTATCACTTTGATCAATCGATCTGAATTGAATTTCACAATAATTATTTGAATTCATATAAATTAGTTAAGTGTGTAATCATTTAAGATAATTCAATTGATACTAGCGTGATAATGGATTTTTTCTTAGTAATGAGCTTTACATATGATTTAATTTGAAAATGCAAGTTCATTATTTCTTCTAACTACATTACTCTTTCAATCAATTATTGATTTAAAATGTTCAATAATTAAATTTGTGAAATAATTTTCTATGATCGAACAAAATACACATATCATTATACTAAACATATCAATAACTATTTAATATAAATTTTGAAATTACTAATTCGATCACGATTCCTTTAAACCAAATAACCCTCGACATACATGCTTAAGTATTCAGATAAATAATCGATTCGATTTTAAAAATATTCACAATTTATTTCCCCAAAATAAGATTTTTTTTTTTTTTAAAAGACAAAAGTATAATTGGAGGTCATCATCACCAATGATTTGGGATTACCAAAAATCGGGTAGTGGGAGAGTAATATGAATGTCACATCCACAGGCGTGCTTAAGTCAATATATTACCTCTTCATTTCAACCCATAAAATGCTTTGCTTTGAAAACCCCACCAACAAATAATGACCTAAATATTCCATCTAAGTTTAGGATAGGAGAATTTTATCTCATTAACTTTATTCGAGTTTAATTTTTATTTAATCTATAAATATTTATAATATTTAGTTATATAATTTCAAAATGTCTTACATTATATTTTACCGTCCAAAATATAACGATCAGTCAGTCAACACTTTGATTAATTATTTTTTGAAGAATTTATGTATACACACACTCACATATACAGATTATATTCAATAATATGATATTTCTACTCTATATCAGGTGTCTCTTATGCGTAAATCTCCAAAAATCTCGTCAAAAGACGTCGACTAACGAAGTTGATTATTAAATTTTGAACAATAAAACTAAATGTAAGATATTTTGAACTGTGTGAAACTAAATACGAGAATCTCATAATAAATAAAACTATATTAAACTTGCATTAAATTATGATGTAAAAAAAAGTCATTTTCCCATTTAAGAGTTGGAAAAACCAAAAAAGTAGTCAACAATGCAATACTTTCAAACTTCAAATGCTTACCCCATTCAAATTATTGCACAATGTATAGTCTTTGATTTGTTTATGTGACTTTTCTTAAAACCAAATTGGAATGCTTCATATACATTATAGTATTAAAAGTAATTTGACTTGCTCAATAATTATTAGCGTGAATAAAATGTCGTCTATGTACACCTATTGCAACCTTTATTGGTACGCCTAAATCCTAATTATCATTGTTTTAATTATGAATTATGAGCATAAATTTGTTTAAGGATGTAAACAAGTTGCCTAATTCACCCAATCAAATATATTTCAATTTCGTTATTTTTTAAGGTTGTTTGTTCGTCAAATCCAATTCAAATAAGTTTAATTTAATCGAATTTGAATATTTTACTTTTATAAATAATACGAGATGAAATATGTGTCACGTGAGTCACACGTGAAAATAAGGTCCGATTTGACCAACACCAGATTGATAGTTTTTTAATATATTGCAGTCGACACTCAATAACTTGAAACTGCCTACGTACTTACTTTGATACGATAAAACTTCTCTCAAATATTATACTCTTACTGATTTTTTTTTTAGCTTTTAGAATGTAAGCTAAATGATCTACAGTATACAAATAAAAGATATTTATATTTTTTTAGAACATAAACCCGTTTTTATTAAGCCATGATCTCATGACTTGCTATATAATCCAAGATTATAACATATTAAAATCGTACTCATAAAAGGTCATCTAAGTAAATTATGTAAATACTATTACTTTTAATGGGGACCTGATATAGCATAACCTCGTAGACGATCAATGATGCAGCACAACCTCGTATACGACTACATATCTCGATACCTCGTACGGGACCATACGACCCTAGTGCAGATATTAAGGCTTATTTATCTAAAGGTCCCTAACCTAATTGTGCTTATTTGCATTACACTACCTAACCCGCGTGTTTTTACCGGGTCAAACCCAATGTAGCCCTAACTCGGATAATCTGGTACGTACGTTATGGGGACACGTGTAATCCATCCCGCCAATCCCGCAGTCGTCCGTACATTGGGTACTGTGCCTATAAATAGCCCCAATTAATATTAGAAAGAGGACTTTTTGACTGACTGAACAGCACCTCGAGAGTACCTAGTACGATCTTACAGTACGTTCCCACTATTCTATAAACCGAGTTAAGAACCTCGGATACGACCTTATCACAACCTTGAACTACGTTTAGACTTGATCCTATTATAAAGGTACGTAGGCAGCTCAGAACGTCTGAGTGCAGTCTATAATCATTATACGAGCCTCTACGGTCGTATTCGAGCCTCGGCTTGATTTGGTCCGTAAGTATTTTACGAGCTATATCAGGTGGCGCCGTCTGTGGGAAACTACTTAAAGATCGTTGAAATCATGAACTTCGTTTCAACTCTGATCGGGCGAGTTCAAGATTGGTTTACGAGCCAATATAGAGGTTCTATCACGTCATACCCCCAACTGATTCGAAAATTCGAGAATCACTTTGCCAGTAACAAAAGAGCAAAGAGATCAATATCAATGATAATGGGTCAAACTCAGTAGAAACCCTACGAACTAAAAAGCACCGAGAGTAAATACTCCGAAGATGCTAAAAAGTTCCAAAAAAACGAACTAAAAAGCACCGAGAGTAACTACTCCGAAGATGCTAAAAAGTTCCCAAAAAACGAACTAAAAAGCACCGAGAGTAACTACTCCGAAGATGCTAAAAAGTTCCCAAAAAAAACGAACTAAAAAGCACCGAGAATAACTACTCCGAAGATGCTAAAAAGTTCCAAAAAAAAAAAAAACGAACTAAAAAGCACCGAGAGTAACTACTCCGAAGATGCTAAAAAGTTCCCAAAAAACGAACTAAAAAGCACCGAGAGTAACTACTCCGAAAATGCTAAAAAGTTCCCAAAAAACGAACTAAAAAGCACCGAGAGTAACTACTCCGAAGATGCTAAAAAGTTCCCAAAAAACGAACTAAAAAGCACCGAGAGTAACTACTCCGAAGATGCTAAAAAGTACCCAAAAAACGAACTAAAAAGCACCGAGAGTAACTACTCCGAAGATGCTAAAAAGTTCCACAAAAAAAAAAAAAAAAAAAAAAAGGAACTAAAAAGCACCGAGAGAAATCACCCACAAACTATCCGTGCCTGGATAGATGGGATGAATACTCCGAAGATGCTATGATCGAACTAAAAAGCACCAAGAGTAATCCCCCTCTAAATTATCCGAGCAGGGATAGGAGGGAGGAAAACTCCGAGAATGCTAGAAAGTACGACCCACGTAAAGGCAAAAAAAAAAAAAAAAAAAAAAAAAAAATGGAACCTATGAGGCTACAGGCTTTATTCGCAATACAACAATCAAAGCATTTGGAAAAAATGGAACCTATGAGGCTATAGAAAAAACGAAGGCAAGTACCTGAATAAAGTTCAGAAGTTAATGAGAAAATATGAAACAAAAGAGCCTCCAACTGCATTCGAATACGATTATAAACTAGGAACCCCAATGGAAGCAATAAACTACGAACCTTGGTGCTAAAGAAGATCGAATATCGAAGACCGTAAGGAAACTCGAACCCAATTGGGAAAGGCCGTATTCAATTATAAAGGTCACTAAAAATATGACCTATAGACTACAGCATATGGAGAGAAAAGAACTACCCCGACCCTGAAATGTAGATAATTTACGTCATTTTTACGCGTGACAATTTACGAGGCAAATATTATATTCCTGGAAAATTTATTTGCAAATTAAACTACGATGATGCAAAATTCAAGGACAATTTTAAAAATCCAAAGTGAAAAACAACACATACACAATCACACTCGGATGCATAGTTAAAAAGGAATAATAATAATACATACCATAACATCTGAATGTACTTACAACATAATTATCAATTGCTACAGGCTCGGGCCCAGTTGAAGCAGGGCCGAGGCAGATGTCATCCCAGATGCAAGTCCTGCGGAGGAAAGTCCCGTCTCAGAAACAGGGGTCCTCGAAAGCGGAGGAGGATAGACCCTTTCTTCAGTTGAAGCCTGTTTTGAAGTATCTTCAC
This sequence comes from Verbascum thapsus, assembly GCA_963669365.1. Taxonomy (NCBI): domain Eukaryota; kingdom Viridiplantae; phylum Streptophyta; class Magnoliopsida; order Lamiales; family Scrophulariaceae; genus Verbascum; species Verbascum thapsus. The sequence continues at coordinate 19,498,131 of OY770105.1, forward strand.
CACGATCCACGGTCGAGTCTAGAGCAGCCATGAACGGCCCACTACCGCTATTCAGAATAGCCTCTTGCCTCGAACTCAGGAAAGTCTTTATACGGTAACACGTCGCCTGGATTATGAGCTAGCCCTGTATAGTTTCATCGTACTCATGCAATGAGGCAAACTGTTCCGCATCGAACTCGGGTATCAGTTTCCCTTCGAATTATCCTACAGCACCTGAAGACTCGTATCCACGGCGAACGAGGAAGATGGGCGGATGAACTACCCGGAGTCTTATGGGCCTACCGTACAACGCCGAGGTCGTCCACATGAGAGACACCATATTGCCTCGTATATGGATCAGAAGCAGTGATACCCGCTGAAATAGAAGTAATGACGGACAGAGTAAACTCATACGATCCCAGCCTTAATGCGGAGCAGAGACAATTCGAATTAGACACTATTGAGGAAGTACGAAGTCGGGCATATGCCAACATTTTGAGGCACAAAAATACGATGATGCGAGCTTACAACAAAGGCGTCAATCTACGCACTTTCCAAGTCGGTGATCTAGTATTAAAGAAGATCGAAGTATCACGAACCGTGAAAAAGCTCGAACCTAACTGGGAAGGACTGTTCAAAATTATCAAGGTTACGAAGCAAATGACTTATAGATTACAAGATATGGAGGGCAAAGAATTACCCCGACCATGGAATGTAAATAATTTACGATGCTTTTATGCTTGAGATCGTAATGATGATCGTTTTACAAACTTATCAGATATTCTATGTGAAGTCAATTGATCAGTATTCTTCTTAGTTTAGCCATGCATATGTCACACTCGATAAATAGATACGAGATGAGTAATATTCGAGGTAAATAATCTGCGATTTCATGCACAACCATAATACCTTGCACATAACAAGCATTAATTCACCTATTCACCATACTAAAAACATAAATTCGAATCTGGATCGTTCAAAATGCATACAAAGTTTCAATTACAAATAACGATAACTACTATGAAACAACGCTATTCAATTCTCAGCCGCACCATCAGCAGTCCCGGTTTCGACGACAGGCACTTCAGGATCGGCAGGTGGAGTCTCCACCTGCTCTTCGAGTATCTCGCTCAATGTCAGCGGGGCCGGATAAACCCTTTCTTCGACCCCCTCTGATTGCAGAGCCCCCTCGTTTATGGCCTCGCCCCTATCCATCGTTGATTCCAAAGCCTGCATAAACGACCCACTGCCACGCGCGAGTATCGCATCTTGTCGTTCTTGAAGCACCGTCGCCACGACCTCATCGAATTCAGGAAAATCCTTATAAGGCAGCGCTTCGTCTGGGGTAGCAGAGGGTCGTAGCATATCCTCGTAAGCGTGGAGGTTGACATACTCATCAACATCGAAATCTGGGGTTAGCAAGCCATCCTTCTTCAAATAGTCCAAGGCCTTGCAGTAACCATCGAGATGGTCGTCCATTGCCTTGGCCATCATCAGTCGATTGAAACGGGTAGAATTCAAGATATCCCTTACTCCTCTGGTCCGTGTGACTGCATTCAATGCCATTTCCTGCTTCTGACCATCCGAGAACCCTGTGTCGTATGATTTCTTTTTTTCACCCGCAAGACATTTTTGCGCGATGATGAGCTGTTTCTGATGCTCTAGATCGTCCGCTTTAACCTTTTTTAGTTCTCGAGTCGTCTCATTAAGCTTTGCCTCGTATTTACCCGTGATTTCCTCCACCTTTTTCATCAGCTCGCTGTTTTCCTACTTATACTGAGAATTGGATAAAGACAGTTGATGCATGCACAGACCCACCTGATATCACGAGGCAAGAATGAATACACTTGAACCACATAACGTAAATTACATGTACGATACGAGCATACCTGATTCAGATGCGAAGCACCCATCTTCTCAACCACTGGATGCTCACGTTCCAATAGCATCATCTTGTCACGAGGCAACAAGAAATTGCTATATAACTCCATCGCAGTACTACCGGTCGGATCCGACATAACGCTGCTATCCTCGTACACTCGAGGATGTAGACTCAGCTGTGTGGCATCATTGCTGATGGGAGGACGTTCGTCTATCTTCAGCTCTGTAAAATCTTCCAGGGACAGAGCCTCCATCTTATTCAACAATTCTCTCAATCTGGCCTCTTCAGCGGCGTCGAAGGTTTCTACCCGCGCCACTTCTAATCTCACAACTGGCGTAGCCGAAGTCGAGGCACCAGCATCATTACGAGGACGCTTTTGTAACCTCGCAGTCGGTTCGTTAACCACGGCACGACGTGATGATTCAGTTGACGAGCGAAGCGTCGATGTACGGGGTGCCGCAGTACTTCCGCCCCTCGTAGCACGAGCTGGTGGAGGAGGGGCTCTTGATCTAGCAGCGCCCCCGCGCTCTTTAGCCATTTGAGCCATACGAGAAGCCATAGGTGCACAAAAACACGATTAACATTAATGCATGATGACAAATAACATAAGACAAAAGACTCGTAGAAACAATCAATGTTCTACCTAGATCAGAAACGGGTTCCACGTCTGCAGCACTGAGTCCGCAGGCTCGGAGTACAGACTCGGATATCAAATCAGTACTATAGTACCATTCTAATATATTCTTTATCTCCTCCTCTGGAATTGTTGGAGGGCCGACCCTGAGCCTCGTAGGGACCGTTAAGTTCCACTTACGAAGCACTCCCCAAGGTGCCTCGTCGGGCATGGCAAGATAAAAATATTTATCCTTCCAAGCCCCATAAGAATCTCTAGGATTTGCTTGAATTCGAAACCCTTTTTGGGGAGTGAGATAATAGAAACCTAACTCGGAAGTTGATTTACATCGATTTAAATGGAGGAATTTGTTAAAATTCTGAATGTTTGGTTCAGCATTACGTGTTCGCATCAACACGATAAAATAAACAAGGTGGCGATACGAATTTGGGAGCAACTGGGAGGGACATAGACGGAGATGGTTTAAAATATCTACGATGGCGGGGTGCAAAGGAAGTCTTAGACCGGCCATAAAATGAGCTATGTGGAAGGTTCGGTAATTGCGCGGTGGAGTATGAATACGATCAGAAGAACCGGGAATTAAAGTCTCGAAGTTATCCGGAATATGAAACTTACTACGAGTTTGTTGAATACGACCTATAGTGACCGAGGATTGTATGTCTAACCATTTAACCCTACCCAAATCCTCTAAAGACTCGGAGAATAGATCCCTATTCACCTCGTCGTCGCCCTCTAGATCCAAGGAGTCTAATGGATCTAGCGAAGCTGTTACACTAGCTGTCACACTAGTTGATTCGTCACTCGAACTCGAGTCATCAGAATCGGAATTCGAGGCTGAATCGTCACTCACGCCTAAAACGTCTACTATCCCTTCACCCTCCATGACAAATACGAAGTAAAAAAGGAAAGAGAATTTATCGGAATATTAACTGAAAGAAATGGAAATACGAAGCTCCGAGAATTTTACTGCTCTGGAAACGAGGTTAGCAATACGAGTGTGATTGTTTATCAAGTGATGATAATAATTCCAAAACTGGGACTATTTATACTGAAAGAACCGCCAAAATGAGTGGATGAGATTATTTTGGCTGACAGAGATCTAACGGCTCAACTTCTCAGACGGTCTGTATGACGGGACACGTGTCGATATTCTAATGGAGCATCAATTGAAAAGCCAGACACGTCACCGCCGTATGAATCATTACGCATTTAAATCCAGATAAGACATTAATTAATGGATTAATAGCACGTCATTAATCCATAAATTGGGGGACTTAATGATATAGCATAACCTCGTAGACGATCAATGATGCAGCACAACCTCGTATACGACTACATATCTCGATACCTCGTACGGGACCATACGACCCTAGTGCAGATATTAAGGCTTATTTACCTAAAGGTCCCTAACCTAATTGTGCTTATTTGCATTACACTACCTAACCCGCGTGTTTTTACCGGGTCAAACCCAATGTAGCCCTAACTCGGATAATCTGGTACGTACGTTATGGGGACACGTGTAATCCATCCCGCCAATCCCGCAGTCGTCCGTACATTGGGTACTGTGCCTATAAATAGCCCCATTTAATATTAGAAAGAGGACTTTTTGACTGACTGAACAGCACCTCGAGAGTACCTAGTACGATCTTACAGTACGTTCCCACTATTCTATAAACCGAGTTAAGAACCTCGGATACGACCTTATCACAACCTTGAACTACGTTTAGACTTGATCCTATTATAAAGGTACGTAGGCAGCTCAGAACGTCTGAGTGCAGTCTATAATCATTATACGAGCCTCTACAGTCGTATTCGAGCCTCGGCTTGATTTGGTCCGTAAGTATTTTACGAGCTATATCAGGACCAATGACCAATCGATACGCATATATTATTATTTTAAACTAGTCTAGTCGTTCGAACCGAACCGATTTCTAAAACCTATATATAAGTGTTCAAGTTCACAAGATTTCGAAAATGTATTACTCCAATTATCATTTATGAAAATACGTCAATTTGTGTTACTAATTATTATTCTTATATATTTGGAGATTTGTGAGTCTACATAGGATTTGATAAGTCAAAGGTTTAACATTGTTTGTCTCATGACATTGACCTCTTTTCAAATGTATCATCCCAAAATTATTGGACTATCTTTCACTTTAGGGCCATGAGTTAGAAAACTACATGCATGATTATGAATTATTAGGAATTTACACCAATATTTTGAAATTCAATCTATTTGATAGATAAAACAAGTAAAATTAAAAATCGGTCCTTAAATCAATTTGAGTGGATGCAAAAATCAGTTGTTACAAAATAATGTCAAACCCCTACAATTCGATAGTTCGAATATCAAAACATTCGATCTGGTACTGAACCAAGAAAACCAAGTAATTAAGGGCTAAACAGTATTTTCCTCAGTTCGATGTCCATATTTATTAATATTACAAATTGACCCCTATCAAACTAGAATCCAAAGATTACTAAATATTGATTCAAGAACGAGCGATCGTAAACATTTGGATCCAAAATAATCGATAATTTTAGCAATTTTGAATGTAGACTTTATAATGAGGATAGTATAAATTAAAGTGGTTGAATTGTCACAAGATGAAAAGTGGAACTTTAGTATAGTGATATAGATGAGAAAGTCACATCTTATAGTGTAGTGATAATGATAGTGATATAGGTTGGAATGGGGTTCCATTTTTTCATAGAGACTTTCTCTTCAATAAGATGTGACAATCTTTCCATGCATAAGACAAAAAGTGGAACTTTAGTATAGTGATATAGTGATAATGATATCCCCTCTCGCCGTATCTTTTTGTCTTATGCATGGAAAGATTGTCACATCTTATTGAAGAGAAAGTCTCTATGAAAAAATGGAACCCCATTCCAACCTGCCGTAACGGGCCAAAATTTTCGCATCTTCTTTTTGCGGACGACATCATTCTTTTTTCCAAAGCCACTGTACAAAGTGCCACAACCATTAAAAACGTCCTGTCTTCCTTTTGTAATATGTCTGGCCTTAGCATTAATTTGGACAAATCTAAAATTTTCTTCGCCCCTCACACCGAGGGTGCTATTAGAAATGACATTTCAAATATTCTTGGTTTGGACACTACCCCCTCAATCGGGAAATATCTTGGTGTCAATATTTGCCATGGTCGCAATTCTGCCTCCAACTATAGGAACCTCATTGAAAGAATTCAGAAAAAACTCTCTAGTTGGAAAGCCAAGTCTCTAAATCTGGCTGCCCGAACCACCCTTATCCAATCTGTTACCTCGGCCATCCCAACTTACACTATGCACTCGTGTTGGGTTCCCACGTCTGTCTGTGATCATATTGACAAACTCAATCGATCATTCCTTTGGGCCACGGATGGCAATTTTAGGAAAATTCACCTTGTGGGTTGGGATAAAGTCACCCAACCCAAAAAACATGGAGGACTTGGACTTCGAGAAGCCCGTAAAATAAACATTGCCATGCTCTCGAAGTTGGGTTGGCGCCTCCTTCGAAAGGAGAAATCCACCTGGGGTACTTTGTTCCTCAAAAAGTATCTGCCCAGTTCGGATCTTCTCCAACATAAGCCGAAACCCAACGCCTCACCCACTTGGAAAGGGATTGTTAGAAGCCTCCATCACATCGAACATAACTTTAAATGGAAAATTGGCAATGGTAAAGATGTCTCCTTTTGGTTTGATAAATGGGTGGGAGACAATACCATCTGTAATCTTTTGGATGTGCCCATTGATAACCTTGATAATAATCTTAAGGTCTCGGATGTCATTTCAAATTTTGGCATTTGGGATCTTTCCAAACTCAGCACCCCACTTCCTCCTCATGTTTCTAAATCCATTGTTAGTCTTCCTCTTCCTTTTGATAAAACATTGTCTGACACTCGCATTTGGGGGGGGTCAACTAATGGACTCTTTTGTTGCAAATCTGCATATCTAGCTATTGCTCATCCCATGCATGCTTCTGACCCGCTTAATCTCCCGGATCCTCGTTGGGACTGGATTTGGAAAAGCAAATACCCACAAAAACTTAAATTCTTTCTTTGGTTGTGTCAACGTAACAAACTTCTCACTAATTCACTACGTTTTAATAGGAAAATTTCACCTAACGACACTTGCACACGTTGCCACCTTTCTAGCGAAACTGTTTTACATGCTCTTCGTGATTGTCCTAAGGCAATAAGCATATGGGAGCTGATTGTTGCACCTACTGAATTCCATAAATTCTTGACAACTAACCATGATAATTGGCTCGAAGCCACTAGCAAAATCTACTTCAAAAACATGCTTGCTCCTGACTGCCCCTGGCATATTATTTTTCTCGCGACCCTCTGGTCCATTTGGCTAGCCCGAAACAACTACATCTTCAAAAACAGAAACAGTAATCTAAGGGAAATTGCATTCGGCATCAAAGCTCTGGCACTTGACATGGATAGGTCTAGCCTTCCAATCCCGAGAGCGACCAATCCCATTTGTCGACAGGTTAAATGGGTCTATCCGGAAACCACATGGCACAAACTTAATACGGACGGCAGCGTTTTCCAGCACAAAGACTTCGCCGCTGCGGGTGGCTTAATACGAAATGAAAGAGGAGAATGGGTTAAAGGTTTCACACTCAATCTTGGATCGAACAATATCACTATGGCCGAACGTCTAGGCCTCCGACAAGGCCTTGCTCTTGCTTGGGAACAACGTATCCAACGAATCGAGGTTGAGATTGATTCTATGGTGGTTCTCAATCTTATCCAAGATGCTTCTTCCTCCGATCATCCGTTTGGAAATATCATTGAAGATGTTAGGAAGCTTGTTTTAAAACCGTGGACAATTAAACTTCACCATTCAGTCAGGGAAACTAACGCATGTGCGGACTTCTTAGCGAAAAAAGGTCATCTTCAGGCTGAAGAGTTGATCATTTGGGAGGAACCCCCTTCTGATCTTACTGTTTTATTGGCTGCTGACCTGTTGTCATCTTAGTCTTTTGTCTTCGCTTCTTTTCATTTTGTTTTCAGATGTAACCAAAAAAAAATATAGATGAGTATAAAAAATAAAATATTTAGGGTAAAAAATATATATATATATATATATGGATATACATATAGATACTGTATCTAATCATAAGAGAATAAAAATATGAAGGAAGGGCAGGCCGGTGTGAGCATGATGTATAAAGGCAGAAATAGTTGCTGAAAATGGGAGCATCATTCATCATTTATATCTCTTTGTGGGGCTCTTTCTTTTGCATTACTTTATTCTTTTACTATCAAGCCTAATGCTCATTAATAATCATTATACTCTATTCTTTTGTCAAATCCTATAAATTTTATAAGTAATTGGATTAAATAAAATCAATTTGTTATAAATATATAAGATTTAGGGTTTAGGGTCTATAATAGAACATTTAATGAACTACAACAGATCGACTATATTAAATCCGATTTGTTGTAGAATTACCTGTTAAATATACTCTTTCTCTATGTTTAGCGATATAAATGTCCTTTTTTTAAACGTTTTTTTCAAAGAGACGGTTATTTTATTATATTAAATATCAGATCAATTATTATTAATCGATAATTTTAATAATTTTCTACTACAAACTACAAAGAGTGAAATTTATTATATAAATAAACAAACAATTTATACTTAAGATCTAACTCATAACCTCTAAATTATACAAAAGATTGGTCTTATCACTACTTCAAGATAAGGGGGAGAGGTTTTAGTCTATGGCACTTATATGTAAAAAATTCCAAAAAAGAAAACTCATAAAATACCAAATCAACAATTATTAACAAAATAAACACTCATTTGCCCACATAATGCAAATGGGATAAGTAATTATTCAAAGACGCATTCAAGTTTGACGTGAGATAATCATTAGATTCTGTGAAATGTCTCACATAAAAAAATAGACAAATGAAAAAAAAGATGAATTAACATCTTAATTTAATTGGCTAAATTACTTAATTGATCTAGTAATAGACCCGAATCTAGTATCGATCTATTATTGAGTAGTTTTAATTGAAAGATTTGAATTTGAGAAATGATTTATAGCTAAAATATTAAATAATTAAAATATTTTATGAGTTTAAAATCTATGATAGTAATTGAAATAGCTCAAACCCAATAAAACTCAAAACTAAACAAACAATTTCAGCTTAAAAACAATGAATAATGTCATTTTAATTTATTATTTTTAATGTTAGAAGAACTTTAATTTCTTAAATCATGATTTTAAAGTCCTAGCTCATTTAATAACAATAAACCAAAAGTATCCTCCTAATCCCTAGGCAATATTTCAAAATTGTTTATAGCTTTCACTTTATTTCGAAGAAATTTTATGTCATGTCGAAAATAATATATATGTAATAATATATGAAATGTGGTAGATAAGTCCCATTAATTCTCGTAACATTTTAGAGGATAATTTTTTACAAATATTTGCTAAAAGATATGTTCAACTATATTTGAAATTCATAAAAATTATATATATAATGTTATTTAACATATTTTGTGATAAATAATTTCAAAAATTAGACTAACCAATTAGAATCACGGCAATAAGCCCATTGTTTGTGGGCCTGACTCTTCTTTGACCAACTCTCACGTTTGTGATTTGTTCCCCAGATTTGCTTTAAACATCATTATCTTTATTAAGATATTGCTGTCCTAATTTGGCTATTATCTTCTTAATTATAAACAAATAAATATTTTACTTACATATATTCTATATATATATATTTATGAACAAAAGGAGCACTAAGCATTAATCACATTGTTTCTACCATAATTACCTACTATGATCAAACCAGTAATTACAACATTAATATTATATTTTTAACAATGTTATAATTATAATGTGTCATTGTGTTTTTATAATATTTTTACACGTTAAATCTTTATATTTTATGTCATATATGTGATAAATTTTTATATATACCTGAGAAATATAAAAAGAAACAAAAAAGTATTTGATAATAGTCAATGATTAGAAAAAAGCATGCCATATGTGAAAGCAAATAACTCCATTGCCAATTTCCTACCTTCACCCATTAAAGTTTAATTTACTTTTGAGTTGGTTACCCCTCATTTATTTACCTTAATTAGTTACTCACAAATCATTGAAATTAATCAACTTTCATGAACTTAATAAATAAATATTTCCTATTCAAAGACTAGAAGTGAAAAAAGATTTTGAAAGATTAACCCAATGAATACATTATTTTTCTTTATTCATACCACTAAAATTAATCTCCAATTTCCCACTTTTCTTCTTTTTCATTTCTGGATCGATAATAGTGATCCACACAAATAACTCAATATAAAAGTCAGTTTATCAAAAGAGTGATGTTATATACCACATTGTAGTAAAAATTCACTTACAATTAATTGAATATAGTGAATTTATTACATCTAAACTTTCTAAATCAATAGACGGTTAAAAAATCAGTGATGTTAAAACGATTGTATATAGATTTTCTTTACCAAAATACCCTTCATCCAATGGCATATGTGTTAACATATTATTTCCTTCACTTTCCCCCCTTTCTCCATATAAAATATATACACATAACTATGCACAAAACTTTTTGTAAAGCTCTCACATTCATAAACACTCTCCTTCACTACACAAAGCAAATTCTCATCATTTTCACCACTCTCTCTCCCTCCTTTCTCAATCTCTCTCTTTCTCTCTCAATCTCTCTCAATCTCTCTTATGCTATGGAGGCAAAGATTTCACTTCTTCAAATCACTCTAGCCTTAACCTCAATATCCCTCATTACAACCTCGATTTTCGCGGTCGAACAAGCACGTTTTTCGTCCATCAAAACCGACGCATTGGCGCTTATATCGTTCAAAAAGATGATCGAAAAGGATCCAAACGGAGCCCTATCGGATTGGCAACTCGACAAAGATCCATGCACATGGAATGGAATCTCATGCAACCTCGGACGAATATCAACCGTCGATCTCTCGCAATCGAATCTCGTTGGCCAAGTCTCATTCTCACCATTCTCTTCACTAGACATGTTAGTATCTCTAAATCTTTCGGCCAATTCGTTCACGATAAACGCCACGTCATCGTTAGTGCAAATCCCTTATGCTACAAAAGAACTCGAGCTTTCGTTTTCGGGTATTATAGGCCATCTCCCGGAGAATCTTTTCGAAAACGCCCCGAATCTTGAGTATGTGAATCTTGCCTTCAACAACATCACAGGTTTATTGCAAGAGAATCTTTTTGTAACCATTGATAAGCTGCAGTATCTTGATCTATCATACAATAACATAAGTGGATCGATATCGAACTTGAAGATCGAAAAGTGTAGCTCATTGATGCATCTAGATTGGTCTGGAAATCAAATCATGGGCTCTTTACCACCGTCTTTTTCAAACTGCACAGCCCTGAAAGAACTGATTTTGCCCGAAAATTCGATATCGGGTTCAATCCCACCATCTTTTGGTGCACTTAAAAGCTTGCAAAGATTGGATCTTTCACACAATCATCTCACCGGATGGATCCCATTTGAACTAGGCAGCATTTGTAGTTCACTTTTAGAGCTCAAATTGTCGAATAACAACATCACTGGTACAATCCCTGTTTCGTTTTCTTCATGTTCTTGGCTCCAGGTTCTTGATTTGTCGAAAAATAACCTAACTGGCCCTTTCCCTGATTCAATCCTGAAAAAGTTAGCATCTTTGGAGACCCTTTTGCTCAGTGATAACAGAATCAGTGGTGAATTTCCATCTTCAATATCATTCTGCAAGAATTTGAGAGTAGCAGATTTTAGCTCAAATATGATATCTGGTATTATTCCACAAGATATATGTCCTGGTGCAAGTTCACTTGAAGAACTTAGAGCCCCTGATAATTCACTTTCTGGGCAAATCCCATCTCAATTATCGAAATGCCCACAGCTGAAAATAATCGATTTTAGCATAAATTACATCAATGGCTCAATTCCATCAGAATTGGGTGATCTTGAAAACCTTGAGCAGCTTATAGCTTGGTACAACAGCTTGGAGGGTAATATACCAGCAGAGATAGGTAAATGCAAAAAGCTCAAAAATCTCATTCTCAATAACAATCATTTGAGTGGTAAAATCCCTACAGAGCTATTCAACTGTGTTAACATTGAATGGATTTCACTCACTAGCAATGGCCTAAACGGCGAAATCCCTCGAGAATTCGGGTTTTTGACTAGGCTTGCAGTTTTGCAGTTGGGCAATAACAGCTTGAGTGGTGAAATCCCAAAGGAATTGGCTAATTGCAGCAGTTTAGTTTGGCTTGATTTGAATAGTAATCAACTCAGTGGCGAAATCCCGAGTCGACTTGGTAGGCAACTCGGTTCCAAGGCGCTGACCGGGATTCTCTCGGGCAACACGCTCGTGTTCGTACGTAACGTGGGCAATTCGTGTCGAGGGGTTGGTGGATTGCTCGAGTTTTCGGGCATAAGGTCTGAGAGGCTACAACAAGTGCCTTCTTTGAAAAGTTGCGATTTTACTCGTTTGTATTCGGGCCCCGTTTTGAGTCTATTTACGCGGTATCAAACTTTGGAGTATCTTGATTTGTCTTATAATCAACTGAGGGGCAAAATCCCAGATGGATTTGGTGAAATGATAGCTTTGCAAGTGTTAGAATTGTCACATAATCAGTTATCGGGCGAAATCCCGAGTTCGTTAGGCCAGTTAAAGAATCTAGGCGTGTTTGATGCGTCGTATAATAGGCTACAAGGCCATATCCCGGATTCGTTTTCGCAACTATCGTTTCTGGTACAGATTGATCTGTCGAATAACGAGTTAACAGGCGAAATTCCACCTAGAGGGCAACTTAGCACACTTCCGGCTAGTCAATACGCGAATAATCCGGGCCTTTGTGGGGTCCCTTTGCCCGAGTGCACGTATCAACAGCCTTCGGCGAATGCGGGGCCCGAAAATGGGAAAAACGGTCGAAAGGGCTCAGCCGTTTCGTGGGCTAACAGCATTATAATGGGCATTCTTATATCAGTTGCGTCGGTTTGTGTTATCATCGTGTGGGCTATTGCCATGCACGCGCGGCGTAGGGAGGCCGAGGGCGTGAAGATGCTCGATAGCTTGAAAGCGTCGCACGCGGCCACGACGTGGAAAATCGAGAGGGAGAAAGAGCCATTGAGCATCAATGTTGCCACTTTTCAAAGGCAATTGAGAAAGCTCAAGTTCTCACAATTGATTGAGGCCACAAATGGATTTTCCGCCGCGAGTATGATCGGGTCGGGCGGTTTCGGCGAGGTTTTTCGGGCGACTTTGAAGGACGGATCGAGCGTCGCTATAAAGAAGCTCATAAGGTTGAGTTGCCAAGGCGATCGAGAATTCATGGCCGAGATGGAGACACTTGGCAAGATCAAGCACAAGAACCTCGTCCCGCTTTTGGGGTATTGCAAGATCGGCGAGGAGAGGCTTCTCGTGTACGAGTTCATGGACCACGGTAGCCTCGAGGAGATGTTACACGGCCGATCGAGGGGCAAAGATCGACGAATTTTGACTTGGGAGGAGAGGAAAAAGATAGCTAGAGGTGCTTGTAAAGGCCTTTGTTTCCTTCATCACAATTGCATTCCTCATATAATCCACCGCGACATGAAATCGAGCAACGTGCTTCTCGACAACGAGATGGAGGCCCGAGTGTCGGACTTTGGAATGGCGAGGCTAATAAGCGCCCTCGACACTCATCTGAGCGTCAGCACGCTGGCTGGCACGCCAGGGTACGTTCCTCCCGAGTACTACCAGAGCTTCCGTTGCACGGCCAAAGGCGACGTTTATTCGTTTGGCGTCATTTTATTGGAATTGTTGACCGGAAAACGGCCGACGGATAAGGAAGATTTTGGCGACACGAATTTGGTGGGGTGGGTTAAAGGGAAGGTTAGAGAAGGTAAAGGGATGGAGGTTATAGACGCGGATTTGCTTTTAGCGACTAAAAAAACGGACGAAGACGAGGCGGAGGAAGTGAAGGAGATGGTGAAATATCTCGAGATAACGATGCAATGTGTCGACGATTTTCCGTCGAAAAGGCCTAATATGTTGCAAGTGGTTGCAATGTTGAGAGAGCTTAATGGAAATAGTGCTTGAAACTAATGTTGCAAGTGTTTTTGGTTGATTTTTATGTGTAGTATGTGAAATGTGGGTAAGATGTAGTGTTTTTATGTGAAGATCTTGAATGAAATTGAAATTTTTTGTTTGTAAGTTAAGTGTTGTGAGCCAAAGTATAACATAATGTGTTGATGTCTTCATATTATGAAATCTGCAGAATCTCAACTTCTAATCAAAATAATTGCCTACCATAAAAATGGTGTCTTGTCACATTAAATGCAAATTTTTATAGTATGGACTAATATTGCAATTGTAATTTTTTTTGAAAAGGGTTTAAAAATCGAATTAAATTATTTGATATTCGATTTCAGGTTGATTAATAAGAATTCGTTCGAACTCGCTAAGAAAACTTATCAAACCAAGCTTGTAAAATTTTTATGTGTTTGATATATTTTGAAACTCGGTTCGAGCTCGACTCGATTAGTGAAATATAATAAAATTTTTACAAAACAATCAAACTGCTTGAGTTAGACTCGATTAATAATTAAAACAAGTTTGAGCAACTATGTGTTCTGCTCGAATCGCTCATTTACAACCTAAGGTGACAAATTGATGATTTAGGTTGGGTTTGTGTTAGTTCCAAATAGATTAATTTTAAAATGAGTTGGGTTTCAATGTTTTGAAACCCAGCCCAGTTATCGAACCGGAAAATTTACCGGGTCACGGGTCACTGGTTCAACCGTCGGGTCAACACCGGTCGAACCGGTGACGTCATAATTACGTAATAAATATTAATAAAAATACTAATAAAATATTATTTAATACATAAATATGAAAAAGTAAGTATTTTCTACATTTTAAAATCATTTTTGTTATGTATATATCCGAAAAAATAAAAATTAAGCATATAATTCTCCAAAATCATAAACCACACGTCAACAAGTCAAATTTTACATAGATGACAAACACAAAAGTCACAAGACACATCAATCCATATTCCAAATCCAAACTAAAATAAAGTAACAAACACATTCAATAGTCAAAATTCATCACAATAATATAAAATAAATCACATATTAAACAATTCCAAATTCCAATACATAACACGATCAAGTTATAAAGAGCTCTCCATAGTCATTCATCATCTTCATTCATTCCACCACCACTCGTGCTACCACCTATTCCAACTCCAATGGAAATATCATGCAAGTTGTCAAGATTAAAATGCTCAAAAGTTGAAAAGTCTATATCGTAGTCAACTTCTACAACATCAATGTCTTCAATGGCATTATCATCTACATTTTAATAAAAAAAATTAATATATCTCACATTATATAATTTTTATTATCATATATCCATTCTCCACAACCATATCAAGTATTTGACACATACCTTCTCGAGGACGACGACGTTCTCTTTCCATTCGTGGAGGATCTAATTGTTCATAAAGCATAACCTCTATATCCTCATAGTTAAGAAATGGTTCTTCTTCTTCCTCAACAATCCAAACATCAAGTTTGTCAATACTCTCGTAATCAATTGGATCAAAGCTTTCATTTTTCAAAAGCCACCTAAAGTTTTCATGAAAACAAAAAACGCCAATGAGCAAACAACATTACGTAAATAAGACAATCTTCAATCTTAATCAAACTATTTTTACCTATCTTTCAACTTGAGATTATAATGAACATAAACCAAATCGTTTAGCCTCTGATGCTCCAAACGGTTCCTCTTTTTGGTATGTATACGCTCAAAGACACTCCAATTTCTTTCACACCCGGATGAACTACTTGTTTGACCAAGAATCTTAATAGCCAAATTTTGAAGATTGGGCGCACTTTGACCAAATAATTTCCACCATTCCTCTAAAAAAATTGAAATGATATAAGCACTTACGAAAAATAAATAAATTAAAGTAAAATAATAATTTGCTATATCAAGAAAAAACAAGAAGAAAATTTAAAACATACCCGGTTGAGTATTCTTACTAGCTTCAAGAGCAAGTTCATGCCCGAAGCTCCCTAATCTATCTCGAAACAAGCTAGTTTCTTGTAACAACTTTGTTCTGTTCTTCGTTCCTTTGGTTGTGATCATTTGAAGAACGCCACCCATAACCTCCGGTTTATGACAAAATGATGCTTGATCATACTGAAATGCAGGATTAAGCCAATACGCAGCCGCATGTATGTCTTTCCTTAACTGTCTATCCCAACGACTCTTTATGATATTCGTATACGGCTTATACAACATCTTACTCTTCTTGAAAAGACTTTTTATGCCGTGTCTTGCCCGATGCATTCCCTCATAAATATACCCTATGGAAGGCTTTTTATCTCCATCAACAATTTTCAAAAGACGCATCAACGGCTCCATGATTTTCACTATAATCAAGCAATCATTCCAGAATTTCTTATCCAGACTGGGTTTAGTATATTTACAAGGTGAAATTAGATTCAATCAAAACAAAATCATATTCAACCCAAGCCAACTCTCTTTGCATGTATTCAACCAAATTTAACTATATAAAAAACAAAATTTGGGCTCAACTTGGATTCAATTTGAGCCCAATTTATAATCAATATAGAATCAATTTATAATCAAAACAAAATCCTTAAATTCCAATTCAACCCAAAACTGGTTGAATTTTGTCTGTGAATTTGAAACCATCTTGTCGTGTTAAAAAGGCAATAACATATCTTCTATCTTAATAGTTGTGAATTAATGTATATATAATAAGTTTTGCTAATTGGTATTAAAAAAATTATTGCGAAAAATAAGATAAGTAGGATTAGATAGTATAATAATGACAATTTTATAAAAACTTCACTAAAGCAAAATTGTATATTATAAGAAAAAAAAATATGAATTATTGAATAGAAGTTGTAATATTTTATCACGTGATTAGCTTGGTTGTAACCTACTAAAAATGATTCATCACGAGAAATCCATTACTCATAATTTTTTATTGCAATTTTCTTATTGAATCCATTTTGTTTTTAATCATGTAAGTAATTAAAATATAAAAGAATATGCTGAATTACAATTAATAATATTAATATCTATCTTTCTCACACAATAAATTAAATTATGTACGATTCCAACATTCAATATTATTTTAATCTTATAAATTTTATAAATATAACTCTAGAAGAACTAATAATAATTACACGATAAATGAGGGTGTAATAATAATTACACGATAAATGAGGGGTCAATGTGTAAATGTAAATGGCCTTTTTCTCAATGTTAGCGTGATTCAATTCCTGACCTCATCACTTCAATTTTACACGCCTGTAAAACTAAGAACAAAATCAAAAAAAGAGAAAAATAAAAAGAAATAAAAAAGAGGAAAATTTTCAACCTTGGGCAGTAAAGTAAAGGCAGCCATGGCGATGCAGACTGGAGTTGCGGCCTCGAAGGTCCTCGTTCTCGTCGGCGCAGGTCCTATTCATCTCCTATCTCTCTCTACCTAATTACTCTTTGTATGTTTGTCTGTAATTATTGATTTCGATTGACAAACTCGATTTAATTTTAGTTTTTTTATTATCAGATTGAACTTAGTTTGATGTCTTTGTATGTTTGGAAAAGGGATTAGTTTGTCGTGGAGGTCTATGATCGATTTATATGGTTAAGCTTTTATTCCGGTCGAAATTATGTTGTGCACCTAGAAATCGAAATCGAATTCGGATTCATTATTTATTCTTTTTTCGTATTGTTATTTGCAATTTGGTGAAAGTTTGTAGGTAAGTGTTGGAAGTTATTCACAGGTTCTATTCTTTGGTTGAGATTGGGAGGATGGAGTTATTGGGGAAAGAAATCCTCTTTTTATTAACATAGAAATAAATTTTGTTTGATGTAAGTTAATGAATTTGGACAAACTGAAGAAGATTTTGTATTGGATCACTTCTTTTCAATTTAGTATTTTGCAGTGTTCAGTTTTTCTTTTTAAATTTGTGTTTCTTTTAGCTTGAGATAAAAGTGACAGAATCATTATTTTCAAGATTAAATTTCAATCAAGGATCCTAGTTAAATGTACAGTGATGCCATTATTCGCTATGTTGTTGTGTTCAAGTAATTTTACGGTTAAACATCTTGCTTTCGTTATGGCTCCTGTTAGTTGTGAATTATTAGTGAAGTAAATTGAGTAACATAGGCCTCTCAATCTTTAATCATGAAAAGTATTCTTTTTGGGTGGACTAGATAATTACCAGCTGAAATTTAAAGAACTCTGGAAAAGCTTATATTTTAGTGCATTTGGGATTTGTTATGAGTTCCAAAATACTGCTTTATAATACAAAAGATAAGGCGACGAGTTATGAGAAATGTTTCTCTGTCAACAGGTGTAACTGGATCTGTCATCTTGAGGAGTGGACATTTGTCTGATTTGATTTCTCATCTTCAAGAGTTGATAAAAAGATTAAATGAAGCCGAAACATCACCTGGAAAATACGATGCCGCTCTTCTAGCAGCTCAGGTAGGATTAGCATCTACTATGTACCTCACCAGTTTGGCCTATTGGCTATTGTTAGTTTTTTTTTTAATTAAATTTTATGAGGCAAAAACATAAAAATGAAACATGCTGATCTTGCAAGGTTACATTCAATACTGATGCATAGAATTTGCCAAAAGACAAAGAATCTTATTGGTTGATGTTGCGAACTTATGTTTAATATTTGATGCATATATTAAATGGGTTTTAATCAATATAATAATTAAGATCTGCTGCTGAAAGTAACATTATACAAGACACAAGCTGTCGGGTTGATAGGAAACATCTTAAGCTTTAGAATTTTCAAAAGTTAACTTGTCCTGTATGTTTTCTACGGTTTTAGGTAATAAGTTAATTTTTAAAGCCTTGGCTGCATAATTATAAGAGAAGTGGCTTACCTATCAATTGATAAAGCTATTCTCACTTGACTGAGGTTCCATGGAGGCGGAAACAGTGCTAAGAATGGGATTATAAAACAATGCCAACTGGCGATAACTAGGAAGAAAAATGTCTCTGGGAGTCTGATTCAAGGCTCGTTTAAATTTATGGAACTCCTTTGTTTACATTTGAGTCCTCTTGAGCCTTTCACGGGTTGCATCATTGTGCTTCTTAATAGGATATGCTTCATATCTCAAAATCTGTCTTTGTTTGAGTATTGACAACTTTTAGGCTTACTGAAGAAGAATTTGACTGTTAGAAAAAGTTGCCAATGTTTTGTTTAACTGCTCGATCTTTTTTAGTTTATTTTATCCCCAAGGGTCAGACTTTAGTTTATTTATTGGTATATGTTCAAACTATATCAAAAAAATTCTTTTCTAAAAAATAAAGTAAAATCTCTTAATATTATCTAAGGCCTTCTGTGTGTGTATTGCCTTGTCTTAATAGCAGGCATGGAGTAGAGTAGAGTGAGTCATTAAGATAGTCAAAGGTAACCGATTACAGTTTACCAAAAGAATAAAAATGGCTCCATAAATAAGTAATGGAGGCATGTACAGGATGCTATGTAGCACCCCGACCCCAGCTTAATAGGAGTCGAGTTGCCACCGTGACTTTGAGAATTTTCCAAAGAAATATAAAATATCTCGTAAATAATTACAGTGGAAGTCTTCGTTATAAAACCACGAGTATTTTTTTTTCTTACCTTAAACTTGAAAAGCTAACCGTACAAAACTGACTTGTGTTATGCCCACATTTGCAAATCAAAACCTTGTTATAATAAACACATGAAAATATTTACTTAATTATCGAAAACAGTAGTTTCCCAAAACATTAAGCATCATCTAATTTATAATCATTTACATATATTAAAACATAACATATATACATGCTTCTAGAGGCAAGTCCATACAGCTGGCTACTCATCCGCTTCGTCGTAAGCTGGACCTGAAAAAGATTTAAACTGAGCAACGTAAGATTTAAGAAATCTTAGTGGATAACGTTATTAACTGTCACTTTGAAAAGAGTAACCAGTATGTCAAAAGCATCATCTCCAAGGTCCGAAGACCTGGCATAACTCCAAGGTCCGAAGACCTGGCATAACTCCAAGGTCCGAAGACCTGGTATACTCCAAGGTTCGTCAACCTGGCGTAACTCCAAGGTTCGTCAACCTGGTACTTTATCATGTCGTTTCATTTCAATCAACATAAGAGTTATTCTAAACAATATAACTGAAAATAAACGTTACCCACTTGACGTTTCACTAAGATGCGAGGATGGCTCCTGAAGTGTCCGGTCGTCTCGTACTGCACTCGACCGTTCATCAACATTTAGATTTTAAAACACATTTAAAAACATGTTCATATATATATTATATGCTTCTATTCTCTTCATTAAGCATCATCATGGATGTGTCTCAAAATGCCCAATATCACTTTTAATCATAACAACACAAATTGATTTTTAAACTAGCAACTTATGACATAAATGCACTCTTCATTGTAACAATTTCATAATTCGTATATTCATTCAAAATTCATTAAATTAATCATGCATTTACTGAAAAATCCTTATTTAGTCATGCCAAAACAGTGGATATAAATTCAAACCACAAAAGTTTTAATAAAATATTTATCATAATCAAAATTCGTTTGAAAATGCTTTAAAACCAACAATCTTCTAAAATCCGCTATAAATCATATAATTACTAAAACATTCTGAAATTTATAATATAAACTTCTAACATCATGTATATAAATGTAGTAAAACAGCTTTGAAAGATTCAAGTCGATCGATTTTATAAACATTTTCTTCTAGAGTTAAAAAATCACAAGAAATTCATTCAAAACAGCACCATCTTTGAAAATTCACTATAATTCGTGTGTTACTTCAAAAATTACCAAATTTTAACCATAGACTCCCAACATCATATAGAATAACATACTAAAACAGTTTTCTAAAATTCAAAATATAAAAATTTATAAAAATCGTCAAAGTAGACTGAAATTTCAGGATTCTTCATAATTTTCCAAATCACATATTTCCTTCATAAAATGTACTTTCGAGTTTTACAATCAATCATCCACAATAAAACCACTTTACCCTCATTTTGTTACACATGCAACAAGGTTAGACATGATAATCAAAACATGTAAAGTCAATTTCAACATGCAACTCCACAATCAACACTCAAAATAACATATTTTTGAGGATCTATCACATTTAACCAAATATCCAACAAATTTCATCATACTTGTAGAAAATCATTCTTAAATCATACATGCAATGATTTTGGGTAAGAGAATTAAACATGCAAAGCCTATTTCTACATCTTTTTACACCATCAACACTTAAAATGACACTTATTTGAAGATCAACTACACAAAACAAGCTATTTAACAAAAACTCTTCACTTTTTGGGGATTCATCTTTAGATCACACATGCAATGAGTTTGGGTAAGGGAATCATACATGCAATACTTCTTTCAACATCTATTGTCACCCATAACTTCAAATAAACACATATTTTGACGATCAACCACATAAATCAACATATGCAACAAAATCATCACATACTAGAAATCCCTTTTTTGATCATACATGCAATCAATTTTTAGCAACTTAAACATGATCTTAAAGAAGAAAATGATGAAGATTAACAAAAATAAAGAAAAACTACCTCTTGAAAGTAAAATGAAATTCTACACTTGAGCACACTTCTCCTTTCTACTTTCTATGTTCTTAACTTCTTTAACTCCTTTGGAAAAATAGGATTTTTGAAGGAAAAAGTGAAGGTGTTCTTGAGAGAGTTTGTAGAGAGAAGGGAGAGAGGTTGAAAGAAGAGAGAGAGGCTTAAGGTGTAAAATGAAGGTGTAAAGCCATATATGCATATATATATATATATATAGTGTATTAAAAAAAATGTATAATACATGTATATACATGTATCTCTTGTATTATATATAGATATAGGTATAATATATATATAAATATGTGTAATGATTTATACATATATAAATGTGTATTGATTTATCTCTTGCAATATATATATATATATATAGATGTATAATGATTTATCTCTTGTATTATATATATAAAGATGTGTAATGATTAGTACTCTTGATCCTTGGTTGGATTTGATGGATACATGGGAGGTTGAGTGGGATTTTATCTAATGTGTCATACACAATTAAATATAATTATGGTATCTATGCATGCATTTTCATTCAATTTAAAATCATCTAGGTCACATAATTAATGCACATAAACTATATACTAAAAGAAATCCACTTAATTATTGAACACATTAGTCAAAAAAAAAATATATATATATATATATACTAATTTTGGAATTATTTCACATGCAACTCATCTATTTTCCGTTCGTTCATAAAATATTTGCATGTCGAGTGCATCACGATCGAACTCGGTCTCTTCGGGTAGCTATCCTGCAAGACTTTTCAAACTTGAGAAAACATTAGCTCGTTATTTTCGATTAAATGAAAAGCTCGTCTAAAACATTGAAGAAATGAGCAATAATAAAATATAAATAAAAATTGTATCTATATGCTAAAAACAATGCATGATTTTTCGAAAATGGGGTGTTACATGCTATGTCGTAAGAGTTGAAAAAATGAGTTCTTTTACTTTCTTTTGCCCATTCAAGTCACAAAAACAAAACAGGTTGCAGAAAATATATCTCATGCTTAGTTTTAAAGTTTTAGCATGAACAAAAGAAACTCAAAATTTAACCTTCTGTAATCATAATGTTTCTTATGACCTTTTATTTTTCCTTACATGTGCTACAGTACAACGCTATTTAATGGAATAGAGATTAGTAAGGTAGTGTAAGAGCATTTGAATTTGAATGCTTCTTTTTGTTGACTTATAAATGCCTTTTCTTCAGGTTCGACAATTGGCTCAGGACATCAAGGAGTTAAGTATATCAAATCCGGTTACCATTTTTAATGGAAATTCATCCTCTAGTGGTATGTAGCATTTTGTTGAAGATTTTATGTGTTGACTTTTCTTCTGAAGGGGCTCAACTGCATTGGATCCAAGAGTTTTCTCCATTAATCTGCATATGGTTTCTGTAGAGTTCATCAAATCTGTTCTATATTTGGATTTTCCATACTTAGACAGATGTTTGGATAAACATGGATACTAGATGACATTTGTAAAATGAGAATTTGTATGTTTTTACCCTCCAAAATTAGTTAAAAGTCTGTCAGTCAGGCAGTCACATGTCTCATGTAAGAAATTAACGCCATCATTTTGAAACATTTATGGAAACAGAGAAAGCCATAATGGGCATCCCAAATTTATTTGTGGAAAGAGGAATTATAAGTTATATATCAAGGTTAATTTGTAATATAGACGTGACCAAAGATGCAGTTGCAAGACATTTGACCAAGAACCATAATGGCTGTGGCTGATTTAAAAATTACTTTTAGATGGCTTTGATATCTTTGAATTATTAACTATCATTTTCTCACTGTAAGTGGAGAACCAAAAGGCTAACCCTTCATTTAGAGGCTGCAAAAATTTAGTTTCTTAGAGCTTTGTGTGCTGATTGATAGTGTATAATTACTTGATATAGTGGGCAGCTTTAACTTTTTTCCTTTTTCAGCTGACTTAATTTAAACGGATTAGATGAGAAAGAATCTTATGTGTTTTCTGGTTCTGATAGGAAGTTACGCTTCATACATATTGCCTGCAGCAGCTCTGGGTGCGATGGGATACTGTTACATGTGGTGGAAGGCAAGATTTAGTTTTGATACTTGAGCCATTTAGCCATCAAAATTATGAGCCTTCTGGAATTGTGTTATCAAATGATTTTGTTTACTTTCGTTAATCGAATATCCATTTTTTCCTATTATCGGTAAAAGAATTTTATAGAAGCTAATGTTTCACTGGACCTTTCTCAATTTTAACCCCCCCCCCCCCCCCCCAAAAAAAAAAATATCAGGTAAAAGAAATAGAAAAGCATGAAGGACCCCCGGTGAACCAAAAAAAATAGGACAATATGTTTAGTTTTGATAAAAAGGATACCCTTTTTGATTGGAATATTTAACCTGATTCTCAGCTTTTAAAATCTCTCTGTCACACTTCCTGTTAAATACCCTTTTGGAATTTTTGAAGTTTCAGTTTGAGGTTTTTTTGAGCTTGACTAATATCTTACACATATCTCTGTTTCCCTGCAGGACTGGTCATTTTCTGATGTTATGTTTGTAACTAAGCATAATATGGCAAATGCTGTTGCATCTGTGTCGAAGCAGTTAGATCATGTTTCTGAAGCACTATCTGTAAGTGAATGACTTTAAACTACGATCCCTTTTGTTATATGTGTAGTTCTTCTTTGTATCTGTCCTCAATGCCAATTATTTCTATCTTTAAACAGTCGACAAAGAGGCATTTGACAAAGAGATTAGAGAACCTGGATTGGAAACTGGATGAGCAGAGGGACATATCAAAACTTGTTGCCAATGATGTACGAAGCATCTTGTTTCTTTGTAATTCATTGTGTTTATCATGTTACTTCATGTTGAATGAGAAGAGATGGTAACTTCATATTCATTACTTTGCAAAAAATTCCTCCAAATATTATCATCTTAATCCATAGTCTGCTATAAGAATTGAGTATGATCAAGATCTTGAGATGTTGGTTTTTCTTGCAAGAATTAAATTTGGTAAAAAAAATTCGTTGAGTGCACTAGCATTTATTATTTCTCCTTTTACATTTACTCAAATTAGTAAATCATAATACTTGTCATTGTTACTATAATCTCTCCTTAGTCTTTGTCGTACCTATGAGGTTTCCCTGATGAAAATGACTTTATTGTGCACTTTCATCAGGGAAAATATATAGTCTCTGATGCTTGTTGTTTGTACTGCAGGTTAGTGAAGTAAGATCCAATCTTAACCAGATAGGATATGACATTAATTTGATCCATGAGATGGTGTCTGGCTTGGTAAGTTATCATACTTTCATAAATTTGATTATGGCATATTCAAATTTAACATGGTCTATTGAATCATCTATCAAACTCTTACCTGGTTAACTTACAGGAAGGAAAAATTGAGCTTCTTGAAAGCAAGCAGGTAATTCTTTTTAAAATTTTCTAATTATGTATCATTATGCATCGATAAAACTGTAAGCAATAATGCCCTTCGTAAATGGCATGTAGGATATGACTAATTCAGGTTTGTGGTATCTTTGCCAAGCTGCCGGAAGTGTTAAAGATGGTCAGAGTTCTAAAATTATTCAGGTCAGCATTTGTTTTTGTAATCCTTTTAATTTTCCTTTTCCTCCAAAATCTAAAGTCGAAACATAGCCTACATGAAACATGTGAAACTTTTGCTCGAACATATCAACTGTATTGGTTGTCTTGTTTAGTTGGCTACAAAATAACAAAGACTTTCTATTTCGAAACTTTTCTTGAAAATATCATTTTTGATTCAAAAGCTTATAGTACTAGGGGTGGCAATTGGGTTGAATGGGTTGGGTTTGGGTCGGGTCCATTTGGGTTGGGCTTAAAGTAGGTTGGGTCCAATTGGGTTCAATGTCAAAAAAATATGGATTATAGTTGGACCCAACAAGGACCCAAAGTGGACCCAACAAGTACCCAAAATGGACCCAATAAAGACCAATTATGAATCAAAGTGGTGTAAGAGGTGGTTGTAGAGTGTAAAACGTAGATTATTGACTCAAAGTGGAGAATAGGTTGGACCCAATTTAGACCCAAATATTATTAAAAGCCAACCCAGTTGGAACTAAAATGTTAGGACCCAACCCATTAAAAACTTAGTTTAGCTTAGGTCCAAATATATATATGGACCCAAATTGCCACCCCTAGCTTATACCAACTAAAGGGGGATTTAATGAAATGCGGGTCCTAGAAATAACTCCGTAATTAAACACACCAAGAGGGTTTTCGGTTTCGTGGTTTCATAGTCGTTTTGAACCATTCGAGTCAGGCAAAATAATGAACTATGTTTCCTGTTTGAAATTCAAACCACCTCTGTCATGAAATGAACACAAAGTGTAATCTAAATTCTAACAGTTAAAACAATATGAATGTCTCTGTTGATGTACGAATTACTGTAATTGATAGGACGTTGGTGCAAAGCTAATACAACATTCAACTGTGATTCCAGAGGGAGAAAGGGTGAAGGTAAGTCCATTGCAACATCCTTTCTTTTTCGTGTTTTACAATTCATGAACTTGACTATCAGCCCAAACTATACGACTTTGTTTGTTTATGTTTTCAAATCTTGTTTTCAAGTTTTAAAATTCCAAATCTACCATTTCTCAACTCTACTTTTTCAATACACTATATATTTACATGTCAATCATATACCCATCATTTCACAAATTCACCAATCAAATCATTTATTATAATCATTATTTATCTTTATCTTTCATACTTTTCAATTTTTTTATATTTTATAATTTTTAATTCACATAATCATAATATAAACAACTAAAATAATCATTCCACACATCATCCATCAACCTATTAATATTGATTTGATACATTTCACAACTTTCAATCTATTTTTAAAAAACATAAACAAACAACTATCATTCTCACACGGATTTCAGTAGTACGCGATTCTAGAGAAAATTTTAAAAACTTGACTAAAAAATATAAACAAACTAATAATTTTCAAATATATGATTTTCCAGGGGCTTCAGTTCATTGCTGAAACCGACGAATCAAGTGCAATAAAGAAGACAACATCAGGTATGGATGGTAAAGATATTTCTGCTGGAAAGGTTTCTGCTACAAAAATGAGAATCCATCGATCTTACCCCGTTGGCCTATCTTTCGCCCAAAACATTGTGGGTTAAAAGGTCACGATTTGCACAATTATATTCTTTTGAAAAGCTATTTTGCTGGGTGATGAGGATTTTCTCGATTCAATCCCGCGTATTTGTTGACTGAAAATAAATTGTGGATCAATGCTGAAAATTATCTGTTGTGAGAAATCAGTTGGTTTTGCATCTCATTGTTTTTTCACATTATATACACACCATTTTATATACAGTTTTATTCTATACACACAACTTGTATTTGTATACTGATTTAATAGGTGTGTTTTTATTCCATTCTGCTTTTTGTGGCAAATTGAGTTCAATTAGATCATTCACATCTGCACTTATTCAGCTTTTTCGGGGGAAAACGATAGATTTCTTAGAGCACTCACAATGGGGGCTTTATATGGGGCTTTTTGGGGGATTTTTAGCTACAATGGGGATTTTGGTGGGCTGCTCCTGAAAAGCCCGGAGCAGCCCCTCCAAAATGCGCTGACTCAGCATTTAAATGCTGAGTCAGCATTATTTTTTAATTTAAATTTAATTTATATTTTTTTATTTTTAATTACAAAATGTGCAATTAATTTTTGTATAGGCAATCAACCCCAATTTATTATTATTTTTTATTTTTTAATTATAAGAAATTTTATCTATATGCACTATTATTTTTTGTAATTCGTTTTTATTAAAAAAAATTATAATTTTTGTCTATACTTTTTTTTTACTAAAATAACAATACCTATAATAAATTCTATTTATTCTTTGAGAATAATAATAAAATTATATTAAATAAATAATAATAATAATTAAATTAAGTTTACAATAATGTATACAGATATACTATATTTCTTATGATAATAATATTTTTATAGTTATTTATATATATTATTAAATTTAAAGTAATACATGGTGGAAGATGACGTGGCATTGTGGGTCCAAAAGAAGGGCTTTACCATTGTAGGTAAAAATTTATGGGGCTTCTTATTTTGGAGGGAGATGACTTGGGCATATGAGAAAATGTGAAAATACGTCATCTCTCTCCAAAATAAGAAGCCCCATAAATTTTTACCTACAATGGTAAAGCCCTTCTTTTGGACTCACAATGCCACGTCATCTTCCACCATGTATTACTTTAAATATAAATAACTATGAAAATATTATCATTATATTTAGTAGATTTTTATACATTATTATAAACTTAGTTTAATTATCATTATTTATTTAATATAATTTTGTTTTTATTCTCAAAGAATAAATAGAATTTATTATAGATATTATTATATTAGTAAAATAAAGTATAGACAAAAATTATAATTTTTTTAATAAAAACGAAATTATAAAAAATAATAGTGTAATGGAGGTATATATAGATAAAATTTCTTATAATTAAAAAATAATAAATTGGGGTTGATTGCATGTGCAAAAATTAATGACACATTTTATAATTAAAAATAAAAAAAACACTAAAAAATTAAATTTAAATTAAAAAATAATGCTGACTCAGTATTTAAATGCTGAGTCAGCGTATTTTGGAGGGGCTGCTTAGAAGCAGCCCCTTGAGAGGGGCTTTTCAGGAGCAGCCCACCAAAATCCCCATTGCAACTAAAAAGCCCCATGAAAATCTCCATTGTGAGTACTCTAAGAGTTAACGATATGTGAGAGTCAGCGGACAATACAACACAAGCACGTTATCATTTGTGTGATCGTTTCTCGATTCGAGCTCGATCACTAAAAGTTTGGTTCGATAATTTATCAAAACAAACTTGAACAATTTTTTGGTGTTTGATAAATTTTGAAACTCAGCTCGTTAAGTAAAAAATAACAAAAACATGTACAAAATATTCAAATTATTCGAGATCGACTCGTGATCGGTTCAACTAAAGCTCGTTTGAGCTCGGGTCAATGAATAATCGAACTAAGTTCAGATACAATTTTCAAAGTTCGATTGTAATTTAATTAAGTTTCACAATTCTGATTGACTCAGCAACAACAAAGTTCCTTAATTCGAAACACGTTTCTCTAAATGTCTTCTCAACTTCGAACTTTAGATTGTCAAATATTGCATCGTTTTTCAATGAGAAACAATGGTATGGAGTTGCACGCTATTAAACAAAAGCGAGATTTACCTAGAACACACTTTAAGTATACGGGTTTCCCACATAAAAAAAATAATACACCGAGGTGTCATTACAAAACATCGAGGCACATTTAATAATTCATAAGATTTATTTCATTGTGATACTTTTCTTACATATCATACATAAATTTTGTTCAAATGCTACCTAAAAAGTCGATTATGTTTCCAATTTGATAGCGATGATGCTAATATAGAGTGATATATCATATCTATGAGTTAAATTCTTTTATAAATCATAGTATTCACATATAAACTGGTTTAATTTTGATTCATTAATCTTCATATAAATAAAATAGAATATTTTACTAAAAACTATATAGATAACACTTAGATCTTCATATATAAATGCGGGTTTGTGAAAGAAATTTGTTATGCAAATTTGTAGTACTACTCTCAACACTTTCTTTGTCTATATATAGTAATAATGTGTTGTAACTTTATCTTTATTAGTTGTAATTTGCTACCCATGTAACAATTTTGTTATACTATTTTTAAAATGTCCATTTATCCAAGTTTCATTTGAATTCAAATTTATTTGCACTGATGATATAAGAAAATTTAGAATTACGTATTCGGTCAATACTTTCCATACAATACGAAATACGAAACGAGGTGGACCCCAGATTAACAGTGACCCAGTGGGACCCAGATCAACGGTGCATAGGAAGCGGACCATCGAACATTAGACAATTGTCGTGAAATTGGTGGTAGAGTTGTAACGTCATGAATAGTTACATAAAAACTTATAAATTCCCACAAAAAGTCAGATAACTAAGACAAATATAAAATACGATCTAAGATTACTAAAAATAGACAAAATCAACCGTGAATTTATTTTAAAATGTATTTTTTACATACGTGAATCAATTAGTGCATGCATCAACATGGTACAACAACAAATGCATGTGTTTCGAGTTTTTAATTCATATTATACAAAACTCGTAATTTTTGTATCAGGATAAATGAGTGATATTTCAATACAAATAAGTTGTCGATTACGATCTTAATTAAATGTTATATAACACTTTTTATATCACATTGATTTTTCAATTTTCTTATTTTTAGTAAAAAAAATCACTCAGAATTAATTCAAATTTAATGAATTACTACATTCATATATTTAAATCAAGAGGAAATCTATAATTTAATAATAATAATAATATATAGCATTTTTAACCTTATGATTGAACTTCCTAATATAAGATTTATGGACAATGGTTAAAAGAATTTTTCCAAAATAAAGATTATAAATTTTCCAACATATTATTTATAAAGTTTATTAAATAGATTATAAAGAAGGCAAACATTATTATACCACAAAATTAGTATAAATATAGTTTTGTCAATATTTGTTTTTTTTATTAAACGGATATCTTTTTTCATTAAAGCCCAATTTCAAAGGGCTTTTTCTCTCTCTCTCTCTCTGGTTTATATCTTCTTCTCTCTCCTCTTTCACTCTCAATTCTCTCTCCTCTCTCCAGAAGGAGAAAAAAAAAACCTAAAAGAGCTGTTTACCCACAAGTAAGTTTTCTCTCTCTATAATCTATCTCCTACGTCTCTCTCTCCTCTCTCTCACAATATATGATCTGGGCTTTTTTTTTTTTTTTTTCTCTTTCCTACATAGCAATTTTAATAATTGCCAAGATTACATATCATATATATATATATGTATGTACATGCATGTGATTTGTATTCTGGTTTTATCTGTTTTCTTGATGTAATTGTGCTTGCAGATCTGTTGTTTGTGTTAATTTGTATTTCAGATCTGTTTCAAATTGTTGAGGATCGAATCTTTTGTTTAGCTCAGTTTTAAAGATTGAATCTTTTCTTGTGCGAATCGTTGTTTTCTTGGGTTGTGGTTAAATTTAATCAATAATTGCTGTGTATTTTCTTTAATTTGTAAAGATCTGCTTGGTTCATGATTTTATCCTTTTCAGTTTACATTAGGGATTGGGAATTTACTGTTTTTTGTTTATGTTTCAGATCCAATAGATAGTTTTTATGTGGGTTTTTGACATTTTTGGATTTGTGGGTATTTTGAAGTTTATGAGAATTGCAATGCCTCATATGTGTGTTTTTGAAGATTCAATTGAAACTGAAACAATTATTGGTAGTAATAATTTGAAGTATCATAATTTGAATCACAAATGTTTTGCTTTGAATTTGGAATGTTGCAATTTTACGATTATCCGTTGTGCTCCTATGCTTTTGGCTTATTTCGACATTCTTTCCTTCATCTTTGCATATTGATTACATGGCTGATTTTTGTTTCTTGAGGATTTTAATGTTGTCCTATTATCGAAAACGCAATGACTTAATGAACATTATATCGTTTTCGATGTATCTATAGTTCTTATGGACGAAGACGAAAACCAAAGGAATTGGGGCTATTACGAACCCCTCGGCCCTCTCCTTAAGGGCCACGGCCATCTCGGGCTCCACCTTATGCCATCAATGGTCGATCGCGACACTAAGCCATTTCTACCCGTTCGCGAAAATCCCGTTATGGTTTCATCTAACGGCACATTTCAACCACCCCGTGATAGCATCACCGACCCACCTGTCAACCACATCGACTACATAAGAGATGCTTGGATAAACCACGGAAACAAATTCATCCACATGTTTCCATCGAACCCTTATAACCCCGTTCTTGCGGAGCCCTCAATGCACGTGGTGGCCCACGAGCCCGAAACCCCCAAAGAGCCTAATATCGAAGAAAACTCGACCCTTAAGAAGGAAATTGGCGGGCCCGCCAAGAAACGGGCGCCTTCTACAACCCCGAAAACCCCGAAAGCAAAAAAGCCTCGAAAAAATCCCGTCCCTAAGGAAAACGGCGATAATCCCTCCGTTCAACGTGGGAAAACATCAAAAAAGAGCGTTGAGGTTGTAATAAACGGGGTAGATATGGATATATCGGGTATACCTATCCCCGTTTGCTCGTGTACTGGTGTACCACAACAGTGTTACAGATGGGGGTGTGGGGGTTGGCAATCGGCTTGTTGCACGACGACTATATCGATGTATCCGTTGCCAATGAGCACTAAAAGGCGTGGGGCTAGAATTGCGGGACGAAAAATGAGCCAAGGTGCGTTTAAGAAGGTTCTAGAAAAACTCGCCTCGGAAGGCTATAACTTTGTTAACCCGATCGATTTGAGGACTTATTGGGCCAAACACGGCACTAACAAGTTTGTGATAATCAGATAGGTATAACGGGTTTTGGGCCGTTGACTGGATTCAAACTGCGTAAAGGTCCGTTTTTTCGTGTATATATGTTTGTGGCCTTTTGCAGCGAGTTTTTCGTATTGATGATACGTGGTTTTTTTTTTTTGTCGATTTTAGGCTATTTTGGGGTTCTATTCTCAGTTTTCATAAAGCCATTAATGATTTTACTTATGTTGATTTCTTAGGATAATGAATTCTTTCTTTCTTTTGTTCTAGTTAATGGATGATTTTTGAAATTGTCGTGTTTTCGTGCTGGTGGTTTTATTTGATGCGTTTATGAGTATCGCTCGATGCACAATTTCGATGTTTACGTCCCATATTTACTTATTTACCAGATGTTTTCGATGTTTATGGGCATTGGCTCGAGGATACTGGTGGCAAATGGGCGGGTTGGGCTGGTTTTTAAATGGGTTAGTTTTTAAATGGGTTGGGTTTTAATTGGGTTGTGTTCTTCATAGTTTTAAAATGGAATTAAGTTTAACCAAAAATGGAATCGAAATTAACCAAAGAGGGAATCAAATCCAACCCAAATCAGTACATTGTATTTTGTTTTTTATAATTTAGATTAGTGACAAGCAATTGGGCCTAACTTAAAATTTAATTGGGCTCAACTTGAAAAACCAAATAAAATTACTTAGGAACTTAACTCAAAATAGTTTAATGGGGTTGGAATGGTTTTGGACTAATTTAAATGATATTTCTTGAATTTAAAGGGAACATATTAGAGTATCTATGGTGTTTGTTTATCTTTTTTAAATTCAATTTTCAAAAGTTTAGGTCATATAATTTTATATAAATCTAACACAAATTATTTTCATTCCAATTCACTATTTTTAAACTCTATTTTTGCAATTTCGGTCTATTGTAATATATCATTTTACACATTCACCAATTAAAATTATTTATTATAATTACTATGTCACTTTCTTTTTCACACTCAATAAGTTTTTGTTATTTTTTTCTTTACATAATAATTATATACATAATTAACACAATCATTCAAAACATTTATTAATTTATTACTATTGATTTGACATTTTATACATCTTTTAAAAATATAAACAAACACGCATTCTCATCATAAAAAAAATTCATATTACACATTTCTTCTTAATATTTTTAAAATCTAAACGCAAAATATTATTAACAAGCGTAGCCTACGCCCTACATATTTCAAGTACTTCATTTTTTGGATAACAAATTTGTTTTTTACTTTTGTGCCTTTGACAAACCTGTTTTATTGTATATTTAAATAAAATTTTATTTACTTCACATCATTACATAAAGGTTTGTATAAGCTGCTTAAATCAGTAAGACAATTAATTTTATTACAAAACCCAATGCTTAAAAATCTTTTTTTTTTTCCTTTTTTTAATTTAGTTCATAACCAGGATATTCACAACAAAGAAAGATCAAATAAATTGTCTACCTAAGAATCTATAAACAACAAAATTATGAACAAGAAAAAAAAAACCCAAAAAGAATCATCATCCTCAAAAACATGCAGCAATGTGCAATCTCGCATATATGTATATATTACATGCATATATATATATATATATAAATACATACATATATATATATATATATTCTAAGTTGAATGAAATTTTAATTTAATGAATACCAATC
Source organism: Verbascum thapsus (assembly GCA_963669365.1). Classification (NCBI taxonomy): domain Eukaryota; kingdom Viridiplantae; phylum Streptophyta; class Magnoliopsida; order Lamiales; family Scrophulariaceae; genus Verbascum; species Verbascum thapsus. The sequence continues at coordinate 19,531,436 of OY770105.1, forward strand.
TATCAGAAGGTGATCAAATCTGGGAGCTCTTGATGTTTTACATGATTCTCCAATGGCACTGTTACTATATCTAGGAATGGATTTTTTGGCGCCAAATCTTCATCGAATTTCTCCCATTTATCTGTAATTATCGTCCTTAATTCATTCATGTAATTCTCCTTATCATGATCATGATGATGATGATCTTCATGCTCTGATTGAACGGCCACGATTGCTCTCTCCTCGTTCTGTTTCCACTCATCGAAACCGTTGATTATTTGCTCCAATTCATGGATACCTTCTTCGGGTATTCGATCGACGACGGGGAATTCGGTTGCGTTTACGACTCCGATTTCTTGGCAGAATTCGAAGTAATTCGAAAGCTCCTCGCCTTGTTGTGTTGCCTTTTGGACAACGTTTAACGCCATTGTTGCCTCTGTCTTGCCGCCGGAGTAGATGTTCATCAGAACAATGGCGATTCCCCTGCAAATCCTCGAATAAATGTCGTAAATCTCGATTATAATCCCGTCCATAACATCGAGCACCAACGGATCTGAAGCAGCTCGCGATTGAGGCTTCATCTGCATCAACAGATCGATTAGCGCCTGCAATTTCTGCAGCAGGACGAGCTCCTGCATAATCGAGAATCCATCGGAGTGTTTCTCCTCCGTGTGCAGAAAAATCAGCGTCGATTTTTGGTCGAGAAATGTGTAATAAGCCCTAACGATGGCGTTGTACGGCCACGATTTCGCCGGAGGCGAATGTCCGTCGTAGAAATTGGAGAGATCGAACGGTAACCGTCCGATCTTCCTCACGCAGGGGATCTTACTGTTGGCCACATTGTGCATTAGGTATAGGCACTTCAACGCGACGATCCAGCTCCGAGTTTTCTCGACTCGGTTCGAGATGGACCACAGAATCGGCTTGATGTTCGTCGCCGGAGAGAGGCGGAGCCACTCGCAGACGCGGTCGACGTCGCGGCGGTCGCAGGAGAAGGTGTGGTGGTGCGTGGTGGCGCGTATGACGGATTTCTCGATTTCGGGGTGGCGGAGGGCGGTGCGGCGGGAGAGATTGGCTAGCCAGAGGCTGTTCTGGTCTTTGAAGATGGCGGTGGCCGTCGTCCATAGCCTCATCGCGGAGGTCCTGGCTATGGCGCCGCAGAGACTCACAAGGTATATTGTTGTTTTATGTTGAATATGTATTATACTTGTGTTAATGTGATTATTGAAAATTAAGAAATGGTTTAGTGATAATCCATAATTAGTTGAACATGATTTGCGGGTGATATTAGAAAGGTCAAAATTGGAGGTGTTGAATTTGAATATGTGTAATGGTGGTAATGGAGCTCCAAACATAATGCACTATAGCAAATCAATTATTTTTAAATTTTTTATTTGTAAAAAGAATTGTAATTTATTGTTGTTGATTGGTCAAGATTTAACTAAATTATAATAAAAATTGTTCAGAATATTATTAAAATATAATAAATTACACCAAAAATGATAGTAGTATTGTGCTATATAAAAAGGTCGGGTCGAGCCGATCCTACGACTCAAATAATCTAAATTGAATATTCTCGAATATGTGGTTGAATCTCTTTTATTCAATCATCACTATTAAAGGTGTAAATGAGTCGAATCGAGTCAGTGTTCAAGCTTGTTTGAGTTACAAATTTACAGTCGAGTTTTGAAAGTGTTTGAGCTTAGTTTGATGATTAAACGAGGCAGAATCGAACGAGCTTTAATCAAGATGTTCAAACTTGGTATGGTAAGTTATCGAATCTAGTTTTTAGCGATCAAATTCGAGTCCAATATCAAATAACCTTAGGGTGTGTTTGGATTGAAGGATTTCAAATCTAAAGATTTCAAATTCGTCAGCAAATCCATGAAGTTCGTTTGCATGTATCCAAATTATAATGGTTTCAAATCACTCAACATTTACTTTGGACTAATTTCTCTATAACTACGGTGGATTTTAAATGACACCATTTTAGGTGTCATTTTAAATCCTTCCTCCAAATTTTCTCCCCAAATCCAAATCACTCAATCCAAACACAACCTTATTGATTATTGATACTTTTTGGTAGAGACTATAAAGTAATATGAAATTGCTTGATTTGGCAAGTGTAACTTCTAATAAAAGTTACATTACTTGTCAAAACTTGTTGACTATGGAAGGTCATATTGTATGCAACGTGTAGAACATCACATATTTTACAAAATATATTTTAATTATACCTATATGGCTATATTCTATTCCATTTGGATTTAATTTATAAGGTCAACTCTCAATAAAACATCACATGGTACAAATTTCTTGATTATATAAACTGCAATTGACCATTTATATTTGATTATATAGACTGCAATTGACCTTTTCATCGTATTGATTACGTGCTCTTTGAACCATCTCCAATTTAAAACTCTAGCAATTTTTGCACCAAAATAATGCAGTTTTGGTACTCTTACTAAACCTATTGTAACCCATTCAATTCTCTGCAACAACAAAATTCCTCTTTATACTCACCTATTTTTCACAAATAAAGCCCAAACTTTAAATTTTGTGCATTTTAATCCAAGATTATTAAATCGTCGACTTTTTCAAAACTATAACATGGAATATACTTCCAAATGTTACACTTTTCAACCTTATAGTGAAAAACGTCAAAAAGAAACGAAAAGACAAAAAAACTTAAACGAGAATCATTCTACAAGAAAGGCATCAGCTAAGCCTGTCAATGGGTAGGTAATACCCAGGCCCAGGAAATTCTTTTAATACCCATACCTGGCCCGACCCACACATCTCTAGACCCGGACCCACCTCGGACCCAATTATTTTTGAGTGTTCGGGTCCGGGTCAGAAATGTACCCGGCAAAGACCCACGAGTATTGTGCTTGAAAAATACCCATGAAATACTAGGAATTACCCGCTCATTACCCGAAGAAACCCTAGGTAAAATCCTTTCTCTTTCTCCTAAAATCTAGTTTTTTAACGTATTACCCCAAACAAACATGCTGCAATTTTTAATCCAAGAAGCCAAAACATATTCAACAAAAAACTAGAGCAAAATCTCGTCAAAAGCAAGAAGAACCAGGTAATTTGTCAACTGTTTTTAATTTTCGTTGCTAATATTGTTGCTGAATTCATGATTTATATCTCAAATATAAATGCATAAACCGAATCCTACTATTTGTCTATCTGGGTTTTCTTTGTTTATTGCACATTCACTGTAAAAATGTTGAATTTTGGCAAGATTATTGATGAAGCCCATACCTTGTAAGCCATATTCCCTTCTTATTTAAAAGAAAAAAACCGATCGGGTCGGGTCTTACCCGACAAGACCCGACCCAAACGTCCATTCTTGGTCGGGTATACCCGCTCAATATACCCATCGGGTAAATGTCCGGGTCGGGTAGAAAATATTTCTGTAGGCATTCTACGGGTCTGGGCTGGGTATGGGCATTGCCTGCCCGTTGACAGGCGTAAACATGATGTCCCTACATAAACTACCGAGAATTATTATCATAACTATTGTATTATTGATAATGAAAAAAACAGTATTTACGGTTGAATAATATGAAACCCCGTGAATATTGTATTATTGATAATGAACTAACAACGAAATCAAATGAAATCGTAATTTACCTACAATCAAAGAAAATAAAATAAATTCAAATAACTGAAAGATACAGAAAGATAAACTAATATATTTTATTATAATATTTACCAAGCCAGAAAGCTTTGTACCATGAGTATGCTCATGCACATGATGATGGTGGTGCTCGATATGGTCGTGTCCATGGCTACACCGGTGGGCCGCCGCCGCAGACAATACAAACCCACCACCGCCGCCGCCGCCAAAACGGAGTAGATCCGCCGCTGCTTGTCTGAAACACCACCCCATTAAGGGCACGTTTGGGTAATCGAAAAAGGGGTTTAACTTTTAAGGAGTTAAGAAGAAGAGTGATTTCTCTTGCAGGTGCCCTCGATTGAGATGAAGCAAACAGCGCACAGGAAGAGGATTATAATGCCCACTATGATGCCGAACGTTACTACATCCATTTATTTAGGCACACATATAAAGAATTTTTCAAGGTTATTATATGAAAATTATTCATTTTTAGCATGTTAATTATTACACTATATTCTTTTTCCTTTATGGATTAGGACTATATGGTATAGAACACTTCTATAGTCCTATGTTCATGTATCTATCTATGAGGCTAAAATATTTAGGCCTTAGAGTTTTGGTTCGATTTTAAATTAGTTCTCGGGTTTTTAATTTGTGTCACTTTAGGTCCTCTAGCTAATCGTGGCCGTGGGCATCAATTTTTTGTCGATCGGAGGGTAGTTTTGTACTTTTGTCATTCAATAATTAAACGTAAATGGAAAAAATATTAAGTTGTATTTCAGTTATGTTTCGAACTTTTGATTTTAGTTTCAGTTCATTCGACAAGTTTCTGAAAATAGAAATGTCAGATGAATAATTTGAGTTAGCTATTAAATGGGTTTGGTTTGATTACAAGTTACAACTTAAGAGCCCAATCCATCAAAACTCCGTTGCATATTTTTTTTTCTCTCCTTATATTTATAATAACAATACAGAATAAGTTGGAACCAAAATAATTTTTTTAAGACCCAACTTAAATTGAAACCAGATTTTAAATTAAGGGAGGGGAATGTTAATGTATCAAGGTCAAAAATTAACATTTTATAAAGTGGGATCATAATTATTGGATTATTGAAGTTTTGATTGACATGTTATTTAATACATTCTTAAATTTTCAAATTCAAGATGATCTTCTTTAGATGAGTTAGGTAAATTTATTGTAATCACAACTTGTGATTAGTGATTAGGCACCGGAAAACCACCTCAAAGCACAAAAAATTCTATAATACACCGAATTTGACTGACTCGGTCTGTTATAGTCCAAATATTTGAGGAAATTGGTGAAACCACCAATCTCACCCAAAATATGTGGTGTATGTCACATCAGATAGGACCATGTATGTCATAGAATGACCCAACCTGATTCTATTTACTCTACAAACATAAAACCATGTACATCAGGTAGGGAAATGGAGGGGAAATGAAAATGATGGATTTAGTAGGAAGGGAAATTGGGTAGGGAGATTTGAGGAAGTGAATTTTTCACTTTCTAGGGAAATAAATGGCTGCCAATGGGATGCTGCCAAGTGGCAACATCCTTTTTTTCTTTTTCTTCATTTTTTATAAATCGTTTTTTTTTTGTATTAATTATGCAAAATTAATTTTTTTTCACCATTATTTTTCTTTTTTCAAGCTCTATGAATAGAGACTAAGTTTGTGTCATTTGGACACCAATTTTGTTTTGACATTTTTATACTATATTTTCAAATTGAGGTTTTTTTTAGGTTTTTACTTCAAATTTCAAATTTTCTAAATTTATCGATGTTAGTTGTGTTTTTCTTGTACGTTTTTAATAATTTCTGAGTATTCGGTTTAATTGTAACTATAAAATTAATTATTAAAATTAGTGATGTGGATGAAAGAGAAAGTAAAAAATTTTAATTGACTAGCTGCTGTGGAGTTGAAAGGAATGTGATAGGGAATGTGGTAGGGAATCTGATGTGGCAGGGAAAAGAAGGTGAAAAATTCCCTACCTGATGTACAATGAGACAAATTTAATATTTTGAGAACGATAACTGATTATTAATCCTAATTTTAACATGAACAATGAAACAATAGCTATTGTTCCCAAATCTGAATTAGATTTCGATATGGGTGGAAAATGGAAATATGATTCCAATAAAATTCAACTAATTTTGAGTTTGGACGATTCAGAAACAATTTATTATGATTCCAACGTGTTTCCTAGTTAACCAAAATTATTCCGTCCCATGATTACTATAAACTTGTTAAAAATTCAAATTATAAGACAATCAGGCAAACAGTTATGTTGAGGTTAGCCTGGTTACTTTTTGAGTTGAATATGGTTCGATTTTGAGTTAAATTTCGTTTTATCATAAACTCATAAAAAAATCGAACCCAAATAAACACCAACTAAATTAAGACCGACACAAATTCAAACCAACCCATCCGTTTGCCTCGTTTCGATTTGTGACCAACATTGATAAACTAATTTATAAAATTATAGTAACCAAACAACCAATCATGTTACATACTTATCTCATATTCGAAATGGAACTATAACTATTAAGTACTCAACAAATGGCAGAGAAGTTGAAGTTTGTAATTTTCCAATGAATAATGATGTAAAAAACTATTGGGATGTCACATATTTTGAATTTTTTATTCCAAAACATAGTCATTAATATCTATAAAATATACTTTGATGGGCCCTTGACAATGATTTTGTCATTATCATTTGCTTAATAATAATAGACTATCATTAAATTTAAATTAGTATTCCTATCATATATATATATGTTAGATCTAGTACAATGTTACCCACTTTTATATAAATAATTACAACAAAGGACACTAAAATACGTAACTACATAAGTCATAACATATATATATTTTTATATTCTTAGCAATATAAGAACAAATAATTCATAGTAAATAATAATTTTATAATAGATCTCGGTCTGTTATAATTTATTGAATGTGACAGTGCATCATTTTATCTAAATATCCTTTCATCCAATCTTCGACTGATTGATAGCTGAATTTTATGCTTTTGATCACGGATTCAATATATTTAAAAAAAATACTTATTTGACAGCTACTAAATTTGTCAATTATTAACCACGTTTATATATTTTATAAACTTGTTACATGAAAATAATAATTATTCAGTATACAATGAATCTATGTGATAAAAAGTTTCCTTCTAATGATGTCAATATTTGTGATTGACATAACATATCATTTCACAATCACTACTTAATGTCAATGCAAACTTTTTCTTGTTTTTAATATAAGTTTTCGCAGCTAGATGTCACGTTACTTTCTGAATCTATGTTTAGATTTCTTTTATTAACAAAAATAATTCATGTCAAATGAAATTTAAATTATTACTATTTTTTATATGTTCATAATAACAAAGGCTATACCAAATAGTGCCAAAAATTTGACCATATTATAAGTTTAACAGCTAAATATGACATTATTTTTCGAGTCTATATTTAATTTTTTTTAATTAACAAAATGACACGTGTAAAATAAAATTTAAATTATTGAGTTGAACAGATATATAAATAACACTGAGCAGCATTTGAATCAACTCCTCAGCTAACCATTGTCACACACACACACACACACACACACACTGTATTGTGATCTGAAGAAGCTTCTTCAATGGCGTGAACAGATCTCAAGATCATTCAACTGTAAAGTTTCAGCAACAAGTGAAGCTAAATCATTCCATGGCGTCAATTTTGACGCTCCAAACAACGTCGTTTCCGTTAAGAGTATCGGAAGAGAGCTCTTCTTCTTCGTCTAGTCCGACGGACGCTGTGGTATTCGTCGGAATCAGCTTAGTGTTAGGGATTGCGAGCCGCCACGCGCTCAGGGGAACGCGCGTGCCCTACACCGTCGCCCTGCTTGTTCTAGGCATTGGCCTTGGTGCTTTAGGTTTGTTGTTTTCTATTCCAGTGTTGTTAATTGATTTCTGTGTCAGATTTTAAGTGCATTTTTACTAATAAATTGGTTTGATTGGGGGTGTTTATGTTGTTTTTATGTAAATAGGAATTTTAGCACTTTGGTGTAGAAACAAGTTCTAAATGAACTGAAAATTTAGAAAAATTAAAGAAGCTCAAGAAGGAGATAATCAAATATATATATAATCTGAAATAAAATAGAGAACTAGTTTCTTAAGTGATAAATGATAATATGTTCCTCATCACACTTGAGTATAGTGAGCTACATAAGAAGATACATGATCCAATGATTTCTTGAATTATCTATACAACTGTAGCTAGTTAGGAAATTAACTCGACCACCCTGGTACTTACTTTGAGAAGGTTTAGGCCTTGTTTGTTCATGGTTTTGAGATAATTTTTTGAAAATTTATCGGGAGATGCTGCGGAAATTCAGAGTGGTACGTGTTTGTTTATTTTTGTAAAATTTATCAAAATTAGTTGGCGTATGATGAGTTAACTTATTGAGTTAATATTTTTGTAATGATTATTTGAATAAAGAACTAATAAAATATAAAAGTTTGGCGCATCATATAAACTCCTTTATCTACTGTTGAATCTTCCTATTTCTGGCTAGGATCTTTACAAAGTATATCCTTTTCTGCCCCAAATTTATCTAGAGGACATGGCTGTGGAAGATTCTTGATAATTAAATAACCAAGTGAAACTTGATTATGTTTTAATTGGGAAATTTGCAAAGTGGGAACTGAAGTATCTGATTGTAACAGAATTCGAAGCTACCTTTCTAGTCATAGCTATATGTATTGGTATTGATAATACCTCAAATGAGCTGGACCTTTTGTCTAAAAGGTCTTTTGTTTCATCTTTTTCTTCCTTTTTCACTCCAGGTAGGGTGAAAGTCAATTTGTTGAGTCAAATTCATCTATATGTAACTTATTCTACATGTTTCTCTCATGCTCACTAGTTACTTTAATACAAAGTCCTGTACTTACAGTAATCCACTTCCTCTTCTGTTTCGTTTGGATCCTGATAAATTTATTTATTCTTGGTTAATGTTTTGCTATACAATTTATGAACTACTGAAAATCCATCAAGTATGAGATCTCAGTCAAGTTTTGAGAACTAAATGCCCCAATTTGCAGAATATGGAACACACCATCGCTTGGGAAAGGTTGGCAATGGTATCCGTCTATGTAAGTTTGATATCAACTTTTCTTCAATACAGAAAATTGTTTACTTTGTCCTGTTTTTGGTAAAGCACATGTTATATATGTGTTAATCTATCAGATATTGATGAATGCTATCCTTATTGCTCCTTCTATAGGGGCAAATATTGATCCTGATCTTCTCTTGGCTGTGTTCCTTCCTGCGCTTCTCTTTGAGAGTTCATTTTCAATGGAAGTGCACCAGATAAAGGTTCTTCTGCCTGACTTGTTCATTTATTTTATATTATTAATCTGCTTTGTTAGTGGAGGACAAGTACACCTTTCTTCTCTGCTCTTACTCTAAACCAATTAATATTATGGATGATTCATATGTCCAAAGAGGTGAAGTACCTTGAAGGCACTTAATTCTATAACGAAGCTGAGATAGTTACTAGATTTCTACGGTTGCTGGCGCTTAGTGAATGGTCCTTGTTATAAGCTTGAATTTCTAAGGTGGCATAAGTGTAGCATAGCTTTGGAGTACGATAGATGTTTTATTATTCCAGAATCCTGTAGATTCTGACAAGCACTATATTGTGCTATAAAGTTTTTGTTCAATTAATTATTTTTCAACAAAATATTTGTAGCTCTCCGTTATCAGTATTTCATGGGTTCTTATGATTGATTATTTCAAAGTAAACCATTTCCGCTTTGTTTTTCCCATGATAAATGCAGAGGTGTATAATGCAAATGTTTCTACTTGCTGGACCTGGAGTGCTCATCTCTACCTTTTTTCTTGGATCTGTTTTAAAGGTTAGTGGAACTGTGCTTTATATGCTGTTAGCTTTTCCTTTTTCCATTATTCTGACTTTTATGACCTGAAGCTTGCTTTTCCTTATAACTGGAGCTGGAAGACTTCGTTACTGCTTGGTGGTCTCCTAAGTGCTACTGATCCTGTGGCTGTTGTAGCCCTCCTGAAAGAGCTTGGAGCTAGCAAGAAATTGAGTACTATAATTGAAGGAGAGTCCTTGATGAACGATGGGTATGATTATTAATAGATAAACATAAAGACATTGGTCAAATTTCCGAGATGTGTACTCGGTCAATGTAGAATTTAGAATTAATAATGATTTGATTTCGTCTTCAGAAAATGTAATTACATTTGACCAGCCTTTTCCATTCTTAAAAGTAATCCCTTTGTGGTTTCAGGACAGCAATTGTGGTCTATCAGTTATTTCTCCGAATGGTTCTTGGCTGGAGCTTTAGTTGGGGAGCCGTAATCAAATTTTTGTTGCAAGTTTCTCTTGGCGCGTAGGTTCATATACTTTCAATGACATTAATGACATATATATAACTAGTTAACTACATAATTTATTTGCTTCGACCATGATACAGAGTTGGCATTGGTCTTGCTTTTGGAATAGCATCTGTCTTGTGGCTGGGATTTATATTCAATGACACAGTAATTGAAATTACCTTGACACTTGCTGTGAGCTACATAGCCTACTTTACGGTATGTATCCTACAAAACCTATGCAATTTAATAATTTGGTTTTCCATTGTTTATTTGGGTGTATTATATCACATGCACTCTTTCTTTTTTCTCTTTCTTTTTTGTGTGCACGTGTCCGTTTTTTGCACTGCAGATGATTTGTAGGTGTAATGTACAAAAAGCAACCTTAGAGTTTATATTGATTGATTTTAGTTTGTATTATGATGTATAATTAGTCAACTAGCCAATTTCTTGCTGTATGGAGGAGCCCGTAGTTCTGCAGTGCTTGATCCTATGAGTGCACTAACACAGTGTCAGATACCTTGATTTTAGCCTGACAATTACGATTTCCCTTTAGATCTGTCCAGTCTATTGACAATAAAGTGAAACATATTTTTATGTTTATCTATTATATAGGTATATTTGTTGAGATATTCTATTCTGTAGTTTGACGCTTTGACCCCCTTTTTGGAGCCTGATTCTGCAAAACATGACAGCTTTTAAGCTACTACCGAGTGTAATTTTTGTAAACTTAGTATAAGATAAATTTATCAGTTTAGGGACTGTGAGTTGCAATTGCTACTTGAAGGTCTCGAAGTGAGACTTCTTATAAGTTCTTTCACACATAGCTTTGGATGATGGATACAATAATATCCCAAAATGTGTACTCTAGTTCTTATTGATACAGAGGATATCACAAGTGTTACATGTTCTTGATTTTCAAACGTGACTTCTTTGTTTAAACAATGGTTTTATACTATTGATTTTTCATTTACATCATTGCTTTATTTATGAGAAAAGTGAGGGCAAATTACTTGTAACAGGGGCAAGAAGGAGTTGATGTATCTGGAGTGTTGACTGTCATGACTTTGGGGATGTAGGTTTGATATTTCTCATAAGATTGATCGTAACACTCGCATAAACAGCTTCCTGAAATGAGATGCATGGACAGGTTCTACTCTGCTGTGGCTAGGACTGCCTTTAAAGGTGAAAGCCAACAAAGCTTGCATCACTTTTGGTACTTCTCTCTAACCAATTTCAATCATCAGATGTCTTTTCATGTTTGGTTAATTTTCTGACCGTGTTTGTTTGTTTGATTTCTTATGTTTAGCTGATCTGCCACACATGATATCCCCAAAGTATCGATCATTTCCTGATTTCAAATTTTATTAACCTAACTGATTATTTGAGGCAGCTGTATAGTTATGTGATATCATTGTCCATATACAATAAAATGTGTCAACAACCATTTAGAAGCTTTTAAACAAATAACCAGTGTTAACAATGTGCCTGTCAAACTTCTCTAGCATAAACAAGAATTTCCAAAAAAAATAAAATTAGAAAGAAGTTTGACATATATGCACTCCCTTAAAAAAAGAAAAAAACAGACCCTTCGCATATGCATAACTTGAGCTTCACAAATTTATAATACCGAGATGCATAACTTGAGCTTCCGCTCTCACCACTTCCACTTCATATGTATCCCTTCACATATATTTTCTATTTATTTTCAGTTTACCGAATTGTGTTTCTATCATATATCGGGTATGTGCAATAACTAACAGGTGAATTGCAAATCTGTTTGGCATTGCTGACCATACTGGGTAGTGGGTCCTGAAGAGACTGTGACTTTTGCTGCTTATGTGGATGGTTTACATATATGTTTATGTGTGCATGTGCTTGATTATATAATTTGTTTATTGCCAACATTAGCTAATGAAACTTGACTATAAAGGTGGAATGTAATACAAGACCTTAGAATTCATTTTTATGAAGTATAGAAACATGATTCATATTTTAAGAGGGTTATGATTTTGTATAACCTTTTGTAACAAAACCTGCTGTTGATCTACTGTAAAAGATTGCATCAGTCTCATTAAAGAGAATGCCTGACAAAGATCAAACCAGACACTGAATGATATGCATTTGTTAATACCAGCATTCCTGTATATTTTGTTTGTATCTCATAATTTGCTTCCATTCTTAATAAAATTCCACTGAGTTCCCTTACTTTAAATTCTTTTCTTCTAATATAAATTCAATGGTTTGATTTTAACGGTGTATGCAAATGTTTCAGGGAAATGGTTTCCTATATTGCTAATACGTTAATCTTCATCCTAAGGTAAGGATGGGTTTTAGAATTTCTGTCTTTCCTGAAAACTTTTTTTTTTCCTGTTTAGTGTTTCTTTCTTTTCTCATTCACCTATGTTTATTGTATTTCAACTGTTCAATTACAGTCATTAAATCAATTTTTATTTAATTAAATTAACACATTCTAATACACTGAAGCTTGCGATCGTTGATAATTTATTGACTATTCAATCCAAAAATCCTTGTCCAAAACTTTAACAATCTGTTTATATCTATGTTTTTCATGTGGTCGTAGATTGATTCTTGAATTTGACATAATTTTGCACCACCATTTTGTCGAAAACATTAAAAACTAAGTTACCTTGTTTGTTTTTGCAGTGGAGTAGTTATAGCTGAAAGTGTTCTCAGCAGTGACAATTTATTTAAAACTCACGGTAAATTATTCATCTTCTTCTGGACTTATAGGTGAAGCAAGTATAATTCAAGTCATGTTTCCAATCTCCTCATTCTTTTTAATTATTTTTTGACCTACGCTTTTTCATGTTGTGGGGGAAATTATTGATTGTTTGTAGCTTCTTATAATTTATAGGGCTGTGTTATGTTAAACATTGATTAGGTTATCATTATGTTGTCATGTCGATATTTGGGAAGCAGTTTATCTTATTAAAGATCGAACTTTCTGAGTTAGTTCCTATCTTACAGTGAAACAGTTTGAGAGTATGCTTACATCATAGTGATGATATATAGGATTTTCTCACTCTTGACGTTCATACCTTCTCGATTGGTTGTACTTTTTAAATTTAACAGTTAAGTTTCTCGACTGACTTTTCCATTATGCATTGGTGTTTTATTTTCTAAATCATGTGACCTATGCGTCTATGCCATATATGTATTTGTACATAACTTTATTTTCAGTTTATTATATACAGTTCCTGCCACATATATGGTTTCTTATATTCATTCTAAAATTCTAACTTTATATTTCTCTCACAGAGCACTCTTGGGGTTATCTATTTCTTCTATATGTATTTGTTCAAGTTGCTAGGATGGTTGTAGTTGGAGTATTGTTTCCATTTCTGCAATATTTTGGTTATGGTTTGGATTGGAAAGAAGCTATTATTCTTGTCTGGTCTGGTCTGCGAGGGGCCGTAGCATTGTCACTTTCACTCTCAGTTAAGGTAAGTTTCTGTAGCATCTTTATTTGATGTCGTCCTCTCTCAATCAATTCAATATTTGTTGTCGCCTTAGGCAGTATGATATCTGCTTCATGTTTTTTTCTCGCATGATCAGCACTTTGTTGGGTAATCTATGCATCTCGGAATAACTCATTTGGCACATTGCACTCCTAGATTGAAAAAAAAAACGAAACATTCCAATCTCAAAAACACACAAGTATTGGCAGATTGCACCCTATTCTATTTTCCAGCCTAAAATTCCTCTAGAAAAGCACTTTTTTATTATTGGGATAGATCCTTTATTCTTTACTCTCATTCCACGAATGACACAATATGTTTTTCATTTTCAATCTTCCGCTAAGTAGCCACTTCCTCATAGTATTCCTGTCAATGTGACTGCAGAAGCTGCAAAATTATATGTTCTCCAATCCAGCATAGTTTACCATCCATACACAAACATGTGCCTTAGATGGCAGCTTCTGTAAACTTTATCTCCAATGGGTCTGTTTTCCTGAAAAGTTGTAGATTTTTTTTAGTTCAATGGTGCTTGTTCATTAGGTTGGTATTTTCTCTACATGTATGAGTGTTCATTGGTTCCAATTTTTGTGCTGAGATATAATATCAATCTTAGCAGGTCTCTTTCACAAGTTTGAAGCTCTGAAATTGTTATTAATAGGCTTCTGTATAATTTTCTCAAGCAATAAGTTGATGCATCGTGTACCTCGGACAGCCTGATTCTCCAACTTCTATTCTGAAAATTGTTATATCTTACTAATTTTTGCCTTTACTGGTGTTTCAGCGTTCTAGCGACAACTCAGCATTTATCAGTTCTGATACTGGAACTCTGGTGAGTTATGTGAAGATCAAATTTATTTACTGCCAGTTTCACTTTAATTCGATGTGAAATAGCCATGATGTCCCTGTGGTTGATCAATTCACAGACACACAGATGTTTTTGTAATATTTTATGCGTCTATCTTTGCATGAGTTATATTATCATAACACTTCTTGCTTTTGCAGTTTGTATTCTTAACTGGTGGTATCGTATTCCTTACGCTAATTGTGAATGGGTCAACAACTCAGTTTGTTTTGAATATTCTTCAAATGGATAAGCTATCGGCAGCAAAGGTATGGTTATCCTGGTCTTTGAGTTATTCTGCATCTATGTTATGGAGTGGATTTAGGAAGATTTGAGACAGATTCTAGAAGATTTATTTATTTAGGTTTTATTATTTTGATTCCTTGTTTAATTAGGTTTCCTAGTTTGTAGGATTTTAGCTATTTACTTTCTTAAGACACATAATACATCGAGTATGATTTTAAGACAAAATATGGTTGTCCGCATGAAAACATATGCTGAATTCTGTATATATATCTAATTCAATCCTTGCTTGGACTTGAAATATTTGGGGCTGCTGTTGAAGTTTCTGGCGCTCTAGTACTTTTTCTATCCATATGCTATCTATAGTTATCCGAATTGCTCCAAAAGCGTCTAAAACTATTAGGGATTGTGTATTAGATCATGACTTATTTGGTTTGTATTTCTTTGCCATCACTTCAATGTGTTTGAACATTATGTCTTTCAGTAAAGAGATAGTCTTCAGCTGGTGCACAAAGGGTTTTACTATTTCCAATATAAAACATATTCTTATGGCACCACATATATGTTTTACGGATGATTTATCCACCATGTATGCATTTTACACTTTGCACCAGTCATTCAATGTAATATGTTTGTATTCTGAATTTATCAACTAAAAAGTTATATATACATGTGAGGTAAGGAATGAATATGTATGAGTGTTATGCATTATTTGTGAACTATGGTTGTTAAGCCCGCATAAAGTTTGAAGTTGACTCATTTAATAAATCAACATTTTTTGTTTCTCATATTTCTACGGCAGAGACGAATTTTAAATTACACTAAGTATGAAATGTTGAATAAAGCACTAGAGGCCTTTGGTGATCTTGGGGATGATGAAGAGTTAGGCCCTGCTGACTGGCCTACTGTTAAACGATACATAACAAGCTTAAGCGATGTGGATGGTGAACGAAGACACCCTCATGCTTCATCTGAAACTGATGGTAACCACGACAATATGAATTTGAAAGATATTCGAGAGCGCTTCTTGAATGGTTAGCATTATATACTCTCATTGTCTTAATTCTTCAAATTATGGCTGCTGAATTTGTACTTTCATGTTCTAGTTATTTTAGACCAAAAATTGGTGTTTGCATCTCTTCTACCCTTAGCAATGCATAAGAATGAAGTACCTCCCACTTTTTCTTTCTTTGTTAAAATCTAATAGGAGTATTTATTACAGTTCAGAATCACATATAACAACGAAAAAGATGATGACTTTGGATTTTGACATTTACGGAGGATCTCCAGATTCTTGGGAAATAACATCTTTTTTGTTATAGTTTAATCCTTTCCCTAACAAGATCTCAATTTACATGGAGAGTGGAGACTAATGCATGTAAAGTTTTTTTTATTGGCAAGAAGTTAATTACACAAATACTAGTAATGGACATGCTAAATTAACTAAAGCATGGTATAATCTAGTGTTAATTCAGTTCATTCATGTCGGATTGTGCATTCTAGTTTGGAATGTTTACATGAACTTTCCGCAGGTCTTAAACAAGTGATAACTAAATGCCCAAGCAATCCCGAAAATAAAATAAAATTCTCAATGAATCAACTAATTATTACATTAGACTAATAGATCTGCTCTTGAATACTTAGAGTCTCACATCATTTTTTGTTAGCTGATAGACTTTTCTCCTGAAATAATGAGCCAGGAGGTGTTGGTAAATATAGGCATAAAATAAAACATGTAAAGAAGGCAGCAAAATGAGGAACAACTTATGTGAACCCCAGTATAGGCATAATGATTGAAAAATTACTTTAAAGATGAGAGAATACCCCAAATTACAGTAAGATACTTTATAGAAACTGACTGAGCATTGGATAAATACCTGTCATATCCCACTACAATGCAACTAGCTTAAGAAGAGTTGACAACTGTATGTGATTAGAAACTAGTATCATCAAACCGATCTAGCACAAATACTTCACTTATGATGCCCCAATGATTGGTGAATCTAGGATTTGGTTGACGACTTGATATTAATCAAGAAAAAAACCTATCATACACTTCTGAAATAGAGACACCTTGAGCATGTAAGGGGAGCCAAAAGTTCAAGATAAACTCCTCTGAGTTGTCAAAATATAGTGAGAGCAAGTCTCTTTTCTTATTCAAGAGGGTATACCAATGAATTTCCAAATGTAAACAAACCAAAAATGAAAAAGAGATCATTGATGATTTCTTAGGACCAATCTGTACCTAATAAATGGACTTTTGTAAATCAAATTTTTTGGAGTCTAATAACATGCATAGTATGTCTAACTTAGGATATGATGGAATTGCAGGTGTTCAGGCAGCTTACTGGATCATGCTTGATGAAGGAAGGATCGATCAGACTACTGCCAATCTCCTAATGCAATCTGTTGATGAAGCAATTGACCTGGTATCTCATGAAGCTCTGTGTGATTGGAGAGGTCTAAGATCGAATGTGAACATCCCAAATCGCTATAAGTTTCTTCAGTCAAGTTTTGTCCCTCGAAAACTTGTTACATACTTCACTGTTGAGAGATTAGAGTCTGCGTGCTATATTTGTGCTGCCTTTCTACGTGGCCACAGAACTGCAAGACAGCAACTACATGACTTCATTGGTAAGAATTCCCTACAACCTGTGAATGTTATTTGCCCTTGTTTTTTTAATGTGCTAGCTATATCTTCTGTCTTTTCCTTGTTTCATTTTCTTCTACATTAACATCAGGCTAGCCTAACATATCTGCTTTCAAAAACGTTATCCACCAAATAAAATGTTATGCGAGTTTTATCTTTTGCTTTATCTGGAATATAACATTGCTACCGATGCTTCGTTTTTGCTGCCATATCTCCTAATCATCCTGACCATATTAGGCATTTTTATTATTAACAATACATATATTATCTTTCTTTGCTATTTTTACACCAAATACTTTTCCAAATTCATGTTTTTTAACAACATTTTTCTGATTTGAGTTTCCTACACATGCGTTCATCACTCCAGGAGACAGTGAGATTGCAGCCATGGTAATTAGAGAAAGTGAGCAGGAAGGCGAGGAAGCAAAGAAGTTTTTAGAAGATGTTCGTGTTACATTTCCTCAGGTATGTAGACAGTAAATTTTTGAAGTTGTATTGATGACTATATATTTACACTTGGTAGCAATTTCAGGTGCTACGTGTTGTGAAGACTAGACAAGTCACATATTCCGTACTGAATCATTTGATTGGTTATGTTCATAATCTTGAGAAGATTGGTTTATTAGAAGAGAAAGAGATGAGCCAACTTCATGATGCTGTCCAGGTAAATTTTGGTGATCTATTTTTATGCTTCTTCTTATCTGAAGATAAGAATGCTATTGTTTGGAAGTCACACTGAATAACTAATCTTTTATGCAGACTGACTTGAAAAAGCTCTTAAGAAATCCACCTTTGGTGAAAATTCCCAAAATACGTGATTTAATAAGCTCCAATCCTTTACTGGGAGCCCTACCTTCCACGGTTCGTGAGACATTGGTAGGATCAACCAAAGAAATAATGAAACTACGTGGCACAACACTTTATAGGGAAGGATCGAGACCGTCAGGTATCTGGATAATATCGAATGGGGTAGTTAAGGTATCTTAACAGTTACATTGTATTATGAGATTTTTTTAATATTACTTGCATTCAAAATCTTCATATGTTAAGTGTGAATGTCTCATGAATGACTATTTGTGTTTGCAGTGGTCCAGTAAAAATACAGATAATAAGCACCTATTGCACCCAACGTTTACTCATGGGTGTACTCTGGGTTTGTACGAAGTGCTTTCTGAAAAGCCCTACATCTGCAATATAATTACCGATTCTGTGGTACTCTGCTTCTTTATTGAAACTGAGAAGATAATTTCGGTAGTGAGATCTGATCCTGCAGTTGAAGAATTCTTTTGGCGGGTATGGTATTGGTGTTCTTTTTCTTGTAGCTGTGTTGGCATGTTAAGTTCCAACTCTCACTTCACTTCCATGTCATTTTTTGCAAACAGTTTAGCAGTGCATTTTTGTTTATGAATATCATGTCACTATTAGTGTAACACCTCAATAGTTTTTATATGTGACTTAATGACAATCACACCCAATAAAGGAAAGCTTTTCTTATATTTTTCTCTTACTTCCTTTTAATTTCTATTTATATTTTTTTGTCATTTCTTTTTCTATATTTTCTTCGTTTTTGTCGCTTTTTATATAAAATCAATTAATTTTAACCCAAAAATTTTCTTCACATGCATCGAGTGTTTGTTACCGACTAGTAGGTACATTATTGTCCCTTTAACAGTAACCTACTTTTATGTCCATCTTAACAGAAAAAACATGTAGTTGTTTATTTAAATATATTATGTGCTTGTTCATTCGAGTTACTGTTATTAATTTGCTTTTTGCAGGAAAGTATCATTGTTCTCGCCAAACTCATGCTTCCTCAAATATTCGAGAAAATGGCAATGCAAGATCTAAGAGAACTTATTGCTGAAAGATCAACAATGAGTATATACATAAGGGGTGAGACTTTTGAGTTACTTCATCATTCTGTCGGTTTCCTATTGGAAGGATTTATAAAGCTCCAAAGCGGGCAAGATGAGCTGCTTACAGCTCCCGCTTCAATATTGCCACGTGCCGGTCAAAGTTTTTATGGATCTGAAACATCAGGTACTCTACTCATCTGTTATTGGTTGGCTATATCTTCTAACAACTGTATCAGGCAGAAATTGCAGTTTTTGTCCAACTGGATAGGTTCCATTGCAATTTTTGTCCTAATGTTTATAGACGTTAGTCCATAAGATGCATCTTTTGCATTTTTGTCCCAACTGTTAAATATGGATGTCAACGGTGATTTTGGTCGGTGTTGCACATGCTCAGCAATAAACTTAACCACATGCATTCCATGCACGAAATATCATCTATTTTTTATCTGATTAGACAAATTGCAATAATATATATATATACATATTGTATATGACCAACTTTCCAAGTTTGTAAACAATGTGTTATGAAGCAGATTTTGGAAAGAATCATAAGGGCAGATATTTGGGAAAATTGATATTTTAAATCCTTTAATTAGGTTTTCCTAATTGGTAGGATTGGAGTTATTTGCTTTCTTAATTAGGAGTCTTTTATTTTGGTAATTAGGCTTACTAGTAGTATAAATAGTTGCCTAAGGTTTTATTATTTCTTATCAAGGAATTGATCAAATAATGGGAGCCTTTTTGGCTTTGTGATCAAGAACGTTAGTTCTTGGTATTTGGGGCAGGAACATTTTGTTCTTGTTTATTTATCGATTTCACGTTTTAATAAACTATTGCTTATTCTCGTTTCTATCAATCTGCTTCATAACACAATGGGACTGAAATTGCAATAGATTCTATCTTATAGGATTAACATTGCAATATTCCTGACTATTAGATAGCTAAATTGTTTAATTTGCCTAAGTGTAGGTATCCGAGCAGGAAGTTTCTCTCATCAAGTTTCGGTGTATCAAGTTGAGACAAGGGCAAGAGTGATCATATTGGACATTGCTGGATATGAAGCCAGCAGAACCCTGCATAAAAGGGGATCCTCGCGAATATCACATTCCGCTGATCACCTCTCTGGATCTCTTAGTAGAGAGCATGGTGGTCTCATGAGTTGGCCTGAACATATTTTCAAGTCTAAACATCAAGATGGGATAGTGACCGATCAACAAGAAAATAATTTGTCTGCAAGGGCAATGCAGTTGAGCATCTATGGAAGCACGGTACGTTTGATATATCTATGCTCCTTTGTCATAATATATTTTAGGACAATTACATGTATACCCTCTCACTTATTGGGAGCAGAATGAGGTTTTGCAAATTACCAATGCGCACCTGTCAAGATACCCCTGGGTGTGTTTGGATTGAAGGATTTGAAAACTATGGATTTTAAATTTATCGACAAATCTATTTAAGTTTGTTGGATGAATTCATGTTATGATGAATTTCAAATCCCTGGTCGTTCATTTTGAACTATCTTCTCCACAACTATGGTGGATTTCCCTTTCTCAAATCCAAATGACTCTGGGGTGTGTTTGGATTGAAGGATTTGAAATCTATGGATTTCAAATTTGTCACCAAATACATTAAGTTTGTTTGGATGTATCCAAGTTACAACGTATTTCAAATCCCTCGGTATTCACTTTGAGCTATTTTCTCTATAATTATGGTGGATTTCAAATGACTCCATTTTAGTGTCATTTCAAATTCTTCGTCCAATTCCCCTCCCCAAATCCAAATCACTCGATCCAAACACACCCTTAAAGAATTCAAAAACAGGTGGTGGAATTGAATTATACTTTTACTAACAATGTGAAATTGTAATATGCCTTGCTAACATGGAAAATTACGGTAATTTCTCAAAGTTGCTGATGTTTTTGTTAATTAAGGATCTCGAGCATTAGGTGTCCATGTAATTTAAACCTTACCTTAGCATGGGAACCTTTTGAGAGTACTTTAAATTTCCATATGTTGAACTCTCAACACTACCTTAGAATGAATGGGGCGAAAATGCGAAATATGAATATTGAACATCTACTATTGACATTAAATTCTTGATAATGTTGTTAAATCATCAGATAAACCTCATAAGACGACGCACTCGAAGTTTTCCAAGAAGTAGCAAAGTAAAGCCATCTCACAGTCTATCTTACCCCACGGTCCCTTCAGTTCATGAACGTCCCATGGTTTCGGTTAAATCAGAAGGGTCCACCACATTACGCAAGAAATTTGATATGCATGAAAGTAAACAAGAAATCGAGGCATCACAAGATTTGCATCTCAATGAAGGGTACACACGAAGAGGTGAGTCGAGTGATGATTCTGGTGGTGAGGATGAACACATTGTGAGAATCGATTCACCTAGCACACTGTCTTTTCACCAAGCTTCTTGAACCAATGTTGTATTGATTTTGGGAACTTGGTAGTTTGATTTCCCTTTGTTTATTGGGCAGCTTTCGTTCGTTGTTATCGTTATTTTGCAGAATTTTGCGATAAAAATATGTTGATGTATGTAATATTATGTGATAATAAACATTGTAATACAAATGTGTGAATTGTTATAGTGATAAAAAAGGGTTCTGATGCAATTTATGATTCAGATTAACTTGTGTGCTATGATGCACGGACATGGGATACGACACTGACACGAAATACGGCATTTTAAAAATATTAGGACACGATACATCCTCGATACTGCTAATAAAATGTGTATATATATATATATCATATACATATATATGTTTATTAATTTACGTTAAAATTTATAACTTATCTTTTCATTCTAATTTAAATGACTGATTTGAGAAATAAATTATAAAAATGAAAAATGACTATTGTAAATTATAAATTTGTATTTGATTTGTAAAGTTTTATATGTTTGAAAGAAAAATTAATATTTCAGTTTTTAAAATTACAAAAAAATAAGTGAAATAACATCGAAGGTCACAAATAATGCATATATAGTAGACATACTCTCTGATTGAATCAATTACAGTGTTTATACTTTATTTTTTTTATTTTATTTAATCGGACAAATTTATTTCAATTTTGGACACGGAATCAGAGTGTCGGTCGAGTGTCGTGTCTGATCAGGAGTTCGACACGACACGCTGTAATTTTTTGAAGTGTCTGTGCATCACAGCTTGTGTGGCTATATTTAAGAGTTGTGCAACAGTTCGGTCCAGTTCAATCGAACCGAGATTTCGGTTCTTTTAAATTTCGAACCAAACTGGTTATCCAATAACATTTGTCCAGCCCAATAGTGTTTGCCCAAGCTAGATTGAGAGGTTGATTTTTGTGTGTTCTTTGAAGTTTTAGATGGATTTTGAACTTCAAAATGACATGATATATAATTTTCTCAAATATTGCGGAAAAAGGAATGAATGTCAATAATCAATTCAAACTGTTTAATTTTTTTTTTTTTATTAAAAGACATAGTTACACTATTCAATTACATTCATTACATAAGAATACCAAATTCAAATAAATATGGTCATTCAATTTTATTACATGTTACAATGCACATAGAGAAAAAAGAAACAATCCACATACACTAGTAAAATTTGCAGTTATAACCTCTTGATTACAGGATGACGCCACAAATAAAATGAAAAATCAATTGATAAGTCGAGAAAGAACGCCACAAATGTAATATATTCAAACTATTCAAAAAATGATGAGAATTTTAAAATCACAAAAATTTACTCTAAAATATTATATTCAAATCCAAAATATAAAAGAATAAAAGGTAATATAATATACATAATCATTTTTACATCATCAGCCCCATAGTCATTCTATAAATCATTTATTAATACCTAACAACTAAATTTAAAATCCAAATTAATTTTCTTTTCTTTGACCCTTAATCCAAAAACATAAAATTGAGTTATAATTATTAATTCCCAAAAAATTTATAAAAATAAATTCAAATATGTACGTAAGAGTTTGATGTGGTGTGTCACTGTTACGTCAAGTATACATAAAGTGATTGAAGCAGCAGCAGCAGAATGTCTTTAAGGATATGTTTTGTCCCCTCTGCACCTAAAAAGAATGTTCCTCATTACTTTTTCATTTTTTGTTTCTACTTTTTTATTTTCCCCTTACTTTTTCTTGTTCAATAATTTTACAAAAAAATTATCTTTAAAATGGGCTTTGAAATAATAATAAAATAATATTATTACTATAGTTTAATGAAGTTTAAGAATGAAAATGAAGTTTTAATCATAAAATTTCCCCTTGCTTACAAAGATTCATAATTAGGGGCTCTCAATTTCAAACACTTCTATATCAATTTCATATTAGTTATTATTTTAATTTTTAATATTTTTCCAAAAAATGAAAAGTTCTTTTAAAAGATAAATATCATGTTAAATTCAATAAATTATGTTAATACTAAAAAGTCTAAAAATAAAATTTTATATTATACAACTCATTATTCGAAAATAAAAAGATCTTCAAATTTAAAAAATGAAGAGTAATTTAGTTCAAATATTATTATCTTTAAGATTTGGACTTTTTAGAATGAAAAATTGGTAGAATGAGTTTTTGACGTTAAAAAAATATTTTCATCGGATTTTTTTATATAAGAAATTATTTTAGGAGAATTTTAGTAATTTTCTTAAATTGATATTAAAAAAAACAAAATAATTACAATGACGTATCTATCTTATGATTTATCAAATATTATTAGAGTTATTTGAATCGACTCAAGTAAATATTAACCGAATTATTCTCGATTTTGGTGATATTTGAATAATTTTATGGTGAAACGAGTCTTGTTCTTAATTCACTATTCACTATAAATTCAGAAGGAATAAGATGATTTTTCACATAATGAATAAGTAATGAAAACGACCATAAATAATATAATATTTATAATGTAATGTGGATTATAGATTTTCCCATCATACTTAGATTTCATTTTTGTTTTTTTATCAATGGTGATACATATAAAAACAATTGATTTGTGGGTCAAATATCCACTAATAGTGACCAATTGATTTCTCAATTATACATATAAAAACAAACAAATTTCACCATTGATGTGCAAGCAAACCACTATACATGCAATCAACAGCTGTGACTCATTCATTATCATTCCACACAAAAAGATACAAAATCAAATCCACCTAAATTACTCTCTAAATTATAAAAAAAAATTCATTATAATTAGGTCAAATTTTAGTCAAATAATTCTAAAAAAAAGCAGCAAATAATTCAATTTTAAAAAGTCTCAAAACTCGAAATTCTAACATAACAAAATTATTCGTGTATTTGATAACGCTTAACGCCATTTAATAGGGACGGGGTCAAATATAAAATATTGGAGGTAAATCTTCATAAATTTAGATTCTGGAGGGGCGAAATGTCAAAAAACAAAATTTTGAAGGGGCAAAAATTTAAAAAAATCAAAAAAAAAATTGAAGAGTAAATATTATCTAATAATTAGACTTGAAATTACTTATTGTGTTTAATGAATTTTGCAAAAATCAAATTACATAAATAATTGTTATTGTATTGAAACTAAAAAATTTAAAACCCATAAATAACCTAAAAACTATTATCTCCAATTTGACATTTATTTAAATTAAATTGGCTTGTTTGATATAAAGAAATATCTGCACCATCATCCCCACCCACCAAATCAATGTTGAATAAGTTATTTAAATTATACTTTTTTTCCTCTAAAAAAAGTTATACTGATTGGATAATAATACAACAGTATCTAAGAAAAATGTTTTAGAAAACTGCAAAAATAAAAAATTATTTTCATGACATAAAAATCAACATAAAACACCAACAAAGTAGGATAATTGTCGGGTGTGCAGATTTAGGGAGGCCCATTTATTTAACAACCAAAATTGACCTATGATTAAAACGATAATTTTATAATATATTGAGTCCAATAAATTTGATATAATATAAATTATATATTTGAAATGAATATGCAATTTTCACTGTCTATTTTTTAAAATGTATGATTTATAGCACAAAGATTTATTGTTCCCAATGTATTTAATTTTTTTTTCATAAAACGACACATTAAATGCATAAATTTATATATCACATATTTGGAATGAATATGCAATTTTCACTGTTCTATTTTTTAAAATGTGTGATTTATATAAGACACAGATTTATTGTCGCAATGTATTATAATTTTTTTTTCGTGAAACGACACACTAACCACTCTAAATTAAATAGTTTTAAATGATTGTGACTTTTTAATATTATATTATTGTTTTACTGTTTTTTCCAAGACCAAGATCATGTTTTTCCAACATGGTGAAAGATTGCAATAATTTGGATTCGTATACAATGATTATAATAGCATTCATTACCCCACCAAAATATATATTATTGCTACATTTTTAAATACATATATGTTGGGGCCATGAAATCTTAATCCATCTTGTCTATACTTTATATAGTGGTGTATATATATATATATATATATATATATATATATATATTTAAACTAAATCTTGAAATTACTTATCATTTCGAATTTACTTTGTGATTAACTTTTGTCAAAAAAGATGAGTCATTGATCAATACTTAGTGTAATTTCCTCTTTTTTTAAAAAATCTTATAACACATTGTAGTAAAATTGGGGAGCTTGAAATAAAAATTGATGGGTTCATATACTTAAGAAGATGAGCTAGACGAGGTTGATGAGTTGAAAATTACAAAATCGAAAATTGAGATAATATGGTTCAAAATTATATCTATAATACAATGTTAGATTAGAGAAAAAAACTAACATAAATCATATTGTTGATGATGAGAATTTTATAAACAATTATAAAGCTTGATCATCAAGTTAATTCTAACTAAATTAGGAAAAATAA
Source organism: Verbascum thapsus (assembly GCA_963669365.1). Classification (NCBI taxonomy): domain Eukaryota; kingdom Viridiplantae; phylum Streptophyta; class Magnoliopsida; order Lamiales; family Scrophulariaceae; genus Verbascum; species Verbascum thapsus. The sequence continues at coordinate 19,557,430 of OY770105.1, forward strand.
ATAAATATAAGAAAATATAAATAAATTTAAACTAGAAAATATAATGAACTCTAAAGTTAAATAAGATAAACCACCAAATATATATAGATAAATAAAAATATGGAATAATATCTTTAACGTATTATGTACCAATTAAAATAAGTGTAATTTAAGCTTAATTTTTTTAATCATTGCATTTTTTGCATGATCTATAGTGCGATAAATTATTCTTTTTTTTATATATATTTTCCTTGAATGAAATTGTTAAAAAAAAAAAAAAAACCGGTGGTTCCAAAATTATTTGTGTTGTTTAACTTCTTCGTTCTAAACATCAATTTAATTGTTCAAAATTTAGTGATCAACTCCCTTATTCAATATTTTGATCAGGATTTTTGGTGAGATTATGTGCTTAATTAGAGATATATAATATTGAATATAATATGTGTATGAGTGTATTTATAACGTAATATATACTAAATTGCCCGTGTTGTTTAGCTTCATTTTTCGAACTGATAGTTTTACAAAAAAAATATCAAAATTGATTCTCATTTTTTTTACTTAAATAAAAAGGACAAAATAAAGTCCTCTATGACTTAGATTCTAATACTAAGGCTTTCTCTGCTTTTTATAGTAAATTATCACAAAACTTTGTCAATCAGTGCTTTAAACTATTAGCATACATATTTTCTCCCTTTTTGGACCGCAAATGAGATGCTTTTTAATTGGATTTTGAAGTAATTCTTATAACAAGTTAACAATTAACACAACTAATTACATTTTGGGAAAAAGAAAATTAAAATGAATTGCCAACGTGTATCAATATAAAGTATCTATATATAATTTATCATTTCGAAAATTCCAAAACATAAAAATTTCAAAAGAAAATCAACTTATAAGTTAAGAAACTAATAGTAATTTAGTCCAAAAATGTATTAATCTTAATTATTGGATTTTTTTTTCAAATGAAAGATTGTGGAATATGTACTTGAGATTGAAAACGTTCATTTTTAGGTTTTTAGTAATTTTTCCTAAAATAAACTTATAGGCATGTTCGACTTGAGAGAAATAAAACATGACATATATTTTCTAATATTTTTTTCCTAAAAGTATTAGGAGATATATTCAACTTGATGGAAATAAAATATGACATATAAAAAAAATTATGACTATAAGAATATCATTGTGTGTACGTAAGTAAATATTATTAAGTTATTTTCTTCATGTGAAAAGCAACAATAAATTAAACATTATATCACTAACTAGTATCACTTAGGTAAAAGTATTTAATCACAATCCACATAATTAGATGAAGTAAATCATAACTAATATAAAGTTATATCAATCACACACACATATATACACATATATCAAGAAAATAATATTATTTCTCTATTTAATACTCATAATAAACCTTACAAATACTTATATATACATTTAATTAAAACCTTAATTCCATGAATAATTCCAATTCCCTTTGTTGCATACAAATGGTATTATATATATATATATATCAACCTCTTGTCCTTATAATAGTAATTGTGCCTCTCCCTTGTGTATGAATCTTAGTAAATGCCACCACAGCCTTGCCGGACAACCCCGGCCCCTCCGGTGATACTAGCGGCCTACACGCAAAATCGCCGACTGGGTGGCGCACCGCCCTCGTTGGCGGCATTAAAATTCGCTCGTTTATGTCGTTTAATGTTACGTCCCCTTCAAATCCTCCCGGTTTTACTAGCGCAAATGGATATACGACTTTCGTTAAAACCCTCTTTTTTCTTCTCTCGTTCGCCCCTGAAATATGAACATTTGATGAGACTAAATGTGAAAAATTTGTAATTTAATAAACTTAAATTAAACTCGCATTGAAATATGAACGTTTGATGAGACTAAATGTGAGAAATCTGTATTTTAATAAACTTAAATTAAACTCGCATAAAGTTACATGATGAAAAGTGTAGAAGATATAAAAAATTTGTATCTTGAAATATGAAGATTTGATGAGACTAAATGTGAGAAATCTGTAATTTAATAAACTTAAATTAAACTCCCATAATATGAACGTTAAATTAAACTCGCATATGAATACTTGAAATATGAACGTTTGATGAGACTAAATGTAAGAAATCTGTAATTTAATAAACTTAAATTAAACTCACATAAAGTTACATGATGAAAAGTGCAGAAGATACAAAATTCAGTATCTTGAAATATGAACGGATGAGACTAAATGTGAGAAATCTGTAATTTAATAAACTTAAATAAAACTCGCGTAAATTAAGTGACATGATGAAAAGTGCAGAAGATACAAAATTTTGTATCTTGAAATATGAAAGTTTAATGAGACTAAATGTGAGAAATCTGTAATTTAATAAACTTAAATTGAACTCGCATAAAGTTACATGATGAAAGTGCAGAAAATACAAAATTTTGTGTATGATAATGTGATTTTTTTTCTAAATATTGAGAAATATTTATTAATAGATTGTGAAATTTTTCTTTATGAACATGAGGAATGAAAATACTTTTTTCCTTTGCATCTTTACATTATACTTAATTAATATGTTAATTTGGTCATTAATCCCAATTTGCAGACTTTATGAGTAATGACAAAAAGTAAAATTTTAGGACACAATTATTTTAATATCCCAAGAAATAAAATAATTAGAAAAGAAAAAAATACCAGTATCAAAAATAGGAGGGTCTATGCAATATAGGTTTTCTTTATCAGGTGTCCACTGATTATTATGATCTGATGACTCTAATTTCTGTGAAGATGACGATGAATCGTACGTCTCAGATTGATCACCTGCTTCCATATCTACAATTAACAAAAATAAAATATTTAACTAAGATCATATTAAATTCATTAAAATTTAATTAATATTTCTAACTACTCACCTGAAATTCTGTCACACTTTGTTATTTGGCTCAAATTGTCAAAGTTTTCGCAATAATTCTGCATGATATTTGAAGTCCAACAATTCTGCATACAATATATTATTTTAATCTCAAATTTCAAAATTTTCAACGTATAATTAATTCACTCTATTTATGAACTAAATATCAAATAGAAAAACCCTAATAAACATACCTCCATAAATGAATTATCAAGTAATCTTCTTCTCTTAGAAGTGAACTCAAATAAAACATCTTCAAGATAGCCCGTTGAGAAATGATCACTTTCATGAAGAAATAAGTGATTATCAGATGGTGGGCTGTTGTTATTTTCCATATCTGTTGATAAAAAATCACATCTTAGAATAAAGCTTATATATATATATGTATATGTATATGTCTGTGTATATATATATATACATATACTGAAAGATATTGATTAAAGGCCAAAAAAATTGATTGTTATGAAGGAATAAAGTAAAGGAGAAGAAGAAGAAAAGAGAAAAGTGGGATTAAACACATACATTTAGACATGTCTGCGTTTAAAACTCCAAGACTAGTGTGAATTTGAAGCTCATGATCCATTTTGATTTCTACTATTTTTTTGTTGCTCACAAAATGTGGATTTGAATAAAGAGGAATATTGGTGTACCCTTTTTATATAGTTGGTATGCAAAGATATTCACCTATTAATTAATATGGTTGTTATGATATAATTTAAAAAATTTATAATATCATTTTTTCGGATGATGAGAAAAGGTTTGCAATAGTCACCTTAAAATGTACATTGGGTAAACTCTATTTTATGTAATAGTTTTCAAATCATATAAGAATGGTAAATCATTATACTAAATTCAGAGCATGTTAAATAGATATTCTTTTAAATTGAATCAAACACATGATTAATTTCAGTAGACTCAGCTCTCCGACCAATTCAACTGCACGTTGCCCTAATAACACATCAAGTGATTTGTTCTATCTTTTATTACAAAACCCTATCGCATCTTTTATTGCAATATATTGAATAACTGATATATATTGAATACAATTTAATATTTGACAATTTAGATTCTCCGATTCATATACTATTTGATTTTATAGTTTACTTGTAACATACATGGATATCAATTACACATGAAATTAACTCAATGCTATATGCTTGACATGTATTTATAAAGTGAAATGAAGAATAAATTCCCAATTTAAAATAGACCCAAAGTGATAATTTTCAACTATAAAGCTCATAAATTTGAATTTACTTTCGATACGATTATACGAATCCATTTTGATTTCAATGATGGTTTTACTTTTGACTGAAATCTTAATAAATGTGTGACTTTGCCAACAACCATGTCAATTGAGGTACCTAATCATGATTTAAATTTATCAATGTTTCTGATCAGTGCCAATTATAATTTTCAAGCCAATTATTCTCATTAAGAAAAAAATAAAAAAATGTTAGTAATAAATATAGGGAATGAATTTTCTATGTATTGGTAATAATAATATTATTATTATTATTATAAATAAGCAAATGTGTATTATTTAAATTATTATTTTATATTTTATTTATGTTATCATAAATAAAAGCATGAAAAGATAGAAAGTGACAAAAATAAGATGATTTTGGAAGAGAAGATAACAATCAGTCAACGGCCAGCAAGAGAAAGATGGATTTAATTTTTTGGGATTCGTGAATTTATCACTTTAGTATTATTTATTTAATTTAATTTAATATATGGTGGGGTTAAAGTGGGGGACTAAATAATTGCAATAGTTATGATAACATGTTTTTATAGCATGGAGATAGATTTTTGAAAAGCCTGGTAACACTAGGCATAACATGCCAATATTATTCCCCTCTTTTAAATTTATTAATTTTCTTAAAAATTATTGTCCTATATGTGTTTTATTAAGAAATAAAAAGAAAAAAACTTTTGACTAGCTTATTATTTATTCAACTTTTTAAACTATAACAAATTGTTGTGTAACTAAAAACTACTCGATTAATTTTCTTTGTGAAAACATTGGCTGGATCATATGTTACTTGGGAAATTGCATTTTATATTTTGTAATTTAGCCCAAGTTTGATTTTTTGATCTCTTTTATTATGAATTTCTCATAATTAGTCTCATAATTATGAAAATATCTCATATTTAGTTTTATAAATTTTTTTCTAAAAAGTAACGATCAACTTCATAAGTCAACATTTTGATTGGTTACGAAAAAAGTAATTTTTCATGTATATATTAGAGAGAAATAGCTAAAGCTAATTTGTCAGCCGACAACCATAATATAAAATAAAATTACATTTTGGGATGGAGTAAATAATACTTTAAAAAAAATATAACATTGAAAGCAAAATGTGTAATTCAAATAGGGGTATCTCCTTTTTTTGTTTTAGTTATCAAATGCTTTCCAACTGTTTCTCTTTTGCGTTTTGATTATGTGCCTTTTTCTTCACTCTTGTTATTGTGGGGTAGGGAAAATTACAATTTTCATTTAGTAATTTATCCAAAGTCTAATTTTGGTCATATTAATTATAAATTCTTTATTAATTTTTCTAATTTTTAAAATATATTATAATTAATCTCACTGTTCAATAATGAACCAAATTTTTTAGAAAGATTTTATAGGACACGTGGTATTGAATAAAAATATCATGATATTAAATATAGTGTGCTAGTGTATTCATATATGAATTCTTTTAAAAGAAGCTACCAAAGTGCTGAATGACGAAGTTGATCATTAGATTATTGACGATTAAAGTAAATATAAAATATTTTAAAGATCAAGAAATTAAATATGAAAAAATCTATAATGAATGAAATTGAAATTAAAATCGAACTAAGGGACAATATAATCCCAATCACCACTTTTTTCTTTTCTTTTTAATTTTATGGTTGTTAAGAGTTGTTACTAAGTTATTGGAACTTGTGGTTTGAAAAATTGTTGTCAACACAAAGTCATTAGTGCATGTCAATTTTTTTGGAAGGGCTACTACTATGTGTGTGACAACATTGTTTTCAACTGCATATATATATATATATATCATATGATTATTTGTATTCCCGGGGATGATTTCTAATTAAATTTATAAAATTTGTGTTTGGTTTAAGTGGATTGACATGCATGACATCTTAAATTCATTTATAAATTAATTGATTTTGTTTGAATGATTTTGAGTTATAATGAATTTTAAATTTTTTTACGATTATTATAAGTATTTTTTTTTTTTCTCTAGTGGATTTCAAGTGATCCTAAATCAAAATCATTTGTGTTTTCCCAAATGCAAAATTAATCTTTGTGTTTCCCATAACAAAAGATCAAATAAATATTTTATAGTGAAAGCATAAAACTTAGAACTTCCTAAAGGGTGAATTTTGAAATTGAAATATTTACTTGGCATATTGTACGTTTTGTTCCATAACTTAACAGATGTTGACTTTTAGTCATATTCATTATGAGTTCTCACATTTAGTTTTATAACTTTCAACATGTCTCACATTTAGTAAACACTTTAATCATTTTTTTTGGAAAAATTCATACGTAAATACACGCATACATGGATTACATTAAGATATTTTTAGTCAATATCATGTGTCTCTTATGCATGAATTTTTTTCAAAAAAAAAATTGATAAAAAATGTTGATTAATGGATTTGACTGTTAAATTTTGGATGGTGGGACTTAATATGAGACATATTAAAAATTATAATACTAAATACATAAGAAATGAGACCATAATTGAACTTAATTTAATTTAAATTACGGTATGAAAAAATGTATTTTTCCAAACTTAACAGTCATGGACCGAGCTGGTAAAACTGAAATGATTAAAGTCTTTGTGGTCCAATAGACAAAAGTACTTGGGCGAATCTATAGTGTTGTGTTGGGCCAGTCTACACACTACTTTCAAATTTGGTCTCTCTACACTTCAATTTGGGTGAGCATGCTAGATTTCAAACACCACTTAATGCTTGTGGTTCAAACAAGATTTTTGATGGTTCGACTGAATATTGAACCAAATTACTTGATACTTGACTCGAGTTCGATCAAAAAACTTGTTTGAGCTCAGTTTTATAACTAACTAAACCAAATTTGAAAAACTTTTGTGTTCGATAAAATTTTGAAGCTCAGCTTGAATTCCACTCATTAAAAAATAATAAAAATATGTAAAAAAAAAAAAAAAAAATTCAAACTACTAGAGGTTGATTCGTGTTTGGTTTGATTAGATCTCATTTGAATTCGACTCGATTAAAAATCATACCAAATTTAAGCATAATTTTCGAAATTCAATTACAATTCAAACAGACTTGAACAACTATATATTTGACTCGAGTCGATCCATTTGCACCTCCAGTACTATTACAATGATTGAGGGTGACATAGTAATTTAGAATCAATTTGAGTATTGATATGGGTTCATAGATATGGGCTTGGCCCATTATCCATATTGAATAAGTAGTATAATAATGAGAGGCCCATCCCATAACCCATTAAGGATACTATAAATACCGATAAATTAGTGTATTTTATCGACCAATAATCCTCTTATAGATACTAATCACTATTAGGATTGAGCTCAGGGGATGTGAATTGAAAATAGCGTCGTTTAGGGTGAGAAAAGGAATAATGATTATACACATCAATCATACAATATCGAGCTTAAAATGACATGAATTTAAGAGTTCTAAACTTGTTCAATTAGGTATTGGATGAAGAGGTTATATCTTGAAAAACAATTGTTGTGCTCTAAAGTAATATATTTATTATCTAATACATACCATCACGAATTTAAGATTATACAAATTATGCATAATCAGAGGAAGGAGGAAAACTCGCCTAAATCAAATTTTGAAATATGAAGAAAAATCAGATTTTCCCTGTTAAAACCAAAGTAAAATTTTATTATGGGCTAAAGCTTAAAGTTGTTTAAAACAATACAATGCAATAAAGCCCATATCACATTACTGAAAATACATTAAAGGGCAGCTTAAGTAAGAATGAAAGATCAAAGTTCAAATGATCAAGCTGTTTGGGATGGACTTTTTGGCTCATTTTTAACATAACTTACCTTTGAATATCTTAGAAACAAGACAAAATGCAGCAAAATATTTATAATCAAAGAGACCTGAAACATTTAGAAAACAATAATTGTTACTTGAATTTTCGTCTACACGTCAAGAAATATAACATTTCATCAAAACAAAACATCAAGATCCTCAAAAATCTACCCAGAGCTGCTTCGAACAGAGACAAACTTACACTTTAATGGCGTATTTCCTCAATGGGAAATACATTTCCTTCTTTTTCTGCTTCTCTGTCTTCAATGATGCCTGAAAGAAAAGACCAGAACCAATATTTAACAAAAAAACTAAGCAAAAGATGGTCATTGGCTACACTTCAAAGTACTAGCAAGAGTAGAATAGATAGATGAGACATGAATGACAATTTGATTCCCTGTATATAAACGGAGACACATCCAAGATAGTAACTTCACTTGTTAAACGAAAATATGAAACAGATACATTAACAAAGACAAAGCAGTATCATCATGTCACTTCACATCATTATGAGAAACAAATAGACAACCCAAATCGTTTTTTTTTTTCATTTTAGTAACAGGGAATTAATAAGATTTGAATTGCGATTTCTACAATGCAATTTCTTGATTAGGAAGGATGGTTACATAAGCAAATACTGCCAGTAGTTACACGGGTAGCGTTTCGAGAGGCATAAATTAAAAACTAAACTAAATCTCAACACTCTGTTTTAGAGTGCTGCATATAGATATATAGCTTTTATATATTACACTATAAATAACATCACGAGTTGCCCTGACTTCTCACATTCAAGAACTGAGATAAACAGGCAGGATGAGTTGGGCACTATAAATTTGCACACAAAAAAATTCCATTTACCAATATTTAACTTATAAAACAATCAATAGGATCTTCAATTGACACACCAACTAAGTAATCAAGCCAACTAAATACAAAATAAATCACCAAAAATTATACTTCAAAAAAGAAAAACATAATACACACGATTTGAAAGGTGAAAAAAGGTATACCTGGTGCTTGGTGAGGCGGCGGCGGATAGCACGAGTTTTCTTAGGGCGGAGATCGAGCGGCAAATACTTTTTGTTCTTGTACACTTCTCTCAACGCCGCTTTCTGCTTCTGCGAAATCACGGTCAGCACCTGAGCAATCGAGAGCCTCACCACCTTAATCTTCGATAGCTTGTTCGGAGCGCCGCCGGTCACTTTGGCCACTCTCAGCAACGCAAGCTCAGCCTTCAGATCCTTCAGCTGCGCCAGCAAATCAGTCTTGTTCTTCTGCCTCAACTCGTGCACCTTGATCCGAGCTACAATCAACCAAAAACAGAATCGAAAAACGCTTAGTAAATACAACGATTAGGAAAAACAATCGATCTTGTAGTAGTATATATGCATGAATTGTTGTTCATTTACCCATTTCGGAGTTTCTTCTTCCGCTCTGCTTCTTCTGAAGGAGGCTAGGGTTTGAGTGGGAAGCAAAATGACGAGGGGGACATCGTAACGTACAAATATAATTAGCTATAATAAAACCCTAGGGCTCTTTTAGTTTTGGGCTTAGTTTTTTCTAAGCCCATTATCTATTTATTATTGGCCCAATAGTTATGTTAAGCCCAAGATACGTTATGTACTTGTTTTACACGTTATGTACTAGATTTTAAAAGGTTTTGGGTTTTGGTACATGGGCCTTGGTTTTGATGAACTAAAGGGGGCCCATTTTTTATTATGTCCAATGGGTTTGTAGAAAGTGTTTCCAGCCCATAGTACATTTATAGAGACAATGAAATACTCATAATTAAGCAGCTTAATAATTGATTTATGTGAATGAATAGGGTTCTTGTTTGAACTTATTTATATTCATATTAGCACGTGTTTACCCAATTAGTGTTATAAACTTATAATGGTAAATAGTTGCGCATCAGATTCAATGGAAAATATCAGATTTTGATGAAAATGGTCCAAATAAAACTCCTTGGATACTATAATTGAATTTCATTGACATGCATGCAAAAGAAATTTTCGGTATTATGTTAGATATTTCAACTTTTCAGAAGTCACGTAAGACCTGATTGGTACAATCTACTGCTTTCAAGTCATATTCAATGCTGAGAAGAATGGCAGTTAAACGACTGATAACATTTGTATTTGAGATCAAAATCTGTCAGCTGTCTGCAGAACAAACACGTGTGATTCAGAAGGTTCCGATGCACCATCACAATCCAAGAAAAGAGCATTCATTATAGATAAATTATCATTTTGCATTCGACCATGTCCAATTTCTCTTAGGTTGTGCTTGGATTGAGCAAATTGTTTCATGGATATCAAGATCATGTTTACTAGGATTGCGAAAGAGTTGATAAAATTTACTAGCATTTGCAGCATTGGAATTGTGAGATTGATAGAGCCACAAAGGCTTCTTCGCTTTTAGGATTCAGGATAAAGCTGAACTGAAATCAACGGCTGAGATCAATTGTAGTAAACTCTTACCAATAAAGCAAAGAAAGCGCTAAACTCTGTATAAAAAAAGCAACGAAAGTGTTAAACAAGCCTTCAGAAAACAAAAATGCTGAATCCAATAACGAAATCAAAGACCATGCTCACTAGACAGTATATTAGAAAAGTCGTCCACCGTTTCCATTCCCCCAAACGTAATAACTTTAAATCAAAATCAAACTCTGAAATACTCGCTGAGAATATTAAAATAAAAACTAAAAATAAAGGAAAAGGAAAAGCAAAAGCAAAAGTCGGAGGTGGCGAGGAAGGCGCATTGGTGCGGATGTTGAAGGAGATGTGTAACTGTACTAAAGAGGAAATCGATCCTGTTCTTGAGGAGTGCAATATGGATCCTGATGCCGCCGCTTATCGGTTGCTATCTCGAGGTTTGGTTTTCTACTTTTTGTTGTTGGTATTCTGACTAATGCATGCGTTCTTTTTGTTTTATGTTTCATTTTCAATTTTGTTGGAAGCTGGTTAATTTGATATATACGGTTTACTTGTTTATTTTCTTAACAATAACTAAACAAACAATTTTCTGTAAGATTATTGAATTGGAGGTTTCTTGTTTAAAATATTTCTTTCACCCTGAATTAATAGATTTTTTTTGTTTTGTTAAAAGAACATTAATTCAACGATGTTCTGTATTCTGCAAAATTGGTAAAGTCTTCATAATGATTCTTTAACATGTGTTGGAGGCGATTCCTCTGTACGGCTGATAGAGACAAGCACTCCTCCAATGATATAAGCATGTCTATAATACTTCGATTGCAAATTTCTTTTTGGATAATACTTCGCTCCTCCAATGATCATTGATAAGCATGTCTATAATACTTCGACTGCAAATTTCTTCTTGGATAATACTTCATTCCTCCAGTGATCATTGATAAGCATGTGTATAATACTTCGATTGCAAATTTCTTCTGTAATTGTAGTTTTGATAGTTCGTATGTTGTGAATTTTGACCCCTTTTATGCATCTAGTTTGTTAGGTGTTGTGCAGCTGTATCTAAGTATTTTTAAATGTGATGATGATTCTAAAACGTGCAAGCATGAACATTAGCTAAGGTTAATCATATAATTAGAGATTGCTAAGATTGGCATGCGAATATCCGAACTTAAAAAAATTGATAGAATTCCTAGTTTAAACTTTTAATATGCATGTCTTAATCACATAATACAACAATGTCAGACCTAATGTGTCGACCACTACATATAATGATATTATTATATTGGGTATTAATATAAGCTTTAAAGAATCGCCTTAGGTAAATGAGACAAAACCAGCTAAATAATCTTACCCTTATTACCAAGGTTCAAAGTTTCATTTTTAACATAAGTTTCGGGTTGTTAAATATTAGAAACGTTTCGAAAACATTTCGGAAAAGTAGGAGAAAACTTTTAAAAAGCAAGAAAAAGACAATGTGAAAGAAAGTAAACAACTATCTTTATTTATTTTTAAAAATTAATGTTTTATTTCAAAATTTATACAAGTATACGAATAGTTGATAAAAATTTCATGAACTAAGTGATAATATTGGATTCAAATTTAGCGCTCTTACAACGAATGAATGAATATTTATCTTCTATTTATTCAACTCCCCTTCCTCAATGTACGATGGTGATCAACTTGATTTAACAATTGTAATTAATTACCTAGAACATTCTATCTAGATATTTACAAAAACTATTCTAAACATCTTTTGAAAATTTCTAAACATCTCTATTCATTTTTAAAAATCAATATTTTGTTTCAAAATTTATACAAGTATACCAATAGTTGATAAAATTTTCAATAACGAACTAAGTGATAATATTGGATTAAAATTTTGCGCTCTTACAACATACAATCGACAAAGTTCAAGCAACTAAATCTATAAAATACAAAATTGTAAAAGTATTACGGTATATATTTTTAAATTATTAAAAGAAAAAATAGCTCATATAAGTATGTAATTTGTGTTTGTTAAAGTAATCATTTAATAACCCATATATCGTTATAAGAAAAATTGTAATATCTTAACTTTTTGTGTTTTCTTACGTGCGTATTTGAATATAAATAAAATTATCTATAATTTCGTTGATTAATTATTTTGAACTTATTTGATTATATTTTGTACTTAATTTAGTAAATTGTTATATTTATAACTCTTTTCTGCTTTTCCCTTTTTTGTTTTTTTTTTAAATTTTATTCACTATTATACTTTATCCCGAAAAGAATTAAGAAACTTTAAGTGTTTCGTGGAAACTATGGAAACACTGAATGTTTCAATGGAAACATTACGAGTTTCCTTGGAAACATTGTAATTTCGAAACTACTTTATAATTTTTTTCACTTAGTTGAAAAATGAAAACTTTTCGAACTTTTCGATGGAAAAGAAGGAAAATTAGAACCATGTTTATTACTGCCTAATCTAAATCTGACTTGATTGGGGGTTATTACTACCTAAGTTTACCCTTTTTACTAATAAAAACTACAATTAATAGGTTGAGTCTTCAAACCAATCCTTAGTACAATAATTACAAATGAAGAAAGTTCAAGGTCCTGTGGACTGTGATTTGATTTTCTAATCCTGTTGACAATTTATGGATTTTATGATGATTGTTTAGACCCTACAACTTTTCATATTGGTTAAAGCAAGCAACAATTAGAGGTAGAGGGTGAGCTTGTAAAATCCTTAAAACATCTTATAAGATGAAATTTTTTTATTTTGAAATCAGCTCATAATCTCTCAAAAATAAAATTTTAAGATGTGTATAAGCTCCATAAACACAACTTATTTGCAAGATCTTAACGCAGCTTTATAATCTAAATAATCTTGTAAGGTCCATTTGTAAGATTTTTGCCATTCTAGTTACATAATTACATTAACTTTTCTCTTATAAGCTCCATAATGTTATTTTATCTAAATACTTAATACATTATATACTAATATATAATCATATATTAAATATTGAAATAATAAATTATTAAATAATGAAAATGGAAATGAAAATAAAAAGAAAACAAAACAAAAAAGTAAAAAAAAAAAATTGGGTTGGCCTGATGGCCAGCCCGTTAAGGCCGGCCAAAGGCCTAAAGGGGCCGGGCCTGTTTGCCTTAGGGGCCAGGCCGGCCTGGCCCTAATTGAATGGGTCATAACGGGCCGATCGGTTTTGGCCTGTTATGGCCCTTTTGACATCTTTAGTGACAAGTCCATGACCAAATTGGTGAACAATTGAGTTACAGGTTCAACTCACCTCGGTATGAAGAAGTAGATTGAATTAGATAGAGAAAATAGCCTCATTAAAATAAGTAGGGGTGACAATTGGGTTGAGGTTGGGTTTGGGTCGGGTCTACTTGAATTGGGCTTAAAGTGGGTTTCATTCAATTTGGTCCAATTTCAAAAAATATGCATTATAGGCTTATAGCTTGACCCCCAAAGTGAACCCAATATCCAAAATGGAGCCTAAAGGACACATTATAAATCAAATTAATGTAAGAGTTGTTGTAAAGTGCAAAATAAGTTAGATCCAATTTAGACCCAAATTAAATCCAAATTGGGTGTAATTTAAAACCCAGTTAAACCCAAATATTATTATAACCCAACCCAGTTGGAATTAAGATGCTAAAACGTTAAGATCAACCCATGAAAACTTAGTTAAATTTGAGTGGAAACATATATATATGAACCCAAATTGACATCCCTAAAAATAAGTAATAATCGAACTCCGGAAAGCTTCTTTGAGTTTATAAAAGGATATTTCAAGTTTGTACATAGTATCATATAAATCTCTCAATAATTACAGTCCGAATTTAATGGATCCCGAAATCTAATCTTAAGAACTTCAATTTTTCTCTCAAAATTCATAAAACATGTCTCTTCAAATTTGTTAGTTTTATTCTACTATAATGTAGGAACTACATGATTCATGATGTAAATCTGATGTTTTAATCAATGAATTTAAAAATTATACCACCGTGCCCTGGTCCAGTTTGTTTGCTGAAAAACTTTCATCATTGTAAATTTTTTCTCATTATGGCATAAATTACAAAGTGAAAATGGTTATGAAATATAGGAATACAAAGAGTGCAATTTTCTCTTATGGTTGCATTCCCCCCTTTGGGTTTTTTGCCTAATTTTAGTACAATCTTCAATAATTACCAAAAAAAATAAAAAATTAATTAAGAAAAAATACCTGTGAAGATGAAATCTCTAAGCAGCTCTAAGATTTCTTGCTTCAGATTAACACTGTCTGTTTCCAAGTTAACTTACAGAATACCTCAGTAACACAGACAAAATGCAGCAAAATATAATCAAAAAGCTCAGAGATGAGAAACAATTAGAAAAACGATAATTGTGTTTGAATTTTGCCTACACATACACGACGAAATGATAATAATATGATAATTCAGCGACAAAAATATCAAGGGTTTTCAAAAATCTGGGATCAACAACCCCAGAGGTGCTTTGAACAGAAATAAACTTATACTTTAATTGCATACTTCCTCAATGGGAAATACATCTCCTTCTTTTTCTGCTTCTCTGTCTTCAGTGATGCCTGAGAAAAGAGCGAAGCCAATATTTAACAAAAAAACTAAGCAAAAGTTGGTAGAAACAAGCATCGACTAGAAGTATAGGGATATCAAACTTAGAATGTTTATATTATATATATATGCATTACCCATTTCATTACTATATCTTACTTCAGAGAAATATAGTATCCATTTCAATAGCATATTCCCAACAATAAGCCTATAGTCCTTAGCAATCATTGACTATCGGTATATAACAATATCCATTATAAGAACAATATGACACCTAGTAACGATATATAAGGTGTTCGATCAAGTAACATTTGAAGTAGATATGATAGTCAACACCTAAATGAACTTAAACAAAGAATTATAGCTTAAGTCCTTTGCCTAATAATACAACCAAGGCTCATTAAGCTGGAATAGTCACACATAAAAGTATCAGTGAAAAGTAACCAAGCTTGAAGAAGGAATCAAGTTTATCAGCATGTCCTCATAACAGATAATACTCCAAACAAGTATACATATAGGCATACATTAATCGTTTAACAGTCGCACCGTTAGAATTTATGATGCATATTGGGGTTATCTGTTGCAAAATGATTTTTTATCTTATTTTCTCACATAAATTAAATATTTTCTTAATATATTGTTTCAATGCAGGGCTCGTTAGACTAGATCATTAGAATAATCCAACATAAAACAAACATCTGTGAGAAATTATCATGATCAACACATGAATGCGAGTTAATCAGTGATTCTACCCAGCCGGAAAATCGAAAACAAATACCAATTACATGCAGTATAACAATAAAACGATGCCAGCGAAATCAGCATTAATTCTACTTAAAACACTCTATAAAATCTTTAATCGATACACCAACGAAGTCATCAAGCCAAATAGATCCAAAATATATCACCAAAATTTGAACTTCAAAAGGAAAAACCTACACACAATTTGAAAGGGAAAAAGGTATACCTGGTGCTTGGTGAGGCGGCGGCGGATAGCACGAGTTTTCTTAGGGCGGAGATCGAGCGGCAAATACTTCTTGTTCTTGTACACTTCTCTCAACGCCGCTTTCTGCTTCTGAGAAATCACGGTCAGCACCTGAGCAATTGAGAGCCTCACCACCTTAATCTTCGATAGCTTGTTCGGAGCTCCGCCGGTCACTTTAGCCACTCTGAGCAGCGCAAGCTCAGCCTTCAGGTCCTTCAGCTGCGCCAGCAGATCCGTCTTGTTCTTCTGCCTCAACTCGTGCACCTTAATCCGAGCTACAATCAACAACCAAAAACAAAAACAAAAATGCTTAGCATATACAAAAATTGAGAAAAATAATCGATATCGTAGAAGTATATGAATATGCGTTGTCGTTCATTACCCATTTCAGCGATTCTTCTTCCACTCTGCTGCTTCTGACGGAGGTTAGGGCTAGGGTTTGGTTGAGAGGCGGAATGTCTGAGAGGATAGAGAACAAATATAAGCTATAATTAAAACCCTAACTAGGCCTCTTTTAGTTTTGGGCCCATTACCTAATCTACAATCCACGGCCCAATACAACTTGACAACCCATTAGTAGGCCCAGATCCAACATGAAAAATTATTAAATTAAAAAGAGTAAAAAAATCGAGTTTAAATTATCGACTTAGAGGCCGTTTGCCTAAGCTTATTTAAAACATCTTATAAGTTCTTACGTCTTATAAGAGGTTTTAAGAGCTTATAAGATGTTTGGTCTTATTTAAAAAATAAGCTCTTAACTGTTTGGATAAAATAAGTCTATTTGACTTATAAGATGTTTTCAAATGTTATACGAGATAATTTGTACAAGAATAAAAATAAATATTTTTCGGAGAAAAGTATTGTCGGAAAGAAGAAGGTTAACTAGAGTTATTTGTGCATTTAAAAATATAAACAACATCTAAAATTTAAAATTTTGAAATAAGGTGGGTTAGGCCAACTTATTTTTTATTTGCTTATAAGACCCAAATATCTTATTTTTTGGTCTTATAAGCTCTTTTTAAAAGAAATTATCCAAACACTTTCATGGAGCTTATAAGCTCTCAAACATCTTATAAGATGTTTAAAAGAGCTTATAAGCTTAGCCAAACGCCCTCTTAAATTTATCGGGTTAGAGTATATCTCCATTTGTTTAAAGTTTTAAAAAAATGTTAGATTCGAGCATGAGCCTCGAAAACTACCATTAAAAAAAGTAAATAAAATGCATATATATAATAAAATTATATTTCTTATATTCCCTCAAAAAGATTGTTAAAAAGTGTAAAATTTAATGACACCCAATAAAATCTATACTATTATAAAAGAGAAGCTTATTTTGTGTCTAAAGTGACAATTTTTTTAGATAAATTTACGTAATTTACCAATTTTTACGTAATTCGGAATAAAAATAGTTCTCCTAACAATTTTATTTGTCCACCTTTTGTCCTTCAACTTAACTATCACAAAAATGACAATCAGGGTTATATTCGTAATTTATTATAAAAAACTGAATCACACGTTTGCCAACCCCTCAATTATCTCAATCCACTCCCCTCAATTATCTCAACCCACTCGGCCACTCCACATTCTCCTCTCTATACTATTTGCATTTAAATTAGGGATGTAAACGAGCGGAGCTCGAGCCGAGCTTGGCATTTTTTTCAAGCTCGAGCTCGAGCCTTACTATACGAGCTCGAGCTCGGGCTCGAGCTCGTCGAGCCCAAAATTTTCGAGCTCGGGCTCGAGCTCGTGAGCTTTGGTTCGAGCTCGAACCGAGCCCAAGCTCGCGAGCTCGAGCCCGTGAAATTTAAGCGGGAAAATTCAAATTTCGAATTTTTTAAATATTTTTAATTATTTAATATATATTTTTTATTTTTTTAATATATATTTATTAATATAATAATAAAAATAAAAATATATTAAATTATAAAAAAGCTCGAGCTCGATTAAGAGTTCAAGCTCGTGAAGCTCGACTCGAGTTCGAAAAACTCGAGCTCGAGCCGAGCTCGTTTGATCGAGCTCGAGCCGAGCTCGTTTGATCGAGCTCGAGCCGGCTCGGCTCGACTTACACCCCTAATTTAAATTATATAATGTATTATTTTGATGATTTTAATTTTTCCAAAATTTATTAGGTATTAGGTTTATAATTTTTTTGATTGATTAAAAAAATTATATTACACTGTCATAAAAAATTATGCACGCGAGTACCGCTTGCAGACTGCAGAGTCGTTAATTTAAATAAAAAAGAGAAAAAATATATGATTTTAATGAAAAAAATTAAATGTATTAATTTCAGTATTATCAATTTTGATACATATAAAAGACTTGTTATTTAATTTTATAAAAAATTAGTTTCATAACAAAATATATCATATTCTGATTTTATAATAAATTGCGTAAAAGTGACCAAAAAGCAAATTTGCTCAAAACCAACAAACAAAAGAAAAAAAAAAAGAACCCCAAATTTTCCCCAAACCTAAGAATCAAATTTCATTCCATCATCAATGGAGGTTCCAGGTTCATCAAAGAAGATGATCGCCACACAAGAAGAGATGGTAGAGGCGAAGGTACCAATCGCCTACAGAGATCAGTGTGCTCATTTGCTGATTCCGCTCAACAAATGCCGGCAGGCGGAGCTATACCTGCCATGGAAGTGCGAGGCCGAGCGCCACACGTACGAGAAGTGCGAGTACGAGCTCGTCATGGAGAGGATGCTGCAGATGCAGAAGATCCGCGAGCGTGAAGCGCAGTTGAAGGCGCAGTCGCAAAATCCGATTCCTCTTGTTCCAAAAACTGCCAATGCTTGATTCCAGATTACGAAGATGATGATGATTATTTAGTGGTAAAGTGTGGAATTTTTTTTGTGTGCTGGTTTTTAATAATTGAAGTTTGTGCTGCTGATGAATGATATTAGAGTTCACTTCTTTTTGTTTCTAGGTTTTTTGTTCCTTTTCCTGCATCATCTCGATAGAATATTGAAATTGCCATACTTGCTTTGATTTTCGTGTGATGTGTTTTCCTTGTGACCTGTTTGAATGCCGATAGTTGCAGATTGCGGTGATAAGAACCTTTTAGGTTGTTTTGATGTGTTTTTCTTTTAATGCTAATCATTGTTGTGAGTTTCTTGTTTTCCTTCATTCTTTCATCAAAATATTAAGTGGTTTTCTTGTGACTTTGTTAGGACATAGTTGTGATAGCTCCAACATGCCAGGAGGAAATTTCGTTTCGGTCTTATTGGGATTCAGCCAAATCACTTCTAGTCACATATGGATTTTAATGTCAGTTTGGTCCAGTTGAAGTCAAAATGTGACACTTTTAGTCCAATCAGTCTTATGTTTGGAGAAAAAAAAAACCCGAGGAAGATGTTACATGAAACCAGTTTTATTCCAGTAACTTTGGACCATTTGAAACCTGAGGTAGTTAGCTTACAGAGCGTATGTCTCACTTGGGTATTTTCCGTCCAAATAAGATGGATGAGACTAAAAGTGTTAGGTTTTGACTCCAACGGACCAAAAGTGTCGCTAAATTTCATTTGTGACTATAAGTGATTTGGCGGAACTCTAATGTAACAAAAAAGTGAAACTTTCTCTACATGTGAGTATGTGGTTGTGTGGATACTTTATGTTGGTTTATTGAGAATCAGCAGTGTGAATTATCTACAAAATTTTGTGGCTGTTTAATAGACAGGCACCATACTTCTGGTTTAGACACTGCTAGAAGTTTCGAATTAGAAATTATGTAAAACTTTTTGTCAAGCACCCCTCCTTATTTCTTCATATAGAGATGTGCTGCCTCTTCAGAAATTGTGGACGTGCTATTGTTTGCTATGCAGGGGCTGATGCAGCTGGTGGATCTCATTAATCCATGTTGCCTTCTATATATATATATATAAGATAAGCTTATTACCTGGCGTAGCTAGCAAGCTGTCTTGGATCGCTATGAAATATTGATTTTAAAGAAATGACAGCAAGAAGAGTGAACGTAGAGCAAACAAGGATTACTTTCTTGCAAGAGTTCTATCACCAAAACTAAGTAATAGTTAATCTGAAACTCCTCTCATGCATCTCATTCTTTCTTAAGAGTCGATTCTAGACTTTCCTTGCAGCACTCAATAAGCAACTAGTCTGGTGCTGATGCATTTCCTTCTTGAAAGGATATCCTTCCCAGTCGGGAGCCTTAATCTGAAGCAATATAGTGAACCCCCCTGACCCTTTTTCAAACTTCATCATAGGTAGAATGACATCCACTTCAACTTTAAACCAAACACCACCCAAACTTTTCTGGTCTATGAAGTTGAAATACAATGTTGGACCTGTGTCCATAGATTCTCATAAGATGCAGAGATTACATGTTCATGATTGTTGTTGAATAATCCTCCACCTCAAAAGGGTTTTCTTTTGAGCAATTGTTAAGACCTGGT
The DNA here is from genome assembly GCA_963669365.1 of Verbascum thapsus. Classification (NCBI taxonomy): domain Eukaryota; kingdom Viridiplantae; phylum Streptophyta; class Magnoliopsida; order Lamiales; family Scrophulariaceae; genus Verbascum; species Verbascum thapsus. The sequence goes on from OY770105.1 coordinate 19,577,785, forward strand.
TATAATCCATTCTGTACATCAGAATTTCATCTGGATCATGCTGTCCACAGGATTCTATAGCCAGGATTAACTCTATCAGAATGTCGAGATAGTGTGTGGCCTACTGGGATGCCATGTCTTCTGAGATGACTGGCATACAGTGGGTCTGTGCATGATTATGCAGGTAGTCACATGTCAATGGCCATCTAATTTAAAATGGTGTCGATCCACTTATGGTCTATTGCATGTCGACAAATATGTACTGATATTCGAGACTGATCGTATTTTCTGGTTGAGATTTCTTTATATACTTGCTCACATCTTAGTCATCACTCATGTTCTTTGTCTATTTGTCTTATGGTGCTATTATTGCTGCTGCATTGTCAATAAGTTTAAGGGTGTGTTTGGATCGAGGGATTTGAAATTTATGGATTTCAAATCCGTCAATAAATCCATGAAGTTCGTTTGGATGTATCCAAGTTATAATGGATTTCAAATCACTCGACATTCACTTTGAGCTATTTTCTCCATAACTACGGTGGATTTCAAATGACTCCATTTTATGTGTCATTTCAAATCCTTCCTCCAAATTCCCTCTCCAAATTCAAATCACTCAATCCAAACACATCCTACTGTAATTATGTTCCTTTTTAGTTCATGATGTATTTGTGAGCTCTTACACCTCTCTTTACGATCTTTCAGGATGATGCTGAAAGTGTTTGTGGCGTCGAATCAGAAGTTTTTATGTGTTATTTGTACAATGACAATTGAATTTCAAATTCCGGTTCCTCATGGTAAACCAGTTCATAATAAATTTGAGACATGGTTGTGCTCCGTTTGACATATTTTCCCGAGTTTTGATTGTTTTATCAATACTTATGTTTGTTATTTTCTCTTCACGAGTTATTGGTTTTTGTTTAGCTATTGTTATTACTCAACTCTTTTGAAAGTTTATCTAATCTTTAGTTGGACAATAATTTCCCCGACCCCCACACCCGCCCAAAATGATGTTTCGATTTAGTGTAAAACATTTGCTTAAAACTTTTCAATCTAAAAACTAGGATTGGTAATTGGGTTGATCGGGTCTGGGTTGGGTCCATTTGAGTTGGGTCCAATGACAAAACACATGCATTATTATTGGACTCAATCATGAACCCAACAAAGATCCAAATTTAGAATATAAAATATTTTAAATAAGTTTAGAAAATGAGGTTTTAACTTTTAAGTGCAAGGGGTTGAGATGGAACTATAATTTTAAAATATTAGGATGCAAATTGAACCTAAACTAAATTAAGTCCAATTTAAAATTTAATTGGATCCAAATATTATTAAAAACTAACCCACTTGGAACTATAATTTTAATATATTAAGAACTAACTCATTGAAAATTTAGTTAGGTTTGGGTTCAAATATATGTTTAGACCCAAATTGTCACCCCTACTAAAAGCTTTAAATCTTTTCGTTGCACACTAAAACTAAGTGCTGAGCGACACAATATTTGTTGAAACTAGGGGTGGCAATTCGGCGGGTTGGGTTGGTTTTGGGTCGGTTCCAATGGTTTGGTTGTTAAATGAGTTTGGTTTTTAAATGGTTTTAAAGTGGAACCAAATTCAACCTAAAACGGAACCAAAATCAATCCAAAAGGGAACCAAGCCCAACCCGACTCAATACCTTACATTTTGTTCATTATAATTTAGATTATTGGCAAACGATTTGGGCCTATCTTGAAATTTAGTTAGACCCAACTTAGAACCAAGTTAGAACCAATTAGGAACCAAATAAAATTTTCTTAGGAACTAATTCAACCCAAATTGGGTTGGAACCGTGGTTCTAAATCCATTTTGCCACCCCTAGTTGAAACGTGCAAACTTTTATTTTAAGATAAATCTTCGCTTACAAGTCTTTTTCATAAAAAATCAGTCATTCATAGATGCTGACCAATTTTAGCGACTGAATGTTTGAACACGAATTCTTTTAAGCCCCTTAACCCTTTCGTATACCACCAAACAAATGAGCAATTTTTGAACGCCCTAACTTGAACATAGTTTTCTTTTTATATTCGACATTAAACATTAAATGATTTAAATTATATTATATCAACTTAAGATAACATTTGATGTATTCAAATACATTAAATTTACACAGAACTTTTTTTTTTCCCTGAGCACTAGAATATTTCCTGTTGTCAAAATCTGGTATTCATAAAACCCAGCTATGGCTCAAACTTCAGCATTGATCATGTATTGATATTGCAAAGATAAGTATAGATTTTTGTTCTTGTTGGGTAATTGCTGATATTGTACTTAAAAGAGAAAAGAGTCAAAATTGAATGAAATGAATAGGGATTTACACACACGCAGGTCGAGGGAGAATGATTTACTATACCGGCGTCCTCGATGGTGTGTACCCTACCTATAATTAGTTGTACTCTATTACACCTATATAGGGCTATGATACACAATCACGTGACACGATACGAAAACGGGACACAATACTGATATATCTACGTATCAAAATATAAGTTAATTGCTTCTTTGTAAAACTTGATACTTTTGGAAAAATTCAACTACTTATTATTAGTACTCAATAAGTCATTACAAGTGAAAAAAAAAACACATTCAACACACTATACTATTAAAAAAAATTATTTCACTGTTCAAATTTTAATGCAAATAAGTGAAATAACAATCAAACATTAATCGTCGTACAAATACTGAAAATAATAACAGTCTAATTAAGTCAAATATCATACTCATTGAGTATTCTTTGTGACTAACTTCATCGATTCAAAAGTGAGAATTGCAATCTCTAAAACTTCAACATTATCATTCGACTCAAAAGAGTCTCCATACACGTCCCACATTTCGGTCCCATCTTATCTTTCACACGTTGTGGAGTATTTCTTAATAAAATACGAAGATTTTGTACTTTAGAGTTTTCCATACTTTTGTATTTTATATTTTGACCCGAAAAAATCTAATTTTATTTAAAAAAGAAGGTGGACTCCAGTGTCCTAAACGTGTCGGATCGACATGGCCATGGTCATGTTCAACACGTGTCAGAATTTTTTAGTTTATTTTTATTTAAGGACACAGACCAACTTTGTCTGACACATGTGGGGAGCTTGTCCGAAGAGTGTCAAACACCATACGACGTGATTTTTGAAATATTCGTACTTTATAGCAAATTAGTGATTCTCGATGGCTGTCAAGAACCCTACTTGCTTGAAATTACAACCACAAAATCTATCAACAAAAACACAAATTCACAATTTAAATATTAATATATTTGTTATGATTACCACATTTTGGGATTATAATTTTTAAAAAATTAAACTATGGAGAACCATAAAAAATCGTTGAGGCCTTGCATTCTTTTTTCACTTCTTTTAAAAATATGCCTTTTGAAAGGTGGCGTGGCTTGGTCAACATTTCATTTCAATGCTATTTAATTATTCTAACATCTCTTGGAATTTGTAAAAGGAGTGTTCGTAGTATATGATCTTTTGGTCTATGAACGTCTCCTCTTCATGCTCATGAAAAATCAATGGGCTTCGAATGGTTCTTTTACGAGTTATGGTTGCAAACACATTAAGATAGGGGTATATTACTTTGGATACAATATATTTTATGTCACTTATTTTGCTGGTATCGAACTGTATATAATCATGATATTATCATATATCGTTAATTATAATTCACAATTGGATGCATATTCACTAGGGTTTGAGAGTGAGGTCTTTGGAGTAAAATGTCTAATGACTTGATTTGAGCATATAAAAAGAAATTGAAATATTATTTCATCCAATTAAACATGAACCTATTTTTACTATGTATAAATATGAATAACCTCAATTTTATAACAAATCGAATCCAATAAAATTGAATTATATCAGTGCTCCAACTCCAAATGGTAATAATAGTAACAGATATAATCTTGTGTTCAAAAAAAAAAAAAAAAAAAAAAAAAAAAAAAAAAAAAAAAAAAAAAAAAAAAAAAAAGAAGGCATGTGGGGAGACAAGTACTATAAATAGTTCCAGGAATTTCCATCATTCCCTCTGCAAACCAAATTTAATGCCATTTTGCACCCCAACCCTCACACAAACCCCACATCTATGCTTCTTTTTTGCACCATTCATAAAAAGCACTTTTCAAATTTCACCCTATGAATTTTTTTAATTGGTCAAATTTAATTTTCATTTATCATATTAGATAAAAACTCAAAATACAAAAATTATCTTAGATAAATACTAACTATAATGTTGGTAGATTGAGGCATCTACAAAAACATTGATATATTGGAGAGAAATAAAAGGAGATTGATACGGTTCGAATCTGCATCATAAATTTTTACAATATGCTCTTTGGTTTAACTCGGGAATTTGTATTTCATGCATATAAACAACAATTAGAATATTATAACTAATGAAAATGTATTTACAATATTATATTTTACATGTTACTGTATATATTATATTTATTATTATTTTTATAGTATAAATTTATTATTATTCTCAAAGAAGAAATAAAATTTTATTATATTATTATTATAGTACCAAAAATCTTAAAACACAAATACTACAAAATAATAATTCTATAGGATGGTATATTGGTATATATATACATCCTATATTGTTATTGGGAAACGGTTTTCAATGGTGCCTCAAATATGCTTACAATGGATATAAGATATGGTAGAGTTTGGCTAGAAAGAATTTGACGTATAATATCATTCTAATAATCTTAATCATTTTTCTCATTAAAGTTTAACATATTTTAAATCCCATACAAATAAATAATATATATTGTGTGAAAACTAGTCATTTTATTTATTTGCTTAAGAAAATACATATAAAATATATTAACTATAACTTTCTTGTAAATTGGGGCACTCGCCTTGTACATGATTCATGTGAAAAACTGAAAACCTGCTTAATACTTTATTAATACACATATAATAACATACTTTCTAACATTATATATATAATACCCATCATAATTATATTTATTAATATATATATATATATATATATGAATATACACATGTATATATATAAAAAAATAAAATATATATAAAGAGTCAAAGTAGCAGCGGTTCAGAAGCTTATTTTGTATTCGTAATCATTTCATTTCTTATAGATCCATATTCTCATCATCATCATCCTTCCAATTTTTTTCTCCTTTTTTGCAGACCAAATTTAACTTAACAACAGATATTCTTCAGGAATTTGCAGACCCATTTTCATCTATATTCCATTTTGTCTCGTGACTTTTCTCTCTCTCTCTCTCTCTCTCTCTCTTCTTCTCTCTCTCTCTCATCTTTTACATATATATATATATATCTATATATATATATATTTCTGTATGTATATATAACATCATCATAAGGAGAATTTACAGAGGATTTTTGAACAGTGTGACAATGGGTAGCCACAGCTATGGAAAAAACGATCATGGAGTAAGACAGTACGTGAGATCAAAAGTGCCTCGTTTGAGATGGACCCCTGATCTTCACCATTGCTTTGTTCATGCCATTGATACCCTTGGAGGGGAAAATAGTAATTATACTTTTCTTCATTTTTATCTCTTTCGATTTTTCGGGTTTTTTAGGGTTTCTTTTTGATTGTTTTTTTTTACATATTTTCAAAACCCTAATGTGCAGAAGCAACTCCTAAACTGGTTCTTCAGTTGATGGATGTAAGAGGGCTCACAATTTCTCATGTCAAAAGCCATTTACAAGTAATATACATATATATATATTCAGTTATTTTGCCTTTTGATAATATGAATTTCATTTGTATATTGATGCTAATATTGTTCATGAAATAGATGTATAGAAGCATGAAGAGTGAAGACACTAAACAAGGTATTATTTTCTCTCATATCTTTTCTCAAAGAGCATTTATTATTTCTTTTGTGATTTATGGTAAAAATATCTCAATATCCCTTGAAGACAATTCTTCTAATAATAGCATATCTAATAATAAAAAAAGCCAAATTAAATGCTTCATTAATTCAAGTTTCCAAAAACCCTTTATGTATTTTTACTTTGTTTCTCATTCTAACTTGTCAAAATTACTAATTTTGTCAATACATATATGCAAAATGATAAATAAAGCAACATCTTTACTCTTGCAAGTTTTAAACTATAGTGTTTTATTTTTTCACATTTTCAGATAGGACACAACAAAGAAAGCTATCTTGTGAAGACAAAATCTCCATTTCTCCTGAAAAAAGGTGACCATTTTTCTAGCAAGAACACAAGAGAATATGCAATTAAAATCTTTTCAATCTCTTTTTGACATATATAATATATTACAAATTGATTTAATGATGTAATATGTACATTTGATTTATGCTTATAATAGGGCAAGAATTGAGAATATAAGTGAAAAAATGGAATGCAGCAAAAGAATCATAGTCACAAATCCCTGCTGTGACTATGATTACATGCAGACTATAGATGAGATCAAAGTTGGAATAATATCAAAAGAGAAATTAGAAAATATTCTTCAAGAGAATCAAAACCCTTCTGCAAATTCAGATGCTTTGATGGAATATTCAGACTTTTTCAAGGTAACAATCAATACCCTAAATTTAACATCTCTCTTTTTTTTTTTCCCCCACTTTTATTTATTTTAATTTATTTTGTCTATTTATTATTACAAAAGTTTCTTAAATGGGAATTGGGTTCAATATATTTATTATTGCTAGGATATTTCTTCACGTTGTTTCTATATTCATAATTTATGAATTGTGTGGTCTATACACACATATCCATGTTAGGGTTTTGTCACTTTTTATAATTAGACAAGTGTTAATACATTAGTCATTTAGTTCACTAATTTTTTTTTTCCTTTTATTTTACATTTTATAATGATTTAATATATTATAAGTTAATGGATGATTATAAATTTGACAAATCTTATATTCACCAATTCACTTTTAAAAACTTAAAATATCACATTAAAAAAATTCAAATTTTTAACTCACAAACAGAAATGGAAATTATCAAAGGTTTTATAATTTTTTAATATCATTTAAAGAAATAATATGTGGCATTTAAAGAAATTGTCAAAGGTTTTATTGGTGTGGCATTTAATTCCAAGATTTTTATGTGATGAAATAAAGAAAAAGAATTAAAATTAATGTAATTTTAAAAATGTGCATGAACCTGAAAAAAAAAGTTGTTTTGGTGGTTGAAAAACCATTGACAAAAATGGCATGAGTTGGAATTAGTATTGGGATTTGGTAGATTTTATTTCTGTATTTAGTCAATAATTCTCATCTATTTTCAATGCTATGCTGGATACTACTAGTACCTAAGATTCTATTTAATACTTCATATTAAAATGCATTTTAATTATATAGTTTAAATTCTATTACTTTTTTTAAAATAAATTGTGTACATTTAATGTGGGCTTATATATCAATATATAATATCGAATAATTCGGGTTGATTTAATACTTTCTGGTATATGTTCTGATAATTTAATGATTCAATTTTGTATCTACTATTTGAAACATTTTGTGTCCAAATAAGTGTGGTTTTGACTGGTGAATTTCTGCAGGGGGATGGTCCATTTACAAATTATTACTTTTCTGCAGTAATAATCCAAACTACCCATTTAATGATTTTGTACCAAAATATTATTTTTTAATGCACTGGAATTTGTGCTACTGTGACCAATAATCAAGTTATATCAGTATATTGGGCCCTGGTAAAAAAGTCTCTTTTTAGGGTTAATTAATTTTCATAAATTTTGTTTGGTCTGGGTAGAAATAGTAATCAATAGAGTTTGGGACATTGGGGTGAGTTCATATATTAATTCAAAATATTATGTCACGTGGAGTTTAATATGATCACTATAATATACATTGCATGTCTTAAAAATGTAATATTTTTTATCATCCACTTCTAAGTGAAAGTCATCCATTTTTAAATGTAGGTATATATCAGATCAATTTTATTGAACCCGGTGTAATATAAATTTTTCCATTAAGAAGTCTTAACATATACCTAAAAATGCATGATAAATTACACTAATAAAACCCTATGTGACATAGTTTTTTCCATTCAGAAGTCTAACATATAGCCCTAAAAATGCATGATAAATTACACTAATAGAACCCTGCGTTACATAGTTTTTTCCATTCAGAAGTCTAACATATAGCCCTAAAAATGCACGATAAATTACACTAACCTATATCAAAAAATCTCAAAACACGCACACTATTAAATGAATATTACCTAAACTATGTCCTTTGTCCGGTTGAATTGACCCATAAGATCGATACTGTATTTGACTATGTGTTGGATCCATATTTTGACCATTTAGTCTTTAAACACAAGCTGTAATCAGAGTAAAATTACAAATTAATGCAATAATTATTGTTTTAAACATTATTATATTACATATTTATATTATTTTTGAGGAAATAAAAGGCTTAACAGCAAAATTTTGTGGCATTCTGCAGGAGAAAAATGATGGGCAATTGAGCAAGTTTGAGAAGACAGGGGATAATGGCTGTGAATTGACATTGAATTTGTCTTTGAATCATCATTCTTCACTCCAAAGAAGCAATATTTCTTCAATTAGTGATATAACTCAATCTATTTCTTCCTCTAATTCTTCCAAACATCAACTTAATCTAGATCTCTCTATTGCTCTTTGTGGTGATGCTTGAATTTTGTTATGGATTCTATGTGTATCTTTTTCCTAGTGAAATTGAAGTCCCGATTACTTTTTCGTTATTTTCTGTTTGTTCTTGGAGCTGTCAATGGGTGGGAAATACCCATATCCAAACTGTACCCACAAAATACCCACTCAAAAATATTTTACCCGGACCTGACCTGAATTCGATCGCATGCCCGATGGGTCCAAAAAATGATAAACCGGATGGGCCGAGTAGGTTTCGAGAAATATCCGCGGATAAAAATTGGACACGAACCCGATCCAGACCCAAACTACCTAGTGTCATCGGGTTGGGGTCGGGTCCGAGTCATGTAAGTTCTCTATTGAACGGATCCAGGTCTTGGTAGAGGTGTAGACAAGCCTAGCTTGGTTATTTTTCCAAACTCGAGCTCGAGCCTTAAAATACGAGCTCATCGAGCTTAAATTTTTTAGCCGGGCTCATAAGCTTTGGGTTCGAGATCGAGCCCGTGAAATTTAGGCAAGAAATTCGAAATTTGAATTTTTTTTAATTATTTAATATATATTTATTAATCTAATAATAAAAATAATAATAATAATATATTAAAAAATAAAAAAGGCTTGCGAGCTTTTCTTTAGAAAGAAGTGGGCTCGAGTTCGAGCTCGAATTTTTCAAACTCGAGCTGAATCAACCCGGCTCGACTTACACTCCTAGTACTTGGCAATCCTCGCCCATTAACAAGCCTAATTGTCCTACACATTTCTAACAATGTTTGTGAACCCGAAAGGACAAAATAGCACATAATTATACAAAATCACCTAAAAACATTCACCCACCAATAACAAAGGGAAAAGAGAGGTGCACTTGATAGCCCATATTATACAAAGAAAAAAATAGTTTATACTCTTCATAGGCCATAGTTATACAGATAGTTATTAATTCAATCTTACATTAAAACTCCAGTTGTAGGAAAGTATTAAGGCTGATGAAATAACACAATCACAGAGCAAAAATGAGCTTTACTGGTTTGCACAAAGCTCTAAAAGAAAAAAGAAAAAAGAATAAAAAAAGACTAATACATATTTTACAAAATGTTTCACATACTTACAACAAGTGGTTGTACATTTGAGATGGGATAAACGGAGCGTCAGATTCCTAACCTCTTGGTACCGCATTCTGAGCAGAATTTCGAGGTTTCTCGCATATATGCAGATCCACATTCATCACAATACTTTGCAGGACTTGATGGCTGAAATATTTGCAATATTAAAATGTTGAGATAAGGAGGAAAACAAACATAAAATGTTACAACATGTTATTGCAATAACTATTTTCAAACTGATTTTTTTTTGGATAATCTTTCCCGCATACACCACATGAAAAAAGCCTATTTATCCTTTTTAAAAATGACAGATCCCAATATAAATCGGATAAATTGATAGGCCGGGAAGGAACCATGATCAAGAACTGAAGCGCTTGTCCAACACAAGAATGCATCACAAATAATAATACAAGGATAGTTAAGATGCTATTACAAAGTTTCAGTTGAATTTTTGTCAATTTTTTCCTTCAGAGAATACTAATGAGTGGAAAGTGAAGCATAAATCGATTGATCCAGCAAAGACAAAATTTGCATGGTGCACCGAAAACAGAGCCCAGTAACATTATTGGGATTTGAGTTAAGCCCATCAAGTTAAGCAACTATCAAGGTAATTTATAAATAAATAAAAACATACCATCATGTGCAAACGCCCTCCAACATGACCAAGTGACTGCAGGCAAGCAATATGTTGGGCCATGCCTGAGGGCTGCTGGTTATGAGCAATTTCAGGCAGTTGAGTCGGAGGAACACACTGTTGGTTATGTATAAAATGAGGTGTATGTGGACTTTGGTTCATATGATGATGTCCCTGGTGTAGAGGATGAAACTGAGCTTGATGTGCCAATGGTTGCAACTGTTGCTTTGATGGAGTCTGCTCGTTATTCTGTGGATTCAGGCCATGGCATAGGTAATTGTAAAATAGGAAGCAAAACAGAATTACACGTACATTTCCTTAAAAAGTTAAAGACTCTTTAATGATATATGTATAAATTTACATTCGTTTTGGATGTCCAACTTGTTCAAATACAAAAGTTTGCATTCAGTTTGTCCACAGCAGTTATACATACCAAAAATTATTTTACTTCTTATTTAGGGGCAAGTGATAATTGTCAACGTTGGGCAGACAGTGTGAATTAACTTAAACTGTTACTAAAAGCAGACAGTGTGAATTAACTTAAACTGTTACTAAAAAAATATATGGAGTAAATGTTAATTTGTTTTAAGCATTGAAATCCAACAGATTATAAGAATGTCTAAAGCAACAAAACCACTTAAGAATTAAAGCTTTACTATGGTCATAGCATATCGAGACTTGTTAGAATTTCGGTAAAGACAGGCAGCTTTATTATAGTCATAGCATTTAGAGACTTGTTAGAGTTTCGGTAAAGACAGGCAGCTTTGCTATAGTCATAGCATTTGGAGTTTACTATAATCATAGCATATAGAGACTTGTTAGAGTTTTGGTAAATGACTGGTGAAATCAAGATAAACACATTGTGATGAAAGATATATTTGTAAAACTATCAAGCAAACACCAGAATTAACTGTCCACGCTCCAGGCTTGAAATTCTTAATAATAATAATATGAAAATCCTCAGCCATATAATCCATGACTCTAACTTATACTCCAGCATACTAACCTACTAAAATTTACAAAATACAAAAAAGTTGAAGTTTTAACATGGTCAATAGAGATCAGATATAACTCAAAATTGAGTAGTAAGTGAATGACAAGAAAGGATTAGCATAAACTACTTACTGTCTTCTGTAAGTCAATACTACAACATTAACACCTAGATATTTTCGAGCTAAATCACTTGAAATCTTAGGGCAATTTCACTCTTAGATTCTGTGAGATATACTAATAAGTAATATCCCAATTGTCATCCAAAAATCTCAACTCTATTTCCTGATGTTGGACAAAAGATACTTTTTCCTTCTCCTATATTAGTGTTCTTCCAAAGGAATTATAAAGGGAAAAGTCTTATTCAACATCAACATCAACATCTTCTAGAACTATTGCATACACATATTTACAGAAATGTAAAAAGACATTCTTGATGTCCTTGGGCACTTTGTGACCACAAACACCTAGATATTTTCGAGCTAAATCACTTGAAATCTTAGGGCAATTTCACTCTTAGATTCTGTGAGATATACTAATAAGTAATATCCCAATTGTCATCCAAAAATCTCAACTCTATTTCCTGATGTTGGACAAAAGATACTTTTTCCTTCTCCTATATTAGTGTTCTTCCAAAGGAATTATAAAGGGAAAAGTCTTATTCAACATCAACATCTTCTAGAACTATTGCATACACATATTTACAGAAATGTAAAAAGACATTCTTGATGTCCTTGGGCACTTTGTGGCCAGCCTACGTTTGTTCAGTGTTACCTTGGAATCATTTTAAATACTTCTAGGAACAATAAATTAATTAAAATGCAAATCTTCCAGAAAAACCATTTAGAACGTATATGCAAACTCTATGCGCACACAAGAACGTATTCCTGTTGCCAAAAAAATAATAAGGAACTAATATCTTACTTCATTTGCAGGACGATAGCCTTGAGAAGTACTCATGGGAGAAGAACGTTCAGGACTAGAAAATGTCTGTAAAGGTTCAACACGAGATTTGTTAGTTCAATTTTTGAATTTCAGGAGGTGGAAAACCAGTATTGCACCAAAAAAAAGGAAACATTCAAAACTTACTGGTAAACCAGAAATGTTGGAAATGGAGTTTGACATAACACGCCTGTATTTGTGCCTTGGAGTATAAAATTTGTAATCTGTAGCAGAAACGGCTACTTCATTCCGTCCAGTCAACCTCTTAAACCTATTTGATAATAATTAGTTTCTAAGAATGAGACATCAGAATATGCCATGGGATTTTACCAAAATAATAAGACCAATTGAAAGTGCTACTTTTAGAATATCTCTCTGACATATTGGTTAAACGAATATTGACTTGCCGAAAAAGATGGCATCAATGTGGAATGCACGCCACAAACTATTTATGCTATGACTGTTTTTATGTGTTTGTGTTGGTATGGCAGACAACTCATACAATAAAATGAACTGTGCCTCCATTTCAAACTGAAGACTCTTCATTTCCATTTTATATTGCAATTTTCTCTGCAATGGAATTTGCACTGCTTATTTCTTTCTAAATTACGCTGAAAAGATCAATTAGAGTATCTTAAGAATTATAGATTTCTTCTGAAGTCCTCAATCTTCTCTTGGTTCAGTCTTAACTCTTATGTACCCGCATAATATTGTATCCGTGCATGCTAAGTTGCTAATACACAAATCATGAGGACCTATTATTTGCAACAAGAATAATATAATCACAACAAATAAATGATGTTCAAGACCTCCAACATACAACTCAGCATTGTCGATATTGATTTTAGTTGGTTTTTCAACAATAGATAAGCATATAAGAATAATATAGTCGCAAGAAAAAAATGATGTTCAAGAGCTCCAACATACCACTCAGCATCGTCGATATTGATTTTAGTTGGTTTTTCAACAATAGATAAGCCATTTACCACAACAAAACGAACACGCTTTTCCTCCTGTATCACCAACTCAGGGAATCTTGATCTCGTTTCAAAAGAAGTAGCGAGTTCCCTTCTTTTGAATGTACAAGTACCTACATGTCAAACATCAATGTAAGATACCTGAAAGAAGATAGACTGCATATCACTTTTCCATTTTCATAAGATGAAAAGCGAGTCTCCATATGAATTTAAGGATCATGCAACAGGGAGGGATATCAATGTGATAGATCCAACAATTGTGTAGAAGACAGCTAGGCGGTGGAAGTGCATCCATATCACATAATTGCATTTCTTCCTTGGGTTGACACTTTTCATTTTCTTGTCACGTGTAGCAAATGGAGAGACTATAGGAACAAAGTGGGGATCATTCCATGTCTAACACATAGAAATACATTTCAGAGAATTAGGTAATGAATTCAAGAGAAAATCGAAATAGATTTGCAATAGAGATAAGCTCTCTCAAAGCTACATTTAGATGTATCCAGCATGCAACTTCAATGTGTTAATAATTCTGGATCAAGATAATGAAAAGGAATTAAACCTTTCTTAGGAAATTTTTTAGCAAGCTTTCTATACAATCCACCAGCTGCTTCAAGGGCCACACCGATAGTTTTTTCACGCATGCCATTCATTGATGATAATCTCATGTTAACTTCATTGGCTAAAGTTTCATACATGTTAGCAATATACATTAAGGGCAAAGCATAGCGTGCATCGCCTTCGTATCTGATATCTCTGGACTTTCTCTTGATTATTTTATCTTGAGAGGACTGTTGCATTGTGTAATCAGCATCATAATCCGACATTTCAACAACATGTTGATCAATAAAATGATCTATTATGATGTCCAGGAATCTTGACCTAGCTGTTTCAATTGGCGAAAGATCTGGTTCAGATGTATTACAGTCAGATTCAGATTAGACGATGCAAACGACAGTTCATTGCTCAGTCATTACTAATTATACAAAATGCTGGAAAATGTTACCATCAATTGTCAAAATAGAGTACTGACCGCCTGAAGACCCATTATTCTCAAGACTACTCCTATCATCCTCGCCCATATTGTGAAGTGGTAATGAGCCCGAGTAAGGCTCATGCATGCAGTCCTACAAGATTAACACCTAGTCAATAATCTCAAAGAGCAACACGAAATTATGAAGAACCAGCACATTTCAAGAGAAAACAATCTTCAAATACTTAACCTCAAAGTTATCATGGAATTGTATGAATAATACAACAGGTACAAACTAATGCTAGTTCTAGAAAGTACTCAATTGTTCATCAATTGTTCATTATTGGTATGATACAATGTCCAAAGGTATCCAAGAATGTCTAAAATAGAAAATCGTTTCCGAGGATAAATTAGTGGTAATGGCTAAAAAGCAAAATCTTGTTCTTCATGAAATTTACTTTAGAATGGATTGCAAGGCGATTTATGGATCAATAACACAGAAAGCAATGACAAGGTATTATCAACTGTCAGAATGAAGAACCTAGGACTCTCTTTAATCTTGAATAATAGTTCAGATTGAACTAACAAAGCTCCCAAAAATCCAATCAAAGATTCTTCAACCAACAGTTAATCATGGGCCAAAATCTTATTCCAAGTGAACTAGTTGTAACACACTTTGAAACTTGAATTTCAAACATATATAGGCACATATAACAAACAACAATTATCTATTACATTATCCAAGCTAGACGTTAACTTCAATGGCTTTAGAAAATAGTCAATTAACAAGCTATATAAACTTAACAACAGATTATTGCACAAAAAGATGAAAGAACCATAATAAAGAACAAGCACATAGAATGAAAAAAGTACCAAATTGAAAGCCTTTATACCTAATTTCGACAAATTTCAGAATAGCAAGAAAAAGAAAATCAATATCAGAAATGCATTAATAATTTCATAAACTAACACTGACAACAGGGGAGGAGTGGTCATCGTCGTTGTCACCTTCGGTAA
Source organism: Verbascum thapsus (assembly GCA_963669365.1). NCBI lineage: Eukaryota > Viridiplantae > Streptophyta > Magnoliopsida > Lamiales > Scrophulariaceae > Verbascum > Verbascum thapsus. Next base: position 19,593,054 of record OY770105.1, read on the forward strand.
CATCATCGCCGTCGTGCAATGAGGTTCCGATGTACGAATTGGCGGCGGCGGATCTCAGATTGTAGTGCTCGACCGGAACTCTGCTCCCCATATTGACTATAGCCAAAACCCTAATTACAAAATCAGAGATTTGTGAAAGGGGGATATGAAGAGTGGTAGAGAAGTGTTTAACGGCTATACAGACTTGATGCTGCGTGTGGGTGTTTGGGGTTACGAAGCACAGTCCGAGCCTGCCATCATTTTTTTTTTTTACATATATTAGTTATTGCCTTATATATATATATATATATATATATATATATATATATATATATATATATATATATATATTATTATTATTATCTATTTTTCAAACTTATGTATATTTTTTTATCAATTCAAACTTAAGTACTTCTTTTTATTTTTAAGTGTGAAAGAGATCTCAGTTTAGGAATATAATTTGATTTTATATGGCTGTGTTTGGGTGGAGACCGCAATTTTTATAATTTTAGGGTGCAGACTGCTTAAATAGCCTATTTTCGGGGTGCAATGTGCAAATTACTCAAGGATTTGAAATCTATGAATTTCTAATTCGTCGACAAATTCATTTAAGTTTGTTTGGATGCATTCGATTTACAATGGATTTCAAATCACTCGACATTCACTTTGAGCTATTTTCTTCATAACTACGATGGATTTCAAATGACCTCATTTTAGTTGTCATTTTAAATACTTCCTCCAAATTCCCTCCCCAAATCCAAATCACTCTATCCAAACACACCCTAAAAGATTTAAAAAATAGCAAGAAACTTAAGACATATCAATCACGAAACTAACGTATGATAACAAAATGGGTAATTTGCACATTGCACCATGAGAATAAGCTAATTAGGCAATTTCCACCCTAAAATTACAAAAATTGCGTTCTCCACCCTGAAAATGCCATAAATTTGGCACTTTGCACCCTGACTATATTTCAATTGATTTTTTGATGGGCAAAATCGGAAAAAGAAAAATAAGATTTCAAACAAATAATATTGTTCAAAATATAGACAAAATTTACATAAAATTTACAATGCTCCCTAATCCTCTAATTCACATCTTCGAAAATGTTGAAATGGGTCGAGTTCTTTGATAATTTTCACCACCTCTTTGTTGATGCTGAATTTGTTAAACAAAATCCCTTCTTTTTGCAATTTTTCACGTCATTTGGGCTCTGAATCAGTGATTTCAAGAAACTAGTGTAGGATAACAATGCAAGATCAGATCTAGAGGGTGGAGAGATTTCATATGCCATCAATTATCATGTTTGATATGAAAGGCGAAGGACTTGAATCTAGTGTCCCTGATGGAAGAAGATGAACTAGGCCTGATATTAATGCCCTTGATCCATAACTGAATAACCTGTTACTGTTAGAGAAGTCCATTCCTTGTTATCATCATAACTCCGATCTCCTCATGAATCTCGGCCACCTGAAACCGAATGCAATTCGCTGTTCTTGATTGGATATATCCTTTTCCCTAGAACCACTCTCCAACAAACTTCAAGAACTCATGTATCCACAAGCATCCCATGAACTTATGTATTAGTTCTTGCCCTTCTGCTTTCCCATACTTCAAAGTTCAAACCAATCAAGAGCTTTATAACCTGAAACGGGATTTGATCGATTTTCCAACACCCAAGATACTCTTGGGCGGGCCCACTTTTCCCGACTCATCCGCAGATTGTGGATTGTGAGGTGACCCCTTCGTTTCTTTTACTCGATAATCATCTACATCATGTCCAAGTATTTGTTCGGCATGCAGGCTTGTTTGATAATGCCTCCTTGACTTCAAAACCCCTACCCATATTATCAATTTCGTAAACGTTTTGAATGTTTGAACAAGTATATAAACTCTTGCTCGTTCATCTCAGGCGCTTGTGAGCTTTGAGGTGAACTGATGGCACCAGGGCTGTCCAAAAGGTAACCTGAAAGTCCCACGATGTTATAAATAGAGAAGTGAGTTCATTATTCAGATATCAAAACATAAAAACTCTTGTTTGGAAGCTTTCTAAGCCCAAATTTTTACATAAATGAATGTAATGTTCTGTGATTTTTACAGGATACAGAGATGAAATACATCTTGAATGGTCTAAAATTTGCAGGATTGAGACAAAAATGATGATTCTCTATAACAGACAAAATGCATCTTTCACGTCAAATGCCAGATACCCGCCCAGCAGAAACATTAAAAGATGAAACCAAAACAAATTCTTTATGCACGAGTAATACAATTCAAAATCCTAATATTTTGAAGATTATTATTTTTTTTGAAATCTTATTTTTCTTTTTCCAATTTTGCCCATCAAGAAATCAACTAAAATATGGTCGGGGTGCAAAGTGCCAAACTTATGGCATTTTCAGGGTGGAGACCGCAATTTTTGTAATTTTAGGGTGGAGACTGCCTAATTAGTTTATTCTCAGGGTGCAATGTGCAAATTACCCATAACAAAATAGTGTATGAGGAGGAAATGCATGACCGGTTTTAATATGATGTGATTTTGTGATATTTTATTTGCGATGTGAAGCTATACTAAAATTAAAAGTATTTATCAATACTAAAATTTTCTTTTATGGGGATTTTGGGATTACGTGTGTGTTTCCACGGTCCCTGGAGCTGAATTGACAACAATTTTGTAGGGCCCTAAACTAGTTTGGGAGTTGGGACCTAAAATTTTAGGGCCCTAATATAAAATTAGATAGAAGTTGACATTATGAATATTTGGTGGTTGATGTTCTGGGTGATTCTATCCTGGACCGGGACCGTTGGTCCCGATCCAATTTTAACCACATATTTACATTTTGGAGTGGGGTGGGGTGGTATACACTTGGTGTGGTGGATAAAACCACCCACCCCATGCAAAATTTGTGGCCTATCTTGGCCGGGACCAACGGTCCCGGACCAAGATAGATTTTTTCTTGATGGTCTAGTGAAGAAGGGTTTTGAGCACACCCTTCGAGTTTTACAATCCTTGAGTCTGGAATTGAGAAATAATTTAAAGCAAGCTCGAAATTACTTTAAAAAAAAAAAAAAAAACCAATGCCCTTTTTATTAAAATTACCCTTTACATGTAACTCTCACATATGTATCACACAATATCAAATTTTCTCAAACATACACATGACTACTTTCCATATACCCCTACAAACTCTTTAAAATTACAATTTCTATTACCTACAACAAAAATTATGTTATTGCATTCTTTCCAAATGAAGTACTATCATAACTGCGAACAAGTTCCTTTCCACTAACTCTTGGCGATCTTAACCACCCACTCCATAATTGCCCTAAAATCAACTTGTTTGCATTAAAAATTTAATTGAATTTGGGTTCAACTGGGTTTTAAATTGGGTCCAGCCTATTTTTCACTTTGAGTCAATAATCTACATTCTACACTTTACATCAACCCCTTACACTATTTTGATTTATAATGAGTCCTTATTGAGTCCATTTTGGATCTTTATTGGGTCAAGTTTGGGTCCTTATAGGGTCCAACTACAATGCATATTTTTTGACATTGGACCAAATTGGACCCAACCCACTTTAAACCCAACTCAAATGGACCTGACCCAAACCCAACTCATTCAACTCAATTGCCACCCCTAAACATCAATATCATCTAAAAACAATTCCCTACCTATAATAAAAAAAAATTCAATATCACGAGCTACTGCCATAGACTTTCATCTACCCATATGGATCCGGATTTCACATAGAATGCCGGATCCATCTAATTCATACAACATCGTTTTTATTAGCCATATTCCATATTTACTTAAAAAGAAGAAGTTGTAATTCCACGTCGCAAATAATGTGCTAAGCAGATGCGGAGCCGGAAATTCAAAAAAAATTAAAAATGGGTGGGACGAAATATGACTGATAATTATAAAATTATATAATAATAATTAAATAAAATTTATGAAATATACATATATTAAAAATTTTAAATTTTTTGGGGTGGTGCTAACTAACTACTACTAAAAAACACATACTTAAACCCATACATTTTTACGTTGACCAAAATGACCTTACTTAGCTAAGAAGAACAATTATTACTCCTCTTTCTAATTAAAAAAAGAAAAGAAAAAACTTTCTTTTTTTTTATTTAAAAAAATAAAATTGATACGATCTGGCTACGGTATGATACGGTTTGGATCCCATCTAACCTGCACGACAAGCGAGACTATCTTCCTAATACTGTACTTATAATCTCATTATCCCAGAAAACAACAAAATCATCTATCTACTTTGAAGACGATTCCATATTATTGTGACCTTGAAGTGCGTAAAGTTACATCACAGCTTGCTTTTGCGTGTGTGCGAGGTATTCATTGACCTGGATTTCCATTATCTACCACATCCTGATCTGGTGTACAATATTAATAATCGGTTACGCATAGTAGTGAAGGAACTAATCTAATGGGTACCCACGAAGAAGAAAGGTTGCTCCTGGAGGATGGGCTAATAGAGGTCAGATTTTTGAAGTATTTAATTAGCTATATCAATTTGTATATTAGATTTGGATTGGAATATAACAGTAAAATGAATAGTGGGTTTTGTTGTACTTTGTTGGTTTTTAAAGGGAGATTATTAGAATATCTGATAGCTATATGTGTGTTGTTTATTTATATTGTTAAGCTAATATGGGTTTCTTTTCAGATCTGAAGTGTGATGACTTTAAATTTTCATCGAGTAATCTGTCGTCAAAGGAAAGGCGATTTGAGTTTTGTTCTTAATTTTTCAGTTTTTGGGGGCAAGAATGGAAGTTGAGGGTTTTCATTTGTTTATGGAAATTTGGTACAAATTGATTCAATTTGATGGGATTTTCATAAACTCAATTGTGTCTGATTGTAGTTAACAAATATTTTTGATCTGCCCTGAAAAATGCAACATAGAATGCTAAACACTTGTTTAGGAATGGGCTCATATCACTGCTCTGATACCCACTTTAGCTTGTGTTCTGACTTCAGTTTCAATATTGAACTAAAAGAATGTGGACTAATGAGTTTGATAATCAACTTGGCAACTTGGCACAAGAACTGTTACTGTATTTTTACCTTTAATTTGTATTTTTTCCAATGTTTTTATTGGAATAAAATAAGGATTTTTTGATGTACTTTTTCCTTTTTAAACTATTGTTGTGTGATTGACTCTAGGTATAATTTTGAAAACTCTGCTTCTATGGTAAAGGTTGTTGATGCTGAATCATCTCGGCAGATATTAAGGCTAAAGTGATTCAAATAAAAGTTTTTACTTAGAGCAAATATATAAAGTTGATGTTCTTGGACAGTGTATATGTTCACCTATTCGTTGGTGCAGTGGCTTTTGGTCTTTTCTCCCGGTTTTCTCAATCTGCAAATATATATATACACACACACATATACGGTTCATGCCTTATGATTTCTGAAATCAAATGTTATTTGTTTAAACTAAGAAAAAGAAACCGAAAAAATTAGAAAACTACCTAAGGTCTTGATACATGAAATTGACTTCAATGTATATTAATTCGTTTGTTTTCGTTTCATCTATTTATCGTTCACTTTTCTTTTCTTAGAATGATAACAATGGACTATATACTGGTGATGGTTCTGTTGACATTAAGGGGAACCCCGTTTTAAAGAGCAACACTGGAAATTGGAGAGCATGCCCTTTCATTCTAGGTATTTGCAGTACATAAGTTTTTTTTCTCAACGATTTCTCATTTCTCGAATTCCTAATATCTTATATTTATGACAGGGAATGAATGCTGTGAGCGTTTAGCTTACTATGGGATTGCTACTAATCTTGTCAGTTATCTCACCAAAAAGTTACATCAGGGGAATGTTTCGGCTGCTAGAAATGTGACCACTTGGCAAGGCACTTGTTACTTAACTCCCCTTATTGGGGCAGTTCTGGCTGATGCATACTGGGGAAGATATTGGACAATTGCCACCTTCTCCACTATTTACTTCATCGTAATAAAATCTCTTATCTCGTTCCAACTTTTAAGCTGTTTACAAGATTTGGTTGGCAATATTTTCGTACATTCATGTTTTATAAGCCAAGATGGATTCACATGACTCACCCTTGTGGCCAACGTTTTGTTGACTGTTATTTCTGTCAAAAGTGAAATTTTACGGTTAAAGAGTTTTCCACTTCAGTGTCAACAAACTAGAAGTATGGATGGCTAATTTTATATTTTCTTAGTTTGAAGTAGGGGTGGCAAATGGGCGGGTTGGGTTGGGTTAGGGTTGGTTCCAATTGGTTGTTTCTTAAATGGGTTAGGTTCTTAAATGGTTTTAAAGTGAAACCAACTCAACCCAAAATGGAACCAAAGTCAACCCGAAAGTGAACCAACCCAACCCTACTCAATACTGTATTAGTTCTTTATAATTTATAATTTAGATTATTGGCAAGCGATTTGGGCCTAAGTTGAGATTAGTTGGACCCAACGTGGAACCAAATAAAATTTCTTAGGAACCAGCCCAGCCCAAACTAGTTTAATTGGATTGGAACCGTGGTTCCGAAACCATTTTGCCACCCCTAGTTTGAAGTTATAAAACCTAATGCTTTAGTTTGAAGTTATAATAACATTTTCTTAGTGTTTTCCTTGTTAAAACCAAGGACCAAACAGAGGTTTAATTGTTTGGATTGATTGGTTTAATTGTTTGGATTGATTCACCTGATACAATTGCTTTTACAAAAATGAACCAGATAAATTACCTCTCATGTCAACTTGATCTTTGTATGCTATCTTATTGAAAATTCCATAATCCTTAATAGTTTTTTTTGTTACGCTATATGTACTTACTTCTCTGGTTATTTGCCTTTCTCTATGTCTGTGAAGGGGATGTGCACATTGACTATGTCAGCAACTATACCTTCTTTAAAGCCTCCTGAATGCATCGACTCTATATGCCCTTCTGCTACACCTGCTCAATATGCAGTATTTTTCTTTGGGCTATACCTTATAGCACTTGGAACAGGCGGGATTAAACCGTGTGTTTCATCTTTCGGGGCCGATCAATTTGATGACACTGACCCTGTTGAGAGAGTCAAAAAGGGTTCCTTTTTCAACTGGTTTTATTTTTCTATCAACATTGGTGCTTTAATATCGAGTAGTTTGATCGTTTGGATTCAAGATAATGCAGGATGGGGCCTTGGTTTTGGTATCCCTGCTGTTTTTATGGGCGTTGCTATAATGAGCTTCTTTTCGGGTACCCCTTTGTATAGGTTTCAGAGGCCAGGAGGAAGCCCGATTACCCGAATATGTCAGGTTTTGGTTGCATCTTGCCGTAAATGGAATTTGGATATCCCTAGTGATAGTAGTCTTCTATATGAAACACAAGATAAAAGCTCCGCAATTGAAGGAAGTCGAAAGCTGATACACACCGATGAATTGAAGTAAGCAATTCTCCTTTTTCTACATAATTAATGGACTTCGATTTGATTACCTTGATGATAAGGGTGTCTAAACATTTAACTCTCTTTGCAGTCCACAAAGGTCCTGTTTTATCAAATTTTTATGTAGTTTTATAGCTTATTTACCTAGTAGGATAGGCTACTTATTTCTTTCCCAATGCCTGATCATTGAAGGTGCATTTCATTTCAGATTGGTTTTGGTTAATCTTGGATTTGAAATCTAAATGTAATATCTTATTTTGTTTAAACGTTGGCTATATGCTCATACATAATCTCGTGTGTTAAATATTTTATCGTGTAACCGTTGGGTGCCAAATTTTGTAAATAGGCAATTAGTCAGGTTTGTAGTTGAATTAGTTAATTAACTATGAGAATAAGGGCCGTTTAGTCATTTGTTGTGTTTGTTAGAGGTTAAAATGTCTTTTCCTATATTTCTATTTTAGCCGTCTCTTCTCAATATGAGCTAACTATATAAGCTCTAGCCTCCAATTTGTAATTGGACTTTTGGTCTTGGGTGATGAGATTTCTCTTCTAGCCAGAATAAAATGGAAATTCTATTTGTAGCTGTTAAATACTTTGAGCTCTCCTCTCTGGAACTATAAAGAATGAAGATGCACTCAGCCAGCATTCAGCTTTTCGAAAAATTGTAAACTTTGTCTTTTAAGGGCTGTTAATTTCCTTGATTTTTTTATTTAACCAGGCTAAACTATCAATGTTTAGTTGGGGGTCAGCACGAAACAAGTCATTTAGGGTGTGTTTGGATTGAGTGATTTGGATTTGGGGACAGGATTTGGAGGAAAGATTTGAAATGACACCTAAAATGGAGTCATTCGAAATTCACCGTAGTTATGGAGAACATAGCTCAAAGTGAATGTTTGAAATCCATTATAACTTGGATACATCCAAACGAACTTCATGGATTTGTTGACGAATTTTAAATCCATAGATTTCAAATCCTTCAATCCAAACGCACCCTTAGAGATATTGTCTATGTAATTACTCATTATGCTTTGACCTTCACTATTTTCATGTCATGTTATAGTAAAACCTTTCTATGATCTTAATGTTCGTTTTAACGCCATTTCTTCTTTAGGTGCCTCGACAAAGCCGCCATAATCGCCGACACCGAAACCAAAACCGGAGATTACTCCAACCCATGGCGAATATGCACCGTAACGCAAGTCGAAGAATTCAAAATCTTGATCCGCATGTTCCCCATTTGGGCCACGGGTATAGTCTTCTCCGCAGTATACGCTCAAATGTCGACCATGTTTGTCGAACAAGGCATGATGATGGACACTTCGATAGGCTCATTCACAATCCCGGCCGCCTCTTTATCCACATTCGACGTCATTAGCGTCATTTTCTGGGTCCCGGTATACGACAAATTCCTCGTCCCGTTCGCAAGAAAACTCACGGGAAAAGAACGAGGATTTTCCGAGCTACAAAGAATGGGAATTGGCCTTTTTTTATCGGTTTTTTGCATGTCGGCCGCCGCTATAGTCGAAATTAGACGCCTCGATATTGCAAAAGAGCTCGGGTTAAAAGACCAATCTACCCCTGTCCCAATGAGCATCTTTTGGCAAATACCTCAGTATTTTCTTCTCGGGGCGGCTGAGATATTCACGTTTATCGGTCAACTCGAGTTTTTCTACGACCAATCACCAGACGCCATGCGTAGCTTGTGTAGTGCATTGTCTTTACTCACGACCTCGTTGGGAAATTACTTGAGCTCGTTTATTTTGACCGTTGTGACTAGTATAACGACTCGTGGGGGAAAAACGGGGTGGATTCCCGATAACTTGAATGAGGGTCATCTCGATTATTTCTTTTGGCTTCTCGCGGGATTGAGCTTATTCAACTTGGTGATCTATGTTTTCTGTGCCAAAGTGTATAAATCGAAGAAAGCCTCGTGAAATATGGGTGATAGATTTATGAACTCTTTTTTCTTTTACTTGCCGTTTTTATGATATTTCTGGAAAATAATGGGGTCTCTGTAATTTGAATCAAGAAATTGGGTTATAACTTCTTTTCAGATGTATATATTTTCCAGGGTACTTAAACTGAGCCTCATACAATCTGTATATGAATTGTTTGCTACTTTGATTCTGTAAGTTTTAGTTGCCCATATGATTTACACTTGCATATTATTCAGGTGGGTAACAACACTTTCTTTTCTCATAGGATCCTCAATTTCTAACCCTAGTTGCTATGTGTATGGCATTTTGCATTGGGTCTAACTGGGCTATCGTGATATATACCACATATTTGATGTTCGAAGAGAGATGGTTTTCACATAGGATTTTGTTATTGAAAACCATTCACTCTTCGTAGCATATGGGTATCGAGTCTAACTGGCCTGTCGTGATATATACCTCATATTTGATATTTGAAGAGAGATGGTTTTCACATTGAATTGGATATTGAAAGGCATTCACTCTTCGTAACATATGGGTATCGGGTCTAACTGGGCCATCATGATATATATCACATATTTGATATTTGAAGAGATAGATGGTTTTCACATTGAATTGCGTATGAAAGCCCATTCGCCCTTCATAGCATATCGGTATTGGATCTAACTGAGCCGTCGTGATATATACCACATATTTGATATTTGAAGAGAGATGGTTTTCATATAGAATTGAGTGTCTTCGTAGCATATGGGTATCGGGTCAAACTTGGCTGTCGTGATATATACTACATATTTGATATTTGAAGAGAGATGGTTTTCACATAGAATTGGGTATTGAAAACCATTCACTCTTCATAACATATAGGTATCGAGTCTAATTGGTCTGTCGTGATATACACCACATATTCGAAGAGGGATTGGGTATTAAAAGTCACTCACTCTTCATGTATGACACACTGGCTCTATTGTTAAACCGATTGTGGTATAGATTTTATAAAAGACTTTGGAGGCACAAAAAGCAGACCCCAAAGCCTTGATTTGTAGTAGTGAAGCAATATGACTGACTTGTTTAGTCTTTCAGTTGAGGAAGACTTTGCAATTCCATCATACTTTCTTAGGAGGGATATAGAGAATTCTATTTTAAAAAGAATGACAAACAAAGATTTAGGGCCATTTTTTTTAATTTGAAAAAATTGTGATTATCTATTCCACAATAAGACTTCTTGGAATTATAGTAACAAGAAAATTAATTTTGGGTGGAGAAAGACTTTCATAAAAAATTCTATATCACCCCCAATTTAGCTAGAGACAATATGTACATTTTTTTATATTAGAATTATGGCTTCGAAAAAACGTTTAAATAAATAATTACAAATCATATTTAAGAGACTTTGTAATATTCTAAATAGTAGTAAATAAATTTAATTAGTAATTTGTTGATAACTATTTAAGTTATTATTATAACATAGTTAACCTTTTGTTCTAATTATTTAATCATCAAATATCAGTATAATATACTCCTTAAATTGATATATATGAATGTGAAATGACAAAAAATTATTTCTCTTTTCCTATCATTTTTTCTAATTAAGTACATAGTATATACTATATAGTATCTATCCATGTAGTTTCATATATATCCTAATTTATACTATAGTATCTGATGTGATATATACTATAAAAGCCAAACTAATTTAGGGCCATTGTTTGGTTATCAACAATTTGTTACAAATTGATTATTCTATGAAAAACAATCTAATTGAGTGGAAGTGCAAATTATACCATTATGTATTCTTGAAATATATACAAAATTTAGCCTCGTTATTGATATTTACTCTATAAATGCATTTTCTAAAAGTTTATGTTAAACAAAAATATGTAAGTAGCTAAAAAAAGCAAAATATACAGTACATATGTAAGATCAAACTTTGAACAATAATATTATCTTTCTACCAAATACTGTAACAAGATATATTTTGAATATATTTGTAACTTAACTATTTGTAACAATATATTTTCTTTTGTCAACAATACTACAAGATTACATTTAATCACATTCATTTATTCTTTTACATATAAATATATTTTAATAAAACTAGACTTAGAAGTAATTAGCCAGGTTTATAATACACATTTCTCTAAAAAAATAAAAAAGTGAAATGCCCACTATTAAACATGTAACAAATGCTAAGACTTATTTAACCTACGTATGTTTCCAACTACTTTAAACAATGATATATGTATATATCAAATATTCGATTGACAATTTTATTTCGTTAATCTAACAGACTTCAACAAGCTTATAGATAATACATCTAATTTTTAACTTATAGACAATTTTTAAACTTACATCTTATAATCATAGATAATATGGACATGACATTTAAATAATTATATCAATTGGTTGCAACATATTAAAACTCATGTAATTTACATAACATGTAAAATAGTTTACAAATGTATAAATGATATATGACACTCAAATTTTATTATATTTTTGACCTCTCTATATGTTCACCACTATAATTTTAATTAAGTGTTATTTATGAGTTTATCGAAAAAATAGAAGTAGCTGAATTGTTATTACTTGCAAATAATATTGAAACAAATATTAAGTCCAGAGTTTATCATTTTTTGTCCAATACTTTATTCCCCTTTAGGGAAAACATTGCAAAACCTTATATAATTTACTATTGTTTGATAATATTGCAAAACATTTTTTATAGTGGATAATTAAGAACAAAAAATGTTTACTTGATAAGAATAATTAGTAACTCCCTAATCCCTATAGATAGATGAAAATAAGATAAATATATACTATTGTTCTTTAATTAAAGAACCAACAAAATTAAGAAAATAAAGGAGTTACTAGATTTCACAGACACTAGAATTTAGCACAATTTCATGGGTCATAGGGAATTGTTTTTTCAATTTTTTCTTTTCCCTCTTTCCTATAGGAATTTGAAATAAAATAAATATGCCAGATCTGATTATGCTGGTCATGCTCTAAAACTCAATACTACCTGTAAATAAATAAATTCTATATAATTCTCAATTAATCTTATTATTGTAATCTAAGCAAAGATTTTGAACTCAACCTCTTATAAGTACTAGAGAAAATCATGTAAAACAGTCTTGAAAATATACAATTACATAAATTTTGGTTTCCGAATTAAATCGATAAAAATTCTCTATTATTTCTCCGGTAAATCATATTTCATTAATGTCAGTTTCAATTGTATATTTTTTTAATTAAACTCGTGAAATTGAATATTTTTTTTATATGTTATTCGTTCTTGTTTATGTGATTATAAGAGATCTCTGACTAAACGTTTCTTTCTCTTCCGACATAGGGTGCTTTAATTTCTTGCAGATGCAGGCTCGATTATTAATACCGGAAGCACGCCGGTAAGGAATTTAATTTCCCCCTTTTCAGTAAGAATTTGTATTTATTTAAACGCAATTTTCATACCTCATTTGTTATTTTAACTATAACAACAAAACAAATAACCTAGAATAAGTTTTTATAGATCTAATTGGGATACTTTATATCGACTCGTTCTTCAATTTTAATTGTTGTTACTTTATACATCTTTAACCTAAATAATTTGCTAAAATTAGAAACTAAGTGTTATATGAAACCGTGTTTATATTAGCTATAGATGCCGTTGTTGGAAAATTGTGTTTGAGGAAAATGTTTTTCGCCTAACTTCTTGAGATTGTTACAAGATATTTTTATCTTAATATCATCCTTAATACATACAAACAAATTATATTTGAGATAAAAATATAAAAAAACAAATAGACACATTTTTTCTTTCATTAATTAATTAGTTAGTAACTATGCTTGATAATCATAGGACAAGAGCTTAATTTTTTTTTTTTGGTTTAGGTGAAAAAAGAAGAAAATTAAATGAAAATCTATTGAAGTTTATATATAGATCTAATTTGTTACCTTTTGACAATCATATAAAAACAAGCTTATATTTGAAGAGTCTGGTGAGCTTGTTGGTTTGGTATAAAAGACTACCCTTTTTCTAACCATATCTCATATATTCTTTAGTATTAAATTTTACTAACTTTTATAAAAAACGATAAAGTATTTCATAAAAATATTTCATGATATAAACTGTAGTTTCAACGGGTAAAATAAATTATCATTTTTAATCGAAAACGTGAATATATAGTTTACTTGTCTTACGGAATATGAATCGATATTAGGTCATCAAATATCTTTATATATATGTGTCTATTTCATTACACCTTGAGAAAGACAAAATGTATTTCCAAAATATACGAAACAAGATCAATAACCTAGAATATATAACATCACTCTTCTATTCTTCTCTTCATCTTTGACTCCTACTATACAAAATAAGAATTATATATTAAACCCTATTTAAGACTTTGAGTAAACAAAGAGAATATGAACAATAGTTTACTTTGACTAAAATTTTCTTTTGGATCTTAAAATTCTTGGTTATATATCATTAGTTTTTGATATGTTGATGCAAACATAGAATAATACAATAAATTGCTTTCGTATATTATTATAATTCATAATTACCTTTTTTATACAATTGGGGACACTAGCTAGAGTAGTTAATAGTTATGCATTATCTCCTAACTCTTTAACTTATCTAATTGTTTGCATTCTATCATGATGTCAATTAATCTCCTTGCCTATCCCACCAAAAATAATACAAATTTTTTCTAATTTTAAAATAGCCTTAATTTTACCAACTATATCTGATGAATAATTACCAAATTATCCTTTTAAAGGAAACTACAAAAAACCCTTTTTTTGCAAATTCTTCCTTCATCATATATACAAACTATACATAATATATATATATATATATATATATATATAAGAGAAGAATAAGAAGGTGTCATTGTTTGAAAATGCAGGCTGTAAATTAAATAGCACAAGACACCAAGTCTTAGTGTTGCTATGTCACTCTTGTGGTTGTCACTTAATGCTATCTCTTAATTCCCACCAAATTGGTCGTTGCTCTTTCCATGCCTCGACAAATTCAGCCGTAACTAAACATTTATTTCTTTCATTAATCCCTCAAATCTATACATACACATTATATATATATACACACCAACATATGTATGTATATATATATTATATACACATATGTTACTAGGTTTTGGAGTTACGTATACATTTACAAATTAACAAGAAGATATTCAAAATTTGAAGCATTTGAATAAGACTTCAATTGTTTTATAAATATTTTATCGATTGAACCCTTATTTTAATTGTGAGGTGCATTTATTTGGCTATATTGTAATTGCTTATATAATTGGGTGAATTAATTGTTACATACTCATTGCCTATGCATGTTCATTTAGATAAAGTTGAAATGGAATTCATTAATTAATCTCTTGTAATTACTATATGCTGATGATTTGATTGTAATTTATGTGTTATCAATGAATAGGACCATATAACTTAACTTGCATTAATTAATGTACATTAATGAATTTCAGGGTTATATTTAATTCAAATTATATTGATTTAGGTCTATTTATCGATAAATATCATGAAACCTACTTCTCATCAAATGACACAAATACCCTTCCATGATGTGACCACCCCCACCCCACCTAGCATGTAAAATCGAATAATATAATCTTCTCTGAATTATTTTTTCAATGAAGAATATATTAATAATAATAAAGATCAGAAACTAGTCAAATATTTTTTGAAATGCCTGATCTTTAGCCAACATGGTTCATGGTTACGTGGTGTAATATATATATATATATATATCATATATATATATATATATATATAGAAATGAAAATATGTTGTGCTTGGAAGAATATAAATATGGACTGAATATATAGTATTTAATTTTATTTAAATTCTTTAATCGTGACAGCCAAACAGGACCTGACGAAGGTATGTTTGTCTGCAAGTGATTAAAAAGATACGAAATGAGAGAGGGTGGGTGGGTAGGGGGTGGGGGGTGACCCTCCAGGCGGTGGACCCGATCCATCGCCGAATATGGACACAATATGGGACGTCGGCTCATGATATATATATATATATATATATGTATTTATATATGTATATGTGTATGTATATATATGTATATGTGTGTATATGAGATGTATGAAGGTGTCTTCCATGGATGTGTCTATGCATATTGTTTCTGAATTTTCATTCAAGTTATTAATGGAAGAGTTCCTAAAGAGTAAAATCGAATTGTGTATTTCTATAATTAAATAAATAAAAAAAACCAATAATGTAGTATTTATATAGAGAGACGGATGTAGGATTATTATTGGGGTTGATGTCGAAAATTTTTAGATGGATCGGGTTTAATAAAACCGGCTCATGAAATATCGTTGAATGTCATCTTCTCTTTTTATCCAATGTGTTTGGTGTTATCGGTTTCAATCGACAAGGGAAAATGTAAAAATTAGGGGTAAAAAAATCTTGATATATCTAGGGGTAAAAAAAAATTATAGGTATAAATGCCAAAAAATAAAAAAAAATACTTGATATCTTTAAATTTTTTAAGAAAAAGTTTTGAAAATAAAAAAAATTAGGGTTTCTTTTTTCTCTTAGTTGAGTCCTCCTGGCTTCATCCTTCTCTATTATTATTAAAAAACTGTTTGTCAAATTAAAATATGTCTATTGTTGCAAGTTACAATGCAAGAATTGGTGTAGTTTGCATGATTATAATAGTAAAATTGAATTGAAGCTAGGGTTAATCACAATTTTTTTCTTATTGTTTTTGTAATTTCTAAAATGTGACTCTTGAAGTAGGTACACATAATTTATTTTCACAGATTTATTTTAAAATCTATCAAAAATTCCTCCAAGAATAAAAACACTGTAGTTTTTAAATTTTAATTTTTTTTTTTGAAAAAACAGATAGACAAATGCAATGGATATGTGTTTGTGTCTGTGGAGGACACCAAACACTACATAGAAGAGAGAGAAATAAGAGAGAGAAAGACCCTAATTCTAATTTCTAACATCTTTTTCGAAAATTTCATTTCACTGAAAGCAAGAAAAACACATTAGAAACAACATTAAAAGTATCACATCACAGCTTATAATTTGCCATCCATGGCTTCCTTACTTTCTCTCTCCTCCTCCCCCTCTCTCTCTCCTCTTCATCTCAGTTGTTTCATTACTTGTTAGCTGTTAAGTGCTAATTAACACAATCATCTCATCAATTTCTTGATTTGTATGTTCAAGTTGTTACAATCTGGAATTATGAGGTTGAATTATTGATGAAAACAGCTGAATTTGCAAGTGGGGTTTCTAAATCTTGAATTTCTGAAGATTTAGATTGATAATCTTTAAGGGTTTTCAAATTTTTTGTGTTAATTTTACAGTAGCACAACAATGGCAGCTTCATCTTCATCATCAGCTTTTCTGGCTATGAGAGATGAAAATGAGAATCAATTTCAGCTTCAACAGCAACAGGTTTTGTCTACACAAACAGCTCAACCACAGGCATCATCAAAGAAGAGAAGAAATCAACCTGGAAATCCAAGCAAGTTTATTTTATTTTTTTTGTAAAAAAAAAACCCTTAATTTAATCTGCATGAAATAACACATGAATCCTGTGTTTTGAATTTTATTCAAAGCCCTTTTCATCTTTTTTGCTTTCCCAAGAAAAACTTTAACTGAAAAGTCATGTAGAGATGGAATGGAATCTTCAAAACAGAAATAAGCCACCTTTTTTTTAATTTTCTCAGTTTAATTTTGTCATTTATACACAATAATTTATTCAAATTTTCGATTTCGATTTTTGTATTTTCTTACAGATCCAGATGCTGAGGTTATAGCACTATCTCCCAAGACCCTAATGGCTACAAACAGGTTTGTATGTGAAGTTTGCAACAAAGGGTTTCAAAGAGAGCAAAATCTTCAGCTTCATAGAAGAGGACACAATTTGCCATGGAAATTAAAACAAAAAACGACGAAAGAAATTAGACGAAAGGTTTATCTTTGTCCCGAGCCCACCTGCGTACACCACGACCCGGCCCGAGCCCTGGGAGATTTAACTGGAATTAAGAAGCATTTTTCAAGAAAACATGGAGAAAAAAAGTATAAATGTGAAAAGTGTTCTAAGAAATATGCTGTTCAATCTGATTGGAAAGCTCATGCCAAGACTTGTGGTACCAGGGAGTATAGATGTGACTGTGGCACTCTTTTCTCCAGGTATGTTACTATAAGTTAATTATAACCCTTTAATTTAGTTTAATTAGTTGAATTTTTTTTAAATGATTTATTTCATTGGGATTGAGAGAAATGAGGAAGAAAATCTAAAAAAAAAAATATTGGGTTTTTTAGGGCTTAGATTTATTTTCTGAGTGATAAGTGCAGGTGAAAAAGTTTTCTCACTGGGGCATGGAAAAATTCCTGGTTTTTCTACAGTTTGCACAAATTATGGCCCTTCTCTCTCCTCTTTCTCTCTCTCTCATAGACACAAAAACACACATGAATTCCATTTTTCTTGGTTTTGGGATTTTGTAAGATATATATATATATATATATATTTGATATTTCGTTTTGTTCTTTGGATGTTTGCCTGTCAAGAAAAATGACACCACGTGAATTATCTCCAGAAAAATGCCATCATCTGTTAAGGGTTTTTTGTTTCCAATCTCTCTCTCTCTCTCCTAAAATTCTATATAAAATCAATCTGTTATAAATTATTGGATTATATATAAATCATTGGATTATAAATTCTCGAAACATCGATCTTGATTCAGCGATTCACGTGGTGATGATATAGATCATAGAAGCCAATATGTAATAATAATTATTAGAATACTTGTTCTTTTGTGGGTTGGATAGATGTGTTCATCAGGTCTGTACTTGTTGCAGGTATCCATTTTCATGTGTCCAAAAAATCCAATTCATCCAATACTCATATTATTCCTTTTCCATCTCTCAATTATATGGACTACTGTATCTCCATTTTCTCTATCTTGGACCTATTTTTTTACCCTAAAAGTCCATTTCATATTGATTTTTCTTATCTCAATTTTATCATATATTTCTTGTTTCGTTTTAAATCGGAAATTTCCAATTGCCCGCTCGGGGCTAGAGTTAGGCATACAAAAAGCTCGATCTTTGTGTATCCAAAACGTATATACATTCTAGAGTAAGATAAGTAACATCGGATCCTATATGTTCTTTTTAATTTTTCGTATCATAGTTAATGTATTTATTAATGAAACTTCGATAATCATATGTAGAATTATGTCCCTCTTTTGCATTGTGTTACATTTCTAAGGGGTACATGATGGAATATTAGAATTAGATAAATTATTCCACCTAACATCCTCAATTATATGTCTTGTCTTCTTTCCCTGATATCTCTAAAACTATTCCACCAACTTGATTCTATTTCTATAAGGATTCCCTTGCTCAGGGTTACATAACAAAAATGTAAAAATATTATAATTTTGATCAACACATAGCTAGTTGTAGGGCTACATTTGATTGCCATAACCTCATTTCCCTTCAAATTTATCTGAAAAATAGTTCACATGATTGTCCAATTCAAAAACGACTTCATTATGTTAGTTACCCGATCCTAATGAGCCCGATGACATGTTTTCTAATATCCCATTATAATCTCCTAAATATATGTTTTCGATAATCATCATGGAATTAACTTCAGATTACACATTTTTTGCTTCATATTTTGTATGAATATATGAATCTCAGAACATAAAAGCATATGTTGTTTAATGGATCAAGTTGATAACTTGTGTCCTTGTAAATACAAATATTTAATGATACAAATGTGTTTCAATATATATACATAAGATATCAATTTCATATTAGACATTTTTTGCTTCATGTATTGTGTGTTGTTTTAATGAACCAAGTTTGAATATATATATATATATATAAGATATCAATTTCAAAACTGCTTATTTAAATCAATAAAATTTGATAAAAATTGCAAACTTTTAATCTTTAATCGAATCGACTTCTCGCAGGCGAGACAGTTTCATCACCCATCGAGCCTTTTGCGACGCGTTAGCACAAGAGAGTGCTCGAAACCTCAATAATCCACCTTCATTGAGCAGCCATCTATTAGGCCTCTCCCAAATGTCAACTACTTCACAGACCAATCAGACATTGCCAAGTCATCACGAGATGCTCCGTTTGGGAAGTGGGGCCCGGTCCGGTCAGCAGTTCGATCAAACCCTACTTGGCTCGGGATTCCGGCCACCTGGCCGGAGCATGCCGCCACCTTCTCCGGCGTTGTTCAGTATGACAGGCAATGAAGAAAACCAGCAGCAATCTCCACATGGGCTTTTTCAAAACAAGTCATCATCATTTCATGGGCTAATGCAGCTCCAAATGAATAATGCAAATGGCTCGTCTTCTTCGACAGGCGGTCTGTTTAACCTCGGGTTCTTCCCCAACAGTGGCGGCACCGCCAATGGCGTCGCCGGGAACCACCATTCCGGTGGTGGCGGAGGAGAAGACTCCACCCTCTTCTCATCAGGTACAATTGTCACTCATGTTAATGTGTAATCACTATTTGGTTGAAAGTTGAAACATAGGTTTTCAATCCCAAGAATATGTACTATATGTACCTTGGTGTTAGCTACAAAATATAAAGGAAATAACTTTTTGTATTAAGAATAATATTTCAAATAGTATATTTCAAAATAGTAAAACCACACAAATTTTTTATTTTTGTTGATAAAAATCATATCATAATCTTCAAAAGGATCACATTTTAACGTGTGTGATAGAATCTCAACAAAAATATAAAATTGTGTAAAAATGAGCGTAATTCAGGTAAAAAAGTGTAAAAAAAAAAGTTAATTTACAAAAAATACAAAAACCCAAAAATTTGGATGGATTAATATCATTTCCCCAAAAAATCATTATCATTACATGTCTATGAATTTTCAATTCTTTACTAAAACAAAATGAATACTTTATTCATCTTACCCCTTAATATTTGCTATTATCAAGATTGTTTTTCTTATACAATGAAATGTAATTAGCTGCATTTGTTTCCTTTCTCTCTCTCTCACACACACATATATATATATATATACATGTTCTTATCTCATCTTTGATATAAACCCTAACTTCTTCTCATTCTCAGGTAACCTCATGAGTGTTCCAATCCCATCCCTCTACAGCACATCCCATCCCATTCAACCCCAAACCTCCACACACATGTCTGCAACAGCCCTCCTCCAGAAAGCCGCCCAACTGGGCTCATCTTCCACCACCCCAGGCGGTGGTGCCGCCTCATCCCTCCTCAAAACCTTCACAAAACCCGAAAACTCAGCCCTCTTTGGAACACCCATGTACGGTGAAAACACCATGCATGACTTGGTGACCTCCATTAATGGTGGTAACTCATCTTCCATATTCGGTGGCACATATAACAACAACAACAATCAGAACGAACATCATCATGAGATTGATCATGAGTATACAAGATTCAGTTCTGCAGGTTTTAGCGGCTTGGATCAAGCTGGTAGATTGACAAGAGACTTTCTTGGGGTTGGTGAGATTGTGAGGAGTGTGAGAGAGCAATGTGTTGATCATATGGGCTCGATTATCGATTCGCATGGCAAGAGTAATGCATCACAGAGCCAGGGTTTTGGAGAAAAGGGTTTTCAGTGAATTTGCTTGGAGGGTTTTGGTTGCATGAGGAAAGCAAAATCATTGGATTAAAGGTATGATGATTTATATATATATAGTTGCTTTGTTATATTTCTTATGTTTATATAGTTTATTTTTAGATTCTTATATATATTTATACATCATATATCTTATGTTATCTAGCTTTGCAGATGGCCCTTATGTCGATGATCACTGTGTAGAATGGCATTTTTGTCCTTGATAAAATCACTAAATTGAAAACTAAATTTGTTGTTTATATAGGGAATGTCTTTGTTCCTCTTTTAACTAACAATATTTTTAAGATTTTAATTTTAATTATGAAAAGCTAATCTAATTTCATGTTTAGGGATTAGGCCTAATTAACAGAAATTTCTTAGAGATTCAAAAAAAACAAAATTTTGCTTTGTGTGTCTTGTTTAGAGATAAGGGCACAAATGTCATTCTACCTCAAATCGATCTTGACTCTAGCAATCATTCATAATAGAAATTAGAGAAAATATACTGCAGACCTCACGGGTTTTTGTTTTCCATACGTAGGTGTGCTATCTATACATGTGTATATATATATACATACACAAAATGCCCAATATTTTTTATATGCTAAATTTTAGGTAAATACAATTTTTAATGTTAATAAGATTGAGCAACACATTTTTTATTTATTTTTTAACTGAGACACACATGCAGCACCATTTTCAATTTTTTTAAATTACATTTGAAATAGATTGTTGAAATGATTTTGGATTAAATTTTAGAAGTATTTATTCTTATTTTTTATTAAAAAAATTTATGCTTGCCAAATCTTATGATCCTTCATTGTCCCAACAAGTTCCATATGATAACATGGGCAATCATGACTTTCATTGCAGGAAGGAAAATGCAACTTGATTGAGGACTATGCTTTTGTCTCTTCTACATGGAGCCAAGTTAGAAGAATATGTTCTTTTGGTCCTAACATATATTGTTAGGTAAACTTCAAGATTGTGATAGGACAAAAAACTTGTTACTTTTAAGTTTCTAGTGTGGATTCTTTCTTTCTTTTTTTTTCTTTTTTTATCGGGTTTTGATGAAGTATCGAAAAACCAAACTGGAGGCTACATTGTAAGTGAGATTGGTAAAGAGTAATAGATTTTTGAAGACTAAGATTTTGGGTTATAGCATTAGTTTATCAGCCTTCTCAACATATGATGAGCTTAATTGTCGATCTTTTATTTGGTCGTTTAATTAGTTCTCACCGTAGTTTTATCATAGGTGGAATGGAACTAGAGACGCTTGCTCGTGGTAGCCTTAATTTGCTTCTGCATGAAAAATTTTAGTTCATAAAGTGAATACCGCTTATGGGATATATATGTATATATATAATATATATATATATATGTGTGTTTGTGTGTTTGATTGTATTCTCTTTTTGAGAAATGAGACGAGAAAGTTAGGATGAAAACTCAAAAACCTCTCCCACGCACGCCACCACCCAAAAACGACTACCAAATGTAAAGCTCGATTGTATGTGTTAGATAATATCTACGATTAGATTAGATTATAACGTATCGTATCATATTTTTTATCACTAGTAGTTATTTAGGTTTATCTTATTTCCATGTCTATATCGTAGGTCATGATTTCATTAAATTATATTGTAACTCTATTATACCCTTCTATTATCAATAATATAATTCACGGAGTTTCATATTATTAATCAGTATGTACAAAATGCTACCTTTAGGGTTTAAGCTTGAGATAAAGGCACATAGATTGTCTCACTCCTATGCCTATTAGCCAAATGCTTCATGTGATGTGCTAATTGACTCAACTATAACTTGAGTGTTGTTGAATATGCATCCTCTCTTGTAATAGTTCTTCACCTCAAACTATTATATATCCAAGTGAGGGCCAAAAAAATGAGTTATTTTTGTAGGCATATGATAAAAGAAGGGTTCATTAAGGAACAACTATAAGGAAAAGTAGGTGTTATATCACCATCCAACAATTGCAAGCCAATGAACTCAATGCCTAGAAGAAACCCTACATATTCACCTTAGGTATATATATACTTGAGGATATCGATAACTCTTTTATTTTTGTAAAATTCGTCCTCTAAGTTAACATTATTTTGGATTTAACCCTCTTTGTTGGTCATTCACAATTTTAGTCCCTTAACTTGAAACTTTACCGCATTTTCGTCTCTTAGGTCTCAGGAATTTACAAAAAATTAGTCCATTTGCTTACCTACCTAGCAAAAATAGCAAAAATGTTTACCCATATTTACTTGGTGTCCAAAATGGTATCAAAGTCATAGCGTATGTTTATTTTGTTTTGAATCCAATTTGGGCCAAAAATTTGGCCAAATTTTGTTTGGTGGGAAGATTATGGACCAAGGAAAAATAGCAATTCTTGGCCAATTTTGATTTTGGCTCTAAAATAAAATTATTTTGTATGTTCTTCTTGTCTAATAAGTGCACATCATTTGTCACATCTCTCAGTAAGACTCTCCCTCCTCTCATCATCTAAGCATTTTTTATAATTATTTTACATTTTCAAACACTTGATATTATCTCTATACATAATTACATACTCCAACAATCCGATTACAGATAATAATTATTTTGCTATTAAATGAGAATATCTAAACTTTTAATAAATGTTTGAACAATAAATTTTTAATGTCCATTAATTAATAAACAACAATTAGACTTTAATCATAGAGTTTAATTTAAAAAACATTGGCTACATGAAACAATATATTGCGTTGAATTGTTCAAAAGGAAGAGTACTTCTATATTATTTATATGGCATAATGTTTAAACGCACTTCAAATATATGAAAAAATAGAAAATTGTAATAGTCATATATTATTTAATTACAATTTAACACGTCTAAAAATAATTATTTGATAGTATTCTATATTTCGGTAAGTTTCTTAACATTCATATGGATAAAAATAAATTTCTTATATTTGTATAGTATATTTATATAATAAATATGTAATAATTTATTTCTATACATCAATAAAAATGTATAATATATATGAATATCAACTATTATTACATACATATATATAAATATTTGTGAATGAATAATAATTATTACAATCTTAATATTATATTATATTTTTTAATCACTAACAAATAGAAGTTTACATGATTTGACTGCAGCAGTAACTATGTTCCCTTTGGAAATAAAAATAAATACTATTTCACCAAAAAATTTACCCAAAAAGCAACTATCAAAATAAAACCAAACACAATTTCACAAAATATGGACGTGTTTAGGGGTGGCAAGTTAGACCCAAAACTATGGGTCCAACCCGACCCAATTTGTTTTGGGTTTGGATGGATCTTAAAAAAAAGAATTATGGTTCTAATTGGTTTTGTATTTATTGGATTTTCAAGACCTTGGTTTCTTATGGTTTTTGATTGGGTCCAAATTGGTTCCAATAATGGGCCTATTTTGGTTCCTAAATGGATCCAATTAAAAAGAGAGAAATAATTCTCCATTTTTTCTTTCTTAGACCCAATTGGTTTTCTTTATTTAAAATTTCACTTGTAGAGAATATGTGATTGCTTAAGAACTAAACTCATACTTGTTTTAGTCATTTAAACTTATACTTTAAATAAATTTTTATAATAAGATCAAAAAATTATTTTATATTATTTTTAGTCATTTGAACTTATACTTTATATAAATTTTTATAATAAGATCAAAAAATTATTTTATATTATTTTTAGTCATTTGAGCTTTTTTATTTTTTAATATATATTTTATTTTTATTATTATATTAATAAATATATATTAAATAATTAATAAATATATATTAAATAATTAAAAATAAATAAAAATATTTGGCTCGGCTCGAGCTCGAACCCATGCTCGCGATCGCCCATGCTCGTGAGCTCGAGTCCGAGCTCGAAAATTTTGGGCTCGGCTCGAGTTCGAGCTCGCGAGCTTGGGCTCGGCTCGAGCTCGAACCCATGCTCACGAGCTCGAGTTCGAGCTCGAAAATTTTGGGCTCGGCTCGAGTTCGGGCTCGAGCTCGCGAGCTTGGGCTCGGCTCGAATCCATGCTCACGAGCTCGAGCCTGAGCTCGAAAATTTTGGGCTCGACGAGTTCGAAAAAAATGTCAAGCTCGGCTCGTTTACACCTCTATTCTGAACCGACTAACTTTCAAATAGTAACATAAATTATAACTTAGTATCAATTAATATATATTTAATTTCTATAACCGAAAAAAAATATTATATTTTTAATTTTTGTAAACGAAAAAAAAATTTATGTAATAATTTCTCTACATTAATTTTTTCGTTATAAATTAAAATACATTAGTTAATAATATATTTTACATATAAATTATTACATTAGTATAATATGATTGAAATTTTTATAAGAAAATTATAAAAATATAATGTAATAAGTTAGTTAGTCAACAAGAAAAAAAAATTTGTTTGCATTATATTGGATTAGTTGGTGAACAAGAAAAAAAGATTAGTGATTAGCATACAAATGTTTGCATTATGTTGGATCCATAAGTCACCAACTCACTAATTGGGTCTATTATGGTTCTGTAATGGTTCTTTTTGTATAAAAACCATTTGGAACCAATCAAAACCAATAAGGACCCAATTCATATTGAAAAGACATTTTGGTTTCTTGTTGGTTCCAAATTATCTTTTTTACAAACCCAATTCGACCCAACCCAAATCCGATCCGATCCACCCATTTGCCACCCCTAGACGTGTTACAGAAAAATTCTTAGCAACAATTCTCACCAAAATAACCTACAAAAAGGCACAACAAATAATCACTTTAAGAAATAGATGGAAATATATTCATCATTATGTTATTACTATCTTTTTATTGTTCATTGGCTTTTACAATATTTTTTTTACTTCTCCCACATTTATAATAATTCAATTTATAAAAGAAAAGGTGCAATCAACAGTTTAAGGAAACCAACAAGAATGAAACAAATCTCAACGGATTCAAAAGAGATTTCAAATAAATTTATTTGAAAAAATTGTATTATTTTTTAGGTTTTAATTTACACTAAATTGAGTTATTTAATATACTCACTCGTCGCTCTCATGTTAGTTAATATTTAATTTTTCAAATACTTTAATTTATTAAACATTATTTCACTTAATTAAATTAATTTATATTTTTAAATTCAACTACCCTTTCTAAATTAAAAACCATTTATACATATAAATTCTTCAAAAGATGATACGATGTTGCATGTGTCATTTACTAGATTAGACATAACACATATTAAAATATTTATATATGTGAATTAAACACGTTAAATATCTAAATATTTGAAATACAAAAAATGGAACAGGAATAATGTAGTAAAAAACTCATTACCTAACTTAGGCATTAATCAACGGGATGAGATCTCCTATTGCAAAATGGTGTTTCAATCTCCTATTGCAATCACGGATGGAAGCCACGTGTAAAACTAACAAATTCTTTATAATAGACAATAAAATCCTATTAAACTCTATATGGAAAGAGCAATATTTGCTGAAATTGATATTAGATTAAGGAAAGTCAAAAAATCACAAGGAAAATTGAAAAACGGAAAGGTTTGATTGTTTTTTTAAAGGAATGAGAGATTTTGAAATTAAATCCATTACAAACTATAATAATGATAGTAACGAATTAAAATTTTATAATAATGTTTAGACCAAGATCCGAACCTGATCACATCTTATTATTTAATTGATAAAGTTTTATACAATTAAAATAAAATTTGGATACAATTACTTTAATCAAAGCACAGCATACATAATATATTTATATATGTAATACATATATAATTATTATATATATAATAAAGATGGACAAAGTGAAAAATCTCTAACAGCAAAACTGAGTGGGTAAAAAGAGGAAATTGAATATGAAGTAAAAAGCAGATAGCTACATATAATTTTCATTTCTTTGTAAGTTCTCTATAATTTTAATTCAGTAAAATTTTAGTTTCAAAATTCTATGTTAATGTTTTTTTCTCTCTCTGCAAATACGTAAGAGTATGACCAGTTAGTTGACTTGTTTAATGATTTTTTAATTTTGATTTTTTGACTTTCCTTAATCCAATATTAATTTCAGCAAATATTGATCTTTCCATATATAGTTTAATAGGATTTTATTCTCTATTATAAAAAATTTGTTAATTTTACACGTGGCTTCCATCCGTGATTGCAATAGGAGATTGAAACACCATTTTGCAATAGGAAATCTCATCCCTTAATCAACAGAGTATTATATTAGCAACTATACTGAAATATGACAAGTGTATTAATTATCCATTAAACCTACCTAATGGTCAAAAAAAGACTTTTTAAATTATGACTTTTCTTCATGTACTTGTTCATTAAGTCCATGTACAGTATAACATCCATAAATTTCATTACATAAAATCTATATCTATATATATATATATATAAGTTAAGCATCTAAAATCTAATAAATTGATTATATGGAGAGTTCATCAATAATATTTGTATGGCTAATTACAATTATAAGTTTTAGTGCTAATTCTGCTTATTCTTCTGATATAATCAGACGTAATCTTCTAGCCAATGGCCTTGCCTCCACTCCTCCAATGGGGTATCCATTTTATTTACTTTTTCTTATTATTTCTACTCATTTATTACTATTTAGTTTTAATTTTGTGCCTCCATCTTCGAGCACGAAGATTAATAATGGCCATTTGTGTTGACTTTTTATTTTAATTTTTTTAAAATTATTTTGCAGGTGGAATAGTTGGAATCATTTCAACTGTATGATTGATGAGAAAATCATTAAAGAAACAGGTAATTTTGATTTTCTTTTCACTAATTTGTTCAATAATTTCTGTAAATATTTGTTGAAAATTCTTCAATTTGTTTGTCAGCTGATGCTTTAATCTCAACTGGTCTTGCTAACCTAGGATACAAATATGTCAATATTGGTACCCTTTTTTTCCCCTCATCTTTACATTTACACTGCACAATTATCTGATTTAGAAACTTAATTTTAATTTTGCTTTTTAGATGATTGCTGGGCTGAAATTAATCGAGACGACAAGGTTCGTTTTTTTTTTTTTTTTTCATAATGTTGAGAAATAAATGATGGTATTTATTTGGTTTATTATTTTTGATGAAAAATTGAATTTCAGGGTAATTTAGTGCCTAAAAGCTCGAGTTTTCCTACGGGTATTAAGGCGTTGGCCGATTATGTTCACAGCAAGGGACTAATGCTGGGGATATACTCAGATGCAGGGTATTTTGACTCTTAGTAATCACATTGTTTTAGGTAGAAATATAAGGGTGTGTTTGAATTGAGTGATTTGGATTTGGGAAGGGGATTTGGAGGGAGGATTTGAAATGACATCTAAAATGGATTCATTTGAAATCCACTGTAGTTATGGAGAAAACAAGTCAAAATAAATGACAAGGGATTTGAAATCCATCGTAACATGAATTCATCCAAAGGATCTTAAATGTATTTGTCGATGAATTTGAAATCCATAGATTTCAAATCCTTCAATCCAAACACACCCTAAGTGATTATTGTTGATGCATAAGCTATATTTACTTTGCAGATATTATACTTGTAGTAAAAACATGCCTGGTTCACTTGGGCACGAGGAACACGACGCCAAAACGTTTGCTTCGTGGGTAAGAACAGGGTTGAAAATTACTCGAGCCAAGCTGAACGCATAGGTGTTGAAGCTTGTTTGAATTACAATCGAGCTTCGAAAGTTGTGTTTGAGCTTGGTTTGATTGTTCATCGAGTCGAGCTCAAACGAGCTTTAATTGAGCCGATCACGAGTCGAGCTCGAGTAGTTTGAATATTTTGTTAGTTTTTGCTAATCGAGCCCAAAATTTATCGAACAGAAAAAGTAGTTCAAGCTTGGTTTAGTAAATTATCGAACCGAGCTTTTAGCGATCCAGCATGAGTCGAGTACCGAGTAGATTGGTTCAATTTTCACCCCTAACAGTGTGTGGTTGTTTCTTAATAGGAATATGCCTTATGGGTTTGTATTTGGATAAAGGGTTTTGAAATCTATGAATTTTTTTAAATTCTTCGATAAATTCATTGAGTTTGTTTGTATTAGTTAGTTGCTGTGATTTGGCAAAGAGATTGACCTGTGTTTTGAATAACTGTGGTACCTAATTTGAAGTCATTTGAAATCCTTCCAAAGGGCTCTCGTCAAATACAAATTTCTCCATTCAAACGAACGTAATAGAATGTCATTTTAAAACAAAAACAGACTTAAAAATCTTTCATTTGATTATAGAAAAAAATTTGAATTCTTTAGTAACTTGGTCTTCTTACAGGGCATAGATTATTTGAAGTATGATAACTGTTTCACGGATAAATCAAAGCCAACTATTCGGTAAACTAAAAACTCTTACTATACTTTTAACATATTCTTTTAATTCTTTATTCGATTTTCGATTCTCGTTTATGCAGATATCCTATTATGACGAAAGCTCTAATGAACACGGACCGGCCTATTTTCTTCTCGCTATGTGAATGGTAATTCGAATGGCATTTTAAATTGTTTGTTCTTCGTCTCTCGTTTAACGCTTTTTGTGCACTTGAAACAGGGGAGATTTACATCCAGCCTTGTGGGCTAGTAAATTAGGAAATAGTTGGAGAACTACTAATGATATTGAAGATAAATGGGAAAGGTATTGATAATATATATATATATATATATATTCCAATTAATTAAGGGTGCGTTTGGATTGAAGGAACAAATCCATGAAGTTCGTTTGGATGTATCCAAGTTATAATGTATTTCAAATCACTCGACATTCACTTTGAGCTATTTTGTCCATAACTACGGAAGATTTCAAATGACTCAATTTTAGGTGTCATTTCAAATCCTTCCTCCAAATCCAAATCACTCAATCCAAACGCACCCTAAGAATAATCGACGAGTTCTAAATTTATTGAAAAGTTGAAAAATTGACTATAATCTACATTTTTCATTCTACAACAGCATGATCTCTAGAGCAGACCAGAACGAAGTTTACGCAGAGTATGCAAGGCCCGGTGGATGGAACGGTTAGTATTCACCATACGTCGTTTAAAAACGTTAAATTTGATGAAAAAAAAAGTTTCATTTTTTATGGTTTATTTAGACGAAAATCAAATGCCCTTTTTGTCGATAGATCCTGATATGCTTGAGATTGGAAATGGAGGAATGACGAAAGACGAATACATAGTCCATTTTAGTATATGGGCAATTTCTAAGGTCTCTTTTTTGACATAGAAAATGCTTTTTATAGAACTATGTTGTTTATATTTTTACCTATGTTTTATAATTGCTATCTTGATTTTCAGGCTCCACTCCTCATTGGTTGTGATGTGAGAAATATAAGTCAAGAAACTATGGAAATTATAAGCAATAACGAAGTGATCGCCATTAACCAAGGTAACAATGATATCATCAACCGATGCTTCTTAACCTCGTTAAATGACAAATTTGTAATTCTGAAAATTAAAAACACAAAAATGGTGACAAATGAATTTATATTGATTAAAATAAAATTGGAGTACAAATCCCAAGTCTATTCCTCTGATTTTTCCTTCGAAAATATACATTTGAACGTTGAATTTGATTTTACTTCTTTGATCTTCTCCAAAGCTAATTTGAATATTTATAACGTTAATATGAGGGCGTGACAGCTTAATCTCGTATCAAATGTGCGATTTGTTGTATGGAAGTTGACAGCTTGAATGTCAACTTGTAACTTTGATCTTCTTTGAACTTGATTTGAACTTCCATAACGTTACTTTTTAGGTTTAGCACTGTAATTAAGAATCAAATGCTATAATTTATGAACTTTTTCACGAACACGTCGATATTCACCATAGGCGTCTTGAATCTTCTCGAATTCAATTCAAAGAACTTTTGTAGAGAGAATTTGGAGATATTCATCTTTTCTAGCTTGATTGAACTTTGTCTTCATTATGAGCTCTCAAAGACCTATTTATACTTGTAGGATGAAGGAGTTATAACTTATTTGAACACTTTCGATAATTATCTCTTCAGTTTTGTATTTCTTAAAAGATAATATCACTAAATTTGGAGTCATTTGATTAGCTAGCTTATGTAAAAGACCTCATGTGGCACAATTTGATTGGTTGTTGACTTTTTAACTGCAAGACAAAATCTGATTATCTTCAAAACTATTTTTGCCCGATTCAACATGGGCAGATAAGCTCGGTGTTCAAGCTAAAAAGGTTAGGATGGAAGGTAACCTCGAGGTAAATAGTCCTAATCGACACACTCGTTTTGTGATATATATTCGATCTCATATCGTGATGACACATAAAGGTGTGTTTGTTTGAATAGGTGTGGGCAGGGCCTCTATCGAAATACAGAGTAGCGTTAGTGCTGCTAAACCGAAGCCCCAAACGAGCTCTCATGACAGCTTATTGGGACGATATCGGCATCCCTCCAAATTCTACTGTAATTGCAAGAGACCTTTGGGAGGTAAGTAACAATTGTTAGATAATATTTAGATTAGTTTAGATTATACCGAATTGTATCTTTTATAATCTTGTAGTTATTTAGTTTTATCTTATTCCATGTTTATAGGTAGATTACGATTTCATTAGATTCTATTGTAACTCTATTTATACCCTTCAATTATCAATAATATAATTCACGAGGTTTCATATTATTGAACATAAATGATAATGGTTTTTGCACCAACTCATTCTCTTACAAGTTTTTTAGCCCGTCTTTTTTTCGGGTTGTGGGCCCCGCCATCAGCTAATTTTCTTACAAGTCGTCATTTTTTTTCGGGTTGTGGGGGCCACTCGATCGTGTGGGCCCCACGACCGGCTAAGAGTCGGTTTTTTGACCGTCTTTTTATGAATCATGTGTTATATATGCATCTAGCAAACTGCAACTCATTTTCTTACAAGTTTAGCCTGTCTTTTGTCGGGTTGTGGGCCCCGCCACCAGCTAATATTTTCTTACAAGTCGTCATTTTTCTTCCGGGTTGTGGGGGCCACGAAATTCGATATGTTTGATCGTGTGGGCCCCACGACCGGCTAAGAGTCAATTTCTTGACCGTCTTTTTTGTGAATCGTGTGTTGTATGTGCATCTAGTTTTGGCTCGAGTGCAATGCACGTGTTGTGAAATGGAATTGAAAAATTTATTATTTTTGGTTATTTGGCACAGCATGAGAACCTGAGGGAAAGACTTGTAGGAAGTTTATCAGCTGAAGTGGATGGCCATGCTTGCAAGATGTATGTATTGAAACCAATTGCCTGAGGATTTCTTGATTTGGGATAACAATAATTATAAAAAGGTTGTTTTGCCTATTTGAAGATGTAATTTGTGTTCTTAATTATCCAAATGTCTTGTCAGTTGTTAAATAGACTCTGAATAATTTTATCTATGTCACGAGTCAAATAGCGTATCAAAAATATGGGAATTTGTGTTCATATCAGGGGTGACAATTTAGGTTCATACGTATATTTGAACTCAAATTTAATTAAGTTCTGAATAGATTGAGTCCTAACATTTTAACATTATAATTCCAATTAGGTTGACTTTTAATAATATTTGGGTCCAATTGGATTTTAAATTGAGCCCTATTTGGGTTCAATTTGTGTCTAAATTGGGTCCAACCTATTTCACTTTGAGTTAATAATTATAATCTACAATAACTACTTAAATCACTTTAATTCATGAGTCCTTATTTGGTCCATTTTGAGTCCCACTTTAAATCCTTATTGGATCCAATTATAATGCATACTTTTTTATATTAGACCCAATTGAAACCAACCCAAACTCAATACATTCAACTCAATTGTTACCCTAATTCCCATCATACAAGGACAATGTTGACTCAAATGAACCTCTGTTCATGAGTATTTTGAATACTTTTTTCTACATACAATTAATGGTCAATTAAATTGAATACCCAATAAAAACAAATAGTTTGATTTAGCATGCCATTCAGAATATAGCACTATACACAGCACTTTGCTTCAGGTTCATAAGCTATCCATAATAACTGGTACAATGAATTTTAATGAACTCACTCTATTCAACTAAAGCACAATCCAAATCGCTCTTTCTAAAAAAACTCCCATAAAATTCAGATACAAAATCAAGTTTGTACAAACATCCCTAAACTACAATCCTTCATCTTGTAACACAAACAATCATCAACTTCACTCGACAAATAAAAAGTCGATAAATTGGGTTAAAGACAGAAAAGAAGTAAATACCGATATATCCACATCCACTGAGCTAGGCTCGTCCCAGCAACTGTTGAATGTCGTTTTTCATCGGCTAAGTTTAAGTTAAAAGAGACAATTAGTCGATAATTTCCATTTATAGCATCGATTTTTACACTGTATATAGCGCTCTGTATTTTACGAATATTGGTTATTTGCTCATGAAACTTCTTGAAGTGCCAGATTTAGCTCATGTGCTGACTTGGCAATAGAACCACCTCGTCTATTAAATGAAACGGTAAACAGGATTGGTAAGTCGAATCGAATAGAGAAATATTTTGATAAAAAGAAAAACATACCTGGAAAGAGCAGGCAGGCTATGCTTTACTTTTTCAAGTTCCACGTAACAAAGATTGTAACGCTCCAGCCTTTATACAACAGAAGCCAATAGCAGATCCTCAAGTGAGATTATTTCACAAAATAATAGCATCGATAACAATAAAAATTCAAAATTGTTGAATTTCATATTTTGTTGGAAAAGTGATGAGAGATGAAGAAAATAAAGAATTACGTAATTCGGTCATTTAGCCCAGAACAATGCCCAAAAGGGCTATAAGTCACCTAGTCACCTCTATATACAACTAAAATAAATATGCAACAAATGTGATGATCATATCACAATTTAATCTAATCATCAATCGATCCCAATTTATATCCATATTCTAAATGCCATCTATATCATAAAAATATGATTTTCAATATCATACTTGATTGTCAACACAAATTTGATATTGCCGATAAATGAATTACGAATATAAAGTAGACAAACCTTTGCTCAGCCTCAATATCAACACCAACAGATGATGGTGCCGATAACGAAGAGTAGATCATGGAGCCAAATACTCGGACCAATTTTAGCAGCATGTCTAGCGCAATTTCTTGATGCCTAAAGAAAAAATTATCAATTAGATTAACATGATTGTGTTATTGTTCTTGAATCGCTGGACAAGAAAACTAACAAAGATAAATGACCAAACTATATTTATTTTTTGTAATAGTTGCTTCTTTAAATCAAAGAGAAGTCCAGAAGACCATTTTCTCTGATTCTCAAAGGCAAAAGTCTTACTAGCTCATCTTTTATTACACAGCATATATTAAACCACCAGATACCAAATGGTTACATGATAGTCCTGCTAACGAGTTCATACATAATATGTCCAACCCTAAACAAAGATATGATACCATATATAGCAAAAAAGTGATGGATGGCAAAGTCTTCTGCTTTGCTTTTGTTCATGTTTATTTGCTAAAGAAGAAGCTCCAAGAATGAAAAATATACCCATGATATATACATACATTCCCTATTCGCCCCAAACGAACATGATAGACAGCTCACAGCACTAAACCAGTGAAAATTCTACACATCTCTTCTTTGTCTTACATGACCTCCTTCCCATTTGAAGTAAATCAATGGGACTAAAGCATTTTATGTCCTTTAAATAGTTCGAACAAAATTTACTCCAGATCTTCAAATTTATTTCTTTCAAATGATATATTCCTTTAGGCAAATTGGATCCAACTAATGAAACATGCAAGAAAGACGATCTATTAGGTTAATTGAACATTACTGTGTGTAAAATATATTCCTTAATCATTTCAGCATTTTTCACCAAATGATGGCCCCTCCTTTGTTAGAAACTCGATGTTTCAGGTAGGGTTTTTTCCAGAGTTGCATAGGTTGCAGAAGGTTAAGAGGCTGCAAATTTAGGAAGTGCTATCTAATGGAACATGTATTTACCTGTCCATATCACTCTCAATGAGTCCTGTCAGGAGCGGCAAAAGGCACGTACAAATATCTAATGTGACCATATCAGTTTTTTCTGCAAAAATGCTCATTACATCAGCAAGCACCTGCATTATGAAGAAAAAGAGTGACGGTTTTAGTACTCCATTTATTGCATAGGTTGACATTAGAATTTCTTTTTTAGTTAGAACTGCTATTCCTTCTTAACAGCGCTCTGGGGATAGAAATATAATACTTACGCTATGATCACCCAGTTTGCTGATTGTATTAAGGGCCCCTTTAATGTCATGCCTTTGCCAGTAGTTGAGGACAACCTGCAAATTAAAGGAGTGAAAATAATAGTAAAACAATCAATGATAATAAAGAAAAGAAACAGTACTAGAAGTAATAACAGTGACAATGGTAATAATTAACTAAAAAAATTGTTGAACTGTCCTATCACTGAACTACAAAGCCTGAAACTCTCAATGCGGACAAGGTTTACATATTTGAGAGGTAATCTATGGAAGCTGATTCAAGAAAGTAAATGATGTTCCAGGAAATAAAGCAAAAAGCTAGAATGGTTCTAATCACATTCAGTTATTCATGTCATTTTGGTTTATCAAGAGCATAAAGATAGTCCATTAAACAGCTTTATTGACTACATTTCTTAATCAAATAATTCACCTATTGCTATGAAACAGTACTTTCATCAGAGTTGGGACTTCAAAAACAAGCTACAAAAATAATCCAATAAGATACCTGCAGTTTTCCCAGACGGGATTTCATTGAGCCAACAAATTGATCATGCTGTTCCATCAAGTCAGCAATAATATCCTCATCACTAACAGAGACTGACTCATTTTCTTCAGTTGATGGATAGCCTTTCTGCTATGGTAGAGATATGAATGGTGAACATGTGAGTGATTTATAGAGAATATGGAGAATAAGGTGAACAGTCTATAGTACTTAAGCATTATATTAAGAACCACAATTGAGAACCAGTAAGAAGTGGAAAAATGAGCATGAAACCTAAATGGCCTCCACAATTCTTAAAGGAACCTTATAAATAATAATTTTGGTATGTGAATGCTTCACAAGTCATGTTACTCATATTCAACCTAGGAACATAACTTTAGACTATTGCTTCAGAAAAAATCGTCGCAATACAATATAGATGGGAAACGATGTTACCACCCAGAAAATGCATATGCTATCTGCTATGATGTGAAACAATTGATTTTAAATGGAAAAAGACGTATTAACGCATTACAAGAGAAAATCAAGGTAAAATTAAATCAGAAAAACATTACATTTCAGCATCATGAGAAAACGTCAGCAAATTATACAATCCCAATGAATAAAATCATGAAAGTAGAAAAAGAAATGACAGAATTAAATGTCCGTCCATAAGACAAGAAGCATTGAACTTACAGCAGTTGCTTTTACAGAGACATTGCTTGAAGAGAGACCAGCACGGAAAGAACTTCTGTCTTTCTGCTCCCAGTTTGATACAGTTGAATGTGTTCTACCTAATTTATTGCCCAGAATAAATTACTGTTCATATACTGAAACTATATATCTAGAGGACTGTATCAAAAAGCTTAATAAAGCGCCAATTAGACAGGATGGTTATACCTCCTTTTGGACCTTCTACATGAGAGGCATCCAAATTCAAGTTATTCCCATGAAGTTCATCTGCAATCAGAAGGAAATTGGTTCACAAAAAATAGTGAAAATCATCAATTTATCAAATCCTCATACTCAAACATATGTAAACTGACTTGAGAATTAAAATTTCTGTTGATATCATAAATTTCATTATGAACAACAATATTAGCATCACTCTTCGTTCACTATTTGAACTCCTTAGAGTTCAATCTTGGGTCTGTCTTGGTCTTACCCGCTTTGAGTCCTCACCCATTACCAACCTAATGAAACCTACTACCATTTTTCTCATCAACAATACCTATCACTTTCAAATATTTTGCACATCTTTAAATGCATACAGTTAATTTACATGATAAATTTTACAATATTTTACACATTTCAATAAAATGAGTTTTGAAAACTAATCTCAATTCAAAAACACACATCAGGTATCCCTCACAGTGGGTAGTCACAATAGGGCCATCATGGCTCTTTGTCCTCTCCCAAGGAATCACTATCATATAGCTATAAACGGTGCATTCAACCACTGCTACGCATGCAAATGTTACAAGCCTCGTACACCATTTTCTACTCCCACCCAACAGTGACACAGCAAAAACCATCTAGATGGAACACCCGCTTTATACGTAAAGAAGGTATACCCAAATTCTAGCCATAGGATTTCATAATTGATGAGAAAATAGAGCTAGCTTTAAACCAAGCATGTCACAAATATTTATCAAAGAAATAAGACAATATAAAAAGAGCACATTTTGGAGAATAAAACATACAACTTTCATGTTGGTATCTTGCAAGGGCATCAACACTTGCATTTGTATCAGCTTTTCTAGATATCATAGGCTTCTCATACTTGGCTCTTCTCTCAGCTGCAGCAGCTCCAATGATTGAACTCTTAACTGAAGTACCAAAACTCCTATCTGAAACACTCAAATCTGTGGCATTTGGGAGCTCACTGTCAGATTGAGTAGAAACATTCACCCTCTCTGAGTTATCTCTGGCATTGATAAATTTGCGAAGTTCAGATGTCCTGGTTTGCAAAGGTAGATATACTGTTTTTACTGGTACATCTTCTTTTCTACATTCCGCAGGCTGCTCGGCCCTTGGGTTATTTCTAGGTACAATCACTGGTATTACATCAGATCTGTTGAATACGGATGCACTCGTATTTGACTGAACCTTTGCAGATTGCCGCTTTGTGTTTGATGCATTGGCAACTGCTGATGAATTGATCTGACTTGTTCGTTGAACGACACTGATATTTGGCCTTTGAGGGGTGTTCGGAGTACTGATAGTAGCTTCAGTTGGCATGGATAAGAAGAATCAATACAATTTCATAGTATACACTAACACAGCCAAGGAAGGAAAAATTATGGGAAAAGGGAAAATATCCCAATTAAGCTGATAAAGGGGTGTGAGAATTTCAAAAAAAAGTTCTCATTTTAACCAAAAAAAAAAAAAGTAGACATGGAAAGCGAGCAAAGAATAGCTTACATGCCATAGATTTAGAATCTGTATTAAGATCTGAATTTTGTTGGCCAGGAAGCCTCGTGAGAGATCTAGTTTCCTTCACAGAATCAGAATTATGTGAAAGGGAAAGCCTGCCCAAATTGGCCTTAACGTTGTCCTCTCTCAGTACAGCTGAACCACCTGAATGAGATTTCGACTCAAGGTCTCCATTTAATCGAGCAGTGCTACCCATTGCATATGGTTCAATTCGCTGGCAACATAAAAAGGTTGCAAGGTATATGAGTTTGGATTTTAAACAAAAGAAAGTAACAGTTCGAGGAAAAAAGACACCATGGAATTTGGTTTATACCGAAATGTCAACAACCCAGACTCCAACACAGCTTTGATTATAAGAACATCCAAGAAGCTTCCCTTCATGAATATTCATGTCTGATAACTTGGACCACCCCACATCTACAGTATCATGACTTCTGATTGGTTCCCATGAGAAAACCTATGACAGAAAAGAAAGAAGAGAATCAAATGAATGGCAAAGAGCTTTAATATATCATCTTCGAGACAACTTGAACATACAGCAACTCACTTTCAAATTCTCATGTAAGCCACAAAGCAGTGTTCTCCCATCAGGATTGAAGGTCATACATCGCACTCCTGTGGACTGAATTTGAAACAAGTCAACAATAGTTATTTAAATAGAATGCGACAGGCAGGAAAATGCAGTCAGTGAAAACAGATAGGCAGAATAATTAGGAAGAGGAGATAAGTAACTAGAAATTAGAAACCTCGGGTCCAGCTGAACCAATTTGCTCAAAAGTTTCAAGATCCCAGAATTTCACTGTTTTGTCAGCTGAACCTGCCAATTAATTACAAGAATAATGCCAGAAAATAAAATAATTATCAGGACTCAGGAGATAAGTAAAATTATGTTGGATAATAGTTGCAAACACATCATAAACAACAATGCATAACGAGTGAAATTCAGAATCAAATACTTATGTTAGCTCAAAGAGATAAAAACTTTCAGGTCTCAGGGTATTAAAGCCCATGTATTCACATGGGCTTGTGCACAAAGTGACAGTCTTAGATTTCTGTGAAGAAAGAGAGGAGATCGGAAACCAAGTGAAAAGACCTTTGTCAATAATAAAGCAAAGTTGCAGCTTAATATTGATCTAAAGCTTAAAGAGACGAAGGCAATGTGATTGGTTAGTGGCTTTAAGCATGAAATTAAAAACATAATGAAGCAAAATTTATTTGAAACAATCATGCAGCTTGGAGAACAAATAGCACAAGATCATTAGGTACATGTCTATTTCTTCAATTTAGTAACACCATACAACTTTTCAGATTAGAACATTAAAGCTTAGCCGCTCATTTGATGTTTCCATTTATCCATTATTACCTTAAAAATGTAAACCCACAATGCTCGAAAAGTTTAGTGCTACTTAGTCAAACTGCAAAACGTTTTAGATCTGTAATGCTCCAAATATGTTTAATAAACATGTTTGGTACACACTAAGCTTCCCGATTATCTTGGCACATGGAAATGGATCGCCTATGCAATTATGAGATAATGGGAAAGCACAGTCTCTCCTTAATTCAACTTTGTCTTGCATCCATTTCTTCATTCAGTGTCCTATTTCTGCGTTTATCTTGTTCTTTTCCCATTTAGTCCAACCAAATCCCAAACAAAAGCAGAGATCATAGTCACTAGCTAAAGTTTCAGTGTCATGACAAATTTATAAAGAACAAGGTCAATAACTTCATGAAACATTACCCACAATAAAAGCACTTGCAACGGTTTTGATTAGATTGATCTGCTTCTTTTTTATTAGTAATATAAATAAACAAAGATGTGAGCATTGTGCAATACTCATAACTATCAAATAGAATAAGAAAAATCAGAATATAAAAGTACTCTGCAAGAAGTTATAGTTTTAAGATTATCTTCCATTTGGTTTGCATGTCCAAT
Source organism: Verbascum thapsus (assembly GCA_963669365.1). NCBI lineage: Eukaryota > Viridiplantae > Streptophyta > Magnoliopsida > Lamiales > Scrophulariaceae > Verbascum > Verbascum thapsus. The sequence goes on from OY770105.1 coordinate 19,633,130, forward strand.
AAAATTAAAAAGCTTAAATATTTGCTTGGAATATGCCAGAAGACATTGAATCATGCCCTTGATAGAGAGAGTTATTATTTAGGACTATTAGCAACTGATCTAGTTTCAGGAGATACGCACTTGTTTTTGTTTACAGTATAACAGATGATAATAGGCAACAAATTTGGCATGCAGTTGAGAGATAAGCACGTAAAGTTTGGAGGTCTACAATGTCAAATAGCTTTCAAACCTGTTGCCAGCAAAAACTCATGAGGATGGAAATCAATGCATTGAATTTGGCCCTCATGACTTTTGAACTCATGCAAAAGCTTGCCCGCAGTTAAATCCCATAGCTGTAATAAGAGAAATTATCTTGAGGAACAGGAAAGAAAATGAGAGTGGCAAATTTCGACTGTTTAGCACAAGATCTTGCAAGGTTGCATACTATAATTAACACAGATAAAAGGACCTTAAATGATCCATATATAGAATATTTCTAAACCTCTTGGATTATACATGTATTGATAACTTTGAGCTCTGAAGACAGAGTACATAAAACAAGGCAATATGACTTCCATAACTTGAAGGTAAATCAAAACAATATTTGGCAAGATATAAGGAGAGATGTTTTCCATTTGTCACTAGTAACTACTAGAGGATTAACAACCAGAAAGAAGGGAATATAAGGAGAGAGAGAAAAACACGACATGAAAATGAAGGAAATCACATATCTAACCTTCACAGTGTTGTCCTCTCCACCAGATACAACCCACCGCCCATCAGGAGTAAACCTGATCGCGTTAACACCTCGAGTATGACCTTTGTAAGTGTGTATACACCCTTTCCTCCGAATATCCCATATTTTCAAATTTGTGTCCAGCGATCCTGATGCAAAGAACTCCCCAAAAGGATGAAAGTCCAAAGATATACAGTTGGAGCGATGACCAGTGAGGGTGCGAATAACTGCAAAATACATGGATAAACTCAGCCAACAGAGCAAACTTATTTGTGTGAAGCGTGCACAAATAGAGAAGGTTGCAGGAAGCTTACTCTTAGCCTCCTCCAAATCCCATAGCTTAATGGTACCACTAGCTGCACCTGCAGCTACTAAAACCTCCGAAGAATCAAAGCTAACTGAATCAATTCCACTCGAATGACCCGATAAACTCTACGCATTGAACCATGAACAGGACAGAAATGAGAAAGGATATGATGAAAAGTCTAATCAATATCTCTTAAATAGGTATGTTACAAGGAAAGAAACACTGAATATTGTGAAACAGATATTTACTAGATAATACAATGGTATGTTCATAATGAAAGTTGAAAAAGGAATGGTTCCCTTGAGCAATCCAACCACAATCCCCGCCCCCCAAAGATGTAGGTAATGTATTGAACTGCTTGCAAGGGATTGCCAACTCGACTCTGACAGGAATCCGTTCATGAAATAGAACATCCACCGAAAATATGTACTCATCAAATCAGAATAAAGTTTCAATAAAATATAATTTGAAGCTGCCGAAAAGGAAAGGCAAAATGAATTTGAACTAACCAGAATGGCATTGGGCTTGCCAATAGCCCAAAGGTTGACCTTGTGATCTTCTCCTCCAGTCACAAGAACCCTTGATGATTTCCTCCCAATTTTTAGGCAGTTCACACTTAAAGAATGAGCAACGAATTCCTCTATAACAAGTACATTGTCAAGGATATCAAATTTAGAAATTTGTTTACTTATCAGCTTCTTAACCATTTTGTCATATCGGCAGTAGGTCTTGGGAGACAATATTCATGATTCTTTCTTAAAAATGCAAGATATATTCTAGTCAAATACTTCTAAACTTGGTTGCTACATTTGTCTTCAGAACTCATAATCGTGTTCATTCCATGGTTTCACTAATGGAATACAATGTCTGGCGTAAATTTTGGGCCCTGATTCTCAGTCAGCTCGAGTCAGCTCTCCAAACATACATGAAAACACTCTTAGAAGCTATCTTTGTTTTTTTACTTAAGAGTTCGTATAACTCACAACAGATCACATCACCAAGACCTGTTCTTGTTCCACGAATTGTAAACTTCCAAATTCAAACTAATACAAATTTTTGTATATGACGCAATATTGCCCATCGTCATCGATAAAACAGTAACCTGATGCCAAGGAAGTTACATTTTCACCATATGTTCGCTTTTCGCCATTTAACAACACGATATTTTTCTGTTCACAACTTCTATCCAATCAGTTCCACCTAATCACAAAAGCAGCAAGCACATATGATACATATTCAAATGAGACGCACACATACAATCACAAATCATGAAAACTGTAACACTTAAATTCATCGTCATCCCACCAATAAGTGATTACAAAAAAGCAACAATTTTCAGCTAACATATTCAAAGTTCAAACCAAATCTTTCCACTAATACTAACATGCTCAAGATATTTATCACCAAATCAACAGAAAAGGAGGCATTTTGAATGAAATCCGCACCGCAACCTAACAGAGCACATGATTTTTCAACCACTAGATCCAATAAAAATCCAGCACTAAGCACTACATTTTCATTTTACAAATCAAAACTTCACATCTTAAAACTCTATTTAACACAAAAGCACATGAAGTATTAAGCTTCAGTAAAAAGGATACGTAGCTTATAAGCACGTTTGGTAGTGCTCGTCATTTCCAAACTCCAAAAACAAAAGTCGAGATGCCAAAAAACCCTAGTACAACCTCCAGCTCTCCGGCGAAATAGAGACGGTGCAGCTTTGACCTAACGCTCACGCCATCGGCTCCAGATCCAAAAAAAAAACAACCTAGCGCACGTTCACATCCCTTCAAATGTTCGATAATTTTGACTCGGCCACGTCCTGTTCGATTAAAACAACCGAGTAATTTCGAATATCTATACCTATTTCTTGGCGAAAATCCGAAGTGCTGAGACTGATTTTAGCAGCAAAGCAGTATGAAAACAAAAAACCTCTTGGATTGTTACAGATATCACAATGTACCTTCACTACCAGAAATTACAAACAGTGTGTTTTCCAGATCCAAGCTTCACAATGACATGTAATCTTGTACAATTATCCGAATCTCTGCTTCAAAAATCGAATGTGTTCTTCAAGGTTTTTTGCAGTCAGATTTTGAATTGTGGTGAAAATATCTAATTTGGGCCTTTTGGGGGATTGAAGTTTAAACTCTGGATCAAAAGGCTTTAAATAGTGCTTGTGAGTTGTGACAATATAGGGTAGTAGTAGTAGTAGTAATAGCTGTGTTAGATGTATTCAAAACATGCTTTTCATAGTACATTTGATTCATATGCAATTGTTGAAATGGACTCATCATTAAATATGGCATTGATATTGATATATACTGGCTTAATATATATTGGTTCGGTTGGTAAAAAATCGATCACTTTTTTTCAAAAATTTATGAATTCAATTTCTTCTGTCTCATACTCGTTACTACTGGATACAATGTCGACCTATTTGGCTCAGTTAGTAAAAAAATCGATCACTTTCTTTCAAAAATTTATGAATTCAATTTCTTCTGTCTCAGTCTCTCAGACTCGTTACTACTGGATACAATGTCGACCTATTTGGCTCAGTTGGTAAAAAAATCGATCACTTTCTTTCAAAAAATTTGTGGATTAGATTCCTTCTGTCGTAGACTCATCATTAATACTTAATACAATGCCGACATATATTGGATCGATAAAAAACCGATCACTTTCTGTGGATTCGATTCCTTTTTTGTCTTAGACTCGCCATTACTACCGGATACAATGCAGCCTATATTGGCTCAGTTGGTAAATAACCCATCACTTCCTTTCAAAAATTTGTGGATTCGATTCCTTCTGTCTTGGACTCGTTATTAATATTGGATACAATGCCGACACATATTGGCTCAATTGGTAAGAATCGAACTCATCATTAATAATGGATACAATGCCAACACATATTGGCTTCGTTGGTAAAGAATCACTTTCTTTCAAAAATGTATGGATTCAATTTCCTAAATCTTGGACTCATCATTGATACTGGATACAATGTTGATACATATCACCTCGGTTAGTAAATAATTGATCACTTTATTTCAAAATTTTGTGAATTAGATTCTTTGTATCGAAGTGAAAGGTATGATATGTAAGTATCGGTGTATTGAAGTGAAAGGTATGATATGTAAGTATCGGTGTAAAATTCTGACCCCAAAAATGTTATTGAGATTTCTAAATGCATGTTATGGAAAAAAAAAGATAATAGTACATATAATTCAATTCGAACTATGGTTCAAAGTTTTGATTCTAGCATGTGTTTCGAGTTCATAAATATTGGAAAAAAATTCAAAAATATCTTGGAGACAATGGATAAATTTGTAAAATTAAAGAAGCATGTCTGAGAAATCATAAAATAAATTATTTATATAGTTTGGTGGGTATTAAAAAAAATTTCCCGTCAACAATGTTAGAATTTATGATATTATCATTATACAAAGTCATAATATTACGCCTAATACTTATTATAACTACCTAATACATCAATAATTAGGATTAACATAATATTAAGGTATCCTTTGGTTGGTATCATGTGATTGAACATGATAATATTATGCTTGATAGTTATGAGAGAAATTGAGAGACTCATTGCCAAAAACTTATTTGGTTAGGATTATAAATGAGAGTGATATCTTGGATGATACATATTCAAGTTGTTTGGTTGACATTATATATAAGAAGTGATACAATGAAAAAGTCTAAAATACCCCTATTGTTGATGTTGAATTATCAAAATCATATATATATATATATATATATATAATTATACTTAAAAATATGAAATATATTTACACATCAAATAAAAATATTTTGAGTATCTTAAAAAATAATATTATTATATAAAATATATTTATTTTACTTATGTTGAATTATAAAAATCATTTGTATAAAATTATACTTAAACATATGGACTATATTTTATAATCAAATAAAAATATTTTGAATATCTTGATAAAATAACATGATTATATAAAATTTATTTACTTTTGTTATCAAAGTTGAATTATAAAAATCATATATATAAAAAATTATACTTAAAAATATGGAATATATTTTATACATCAAATAAAAATATTTTGAGTATCTTAATAAAATAATATGATTATATAAAATATATTTACTTGCTTATTTAATAATTTTAATACCAAAGTTTGAAGTTTAATTCCATATTTTTAAGATTGATTCAATGATAGGTTTTTAAAGAATATAACAAAATAGAAATTATGTTAAATGATAGGTTAAATGTGAGGGGTAAATTCATAATTTTACTTTTCAAAATAGGTTGGATATAATCTTGTGATAGTGGATACCACCTACCTGGTGGTATCTACTATCTTAGATATGGAGTGATTAAATATCGGGCTTGTTATGTATCATGGGCCGACCTTGTTAAACCAAATTTAAAATTAGGATTGATAATTAATATATCACCCCTATAAACCCTAACCAAACGCTACCTAATAGTAATTCAAATAAGTAGATTACAATAATATAACCAAAAAAAGTCAAAAGTAAATAAATTACTTAAGAGTTTCATTAAAATATTTGGAAAAATTATAAGTTGCGGTTGGAATCAAAATATTTTGGGATATATTTTGGAAAAAAAAAATCGATTTGGTTTCTATTCGAACCGAATTTTTGATTTTCAATTCGAACTATTCAGTTAATTTTGAAGACCCCTACGTGGATTACCATCTAACAATATTATTATTATTGATACCAACTTTGAACCATGATATTTGATCATAATCTCAAGAAACCTATGCACCATAAAGAACCAATCCCCAAAAATTTCTCATTCATGTAATCCCTTACATAAAGCATATATACATATATATATACATATATACATATACATATATATATATATATATATCTGTTTCAAAACAATGGAGAAAAAGAACAAAACGATACGAATGATCAACAGTTTAGAGACCAGTCGAAATCCTGATAAACTACATTGATAGCCCCTCCATCACTAAACAAGTGTGTCAAAAGTCCCGCCTTATTCGCATCCAAGTACTTAATCGTCCACTTTAGCGTCTCTTTTTCTTTTCCAAAATCTGCACTATACCTGCACGACAAAGAGACGTATTTCGTTATTCAAAGTTTATAACTTTTAAAATACGAACAAGTGTTTGGATGTCGTTGTTAGATAATCTTGTGTAGTTATTTAGTTTTATCTTATTTCCATCTTTATAGCGTAGGTTATGATTTCAGTATATTCTATTGTAACTCTATTTATACCATTTTATCATCAATAATAGAATTTACGGGGTTTCATATTATTCAAAAATCAGTCGTGATATGACTCACCACTTAATAATACGGGAGGTGTGTTTGGATGCCGTTGTTAGATTATCTTGTGTAGTTATTTAGTTTTATCTTATTTCCATCTTTATAGCGTAGATTGTGATTTCAGTATATTTTATTGTAACTCTATTTATACACTTTTATCATCAATAATAGAATTTACGGGGTCTCATATTATTCAACAGTATGACTCACCACTTAATAATCCGGGACATGTGGACAGTCCTCTTGGTAAGATCTACCTTCATTCCATCATCCCTTTGGAAATACTCCCTTGCTGCGTTTCTCAATTCAGATTCAACGCCTCGGGGATCGAAGAATCTAATCGACGGGCTTCCTCGTGTTGCATTCCATATCCCGAAATGGATAAGTTCATTAACTTTTGGAAAAGCCAACTGCAGAAAAGACCAAACAAACAGCTCTTATTGATTAGTATATTTATTCGTTAATTACCCAAAAATCTCTAAAATTTAGCAAATTATAGGAAGAGACGAGTCGAAAAAAAGAGTGAGTTTTAATATGCTTTCACTCACGAGGGAATTTATGGCAATTATAGTTAAAAGTCTCATGCAAAGGAATGTGTGTATTTATGCACATGAAAAAGTGCTGGTTTCAAACAATATGGGTTCAATTGGATGGCCACTTATGCTACAAAACAAGTATTTAAGAGTAAAAAAACTCCGAAAAATTTATTTGTTTGGCATGTCGTGAAAAAAATTCTTACAAAAAAAAATCCCAAAATTAAAAAATAATTGACAAAAAATTCTTGCAATAAATGAGTAAAATTGAATATTATTATTCATGATTTGCCAGTTAATACAATCAATTAAAAGGGTTTTCTAACTATCTTTCAAAATCAAAAAATTATATTAAAACAAGATCTATTATGTAAAATAATGCAACATTTAAAATAAAATTCATTATGACTATTTTTTAACGTATAAATCAACGAGTTTGACTAAACACATTTAGTCAAAAAGTATATTTAAATATCACCAAACAAATTTCTCATAACAAAAATCATATCACCTCAACCACAATCATTACCTATTTTTCTCTTAAAAATCTCATTATTCAAACCACATTTCTTATCTTTCAAATAATACTTTCTCATTTTTACCATGAAAAAGAGATTGACATACCAACCAATTAGGGCCTATATTTTTCTAGAGAAACGATAAATTACGTAATTTAGTTACCTCGAGACGCTTATCACCGCCACTGAAGGGCTTAACTAATGAGAGTGGTGGCCTTCTGTTGCTTCTGAGAATGCCATTTGTAATAGAACTTAAAGAGTAGGGATAGCCTCCAATTATGTACATGAATTCGGAGAAAAAGGACATCCGGTCGAGCATTCCTCCAGGAGGACCGATTCTAATAACGGCGTGAATGGCCATGCCGTTGTGCAGATTCAAAAAGAATGCAAGCTTTTCATCTGCTGATAGAGTGTGGAGGTTAACTCTCTGCAGCTCCTCCACTAGGTTCACATATCTGCATGCATTTGTAGATAGATACAATTTATATTAGATCATAGCGTCAGCTAGGGGTGTCAATGCCCACAAAAATATATTTTATCCAAATCCGACCTGAACCCGATCACATACGGGGCAGGTACGTTTCGGGTCGGGTCGGCATCGGGTCAATGCCCATCGGGTATAGATCCGCGTGTATTTTCAACGGTAATGTTTGGGTATTTTCCGGGTAAAAATTATACCCGGATCCAACCTGGACACGAACTATCTAAGTGTCATTGGGTCTGGGTCGGGTCCATTTTTTATTAAACGGGTCCGGGCAATCACTGCCCATTAGCAAGCCTACCGTCAACTAATGAACGTATGCTAAAGCAACAAGTTTTTACTCTCTATATAGGTAAAACTGTCCCTTGATAACAACCATTAACAAACCGTAACGTTTTAACAAAAAAAAATGACTATTTTGCTCTACGTCAAATATTAGAACTTACCTTCGAAACTCTTCGCTGTTGCTAATCCCGAGGTAATCAAGATAACGACGATCATCAGAGGCGTAGGACTCGAGTATGGCTGACAGTAACGAGGCGAGCTTCTGGCTGAGTACAGCAGCAGACTTAGGCTCAAAATCATTCACTGATCCTCGAAAATTGTGGCATTTTGATATGAAGGGCTCGTGTTCAAGGAATCGATAGAAATGGTTACCATCCTCGAATTCGTTTTGCCTACATTAAGATGGTTTTTGGATTAATTCAGTTACCATAATGTTTTGTGGGAAATATGAAGCATGTTTTCTTACCCAAAAACATGATGAATAAAATGCTTTCTTGCTAGCTGCTTCCCAATCTCAACGGCCTAAAAGAAAATTTGAAGTAACAATTATATGAAACACTTATATATGTTGGTAAAGTACATTTTTTCCAAGCCTATTAGGCCATGCAGAAATATTGAGAGAGATTTTGATAAAGTGTAAGAGATGTGTCACTTCTTAGAAAATCAAGGAGACTTATCAAGAATGAGCATTTTCAAACTCATAAGAAAACCTTGCTGGTGTAACTTCTGAATAATGATGATCATTTGCAAGAAATGAGCACCAAAGTCAACTAAGTGCAGGTGTGTAAATGGGTCGAGTTTAACAAGTCGTTTAAGCTTGTTTGAATTATAATTGAGATTCAAATTTGTGTTTGAGTTTTTGAATATTAAATGAGCTAAGCTAAAATGAGTTTTGATCTAGTCGAACACGAGTCGAGCCCGTTAAGTTTAATTTTTTTTTGTATTAATCGAATTGAGCTCAAACCGAATTTCAAAACTTATCAAACGCATGAAACACAAGAAGTTGTTCAAACTCAACCTGATAAATTAACAAAATTAGCTCAAATGAGCTTTTTAAAGTTCGAGTTTGAGCCATAATTATCTGTTAAAATCTAAAAAAAAAACACTTAAAAGAATAGGCATGCCAAATTCATTTGAATAATTCAATTAAAAGGAATAGTTGCTTGAAATGATTGACATGCCAAGCTAGAAAAATGAGGAACCATTAATGATATTATTATATCTATAAAATTAATGCAGAAAGAAACATCTAGCCTAATTTATCCTATTTTTGGAATAAATTGTTTGTAAAGACATCGAATGCAATATATTCATAACAAGAAGAGTTTTGAACTTAAAAGATAGATTTTTTTTTTTAAATAGAAAAAAGAAAATTATTTATATTATTTTGCTAATCCCCAAAAGATAAAGAAAATAGAAAACCATCTTTGAGCACCTAACTTGCATCATTACGTGCACAAAGCAATCATTCATCTTCTCGTGATCTTATTATATTATCTTTTTACACATAACTTTATTTATCTGTACACCTAAATAATAGTAAATAAAATGAACCCCTAAAAAACTATATTAAAAAAAAGATATGTTGTTAACAAATTATTATTTAATTATCCAATTAAATTAATGAAGAAATCAACTTTGGTGAACAGCTTTCAACTGTCTTGATTTCAACCACATATATACTAACGGAATTTCGTCCAATTGTTCCTAACAAAATTGCATGATAATGATAATGTGACATTTAATTATCATATAAAAATATTTAGTTAATTTGGATGTAAAAAGAAAAAATATTGTGTTTCCTTTTACACTCGATTTTTTCACAAGACTTGTGTCTTAAAATGAATATTTAGTCTATATTTAAGATTTCCTAACAAATTGGAGGCTAAGTATGCTTTATAAATAATTATCCTAAGGTCGAAACGTTTAAGGGAAGATAATTTAATTTGTTAATAATGATCATGTTTATCTATAATGTGCAGCACTCACAACAAATTAATTAAAAAATAGTATAATTAGACCATTCATTACGAGAAAATATATATATATGTATATATAGAATCATATAGACAAATAATGAATTAGGATATAGATCATTACTCATCCGAATTTTATGGCTTTTTATTTTTATCAACATTTTTTTTTTACTTTTTATCTTAACTTTAAAGGCTTTGCATTTTCTTATATATTAATATATTTCAGTGGGATATTTTATAGAAATTTCAATACAATTGCATAAAAAAGTAAACAAAGAAAAAGTTTGAATAAAAAGTTTAAATATTAAAAATAATATTTAATATATATTATTGATTACATTTTTCGGTTGGATTCGACACCTTAAAATCAAAATCGAAACTTTTGATAAAAAACAATACCAAACAAAATTTCGCTTTTCATTTCGAGTAATTTTGAGCACCCATAATAACTACTTATTTAATTAGCATATGTAGGGGTTCACGAGTCGAGCTGAGCCACAATTTTCGAGCTCGAGCTCAGCTCGTCGAGCTCGTGCTCGTTTGAACTCGAGCTCAAAAAAATTATTTTTTTAATAAAATAATAATTTTTTTTATAAAAAAGATATTATTAATTTTATATTTATTCATATATAATTATAATTATGTCAAAAATATTATTATTTATGCATATATTATTATAATATATCATATTATATAAAATATATGAATAAATATTTATTATATATATATTAATTAAAATTATTATTTTTATTACGGCTCGCGAGCTGGTATTTTTAGGATTTTTCGAGATGGCTCGACTCGTAAACACCCCTAAGCATATGTGTATCTTCTTGAAAATTCGATATACTAAATCTAATTCGTAAAATGAGTTATAAACAGTTAAATTCTCAATCGTTATAATATATTTAACGAATTACACTTAAAATCGACCAAATCAAAAACGGGATAAAATATTCGATTTTTCGTATTACCTTTTTACGTCCACAGTCCAAATGGTGTATAAGCGCCTCCACAAGCTCCGCGCCGGAAAAGCAATTCTTCACAAACTTCATCTTCATTATCCTGTCCTGTATCGGAACCCTAAGCCGCACCACCCTAACTATCGCCGCCATCTCATCCGCCTCCGCCGCCACCTCCGCCGCCTCATCGAATCCGTAAACCGGCGCCGCCGGCGCATCCTCCGGACACTTCCTCCCCAAAATCTCCTCCAATTTCGCCTCAAAATTTCCACTATTACGCAACGAATTCAACGCCACCAGTCCGCCGATCAGCTTCTCGTTGAAAAATATCGCCGGCACGGCGGCGGCGCCTGTTCTCTCCGTCAACTCCTTCTCCCTGCCGGTGTACACGTCGACGTTAATCTCGACGAAATTCAAATTCCTTTCTCGGAGAAATGAACGCACTGCGCTGCAATCTCTGCAATTAGATCTGGAGAAAAAGCTTATTCGTCCTTTCAATTCCCTTCTGTCTTGTTTCAACGTTTTGATCACTTTCAAACCTACCAGATTGAATTCCTCGACGGCGTCGTTTTCGATTTCGTTATCGCTTCGTATCAGCGACATGTGCTTCGTTATCGCCGCCGAGAAGCTGCTGCTTTTCTCGCGAAAGAATTTTCCGATCGCCGCCGCCGGATTTTCAATCGTCTCCGGCAACGATCGTGACCGTTCGATCACCGATTGCGGCGGCGGTTGTGGCTTGGGCAGATTCGAATTGGGTCGAATCATTTCAAATTTATTTTTCGAACATTTGAATTCAGAATCAGAATTATTATCGTTTATTTCTGTTCCATTAATCATGGAAATCATATTTCCATGATTAACAATCTTGATATCTTCTCCTTCTGATTCGTGAGATGAATCCATGAAGGTGAAAGATTTAAATAAATGTGTGGGGGAAAACAAGGAAATATGAATTTTGATGAAAATGGGATAATAAAAATTACAATTATGTTGGAGGGATATATATATATATATATATATATATATATATTTAATATATATACATATAGGTGTAATTAGGGTAATTAAATATTGGTGTAACTAAATCTTGTTTAATGCTAATTAAACAAACAATGGGTCCATGTAGATTTGTTTAGAGTTTTGACTAGTAGATTTATATATTATAGTTGCCAAACTAAGTCTATTTTAAGATTTATACATTATATATTATTTTTTAAAAAAATTCATAATATAATTACCGATAAATTCGAGTCGATTGTTTTTTGCATATGGATCATACAGGTTTTAGAAAACTCTACACATGATAAAATATTTACAACTTTGGACAAACTGAACGGCTTGAACCAAGAACTTTCACATAAAAGTTAAAACTGATAGTAATGTTTTCAAAATCGATTCGGTTCGATCGATTTAATCGACAACTGTCGAGAGGAGTCCGATCCAAGTGTGTTGTTGGTGTAATTGTCAATTGACCTAGTATGAATCGATCAAAAATCGATTGAAGTAATAAGATTCGATTAATCTGATCTGATCGCTCTTTTCATCTTTTTTCTAACTTCTTAACAAAAACGCATACATGTGTTAGTCAAAGCGTTGTTGCTTATATGTCACAATTAAATTCAATTAGGCTATCTCTATTTGTCGTATTTAGATAAAACTCAAATATCGGATAAGTCTCAATATTTGTGGCTTATTATATATAGATAAGTATTAATTAACTTACATCTTTTTCCATAAAATGGAGGATATGCATTACTTCAATGAGTTTTGTGGACCTTTACATACATAACTAGATAAAACTAAAATTATTTTTTTATAAAATTTAAACGTTGTATGATACTTATACCTTAATAAATTTTGATCGATAATTTTCTTTAAGTATGAGTTACGTTACACTGAGTCTTGAAAGATTTTAAATAAAAAGAGACTAAGTCACAATAAAAATAAAAATAATATAATTAGCAATTAGCATTATTTATTTAATCAAATAACTAAAATTTATATTTTTTCTTCCATAATTGTTTGACAAATTTATAATTTTTTCCCATAATTGTCTTGTCAAATGATGAAAGTATGGATAATAAAGCAAGAATTAAGGGAATAGGTCAAATGGAAGGGTTTGATTAAGTCCACCAATATCCGTAATTGAACCTGACCAAATGCCGTTTACATATTTTCAATGTTATAAAATTAATTATTTGGCATAAGAAATGTTATAATAATAATAATAATAATACAAATTGATTTTACTATGTTGCAGGCCCTCTGGCATATGTTGCACCAAATACAAGTGGTGAAAACTGAAAACATAACATGAGTTCATTCTCATCGTTTATTATAAAAAAAAATATTCGTGTATATAGAAGAATCTAATTTTGTAGGATATTCAATTTGGTTCGTACAACTATGCTAAATAATAAAATATGGTTAAAAAATTAATAAGTCCGGATAATACACGATTCTAATTATTAACAAAAGAAAAATGATATATACCATTACTTTAATATTATCGATTTTTCACCATATTTTGATTTAGAAAATATGGATATGATAAGTTCATTAAAATCAATTAATTGCAAATAATTTCTTACCAAAATTAAAGAAAATAAAAAATCAGTAATATATAAAAAAAATGTAAACAAAATCAGTGCATATTAATATATAATTTCCATTGTTTATGACCTAGTAATTAGTGAATACTCCACTCTTAAAGACAAGGATTTGGAATAGTTTTATGACCACATCAAAGTTAGACCCTAGTCATTATGACTTTGTTTGTGGTTTGAATTCCATTTTGCATTCATCCCACTAAAACTTGTACACTTTTTCTACCTTTGACAAACAATAAATTTTGCATTCTTTAACACTTTCTTAAATTGAAGTAATTAGTATCACAAAGATTAAATTTATATATATATATTGGTATTAAATTAATAAGTCAAATGAGAATTTAATTATATTTAAGGTCGTCAAACTTATATGTTTAGACGAAAATAGATCAATATAATAGACTCATTCACTTATTAAATCAGTTGTATGACAAAGAAAGAGGAATATGATTTATTTTTTCGTTAATAAGTTTTTCATTATTAAAATAAATTATTAGGTTAATAAGTTCAGACTTCAAATTACTAATCTACCCTTATTTTCTCCCATTAATTGAAAATGGGCCACTTTTATCCTTACAACACAACTTTTAGCCCTATTTATAATTAACTCGCCTTTACACCAAATTCAAGGCCCAATTGGGCGTCTATTACTAATTTGCCACATAGTGTCACATAGTAGATAAATTTCTCTCATTGATTTACATCAAGTTTTATTTTCTTACAAAACACTAGTAGTTAAATAAAGTTGCCTTCATGGTCCCATAATCAGGACTTCAAAATCTATAATATTACTTGAACTACCTAGTAAACTTGTTAGGATTCTTGCAATTCAATAAGAGTGTGTTTGAATTGAAGGATTTAAATTCTATGGATTTCGAATTCGTCAACAAATCCATGAAATTCGTTTGGATGTATCCAAAATATAATGGATTTTAAAATGACACACTTTAAGTTATTTTCTCCATAACTATGGTGAATTTCAAATGACATCATTTTAGGTGTCATTTCAAATCATTTATCCAAATCTCCTCCCCAAATCCAAACACACCCTAATGGAATTTTGGGTTTGCAGCTCCAAGAATCAGGTCAAATGAGTTAGCACTCTTATGAAATACTGTGAAGAACGTAGAGCAACATATAGGAAATTTAAGAAGTTAATCAAGAGAAGATATAATATATCTAACTCAAATCTAATAAAATAATTTTACATACATAAGGTATTTTAATCTGAAATCCAACTAAAATTGATCTGAAATTGAAGTACAGTAAAACAAGCCCTTTAAAATTCAAGTGTTCTTCCTATAGAAACATTTTTAGCAGCAAGAAAGCACAGTGCATGTTGAACAATACCCAAATATTTGTCAACCAGTTGAGTTTTAAAAACATTCAATATCAAGACAACAAAGTCATAAGTAAATGATAGTAATTGAGTTCAAGTCCAAAAAAAAACTCAAACCATATGCCTAAGCATGAGCACAAGTAAAAACCAACAAAATACCTAAACTAATCAGGTATCAATCAGAAATCTAAACATATTTAAGGTGTTAATAAAAGTTCAACCTTTACCAAATTCAGACTTCAAACCGATGCATGAGCATGTTCTCCAATTTCAAATATCAGACATCTTTACCAATTTATCATAGAGAATCCTGTCATCTCTCCCAGTGTTGCTTTCCAAGAGTGCACTTTGCACAAGTTCCTATTAATGCAAAATATCAATTAAAGAGTCGGTGCAATGCAGTATGAAATTTGGTACATGAAAAAAGATCACTAAGGGTGTGTTTGGATCGAGTGATTTGGATTTGAGGAAGGGATTTGGCAGGAAGGATTTCAAATGCCTCTAAAATGGAGTCATTTGAAACCCACTATAGTCGTGGAGAAAATAGGTCAAAGTGAATGACAAGGGATTTGAAATCCATCCTAGCATGAATTCATCCAAACAAACTTAAATGGATTTGTCGATGAATTTGAAATCCATAGTTTCAAATCCTTCAATCCAAACACACCGTAAAGGAAATGAAAATGATCATTAAAAGCAGACCTTGACATCCCGGTGGGAGAGGAACTTCCCCAGGTTATGGATGACCAACCTTAAATCTTCAACCTAATCAGAGATCAAAGTCAGTCAAACCATTGTAATCTCAAATAATTATGAAGGCTAATGAAATTTATGGCCCCTACAAGTTTTGTGTACAAGTGGTCCCTTATGTTTAAATGTTGACTTTAGCATCCCTAATATTAAGATTGTATTTCATAAAAGTCCTTTCTGGACATTTTTACCCTTTGATTTGCAGCGGAATGCATGCTCGCTCATAAGTCTAAAAATGTCAAAGAAGGGACTTTTAGGATGCTAAAGTCAAGACTTTTAAATGAGGGTCTACTATGACACAAGCATATACGTTAGGGGACCATAAATGTCATTATAACTAATAATGATAATGACAATTGACAAATATAAGTTAGCTTACCCTAATGTATCCAACACGGTTTCGATCGAAAAACCTGAAAGCCTGAATTCAAGGCAAAGAAAGCAAATTTGAACACTTCAACTAGAAAAGAGAAGATCAAATTAAAAGATTACTTGGAATATTCGATAACATGCCTGCAGCAGTTCTTTGTTGATACCAACGATTTCTTCTGTCTTTGTTTCCACCTTAGTTAACTTATCTTTATTGTTTGGATCAAGATTAATAATACCCTCTGAACTTTGCTTCACAGTTTCCTGCTGTTGTTTCTGCTCATGCTGTGCGATATCTTCAACAGCATTATCAGCAGTGTTTTCCACATTCAAAGTTTCCTGTAGAGACGAGTACACTGAATTATAAAAACCTATTTAAGAGTGTCTTAAAATATACAAAAGGCACTTTGTGGGTCCCTCAACTTTCAAAGTCATCTCACTATGGTCCCTGAGGCCACAACTCCTTTAGGAATTAATGGAATGTTCCCTCATTTGGATGGAATGTTATTACATGAGATGATATTTCATCAATTACTAATGAAATTGCGACTCCATAGACTAAAATGAGATGATATTGAAAGTTGAGGCTGGACTTTAGGGACAAAAGTAAGTCTTGAGTGACAACTAGTTACATTTGGCATTTTAATAATTTGCAGTTGTACACAGGTGTCCAATTTGTTGGAATCATATGCTTACAGCACTGAAGACTCTCAACCTGACCATTTTATTTCTCTAAAATAAGTTTTATTATTGGCTTGTTACTTTTTTCTGATAAGATGCAAACACAGACATAAAGAAAATTAAAAAGTATATCCTTGCCTCCTTGGTTGGTTCTTGATCAGGGTTTGCCTCGGGCATTTCTTCATCTTCCTCAGGATCCTCCTCTGGATCTTCCTCTTCCATTTCATCATCTACCTTTGCTTCATCAATACTTTCAGTAGCATTAGTCTCCTCCTTGACAATGTTGTCATCTTTGAGATCATCAGAAATTTCAGTTTTTGTAGATTTGATATCTACCACATTCTTGTCCGTCTTATTTTCAGTTTCAGTAGATTTGATATCTGCGACAGTCTTGTCTGTCTTATTTTCAGTTTTAGTTGATTTCACATCTTCAACAGTCTCGTCTTTCTTAACACGCTTTCTTGATGAGCTCTCCTCAGATTCCTTTTCTTTTCTCTGTCTCTTGCCTTGGTTTCTCTTTGCCACAAATTTTATTCGCAGCTTCTACACAAAGGAAAGAGGCTAAGAAAGTGGTAAAAGTAAAGCAAAACAGATGTTACCCGGAATTAAAAAGATTAATGGCTCGAGCCGACCTGAAGGAAACCCAAAAGACGACAACCCATCTCGTACTGAAGCATCTCATATAGGGATTCTGCAAATAATGATAGCTGCAAGAGAAAGACCAAGAAAATATGGGCCAAGTCAAATTCTAAAAACCGGCAGAGATAAAGAATACAAACTAAAAGTTAAAAAAACGGCATATGAGAATAAAAGAATTTAATATATCACACCTCAAAGGTCGATTCTTCGATATCCTTGTCAGTGTAATCCAAGAGTGAATCCAATGAAAGTGATAATGACTGGACCTGTGGAACAAGGAACATTAACATATCATGCATTTCGCCTCAAATTTACAGAATATCAGAGGAAATTTAGCACTCTACATACTTTTGAATCCTTGCTCCCTTTTGTTTGAAGAAACAACCCAGGATGCCTAGGAGGTTCATCACTTCGATTCTTTTCTTTTGTCGTTTTATTTGATTTGCTTTTGGACTCATGGTTTTCAACATCTTTTCTTTCTTTCCCATCCTTTAGCTCTTCCATTTTTGATTTCTTGCTGTTATCATCTTGAGGAACTTTCTGCTTTACACTATCACTCTCCAATGGAGACCCAGATGATTTTTTCTTGTCTGCCTTTTTCTCTGGATTCACTTTGGAACTGCTTTTGTCTATGGAGACAACTTTGTTTCCCACATTTTCAACAGCTTCTTCATTTTTCTCCTCCTTAACATTTTCACGGAGACCGATGCTTTCCCCACCTTTCAGATCATCTTCAGCCACCTTATTGTTATCATCTGTGGAGACGGCATTCTTCTTAGGGACCCTTCTAACAACTTTCTTCTTTAATGTGGTTTTGGTGCTACCCTCTTGGATCACTACATCGGCTTCTTCAGATTTGACCTTTGTTTTACTATCTTCAGGTTCCTTGGCAGTATTCAGTTCAGGAGTTGAGACCATAGCAGAGTCGACAGGCTTCTTTACAATTTTCTTCCGCACAAAAGTTTTCATCGGTGGAGGATTACCTGATAAGTCATCCTGTTTCCCATCAGCTTCTGAAATTAAATTCTTTTCTCCATCAATCTCCTTGGCCACTTCAACATTCCGGTCCGCAACAATTTCTGTACAAATCTGTTTTGTAGCGATTGCTATACTATCTTTTTTCTTAGGAACCATTTTCTTGACAATCCTCTTTACAATTTTCTTCTTACCGGTTTTGGCACCAACAGCTTTCTGAGAATTGGAAATTCCCTCTTCAACTGGCTTTACAACATTTTTCTCATCTTCTGCGCTTCCAATGACTTCTTTATCTTCAACTGCTTTATCTTTCCCCTTCCCCTCTTCTGAAACTAAATTTCCTTTGTCTTCCACTTTCTGGGCATCCTTCTTTCCTTTGTCTTCCAGTTTAGGGGGGGTTTTCTTCTTTTTACTGTCATCTCCAGATTTACCTGATGATGAAGGCTCTTTCTTTTTCTGGATTTCAACTTTTGCCGGGCTATCCTTCAGATGCTCGAGTTTCTTCTTATCTTCATAAACAAATAGAAATAAGACAGTAGATATAAATAAATTAAATGGAGCATTTCCAAAGTTCAGATGTGTTACCTTTTGTGCCTTCTTCCTTATTTCCAGCTATCTAATTTAAAGCAAACAAATATAAATCAGCATACATCCAAGAAATTTAAAGATGAACTGCATGGAGGGTGTTGTTGGGAGTGCACTCTGTGTGTGTGTGTGTGAGAGGGCGGGAGAGAAGAGATATAACTGATGCAACTTAACAGCTTAACAAAGCATTATTCAATCTTATTGTCTGACAAGCTACATAATTCCAATTTTTGCATTCAGATATACAACAGCCAACCTACATTAGAACCATTTGAACCTTTCAGTAGATTTCAAATTTATATGAACCAATCACAGTCCTTGACAACCTGCGTTGTGCAGCCGTTGTGCTCAGACAATCTAGTCATTCTCTTTAAGGGCACTCCAGTTTGATCAATTCCCCACATGCTCATTTTAGATTTCCTATTATATATCCAGACAACTTTCATGCTAATATTGAAACGCATGCCTTAAAGCAGTCCTAGAGATTATATGTTCTGATCTTGCTACAATTTGTGCAGACCAAAAGCCATTCAACTCAACCAACTGTGATATTAAATGTATTGTGAATGATTAAACTATCGAAAACAATTGACAATGGATAAATTAACTGTAAAGCTTCAGTCAGGGAGTTGGACTTATTCTTATATGATGACAACATATCCCAGTAATACACAATGATATACTTCTCTTTGCATTCGTATATTAATTAGCCAGGCTTCAACTCAAGCGAAATGTGTTCTTTATCTAGTCGATAAGCGGGGAAAGTACACAACTTAAATTTTTGCTTTGTATGCATTAAAAGTTTCTTACATGCATTCAAACAGGCACACAATAATTAAAATCAAATATCTGGTTCAGATGGGAAATAACAGTAGACCTCTTTCTTCAGGGCGTGCAGGCGCTCCCTCTCAGAAACAGCTTTTTTATGATTAAGCCACTGTTCTCTCCAAGAATCCAGTGTAGGAAGACATTCCGAGAGGTCTGGAACATACAAAACAGTCACCTCATTGTGACTGAAGAGGCCATCTTTTCCAACTCTCTGGTAATGGATCTGTGTAAGTCATAAACAGTCATGTTTATTATCAACAGAAGGTGGCTGAAAAGTTGGGATGCTTTTAAAATTTAATCCTGTACTGTATATCGTAGGTGGTATGAAAATGAGGAGTGCATGCTGGGCACAACTGGCTACTCCAACTTACAAAAACATTTTTCAAGATATTTCCCTCAAAACTTCGTTTGGTTGACATTTCCAAGAAAGAATTTTTGAAAAACTTTAAACAGACACAGAGCGCCCCCCCCCCCCCCCAAAACCAAAAAAATCATGTTTGTTTATGATATCTAAAAGCGAAAGAGTGTTTCTAAAATTGCATAACACACTACAAATTGCTTAGGTATAAAATACTAGCAATGTTAGCAGAATTACACAGTAAAAGCTACACGACATTGTAAAATTATTGACAAAATAACTATGTTGATGTTCTACAGTCACAGTAATAAATACTATTTGCTTGTTTTTTAATCTTTCAACCACAAAATCAACTTAAGGTTCATTGTAACTCTAGATTACACACCCAAACACATTCTGTTGTTTTCAACTTAATTTCAAGTCTTTCAACCAAATGCTCTGTTGAGCCTTAATAATTTCAGAAAAGGAGGATCACTGGAAAACACAATTGCGTTCCTGTTTTCTGGAAAAATCAATTGTTTAACCCAAAAGTAATGTATATAACTCATGTGTCCCAAATAACTTCATTCATACATCTGAACATTCATTTATATGATTTGATAACTCTAAGGTGATATTCATCCTTTTGACTAACTGAAGAAGAGGCACAAGTTCAGAAGTTTTAATAGTTTAAACCTTCAACTGCATCCAGACTATGCACATTTTCACACTAGTTTAGTATTTTTGAAGCATTCTCTGTCTGTGCAGCAAGATAGATCATGCATATATCATGCTGAAACCTAACCTACATCTAAAATACTGCACATCATAAAAAGGCAATAGAATTGTAAAACCTCAAGAAAACGGTTCCATTGCCGACAGTTCTTCAGATCAAGACCAGTTACATCCTTTGCATACCTGAAAAGGGGTCCTTTTCAGCCGAATTAAGGAAAGCGATACCATAATTCAAAGAAATCGCTTAGGGAACAAACCTCAGAGCTGTTCGAAGTAACGATGAGTCATCGATTGAAGGATCTGCACCATCAACTGTGTCCCATGGCCCCCCAATTGCCATTAAAGAATTATTCTTTTTAAGAACAGCAAATCTAAGCATATTGCAAAAATGTGGAATACGGTCATCATAGGTTCTATCAGATGACAGCTCTGCCTGAGCATTCTGGCTAAGTCCACTCATCAAAATAATCTGACAGGATAAGAACAAAAACGATGCAAAAGTTAAGGTTTACCCATACATTCGAGCAGATAAATGATTGACATGTTCTCATAAAGCTTCCGTTCCAGCAATAGTAATTGCATGATGTATCAAAAACAATTCCAACATTTAAGAGAGATAGAGAGAACGCTGCAGAGCTAACCATAACCATTTGATCCTTGGGAAAGCGGAAAGTCCTCAAGAAAAGATTAGAATGCCAAGTAACAGAACTCTAATGCATCCTTGTACAAATAAAAGAAGTGCACAGGGATGCAGAAACTAATGGTAGAGGCGTTTATCTATGTAGCAAATGCTCAGACTTGAGAAGATTTCAGATTAGTAATCAACTAATACATAATAAAATTTATTTTACGATATTATTACTCAAAACAAAAATGGAAATACTGGAAGTACATGAGAAACAATTCATTAAGGTTTCCATTACATATAAATACTATAATTCACAGGGATTAGAAAGGGAGGTGTGCAAAAAAAGTTGGTGACAATCTGCTTCTGTGTAGAGAGATTAAAACGAACTTATAAACACTTTAGACACTGGATATTATGTTATAACAAATATTATTACAATCTTAGTTCTATTCATGTATCTAAATTATGTTTCATTCGTTAAATAGTGCAGCATGTTCTGTATAAAAGTACCAGGAAATTCGAGAAAGGATCTATTTCCGATTTCCTTACATCACAATAAGTTCACTGATGGTTCTTCACGGCAATTTCAGTTTGCATTTTTATCGATGTTCACATGTTTCCAGATACTGCTAAATTTTATTCATTCTTATAAGATAACATTTAACCAAGACATGTTTCCTCTAGATAGAGTCTTTCAAATGTCGGTGGAGTCTTTGAAACAGTGCTGTATATCATTTGCAGTCTGAAATGGAAGCTGCAATGTCAACCAAACAAGTTTAGGTAACCTCGAACAGAGTTTACAAGCATTTTGCTATTGTTCATACTGATTTGCTCCTAGATCATCTCAACTATGGGATTGTAGGTACTATAAAAATTTCATCCTTTTGAATCTTCCTTAACCATCGACAGCGCAGATTAGCACACTCCTGTGACCCTGTCTATGGCTTTATTATCGGAGACAGCTCACAGCTGAAGGATGCATCCCTTCTCCAACAACAACCCACCATCCCATATTTGTTTGGAACAAAATTATTTTGTATCTGTAACTTCAGATTTTATTCATAACGGCCGAAAGTGTTTTTATTAACACTTATCATAGATCCTGGAAGCACTCTATATAAGGTGACCTTTGTGAGAAGCATATACATGCTCGAAATCCCATGCTAGCATTACTAAACAATACTTGCTAGACTTCAACGTATGTTGAAATGCTTTTCCATCACTCAAAGAAATTAGAAAAACCAGGTCCTAACACTTCAAATTGAAAGGGTTCCTCCAAGAGAATTTTTCCTGTGATGAAAGCCAGTAGCAGGAGGTTTCCCCTTACGCTCTACTCTGAGGGGTGTTTGCGAACTTCAATTTAACATCATATCTATATCAACAAACATGGTCAGTGGAATTCCACTCATAAATCCAGTCCAGTTTGAAACTTATCTAATGACACATAAGATGGAGCAGAACCAACGAACAAGTTACCAAACTAGTTCCAGTACAAGCTAATTGTCCAGATTCCTCGATTTATGCAGATTTATGCATATGTGGAATATCAAATGGCATGTGTTTTACCAAAGATGTAATTTATTGCTTGAGATCCAAGTTTCATTCGCAGAACCTATATTACTTATCATAATGTTGGCTTTCACGCACACACACACAAAAAAATCAACATAAAATTAACCTTGGCATTCCAGATGGTAGTTTGTCCTTTTGCTTTCGAAATATCAGTAGCAAGATGTGTAGAAGGTAATTCTTTCTTCTCCATAGAAGCCTCTTCGACAAAGTCATGCTCAAAACTATTTTATCAGGAGTAATAAAAGTTAGTTGAGACTTGAGAGTACATGATATTTTAATAAAGATAACATTATCAAACTCGCACCAATTATCTAGTCACAATGATGGAAACAAAAATTCTGATCACAATGATGGGAACAAAGAAAAGGTGGACGAAAGATTCACCTTACAGGAGTGTAGAAAGAGAGCTGTAGATTATTCCTCGGCCAACATACAACTACCTATAACCAGCCACATCCGCAAAGTCAAATAAAGCAGCTGATCCATAAAAAAATTCACCAGAAGACAACGCATACCTTAAAGCATTCCGGAGAAATGTAGAGCCGGGGGTATCGCTTGTCCAATGACAAATAATCCCTCTCAGCCTGTACGAAACTGAAGGAGAAGACCTACAAAAAGAATGTAATTGTTTCTCAGCAACATATTCACCTATTTATAACCTGTTGGCAACATTTCCACTATGTCTCAAAAGGGTCTCATGGTAGAATCTTAACAGGAACGAGCAAGACTTATCTTCAACAATGTAATATAAGTGGCGGAACCAACAAATAGTTTTGCAAGTGAAAGGTGTGAATAAATGCTTCGTGGTGAATAGATGCTTCGAAACCATAGAGCCCTAACTTAAGCAAAATTATAAGTCTTGATGAGAGAAAAGGATATCAACGAGTTCTGGTCGAAGAAACTAAAAAGTGGCTAAAGGAGTACATTAAGTAGATAACAGGCATCCGGAAGACAAACAAGCTATACAGGAAGAAGTGCGCAGAAAAAAAAAACATCAAGGAGATATCCAGTAGGAGAAGGTCAAATGCGGAGACAAAGTATATTAGAGCAGGCAGATTAAAGGGAAATGGGGTTGAGCAAATTTCCAAAGAAGAAAGACAAGAATACACCCAGCATTATAGCACTCAAAAGTGTATTGACAATGGTCGATATCTGTGCCAAGGTCCTTCAAATGGTATCCAACAAGAAAGATTAATGAATGAGTCTGAGTACCATGGAACAGGTAGGCTGTCGCATAGAAGTTTTTACCTTGCAGGAATATTCTCTCCTCTTTTCTTTAACAGGGGAATGAAGCCTTCAGCATTATAGAACACCAAGTTAGGAAGGCTGCAAGATACATAAGCTGCTAAACAGAAAGAACTAATATAGGATGCAATGAAACAGGATCCACCTATGCGATACTTCACGACGTGGGGATTCTCGCCGCAGAGATTTGACATCCTTTAACAGAGAGGAACCTCTGCGATCCCTAGAGGCTCTAGGAGGAGTTCGTTCTCGCTTCAATTCAAGCGCACGTTTGTTCTCTCGATCCCTCTCCTCCCTGCGTTCTCGTTCTCTTCCCCGTTCCCTTTCCCTTTCACGTTCTCGTTCTCGCTCGCGTTCTCGTTCTCTTTCTCGCCCGCGTTCTCGTTCTCTTTCTCGCTCGCGTTCTCTTTCTCGTAGTCGATCCTTCTCTCTTTCTCTACTCTTTTCTCGGTCACGCAAGTAAGCTTTGTCTTTCTCTCTTCGTTCCAGCTCTCTACCATATGTACCTCTGTCATCTTTGCGATCATCAACTCTCAGATGAGAAACACGTCCCAACATGCTACTTGGATAATCTGATTCAAGCGACGTTCCATGGAGCCCCTTCCCTACTCCATAGTCCCTCCCAGGAGGCAAGCTCACTCCATAGCCGGGATTTGAAGAACTCTGAGCATAAATAATATCATCAACACTTCTGTGTGGAGCTGCGCCTAAAATTGATGTAGTATGTTGTCCACTGTAAGAGGAGCCACCTATCGTTGATAGACTGCGTTCAGGGTCGATTCTCCCACCATATGCAATCGCATCTTGGGCAGGATGGTAAACTGCCGCCCTTGCTGCAAGATAATCAGTTTGTCTGCCAGAAATTTGTCGCTACTCAGTGCACTAGATATATAGTACCATTTAATGTAACTGCACACAGATTTACTGTGTGCAAGTTCACTACCCCGAATCACATTCATAAGCACAAGTTATCCTTAATATGCCATAGTTCATTCTAAAAGTATTTTTGATCATTATGGATGCCAGATAGAATATACACAACATTAGCACCAAATTTTATTGAAAGCAAACTACTGAAACCAACAATATCAACATCAAAAAGAATGTAATCAATCTAACGTACCTAGCCCTTCCTTCAACAGAAGCAGATTGCAGTGTATGAGCCTTTAGCGCTTGTTCTTGCCTGAGCATTGTTGCTTGTTCCAAACGCTCATACAACTTGGACTGAAAAAATACAAGTCAATAACACCAAAAGCTTAGACGTCTAAACCGGAAGGCTAAACCAAAATATAAATGAGATGCAGAAACAGAAACTGAAGAGTTAATCATATTATGCACCACAGGATTACAGGAAGTAAAAAACAAATTATTCAATACCTCTTGTTCACGGCCAAACGGAACAGAATCAACATAATGATTAGCTGTTTCACTTGGCAAATTTCTCCCCAGATGTCCACTATGGTGTTCCGCATATCGGCGTCCGTCAACAGATGCATATTCCGATATTCTATCCAAATATAGTTGATCAACTTTCTGTCCATACCCTCGACTTGATGAGACATATTCATTAGCTGCAAACTTCGGTGACTCTGGCATGGATGGGGCGTAATTACTCCGGCCTTCTAAAGTTGTTACAGAGCCCTTGGTACCCATTGGAGACATCTGAAAAGATATTAAAATGAGCTCCCAAAAATTTCCAGATATCAGACAGCACCAGGTGTTAATTGACAATTTAAAGCTTCTTAAAACTAATGATTGAGTGGAAGAATTAACAAAAGATCCAATAGTAGCAATGGATACAGTTAACAGATGGAAAGCAACTCCAATAAAAGCATCTGTTCAAGGACTGCCAAACTTCTAGTGGCATGATATCTTTCTTTTCTTAAGGTAGGCACCATTTACAGAATGAAATGTCATCCTAGGTTCATGAAATATCTAAGAGAGAAGGACAACTTCTCAAGTGCCAGAACTTCTATTAGGCTTAAAGGCACAAAAGATACTATCAGATCCGATATCATTACAGTTTAAATAATGACAAAGTTAAATATCATTAACCATTTTTCTGTTTGAAATTTGATTAGAGTATAAATGCCATGATGACATGCAAGATTAAGCACAAACCAACTGTTGCACGTTTACAATGCCAACAAAACCATATCATACACATTCAATACAATGTTCCTCAATTGATTCTATAAGCACATGCATACAGAATACATCGAATTCACATGTGATCATCTTCCACCAAGTCATGGTTACTCTCTTTAAATCAGGACTCGAGAAATACTCTTTTAACGACTAACAGATAATAAGAAATGTTCCATATCATTACAACACAAATAGAAGTCACTAAGATAAGTGATCACTCAAAGGAACTCCGTAAGATATATCGATTAAAAATATGATATTTCGAGAAGAAAATGGTAAACATAGCAATCCATATCATAAGCACAAACAACAGCTACTAAAGGAAGTGATCATAGCACACGAATTTGGTAAGATATCGATCAGACATACAAAAAATTGAGGAGAAAACCGTAAACAGCAGTCATATCATAACAACATAAACAACAGCTACTAAAATAAGTAATAACAACACATGAATTCCATAAAATATCAATTAATAACATGAAAATTCAATAAGAAATCAGTAAAACATAACATAAAACAACCTGCTGCGCACCGGAACCATAAGTGGCACCATAATGTCCGCCGTAATGCGGTGGAGGAGCAACAGGCACTGCTTGACCATGAACATTACCACGAGCTACGTATCCACCCAATTCATCCTCTTGTCGACCTCCTCCTAGTATTCTTGCAGCTCCCAACTGTACCAAAAAAAAATACAGAACAACACATAAACAAAATTGAACCATGCCCTCTACTTGTCGTACCATGAAAACCCTAAATTGATACTAAATTATTTTGCAGAAAACAGTAAAATTCGTGCTATAAAATAAGAATTGAAACGCACATCTTGAGGTGTATAGGAGGATTGCGAAGAGTAGGGTTTCTGCTGTTGACCGTAGCCATTGCCGCTTCCACGAGACGAATACATGATGATTTCTACTTCGAAACAGGATTTAGGAATGGGAAAACATGCGAAAAGATGATTAATTCTGGATTTGAATCACGAATTTGATTGATTCTGAGATGGTGAAATTTGTGCCGCCGGCGGCGAGATGAAAAATGGGGGGTTCAGGAAAATGACGACGATGATGGAACCATGACATAAATGGGCCCTATCTATAGAGTTTGGTCCTATTTGAATGGGCCAGGCCCAATTCTATTAAGTGAAATTCGAAGTTTTATTATCGAATTTAAAGATATATTATTTTGAAATTATTTTGAAATGATATAAATACTTTTAAAGTAGTTCCTAATATGGTGTATTAGATATTAGAAATGATTTAAATTATTTAGACATTATAATTTGTTGACAACTAGTTATTAGATAAAGAAATTCGAATGAGTATGACTTTCTATAAATATAAAAGGTTAGTGAACATTTACTAACAATTAATAAAATATCAATTTTACAATAAAAAATTACGCATAATATTGTTATATTGTAATGCAAGTGTAATAACATCTAATAAAATATTAGGACGTGATTGGTATACTGGAATGAAGTGGGAATGGAATGGACATTCCTATGTTTATTCCTATTCTAATGATTGGTATGTTTTTTTGTTGGGAATGCTCATTCCTATTGGAATCCATATTTCCAAAAGTATGGGAATAGTGATTCCTTCCATACCCCTTGGGTTTGGCTATTCCTTGCCTATCAGGAATCAATCATATTTTTTTTCTTATGATATTATTTTTTTCACAACAATATAAAAGTTTTGAAAATTTGATGAATGCAATATATATATTTTTTGGACTTATGATTAATAATCACAAATTATTTTAAAAATAATATAAATTATTAAAAATTTCAAAAAATTATTTAAATGCATTGAAATAACTAAAAATACATATTATTTTTCGTACGTACTAAGTCGAAATATTTTTGTCAATAAGAATTACTTAATTATAATAAATATAATTTCAAATGTAACAAAAATAGGAAAAAAATACAAAAATGAATTGAAAAAATATAAAATAATATTGCGTTTAACAAATAATATCTTATCCTTAAACTAGTTCATCAATAAAAAGTATTAAAAAATGTGAATTATTATATAGACAATATTACATATATAACTCTTTCAATCATTATATAATAACTATATTTTTTCTATTTTTCATTTAATTTTTTCCATTTTTTCATTATGTCTATTTTTCTCTAAATAAAAAGTTCGAAGTCTCAAATCATTTAAATTTCATAGAATTAGATTTGATTCAAATTTGTATTCGAGTTTATTAAATAACTCAAATATACGAATATACAGAATTTAAAAAAAATCTCATATCTCGAATTCAATTCATTTCTCATTCCTGCACTATACCAATCATAGGATTTATGAAATCAATATCATTCCATTCCCATCTCCATTCCATTCCTTATACCATTCCATTCCCACATAATTCCATTCATCCATACCAATCATGTCCTTAGGGTCTAGTTGGATGGTATATCCATTTCAAATAAATTTTTTCATAATAAAAAAGAGAATAATTTTTTTAAGGATAATTAATGTGGTTTGAAAAGAGAGTTTGGATTAGGTTTTTTTGAAGAAAATATGAAATGATTATGGTTGATGTGATATGTTTTTTGTTATGAGAAATTTGTTTGAATTGATATTATATATAAATTTTCTTAATAATTTTTAGTAAATTCATCAATATAGATACAAAAAATATACACAATGAATCTTATTTTAAATGTCTCGCCATTTTGCAGTAGAATATGTAAATAATTTAATTTTTAGAGTCAAATTATAGTCAAATTATGAATAATAAAATTTATTTTTTCTCTTTTTCTATAAGATTTTTCCGGGTTGATCTTTAATTTTGAAACATTGTTTTAAGAGAAGTTTTATGAGATGCCAAACAATTGAATTTTATGAGATTTTTTTGTTATGAAACACTTTTTTTTTAGAAAGACTTGCCAACCAATTAAGAAATTAATTTTGGATTTCAGATTTCAAACAACCTAACCTATTACATAAGATACAAATATGTATAAAAATTTACAAATTAAAAGTATTATTGAATTAAATATTATGAGAAATTTATTTATAATTATAATATTGGATCAATTTTGTTGATATTATAATTTATAATATAAAATTTCATAGTTATATATTACGCATATATATAGAATCAAAGCCAACCACAGTGACGGACATTCCAATGACTGCTGAAACACAAACAACTTCGATTCATCCGCCATTGTTATTCATCACTTCAAGCTTCAAACAAGCCCTTCAATTTCAATTTCGCATCTAACTCAGGACCCAAAAATGATCCACCAATGCATTTCCAAACCCTCACCATCTTACCCCACATTCAATCCCCTCCACAACCATCCAAAAACCCCAAACTACACCGTCCGCTGCGAATCGAACCTCGACGTCAAACCCAAATCGCCGCCGTCCCCCGGCGGCGTGGGCCTCCACACGGGGCGCGACCCGACCGTGAAGAAGCCCGGGTGGCTTAGGCAGAAGGCGCCGCAGGGGGAGAAGTATGAGGAGGTTAAGGAATCTATATCCAGGCTTAAACTTAATACTGTTTGTGAGGAAGCTCAGTGCCCTAACATTGGGGAGTGTTGGAACGGAGGCGGCGATGGCATTGCGACGGCGACGATAATGGTGCTTGGGGACACGTGTACGCGGGGCTGTAGGTTTTGTGCGGTCAAGACGAGTAGAAATCCGGCGCCTCCTGATCCTATGGAGCCGTACAATACTGCAGAGGCTATAGCTAGCTGGGGGTATGATAATTTCTTTGCCTTTTTCTGTTTACTAGTTGAAATGTAATTGGTGTATTGATTGCCATGGCTTGAGATTTGAGAATTGCGTTTGTTTACAATTTGGTTGTTAATTTATAAGGAAAAGGTGAAAGATTCTAGACGATGAATGCAGATAACTGCAAAGTTAAGGGTCTATAAGGGTGTGTTTGGATTGAAGAATTTGAAATCTATGGATTTCATATTCGTCAACAAATCCATAAAGTTTGTTTGGATGTATCCAAGTTATAATGGATTTCAAATCACTCGACATTTACTTTGAGCTATTTTCTTCATAAATACGGTGGATTTCAAATGACTACATTTTAGTTGTCATTTCAAATCCTTTCTCCAAATCTACTCCTCAAATCCAAATCACTCAATCCAAACACACCCTAAAGGAATTCATCTTCAGTGTTTTGTGGTTGATGCACTATTTAGAATGCTTACGCGTGTTGAGAAATATAAGCAAAATCGGTTTTGTGTTTCGCCAATTTTTACATCCGAAAGAGAAGTAGATGCAGCACTAGATGATTTGCAATAGCCTCTACTTTATGAAGCGACGTATCTAGAACAAATTTAAACTTCTCTTTATTTTGAGATATGCTCCTTCAGAAACTAGAATAGAGTCATGAAAGCTCATCTTCTGTTATTTTGAAGCCTTTAGTGCTTGCTGTGATCTATAAACTCGAGTTTTATGGGAACAGATCAAATATGTATCACTATGAAAATGTTGATGTTGTCAAATACTTAAAATGTTGTACTACTTTAGCAATATCTCCATCTTATGCTGTACGACTACACCATAAACTACATTACTATATAAAGGGTACTCAAGGATGTTGGCGTATAATGAATAATTTATTTCATTGGGTTTCATTTTCCAGTGTGGATTATATCGTTCTAACGAGTGTTGACCGAGATGATATACCTGATGGCGGTAGTGGCCATTTTGCCGAAACAGTCAAAGCCATGAAGGTAATTTCAACATTTTCAAATTCGACTTCAAGTCCAAGTGAGATACTCTACTTCTTTCATATTGAATATATACTAATGTCGCATGAACATGAAACACGCCGTTACTCTTGTATAGCTAACATGATAAAGTGAGCATATCTAACTTGCAATCTTGTTATTTTGGTCAGAAACTGAAGCCTGATATCATGGTCGAGTGTTTAACATCTGATTTTCGAGGTGATCTAAAGGCTGTATCCACTCTGGTGCACTCAGGATTAGATGTTTTTGCGCATAATGTTGAAACTGTGAAACGACTGCAGCGTATTGTTAGAGATCCTAGGGCTGGGTAAGTGGTCTAATAGTCTTATGTTGTTTCATTGACTCTGAGAATACCTAGTACTTATAGAATGATTATTACTGGTTAAAGTTTCTTAATCCTTGATTTTCCTACTCAAAAAATCTAGTTTCTCTGTTAACTGGAAGCTTATGACACCTATAAATACTTTCGTCATGACCCTTTTCCATGTTTTCATGACATTTTTCATGTGTTTTATTCTTCTGAAAGGGTGCGTTTGGATTTAGTGATTTGGATTTGGGGAGGGATTTGGATGAAGGATTTGAAATGACACCTAAAATTGAGTCATTTGAAATCCACCATAGTTACGGAGAAAATAGCTCAAAGTGAATGTCGAGTGATTTGAAATCCATTATAACTTGGATACATCCAAACGATACTTCATGAATTTGTTGGATTTCAAATCCTTCAATCCAAACACACCCAAAGGCCAAAGAGGTTATCTAATTTCACGATTATGTTCAGTTTCATTAGGGTAAACTCTTTATCTAATTTCACGATTATGTTCAGTTTCATTAGGGTAAACTCTTTATCTAATTTCACGATTATGTTCAGTTTCATTAGGGTAAACTCTTGTTTAATGCTATGTCGTTTGGGTGGCATGTTACAGTTATGAGCAAAGTTTATCTGTCCTGAGACATGCAAAGCTCGACAAGAAAGGGATGATCACAAAATCATCCGTTATGTTGGGACTTGGTGAAACTGATGATGAGCTCAAGGAAGCCATGGCTGATTTAAGAGCTATTGGTGTTGACATTTTGACACTAGGCCAGTATTTACAAGTGAGTTCACAAACTACACATTTGAGTTTTGCAGCAAGTTTTGAAGTTTACCTTTATGGTGTGTTTGGATTGAAGGATTTGAAAACTCTGGATTTCAAATTCATCGACAAATCCATTTAAGTTCGTTTGGATGAATTCATGTTATGATGGATTTCAAATCCCTTCATTTTGAGTTCTTTTCTCCACAACTATGGTGGATTTCAAATTACTCCAATTTAGAGTCATTTGAAATCCTTCCTCAAATACAAATCACTCGATCCAAACACACCCTTATAGTTAGTTACAAGAGCACTGATGTTAATTTGGTATGATTGAATATTTTCAGCCAACCCCATTTCATCTTACTGTTAAAGAATACGTTACACCCAAAAAATTTGCCTTTTGGAAAGAATATGGGGAGTCGATTGGTTTTCGCTATGTTGCTAGTGGACCTTTGGTAAGCTGTTCCACCTAATACCCTTTTTCGCACAATTTTGTTTGATTTTCATTGAAAGAGCAATCATATTCTAGGGGAACAACACAGATTTGGCCTTGTTTGTTTATTTTTTCAAATTTCATTTTCAAGTTTTTAAATCACAAAATTCTAAATAAACTTAACACACCAAATTCTCAATCAAATTTTCCTTTCTTCAACTCTATTTTTTTAATATCCTATATAACTACATATCAATCATATATACATCATTTCACACATTCAACAATCAAATCATTTATTATAATCATTTTCTCTCACAGTCCTTTATACTTTACAATTTTTCATCCATTTTTTTTTTATTTTTTATTCACATAATCATATATATTTATATATATATACACCACTAACACTATTCTACGCATTATATTCATCTATCAACTAATCACAATTGATTTGACATGTCTTACAATTTTCAATCTATTTTTAAAAACATAAACAAACATCTACCATTCTCACACGAATTTTCATAGTAAGCGATTCCCGCGAAAATTTTAAAATTTCATCTCAAGAACATAAACAAACAATGCCTTAACGTCGATTTTCTCCCTTTAATTTATCTCTTGAACATAGTGATATAACACATTTGAATGTGGTAGATATTAGGAGTAGTTTATATAACGTTTTGGGTATTTTTGCAGGTTCGATCTTCGTACAGAGCAGGGGAGCTGTTTGTGAAGACTATGGTGAGAGAAGGCCAAAAACAATAATGTAAAACAGATTTCTGGATGATTTAAACCACAGATTACGAAATACATACATTCTTTATGAAATATATTCTTAGTGTTTATAAGAGCACCTAAAGGGCCAAATTTGTTAGCTCTTTTTAATTTCACTATATGGATAATTGACCTAATGTTAGTTTGTGTTTATGTGCTCTGAAAGACTTGATAAACCAAGTTTCCCTACATGTCCATACTGTATTTTTCATATATAAATACAAGCACCACAAAAATAATTAGAAAGGATCAATCAATCTATAGACTCAGAGGGAGTATAACACATTCAATTTACCATTAGGAGAAAAAAAGAAAAATCAGCATGGAATATCATCGTACATTAGGAGTGACAATTTGAGTCTATACATATATTTGGATCCAAACCAAATTAAATTTTCAATGAGTTGAGTTCTAACATATTAGCGTTTTAGTTTCAATTGGGTTGCTTTTAATAGTATTTTGGTCTAATTGGATCTTAAATTTGGCTCAATTTGGGTTTAACATATTCTCCACTTTGAGTCAATAGTTTACATTTTACACTCTACAACAACCCCTTATTCCACTTTGATTCATAATGAGTCCTTAAGTCCATTTTGGGTCCAATTATAATGCATATTTTATTGAGTCTATTTTGGGTCCAACTATAATGCATATTTTTTGATATTGGACCCAATTGGACCCAACCCACTTTAAGCCCAACCCAAATGGACCCGATCCAAACCCAGCACATTCAACCCAACTGCCACCTCTATCGTACATGAAGTTAACTTCTCATTGTACACACAGCTTCTGATAACTTTAACAGCAAACATCTCTTTTATAGACCTATTTGAGTCGCTTTTCGTAATAGCATCTTAGGTACATTATGAGAGACGTCAATCTCAGGTTCGTTTGAAGAAGTATGAATTGAACTGCTATGCTACACTGATAATATGTACATGTTCAAACACAGTATTTAATGAAACAATAATTCAAACATTATCTGGCCAGAACTCCCTGAAGAAAGCCCGATCGAATTCCTTCTCTTGCATATGCTTTTCAAAATCTTGCATTTTCTTCATCTTCTTCGACATGCCCTTTGCTTTCCTTTTAGACAACTGAAATTAATGACGTCAATTAGAGAAACAATAAGCAGACAAGTAATGTCATTTTTGAGTATTTTATCAACCAGTAGTATATTCAGCCAGTTTTATGTAAATTTCGCCGTATATTTTCTTTGTTCTGGTACTAGAACTCCAGATTTCTAGACTAGTTAATAAATTGATGAGTTCAAATACTCCTCCTAGGATAATGAAAACTAAGATAAACCCAAAAAATAAAATGAACTTTTGAGAAAGAAAATAAACATACTTTTGAATCCTCTGAGTCATGATCTTCTGAGTGTTTAACTGTCTTCTTAGGTTTATCTGCTCCCAGCCCTCGCTTGTTTTTCTTAACAAAAGCCTGTATAGGCTCCAATCTACCCTGTGTCAAACAGTGGAAACAAATCAGATAAGTAAGTTTTTCTTCTAGAAAATATGGACACTTATATTCATTTAAACGTTGAAGTAAAGACAATAAGATCCATAATTCCAATAACAGAGACTAGCTCCATGTGTTCCTCGATAAGCTACAAGTAAAGCACTTCTAGTGTTGAAAATTTAACGTTTTGAGTTTGTTCTTCACTAAAGAATGACAAATCCAACAATAGCAGTAGAGCCACACTGGAGCATAATTAATAAAACAGACAAAATTCAAGTGTATCACAACACTGCTGTAATCCAAATGATGGTAAAAAGGCAAAAAAAAATTGACACGATACGCAAAATTAGCAATGACAAATGATCCAAAATATATAAGATATAATCCATGCAAGAATATGATAAACGTGCAGGAAGTGAAACATCAAAGGAAAGAGCTATTGTGGCTTAACTAAGCATCTTATCGGAAAAATAGAAGTCACTTTTCGCCCTTCACAAATCTGGTTTTACATTTTGTTTTAATCCAAACTAGATATTCAGTTTACAACGCAGATTGTATCGCATATGTTTCACATAAAGATAGAAATATGCAAATCTGGGGGAAGAACGAGAAGAGTCAACATACAGAAACTCAACAGATCACCAAAAAGACAGGTTTTGAATCTTAAAGTTATACTATATGAACAACCAGACTTCTATGAATGTTAACAGAAATCTAGTGGTTAGACTAAAAATCATGTAAACTGATTACATCTAGCTGCCAGATTAGGAGCAAAACATAAGGAAGAAGATGGATTATATATCAGAAAAGTAAATGTCCGCAATAAGCTTACCAAGAGTAATCTTAGCACAGTATGCAATAAAAAACACCAAAATCAAATTCCAAAACAAAAACAGGAAAGAAAAAAAAAAACATGTAAATCGTGAACGGATGTAGATATAATAAGAACCTGTTCGGAAACACCGAGGCCAGTCCCTTCTTTCCATCCGTGCTTCTTCAACAGCTGAATGCATAAACCATAAAAGAAAATAGGCAAATTAGAAAATTTGAACCATATGAAATAAAGCTAAGCAAGAAATTTTGAGACAGAGATTAAAAAAGAATACAAAAAGTGAAACCTTGAAACCAATATTCGACGAATCGATGGGCGTGGAAACGGAAGAGCTTGAATTCGAAGACGTAGTAGCGCCCAACCCTGCAAAGGACCGGTCATCAATCGCCATATCCATTTGCCTAACTTTGATTTGGTATCAATTCAGAAATATACAGTAATTGGCTTTTGACAGATTCCTAATCGGATTTCTAGGGTTTACACACTTTTTGAGATGGGGGAAATTTTGGATTAAATAGTTTTCAAGTTTTTTTTAATAAATTAATGTTTGTTTACGTTTTTTAAGTTAGAATTTTGAAAATTTCTTGGGAATGACGTATCATCGAAATTCGTGTGAAAATTGGTTGATGTTTAATAATTGAATTAGTTGTTTTTTAATGATTATTTAAATAAATATATATATATATATATATATGAGTGTGTAAAATAATGTATATATTAATTATAATTGATGAATGCGTAAAATGATTGATGTGTTGATTCATAGGTAGTTAGTATTGAAGATTGAAAAAGTAGAGTTGAAAAAAGGAAATTGAGATGGAAATTTGGTGTGAAGTAGATTTAAGATTTTGTGATTTGAAATCTTGAAATTGAATTTCAAAAACATAAACAAACAAAGTTGTGTTTTGCGTTAATAAGTCAAAAATCGAATTTGAGTAATTTGATTATTTTATATGTATGTCGTATTTTTATTATTTTATATTATATGTATTGTATTAATTGAGTTGAATTTTAAAACTTATATAATACAAAAAATATTATTCAAACTTGATTCGATAAAGTATCAAACCGAACTTGAATGAAAAGTTCTAAAATTCGTCTCGATCAGTGAAATAATAATATAAACATATATGAAAAATAATTCAGCTAATTGTACTTACGTTTTGTTCGGTTCAATTAAAATCTATTTATATTCATAAAGGGGTGAAAATGAGTCGAGTCGAGGCCAGCGCATAAATGTTCAAGCTTGTTTGAATTACAATCAAGCTTTTAAAATTGTGTTTGAGCTTAGTTTGATTGTTCATCGAACAGATTACTAGTCGAGCTCGAGTAGTTTGAATATTTTGTATATATTTTTATTAATTTTTTTGCTAATTAAAATAAGCTCGAGTCGGAGATTTAAAATTTATCGAACAAAATAATTGTTCAACTTTAATTTGATAAATTATTGAATCTAAATTTATAATTAATAATTTCAACTATAAATTTAAAAATCGATTCTAATTCAAATAAATTAAAACTAATAATTTACATCATCCAAAACTGGCCCCTCAAATGCACACTCACCTATGCCTTTTCGATCCACGCGTCTTTTTTGTATATACTCCCTTCCCCACCTCTCCTTGTCAACAACAGGCTCTCAGATTTCCCCCCTAAATCAATTTCTGTTATTCCTTTTCCCAATCTCAATTACTCCATAACCCTAGCTATCTCCTCGTATCTATCCGATTGACGACGGTGTCTCAGGCGATGGTGGCGGAGGGGTTAGGACCGTCGGTTCAGGCGGCCGTGGTGGCGCTCCGCCTCAAGGAGGCCACCACGTGGTGGGAGATTGTGAATCACTCGCCGGCGTGGCAGGATCGGATATTCCACGTCCTCGCCGTGCTTTATGGAATCGTCGCCGCCGTAGCTCTTGTAATTTTTTTATTATTGCGATTCGAGACGTTTATTCCGTTTGTTTATTTAATTGATCCGAGTATGAATTGGGGCTAGGGAATAATCTAATTTCAACATTAGCTGATGTTTATGTTT
Source organism: Verbascum thapsus (assembly GCA_963669365.1). NCBI lineage: Eukaryota > Viridiplantae > Streptophyta > Magnoliopsida > Lamiales > Scrophulariaceae > Verbascum > Verbascum thapsus. Next base: position 19,671,002 of record OY770105.1, read on the forward strand.
TCTGTTTTTGGTTGCGAATAATTATTTATGAAGCATCATAATACTTGGTATGAATTTAATAGCTGACAGTTTTGGATATGTATATCATCACCGATTTTTTAGAGTGAAACGACGATACCAATTACAGGAAGATTTCGTTTGTTTATTTAATTCATCAGGATTTGAAATTACTCATCTTTTTGTTGCAAGTAATTCTTTATGAAGTACTATTATAATTGGTACGAATTAAATAGCAGAGTGTATTAGATATGTTTCTTTGTCAGCTAATTTTTACAGTCAAGTGTTGTTACGAATTGCAGGAAGATTATGTTTGTTTATCTTTTCATTCTATAAATTGCATTGGCGTTGGTATCAAATACTTGATTCGTACTGTCTCGTGATTATTTTTTCTAAATACTGGTAGATTTTGTACGAATTATAATTGTTTATGATGAATGGGAGCGTTGACAGTCCAGTGGAGAGACATTTGTGTTTGTTATGCATGTAATAGATTGTGATAAGTGTTCCCTTTAACATGAACGGAAGGATGTTATTTGACATGGAGTTGTTCATTGTAGGTTCAATTGGTGAGGATACAATTGAGAGTACCGGAGTATGGTTGGACTACACAGAAAGTATTCCATTTTCTCAATTTCTTAGTAAATGGAGGTTTGTACTACTGCATTTATTACACGGTTCATGTTGATTATATATTTTTTTATATGGAAATTTGGATCTTCTCCCTAAGAATGCTCTGTTTTTATTGTATGTCTAGTTCGATGCATAGTATTTGTATTCCGTCGGGATGTTCAAAAGTTGAACCCAGAGGTATCAACTGTCATTATGTTGTTTTCTTGAGAATCTTATAACTAATATTTCCTTCATGACTAACTTTTCCCTTGTCTGTCATTGGATCTTGGCAAGATTGTTCAACACATCTTGCTTGATATGCCAAGTCTTGCGTTTTTCACCACGTATGCATTGCTCGTATTATTCTGGGCAGAAATTTATTATCAGGTTGGTCCTGTTTGTTTTATTAGGCATGTTTCTGTATGGTTTTGACTTCTGGTGTGGTAATTAATTTACATTTACTGTTTTGGCAGGCTCGTGCTGTATCTACTGATGGGCTAAGACCTAGTTTTTACACAATAAACGGTGTTGTGTATGCCATTCAGGTGAACATTCTTGCCCATATTTATTCATTAGCTAGGCCATAGTTGTTAATGGCGCGGCGTGGCGACAAGGGTCCCACGGCGCGGCGTTCTGATGGCGCGGCGTGGCGCACGCCATTTTGAAGAAAAAAATTATATATATATAAAATATATATAGTAATATGATCAATAATATACAAAATTTTTGACAATAGTAACAACCACTACTCTATTAGATAAATCATAAATCACAAGTTTTCAAGAAAATCAACAAAAAGAAAACTAACTTATATAAAGTATTTCAACACAACAACAAAATACAATTTAACTTTAGGTCTAATCATCTAAATCTAACTCGGATGACTCAAATACATTACCCTCGTCAACTTCATCTTGCGGACGACGGATGGGTACATGCGCAGCAGCAGCTTGGTCTCTTTGGGAGAGAATGTGTTGGGTTTTTTTTAGATTGGGATTTAGGTTATAATTTTATCATCCTTTAGCCTATTTTGAAAGATAAATTATTGGGTAATACCCAATTTACCCCAAATGTATCCCCAATTTAATGGGTCTACTCCAATTTTGACCAATTGGAATCCAATTTTGACTTTACCAAAATTTCTTCAATATGGCGCGCCATGGCGCCCCTTTACGGCGCTTTCCATGGCGCCAGTGGCGGGCGCCAAGATGAAGATTGGCGCCACGCCACGAATCATGGCGCCGAGGTGGCGCCATGCGCCATGGCGAGTGCCATGGCGCGCCATTTACAACTATGAGCTAGGCGACATAGATAAGTTGCAGTATATGAGTTATATATATGTGTCCATAGGAATGGGTTTTAATTCCATTTGCTCCTTCATTGGAGTTAGTTGCATCTTCCTTTATCTATTTGAAGAGGTACTTTGCTTTTTGATAGTTTGCAGTGCACATCAAGATATTTAGAGAGTCACTTCGCCATTACTTTATCCATAACTTGTGTATTTAGATATGTTTAACTTGTCATAATCGATAGTTTGGTAATATAAATAGAGAAATATGATCCTAAGATTTGGGCTTGAAAATTGTATAAGAGACTCTTGGAAGAAAATGCCAATATTTCTATTACTTATGGCCTAAATATAATATATGCTGTCAGTAAGAATGTAAGATAGTTGTAGGCCAGTAGTCCTAAGATTTGGGCGAAGAAAATGTCAATATTTTTATTGCTTATGGCCATTGTTGATGGCGGATGGCACGGCCTTTTCGAAGCAAGAACTAAAAATACGCTTAAATAATATGCTAGTTTTTTAACAATAATAATCATTATATAAGGTTTTATGTTTTGTATTTGGTTAATTTAATTTATCCCCAATCTTGCCATAGTTTTATTAGGTTGACTCATTTTTTACCGAAATTCAACTGATTTTGACTGAAAATAAATCAATTTTGACCAAAATTCAGCTAGTTTTGACCGAAATTCTCTCATTTATCTTCACAATGGCGTGGTCACGGTCACGCCATGGCGCAGAAGGCATGCAATGGCGTCGCCATCGTGGAGAGTGTGCCACTCCATGGCACAGGGTGTGCTGCCGTTCTGGCCATACGTCATGGTTCGCCGTTTACAACAATGCTTATGACCTAAATATAATATATGCTGTCGGTAAGACAGTTGTAGACCAGATGCTTGACATTTTGGGGTTCTAGTTTTGTGGAAAGTCACCAGGGTTCTTTATGTGTTAAAATAAAATATGTTTGGTATGTTGCCCACTGCTGCAGCACCTACCATTAAGTAGTGGTAGGAGTGAAGTATTGACAGGACTTTGCTTGTCCTGTGGAGCATTATCTTAAGTATACCCTTTGGAATAATTATTACTTGTGTTTTATTGCAGATAACTTTGTGGTTAATTCTATGGTGGAAGCCCATTCGCGTGCTCATGATTTTATCCAAAATGTTCTTTGCAGGTGTTTATTTATATCTGAGCTGAGCGTATAGTCCTTAGTTTAGTTGTGCAACTCTTTCTGGTATGCTAATGAAATTTGTCAACTGACAGGTGTTTCATTATTTGCGGCCCTGGGATTTCTACTTTATGGTGGAAGGTAATTGAGCTTGCTCCCCTTGATGGTTGACTGATACCAATTCTGAACTTTTTTGACCTTCAGAAACCAGTTCGTAGACCTTTTTTATTGTAAAAGCTTGAAAGTTGTGTTTGATACTATAAGCTCATAAGTAAGGACTACTGTGCATGTGCATTTGCTTGCTAAAACTTGTACCTGGCTATTCCTGGGGACTCGAGTTGTTTTATCAAAACCAGATCAGATTATCTCCTTTTCTCCTACACATACCACAGTGAAGAGAGCCCCTTTTGGTCATTTGAGACCTTTTATAGCTTATTACCTCAATTTTCCAAAGCACGTCATGTTCTCTTTCATAAATAACCTCGTTAATCAAAGGAGGTAACTGATACTGTCTTACGAAAGCCTGATCCTGCCCATAATTTCTTTATATATTTTTTCAAGCTGGTGGTTCCTGTTAAATTACTTTTTAGGTAGGATTGACATCCTAGTCAGCATGTCAATCTTGCCATTGATGCTTGGGATTTGAAATGTTGTCAAAGTATTTTATATAGCATCACGGTGTTCTACTTAATGACTAAGTCTCGAATGCCCTTTTTCTGCAGCCTTCTCGTAATTCCATTGGAAGTATGTGTTACTACTTTATTTCACAGTGGTCCTTAAACATTGACAATTTCTTATGCTTGATTGACTTGCTGATTGACTAGTATCACTAAGCCGTAGTGCTACCAGAGGAGTCACATTTAGCCCTATGTAAAAAAAAAGGTACTATTATGGTTTAGTTAGAGGAACATTCCCAGCACCCCAAACCACCAAAAAAGAAAGAAAGGAGAGAACTTTGATTAGTGCAGTAGTGAGTTCTCAGAGAGAAGTTGATGGCTTCTTGACTTACATTTATCACCCAAAACCAGTTTTGCGTTAGTTAATCGTACTGATGATCACTAGTTTGTGATTCATTCTTTGTATGGTATTTGGTATACTAGAATAGCTATATAAACGTCTTACTTCGAAACAACTTTTATTGAGATTCAGGTTATCCCTGACTTTATGTCTTTATCATACAGACTCTTCTTAATGTTACAACGGTTCCCTGTGGAATCAAAAGGACGGCGGAAGAAGCTACAGGAGGTATGCTGTGAGCTGGTTAACGCTTTTTATTTTCCATCATTTGTATTTTAACTTTTCCACTCATGTGTTGCTCGCTCAGGTTGGCTATGTTACAACAATATGTTTTTCATGTTTCCTCGTCAGATGTATTATGGTAAGTTCTCCCGACCAGGAGACTCTGATTGCTTAATATTCAATTCCTCGAACTTAAAGATGATGAATTGATCACCCATGTGATTAGTGATATTGGTGTATCTTGTACTTGCCATTAATTTTTCTGATGTTGTTAGCTAAGTCGATAACTTTTGCTTGATTATTTTTCTGGTTGGGGTTATTTGAGCAATCAAGTAGATGATACATTTTAATGTGCTTGTTCTCTTATATAATCAAGTTTTTAAATATTGTTATATCTTTATTAAATTTATTCAAGTAATTACTCAGTGGATCATCATGATTAAGTCATCTTTTTGTGTTAGTCGTAAAAGTTTTCCAGACTAAACCGGAAAAGTCGTACTCTTAATTATATTGGTGCAATGTTGTTTTCAATATGCCGAGCTGTAAGAAAATTATGTAACTGTTCCATTCTTTTCTCCCTGCCTCCTTTCCTTTCTTTCCCTCCTATTACATTCTTCACCTATCATTTCAAATAAACCGGGAGAAATTGTGCAGATTGGTTAGAATTGGGTGAAACAATGATATAAACAATCTAGGTCATAGTTTTGTTAGTTAGATTTACATTTGGCCTTCTGTTTTAGCATGATATATATATACATATTGCCAAAGATAAAAGTCATTTAGATACTTTCAACTTATATGGCCTCTCGGCCTCCAATGCGACATGTATCTAACCAGTTCCACGTCAAAGAAATATGATACGATTTTAATTGGAATGCATATGAATTGTATGCTCATTATTTTACAAAAACATCTACATTATAGAAGATATTATCTATAGTTAAAAATAAAACTTACAGATTATGTCATTTAGGTTATATTCTAGGAATTATTGGTTGAGTAGTTATTTACTGAAGTACAGAAAGCAGTTTGTTTACATAATAGAACAAATATTTTTTCAAAAATATATGGTTGCCGTACAAGGTAAAATAGAATGTATGCATCTGACGGTCTATGACTGTCAATGAACAACTCTTTCGTCTGAGGAATGCTAGGATTAGCAGCCACAGAAAATCTGAAATTTTATGCAGTCCGTTATGGTGGGTAACTGTTTGTCTACCTTCTCCATTCCCCCTTCATGTATATCTTCGTATATGACTATATGGTCAATATTTTTTCATTTTTTGTGCGCTTATTTGTATATACTTGTATTCATTGTGTATGTGTGTTCTCTATGTGAGAAGTATGTATGTTTTTAGTTGAAGTTTTTAGTTGAAGTTTTCTTTTGCTGTACGTAGTCTTTAGCTATTGTTATCATCATCACCTGACTTTTGCTTCTACGCCTCCAGATGTGCTTTAATGCATTTGAGGAAGCTGCAGATCTTGATGTCCTGGATCATCCTATTCTGAATTTTGTGTATTACCTGGTACGCTTTCAGATGTTTGATATGGTTTTTTCTGTTTAATTCAGATCGATGTTAAATTAATTCAAGAGCCAAATAGAATAATTAAGATTACATTGACATTGACTTTTTAAGTGCATCAGACCTGTTAGTGATGATCTATGAAAATAGGGGATTGTTCTTAGAAGTCTACAGTGGTGACTTAATGAATACTTATAGGACTTCATGTTCTTACTCCTCCTGTTCCTGGAAGCTCTTGTTTTCAGTTTGACTATGAGAATGCTTATTTCTCCAAGTGACATGTTTTGCCGTACGATGGTGTTTAGATAGGTCCAGGAAGAAATGTGTGATACCTAATCAAAAGTACATAAAAAGTGTAGGGAAGAAGTTGCAACACCAAGCATGGTGTGGCACTAACTTGGTCAATGAGTTGAGGACTGAATAGGGTTGTTCGAGACCTCTTCAGAGCTAAAAGGCCAAAACCATTTCCACATTTTAATTTTTGCACGTGCACTCATGATTTAGTATACATGATATTCATATTTCCAATAAATTATCCTTCTTTGAGAGGATGTAACAATAACATTTCTCTCTTAAATTTTAGCTATGGTATTACTACAAACGAGTTACATCGGAGTTCGTATTACAGTTTGTTCTTTGGTTTGTGATTTTTTTGTTCTGGTTGAAAATTGAGAATTGAAATTCGAACTAATCCTGGATGTGCAGCTAGTGGAGATCCTACCTTCGTCACTTGTCCTATTTATATTGCGGAAACTACCTCCAAAACGTGGGATCACACAATATCATCCAATCCGGTGATGGGAAGCAGAGGATAACAACTGTTGAATCGAGAAATCAAACTCTACTTCAACCCCAAACCAAACAGAAGCCAACAATTTGAAGATATTAGCCAATGCCTGTGAGTGTCACTTTGTGAATGTCAGTTTGCTCTCACTTGCAATTTGCAGTTTTTGCTAGTATTAAGTTATTGTGTTATAAACAATCAAAAATATTAAATTAGGTGTACATTGTCTCTAATTCCTGCCCTTTGCTAGATATTGTTCGTTTTTGGTGATAATGGTAAGATTTACGTTTGTCCAAATCTATTCAATTTTAGAATGATTCGTTATGAAGCATAACGCGAAGGCAAATGTGTTGGATTTCAGTGTTATATGTAGATCTTGAAAATTCATGGCGTTCTGCGGTTTTGAATGCATTGCCATATATGCATAAATATATAGTACAAATAGAATAACATTCATCATGGAACTTTAGTTCTATCTATCTATCTCTCTCTATATATATAATACACATATGAATAGTTGTATCAGTACTCTGTCACATTCTAAATTTTTAGGTAAAATTGTGTTGCTGTATTAATATCGTATCCATGTAGCCATATCCGCACCCATGCAATATAGATTGGAGCATACCATTTTGTTCCTCAGCTATCCCACAATAATGCACCGTAATGGCGTCACATTATTGTGGAATTAATAATTGTCCATTTAAAAATAAATTACAAATAATATTTTAAATAAATATTTGTCAATCTCACAATAATGTGACACTATTATGGTACATCATTGGGAGATAGAAGATTCATTTCGAATTTAACTAGTAAATATTATTCGTTGATATATATGTATGGTCATCATGTATATCGATGGACATGCTTCATCTCGTCTGTTACCTTGAATGTAATTATAGAGCATGTCATTTTTGCATGAATTATATTGAAGAATATATATCATCAAAGATATGTATATTGTCACATGAAATGGAGCATGCACAATTATTATTTATTAGTAACATTTCTTCCAAGCAATATGAATGAATGACCATGATAGAAGTATACTTTTCAACTGTTGTAATTAATGTAAGATTGTAGGTGAGGGTTCTCCGGCTCCAAAATTGACATTTGGTGTAAAGTGAAAAAGATGTTAGCACCGGCCAAACTTTATTTCAAAAAAAATGTGTTTTAAAAGTTTAAAACTTCAATGAAACATCTCATAAAAAATTTCTTAAGAAAATCTCTCAAAATTCAATATAATTCTGAACAAATTTTTGCCGCATAAAAAAGTTGAATCACATTTTCTATAAAAATTATAAATAAAAATTGATAATATATTTATAATTTGACAGCTAATATTATCAATAAAAATTGATATTTCTGATAATATTTCAATTTCAAAAATCAATTAATCACATTTTCTAAAGCAAAATAACACAACATTGTAGCTATTTATTTTATGTTTAAATCGATAAATTTGACTAAAAGTATTTTATAAAAATTGCAGACAAATATCAACCAAAAAAAAAAATCTTATAATAGAAAATATATTATATCAATACTATCACATATATTTCTAAAAAAAAAACACATTCGAACCCACTTTTCGAATCACATTTTTTATCTTTAAAATTATTTTTTTTCTCACTATTATAATTTTTTCCCAGACAAATATGTCATCCAATTAAAATGTTAAAATATGGGGGTACACAATCTCTAGCATTTCAATTATAAATTATTGATATTATTTTATTACAAAACTATGCAGATTCTTAAAAAAAATAAAAAAAAAATCAGTAAACTTGGCTTAAAAGATGACCTATTATTGCCTATAGGCTAATAAATAATAATTATGAGAATGAGTGAAGTAACAATTATGATAGCATTTATAAGTTTAGAGTACTTTTCATGACAATTGTCTGTCATTTAATAACACATGAAAACTCGTGTCGCCTACCCAAATTCATTTATTCCTATTTTCACTTTCTTCACTTTTTTCGCATTTTAGGCTAAAATACATTAAATAATAGATCAATTATGCTTTTCCCATCGAATAATAATATTATAATATTATAATAAAACACCCCATATCCCTATTAAACTCAATTTATTATAAAATTGATAATTTCGCTTACATTATTAGTTATTACATGGTATAAATAAATAAAAAAGCCTTATTCATAGACCCCTTCATTTATTTTATATATATAATTGTAAAAATGTCTCATTTAGTTAAAAAAAATAATATGAAATCATTCTCATATTTAAGCATTTGTTTCAATTACATTTCCTATATATTTAAAAAAAAAAAACTATAATCTTATCCTTACAAACCTAAGAAATATATTCTTTGAGCATTCTATTAATAATAATGTCTAAAAAATAAGTTTTTTAGAAATAATTATGCAATTTTGACCTAAATATAATAGATGATTTATGCTTGTTACATATACTTACATTATACTGTTCATCGCAGAAGAACAAAGTGTATAATTTCCATATAATATCAAATCTCAAAAGAAAAATGGGTTTAGCAGATCCATGCATAATTATATGATTAATGATTGCCCCGAGAAGAAGAAGAAGAAGAAACAAAAACAGAGGAAAAAATAAAAGGCATTTTTTGGGTTTGCAAAAAAGTAAAGTAAAATTGAACTAACATCACGTGAATCTTCTGCCATGTGTTTGTGAAAATGAAATTTGAGAAAAAACCCAAGTGCCAACTCATTCTTTAATCTACAGATAGATACAAAAAAATACAAAAACCACCATTAATGAAATGAGCAGAGGAGAGGGTAGATGAAGATGAGTTTCAATAAATTGTACTTCAATTATTGGCTCTTGTTGAGTTTTCTTTGTCCCTTTTCTTTTATTACTTTCACTTTTCTTGATTAAACTTGTAGTAAAACATATATATATATATATATATATATATGTGTGTATATATATTATTGGGTCAAACCTAATGCATTTGATAGTGACATTGAGTGGCACCTTACTTTACTATACACTTCAATTGGCATTTGGTCCCAATGATTCACATTAGTCTTATGATATACCCTTCCCCTTTGGTGATGGTGCTAGATCTGCAGATTTGTGTGTTGTGACAGTGTTTATTGTGTTGAAGTTAAAGCAAAAAAAAAAAAAAACCATTTGCCTTTTGGATCTTTCACATTTCATGATTATTCCAATGTTCTCTTCTGATTGAGGCTTTAAACTATGGGTATCAAATCAACACTTCATCTTTAGATGTATTTTCATTGATTTTGTTTTTGAATCAGTAATGATGAAGTGAAGTGTTTTTTGAGTTCATCAATGGCTATTACATTGCTATCCAGGTACATTTCCTTTGTTAGTGTCATTTTGGACTGTTTTAACATTATACAGTCAATTTTTATACTATTACATTGGTATATCCAGGTACATTTCTTGCCCTTCATTCATATTCCTGTTGTTACTCTTGACTGCATTTCCACAAGTAAAATCAGGAGATTCTGAGGCTCTTGTGGCATTGAGAGCCTCAATAGACCCTTTAAATTTGCTCCATTGGGTAGGACAAAGTGATGTTTGCCAATGGGAAGGTGTTAAAGAATGCCTCAATGGAAGGGTCATAAAGCTTGTGGTTGAAAAATTTAACTTAACTGGCACATTAGATGGAAAAAGCCTCAATCAGTTGGATCAACTAAGGGTTTTAAGCTTTAAACAAAATTCACTCTCCGGCCAAATCCCTGAACTCTCCGGCCTTGCCAATCTCAAGTCTCTTTACCTCAACAACAACAACTTTTCGGGTCAAATCCCGAGTAGCCTTTCGACAATGCACCGTTTGAAAGTCATAGTTTTGTCCGGTAACACAATACAGGGTCAAATTCCTCGGTCTTTAGTTGATTTGCGCAGATTATACGTGCTTTTCTTGCAAGATAATCAGTTGAGTGGTGAAATTCCACCTTTCAATCAAAATAGCTTGCGATTCTTTAACGTGTCTAATAATGCACTCTCTGGTGAAATACCCGTAACCCCATCATTAATCAGATTCAACGAGTCTTCGTTCATTGGCAACATTGATTTATGCGGTGAACAAATTCAAAGACCATGTACTTTAGGTCCATCTATTAGCCCATCACTTCCAATTGTGCCTAGTAGAAATTTTGGCCATCGAAAGCGAAATAAGAAGCTTATATTGATAATCGGTCTAACTATCGGTGGGGTTGCCTTATTATGTATTATATCATCACTTTTGATATGGTTTTTGAGGAAGACAAATAAGGAAACCAAAGTAAGGAGTAAAGTTGTTGAACGAGACGTAAATGAGGGCCCCACTAGCGGCATTGCTAGTACTAGCCGTGATGATCAACGGGGTTTTTCGTGGGACCAAGGTGGTGAAGGTCTAGGGTCTTTGGTGTACCTTGGACCAGGGGATCAGTTAATGAGTTATAGTTTAGAAGATTTGTTAAAGGCTTCGGCTGAGACGTTGGGACGGGGTACTATTGGGAGCACTTATAAGGCGGTGATGGAATCGGGTTATATAGTGACGGTTAAGAGGCTAAAAGATGCTAAGTACCCGACAATGGAGGAATTTAGACGACATATCGAGATTATTGGTCAATTAAGGCATCCTAATTTGGTCCCATTAAGGGCTTATTTTCAGGCGAAGGAGGAACGTTTGCTTGTGTATGATTATTTCCCGAATGGCAGTCTCTTCTCGCTCGTGCATGGTACGTTTTGTGTTTGTTTTGTTTGCTTATGTTTTCTAGTTTTGTGCAATAAATATGTCGATATCTATGTGTATGTATTATGTGTTTGTGTGTGGTTTTTTGGACTTATTCAACTATTGAACAAATAGGTATTAGCTGGAAGTACACGTAAGAGGGATAATTTGTTTCGTAGTCGGGGTAATTATAAGGAAAGATACATCGTGAAATAAGAAAGAAAGCATCTCCATAAGCATAAAATCTTTCCAAAGAAAGAAACCATTTCCACAATTTATATTAGGACAGCCTGAACCATCCTTACTTGTTATGACCAAGGAGTTTTTAGATACTTCACTTAAGGTGTGTTTGGATTGAGTAATTTGGATTTGGGGAGGGGATTTGGAGGAAGGATTTGAAATGACACCTAAAATGGAGTCATTTGAATTTCACCATAGTTATGGAGAAAATAGCTCAAAGTGAATGTCGAGTGATTTGAAATTCATTATAACTTGGATACATCCAAACGAGCTTTATAGATTTGTTGATGAATTTGAAATCCACCTGTTATGGAGAAAATAGTTCAAAGTGAATGTCGATTGATTTGAAATACATTATAACTTGGATACATCCAAACGAACTTTATAGATTTGTTGACGAATTTGAAATCCATAGATTTCAAATCCTTCAATCCAAACACACCCTTAGATTAGCTAATTTTTGTCGCCTTTTTTTCTTTTGGCTAATCGTGTGTATGTGATTCTTGTAAAGTTGAAAAAGATTACTATGTTTTAGACTAAGTATCTATTCTCAATGATCGAATGTTTTCCTGGGGTCATTTATACGTTGTCGAAAATGGTCTTAATGATAAGCAGAAATACGTTACTTATATCAAAATGTTGATCTGATATAACAAGTGGATATGGTTCGAAGAGCAAAGATGCAAAACTATATCTACCTGCCTCTTTTGTTGCTTGACCCTATTGCAAAATTGTATCTTTTGTCATTGTTAGTGATGGAAGTGGATAATCGACAAATTATTACAACGGTATTGTTTTTTGGCACGATATTGCATGCTGTTGTCATTAAGATCTTGTAAAGCATTGATCTATATTTTTGCAATTTTCATCTTAGTATAGAGTTTAATAATTCTATTCTTTATCCATAATTTTCATTTAGTTCATCTTTCAATTTTTATGTTTTCACATAAATGTAACTCTTGAAGTAAATAACAACAAAGATTTAACTTGTTAATGTTTCGAAATCTTTCTGTTATGTGGGCATCGTTTATGCAACTTCGATTGCATTCTGTAAGATAACTACTTTACATTGATGAGTATTCAGTATATATTTCTTAAGATCTCTCTGTAAGTTATACTATATATGGCTACAAAATCAAATTTTCTGGGATCTAAAGATAATATTCAGTAGTAATTAGTAGATCAAAAACATATTTTTGCTATATTTGACTCCCTATCTTAATTGATCTTTGAAACCCCAAATCATTTTTTTTCGAGTGGAATGTGTTAACTAAAACGAGTAGAAAATCGCAGAATTTATAAATTTCGAACCCACTTCTTTCTAAATTCTATATCTGCATTGGCCATTTTTTGTAAGTGCACAATATACACCTAGGACTTTAGACTAGGGGTGGCAATTTGAGTCCATTCATATATTTGGATCAAACCAAACTAAGTTTTCAATTAGTTGGGTCCTAACATTTTAGCATTTTAGTTCCAGCTGGGTTGACTTTTAATTTGGATCCAATCGGGTCTTAAATTGGGCCCAATTTGGATCCAATTTGGGTCTAAATTGGGTCCAACTTATTCTCCAATTTGAGTCAATAATCTACATTTTACACTCTACAACATCCCCTTACACCACTTTGATTCATAATGGGTCCTTATTGGGTCCTTGTTGAGTTCAACTATAATGCATATTTTTTAATGTTGGACCCAACCCACTTTAAGCCCAACTCAAATGGACCTGACCCAAACTCAACTCATTCAACCCAATTGCCACCCCTAATTACACTTGCTATTGGAGGCACAACTCGATTTTTGAAAGTTTGCTTGCATAAAAGTACGTCTAATTAGTCGTTCGGAGTAAACTAAAAAGAGACGAAATTTCTATTAGAATGTGCTAATAATTTGCATCTACTTTGATAGGATCAAGAGCTTCAGGTGCTTCAAAGCCTCTTCATTGGACATCATGCCTTAAAATAGCCGAAGACTTAGCCACAGGCCTTCTCTATATCCACATGAACCCTGGTCTAACTCATGGCAACTTAAAATCCACCAACGTTCTATTAGGCTCCGATTTCGAATCATGCCTCACCGATTATGGCCTAACCCCGTTTCGAAATCCCGAGTCGCAAGAAGAATCTAGCGCCTCGTCCCTCTTCTACCGAGCCCCCGAGTGTCGTGATATACGAAAACCACTAACACAACAAGCCGATGTCTATAGCTATGGGGTCCTCTTGTTGGAGCTTCTAACAGGTAGGACCCCTTTTCAAGACCTTGTACAAGAATACGGGTCGGATATACCCAAATGGGTCCGATCCGTTCGAGAGGAGGAAACGGATTCGGGCGAGGATCCGAATTCGGGTTCGGAGGAAAAATTAACGGCCCTTTTGAACATCGCTATGGCTTGCGTTTGTATAGAGCCTCAAAATCGACCGATGATGAGTGAAATTGTGAAGATGATTAGAGAAGTGAGAGGTGAGGCGAATGTGTCGTCGAATAATAGTAGTGATCAGTCTCCGGGGAGATGGTCGGATACGGTCCAGAGCTTGCCGAGGGACGAACATTTGAGTATTTGAGGAAAAATTGTATTTTGTGTGTGGTTTTTTTGGTTAAATTTTGGATATATATATATATATATATATATATATATATATATATATATATATATGATTTGGTGGTTTTAAGCCATTGTTGCACAAGAATTGTAGAGTTTTTGTTATGGAGGTTTTTGATATTTTGTGGGTGGTTTTTGAAGCTTCAAATTGTTGATACTAGTAAAGGCTAATACTTTTGGTCTGTGTTTATATTTCTATCTATTCCTATCATTGATGAAAGCATGAAGTATTTGAGTTAGACTTGTAGATTTTTTACTTTTTTTTGATGAATAAAGTGGGCATCAATAAATGTAATAATTATTAGTTAATATGGTGCCATAAGTTTTTTTTAAAGTTAATTGCAGTAAATACTTAACGATTTTTGGACCCAATACTAATACATATTATCTTTTGTAGTCCAGTGAATTTAATCACCTAATGGCCCCAACATTTTAACCACATTATATTGTGTTACATCAATTTATAATGTGATTATATATTGATATTGCAAAATACACAACATTTGATGTTCAACACTAGGTGCACCAATCTGATCGAAATTTCACTATTATAAGCATCGGGTCATGTTATGATCCAAGTCTCGACCTTTCATCTTCTTGAAAATCGACCCACACCAATCATACATGACCAAATCATTGGATTCTTAATAGAACCCTCTTGTTTCAATTAGGGGTGGCAATTTGGGTCCATAAATATATTTGGACCCAAAGCTAATTAAGTTTTCAATGGGCTGAGTCATAATATTTTAGCATTACTAGTAAATAACACGTTCGTTGAACGTGGATTACCTTGTTAAAATAATTTATTTACAGAACTATAATTCAATTTGAATATGTTATAAATTCAAAACTCATATAAAATTTAACTAAGTGAACTATTTATTTAATAAATTGATTATCTAAAAAAATTAAATATTATTTGACATGAAAAAATTAATCAATTCTCGAAAATAACTAAATTAATTGAAAAACTAAAACATAAATAATAATGTAATTAAATAAACTTTTATATATATTCATATTTCATTTATACATATATTTTATTTAATTTTGAGTAGTATCAATCTTTCATTTTCTCTTTCTTCTCATTATTTTTTTAATATTTTCAATTGTTTTCACAGTAGCTAAAAGCTGGAGACTTGTATAATATTTTTATTATTATTTCAAAAAATTTATATTTTATTTCTCTATTTTCTGAATTCAGTGGCATATTTCTTTTCAAACTCACTAAGTGTGTCTCACTTTAAAACTATAATATCATTAGAAGACGCTGACATAACTGATGCTTACATTTTTATTTGCTTTTTAATATTGTTAATTTTGTCTTTTTTAATTTATTAAATTGATTTTACTTGATATTATATAAAAAATAAAGGATTCATGTGTTGCACGTAAAAGTTAATGCACAATAATGAAAATAACCAAAGCATAATGCGTAACTCTTTTTTCCAATACTTTTACTTAAATTTAATAGTTTTCAAATGATAGGAGACTCATAAAATAAAATATTAATCATATTTCTAATAATTATTCTTCTATTAACTCTAATGACTTAGTCTATTAACTCTAATGACTTAGTTTAAGATATATTTGGTAAAATGTATATTTTTTGATTTCATCGTAAAATTATAATCGGTGGAATGATCACTAAGTATCTTCAAGTATAAATACAAAAAATTAAGACACTTAAACTATTGAATAAAATGATTAAAAAAAACAAGTTATGAAACATTCAAGATCTAAATAATAATTAAATACGTAAATATTTACTAAATAAATAATTCAGCTATATAGCTATGTTTTAGTTTTATAATATTACATATTTAAAACTTAATCAACAACTTAATTAAGTGAATTTTTATTCAATATACTATAATTATATAAAAATAAATATTTAATGACATGAAAAATTGAACTAATACATAAAAGAACTAATTTTATTGGAATTTGAAAGATCAAAGTAAATTATATTTATAACATGTCTTGGAAAATAAACATAAAAGGTGTTTGGCTAGAACAATTGAGAATTAAAATTCTATTGATACTTCTAAAATTCAAAAGTTAACAAAAAAAGAAGCTTTTAATATATTTTAATTTATTAAATTTTAGAAAACAAAAGTGTAAAATAATATTGTAATGAAAATTATGTAATTTTCATGTTTAAATTAATTATTTTTAATTACAATTTGATATTTATATTTACATACTTTTGTCATGGGATTTGAGTCCTACTGTCTTAGATGGTATATGTATTCTAAGTCATAAAATAAAATTGAAGATAACTTAGTAAATACAATGAATTTAATTTAAAATAGTAAGTTATATGTAATATTTTGATATTGAGTACTCAAATAATACAACTATCTTACTCATATTCTACTAAAATATAATTTGCATAATTTGCAATGCATGTGTCATATCATTTTTTTCAACGGTGAGGATCGAAAATATGTTGAATGAGAGGAGAGAAAGAATTGATTTAATGAAATAATGATGAGATTAAGCTAAAGAGTTTGAAAGTAAATAATATTCTCTACAACTGTGTTCATTGCTCATTTATTGGACGAAAGCTAAGCCATATTTTTATTGTACTATAATATTAATTCTATCTTTTGCAAGCTTTCAAATATATATTTAATATTTTGATTTAATAGATAAAGAAGAATGATATGATACAATATGTTAGTTTTATTATATAGAGTCCTTATGTAATTAATATTCCTTATTTTATGTTATATTTATTATATAGAGCCCTTATGTAGTTAGTATTCCTTATTTTTTTTAGATATATACAATTTATTTTTATTATTTATTAATTGACACTTTTACCATTAAAAATGTGAATTATATAAGGATATATTAGGTAGATTAAAAATTCAAAGAAACACCCATACTTTTATAATAGAATAGATAGATAGATAGTTTCAATTGGACTGACTTTTTAATAATATTTGGGTCCAATTGAGTTTTAAATTGGGCTCATTTGGATCTAATTTGGGTCTAAATTGGGTCAAACCTATTTTTCACTTTGAGTTAATAATCTTCATTTTACACTCTACAACAACTCCTTACATCACTTTGATTCATAATGGGTCCTTATTGGGTCCAACTATAATGCATTTTTTTGACATTGGACCCAACCTACCTTAAGTCCAACCCAAATGGACCCAACCTACCTTAAGCCCAACCCAAACGGACCCGACCCAAACCCGACCCATACAACCCAATTGCCACCCCTAGTTTCAGTACACATAAATACAACCCAAATCACTTATGTGAAAAAGTCAAGGAGAAAAGATTTGAAGTTTTAACAATTTTACATCACCCAAGATGATTATGCTGGTCGCTAGAAGTCGATCGTATAAAGGGTTTTCAGACCAAGCGATAAACTTTGACACTCATAACTTAGGATCATATGAAGGCTTTTCAGACCAAATGATAAACTTTGTAATGACACGACACTCATAACCAGGACAAACGAAGCACCAAACTAAGCATCGACTCAAACTAGTTTATGTTCCTAACTGTACATATATAAGGTGGCAGCCCACTGTAGTGAGCTTTATTACCACTATTTGCTTGCTTTGCTACCTCGTTTCATTAACAATTCATCTTCCAAAAATGACGACTCTGGAAAATAATTTCGAACATAGACTCATGGTGGGATGATGAAGTAAAATAAAGCTTCAAAACATTGTAAGCTTCTTCTTAAAGCTTTACACCATTATTCCCATACTTACAGACAAATTTTGTGCAGCCAAAGTGAAGAAAATGTCAATCAGCATCCTGGTTCTTGCTTCAGCTGTACCCCACTTGAAGAGCCAAACATCATGGGCTGGCAAATAATAAGATGAATAGAAATTATCGTGCATTCAATTGATAAGAAAGGAGATTGGCTCGGAAAAAATAAATTACAATTTGAGTTGGCAAATAAGTTGTTAGAAACGAGTTATTGTCATGGTAGAAATTTGTTGAGTACTAAAATTTAATTTGTATTAGAAATTTCCGACATGTGGAATGTAGCTTGACATGGTAATATATATACATATAGTTGACAAAATGCTTAAGGTTTGTATCAATTTCACCGAGTGCACAGTTATTACTCAGGCAATTATCATCATCCAATAAAGAAAGATCACAAGCTCATCAAACATGATGCAGGAAGAAACTTGTAGGAAGAAAATCGATAGTTTAGTTATTTTCTGAATAAAGTTAGCTAAATATAATTAACTAGGAAGCTTAATTTGAAGCACATGCATTTACGGTGCTTAAGTTTAAATTATTTTATTAATAATTGATTATAAGTTGTGCCTATGGTTTATCTGTCCTCTTCGCTAGAGTACTTGGTGCCCATGGACCGTAGTCATTGTTTTCAAAAAACTTATACAGTTTTTTGCTAAAACTATGTTAGTTAAATACTTTCCAACAGTTAATAATTTCAGTCTTCGAAGCAAAGTAAATATCTCAAGCATAGGTAAAAGATTCACTTCTTCATGCAATAAAAAGATAATTGACATTTCATGACAAATGATGAAAATATCAAGAGTGAAAACAGGCTATACCTGAGATGGGAGTGGGAAAATACTACTGGCAAGTTCCTCATTTAAGAGCACAGGAAGAGGAGGCATTCGGCTCATAATTCCAGGCATATTTTTCATACTGCAAGCATAAAACCAATAAAAAGCACCACTGAATAAAATATAAATGGGCACTGAAATCACATTTAAAGATTGATAAGAGAAACATACTCATTCAAAATTGTGGTTAAGTTGTTCCTTGCACGGGAAAACAGATCAATATTTTGCTGCAACTGAAACACAGATTTGAAGATCGATTAGGCAAAGATACATAAACAGTAGCGAAAGAAAAATAAAACCATATGCATAACGCTTTAGTTGAATCAATACATATCTTGAAACACAACAAAAGCTAAGACACTAATTACTGTTTTGTTTTAACTTTTTTGATTGTTTTTACTTTTTGAACGAATCTTGTTAAACTAGGGCATGAGAATGCCAATTTGAGATGTTTTGATTTATAAAGTTGTATTTAATTTCGTGTTGCTATGTGGTGTGAATTTGTGCATTTTTTCCATACATGTGATTAATCACCATATGTTTGCTTTTACGGCGAGGTGAACTTGTGCATTTAGTGACATTCTCAGTCTCAAAGATCTAGTAATTTGTTTATTACGATATAATTCACGTTCAACGAACGTGTTATTTACTAGTTATTAAGAAAAGATCAGGTTAGTGACCACTATGAGATTGTGGCCTGTGATTATTTGATAATATTTGTGATGTTCTCTAGTTCTCATTAGTCAATATAATGTCACTGCTTGTACTTGCATAAAAGACCAGTATGTCTACTTCCCATCCACATGAACCATTTAGAGTATAAATCTTGCAACCATATGATGACGTATTAAACTAGCAAGTGAGGCTGATTCAGAAGGAGAGGAAGGAAATAGTGTATTTATCACCTTCTTCGTAACGTGGTTATACTATGTTACTCAAGTTAAACACGATAAATATAACTTTTGCAATGAAACTAACTCAGTCACGCATAATTTCTATTGCAGAAATTAAATTACAAGTTCCAAATTCCTTTAGAACATGAGGGTTTTGGCATTACCTTGAGAATCGAAAGATTTGCAGAAATTTGACCAAAAGCTTGATTATTTTCTTCCAAAAGATGTCTAGTTGTGCCACTCAATACTGAAACACATATATGGCATCGCTTTTAATAGAAGTATATAATGTGTAACACCTTAGAACTGATAAATGACATTCAGCAGTTAAAGGCACAATGATAAGCATCAACTTAGATAAGAGCTGCAATTACATGTACATAGTGTACAAAAACTTATAGAACAACTATATTTGGGACAAAGTAGACCCCTCTAGGTTAGGGGCATTTCATATCGTTATCTGACATTTGGCCAGAGCTTTCAACTTCATTAAAAAGAAAGACAAGTGTTAACTTTAGCAAGACTCATCCAGGCATTATTGTCCACAACTCAGTATATATGTACACATCACTAAATATGACAAGGAAGAAAGTTTAACAATCAATTACAAGTAAGAATGAGTAAGAAAGGGACTCAAAGAACATCTTTAGGTTGAAAAAGGAATATAGATACTGGCTATAATCGTTTGAGGGGAAAGAAAATAGCTTGTCAAATCACAATAGGAAATGAGACAAACCTCCTGAAAGAATGTAATCACTCTGATCATGATGGTTTTTAATTAAGGAACATGCGTTAACTGATGAAGCTGAAGGCGAGTCATTCTTCAAACATGAATCCACCAGTTTGTCCTGAGGAAAGGATTAAACTTTAGAATACTAGTGCAGGAATTTTTTCGGATTCATGCAGTTGATACACATAAACAGACATCCATAAGCTTACTGATACAAATATGCATCAACATTTGCTGAGCGCTCTTTACAGCAAACGCAAAAGTACTATACAAGAAAGGTGCAAAGGCATCCAGAGATCAGTACAAACTAATTAAGTGCAACTATAGTAATACTTTGTCAAAGCAATCGTATAGATTCGAAAAGAATGAGATTCGTTACCAAAAGGTAAAAAAGTAAAAAGGACTTATTGACGATAGTACTTCTCATTTAATCATGAGCTTTCAGATTTAAACTCAAGACCAAGAATAAATATTCATCTCCCAACTTCATATTACCCAACCCTAAACCAAACCCAAAAGATAGTCTCTCAGTCAAAATGGCCAGTTAGAGTATTGCTTCTTGTATTTGGGTTTATTTGTCCTTAGCCTTTTGTATTGATTTTTTTCCCCTATGAAGCAATCTTCATTACTATAATGCCATCTCCTTAGATAGCCCACCGGCCAGCACTGTTCCCGGGTCCCAACAACCGATATCCCACTCCCAACCACTACACCCTGCATACAGATATGCTGTGTATGTGCATATACAATAGAAACTCTGTAAACTAATACTCGTGGAACCACCAAAATTTATTAATTAAAAGAGTTATTAATTAATCGATAAATTAATAATTATTAATTTATCGATTAATTAATATTTTATTAATTTATAATGAAATACTTAATTTACAAACACCTTTCAAGCTTCCACTTAATTATTGTACTACAATGCATATACATATACTGAATGAAGGGCGCAATTGAAAGAACTCTTCAATCTCCCACCTTATTATGCTTCTTATGTTCAATGTGTATCACTTTATGGACATTAAAAAACAAAAGAGAATTGAGTCATTTTTCAAGAAATCTTCATAAATCATTCATGTAATATGCAGTATATAAGGATTTATTAATTTATATTTTATATGGGGTCTATAGAAATTACCAAAAATGTATTATCTTATAATTTTAGCGAATTATTAATTTAGCACCCTATCCCCGAGTCGGGACCGGCCAAAAGTATTATTTTAGAGAGTTTATTAAATAATCGAGTATTAATTTATCGAGTTTTTACTGTATGTACATTTATATATGTACACCTGCATACATGTGCATAAGTATGTATATTCATGCATATTATAATCTGTATATCTAGATCTCTGTAGTGCAAGCATACTAGATTATCATGGAAGTGGTAAAATGCCCACTTTTTATGAACTTCAGTGTTCATGTCATGAACAAAGGGTAAAATAGACACCAATTAAAGTATACTAGTCATATCTGCAATTAGTTATCCATGATTTATTTTATTAAGGGACATTGTACTGCCTTCAAACCCTTGATTACCAAAAGGTTTCAAATGCATAACAAAATCGTTCACTGAAAATGCAACCTTATGCAGTTTTGCTGATTAGCATGGCATAGAGCTGACGCTCTAGAATTCAGTCACTAATCCAACATGGTTTTTGTGCAATTGGTGATTGCTAAAAGAAGCAGCATACAAGTAAGGAATGTTCATGTTTTTCTCTTCCTCATTCAAAAAACAATATAAAACAAGAATCAAAAGATGATCCAATAGTGTTTGATTTGATAGAAACCAAAGTAAAAAACATTGTATACACAAATACACGGCTTTAGACTGCAGGGCACTAACATACCTGTAACCTTTCCTCCATTTGACTCTCTCACAATAATTTGAAATTCATTTCCAGATATTACAAGTACCATATATCAAGTTCAATAATTCAAAATCAGTTGAAAGTACAATACAACAAAAACTAAGATAATTACCTTCCGATCCTTCACTTTCTTGCCTGAGCTCTGATCTTCCTGTTTCCTACGCTTTCTCTGCTAAACAAAATCACTAATTAGGCATAATACTCCAATAATATGACCACATCCTTTCAAGTAATTCATATATTTAGTAAAAACATGTCAAGTCTCATATCTAAAAGAATCACTTTTGTATGCACTTACCGCCATCCATCTACATCGAAGAGCCACATCACGTACAGTTTTGTCACGGAGTGTACCAGCAATCTTAATATACCGCATAATATTGGGTTCATTACGATACCTACAAGTTTTAAATATGAATCAGCCAGATGGAAATTAGGTTAGCTTGCAAACTAACAGAATATAAATGGAAATGCAAGATAAGCTCCAGAGACTACAGTCCTCATTATACTATTAATAGAAGACAGAATGACACAGATTGAAAATATTTAAGGCTGAAATTCCGAAAACCTAAGCAGTAACATAATGAGAGTCATCTTAGCACCTCACTAAAAGGGGGAGTTATTACAAGTTTTGAACTGAGATCTGAATCCTAAAAACAGTAAATGCCTCAAAGTACTGGACTCATATAGAAGTCACATAAACCTCAGACGTCATGTTTTACGCACATTTTGAAAGTGTTAGATAAATATATTTCCATATCTTAGATTAATATATTTTCATATAATAGACAACAATCTCTTGTTTATAGGTTAAGTATTAATTTATTTCCTTATTCGTAGGGTAGGTTACGATATCGGTAGATTCTCTTGTAACTCTATTTATACTTCACATAATGAGTACTAATACCTACGGGGTTTTATGTTATTTGTCAGAAAGTATTGATTCCTTGGATTGGTCAAATATTATAATTAACAACATTGGTCGTAAAATGACTTCGACCAGATTATCTTTCTTCTAAGAAGCTTGGCAAACCGTGCTACTGGGGGTTAGGCATGCGACATTAGTATTCCCTTTGTGCTTGAGTAACTAGTAGCTGACATCAACATAAACGTGTTCTGTACTATGTAGTATCTCTAGATTCTAGAAGTTTGAACTAATATGAACATCTTTAGATTCAGAAGAATCCAAGTCAAAGAGATTCAGAAGAATCCCGACTCCCAGGAGGATACAAGCACACAACATCTAAAGCGTATTGAGATACATCAAAAGATACGACATTTTAGGATCATAATTTTCTTTTTGGACATAATATGCTATAGAACCTACAATTTGATGAAATAATATAATATATTAATACATTAAAGATATTAGAGCAGGTGACTGCAAAACCACGAGCCCGGGCACTCATGCAGACATTACGAAGAAGAACATAAACCTTCAGATTTCAGTACTTCCACCAATATGTAAGCACTTGCATATGTCAGGAACCCAAAACAAAAATGTGATCGTAGAAGAACTTATAAAACAGATTATCTTGTTTGTTTGTCCAATGATTTTATTTAATATCCAACAAAGGTTGTCGATGGAGATTAAGACTTGCTTATAAGTGTAAACCGGATATCTGCAGCAGCTTGGTTCAATTTTCATAGTACAAGCCAAATGGGTACGATCCGTGAAAGATATTTTTGAGCTATGGGACATGGTTAAGATCCTCTCTTCAAATTCAAAATACCATCCCGTTCCAAATGAAACAACAATAGAGAATGCTACTATCCTAAGAAGTGGGAACGGACCAATAAGTAGGAACAACGTACACATTTCCTGACTCTCAATTCCAAATGGTATTTGCCATGTGCATTAAATTTTTCTTAAATATATGAATGACGTGAAATTACAAATCAAATAGAATACGAGACGGAACACAATTTCGTAATTAATGATACGATGCTACCTACTTGGATTATCTATATCCTTATCTAAAGGTGGTGTTCTCTATGGACATATTCTAATTACAACAGCCTTAACTCCCTGCCAATTATCTCGATTATCATTTATTTCGCTTCACCACGGAAAGCCAGGACCACAAGACCAAGTACTACACTCTGCAGAAGCACATGGTAAAACACATACATCCCTGTCTTGTTCTACCTCAAGCAACAAAAGTACTACACATTAACTGAAACAAATTCATATAACTAACTTTCCCTAATTATCACTATGGACATACCTACTTATTTGTAATATCTATATCCTAAAGTTCTTTGTGGACAAATTCTAACTACAAGTGCCTTAATTTATAGCCTACAATCTCGAATATCATTAATTCCCCTCATCAAGAAACTCCAACACTACCACACAAGGACCACACTTTGCAGCAAAAGCACATGGTAAAAAACCCCACATCCCTATGTTGGTCATCGAGCAACAAAAGTACTAACACTTTAATTAAAACCAATTCTATTAACAAACTAATTTTCCCAAATTAGAAAGAAGATACGTACTTGGCGAGTCCCTCCTCCAACTTGTACTGCTCATCAATGGACCACTCTGCTGCCAAACCCGTATCATGCTTCAATCCAGCAACCGTCGCCGGTGAACTCGACGGAAAAATCATTCCTGTCTCATTTCCGCTCAAATCCATCCCTCCGATGTTGTTATTATAGTAATTCCCCATCGGAATCATTTCAGAAACCCCTGCGACATTGCTACTATTGTTCATCGCTCCAGATTTCAACAATATGCTCTGCTGCTGATGATGCTGATGATGATGGTTAAACCTCGCGCTCGATTCGCCAGCCATGTGATTGCACAATTGAAGAACATCTGAAGTTTTCTTGGCTTGTTGGTGGTGTGACAGAAAAACAATGACTATAGTAGCTATAATTTTGGAGAAATAATGTAAAATGTTTATATTAGCTTTATTATGAGTGGGATGGCTTTTATATGTTTTTTTTCTTTTTTCTCTCTCTTTCATTTCATCTATAAAAATAATGCAATATATACTTATTTAAATTTATTATAACTGTATCTTAAAAATTATGTTTTAGTTTAGTTTGATTGTTAATTGAGTTGATTTCAATCGATATAGTTTTTGAACTTGAGTAGTTTGATTGTTGTGTATATATTTTTATTATCTTTTTACTAATAAAGTCGAGTTCGAGCCGAACTTCAAAAATTATCGAACAAAAAAAAGTTGTTCAAGTTGATTTTGATAATTTATTGAGTCAAGCTCGAACGAACTTTTTATAATCAATCTAGAGTCGAGTATCGAATAACTCGATTTAATTTAATGATACTCTTAGAGTGTGCATAGAGTCGTCAATGGGCGGGGAATACCCAGACCCAAATCGGACCCATAAAATACCCATAAAAAATATTTTACCCGGACTCGATCACGTACCCGATGGGCGCAAAAAAAGTTTGACCCAACAAACCGGGTGCATTTCAGATCGGGTCCGTATCAAGCAAATGCCCACGGGTAAACTTCAGGGTATTATTCGGGTAAAGACCCGCGGATAAATATTGGACCCGAACCCGTACTACCTAGTGTCATTGGGTCGGGATGGGGTCCAGGTCTCAGACCCTACGGGTCGGGTACGTCGGGTATGCTTTCTATTTATACATATTTTTAAAATTTTAACATTTAATCATTACTCAATTTTATAACTATAATCGTATTTTTTTTATTACACCCACATTTAAATTCTAATCCTAACCATTTTTAAAAAAAATTAATATATACATAGTTTTAAAATTTTAACATGAAGTCACACTCAATTATATAAATATAGTCATATTTTTTGTCACCCCCACTTTTAAATTATAATATAATACTAACCATTTTATACTTGTAATGGTAGTGGTGCAATATAAAAAACTATTGAACGTAGTCAAAATCGTGTGAAATTCGTGTGAGCCAATAGTTATTATTATTTATGCTGGTAAGAAGTATGATCCAATAGTTGGTTCATTATGATTGGGACAGTCACATTCTCAAAAATTTCAATTTGCAAATTTAGATATTTGTGCCACTATAAAATTTAACTATTTTTTACTACCTTTATTAGGTCATGATAGGCTTTGTTACTTAAATTGCTTATTTTCCTATATTAAGTTGAAATTAAATTTTTTATTAAATATAATGCGTCGAACTATTTTTTTAAATCTCGTTAAGGAGGTTGTTTTCGGGTTACTCGTCCTTCTTTATTATCAATTAAAAAATTTATAAAATTAGTAGATTTAAATTACACACGACACCTTTAAAATGAAATTGAAATGAGTAAGATTTATCTAAAATAAGATAAGTTAGCAAAAAAAAAAATTCTTCATATTGTTTTTATTTATAATTTCAATTTTCATTTTCTTTAGAAATATTTTTTTATCTTTTCATTCATTCTCGTATCAAATAAAAATGTGTTTGATTTATTGATTGCATATTTTCCGAGCAAATGAGCCCTTACTATATAAAAAATGATATATACCAATATTTAAATATTATTGAGTTTTAAAAGTGATATTGTATGAATATCACAACTTTTTTTATGTTAAGTCAAAAGTAAATCTATCAGGTTAATAAGTTAATATATATTCCGATAAGTTTATAATGTTCTGATACTTATTCTTAATGTTACATCAAATATATTGAAAATAAAAATATCATCTAACTTATTCTAAATCCATTACTTGTAAAGTTGTAAACAAAGAAAGTAATTTATTTTTTAAGTAATTAACACTAAGATTATTACTTTTAAATTAGTGAAAGATCGTATAAGATATTAATCATGTGGGTATTATTTGACACAGTTAGTATTATATATTGGATATGATGCCTAAAAACCCCAAAAACAAGAATATGATACCTATATATATATATAAATGTATATATGAAAACAAAAAAATAAATTATATAAAATCAAATTAAAATAAATCTATTATGGGTTATATAAATAGCATAAGAAACCATATGTTAATAGGTGTTGTGGTACCATAGGTTCATAAGTCCATTCCGGATAGGGATAAGCATTTGATGTTCATTGATATGCGTACACTTTATCTATTACAAGGAATTTTTTCA
Organism: Verbascum thapsus; assembly: GCA_963669365.1. Classification (NCBI taxonomy): domain Eukaryota; kingdom Viridiplantae; phylum Streptophyta; class Magnoliopsida; order Lamiales; family Scrophulariaceae; genus Verbascum; species Verbascum thapsus. Next base: position 19,698,297 of record OY770105.1, read on the forward strand.
AATGATACTCTTGTTTTTTTTTTTTCGTAATTTTATTATAAATCGGATTCAATAAATTTGTATATTATAGTCTTTTAACTATTGTCTAAATTATTTTACCATAATATTTCCTATCTAATAATTTATAACATGTTAGCTCTATTGAACTCGACATATTATAAAATTTCTCATTTCTTTATTGAACAATGAACATTACAAAACTAAAAATTCTCATCTTATTATAACGTCAATGTGAATCAAAACTTTTTAAAGAAAAGATGTCATGATAGTACTGGAGATCCATTCCTAAATACTCCAATTTATGTGAGTTCAAACTTCAAATCAACTTTCGTAAATATAACCATCTTGCTTATTTTCAAAAAAATTCTATAACAGATCGAGCCTAATAAAATCTATTTGTTATAAATTATTAGATCTACAACAGATCGATTCCATTTATTATTAGATCTACGTATTTGTTATAAATTCTATAACTGATCGAGTCCAATGGAATCTATTTGTTATAAATTATTAGATCTACGACAAATCGATTCCATTTAACCCGATCTATAGTAAAAGTTACCATTCTTTTCTATCCCAAACAAGAAGTTAACTGATATTTCATCTCTCACAATAGATGAAATTAGTTCCTTGTTCCACAACAGAACAGATAAAATTGAATGTTCTAACTAAATATCATAAAATGAAATATGATCCCAATAAACAAGAAATCTAAACAAGTATGAACCAAGAAAGAAGATGTTATTGCTTCAGAATTCAGAATTGCAAAGATGAGTATGATCTCAAAATGCCCAAAAACTCCCAAATGATTGCTCAAGTCCTATTATAGTTAATCATGAATTTACATTCACATAATAGCTAAAGACTTGTAATTTACTGTCTTATGCTCACAATAATTATTATTTATGAGTATATACAGATAATTTCACAGGAGGTAAATGTAATTTTCCCTAAATAAAATACCTATCTCAATCACACATCAAAGAGAACAGATTGAGTACACATGAACACAACAATGCAAATGCAAATCTTCCAAAAAGTAATCTTACACAAACTAAAGGAAAATTTGACTTCACTTAAAATGCACAGAAAATGGAAACAAAAAACATCCCATCTTTCAAACCCATCATCAATGTCAACACTTTTGTTATTCTCTAATGTTACAATCATACTCATCCGAAAATGAAACGAATACGTATGGAAAACTACTAACAGAAAAGTTCAAAAGCTTCTAATCGTAGATAACAAATATCTAATCATCTCTACTTTCTGAAATCAAAATTAGTAGAGTAAACGAGACGCAAATGCAAATGACGCAAATACCTTCCTCTCACACAGACAGAAATGCATTAGCAGCAATAAGAGGTATAGATTATAAAGTTTACCCTTTAGGAGTACATTACGCCCATCTTCTTTGCAAAGTCGTCATCATCTTCCTCGTCTATGTATTCATCTACACCATCTACATTCTCACCATCGTACGGTTCTAAATCCTCCCCACCTTCTTGCTCATAATCCCATTCGCCATCTTTCTGCTCATAGCCTTCAGTTTCTTGTTCTATCCCTTCTTCAGCTTGTATACCATCTTCACCTTCTAGCTCCTTATTCTTTTCAATGGGGGTAGTTTCGTCATTTTTAGTAGCGTCCTTTTCTTCCTTCTGATTATTATCTTCTGTAATAATACTTCCAATTTTAGATTTATTCGTAACATTCACGGTTCCAATTGTTTCACCTCTCTTCCGCTTTAGAATTTCTTGTAGAGGCTTAGGCCCTTCAAAAGAAAGATCATTGCCACTCTCTTGATGGCCATCACGCATCAAATGTTTTCTCTTACCAAGTGATTGTTCATCAGTCATGTGGTGTCTACTAGGTTCACCATTTTTCCTGTTCTTCAACTCTGCAAGACTTTTTGGACCAGCAAAACCGGCATTATTCTCACCAATGGTATCTCTTCTCGAGTACAAACCTCTATGATTATTTCCTTCATTAGTAAAATCTTCTTCCAACCTTCCTTTTATTCTGTCTCGAATTCTTCCCTGGTGAGAAGACAGATTTGCCCTTCCTGGGGACAGTCTACGACGATCAACACCCCTAATCATATCCTCTCTTTCGGGAAGCCTTATTCTTCCTTGCAGACGACTGTTAAGAAAATTCTCACGCCGGGAAACATTTCTATCATCCCTAGGCAAACCCTCGTATCTCCGATCAACACGCGTCTCAAGAGCATGTTCGTGGTTAATAACAGACCTTAACCCATTAGGCCTCTTATGCTTAGCCAAACGATGCCTTAGATCCAATTCATCAACTTGACCGAGGCTATCGTGCCTCGCGTGAGGCCTCCTTTCACGATAAGACCCAGCCAACATCCTTTCAGATGAAGCTCTATGCGGGTCCCAAGCATTTTGACCTTTATGCTGCTCGTACGAGTCATAATCACTAGGATCCTTATATCTTTCATCGTCAATATCAGCAATCGCGTTGTAATCAGTGGGATGCCCGATATCATATTCGTTCCTGGATTCATGTTCCCTTGACATTCCATATCTATCTTCACCAGTATAGTAATCAGAATCTCTTCCCTCATCATCCACGAGAACATCAAATCCAGGAGAGGGATCCCTTGAAACTTCTTCCGCATCCTTACTGTTCATGATTTCATGTTCATCCAATTGATGCACCTGGCTGTAGCCAGGAAACTCATTGATGCCTGACGTGTGTGGTAATCTCTTGTTGACAGCAAATTCATTTCTAGGGGGGGTGGACTTCACTCCAACAATCGGTTTTACCTGTGGGGAATCTTTGACATGCTTAAATACATTTTTGGGTGGTACATTCTTATCTTGCACAGGCTTTTCAAGTCCCCCGAATGCCTTCTTGAAAGGTGCTGGTGCAGCAGTAGACGTAGTTACTGGTACCAGTGAGGCTTTGTTACTCACAGGAATTGGCCCATGGATAAAAGGACACCTATCACCTTTTAAACAGAACCCTTTTTGGAAAAATATGCAGGCCACAGCTGGTTTACTAGAGGCATTAGGGACATGTGCAGTAGGATTTGCCGCAGTCTGTGACGGAGGAAAAGAAAGACCAGTAGAATTTTGTGTTTCCAGCAATCCTTCTAGTGGCTGAAGAGCACAAAAGGTAAGAAAATAGCCGAAAGCAAGTGTAACTATAACTAATGTAAATACTGTAAAGTTTCAATAAATAACACATCAACCCGAAATATAAAGTTCAGGCTCATTAAGAATGTAATGGAAAAGAATGTTATCTACATAAAGGGAGATATATAACTAACCGGATGTCGAAAACCGCACTTCGGATTTAAGCAGTTACCATGCAACCAGTAATAACAATCCCTTGGGTTGAGTCGTGCAATTTCACTATGACGATAGTCACACTCACTCCCCTGTGGATAACAACTCAAAGGATTAGCTATCACTGAGAAATGAGATGTCATCAGAAATGATGGTACACAATAGTACAAGTTTTTGCAAATGAAATCTTCTTTATTTTACTATTAAACATCACCAAATTCCTTACTTTATCCGGGTACTTAGTACCGATATTAAAAATGATACAAAATCGATTCAAAATTGAAAAACTAGTGGATATACCATGAAAAGAAGACATTAATTAGTTTTAGAATTTTCCAACATAAGAAGATTAAACATCACGAAATTCAGAATTTCTAAAGTTGAGCATTGGTTAACCAATTTGTATGATAACGTGGAGGAATGCAATGCTGATATGATGAATCCCAACTTCCATAGGAAAGAACTAAATAACAGAAATGTTAGCACTCAAAGAATATAAACCATAAATTATGTATTTTGCATTGTTATAACTCTTCATATTAGGTTTTTTTGGAGCTAAAGAGAGTAAGTTTGGCGTTGAATTAAGTTTTCCATCGATGATTGACCTCAAAACAGTATTTGATATGGCTTATAGTACCCAGTCACTTTAAGAGAAACCAACACTTTTGTCAGAACAACACCCATACAACAGAATAGAAGATACATAATGTTATCCTGCCTTTCTTAGATTCAATGATCCTTTGAACAAGCAATGGAAACTATTTCCAGAAAAAAGGCTTCCTCCTTCCTGTAAACAACCAGTCATTATATTTTGGAATTTACATTAGCATGCTAATCAATCTTTGTCATGTCAATATCAGTTTCTACTTCCAACATGAGTCTATACTTCCAACATGTCAAAAAATTAAACTCACGACATAGCAAATTCTACATCTGTACAATATAGCTTAAAGACTACAAATCAGGAAGACAGTGAAGCCAAGAAAAGAGAAACAATAACACACTTCACAAATCCAAAAGATATAAGAAGGGGAAACTAAATCTTTCAATGCTCTAAATTCAAAATTAATCAAAGTTTATCAAGAAAAGAAAATAAAACCCTAGGTTATTAGCTATCAAAAAAATCCAAAACCTAACACATAACAATTTAAAACACACTCCAAGAAAAGATCTAAGCCACATGACACCATAACATCCAAAAACACATCTATGAATTTTGGAAACATGTACCCAATTCAAATCAGACAGAACAGAGCTTTAATTCACAAAAGCATAAACAAAAGATACAATTACGTAATCGAAAAATGATAACAATTGAAAAAAGAACAAACAAACAAAAAATACCTTTTTGCAAGTTAAAGGTGATGCGAGAAAGTAAACACAATCGGTGTTTCTCTTAACCGCGTCATCTTCAGCAGAGGCAGGTTGAGGAAGTTGAGATTGAGGTGCTTGGGCCGCCATTACTGCGATCCTTAAGCAGCTTGAGAAAAAAAAATTGGGATCTAGGGTTTATAAAATTGAGGCGGCTAATAAACTCTCTGAGGTGGGCCAATGCTAATCTTAGCGGAGATTAAATCTACCCTTTTAGCCGCATGAAATGATACAAATCGAATTAGGATTAAAATTAGGGTTGATAACAATCAGAGGGCCTGAGACCGACGTAGAGGAAGATGATGAGAAAGTGGACGTGTGAGAGATGAGATAGATGTATGTGTGTACTATATGAGATCTATGCGTTTTATATATTTGTTTTTTTTTTTAATTTTAATATGATAATTCATGCATGTTATATTATTTTGCAAATTTTAAAAATTAAAATTAAAACTAATTTATCCATAGATGGTTTTTTATCTTAATTAATTTTCTCTAGGCATAATTGATAAACTTCATTATGGCTAAGAGTTATAAGATAAGTTAAAACATAATAGTTGATATATAAAACGCCTAATGAAGTTTTGTATATCTAAGATTTTTTTTTAATATACAGACTCGACGTGATGTTTTAGATCGAACTACAAGAGAATATATATGTCGTGATCAAAACGATGAATATTAATCAATTGATCGATTTTACAGTCAGTAGAGTGTTAGGAATGCATTATTTGATATATGTTAATTTATCGTAATTTCTTAATTTAATTATGTGAATAGTATATATTTCAAAATTGTATATAATATATTCATGAAGAATATTATTATCTACATGCATAACCCATGCATATTCGGTGAGACCATTAATTCATCAATAGGTATTACAATGAGACTGAATAAAGGAACCGGTATGTGTCCAAATATATGGAGTCCAAACTTGTCTGATTGGGCCCGGTATGGGTCCAAATATATGGAGTCGGGTTCGAATTCGGCTATCAAAAACATGACATGTTTAGATCTAAAGATAATAATGTGAGTATAATAACGAGAATAGCATATACCCATCCCGCATCCAAACTTGGGCCAATTATTAATATATATTATTATTTTCTATTTATCTAATTATTATTTAATTTATTACTTAGATTATGACAAAAAATGCTACTTTTCAATTAGCAACTTATGGTTTTGGGGTACTTATTTAATATTCAATTGTTTGAAATTTGAAGATGATTTTAACTATTTCATATTTCAAATGATACAAAATTAAAACATCATAGCGAATGGGATAAAAATCTTTCAAGAAGCAGTCACACATGATATTGGGTATTTAAGATCACTTAGCCATTTAAATTATGAGAAATATTGAAGCCCAAATTAGTTCAGTATTTATTACATATACTTACCAAATTGGGAAGGTTTTATATCCTTGATTTATATGTATATAGCTGTATTAAGTTACTAAGTTATGTCATCAAGCATGTGAATGTGAAATAGGCTAAGTGATTTATATATATAGCTCATTCAAGTTACTAAGTTATGTCGTTTTCACTCTTAAACCCATTGAATTTTTTTAGGCGAATCGGACAACATGTGCACTTTACGTATGTCTTTAAATTCAATTGGCCAAGGCCCAAAATTCACTCATTCGTAAATATGAACGAAATTTAGAGGGTGTTTGGCTAAGCTTATTTAAAATATCTTATAAGTTGTTACATCTTATAAGATGTTTTAACAGCTTATAAGATGTTTCGTCTTATTTAAAAAATAAACTCTTAAGTGTTTGGATAAAATAAGTCTATTGGACTTATAAGATATTTTCAAATGTTATTTGAGATAATTGTGCAATAATAAAAATAAATATTTTTTCAAAGGAAGCTATTGTTTGAAAGAATAAAATTAATTAAATTTATTTATGTCTTTTAAAAAACATAAACAACATCTAATATTTAAGATTTTGAAATAAGGTGGGTTAGGCCAACTTATTTTTTATTTGCTTATAAGACTCAAACATCTTATTTTTGGTCTTATAAGCTCTTTTTTAAGAAAGTTATCCAAACACTTTTATAGAGCTTATAAGCTCTCAAACATCTTATAAGATGTTTAAAAGAGCTTATAAGCTTAGCCAAACACCCCCTTAATCATGTGCCCGATTGTGGAAAATCCTGTATAATTTTGGCCAAGAAAATTCACTCATTCGTAAATATGAACGAAGTTTATTTATTTGAAAAATGCTATATAACACCATTTCTTCACCTCCCCTGATTTAGAAAGTATACGTGTATTGCATTCATCTGGATTAATTAAAAATGCAAATTATTATTTACCAAAAGTAGATAAAATGAAAATTCGGCGATATGATAATAGTGGTATATAGTATTACTCAAAATATTCTCATTTCCCCCAGTGGTTTAAAAATCAATTAATGACAGAGTCTTTTGGCAACAATTTGCACAAGATTTGGAAATGAAAGCAAATCCCCCCAAACTAACATCAATCTAATTAGGTATTAACCAATGATTTACACTGTAATTAACCAATGATCCTCACATTAGGAAGTCAAAAGATGCTCATATTTCAGAACAAAATGAAATTCAAAACTATACTTAGAATGGTGATTCAAGTATAAAACGAGCACGTAATAAACTAACACTCGGTCGTTATAATAGAATCATTAATAATCTCGGAAGTCAGAAAAAATCCTACAACTATTCAAGCAAACACAACTCAGCCATAACTACTAACTTGAACGATTCAAATCCTCTATTGTTCAAACATTATGTATCCTATTTTTATACCTGTTATCGCGAATAAAGGCTTTTGAGCGTATGGCTTATCATTCATCGCATTACAGATTCTTTGACAAAAGAACGACCACCAGATCTGCAAAAAGGTCAAAACAAATATCAATATATGTCTGAAGGAATAATAGTCATCTTGTCCAAACAAGAAACGAGGATTGTCTTACGCATATTCTAGATGAATGTTCATGAACCGAGGATTTTCTTTGCTTTGAGTTAGTTTTACTGAACCTTCAATGAGCTGATCTTGCTCCACCTCTATTGGATCATATAAGTAGACCAATGTCTGTGAATGTCATAGGAGAATTGGTTAAATGAATAGAGCATGTGAAAATTCCCGGAGAAAAAATTATCCATAAAGAATAGCACCAAATTGCTGGATATTTTTTTAGGATGTGTTTGGATCGAGAGATTTGGATTTGAGGAAGGGATTTCAAATGACTCTAAAATGAAGTAATTTGAAATCCATCATAGTTGTGGAGAAAATAACTGAAAATGAACGCCAAGGGATTTGAAATCCATCATAATATGAATTCATCCAAACAAACTTAAATGAATTTTGTCGATAAATTTGAAATCCATAGTTTTCAAATCCTTTCATCCAAACACACCATTAAAGAATCTTCTATAATAGACCATCTGCTAGAGATTTCGAGAACCCTACAAGATCATAAATCCTTCAACTAACACAAAAATCGTTATTTCAGTAAAAAGTGCCACTAGCAAGTGAAGTGTACATCCAACTATCACAAAACTTCTACAAAGGTTGCAAGAGAAACATAATCATGATTATGAATATAGAAATTAGAAGGCCAAAATGGCATCAACTCTCATGGCTTTTGATGTATGTGTAACAGCCACTAACTCATTTCAGGAGAAATGAAACCTTTACATGTTGATCGAAACTGCCAGAAACTGATTTTAGAATATATAGTCCATAATAAAAACATAGACAATATTTTTCAAGTTCTAGTCAAAATCAAGAAGGCGGGAATCAGTCAGGCATTCATTAAGATTTAACTGATCAGTAAAGAAAATTCAAAAGGAATATACTTGCTTTGTTTGTTTATGTTTTTAAGATGAAATTTTGAAATTTTATCGGGAATTGTGTACTATGGAAATTCGTGTGAAAATGATAGTTGCCTGTTTATATATTTAAAAATAGGTTGAAAGTAGTAAAATATGTCAAATCAATAGTGATAGGTTGATGGATGATGTGCACAATAATTGTGTTAGTTGTGTATTTAATGATTAAGTGAATAAAAAATAAAGAAATATGGATAAAAAATTGTAAAGTATGAAAGAAAAATGAAATACTGATTGATTTGATTGGTAAACGTGTGAAATGTTGTATATATGATTGATATGTAGTTATATAGGAGATTGAAAAAGTAGAGTTGAAAAAAGGAGAATATGGATGAAAATTTGGTGTGTTAAGTTTATTTTGAATTTTGTGATTTAAAATTTGAAAATGGATATTGAAAACATAAACAAACAAATAGTTCTCAAGGTGCTTTTTTGTTTTCTTGAAGGCATCAAAAAACATTATGATATTCAAGTGGAAGATATAAGTTGTTTTTGAGGGCATTCACAAGGTGTCTTTACCGACTAACTGTAGCTTGTCATATAAGTGAACCACACACTGAAAAATCTATTGTTTCCAAATTGGAGTTTAAGCATGTGTTGCATATTTAAACTTTAACACAATAAGAAAAATGAAAAATAAAGTACTAGTGTGGTATAAGACACCTGTTGCCAATGTGTTGGAGGATCCTCAGGTGCCGTAGACAGCACAAGGGCTTCACTGGGATTTGAACGTTTCTTTCTTTGACTGGCATCATTAACATCATTATCTGAAGCCTCAACAAATGCAGGCGGTGCTTTGTTGTTGGAAGAGTATGGTGCTGGCGCGCCAAATTCCACGTCAAACCAAAAGGCAAATCCATGAAAGGGAGCTGAAAACCAATAATAAACTAAGAGCTTTCATTAAACGTACATTACAGGTACTCAAAAAATTCACTAAGGTAAACAAAAAAAAAAGATTTTTTTCTGCTTATGATCACAATATAAATACCACGAATGAAAAACAATTTTGAAAGTAAAAGAACGAGAATACTAGATCCCACAAAAGTACCCTGTACATTATAGGAGATTCATAACAGGTAAGCTCACAGAGAAAGGATTATATGGAAGGGGGATTTTACCTCGCATCATTGATTTAAACTTAAATCTCGTCGAAACGGACTCTAGCTCATTCAATGTAACAGTAGAACAGTCCACATGTTTTACCTGTTACCAGAGTTACAATACGCAGTAAGTTCCTGAAACAGGATGGTCCACAAAAAATTATAGAAAACAGAACAAATAACTGCAATTTAAGGATGTTTATAGGTTCAGATGAATATTGGTACAATATTTTATAAAGGACAGTAATGGAAGAGTTTAAGATACCAGATGGAGACTGAAACATGAAATATAACTAGTGGTGGCAAGATAAATTATGAATTAAAAAGTACCTTTACATTAGTAGGATATTGTTAAAAGTAAAATTTCGATTAAAGCATGCTTCCATGGAGGTATAATCCACTTAAAAACTTTCTTCCAGTATTTTGACATACTAGATTTACATCTCAAATAACACAAACTGTTCATTCAGAACTACGCAGCCAATCACCAGGAATTTCTGCGTTTTTAACCTTGCTTTTTTCTCTATTCTCTGAGCTATATGGTATATTTTCGTGTTACCATTTGCACTATCAAGAACATTTCTCAAACTCTTCGATCTGGCATGTTATAGCATGTATAATTGCTTCGATAACATGACAAGCATCGTACATGTAAAAGAATTCTCAATAAAATTTATCACAAAATCTTGGCTCTGGATTCAGCTATTCTACGCCTAACTATAAAACTGTTCCAAAATTATAACTGTCAACTTGTTTTATGTGATTTCACTGCTCTCAATCTTACAGGGAAAAAGTTTTTGTAATTTTAAAACCATATTCACAGAATGAACGTAAATCCAACAATTTTTGTCATCTGTTGAAGCTTCCAGATCAAGCAAAGGTGAAAAGCTTCGCTTTCTACCCAATCCTAAGAGGCAGTTCTACTTAGTAACAAAATAAATATCTTCACTCGATGGCAACTAGGTACTCCAACCTGGAGCAGTTCTAATGCTTTAAAGTTTCTATATCTCAGGTACTATTTTTAACAACAGGCATTAAAGCTTTTAAATGAATAAAGGTACAGTAATATAGAGGACAAACACCATATTAAGATCACAATAGCTTTGAACGAGAGGCTAGTAAGTTATAAAGACAGAAAAAAATATGCATAGAATTGCTGTAGGAATAAAACATCAACTGTATGGAGGACTCACCACATGAGGCCATGTCAATACATTTTCACCACTGATTGTCTCCACAGAAGGCTCTTCAAATGCACACTGCTTTGCTAATGACATCATAACCGACACTACACATAACGGCAGAATCTCAAAGCTCATACTAAACAGTTACAAGGAAGAATACACAATAACTGGCAGACCAATGATCAAATGCAATCACTCAGGGAAATATGTTTCCACACATTAAAATGAAGCAACGAAAGAAGATGGTATGGTGCCAAAAACGTGCATTTCCTGAAGTTAAGTAGTAGAACTTCAAGGAGGATACATCTGTAAAATATAATATCATATAATTCGCTTCAAATGAGGCTGAACATATGATTCCACAAGGTTCAAGTGACACAACTCAATTAGATTTACCATTCAGCATCTTACATGCTCTGACATAATTAGCCAACTCTTTCACGCATTTAATCTTTATCCAAGTATACTAACATAATGTTGAAAACAGGATCTTTAGAAAAATACTTACTATCGATTCCATAGACATTGCGCCAGAAGTCAACGCTATCGCTATATCTGTCTGGATGAGAAACAGGGGCCATATACAACTGTAGAATGAACAAAAGACACAATTAGGTCCACTGACTGGTGACTCTCAAATGCTAAGGCTTTGTCCTGATGATATGGACAGAGATCCTAAGGTGATCGTAATAGACATTGATATTAAATACTGTGCAGCTGCCATAATTCAATCAAGTGAAGCTAAACTCAACTGCAGTTGCATCATATGGGGACATAAATATATTTATTTATATATATATATTAGAGAGAGAGTGCGAAAAAAGAGGCAGTACTAAATTATACCGTGGCATATGATGGAAGGATAAGACCTCCAGGTTTCAACCACCGGTCTCGGGCAGTAATGACACTTCCCAGCATACTCTAACATGATCATTAAGCAAATTTAACATTATACAAAATGACACACAAAAAGGAATATTGGAATCTTAAATCTGAAACAGATACAGGAATCCATTATGTCCAAACAAAATACAATTATGAAATTGCAAATACTTGAAACAGTTCCAGCTGCAAAGAAACAAAAGATCACCTCGTAAAGAAGCATGTAACCCATCCATTCAGAAACTATAACATCAACTTTGTCATCAATTTCAACATCCTGTGATGACCAAAACATGTTTAATACTCCTACTATTAATAAATTAATAAAAATATGGAACAGGTAAATTCAAGAAAATTTAAAGCACATGGCAATAGAACTCTGATGACAAGTGAACTCATGATCCCATGGTGGTTCTGGTGGGATGTGATTTCCTTTTATATTCCAGGAACTATTATCTGTTTCTTTACGTCTCTTTTCCCTCTTAGAAAATGACAAGATCCCGTACAAAGCAAAGCACAACTCATGTATCAGGAGATGAAAACTTAAGAAGACACTTTAACAATATCCAAGCAGGCCAAAAAGTACCTGTATAAGATCCATCCAGGCCAAACCTCACGCCTACAATTGTACCTCTACCTTTATTCAAGTTCTATTTAACAAATATCTGGCCGGATCTTGACAAATACTGTTATTAAGACTCTATAATGAATTATACATTAATGTCATGGTAGCATTGCTGTAGGACTATATTTTTAAGTTTTTATGTTAGTTAACTTTGTGCAAATGCTCAAGGATCATCAATACATATGAAATGACTGCCCAGAATGATCTAGTTTGTATCAGTCATTAAATTGTTCTGTTCGCATGTAAGTAATTCAAGGAAAATTGAGGATAATACTTATTTTCTCATTTCCAACAACATTATGTCGTCAAATCTACGGCACGAACAAACTTAATCTCAAAGGAGATAATATGCTTAGTGAAGTAACCTGCCTCTACTCGCCCATGCAACACAATGATTGTGTCGGATAAGTTGTTTGCCTTGATTACTTCATTTGCCTGGCATAATATTTCAAATAGTCGGCATCTATTAGAACCATGCTTAAACGTTACGTACAAGAAACAATGATATAACAGAAATGAGTACGCTAAAAAATAAATCTTATGATAAATCTTATGTTAGGCTGGGGTCAAGAATCAAAATAATACACATACGTTGACAGGCCTAGTCGAGTATGATAAATCTTATGTTAGCCAGTGTTCTGTGGTTAATTTTTGTCTAGTAATAGTGAAATTAGCATACTCACTTGCATAAGCTACGGTATCTTTACACAAGATATATTCGATGCAATTACATTTGAGTATTGCATGCAGAGCATTCTTAATTGAGAATGACGCCTTTTTTACAAAGAAATTAAATCAGCAAATGATATCTACGGTATTTTTACATAAGTTAGAGGTTTAAAAAGATCTATTGTTGCAGTAACTTTGAGTATCACATGCAGAGATTTCTTAATCGATTATATCCCCTTTTTCATGAAGATTTCAAATCAGTAAATGATCACATATGAGAACAATATTTCTAATCAATGTCTAAAACAAGATGCTTCCTACTAGACAAAAAGTATCATAAAACATATGCCAGCAGTAAAAGCAACCATAGATTTGATAGAAGTACCTGAACTGCAATATCACTGGCATCCACCGCATACACCTGAAAGAGATATGAATTATGATCAGTACAACCTATCACAAAGACCGAACGCAATAATGCTTGAAGTCTTTCAACAAAAAGAACAAGATAAGGACATTGTAAATACAGTGAAGACCCACATGAAAATAACTATGGATTCAGAAGTAAACCTGCAAACACTACATTGTAAAATGATTTCTAACTGAGAGAGATTGTAATGATTTCACCACAATTGATTTATCCTAAGCAGTATATCAAATGAGAGTATAGAAATTCTGCTGCTTTCTATAAACTTTGTCAAGCTTATCACAATTGAGTTATCCTAAACAGCTCAAATTTAGAATAAGAGAAAAGGCACAATTATACTGTCATTTGAAAGTTATAGTTTTCTTCCTGTGGAAAGTGTTATACATGAGTGAAAGAACAAACAAACCACATTGATGCAATCAACTGACTGGAATTAAGATGGTTGGTTAAGTTAAAGGTATGAGCATCTTACGCGTCTGGCCCCAGCCTGAGCACAAAATATTGAGAGGATGCCAGTGCCACAACCAACATCAACCACAACCTGAAACAAAAGAATCAATATTCAGCAGATTCATAAAATAACAGATTAAAGAAATTAGTCAAAATGCAGAGAATTGATCATTAATGGCAGCATTAATAAGGGGCTTCGCAGATAGTAGGTCAAGAAGATACTACATCATTCGTTTTTCTGTCTCTTTACCAGAAAACATTAAGCGCCTAACTTCAACATGTATAATTTTGGATAAAATCCATAACTTGACAAAGGCAATATAGTTATGAGGACCTCCTTTTTCGGGCTAAAAACTGTCATAGACAATGTATTGGAGATTAAAAGAATTATGGACAATCTATCAAATGCTCACTTTTCCTGCAATACGATCTTGATGCTGGAAAATTGCGTTCCTGTAAGTTTCTGTGCGCACACGATCCTGAAAAGATCAAGAGACATGATCATTTGCAAAGGATCAAGTACCTAGAAATACGTTATATGCCATCCCAACAACAGAAGGGAAGACCAAAGATTCACCAGGAGAATCTGAACAGCATAAAATCAAGCAAAAAAGAGACAGAACCCCAAAGATTCAGTACTTTTGGTAGTCAGTAAGACAATTAGTGACGGACCAAATTCCTTTAACCAATCTATAAATTTAAGTTCAATGATTTTCAAGGTAATATATTCAGGTAGACCTCTTTTACATGGTTTGACAAATTCGTCTAAGCTATAGCTGAGTCACATTCACCCATGAGAACTGAAATAGATAGTGATTATACAGAAACATCACAAAGAATTTTAAGAAAAAATTTGAACCATGGAAATGCAGGACAATGATCGCCAAAAGTCTTTCCGTTTACCAAAAGTAAGTTCTGTAAATTCGTAACATCTGAGATGCCATCTCCCATCTTCATTGTCTCAGTCAAAATACAACTGAACCAGGTCTGTTTAACTAGATGAACACTCTCAAGAGCCCCAATATAAAAACAGTTTGAAAAATAACTCATTGATAATTAAATGGTGGTGGACGTAAAACTCTGCACTGTCAAAAATATGGACCTCCTTTAACATCTCAACCATGACTCTGAAAGCAACATAATTCTTTTCATTTTTCACCACCATTAGAAGTAGATTTTATGTTCATGGAAAGTTTAATGGGCTATCAGACTTCAATTTTGACCTTCTAAACTAATTATACTGAGCATAAGCTTTTTCTCTTCCCAATCAATCTCAAGTACTATGTAAGACATCAATTAACTTCTCTCCCAAAAATAGGCATACAGCACCACCGATGTTCCAGAGAATCTAACAATTACAACATACAACAACCTAAATCACCAGGATAGAAGATGTTCTGTTTCCTTTATTCTCAATTATCAAACAGAAAGTATTTCCAAAAAAATCTCTCTTTTCTAAAGAATTCTAAACTCATTATTGTTACCGCGTATTCAGCATAATTCAGGAAGTCCATGCATCAAATACAGAAATGCCTATAAACAAACAGCGATAGACATAATCATCTAACCAAAAGAAACTAACTATAATCCATAAACGTCAATAAACCTACTCAACTAAATTAGTAAATAATCAGTGATATACACTTCAAAGGCAAAAGAAAATTAGAATTAAATGCATCAACGCCGGTATACCTTGATCATTTCTTCGTGAATGCCGAGGTGAGCGTAAGAGTGAAAATAGGCGACATCGAAGTCCGTACAAGGAGCAGGAGCTTTCTCCTGCTGAGAAACCCTAGGATTTGAGACTCCGCCGCCATGGTCACGTGACCTGCTGCGGCTGCCCCTGCGTCCTCGGTGTCCCGACGTCACGTGACCACCACCGCCGTGGTGGTAGCCATTGCTAAAAGAGCCTCCGCCGTCGCCATTACCGCCGCTGGTCGGTTGGGACATTTGGTTTGCTTCCCGTCGGTCACTTCAAACACAAGCAGAGGGAAGAATGGTAATTATGAAAGACTGCTCTTTTTTTCGAACTTTTGGTGCCTAATTAAAGCCTATTTTCAATTTTGTTCAAACTAATTAAATTTTAGGGTAATTCCTAAGTAGTCACTAAAATTATTTAATTTTTTAAAAAAATAAAACTATATTACAGATCATGTGATATTAAAAGAGAGATTATACAAGCCATCACCTAATTAAAGCCTATTTTCAATTTTTTTCAAACTAAAATGGGTTAAATTTTAGGGCAATTCCAAGGTAGTCAATAAAATTGTTAATTTTTTTTGTAAAAATAAAACTTGTATTTTAGAGATCACATGATATTAAACGAGAGTTTATACAGGTCAACACGTCGTGCATAAGGAGTGTAAATCAAATTAAATCGGCTCACGAGCAAAGTTGACTTGACTCGAACGAGCTCCAAGTTTGAGTCCACTTTACATCAAGAAAAACTTGATGAATCTGACTCGTGAGTTTTTGATTTTTTAATATATTATTTTTATTCATATATTCAATAATTTAAAAATAAATAAATTTCAAAATTTCTCTCTATAATCTTAGAGTTGCCAGTCGAGCTCGAGCCCTACCTCTTAAATTTGATGAGTTCCAACCTGAAAAATTACCAAATTCTGCTCCATCATACTTTCCGACTTCCGTAACCATAAAAAAATACATCATATTTATCCCTAAGGCACCAAAAATTCACATGCAGATATGTGTTATTTTTCATCATTTTCTCATATTTTGATAGTGTTTATAAATAATTACCCAACAAAGGATAATTAGCAATTTACACCCATCAATTAGGACGATTTTGCAAAATTGGCACACTTAAATTACAAAAATGTCAATTTCCACTGGAAAGAGCTATCTACTAAATTGATAAGCACAATATCATCTTCCACTTTTCTTCATTTTCTTACTTGCAAATACAAGAGTACATTGAAAATACAAATATAACTAGCTTTTATATATTCAAAACTCGATTATCGTCTATCCATAATTGTTGACACGGTATATTACAAAAATTGACGTGTTTGAAAACACTTTTTAAATGAACTTTTGGCGATTGAAGTACATTTACAAAAAGTTGTGGATCGTATACAAAATATGGTTTACGAGTACATTGATTTAAAGCCCTCCGTAAGAGCAACGACTTTACCCGATACCTTAAGCTGCAGCTTCGATACAGCTTGTCGAATATCCTGCAAATAATAAGAAGAAGATAATGTCAGAAAGGGTGAATATGTTCATCCCGGAAATGAATTCTTCTTTTATCTGTTGAGTTATTATTTTGCACGAACAATTCTTGATTAACCCGTATAGATAATCTTAAGCTTGTGTAATAAAAATTCACATGTGAAAAGGGCCACATCAAACAATGTTTGTACGTAGTAATCTTGAACGAAAGCATAAAACAAAGACGCATGGATGAAGTGGAATGGCTATGAGAAATAGGTTGAAAAACCGTAAAATATGATTACATTAGGGGTGGCAATTGGGTTGAATGGGTTGTGTTTGGGTCGGGTCCATTTGGGTTGGGCTTAAAGCGGTTGGGTCCAGTTGGGTACAATGTAAAAATTATGCATTATAGTTGGACCCAAAATGGACCCAATAAGGACCCATTATGAATCAAAGTGGCGTGAGGAGTTGCCGTAGAGTGTAAATTGTAGATTATTAACTCAAAATGGAAAATAGGCTGGACCCAATTTAGACCCAAATTGAGCCAATTTTAAACTCAGTTGGACCCAAATATTATTAAAAGCCAATCCAGTTAGAACTAAAGTGCTAAAATGTTAGGACCCAACCCATTGAAAACTTAGTTAGGTTTGGATGAAAATATATGTATGGACCTAAATTGCCACCCCCTAGTTATAGTCCAAGAGTAGGTCAATTCAGTTTTTTCAGACCACCTAGTACTCTTGATACAGATTCCCAAATGTCGTTCAAATAACTTCGAAATCACAGAAGAAATTCAAAACCTATCTGATAAATATACCCTTTTTACCGAAAGGGTTATTGCCTTCGAGAGTTTTTATATCTCATGTTTCAACTTTTTTTTGTCATTAACATGACTTATCCTAAGTTGATATAAGTTTCTTGTATTTTACTCGCAACTTTAAAATTGAAATTGAAGGACGAGAGTGAGTGAGAGATAAAGACGACCTATGCATACCTCAATATGGTAGCGAGATGAGAAATGAGTCAATACTATGGTATTGTTACGAATCCATTGCGCGTGTTCTATAATCTGGAAGTCAATAACCAAAACTTCAGATCAAGCGACAATCAGAATGAATATTACATGGCATGTGATATATGGGCTTTAAAGAGGCTTTGTTTATGTTTTTGAGATGAAATTTTGAAATTTTCTCGGAATTGCGTATTATAGAAATTCGTGTGAAAATGGTAGGTGTTCATTTATGTTTTTAAAAATATGTTGAAAGTTGTAAATGTGTCAAATCAATGTTGATAGGTAGATGGATGATGTGTAGAATGATTATTATAGTTGTATATATAATGATTATGTGAATTAAAAATGATAAAATATAAATTAAAAAATTGTAAAGTATGAAAGAGAAAGAAAAATAATTATTATAAATAAATGATTTGATTGTTGAATATGTGAAATGATGTATATATGATTGATAGGTAGTTATATAGTGGATTGAAAAGTTAGAGTTGAGAAAAGGTAAATTTGGATGAGAATTTGGTGTGTTATGTTTATTTAGAATTTTGTGATTTAAAAATTTGAAAATGGAGTTTGAAAACATAAACAAACAAGGCCATAATTTTTTAGGCAAATGTTAAAACAATTTACATATACCTCATATAGATGGGTATGCCCGTGTTCTCGTGCATGCTCAACGCTTACATTTTCATCCAAAAACGTTGCCTGTCAAAACAGAACCGTTTGTCTGTTAAATTGAAGCCCAAATTTATACAATCAAAACCGTTAACAATGCCTCATCTTATACTATCACATTGTAATCCACAAAAAGTCATGTTAAATCAAACTTTACTTTGAAACATCAACCTAAACAATTGCTAATAATATGATAAACTAATTCTTTTTCCTTTTCGGTAAGTGAATTGATAACTTACTTCAGTTATGAGAATTTTCGCACGTAAGGCATCAGCACTTCGTGGGTCGAGGAAAAAATCTGACATTGTATCTCCTGTGAAAGCCACCTCGGGAGATAAAATAGTATCTGTGATCTGATAAATCAACAAGTGAAAAAGAATAAGTTTTTGATATTTAAAAAAAATAGCTACAGTTTATAAATATGAGGAAATATAGTAAAATAAAACAAACAGACCTCTACTCCGGACTTCTTAAGTTTCTCGATTTGTTTTCCTTTTAAATGTGAGTATTGTTTCCTCAGCTTCTTTCTGACAGAGTATATGACATAACCCTGTAAAAGATACAGAGAATATTTACCAGTTGTTGCAATAGTTTTATAAGTCGAAAATCCTCAAAAAAATAAATAAAGGATTAGGACCATAATGGACAAATGATAACAATTGATGTGAAAATTGCAAAATCGTAAATGGGATCTATATAAGTGCTTTTTGGGGATAATCTCGTTAGAATTTGCAAGCATAAATTACAGGAAAAAGGATATGTAAGTAGTAAATAACAATTTTATAGCCAAATGATGATTTTAATCCTACTGAAAGCATTTGCATATGCCTCTGCTGTTGTAAATTGTAATCATAAGTTGATGATTATGTAGTATCAACTAATTCATGAACGCAGCAATTAGTTGTAAATTGGAACTAATGATTAACTGGAGTTTTTGATGAAATCAACTTACTCTACATAAACCATAAACATAAATACGCACGAAATGAGACAAGTCGAGTGTAGCAGTAGATAAATTAGCTAATGTTATATGAATGACAGAGCATACCTGGCTGGTTATAACATGGTGTGTTTTGAAAGGTCGTACAACAAGATCATTACGCAATTCATATGTTTCACCTGACCATAAATTTACGTTAAAAGCCGAGTGATATATACTTAAAACATGTCAATGAAACGCCATTAACGAATAACTGAATTACCTATATCCAACGCTACCAATTCAAAGTTCAGTTCCACGTTTCCCATGGCTCTATGGATATCAATTAGTCTTTCAACATCCTCCTTTATGCATGGAGGCACAAACACAGTGGGAGGTTTCAGGCTGTAAAGGCCACGAGTAGCTATATACATTGGCAGTCCACCCTGAATCAATACATATTCACAACTCACTACAACTATTTTCAGAGACGATAATATGTGAAATTATATGCAGTTAAACAAAAAAGAAAAAAAGAAAAGAGCTACTTAACATTCATTCTGGCACATACAAACCTCCACGATATATATCCACCGTAAGTTTCATCATACTCAACAATGCTTCCCCTGAACTATAGCTACTTAACAGATAAATACGATTTAACATATAAACACAATTAACAGATAAACACAACTCGATTCTTTACTCTTTTATAATGTTCCTTCACCTTTCTATTCGCGAACCATGATCAAGGTCGACTATTTGAACACTAGACTGCAGTTATTAGAGCTGAACGATAAATCAAACACTTGGTAGTTGGTACTCGACTCGAGCAAATTGCTAGAAGCTCATTTGAGCTCATTAACATATGAAACAAAATTTGAATAGTTTTTTATGTTTGATAAGTTTTGAATGTCGGCTCGAGTTCATGTCAATTAGTAAAAGTTAATAAAACATGTTCAGAAAAATCAAACAACTCAAGTTCGGCTCGTATTTGACTCAATTAAAGCTCATTTCAGCTTGATTCAAACAAGCTCAAACACAAATTTGGAACCTCGATTTTTATTCAAACAAGCTTGACAACAACTTGTTTGGCTCGACTCGAACAGCATTACAGAAATGCTAAGTTATAATAACTCTAACCATTACAGAAATGCTAAGTTATAGTAACTCTGACCATTACAGAAATTCATAAACCGCAGCATGAAAACAGCCCATAAAACAAAGCACACATAAACAACACCTACACAACATTTTTCAAAATAAATAGTAATTCAAACAGAGAACACAATCCAAAAACAAGAGTTTAAGAACCATACAATGTGATCAAGATGAGCATGAGTAATAAACAGAAAATTCTGCTGAACAGCCCTGGAAGGGCACCTCCCGATATCGAAAGCAGACTTCAATTCAGGCACAATAACACAAGTTTCGTGCCCACCAATCGATAAACCCTCAACGGAATATCCATCTAAATCGAACCCCTTTTTGTGTACCTCAGCCCTGGCCTTTCTGTACTCTTCATCCTCTATTGCCCGCCCAACTGCTGACAAAAAGCTTGACCCAGCAGCACCTGATACGCCATTTGTAAGTACATTAACACTGCGTGTTTGGATTGGGAGGTGGTATTTGTGTTGTAATTGAGGTTGCTGAAATGGGTTTATCAAGTTTGAATTGGGGAAGTTTAGTGATATGGGTTGCATGTTTGCTTTTGTGAAATATGGATGTGTTTGTTTGAAGACGATGATAAATCACACTCTTTTACCCACTAAAACCCAATAGGCCTTGTTTGTTCATGTTTTTTATTTTCAATTTTCAAAATTTTAATAGATTGTAAAAGCTTAAATAAATTTAATATAAATTCTTCTCATCCAAATTTTAGATTATAAAATCTATAATAAATGTTTATATTAGTAAAACCATGAAAAATATCTTTTAATCTCAAAATTCCCCATTGTTGTCCTTCCAAAAAACCCTAATGTTATAACTTTAGGACTAAATTACCATTTATTTCTTAAGTTAAAAAATGATCAACTAATTTATTTTTATTTTTTTGGGGGGTGGGTATCATTTTGAGTTTTTCAAATCTATATATTACATTATATGAATATTATTTTTTGGCATAAGCTATTTCAAATAATTTTTTAACATGTTATTGAAGAAATACCCATCTTAATTTTAAAAAAATTTAAAAATCTAAATTTATATATAAACACATATATAATCAAAAAATAATACACAAAACAAGTTCTATTATTCTCTAGGGGTGGTAATTTAATTCCAAACATATATTTCCACCCAAACCCAACTAAGTTTTCGATTGATTTGATACTAACATTTTAAAATTTTAGTTCCAACTAGGTTGGCTTTTAATAATATTTGAATTTTAAATTGAGCTCAATTTGTGTTTGAATTGAGTCCAACTTATTTTCCACTTTGAGTCAATAATCTACATTCTACGCTCTACAACAACCCCTTACACCACTTTGATTCATAATGAGCCCTTATTTGGTCTATTTTGGGTCCAACTATAATGTATATTTTTTGACATTGGACCAATTGAACTCAACTCACTTTAAACCTAACCTAATTAGACCTGACTCAAACCCAATCCATTCAACCCAATTGCCACCGCAACCTATCTAACATTTCAAATAAACGTATTGAGACTTGGATTCACTAAATTTGAAGGGAGCTTTTCTGAAAAATACCAAAAACAGTCAGAAATTAATTGCTTTAAACTCATTCACAGCTCAATTAATCAAGAGTTTACTCCACACATATGTTACAATAAGTGGTATAGATTAGGTGATACCAAAAGAAATAGACATTTAAGTATGCAATAAATGTTATAATGCCTTCAAAACTGTCTCAAGAGTATTCACGAGTCGAACAAACGCCTGTTGTAATCTGCAATAACGAAAGCAAAATTAATCTATATAATCATGATTTCAAAAATACCAAACAGAGAAAAAAAAAAACGAAAGGCGATAATTGGGCACATACCAGATGAATTTTTTTTGCCAAAATCAACGTCTTGTTTGCTTACAATTCCTCTGTACGAGCTCATTGTATGTATCACACGAGCACGAGCGAGAAAAAGTTGAGATATCTTGATACTAATTAGTGAACCCGTATCAGTACTTACATAGTTGTAAGAAAAAAAACATAATCAGGTTTGTCTGAAAGAGACGCTTTTTCACCTGGCTATCGAAATTCATCATGATAATCATCATCTTCATCTTCGTCAAAAACAGCACTATAGAAAGCATATGGGCTCTCAATCATCTCTTTCAAGGACAAACGCCCGTCTTTATCTGTATCGGCCTGCATTATTAAAAATCGAAATTTCAGTGCGTTTTTTCGAACTTCAGATAAGTAATGTGTTCTGAAACTGGATTGCAGCCTAAGGGACTAATTAGGGGTGGCAATTGGGTTCATTGGGTCGGGTTTAGGTTGGGTCCATTTGGGTTGGGTTCAAAGTAGGTTGGGTCCAATGACAGAACACATGCGTTATTATTAAACTCAATAAGGACCCAAATTGCACCCAACAAGGACCCAATCATGAACCAAATAAGGAACCCAACAAGGACCCAAATTAGAATATATATTTTAAATAAGTTTAGAAAATTAGATTCTAACTTCTAAGTGCAACTTCTAAGTGCAAGGGGTTGAGATGGAACTATAATTTTAAAATATTAGGACCCAAATTTAAAACCCAATTGGACCCAAATATTATTAAAAACCAACCCAATTGGAACTATAATTTTAAAATATTAGGACCCAATCCATTGAAAACTTGGTTAGATTTGGGTCCAAATATATGTTTGGACCCAAATTGACACCCCTACCGACTAATCATATATTTATATATGGATCTACATATTCTCCGGCAACAAATGAATAAGTTATTAATTCGAAGCATCATATAAATATATACATTTACGGTGAGTGATAAGAATCCATTAATGTGCCTTCAAATATTTCTCAACAAACTCGTTTAGTATCACTGTTAATTACCTGTTGCATGATGTACTCCGCCTGGTGTTTAGCATAATAACGCTCAGATGGATGAAGCTTCTCGATAATGGGTAACAATTCAACATCGGATAAATATCTACAATAATATTTTGAGTTAGAGTCTTATAAATAGAAAACATTTACGCAGATCAATTCAAACAAAATCGTCTAATCAATTACCCATCTCCATCTTTATCAAGCTGAAAGAACAACTTTTTAGCTGGGGCCTCATTTGAATCATCAGACTCATGTGTAGAGTTGTGACCCTCTTCGTCGTAATTTCTGACTAAATCAAAAAGCCCGTGAAAAAACTCTTTGAAGTTAACCTTACCATCTTTGTCACTATCTCTTTCCCTGAAATGATAAAAAGATAGTGAAAAAATGTACAAGAGAAAAGTATTAGCAAAATAAATATGACTTCAGAATTCTTTAGGGTGTGTTTGGATTGAAGGATTTGGATTTCAAATGCGTCAACAAATCCATGAAGTTCGTTTGGATGTATCCAAGTTATAATGGATTTCAAATCACTCGACATTCACTTTGAGCTATTTTCTACATAACTACGGTGGATTTCAAATGACTCCATTTTAGTTGTCATTTCAAATCCCATCCCCAAATTCAAATCAGTCAATCCAAACACACCCTTAGATTAGCAGACGCAAATGAAGACAATAGCAGAGGTGTTATTTCATTGAACTGCGCAATTTTCCAATAAATTTTAGTTTTTCGCTCTGAGATAAATTATTTCGCCAATTTCATCCCAAATATACTTGCCTCGTCTTTCACACACAAACACCTTTGATGTTTTCTCCAGCTATGAACAAGAAATTGCTATCTATGTGAATAAGTCAAGATAAAAATAAAATATTAATCTAAGATATGAAAATATATTTATCCAACATCCACCAAATATCTTCACTTTCTTACTTCCATTTGAGAACTATTCAAAAGCAATTTTCTTGCTATATATACCTTGATTTTATTTCCATGGCTACTTATCGTTATTCTTCACATGCTATTATCTCAGTTTGGTAAGTATGATAGATATAATCAGAGAATATGAAAGATCAAATGCCTCAACACCATAAGGGGGTCTGTCCAAAAAAAGAATATTTGTATTTTAGTTTCGAAAGCATAACTATTATGCTGTTTTGGTTTGCACTAAAGGGGTTGAGTAAAATAATTTATAACTTATATATGAATAAGTATTAAGTACACAGTAAAAGTAAAACCACTGGAGAGATCATTAAACTAGCATTCATGGAGCAAAAAGGCATAGTTACCAAAACCCAATCAGAAATGACAGCAAATAAGTATTGGCTCACAAGAAAATTATTCACAACCAGAGTTGAACATAAAATCATTAAGTATCCGGATCTCCATCGAACTGTTTCACTTGGTGGTGGCAATTGGGTTGATTGGGTCGGGTTTGGGTTGAGTGCATTTGGGTCGAGTTTAAAGTGGGTTGGGTCCAGTTGGGTCCAATGACAAAACACATGCATTATTATTAGATCCAATAAGTACCCAAATTGGACCCAACAAGTACCCAATCATGAACCCAATAAGGACTCAGTCATGAACCCAACAAGTACCCAAATTTAGAATGGAAGATATTTTAAAAGTTTAGAAAATTAAGGTTCTAACTTCTAAGTGCAAGGGGTTGAGATTGAACTATAATTTTAAAATATTAGGACCCAAATTGGACCAAAATTGGGCGTAATTTAAAACCAATTGGACCCAAATATTATTAAAAACCAACCCAATTGGAACTATAATTTTAAAATATTAGGACCCAACCCATTGAAAACTTAATTAGGTTTGGGTCCAAATATATGTATGGACCCAAATTGCCAACCCCAGCTTCAGCTATTTTCAGTCAAACCTTCCCTTGATCACATAGTAAAGTGTAAAATTAAAATAAAGATCATTTGACTATTCGGAGCCATACTTCTAGTTTTTGCCCATGCATATGGTATACGTCGTACTTGAACTCATGTGTTAACTTTCACTGATGACTTTACTATAGGTATCAAATAATATAACTTATTTAAATAAACCAAACAAAAAAGAAAAGAAAAGAAAACATTCAGAAAATTATTAAATCATAAAAAAGATGCAGTACCTTATTTCTTCCTTGCACAACCACAAAAGCAACTTGGGATTGCTGGTATCAGCTGGATGCATAAAACTATAATAACAAAAACGAAAAAGAAATTAAATCATAAAAAAGAGATAAATATAATATTTATCTCTTTCAGGAAGTAAACCTGTCACAAACTTACTCATTAAATTCTGTGATATTCAAAAGACCATCTCCATCCGCATCGGATGCATTAAAATGCTCCTCTTTCCACCAGCCCATGTTGTAACCAAATGAGTCGTTATCTGGAGAGCAAAATAATCAAAATTAATATATTAAGGTACACACAAATTCTTGTATTTCTTAAGTGAGGCGTGATATAAAAAGAACAATATATTACAGTCTACAGAGCAAATCAAATAAACCAAGCGCACAAATAAAGTATTCAATTTGTTTGTCCAAATAAAACAGTAACTGTGATACATGAATACGAACAAAAGCACCC
Organism: Verbascum thapsus; assembly: GCA_963669365.1. Classification (NCBI taxonomy): domain Eukaryota; kingdom Viridiplantae; phylum Streptophyta; class Magnoliopsida; order Lamiales; family Scrophulariaceae; genus Verbascum; species Verbascum thapsus. The sequence goes on from OY770105.1 coordinate 19,724,588, forward strand.
TTGTTAAAGAGTAAGTATGTATAGATTTTTCTCAAAATTTGGTGTTATTTATGCAAAAATCTAACATCCTTTGTCGTGAATTCCATCATCGAAAGTCGGTTCACTAAGCATTGTATAAGCCATCAAACACATTAGGCCAATGACCTGACGTTCAATGCCCAATAAAATACTATAAAAGCTACCTATCTATTTACGAAACTCATACCATTCATAGCCACTCCATTAATTATTTGAGGATAAACAAGATCCAAATCGCTCGCAATCCCACAACGAAATACAACACAGCAAGAACAAAAAGAAACTAGATTTTGCTTGTGTTTAGTTGAAAGAGTTTGTTATGGATTTGAAATCATTAATTTTAGGTCCATAGTTTTGAAACAACAACACAATATACCAACAAACAAAAAAAAGCAGATTCCAAATTGACGATAAATCCATGAATACTGATAACCAAACACATGAATTTCAAGTCCACAGCAAATCCTTCAACCCAAGACCGTGGGGCTCATCGAGTTCGATCCCACCATTTGTGGGTTGTTTCTCTACTATAAGTTCCTTAATTATGTAATGCAACAGAAAATCACTGATGATGATAATCAAATCGATAATAGATATAATGATTTAACCATTTCATTCAAAAAAACACAAATCCTTCAATCCAAGGCCCGTGACTTAGAGGTCTTGGATTCGATTCCATCATATATGTGTGTTGTTTCTCTAGTTTTGTAGTTTTTCATTATTCCTACTTTGTAACAGAACATTGCTGATGATAATAATGAAATAATCAATTCAATATGCAATATAATGATCATTGAAAAAAGAAGCAAATAACTTCAAAAAAAATCACCTGAGCTCTTAACCCAGCTAGGGGGATCATACTCAGCAAAAGACACAAACCCATCTTTGTTCTTATCATGAACCTCCATATCCCTCTCCGTCCTATGCAACACCTCCTTCCGGCTCTGCTGCAAATGCCACTGAGTCAACTCGCTCCCGCTCACGTACCCATCTACCGGGTCAACATCGATCTTGGGGAATAACAGCACCAATCTATTAGTCACGTTGAACCTCTCCTCATCGTTCAAGTAATCCTCGGCGTCCATGAAATCTGTCCACTCGGGCTGCGTCTCGTGCTCCGGGCCGGACATAGACTGAGTCGACTCAGTGTGGTGGTCTTGAAAGTAGTGGTGCTCCCATTGCTTGTCCTCGCGCTTGCGCTCAATGTCGGCGACGAGGGGGTCGAACGCGGCGGCGTGATCCTGGGGGCGGTGGGGAACTTCGGCTGCGGGGGGTGTGAAGGTGAAATTGGAGCGGATTTTGAGGCGGCGGTGACGGTGGCTGTGGGACTTGGGGTTGGTGGTGGAGCGGGAGATGAGGAGAATGAGGGCTATGGCTAGGGTGATATAGATGATCACTGAAGCTTTGCCCATCTCATTATCGAATTGAAGATTTACTACAGATTACAATGGGAGTGGAGGTAGATCAGGTCTAGATGGAGTCCTAAAATGGGAAAAGTATCCAGTTGAGTTCAAGACTTCAAGCTATATACATGGCTATTGTATAAAAATTGCATTTTTGTTCCCTTAAGTTTGATCTTTTTACATTTATGTCTAATTTATTTATGACAATTTTATATTATGTTTGATTTTTAAAAAAAATATTCATATTTATTTTCAGTTGAATAATTCATTTAAAATTTGGCGATAAACTTAGTTAATCAACTATTTTATTGATATTTTTAAGAAATATTTACGATGTACATACATGAGATAACAGGCACGACACGACGCTGATTGGGACAAAATATTTTTTAAAAATATTAAAACACGACACGACCAACACCGCTATCATATATATATATATAGTATACATATGTATATATATGTATTATACATATGTATATATATGTATTATACATATGTATATATATGTATTATACATATATATTTTTTAATTTTGCTAAAATATATAACTTAGACTTTTGATTTCAATTTCAATTCAGTTGGTTAGAGAAAAAAAACTAAGAGAATAATTAATTGCACATGCCTGAAAGAAATTTAATTACTTCATTTTTAAAAAATCACCGAATATATTTGAAATAATTATCAAATGTCATATAAATAATGCATAAGTGTATTTTTTTAATTAAAAGTTAAATCAATATTAAAAAAAACGATTTGAACTCACACTTCTTAACTAAGTTACATTGTGTCCTCATGCGTACTAGACACGTCCAATACGGTATTTAAATTTAAATTTCTAATTGTTCTTTTAATTCATCTTAAATATGTCATAAATGTGTTTAAATTGTTCATTTTTAATTGATATTTTACTCTTTTTTTTTTTTTTTTTTGCTGTTATCGTCGTATTAGATTATATTTGATTTAATTTTGTAGGAAACAAAAGTTAATAGTAATAGAATTAGCAAAATTGCAACTCAACCAAACTTGTTGCATTACTTTGCCTTGCCTACAAAACACGTCACACTTCATGTGAGAAATAAGATTTTTATTTAATAAAGAGACCACAATATATAAAGTTTTCTACGTCTAATCTAAAAAAATGCGAAGAAAGTATTTACAAAATCTGAAAATATAATTATTAGTTATTAAACTTCCTTTTATGAGAAAAAAGAAAAAAGAAACAAGTGTGTATTGGTTTGGAAATTTACCCCAACATGCATTAAACACTTATACATATTATGTTGTATTCAATACGAGATAGCAAATATGATGATTTACAAATGTTATCCTTCACCATCCCAAGGTTAAAATTTTGATCTCTATCATTAATGATAGCCAATAACTATTCATTTTATTTGATTTTTCGATGAATTTTAAATACCAAAACAATAAAATAATAACAAGAGGAAACACTTAAAATAATATAGTGAAAAGGACAGAGAACTCAAAAAAAAAAAAAAGTTATCATTTTGAAAGTTATTTTATTATTTACCTCTTTATATATTTTTTTAATTCTTCTTATTGATGTATCATATATAAAATGTTAATTTATATTTTCTATTATATTTATTATATTCAAAAAACTCCTTTTTTTTTTCAAGATAGATAACAATTTAAGAAATGAATTCGTAAAATCAAATAAAATTAAATATCGACATTTCTTCAAAATAAAAAATAACAGAAGACCCAATAATTTTATCATTTCCACATAGCTCATTATAATTTATTTACGATGTATCATTGAAAATTTTAATTTATTTATATAAATATTTATAATCTATAATTAAATTATTTTAATAAATTTTATAGAAAATTTTACTTAATTATATAAATATTTAATAATCTATAACTAAATTATTTTAGTAAATTTGTAATAATGCACGTGTTGTCTTAGTGAAATCTGAATTGGTTGAACAACACCACCCTTTTGGGCGGAGCATTCAATCTCAAAACCTCAAACTCTCCCTCGTTTTCATCGTCACCCTCTTTCCTTCATATCTTCCCATAACCACTCACACTTCCTCTATTTCTCCCCATAATTCTCTCACAATCCGAAACCTTAATCACTTCAAGGTATTTGCTCTGTTAGCAGATCTAGTCTAATCTAATCTAATCCTTGTAAGAAACTTTGATGCTGCTGATTTGTCACCGGCATTGTTGTTTTTTTGTTTTTTTTGCATTTCTGTGATGAATTTTTGATTACGAGCTGATCTTTTGCTCTTTGATTGTTGTTTTAGGCGGGTTCTTATCTGATCTCAAAATGGGCTCTGCTACCATGACCTTTTGCAGCAGTAAATCTGTCTGCTCACCTCCCGTAAGTAAATCTATTTTGATTGTCTATCTTTGCCCTATTATTTTCTGTGAATTTAAGTATGCTTTTCTGAAAATGTTTATATCTTTGGCTAAATTTGCATTTACGCTACTATGTTGTTTTAGTGGAATGAAAGAATGCATGTTGTTATTTCAGCATCATTGAAGAATGAGCTGCTTTTCGTTATTTCGGAATGCTTATCAGGCACATATGTCCTCTTTAGGTGTTAAATTTTTTGGATTTACCTTCATTAAATGGTTTCATAAGTCCTTCTTGGAGTCAATTTATCTACTTTCGATCTGGCTTTTTTCTTTTGCATATACTTCATTATATTCTGTTTACCAATATGGGTATGGTTCTTTTTGAGTGTTTCTTTTGTGTTATTCCCATTATTCTAAATTGCTCTATGCTTCATTTTGGTCTATGATTCAAATTTCTGTTTTATTTCCGTGGAAGGGTTTATTCTTGGGGAGGACGACTGGAATTAGGAGCTCCCAGTGCAGCTTTATGGGAGGAAACAAAGTTACTTTTCCTCTACAGAGGATTCAAGCTTCTCGAGTTGGTCGTAAATCTGACAAACGTGGGGGAGTTCTTACTGTTACATGCCGTGATGATAAAATTCTTGTAGCTAACAGAGGAGAGATTGCTGTTCGTGTGATTCGGACTGCCCATGAAATGGGAATCCCCTGTGTTGCAGTTTACTCAACAATAGATAAAGATGCTCTTCATGTCAAAATGGCTGATGAGTCCGTTTGCATCGGAGAAGCACCAAGCAGTCAATCGTAAGCCATCATGAATGTTACATCTAATTAAAAAATTCATGTTTTTTCCCTTAATCAATAATATTACTACATACTGGCTTGAAAAAGTGCTAGCTCTTACGCTCGAAGAGTTAATAATTGGACTGAACCATGTAAACTGAGAATCCAAGCAAACTGTAGAAATATGATCTTTTGCTTGTATTGTCAAATTACCAACACCAGCTCTTACTGTATAACTTGGTAAAACCTATGAGATTCAGAGAGCTTTGAATATGAAGTTTGGTCAAAGAAGTGGATGGATCTATATGCATTAGCTTGTCATTAAGATTTTAGTCCACCGAAGTGCCTATAGCAGCACAATGAAAATCTAACACCTTCAGCTTAGTTCTTGTTATCCGGCATGCATATCCAATTTAACATGAATAGATTTTCGAACATCATTTTGATGTGTCCCACGCCTTAGTCATAGTCAAATGTCTCCTTGTGTCTCACTGAACAAGGCCCAAAAAAGGGAACCAGTAAAATTACCTGGACTTTCTTTCCTCCCATAGTTCTATGCAGTCTTGTCTCGACTGGTAATAGGCATCTGAACAAGGGTTTGCCTTTTGGTTTTGTGTACAGGTACTTAGTGATACCGAATGTCTTATCTGCTGCCATTAGCCGTGGTTGTACTATGCTGCATCCTGGATATGGTTTCCTTTCTGAGAATGCTGTTTTTGTTGAGATGTGCAGAGAGCATGGAATCAACTTCATTGGCCCAAATGTAAGTTCTCTAGATTTAAATATTATGAAAAGTTGTAAATGATATATCCTTAGTCCTAAATATTTGCTCCGCCCCGTATGGTAACTCTGGTGATAAACCATTCCACAAATGCTTGTTCCAACTTAATCTTTTGATGCTAGTTAAAAAATGTATTTCTTACCAAGTCATTCGCTCTAATAACTTAAATCGCCACAGGAATAATAGATAAAAATAATCTCTCTGTCTCTATCCAGTATCCACTCAAATGTTACCCTCCAAAATCTTTAAATCAGCCACGTCAAGCTATTTCCCTATCAAAACCCTCAACTTGTCCCTGCTCCAAAACTCTATGTAGATGTTTGAATCTCTGTACTTGAAGTCATGATTGGTTCCGTTGAGACTTGGTCATTACATTAAGACTGGCTCCTTACTTAGACAGCGAGAATGGTCATAAAGTTTTGTGAACGATGCACACTCTCCATCCAGATTAAAAAAATATCACAAGTCAAAATAGTACACTCAATGGTTCATCAAAAATTTTGGATTCTTATTAGCATCTTCAGAAATACTTGTGGCAGAAAATTTAAAATTTGAGAATCTTAAATTGCTTTGCAGCCTGATAGCATTAGGGTCATGGGTGACAAGTCAACTGCTAGAGAAACAATGAAGAATGCTGGAGTTCCAACTGTCCCTGGAAGTGATGGATTGTTACAGGTATATCCATTTTCTGAATATAGTTCAACTTATAGCGGTAAAACATATGTTCAAATTTTGTTTCCTTTGAACAATTTTTCATTTGTTTACTTTTATGAAATGACTCATCGTTGCAGAGTACTGAAGAAGCAGTGAAACTTGCTGAGGCCATTGGTTATCCTGTAATGATCAAGGTAAGTTTAGCACATACATTGTGTCCTTAAATGAGACTGCTGCATATTTCTTTTTATCCAAAATTTTAGTGCTGCATTCGTGGAATAATATTTAGAGGTTTGATGCATGTTTTTACATTAGAACAATTACTGGTTTTGTGAGTTTAAAGGTGACATAATATGGCATTTTCACTGGTTAACTGTTTGCTATACCCGAGAACAATAATTTATTGGTTTCATATCACTTGTCAAATCTGTTTTCATTTAGTCACCATTATGGGGCGTGCTAAATTTGGATTTGTGTTGTTTTTCTGTTTTAAATGATGCAATGATGAATTAATGACGAATCTGCTCAGTAATAACTTCAATACCATAAGAACATAAATAACTTGATGTTTCCTGCTCTTGTACAATTCCTCTGTGCCTCATCTGATATACATGTAAAGTAAATAAGAACACGCCGGATGCGCACATGTCTCCCTATTGTCATATGTGTGTGTGCGTCCATCTGCTCGTGTTTATATATAATTCTTCCGTCATCTCTATTTGGCTCCTAATAATCTCAAAAATATTTTTTATCTTTTCAAATTAGTTTTGAATGCATCTGGTGAAGCAATCTCTAGCGTTGACTTGAATATCAACTAGTTTCCCACGATATATCATTGTTGCTATGGCAAGTTTTATAAATATGGTGTTGAATTATGACTATTATATTTTGAAGGCAACAGCTGGTGGTGGAGGACGTGGAATGCGTCTTGCTAAAGAGCCTGATGAGTTTGTGAAGTTGTTACAGGTTTCCACTTTTTCACTTAATGTCCTTGTCAATGTTTTTGTATGTTAAGCTTTTAGGATGACACATTTTCTTAATCACCCATTAAGAGTTGTAGTTATTCCAGAATTATCACTCTTTCTCACGGTTCATATGTATTTTGCTGTATACCAAGTATCAGTCTTTCAGATGAGGTATATAACCAGATTTCTCCTTACTCTAGTTGTACAGCTCGTCATGTAAATTGCTGGTGTGCTAGTTGTATTTTGGTGGTTATACTATTTTTGAAATCTTAATCTTCAACTTTATATCATGGCTGAAATTTTTATGCATTTTAGATATATTTATTCTACGTAGACAGTTATTGTTTTTTCAGTCTTCATGAAGCCTGTTACAATTTGCGTTATATAAAGTGTAGTTTTTTCACAACACCGGAGAAAATGTTTTTGATATTTAAAAGATGTTTGGATTGTTATGAAGCGTACACCATTAACTTTTTTTTTTTTTGTGTGCTTTATTCTGGGAAATAGCAAGCAAAGAGTGAGGCTGCAGCTGCATTTGGTAATGACGGTGTTTACCTGGAGAAATATATCCAGAACCCAAGGCATATTGAATTTCAGGTAGTGTTGTAGCTTCAGTATCAGCATCATTCAGTTTCAGAACATTGTGTATATCATAAAATTGCACTACTTATAATCGTAACAAATGCTGTTTAAAGATTGTTGATTTGCATCAGATAGTTTTACTTGCGAAAAATCTGTATTTGTGTTTGTGCACCAGGATGATTGCATCTGAGCATGTGGAAAATCTGAACAAACTGACGCCTTTCAATGCATTGAAGTTAGAATTCTAACAAAAGTACCTTAATCGAATGAGATTTCTCCTTAGATTGAACTTCCATCTATGTTAATTGAGACATCACTTTAAGAAATCATTTTAATAGTAAAAAGCAAATGTTTAAGGAAACTGGAATAGGTTTGTGTCTATAGAATCTTGTCAGTTATTGATTTATTTAACTGAAACAGATTAATGAAAAGAGTGTGTACTAGCTGTTACAATCATCATCACTCCTGCAAATGCTATCCTTACTTGCATTCTGTTTTGTTTTTGTGCATAAAACTTAATATGTCAACATAAATGAGGTACCAATGATTCTACTGCTTTATATCTGGTCTCAATTTATTGATAATAACTATAATACCTCATACCACTTTACAGGTTTTGGCTGACAAATTTGGTAATGTTGTGCACTTTGGGGAGCGTGATTGTAGTATACAGGTAAACATAACCTATACACAACTTTAGCCTCTATTTTTCATTGTATAACAATTTCTTTCTTGGTATAAGCCTCAGTTAAAGTTACTGACTCATTTAAAATGCGTACTTACAGAGACGAAACCAGAAATTGCTAGAAGAAGCGCCATCTCCTGCACTGACAGCAGAGTTGAGGAAAGCCATGGGTGATGCAGCTGTAGCAGCAGCAGCTTCAATAGGTTACATTGGTGTTGGTACAGTTGAATTTCTTTTGGATGAAAGAGGCTCATTTTACTTCATGGAGATGAACACTAGGATTCAGGTGAAAACAATGGAGGCTCTGATAATCATTACATGAATATTCGTGTGTTATGTATGTAAGTAGGGGTGGCAAAATGGGTCCGGAACCATGGTTCCAACCCAATTAAACTAGTTTGGGTTGGGTTGGTTCCTAAGAAATTATTTTTGGTTCCTAATTTGTTCCAACTTGGTTCCAAGTTGGGTCCAACTAATTTCAAATTAGGCCCAAATCGCCTGCCAATAATCTAAATTATAAAGAACAAAATGTAAGGTATTGAGTCGGGTTGGGCTTGGTTTTTTTTCGGGTTGACTTTGGTTGACTTTGGTTCCGTTTTGGGTTGAGTTGGTTCCACCTTAAATGGTAACCCCAACCCATTTAAGAACCGAACCGTTGAAACCAACCCAAACCCAACCCGACCCACCCGATTGCCACCTCTATATGTAAGTAATTGCTTTGTATTTTGTTGTATCATAGGTGGAGCATCCAGTTACTGAAATGATATCCGCGGTTGACCTAATTGAAGAGCAGATCCGTGTAGCTAGAGGAGAGAAACTTCGTTACACACAGGTGTGTATATCAGGATATTTCGAATCTGTGGAAAATTAAATTGCAATTTTGTAATTGAGATGGACTTTTACTTGTTTGTAGGATGATATTGTGCTCAGTGGACATTCAATCGAATGTCGTATAAATGCAGAAGATGCATTCAAAAATTTCAGACCTGGACCTGGTATGTTTGAATTGTGTGATTGTTTACATGATTGTTGATTTCATTTTGCAAGGATTTTCTTGTGGTTTATATCTTTATTGATTCATTTTTTCTGAATTGGAGTTTTTGTTTAAATTTTAAAATACCTCAAAATGATACATGTAACAACTAAAGTGGGATAGGGAAACTATTAAATTACTCAGTTAAAACACTAACTACAAAAGTATCCATCAACTAGTTTAGGGTGTGTTTGGATTGAGTGATTTGGATTTGGGGAGGGAATTTGGAGGAAGGATTTGAAATGACACCTAAAATGGTGTCATTTGAAATTCACCGTAGTTATGGAGAAAATAGGTCAAAGTGAATGGTAAGGGATTTGAAATCCATCGTAACATGAATTCATCCAAACGAACTTAAATGGATTTGTCAATGAATTTGAAATCCATAGATTTCAAATCCTTCAATCCAAACACACCCTTAGATAATTTATATGGTGGTTATATCCTAAACAAATTATCTTCATGTTTACTTGAACAGGGAGAATAACTGCTTACTTGCCAGCTGGAGGTCCATTTGTTAGGATGGATAGCCATGTATATCCAGATTATGTGGTTCCACCCAGCTATGATTCCCTTCTTGGAAAGGTTGGATAATTTTTTTGGTTTTTTGCATTTTACAAACTTTTAACATATTCACACTATATCCCGATTTTAAGATGGAAATAATCATGTAAATACAACTTTGGTTAACATTACTACTTTACTGTTTTCGACACTTTCGGACATCAAAATGTTCTTAAAACCAATATTTATTTGTTCCCAAGGAATGCTAGGTGATATTGTTTTCAACAATTTTATTTCCTCTAAACTGTGGATTCAGGTAGAGCATTAAAATAACTTGTTAGTTGAGCATAGTTTACATCGTGATCTTCTCGATTTATTATGACTCATATGAGAATAACTTATTTGTGTATCTGAATGAAGTAATATACAACTAGAGAATTCAATGTGTTTCTTATTTTTGTGCATACTTAAATTTGTAAATCTCTTGTTCAATAAATCTTTGTAGCATCTTGCGACACACTAGATTAATGATTCAAGTTCTATATTTCATGTTAGAATAGCATTATTATGTCATGACACATGGTGTGATCTTCTATATACTCATTTCCTTTAACTACCAAAATTCCTAAATATTATTGCAAATTATTATTATAGCTTATTGTCTGGGCTCCAACAAGAGAAAGGGCGATCCAACGCATGAAAAGGGCTCTAAATGACACCATTATTACAGGTAAAACTGGCATTTTTCGTTAACTAGATAAAAAATGCTGAATTTACAACCTTTCAGTACTAACCAAACATCCTAATTTTGAACTCGTTGTTTATTAAATCTATGTATGAAAAAATTTGATGTTAATTTTTTTAATGGTTTTAAATGTGCTGTAATAACTTTCTTTTTTGGGCAGGCGTTCCAACAACAATTGAGTACCACAAGCTTATCCTTGAAGTTGAGGTAGATTGTTACAATTTATAAGAATGTAAACCGTACTCTGGGAGGTAGAATTTAAAATTAACTCGTGTTTTTATTATGCCATAGGACTTCAAAAATGGAAAGGTGGATACAGCTTTTATTCCGAAGCATGAACACGAGCTTGCTGCGGTAAGAAATTGACTTGACTCTGTTACTTAAGACAACATTTGTAAATGATATCTTGATTATTCTTTTTCTTCTTTATGTTGCTCTTGTAAATGTTTAATCTTGTGGTTAGACATTATTAACACAATCCTAAAAACACCCTTCTAAAATATCCATGAAATAAGGAGACTCGGGACAAAATCTTGCATTCTTCAATCTAAATCCTTGGTTTAGATGGGGTAATAATTTTCATTTACTTCACATATAACACTTCGGATGATGGAAAAAAATGTGTTTTTCTGATAAAATTAGGGGTGAAAATGAGTCGAGGCGAGTCGAGCCGAATGCATAAGTGTTCAAGTTTGTTTGAATTACAATCGAGCTTTAAATATTGTGTTTGAATTTGGTTTGATTGTTTATCGAGCCGAGCTCAAACTCAGCTCGAGTAGTTTGAATATTTTGTACATATTTTTGTTATTTTTTGCTACTCGAGCCGAGCTCGATTCGAGCTTTAAAATTTATCGAACAGAAAAAGTTGTTCAAGCTTGGTTTGGTAAAATGTCGAACCGAGCTTTTAGCGATCGAATATCGAATATCGAGTAAAATTTTCACCCCTAGATAAAATCCATAAACTGTAGGCTGCATATCTATATGTTGAAGTGTAAGTTTATGGGCAGTGATTAATTTCTTATTACTTTACGATTACAGCCCCTTCCAACTGAGTCTGCAACTGCTCAGAAACAACTCGTCAACACTTCGACATGAAGTAATCTCATCTCATCGTCACTGGGAGCAAGCCTTATTGCTCGATTTCGGTAACAGTTACTTATAGGCAAGTTTATTGTTTGTTGGCTGCGCATTTTTTGCTCTGTTGTTGAAATGTATGAATCGATTATCGATGTGATATTTTTTTGTCGATTTTTTGTGTCAAATGAGTAACTTATGGCTTATTAAACCACATATTTGCCTAGTTTTTCTTAGTAAAATTTAGTAGTGTAAATGGTGATGAAAAACTGTTCGTCTAGTGATTTAGTTGCCAAAATCAGCTTCAGGGATTGAAATGGTGATGGTGTTGACCAGGGATGTGCACGGATCGACTAACCGACCGGACCGAACCGAACTGAAACTGACTAATTGTGTTGACTAGGGGTGGTGTGATATTTCGGTTCGGTTACGGTTAGTATTTTCCAAAAAAATCGATTTTCGATTACGGTTCGGTTTTGACAGTCGGTTAGTCTAACCGAACCGAAAACCGATTTTTTGAGCCATAATAAAAAATATTTTTTAACATAGGGTCATTGTGCAATATTTTATAACTTAACCCTAATTTCTAATTTTATAACTATGGATTATGGATTTATGGAACATTGGCACTACTTATTAGTTATAATCTTTGTGTTTTTAAGTTGTAATGAGTTTTGTGTATTCAAATAGGTCAAATAACCCAAAATTTAAATTAATTCTTGCAAAAATAAAAAATTATGTACATATTTCGGTTAACCGTTCGGTTAATTGAAATTAACCGAATCGGTTCGGTGTTAACCGTAACCGAACCGTTCTCATAACGGTTCGGTTGTGGTTATGGTTTTCTCCGGTTAGAACATGAACACCCCTAGTGTTGACTTTGGTGTTAAAGTGGTTTTCATATGTTCGTGATCCAAGAGTATTTAGATGTTGATTAATCTAAACGAAACTCATAGATAAACCAAATTCAAATGCATATATGTATATTTTATTAATTTTTTTTAATCATATAAAATTTTATAACCGCCATTAAATTTTGCCTGATTAATTTTTAGTTTTTTTCAATTTTCGGCTCCTGAATGAATTTTCAGAGTATACAATATATTCGTCCCACACCTTATTACATGACAATATCGATTCATTTTCTTACAAAATTTCATGAAATTGTTGAACGATTTAAAATTGCAACATTTGTTTAACGAGATGAAAATGTGTAAACTAACATAGAACAGTGAAAAAAATTAATTTCTATGGATGAAATTAAAGCCTCACAACCTACTTTTTTTCATTTAAACTACAATTTGTTTTAAAATCAAAATATATTATTAACCATCATCAAATTAAGCCCCCTTAACTTAATGAGCCAACTCTATTACAAACCAACTCATTAAGCCTTGTGTCAAATCAAATTTTTTTAATGCCTACTTGACATTTTAGATGAAACCATTTGAAAAATAATTCTACAATTTGGGAAATATATCACAAGAGAAAGGCATTTTACACGTCGGTAAGTGGAAAAGAAAAAAGAAAAAGAAAAAGAAAAAGGGTCCAATCATTATTTACACACGTATACATATGTATGTATATATATATATTATATATATCTAAATGGATAAGCCTTTTGAAGATTTGGGTCCTTTCAAAGTTGCGACTTGCATGTTAGTTGATGACATTTTCTTTGCCTCACTTGTTAAGCAACACTTTTTTTTAATTCTTTTTAATCTTTTATAATTTTTCCTTTTTCTTCCACATTATTTATATATATATATAATTTAGGTATTGTGATGTATGATCAAATATGGATTGCACGTGTAAATGAAATCTGATCTGTCCCACAACCCCATAACACAACAATCAAACCTCTTCATAGTTGAAATTGTACCCTCTTTGACGAATCAAAAAATATTACTTATTTTTTTTTAATTTTTTTAGTGCAAACCAGATAATAATATGTATATTAAAGGGATATTTATAATGCATTTATTGGGCCATGAGCAGCCTTATTGACCCACATGCTTATCACACCACCTATTTATGATATGTTAATGTCATACTTATATAAAGGTTTAATTAATTAAAGTAATATATACACTTGCCATTAGTAGGGACATCATGTTGTTTGGTCAATTGCATGCAATTAATTCTACTTTTTTCAAGTGGATCAAATGTCTAAAGTTTTACGTAAACAGTTAATAACTGATTAACCTATAATAAATTATATATATATATATTAGTAATTGAAATTAGACATACTCAAACATACATGAAACTGAAATTTAACAATTAATTACCAAAACTAGTATGTACGTGAATACACTAACATATTTTGATGAGTTTTGAACTTATTTCTCATGGTTACGATACTTTCACATCCCATTTATGTTTCTTTTCTTAAATATATAGATTTTTATGAAGTATTAGAAATTAATCTATAACTATTATAAAAGTGTGAGTCTTATGAGAGTGATTTACATTTCTTAACTTTTTTGAAGAGTCTAAAATACCCCTATATAAATATCATATTTTTAAAATAAGGTAAGGACAATTGAGTAAATTTATTATATTTATAGTTAATTTTATTCCTTTAAAACTTAATGTTAGTTCATTAAATACATTATTGTAGCAAATGATTTAATTAATTGTCGTATGCATTCAAATTGTATTTTTTTTATTGTGTCAGTTCATTTTATATAATTTAATAAAAAATGAATAAATTTGTTTATTATATATTACATTTTTGTATTATTATAAATATAAATGTTATTATAAATATACATTTATATTTTTATTTACATTTACACTTATATTCTATTTATTATTTATTTTATTTATAAAAGTGTGAATTATTTGGATAAGCTACATAATACATTTCTTAATTTTTTAGAATATCAAAAGTACTCCTATATTAATAATTTAAAATTCTATATGTATTTTAAATTTCTATTTTAAAAGCGTGAATGATTTACATCTCTAAATTTTTTATTTAGACTAAAATAACACTATAACATAAATTAATTTATCCACAAATTAAATTAATTTTTTTAGTTATTATTAAATGAATGTATACGAACTTGATAACTTTGTTCAATGTATATATAATTAAATGGGAACTTGCAATTAATAGTTAACATTGTTAATATGCATGTATGTGAAGACTATAATAACATTGAAATAATAAATTAATGTTATCCTCTAATCAAATAATAAGAATAATTATTATCACAAATATGAATGTACATGAATTTAAAAAATTACAATTTCATGAGTTTGTTCAATGTATATGTTTACTGGATTTTAATATTAGTTATTGTGATGTGATAGGTGCAATTTTTAAATGAACATGAGATTCAATGTATATTTGGATGACATTTTTACATATAAATTAAACTTTTATTCCTAGAAGAATTAACAATGTCAGGAAAGAGGAGTTGCATGCTTGTAAGGAAGTATACCATCAATTTATATCCACAAAATTCACTTTTAAGAAGGAAGTTTAACAAAACAATCAGAAATTAAACTTTGCCTCATGGAGTTCGAGGTGTGCTTGTTCGTGTCTACATTGCATCTACGTTGGCCTGGCGGAAAGACAGATTGCGAGAGATCCCGATCAAGGACCCTTTACTGAATCATGCAGCGCGAACGCGCCTACCTATGGCGGCGACGCGTGACGATCATACGAGGTGGTGGAGAGGGTTGTAGGATACGTTTTGCAGGTTGTTTGGGTGCGTAAACGACGTCGTATTGATGGCATTTGATGGAGTAAAAGATAAACGGTGGATGATGAAGTTGACTAAGATTAGAAACAAATTGAAGCTTTTTTTTTGGAAAATGGAAAAATAATTAAAATAAATATTTTTATTTTTATTTTCTGGACATGGTATACAAACTTTTATGTTCTTCTCTTTGTTTTTTTTTTTTTTCTGTATCTGTCAAATCATGATTATTGAGGGGAATTTTCCATTATGAATCATAATATAATTTCTATTACATTTCGAATATGATTTATATAAGTGACTTCAATAAATTGGGAAACAATACTTGTTCTGGAAAATATTTTGTAAATAATATTGAACTATTTTAATTTGTGCCAACCATGTTTGAACTTTGTGGATCACCACATTGATGGGTTAATTTAAATAATATTTGCATAAATAGCCGAGATAGTATACTTATATTAATTATAAACAATAATAACAAACCATACAATTATATTATATATATATTTGTTAATTAATGAGTATTGTATTATTTTTGTCAATGGTAGTGCAACCGTGCTAGATATGTAGACTGTGTAAGAGTTTAGAAGTTGCAAATGATTTACTTTATCTTTTGTATTTAATTAATTATTATTTGATTGGATTTATATTATGTTTTTTTTTTCTCAAAATGAGATATTAATGAGATTAGTATTTCTCAAGCAAAATGAGATTATGAGGCAAATTGTCCAACTCAAGAAAGAAATAATGGTACAAACAGTTAGAATAAAAATCAAATGAAAAAAATATAAATTGAGAGCACATTTTGATACATTCAAAATTTAGAAGCAACATGAAGTAGTAAAACTTAGAATACGATGTTAGTCCATTCATCTAATAATCTTTTAATGGTCAATTTTATTTTGTGCAATTGTAATCTATATTCAAAAAGTCAAATTAGTCAAATAATTATTATGGGTAAAAGCATGCTGCTAGCTCATATTTATAATTTAGGTCAATGAATGTAATGTGTGTGTTTTTTCCTTTTTCATATGAAATATCTTAGTTTAGCAAATAAGTGATCATTACATTAAGTTTGATTCACATCACTTACACAAAATCAGTCCAATACAACTTATATGCATATGGCTATTCAACTTATCATTAAACATCATTTTGCAAGGTGTGACGTTGTATTGCTTTGCCTACAAATATTGATTAACATGACCAACTAAAACTTGAATAAATTTTATGAAGGACATTCAATGGAGTTGATCCCTTATATACCATTGGATTACCTAATAGTAGGTGATCAAACTACTGTGAAGAGGAAATCTTATTCAATCAGAGTTTTACAGTGATCATGACTCGAACCCATATATACCAAGCTTAATTTTTGATGGAAATTAATATTGAAATATATCAAGGAAAATATGAGTTTCTTTTTTCTTTCTATGATTTACTACTACTAAGTAATATGAGTTAGTTTCTTAAAAAATAATTTCTTTAACATTCAATAGTTATTAGTAGATCAAGATAAATATATATATATATATATATATAATGTTGAGAAATGACTTTATATGTTGTCACAACTTATATCTTTATGAATCGTAAATAAAGAGTTATATATAATTAATAAACAGTATATAAATATAAATAACAAACAAAATAATTTAGAATTGATATTCCTCAACTTTAACAATCCATCTACTGAAGGTTAGAAGAAAAATAAAACAATATCAACAATCATAGGAAAATACATTTTCCATCCTATAACTTAATCAAAGTTGAATTTTGGAATCATTTATTATGAATTTCTTACGTTTAGTCTCGTGACTATAGAAAAGTCTGATATTTAATCTAACCATCAATTCTGTTAGTCAATACCTTGACCAGACTTTTTAAAAAGATATTATCCATAAAAGACACATGAAATTGAGCAGAAACATAAAAAAATTGAATATAATTCTTACATTAATATATTCACATATGAATTCTTCCTAAGCAGTTCGATCAAAATGTTGAACTAATGGAGTTGATCATTAGATTTTGGACAAGGAGACTAAACGTGAGATATTTTGGTCAACTCCATTGGTCAATACTTTGATAAGGCCTTTTTAGGAGATTGTATATGGATAAAAGCCACATGATATGGACTAAAAATATCATAATCTTGAATATAATCCATTTATGAGTGTATTCATGCAAAAATTCTTTAAAAACAACTGATTAAAGTATAGACGAAAGAAGTTCATTATAAGATTATGAACGGTGGGACTAAATACGAGATATTTTAAAAGTAATTGTACTAAATGTGAAAAGTTCATAATAAATTCGATTAAAATTAAACTTGAGCTAAGTTATTAAACATAAAGTACAATTTTCCCATATATAATTGAATAATTAATAATAATAATAAAGAATTCTATAAAATAAAGTTAAAAACATAGCATCATTAGTATAGGACAAACTAAAGTGCTTGTACAAGGTTCAAACGCTCATCTTTTATAATTTTTTTGGGTAAAAATTTACTTGATTCGATTTAGGTATTTTGAATGCGTATTTATTTAGTTCATAATTTTATTTAAAGATTTGTATTAATTTATGTTTTATTCATTCCATTACCTTCAAAAATAAATCAATCAATTTTAGAAGACGAATAATTAATTTTTATATATCTAACTCTTTGTTTAGGTAAAAGTATTAATAATGAATAGATTTTGATGATAACAAAAATCACTTTAGGAAATAAAAAGAAACATTTCCATTATGTTATAATTATTAGGTATCTAAGTTGCATTTCGCCCTCATGTGAAAATGATTATACGCAAGTAAATCCCATTTATTGAGAAAATAGCCTAAGAAATCCCCAAGTAATTTGTGGATTGCACATAGTCATTTTCCATTATTACAGTCTAAACACATTAATTTTTTGTGCTTTGCCATTATAATCCTCAATTTGGTGAATATTAATTTAGTTTTTGTATTGAATCATTTATAGGAAATTGTTAGAATCACCAAATAAATCCCTATGTAATTTTAGATGGTAAATAATTCATGTCCTTTATTATGGTCTAACACCGACATTTTTTTTCCTTTTTCTATTATACTCCTCATTTTGGTGAATATTACATTTTTTTTATGTATTTCCAATCGTTGGATTATTTATAATAATTATAGTATTTTGTTTTATTCATTTTTCCTCTGAGAAATATAAAATATAAAGAAAAATTAGAAGAATAAAGTTTATATGAAATCCAGTAAAAATCTAGAGAAAATAAAACCAATTTCAATAAAATAAAAAATGTATAAAGTTTTAAAAAAATCTGAAAAATACTGAAAATAAATCAGCAAAATAAAAAGAAAAAAAGAAGAGTAAAAAAATTCTATAAAATAATTAAAAATTTGATATAGAGCGGTGAAGGAGGCGAACAAGTCATGGTGGATTAAAATATGGTATGAGTGGAATGCGATGGCGGATAAACGAGAGCAGGGAGAGGATGATGTTGAATGTCTTTTATAGAATTTCCATTGTCCCAAGGGGTGACGAACATGATTTTTCCCCAAGGGCAACCACATGTCTATCATGATTCATACGAACCAACCAGACTTGGATCGACTTGACGCGGAATTCTCAAGGTCAACTTTTAATTGGATAATAGATGGATATCCTTAACCCAAATTCGACTGCTACATTAATAAACCTCAGTATTAATAACATTGACCCAATAAAATCAACGAATACGAACCTCGGAACGAATTTATGATGACGCTATAAACGTGATGGAAAATCATTTGATAAGTTAGGAATGAACGGCGTAGATATAAAATTCAATAAATTCAAAAGCGTTCTTAGAGAACAACGAGAGTTAAAACTCACAAGTTTATTTGAAAAATATTCTATATGTTATTGACGAAATTGTCGCCTATTTATAAGCAAAAAATACAAGAGTTTTAATTTTGAAATGAATCCTAAAAAGAAGGATATCAATCCAAATCAATATTTTCCTTATCCAAACAACTAATAAAATCTATCTAAATCTAAAATAAACGAAAATACAAAATCTAATATAACTGGAGATATATTCGCAATAATGACATTTGAGTGTGAAAACCAAATGAATATGATCACCCTGATTCTTTATCTTTGTTTGTTTCTCTATCGCATATATTTTTTATGCGCAGATTACATAATTTCATGAAAACTGTAATTGAGGTTAAAATTTAAAATAAAGACACATTGAATAGACTTGAAAGAAAAATAAAATATTGCAGTTGTTTTAAAATTAAAGGAATAAAATGAATAAAAAAAATTAAAATCGACATAGATATCCATTTTCTATTTGGATTATAATGAAGAGATAGTTCCAAGTGCACAAAGAACTAACCAAAAATAATAAAAGAACACGTGACAAATAAAAGTTAAATATGATAACAAATCAATAAAGCATGAATATGTAAGAATTTATTTATTCACATTATTATTCATATTTCAATTTTCAATCAATTTTGTTCTTTATGCATTGATTTATTTTTTTATACCAATCAATATCAAGCTGTTCAAATAATTAGATTTTATCGAATAACAATTCTTTCATTAAATTATTGGTAAAGTTTCAAATCTATAATATATTTTTTCATAATTGAAAAATATTTATATACGTTTTAACGAGGTCACATAATGAAAACTTGAATAACCATGCAATGATAAATTATTGTTATCTTTTAATATAAAAATAATAATTATTGTTATTACTACATAAATGAATGAGAATGAATCATTCATTTAAAATTATAAGTTCACAAGTTTGTCCAATGTAAATGTTTAATGGAGTCCAATACTAATATTCAATTGTTAAAACTTATTTATAGCCATTGGAGTTGAGATGAGCGTGGATTGAGAGGAAAACAAAAAAAAAAGAAGAAGATTGTGACATCTAATAAAATCAAATTAGAGTAGTGATGATGCACAAATATGGAAAACGACACGACACGAACACAGACACAAGATACGTCATTTTTCAAATAGATATAAGACACAAAATGACACTAATATATGTATATATATAAATTAATTGTTTTATAAAGCTCAGTGTGTCAGAAAAAGTTCAACTACTCACACTTAGTATTCAATAAATCAATAACAGATGAAAAATAAAATAATCATGTTTTTTAACACAAAATATAATATAAGAAAAGTAAATAATTGCACTGTTCAAATTTTTGAAACAAATAAGTGAAATAAAAATCAAACATTAATCGTCATACAAATAAAGAAAATAATAACAGTCTAAACTTCTATTTTGGTCAAATATCAGAATCATTGACGTTCTTTATTACCAACTTCATTGACAAACAAGTCATGTTCCAATTCTGGTTCATCAAGAGTGCGATTTGCAATCTCTTAAACTTCAACATTATCACTCGACTTAAAAGTATATCCATTTACATCCCACATTTTTGGTCGCACCTTTCATATATTTTTGAGTATTTTTTAATAAAATGTGATTTTTTGACTTTAGAATTTCTATACTTTTGTATTTTATATTTTGACCTCAAAAGATTTAGTTTTATTGAAAAAAAGTGAACACCCATGTCCGAAGGACCTAAACGTGTCAAACACCCACATTTTAATAAGGGTAAAGTGCACTTCACCACCTCGAAAAACTTGTATTTTGTACTTTCCTCTCTAAAACTACAAAAAAGAGACATCACCCCTTAAAAATTTTAAACACAAAAAAGGTTGACCCCTTGATATAAGTCAGCCCTGGCACTTAAAATTTGATATATGTACACTGTGGATAGAGAAAAGTGATAAATATATATAAGTATTTAAACAAAATTGAGTTTATGGTTAATCTTGTCATTCTTATTCTCAACTTGCTAATCAAATATTTTACAGTTTAATTAATTAATTAAAGTTTATAGTGTCTTAATATTTTTTAATGAAATTCTTACAACAAATCATTTAAACCAATTAATACGGCGTATTGAACTTAACATAATACTATTACTTATGTTACTACTACTTCAGATACTTATTGTGCTAGAAATTTTTATTTTTATTTTTATTTTTATTCAATACATGAATCAGCCGTGTTCGACACGTGTCCAAAGCATATCGGAGGCGTATCAGTATCCGAAAACTATACCATACAACCTTATGTTTTCAGAATGTTTGTACTTTATAAAAGAGTACTAACAAGCTTTTAAATAAGATTAAAAGTACTTTATTTATATTTTATAAATTTTCATTAAACTTTAAATATTGAAGCTCATTTTAATTTATTTATGAAGTGTGGCTTGAAAAATTCACTTTTATTTATTCAAGTATTCAAATTATGAAATTACTTCAATAAGTTTGTAGACTCACGTGCAATGCACGTGTTCTTTACTAGTTAATCTAAAAAGTCAAAGACGGTTTAGTCTATAAATTTATCAACCATAATTGATGGGTTTTTTAAGCTAAACAGTTGGTGGAATGAATCTTGTATTATGACAAATATTATAATACAAATACTTAACTTTAAACATTTTTAAATAATTATCCTTAGCAATTTAATAAGCCACAAATATTTAATAGTCAATATGTGACAACTCATCCAATTTATTCAAAAGCCTATCTCATGATCTCATCCCCAAATTGAGGAATTAGGCATAAAAACTTATAAAAATGCAAATAAATCTTTTTCTTTCATGTGAAGGTGGTGGTGTTTACATCATAAAGCACATATTCCACCTCAAAAACACATTGGCATACATTCATCAATCACAAAAGTGTCTAAATCATTAAACAGCTGATAACCCAACTTTTATTACATCATTATAATATTAGCCTCATAATATGGGATCCATGCAAAAACATTTGAATAATAATAATAATAACAATCATAGGATAATATATTTGTCTCTTCCTCAATATCTCTCTAGAACTATCTAACGACTATCCTTAGAAGATCTCGAACCTCTAAATTCACGGCATCTGGACTAAGGGTGTTAATGGGTCGGGAATACCCAGAACTAAACCGAACATATGAAATACCCACAAAAAAATATTTTACCCGTACCTGACCCGAACCCGATAGCATATCCGATGGGTCCAAAAAAAGTTAGACCCGACTGGCTGAGTACGTTTTGGGTCGGGTCCACATCGGGTAAATGCCCACAGGTTCAGGCAAAATACATGTGGGTAAAAATTGTACCCGCACCCGAACTACCCAGTGTCATCGGGTTCGGGTCTTAGACCTACATGTCGGGTTCGGGTCGAGTAAATTTTCTATTGAACGGGTCCAGATCTGGGCAATCCCCGTCCATTAACAAGCCTAATCAGGACCAATTTTAATAAATTCTTGCAAACTCTAAGGTCACTATTAGGACAATCGAAATAACTTCTTGCAAACCCATAGAGAACAAAAATTACGCAGATTTTCTCAGAAAAACAGCTAATATGGCTTAGGTTCTCGAAAGAAATATTCTATTAAATCAAACAAATGATGATTTAAGATACTAAACGATCTCAAATAGCTAAAAATGACAGCATGGATACAATAGATATTTGTCTTGCATTAGAATGGCATCAAAATGTATGAGATTTTGCCACAAATTACAGCCCAAATTCCATGTTTATTAGAAGTTTCAACTAATAACTAAACAAAAAAACAGACATACCAACTTTCTGATACATTTTTTATCCAAAAAAATCAGATTTTTCAAAAGTTCATGTCTGCAACTTTAGCTTTTGATGACCCAAAGCTGACTCATTCACAAAGAAAATAACACCAAAACAACCACTTTTTTCCCTTTATAAATAGAGTAAAGCCTAATCAAAGTTGGATCAAATCATACAGTTTCTTGTTAAACATTAATCTTCAGAAACAATCTGAGATATCTAAAAAAATGGAACAAAAAAACAGCAAATCAAGATTTGGGAGCAAAAATATGCTTACCGAACGTGTTCTTCAGGTTCCAATAACCTCAGTTGATTATGCATTACCCGATCCTGCCGCTCAAAAACAACTTGTGGCTTCTCCTTCCAGACATTATTCCAAATTCAGACAATGTAAGCCCTTTTCTTCTTTCTGAAGAACAATCTTAGGGTGTGTTTGGATGGAAGGATTTGAAAGATATGGATTTCAAATTCATCAACAAATCCATTAAAGTTTGTTTGGATGAATTCAAGTTATAATGGATTTCAAATCCCTTGCTATTCATTTTGAGTTACTTTCTCCACAGCTATGGTGGATTTCAAATAACTCCAAAATGGATTCATTTGAAATCCTTCCTCCAAATCCCCTCCTCAAATCCAAATCACTCAATCCAAACACACCCTTAAAGATTAATCAATCAAGCATAGCTCGAAGTTTACTTATGCGATTTTGGTTGAAAATTGCAGGTAGAATAAACTCAGTCATTACAAAGATGGTCAAACTCGGAGAAAGCATGGACATTTTCGCACAAGGAATACGAGAGCACGGTAAGTACGTTCAAATAAAGCTAAAATAACCAAAAAAACTCATCTTTATAGTATCGATATTGATATTGTAAACATTTATTATATCTGCAGTTAGATTAGGCCCCAAGTTGAGCGAAACGGTGAAAGGGAAATTGAGCCTCGGGACAAGAATCCTTCAGGTCGGTGGGGTCGAGAAAATTTTCAAGCAGAAATTCAATATTAGAGACGACGAAAAGCTGTTAAAGGCTTCTCAATGCTATTTATCGACAACAACGGGGCCCATAGCGGGGCTTATGTTTATTTCCACCAATAGAATTGCTTTCTGTAGTGAGAGATCAATTAAACTATCTTCACCAAATGGAGAGATATTAAAACTACAGTACAAAGTGATTATACCAATGACGAAAGTAAAGAGGGCTAACGAGAGTGAGAATGTGAAAAAACCGAGCCAAAAGTATGTGCAGGTTGTGACAGAGGATAATCATGAGTTTTGGTTTATGGGATTTTTGAATCATCAGAGGACATTCAAGTATCTACAGCAGGCAATCAGTCAAGCTAGATGAGACTTTAGGAAACTATATAAATATATGTACAGATTTTGTAAGCAATCCTGTTCTAAGTCGATCCGTTTGAAAAACCTATTCTTACTAAGGAAATATAGCTAGTTTTCAGACTGTCATTTGTTAGCATAGAATGCAGAATATTGAAAATTCATGCTATATATACATATATATATATATATATATAAGTATATATGTTATGAATGCTGATTCTAACTCTTATCTTGGTAAAAGTTTCCCATGTGATTTTCATCCTTGCAACTCGACACTCGTAACTTTTTATGCTATCGTTTTATCTGTAATGTAACATTCATATTTTATGCGATCCGTTTATTTGTAACAGTGCAAATAGCTATTCTATATAGAAATCAATGGATCTCAATAGTTCATCATAAAGCACATATTCCACCTCAAAAACACATTGGCATACATTCATCAATCACAAAAGTGTCTAAATCATTAAACAGCTGATGACCCATCTTTTGTTACAATCTTATAATATTAGCCTCATAATATAGGATCCATGCAAAAATATTTCAATAATAATAATAACAATAATAACAATCAAAGGATAATATATTTTTCACTTACTCAATTTTTTCTCAAGAACTATCTAAATACTATTCTTAGAAGATCTCGAACCTCTAAATTCACGTCATCCAGACTAGGGGTGTCAATGGGCGGAGAATACCAAAACTAAACCGAACCCATGAAATGCCCACAAAAAATATTTTACCCGGACCTGACCCAGACCCGACTGCATACCCGATGGGTCCGTTCAATAGAAAATGTACCTGACCCGAACCCGAGCCGTAGGGTTTGAGACCCGAACCCGATGACACTATGGTAGTTTGGGTCCGGGTACAATTTTTACCCACATGTATTTTACGCGAACAATACCCGAAGTTTACCTGTGGGCATTTTTACCCGACCCGAAACGTACTCGACCTGTCGGGTCTAACTTTTTTTGGTCCGGGCAATCCCCGCCCATTGACAAGCCTAATCAGGACCTATCGGAATTAATTCTTGCAAACTCTAAGGTCACTATTAGGACAATCGAAATAACTTCTTGCAACTGAATATTGAAAAGAAATTACGCAGATTTTCTCAGAAAAACGGCTAATATGGCTAGGTTCTCGAAAGAAATATTCTATTATTAAATCAAACAAATGATGATTTAAGATCCTAAACGATCTCAGATGGCTAAAAATGACAGCATGGATACAATAGATTTTTGTCTTGCATTAGAATGGCATCAAAATGTATGAGATTTTGCCCTGAGAAAGCACAAATTTCAGCCCAAATTCCATGTTTATTAGAAGTTTCAACTAATAACTAAACAAATAAAACAGACATACCAACTTTCTGATACATATTTTATCCAAAAAAACCAGATTTTTCAAAAGTTCATGTCTATGCACCTTTAGCTTTTGATGACCCAAAGCTGACTCATTCACAAAGAAAATAACACCAAAACAACCACTTTTTTCCCTTTATAAATAGAGTAAAGCCTAATCAAAGTTGGATCAAATCATACAGTTTCTTGTTAAACATTAATCTTCAGAAACAATCTGAGATTTCTCAAAAAATGGAACAAAAAAACAGCAAATCAAGATTTGTGAGCAAAAATATGCATATTCGGGTTCCGATAAGCTCAGCAGATTATGCATTACCTGATCCTGCTGCTCAAAAACAGCTTCTGGCTTCTCCTTCCAGACATTATTCCAAATTCAGACAATGTAAGCCCTTTTCTTCTTTCTGAAGAACAATCTTAGGGTGTGTTTGGATGGAAGGATTTGAAAGCTATGGATTTCAAATTCATCAACAAATCCATTAAAGTTTGTTTGGATGAATTCAAGTTATAATGGATTTCAAATCCCTTGTTATTCATTTTGAGCTACTTTCTCCACAGCTATGGTGGATTTCAAATAACTCCAAAATGGAGTCTTTTGAAATCCTTCCTCCAAATCCCCTCCTCAAATCCAAATCACTCAATCCAAACACACCGTTAAAGATTAATCAATCAAGCAGAGCTCGAAGTTTACTTACGCGATTTTGGTTGAAAAAAATTGCAGGTAGAATAAACTCAGTAATTACCAAAATGGTCAAACTCGGAGAAAGCATGGACATTTTCGCACAAGGGATCCGAGAGCACGGTAAGTACGTTCAAATAAAGCTAAAATAACACAAAAAAACTCAGCTTTATAATATCAATATCGATAAAGTAAACATTTATTATATCTGCAGTGAGATTAGGCCCCAAGTTAAGCGAAACGGTGAAAGGGAAGTTGAGCCTCGGAACAAGAATCCTTCAGGTCGGTGGGGTCGAGAAAATTTTCAAGCAGAAATTCAATATTAGAGGCGACGAAAAGCTGTTAAAAGCGTCACAATGCTATTTATCGACAACAACAGGGCCAATAGCAGGGCTTTTATTTATTTCCACCAATAGAATTGCTTTCTGTAGTGAGAGATCAATTAAACTATCTTCACCAAATGGAGAGATACTAAAACTACATTACAAAGTGATTATACCAATGACGAAAGTAAAGAGGGCTAACGAGAGTGAGAATGTGAAAAAACCGAGCCAAAAGTATGTGCAGGTTGTGACAGAGGATAATCATGAGTTTTGGTTTATGGGATTTTTGAATCATCAGAGGACATTCAAGTATCTACAGCAGGCAATCAATCAAGCTAGATGAGAGTTTAGGAAAATATATAACTTCAAATATATGTACAGATTTGTAACCAATCTTGTTCGAAGTCGATCCGTTTGATAAAACTGTTCTTACTAAGGAAATATAACTAGTTTTCAGACTGTCATTTGTTAGCATAGAATGCAGAATATTGAAAATTCATGCTATATATACATATATATATATATATATTAGTATATATGTTATGAATGCTGATTCTAACTCTTATCTTGGTAAAAGTTTCCCATGTGATTTTCATCCTTGCAACTCGACACTCGTAACTTTTTATGCTATCGTTTTATCTGTAATGTAACATTCATATTTTATGCGATCCGTTTATTTGTAATAGTGCAAATAGCTATTCTCCATAGAAATCAATGGATCTCATAGTTCATCTTTTTGCTGTGAATTCTTTTACATATTTTAGCTTAACCAAGTTCATTAGTCTCTAGCATTCAGCTATATGTTGAATTTACCATTTTTCGTTAGAAAAATTATCTTCTTAGTCAACACGATCTCTTACAAGCCATTGAGTTAGAATGGACCTAACAAATTTTAGAATGTCGTGTTTGGATTGTAATAGTTATATTTGGCCTGATGTACAAGCTTGATAAGAAAACCTTGAATGCATGAACATAAAAACCCTCCTGTGATTCTAATGGAGAGTAGGTCTGAATATTCCTTACAATTAGAAAGAAAATACAAATAAGGTTGTTTACAAAAAAAGTGCCGAAAAGAAGTTCAAATGCGGTTTGTTTACAAAACTGTTAAAAGCAGTTAAACAGAAGAACTTGGTGGAAATGGCTGTAGACATTTATTTTTAGCTCAATTTTTGTTTCTTCCAGAGGAGCAGAAGCATAAAAAGTGAAACCAAATTAAAAATGTTCGAATATATTAGAATATTTCTATTAATTTCATATAAGATTTTTCCTTATGTATGATGTTTCCTTGTATTTTTCTTTTCCTAATTTAATTATGTTTTCTTGTCTTCATCTTTTCCTAGTTCCATTATGTTTACCATAATAGTCCTGTATATACATTCCAGCAATTTACGGGGTTTTAAGTTATTTGGCAAAAAAAACAACTTTAAGTTAGCAAAAAACTCAAAAACACTTGTGACCAGTTTTTGGAAACAAGTTAAGTGAAAGCACATCATAGCACTCTGTCTCTAGATGGAACCTACTAAGAAGATATGAACCCAGTTGAGTCATTTACATTGAATCATACATGTCAACCCAAAATAATCTCAAACATGAAGAAACACCTATATTGCAAATGAAATAAGGTATGCCCGTGTTGATTGCCACGGTTTACATACACTTTGGCACCAAGTCAGACTATAACACATAAAATTGTAAAAGTTGATTCTAAATCGAGTTAAGTATTTGCTTAACTCTGTCTCCTATAAGACCCATAAGTACAGGTAAAGAATGAGGGGAAAAAATGAAGAATGATAAGCACCAATTGAATATGTATGAAACTATTTAAGAAGAATGTTTGCAACATGTCAGCACACAATCCTCCAAAAACTGTGTCAGTTGAGAAGAATATAGTTTGGGGTCATTTCGAAAATGATCAACATGGGGTGTTGAAACGAAGTTACAAGCTCTGACCTCACGTCCAGTTTTACGTTGATTCTCGATGAAAGATTCCACTGAATCCACAGGAATCACTTTGTCGGCTGAGCTATATATGTAGAGTTGTGGGCAGCTAGGTTGTTCGGATGTTAATACTGTCAGCACATCAGAAAGCCGCCTGTAATTTGGGAGACCGTTGATTAAGACTGTCATCTCTCGGGAAAATGACACAACATTCATAAATATAATGAAAATGAAAGTGTTGAAAATATACTAGGGATGAAAATTATAAAGATATACGATTCTACATACAATCAGTAAATGTTCATTTGAACGTGGTTTGTTAAACTTAGAAATCGAGCATGGGTATTCTTTTCCCAAAAAGAGCGAAATTAGCACAAACTCAATTAGTTAGAAAATGATGAAGATATAATGTAAGATATCAACATACTTGAGTTTGACTCGATAAAAGATTTTATTTCAAGCTCAACTCGCGTAACTTATAAACCAACCTACATACAAGTTAATAACTCATCGACGGTGTGTTCATGAATAGTTAATACATATGCATCCATGCACTTTTGAAGAGGATATAGTAAGCAGTAAAACATTAGGCAGTTGATTGCAAAAAAAAAAACTTCAAAATACAATGCAAGGTGAAATCATGTAAGTGCTGGAATATCGAGTACAAATGTACGCAGACTGCACAAAAGTTGGTTCACACTATCACGTAGGTATTATTATTTTGTTTGTAGAACCCCTATATATACTGAATTGATGAAAACCAACACGACGACCAAAATGTTAAAATGATAGTAGAAAAAGAATATAACCTGTTTATGGAAGGATGATTCAATACCACTCCAAAGACCTTCTGCAGAACAATGAGCAAAGCTGTCTCCGTTAATGCAGGTCTGACTTCAATGGAAGTCCTCGTTCCAGCTGCATCTGGTTCACTAACATAACCTTTTGTAGCCACACTATTTTTCTTAAGAAAAGCAGCAGAGAATCCAGAAGCGAAAACCTATAAACATATAAAAGATTAGTGCCGAATTCAGATATATTGTCGATACTAAGTAACCGTCAAAAAATTATATCCATTTTTCAACATATTATGCATGGATAAATACTGTCTAACAATAAGTAATTTTTAGAAGGGTTAATTACAAAAACAGCCCCTTCGTGAAACCTAATTACGGAAAGCACCACGAGATATGAGAAATCACCATAAATTTGCCTATCAACTAAAGCAGATCACAAGTTCATCTCTTGTCAGATTACAATTTTAACCCCTGTCAGTAAATGCAAATTACAATGTCATCACTGATAGGGTCTAGTGAGAAATTGCAAAAATAATTCTCTTTCTAGATATATTGTCTATTAATTTGCATCTATGTCCCATAGAACTATACAAGCAAAATTACCTGTGGGTCAGGGGCTGCAACCGGAGCTGAATCCACAATACAACCTCTAATTCTTCCAGTTAAAGAAGAATCCTTCTTCTGAAAATTCTCCAAAATGGCCCCATAGCTACACAACAAATAAGAGATACATCAAAATATTGCTCCAAAATCAAGTTTTTTTTTGGTGGGTAAGATGAGTAGATAAATATGAAGCAACGAAACTTACGTTAACCATCCCGTATTACTAAACGTATGAAAAACCAAATTCTTATCACACTCCTCGTCCAACCACTCAGCAAGATGGTTCACCAGCAATTCAACATCCTCCTCAGCTTTCCCACCAGATTGATAGCTAAGAACCTCGGACATTGGAAACGTAAACGTAATAGCATGAAATCCTCTCGAAGTATACCACTCTGCATACTTATTGAGGTGCTTCTGCTTAGCACCTAACCATCCAAGCAAAACAACTACCGTTCTAGACTTAGCCGACGAGCAATCAGAAACCCCGGAAACATCAATAGAGTTAGGATCAGGCAAATGCCATCTATATAAAATATCAGACGGCAATTGAGGAACCGTACACGAATATTTAGCCGGTTTAGCGGATTTCGCCAAATTGGCTGATTGGTATAAATTGATCAAAAAGGGGGAAGATGCTATCAAAGAATAATTAGCATTAGCATTAGATTTTGGTATTGGTATGTGTACATTAGGAATGGGGGATCGAATTCCGGTGACGAAAGACAATTGGGCTAACTTGGAAAGCCAGATTCGGGACACCCACAAAGAATTTATTTCATTTAATGAATGTGATGAGGAATTATTGTTAGGGTTTGATTGTTCTAATGAAGAACAAGTATCTGATGGTTTACAAGGGCGAAATTTATCATAACAATCAGCTGAAACAGAGGCTATGGCTAAAGCAGAGGCCGCCATAACCGGCCTTTGCAAGATTCCAGACAATGAACCCATTATTATTTTCTACAATTTTTCGTTCCAAAATTACAGCGGAACAAAAGAATCCTTGCACAATTGAGGCCTCAATAATTTTTAAAAAAATATAGGTTGTAGTTTATACTCCCACAACTAGAAGAAACAGATATGGAACCACCTGCACGAAATTAATTGAACAATGGCGTTCAATTACTGTTAAAAACTGTGAAAATTATGAAAAACAAAAACGAAGGGCCAAATTTGAAGAGGGTTATGATTGTTACTGTTATGATCGAAGTCGCTCAATCATAAATCGTAATCAATTAATCGCAAAACAATCAACAACGGCAATTCACAATCGACTTATGCAATTCAATCAAGCTTCAATTCACTTGGCACATTCTAATACTCACAACAAATGCTAATCTCAATCACTCGAACAAATGAATATTACAGCAATTCACTTACACGATGATATCGAAATGCTTCTGATCGGATACGAACTTCACAATGCAGCTAGTAGTTTGCCAATCCGAGTAGATCGTCACTAGGTCTGCAAGATTGAGGATGATTTGAGTAATTGCTCGAATTAAAGAAGAGAGAAGAGGGAAATCGAGGAAGGAAGAAGAAAACCTGAATCTCAACAACAATGAGCAAAAACTGAATCCTTCTCTCGTCAAAAACCCTTATTTAAAGGCTTGTGCACAAAATGACTGAAATACCCAAGTTACCCTTGGCTGAAAGTCCCAAATTACCCCTGGCTCTTTGTTCCTTCATGACAAATGCTCCCCATTTTAAAAGACTTGTCCCCAAGTCTTGATTTGTATAAATTGTTGGGTGATTTACATCTAATCTTGGCATCATCTTTGGATAGGTAAACTCAATATTATTCCAACTTTATTGACAACGAAGCTTCGCATCTGATCCCCACCTTTTCTCCCAACAACATTGTCATGATCCAAGTCCTTCAACACAAAAAAATCTCTCAAGACTAAGGATGGCAGCCCTTCATCTTTCTCCAAATGAATCCACTTCAAGCAACATTTCTATTGTTAAGGTTGTCAGGGCACTTTGTATACCTCTCCAAAGCCACATTTTCCAATAAGTTCAAGCTTCATAGAGTCACGATACAGCAGATCCATTTCCTCAAATCAAGAAAATAAGCTTACACCTCATGTAATTGCGAAGTGGGCACTAATCAGCAACATCTTTATACCAAAATCAATTCCAATTCAATCCTACTCACCCCAAATTCACCAACACGAGCTTCAACTCGCAGCAACGCCTTAATAATCCCAGCTTATGAAAAGCTATCATTTTCTGCTGACTCGTGACAGCAGAGTCAATTAACTGCTTTAAAAAGAGAACAGCTCGTTCTGAAGAAGGGTCAGAATCCATGGCAACTTCAGCCAACAAAGAGTATAGAGAAAATGAGGCAGGCCCGACCATTGTTGACCTTTGTTGCCTATCCAGATTACTTAACAGTTCAACTACATGGATATCGTTCAATGAATCAGGAAGTTCATGTAGAAACACTTGCAAACAAGAAGCAGCCAAAATAGGGGAATTCTCTTCAAGAGCACATTCCATCAGTTCTAATGCATATTGTCTAGAGGACACCAATGAAGCAAGTTTCTTACCACAAGCATCCTTAAGACCTTCACAGCAAAATCTGTTTGCAAAAACCAATATTTCTAACAAAAGACTTGCGGGCAGTTCCCTTAAGCTGCCCGTTTTGCTGAAATCACTTACTTCTCTCATTCCTGAAGGGGTGATATTGTTTTCTGAAAGGTTCACGTCGTCACTAAATGATTCTGTGAAACATCCATTAAGCATAGCATGAAATGGAGCTGAAAGTTTAGCAATTTGATTTCTGTCACATGTTATTTTCTTGTCTCCAATTCGAAAAGAAACGTTATGAGGATAAATAGTGTCGTTTTGAATAATTGGGATGCTTGGAGTTTCAACCACAGGAAATTCAGAGGCAATATCTACACAGCCAAACTCCTTAGTACATTTACCACAAGAAGATAGCAAATCACAAATGATATCTTCACCTTGCTTCTCATACTTCAACCATGCCCCAAAGACAAGTTTGTCATAAACAGTGCTGGCTTTCAGCCAAGGCGAGCGAAGGCTTCTTCGCATCAACTTTGCTTCTCCAAGGCCTTTAAAGACCTGATACTGCAACAAGTAAAGATTTGATCTATCTTTCGGCGAGCATGATTCAAGTTCTTCATGAATTTGAACTAAGACTTCAACGTAATCAACAGGCTTATAGAATGGAAGAATTGGAGATTCAGGATCCTTGATAAGAGATTCTAGTGAAGATGGGGACTGAGGTGCAAGTTTTGAAAGCTTCCCCCTTTCAACTTGGAGCCATGACTGAGGATTTAAAGCGTTCAGCTGTGTCTCTTTACAAGAATAATTCCGGCTCGTGCAGCAGCCTCTTCTTTTCGCTTCACTTCCTGTTCCTTCCTTTTAAGTTCAGCTTCCTTAGCCTGCAGCTCTTTCTCTTTCTTTTTAATATCCGCAGCACTATCAAGCGGAATGTCAACTGGGGCAGTGGGATTGTAGAAATCAGCAGGTTCTGGAGGAAGGGGTGACAGCCTTGAGTTTGTAACAGGAGGAATGCTACCACTAGTCGTATAAAATGAACCTCCACTAAACTTTGATTGCCCAGATGCTTTCCCTCTAGCCTCTCCATCAGCAAACGGATTAACTTCTTTCCCAAATCGTCCCAACCTAAGCAATCTTGAAATGATGTCTTGTTATCTCCAAAGAAGATAGCCAAGAGTTTCAATAACATAAATTCCACTTTCATTTGATATTAATAACCAATGTAAAGCTCTTCTAAGCTGTAGAGCCTTGTTCCCTTGGTTCATATTCAATATTGTCACTCCATCTTTATCAGTTCCACAATCATGTGAACCAATTACTCTCCTCTTTAGGCTGATCTTGTTATGAGCAGCTAGTCTATTATACTCAGGTGCAGAAGCATCACTCATTATCTCATAGAAACTCATTTCATTTCCTGCCACTATATCAATAGCCCCGAGCTCATAGAAATACAATATATCCACATCATTATAATAGGGTTCAATAACTTCCGTTCCATACCTAAGCAGAAGTTATAATCTTGAAATTGTAGCCGATTGAAAGTATTGAAAGGTGGTGGTTCTGGTGGTGGCTCGGGTGGTGGCTTGGGTGGTGGAAGTGGCCGTTCCGGCTGGTTCATTAAATCTTTCTCATTAGCAGCCGCAAGCTCTTTCGAGACGTCATGATTTCCAATCACCATTCTAGCAAAAGCAGTACCCGCATTCGCTAATCCAACTCCCCTCACTCTATTAAAGCCACAAATATCCACCACTGACGGAAATAACACCAAATTCGATATTCCTACATAAGGTTCATTCTCACCGCTAGCCACTGTCAATACGATTAACTTCGGAATTTCAAGAGAAAGAGACCTAAAAACAGGTGATCTTATTGATGTCCCTCCACTACCCCCAAGGCCTACACCTCCGAGTTGCTCAGCATGAGCCTTATCGAGGAAGACATCCGGTGCTTTGTTCATGACTCCAATCACGTTGCCTTGCTCATCTTGATCCACTATTGTACCACGTTGTTGACATGTTCCAAAATAGCCTGTGAGGGCATCTTTTCTAGCCACAGTTCTGAAATTAGCACAACTCTCAGTATCGTTCTCACAAGTTAACACATCAACTTCTGTCATTACCGGTGTTTGCAAAACATTCGAGTGAGTCGATCGTGACTCAGGACTTTTCTTGAAGACCTCTGCCTTTTCCACTGAAAATGTAAGAGCTTCTGAATTTTCCAATCTCCTTGTTATGGCTTCCATATGCTCTTGCATTAAAGCCCTAAACTCGCTAATCAGCTCATCCTTCTGTCTCCGCAACATTGTATCGATTGATGCCGAGAATTCATCCAATCGTTGTTCCAAATTCTCCATTCGACTCATATCTATTCGCCCCTGCTCGTTCGACATGTTTCCTCTAGGATCAAACGCTCTGATTACCATTTGTTATGATCGAAGTCGCTCGATCATAAATCGTAATCAATTAATCGCAAAACAATCAACAACGGCAATTCACAATCGACTTATGCAATTCAATCAAGCTTCAATTCACTTGGCACATTCTAATACTCACAACAAATGCTAATCTCAATCACTCGAACAAATGAATATTACAGCAATTCACTTACACGATGATATCGAAATGCTTCTGATCGGATACGAACTTCACAATGCAGCTAGTAGTTTGCCAATCCGAGTAGATCGTCACTAGGTCTGCAAGATTGAGGATGATTTGAGTAATTGCTCGAATTAAAGAAGAGAGAAGAGGGAAATCGAGAAGGAAGAAGAAAACCTTAATCTCAACAACAATGAGCAAAAACTGAATCCTTCTCTCGTCAAAAACCCTTATTTAAATACTTGTGCACAAAATGACTGAAATACCCAAGTTACCCTTGGCTGAAAGTCCCAAATTACCCCTGGCTCTTTGTTCCTTCATGACAGTTACCTACCTTTTTCTCTCGTGGTGTTAAGATTTAACTGGATTTTTTTTAAATTCAACTCGGGCTGTCAATTAATCTGACAGCCCGATTAGGAATCCGGCCGGAAAAAGGGATTTGCAGAAAATCAAAATTTATGTTCTTCTACGCGTTCTTCCATTGAATTTGGACCCATATATTCATCAAATTCCTTTTTTCTGGGATAAATTTTATCGCTATTGGACACAATGGGGATATTCGCATGTTATGCGGACGAGGCATAGATTCCAATAATAAAATAAATTACGATGATGAGGCCGAATTTTAGGGTTAATTGCTTGAATGCCCCCTCACGTTTTATCTTATTACGAACAGCCCCAGAATGTTTGGTAAACTATGAAGATACACCCCTTGTTAAAAGGAAAGGAGAAAACAATGAATATTATGAAGAAATTAAAATGATATACCAATATTAATTAATCGAAAATATAAATTAAACTTATTTAATTGATAATTTTAGAAATAGTTATTCATTATTAATTAAATTTTATTAATGGAGAACTTATTTTGAAAAAGTCCCTCGTTACTGACCAAAATTAAAAATTCATCCCTAATAAAAATTTCAAAATCCGCAGCTATTTTCATCTTTTATTCCACCACATATGTGAATGTTTGACACATTTAATTCACATGTTGACTCGTTAAAAGATGATTAACATGTGTAAATATTTTACCACGTGTATATCTTAAGTTCTTATTATATTAAATGCTCTCTCATCAGCATCTAATCCTCCAATACTAAATGCCCACTAATATAAATTAATTACATTTTAAGTTCGTCAAAAGTTTTGGAATAAATTAAAGTAATCATGACTTTCTAGATATTGAATCTTCATAGCTTTCATCCTTGTTCTCATCCTCGACTTTGATTGATTCACTTTAAATTCTATCATCGATACATACTTTTTAATTGTTTAGACTAAAAAAATTCTAAAATAAGGCTATTATGACCTATTACAAAAGTAGTCAATTACTCAAAAAAACACCCATATAAAATGATATTATATAAACTAATAAAAGAACTCTTCAAATGTCTTACATGGTATCTTAGTTAATCAAATAAACTCATTTTATTAAATAATTTCCAATTCCTTAGAACTACTTTATTATAAAAATAATTACTAAATACATTTTTATTGTTTTGTTAAATGCTAAGGCTTTGTTTGTTTATGTTTCAAAATCCCATTTTTAAGTTTTTAAATTTCAAAATTCAAAATAAACTTAACACACCAAATTTTCATCCAAATTTACTCTTTTTCAACTCTACTTTTTCAATTTCCTATATAACTAACTACCTATCAATCATATATATAACCTTTCACACATTTACCAATCAAATCAATCATTATTTCACTTTCTCTTTCATATTTTATAATTTTTTATTTATATTTCTTTATTTTTTATTCACATAATCATTATATACATCATCCATCAACCTATCAATATTGATTTGACATATTTCACAACTTTCAACATATTTTTAAAAACATAAACAAACAACTACTATTTGCACACGAATTTTAGTAGTACGTAATTCCCGAGAAAATTTCAAATTTTTTACTCAAAAACATAAACAAACAATAGCCTAAATTATCTAAAATTTCTAACTCAAATATTTATAAAACTATAATCTTTTTTTTTTGATAAAAATATAAAATTATAATCTAATAAATATATAAATGTATAATATACATATAGTGTGTTCTTGTGCAATTCTACAATAGATCCAAAGGCCAAATTTTCGACATGTTCTAGAGCTAATGTGATAAACAAAGGAATGAGCACCACTCAAAACACACCACATTGCCAAAAGCTCTGACGAGAGCACAATCGAGCTTCTTCTCTCTCTCTTCTCCACCATGGCTATGGCATTTGCCCCCGCTACTACGAACCCGCTTCCTCCGGTTCGTGCAGTGAACGCTCGTCCAAACGCGATTTCTGGGGGTTTCCAATCTTGTTCGTCAGGGTTTAATCCTTGCAATAAGCTCCAGTTGCGAAGCCTCAGAAAAACGCCGCCGTTTCGAAGCTTGATAAAGTGTGCTGCAGGCGGCGCAGTGAAGGTGATTGACGAGACGAACTTCTCCGACGTCGTTTTGAAGTCCGACCGTCCGGTTCTCGTCGAGTTCGTTGCCAAATGGTGCGGTCCCTGCCGCTTGATCGCTCCTGCCGTTGAATCACTTGCTAAGGTGAGTTTCGGAGTTTAATTGACTTTGTTTACTCGATTAATTAATTACTAGAAATTATTTTTATTTCCTAAACTGTGGGGGATATTTAATTGTAATTGATAATTAGTGAGTTATAAAGAGTTGGACGTGATTGTAGAGAAAAACCTAAATAAGGAATTGTTATCGAGTCTGAGTTAGACAGATGTTGTTCTAAGCTTGTTTGAGTTTTTGTCAAGCTTCACAGCTTTGTTCGATTGTTAATAGAGTTGAGCTTAAACTAGCTTTGACTGGACCGGACATGAGGCAAGCTGGAGTAGCTTGAATGTTTTTGTAGATATTTGATCATTTTTAAGTTGATGGAGTCGAGCTTCAAATTTATAATTACACAAAAGTTTGTTCAAGCTTGGTTTGATATGTTAATCCTGCTTAAATGAACTTCTATAAATGATCTCGAATTGGGTATTGAGTGGGTTGTTTCGTTTTTCAATCCTAGTTCCGTTTCCAAAATTTTCTGAAAAAGAAAACATAGGTTTTATTCTCTAGGAGTCATCTTCTTTGCAAGTCATACTATTATGACGACAATTATAATTCCAATGGTCGTAAGGAAATACTGCACCGGCTAAGAATAGTATCTTCAGAAATCAAAATAGTGAAACAATGTTATTTCATCTATGACTAATCTCGTGGAAGCGTAAATTTTATCACTATGTTATTAGACAATGAATTTCACGGCATTACCGATTAATAGTTTTCAGTATATATTATCTACACCATGGTGTTTGCCAGTTGATGTACATAATCATTCATACCTTACACGATTGGGCTTTCTATTCAGCCTTTATCGGCCTTAAAAATTGATCTTGCTATATACGTGTGCATACGTGCGTTTGTTCCACCATGATTTGGTAAAACTGAATAGAGGGGAGAGTTTAAAGATAGTGGACGGAAGTAACAATGTCGGGGCATGATTAACTTAAACAGAACCCAGTTACTAGTTCTAGGACTGTAGAGTTGATTTCATGTACATATTCAATGAGATTGTCATACCGGGTCCACTTTCCGTATTTGGTGAACGTCAATTTTGCCTTGTGGAATAGTTAGGTTGCCTCTTCAGTCTTCTGGTAATTGTAGATGTTCTATAAATCTATATGCATCTATCTATATATATATATATATATACTATTATGTTTGTAATTGCAGTTACCACGATACTTAGGGGAACGTTGGAAATATGAAGGGAAGTAATGACTGCTGCTTTTAAACTCGTTTTAAAGTGTGCTGTACAAATGAAATCTAATTACTAGTGTAGTTGAGCTATTTTTCTACTTTCGTACTGAAAGGAAGAGGGAGTTGTCACGTATGGATTATATTTTGAATATTTCACTTGATTTTGACATTAAGTCAGAATAAGAGGGTGTTTGAGTCAGTTTATAACTACTCAAAATATTTTATAAGATGTTTCTGAGTTTATAAAATGCCCTCGAGTATGTACCTGATATTTTGTATCATGAGCTTATAAGCTCCTTAAACACAAGTTAGAAATCCTAACTCAATTCTTTTAATATATCAAGACTTCTTTA
Organism: Verbascum thapsus; assembly: GCA_963669365.1. Taxonomy (NCBI): domain Eukaryota; kingdom Viridiplantae; phylum Streptophyta; class Magnoliopsida; order Lamiales; family Scrophulariaceae; genus Verbascum; species Verbascum thapsus. Next base: position 19,763,785 of record OY770105.1, read on the forward strand.
GTTTGGCCATCATCTCATGTTTGTTATTGCTGACATTTTGTTTGGCCATGTTATTATGTAATTGTCAGTAGTAAGAGTTTACAAGTTTTAGAAGTTTATTTCATCCGAACACATTAGATACTTGTTTTCTAAATAAGCTACAAAATCTTATTAACTCAAAAAGCATCTAGTAAGATTTAAGAGCTTAGATTTTTTTAGTAAATATTAGCCAAACTTCCTCTGAGTGTCTTTACAAAAATTAAACCATTCCGTAAAATGAAGTTTTCTTTTCAATAATATCATTCCTCAAGCATAGTTCATTTCAGGAAGCTACCACTCTTCAGTATATTTATCATTGTTTCTGCTTTATTTCGTGTGCTATTCATTTTCTTAGAGAAGAAAAATGCACTTATATTAAAACAGAACCTTTATGGTAAACGGTCTTTGTTGAGAAACTGAACGTGCTTATAAACCAACAATACTTGTCGGTATTAAATTGGTAATTAACTTTCTCGCCAATTTTCTTATGTTGTGTAACTCTCAGGAATATGAAGACAAACTGATGGTCGTGAAAGTTGATCATGATTCGAACCCGAAACTTATCGAGGAATACAAGGTATATGGATTGCCAACATTGCTCGTCTTCAAAAACGGACAGGAAGTTCCAGAGAGCAGAAGGGAGGGTGCAATAACGAAAGTGAAACTTCAAGAGTACGTAGATAAACTTCTCGACACAGTATCTATTGTTTAGTCTTCTCGAATGACAAACATGATAAATTCTTCGCATGCTATGAATCGTGTATGGATAAATTCTTCTCGAATTCATATCGTATATATGAATAATTCCATCTTCAAGTGGAGAGGATCTGAATCCCATCACAGGAATCTAGATTCGTTTATTTGTTCGTGTATTATGTTCATTAAGCGTGTATAGATGAAATGTCTATTAGTCGCAAGATTCACATAACTTCTATTTGTGTTATTTGTGTATCGTTTTTTTACTTTAAAAAGGTGTATTTTCTTTTTCGATTAGTTGAATTACGAAATATATTTTGTGAACAAAGGATAGCTAAAAAGAAGTACGTCAACTAGCTTGCCTGAATTGTTGCATGGACTCGAGTATAAATTGTTTCAGATGTAATGAAAAGTTGTGCCTCTAGAGTATCTTAGCGTTGTAGTAAAAATTAATCTGTAATCCGAAAATCTATGACTCTTTCTTTCTTGAAGCTTTCTTCTTGAGATCTTTGTTGAATCTGTGTTCTTGATATGTTCTTGGATGTGCTAAGGCGAATTTCCAAGCAAAGACGAATTTGATATAGAGTCGATTGGATTGAAGAACTTCTATTTATATAGGGAGAATTGCATTTTTGTCGGTGATTTAATCCCGATTTGGTTTCATTTATTGCGGGTTTCGTCCATTTAATCGCATAACTACCAAAAATGTCTCATGTTTAGTTCCAAATTTTCTTTCAAAATTTAACGGCCAATTTCGTTAATCCATCACTCCGACTGAGTTTTTCGGATGAATTCATGCATAAATGCAATCAAATACAAATTATATTCAATATCACGATACTTCTACTCAATATCACTTGTTATTTATACACAAAATCTTCTCTAAAATTTCGATCAAAATATTCACTAACAGAGTTGACTGGTTAAATTATATGTAATTCCGCATTTACTAATCCATGATTGAATAATTATTTAATCAAAACCTTCAATAAAAGAAACCCATCACCATCACAAATCATTATCAACTTATAACTTCTTTATTTACCAAATTCCTCTATTTACCCTCCTATTCTACTTCCCTTAAAACATCTACACAACCAAAATAGCACACACAATACAAAGAAAACAAATATATATATATATATATATTCAATGAAGAACAAATAAAAATACATTTAACTACATTTCATATCCATATACTTCTCAAGTTGATTAGGATCACGTCTTTCAAGCCTCACCTTCAATCCATACTTCATATACATTGTTAGGGCCATTTTGGGCACCACAGGGTGGTTCTCCTCCACCACCACCCTGTACCGGTACAAAATCGAGGCCGCCACAAATTTCATTTGGTAATAAGCGAAATCTTTGCCCAGACAGAGGCGGGGCCCGCCGTTGAACGCGGTGAATTTGTAGGCGGATTCGCTCGTGAATCGACGGTCACGGATCCATCGTTCGGGCTTGAACTCTCTGCAGTCTTTGCCCCATATGGCCTCCATTCTCCCCATTGCATAGATTGCATACACCACTTTTGTGCCCTTCTTTAGTATTGTTCCATCGGGGAATTCATCGTCTTCCACCACCTATACGTACATAAAATATACGACAAAAAATGCGTTAAGAACGTTTAATATATTTAGTTGCGAATTAATTATCGACTCTTTTTGATTAGTGTCTAATAGAAGTATTTGACAAGAATTAGACCGGAGAGTGGCTTAGTTACCGTCAAATAGACGAATTCAAGGCAAACGATTCTATATAGTCCATGTTGCATATGACTAGTGATGCAGAATCAAATGTGTATCACGTGAATAACACGTGGGGATGAGATTTAATCCGTCCCACGACAGACGACAGACTAGAAAATATGTTATTAGATTGTGGACTGCGCACGGTAACTTCGAGCACCTACGTACCTATTTCAATAGGATCAAGTATTTTCGTAGTTCTCATCTTTGTAGTTCTCTCCTCGATCTTAGAAAACTTAGAAGACTCATAGAGTATTAATTATTTCTAATTTTTAGAGTGTAAACCAAATAATTATGTTTTCCTTGATTAAAGTGTTACTTATAGCACTTTTATTGGTTTACATGCTCGTCTTATTGGATGGGTGGGGCCCCAAGACTCACTTCTCAACTCAAACCCAAGATCATAACATATTCGAACCCGTGACCAAGACCACAAGATTCACATGCCCTTACCAACTCTACCAGGGGTTACCCCTAATAACTTCAATATTAACTAATATAATATTAGCATATTAGCAGGACCATCAACTAGTATAGTAAAATGTATTTATTGCATCATAGTCCCAACCATAAAAAAATCAACAGAAACAGTTAGTTCTGTCAGCGTAAATATCTGTCCAATTTTTAACAGTTGAGACATTTGCCAGTTTGGTCGCGCAAGAAGATATCTCCTACGTGACTAATTTCGTGAAACTTGGTAACAATACACGCCTTAACATATATCAGTAGCGCTGAAAATCAAATTAAGTTACTCGATATTCGACTCAATCTCGATCTATAAAAGCTGGTTTGAGCTTGGTTCGATAACTTATCAACCCAAACTTACAACAACTTATATGTGTTCGATAAGTTTTGAAACTCGATTCGATAACTTATCAAACCAAGCTTGAACATGTTATATGTTTTCGTTAAGCTTTGAACTTGGCTCGAGCTCCACTCGATTAATAAAAAATAATGAAAATATGTCGAAAATAATCAAACTACTCGAGATTGACACATATTAGGCTCGATTAAAGCTCATTTAAGCTCGGTTCGATTAACAATCAAACCAAATCGAAACACAATTTTCGAAGCTCAACTGTAATTCAACTTAAACAACTTGCGTTTGACTCGACTCAACTCATTTACACCCATCTGTATATATATACGCCTATATATATTAAGACAAATACCACAACTTTTCACTATTATTTCGCGATTAATAATTTCGAATCGACGTACCTCCTTATGGTCGACCGGGACGGAAGGGTACAACCTAAGCGCCTCCGACAAAGCCGCCTGCAAATACTCCATCTTCTTCACTTCCTCCGGCCTAAACACACATTCTTCAACACTCTCTCTTTCATTCACTATCCCACAAATCTCCTCCAAAATCCTCTCTTCGACGTCTCGATTCCCATTCAAAAGCCAAAAAAACCAACTCAACGCGACCGACGACGTATCCCGTCCCGCCAAAATGAAGTTCACGCAAACGTCTCGTAAAAATTTATCCGCATACGCCTTCCCGTTTTCGTCCCTCAGCCCGATAAACACCGTCAAAAGATCCGACCTTTGCTTTGCGGTATCCAACGAAAGTTCCTTTTTTCTAGCACGAATAACGTCGTGTGCGAAATTATCGACCCCTTTGATCGATTTTTTCAACTTCCCTTCATTTCCGAGCTCGAAATATCGCATCGTTTTCCATATTAGAGTTGGGGTCACAAATCTCATTATTGTGGCCTCCGTTGCAGCCTCGAAGGCGGTGGCGAACGGGATTTCGGGCAATCCCGGGCTCAAACAGCCCGGATCGACGCCAAACGCGATCATGCATACGTTGTCGAAAGTTAGACGTAAAAGGACGTCTTGTAGGTCAACGCAAGTTGACTTTTTTAACGAGTTTTCGAGGACGGTTAAGAGTCGAGAATGGACCAGCTCCAAGAGGGAATCGGTTGTCATTTGCCGAAATTTCGAAGAGTGAAACTCGAGGCTCGCCGTTTTCCTTTGCCGGTGCCAAATATCGTTATCCGCGCTGAAAATCCCGTCGCCTAGAAGATCCCGTACCGTTTCTTGGAAATACGCGCCTTTCGGGAAATTGTGAAACTTCGTTTTGAGAAGGTACTCGATGTTAAGTGGATCGGACGTGACGACGCAATTGAGGTTCGTAAACGAGGGCCCTTTGAACGTAAACGTCCCGTTTTGGCGAATTAGGATTTTCGAAATCCATTCGTATATGTTTTCGTTTAGGCCCGTTATAAGAGACGGTAGCATCCCGAGAAACGGCCAAGTGGCGAGGCCTAATTGGCTCTTTTGGCGTAAAGAACGGAATATTATGAAGACGGTAACGGCGATTAGAAGCTCGATCGTTTGGATTTCGGACAAGAACGAGACGAAACGGACGAATCGAGTCGTATTTGTGAAGACAAAAGATGAAGACATCATGGTTTTGGAGTAGTTTGAGAGATAGTATGTAGTAGTAATTGGAGATGATGTTATAAGGAGAGGTTTAGTGTGTTAAAAGTGATTTCTTGGCGTGCTTGAGTTTGTACACTGGTTTGATTTGGTGAGCTGAAATTTTAGGCTACTTTTTTTGTTGAGAATATAAAAAGTGGCATTTCTTGCTGTATGAGTGTCCTATATTGGCTACCAATTTCAATACTTGGTTTTGAATATGCATATGGGATCTTCTATTTCACAATTTAATTGCTATTAATGACTCATTTATGACAATTTTTTAGGCGAATTAAGGTTAATTTAATTGAGTTTTTTCATTTCTGGCAAATTTTTTAGGCGAATTAAGGTTAGTTTAATTGGGTTTTTTCATTTCTGGCGAATTTTTAGGCGAATTAAGGTTAGTTTAATTGGGTTTTTTCATTTTTTGGCAAATTTTTTAGGCGAATTAAGGTTAATTTAATTGGGTTTTTTCCATTTTTGTCAATTTTTTTTAAACGAATTAAGGTTAGTTTAATTGGGTTTTTTGTGCTTGATATGAGGAGTTAAGGGTGTGTGTTTATTTAGTGTATTTGTGTAGGGTCCTTGTGTATTTGGGAGTTGGGAAGTTAGGTGGTAGCTGTTGACCTAAGTTTGTGTGTGTTTATTTCCTTAGGCATGTTGTTTAGCTACAAAGGAAAAAACATGTGTGTGTTTTCATTTAGTTTTGGGAGAACTAGAAAATTATCCTAATTGGTTTTTGTACCCTAATCTATGGTCTAATTGCATTCAACTCCTCTAAAGGTTGGATATTATTAAGACCTCTCCTATTGCAATTGTTTGTGTAAAAAAGGGGTTGCTGTATTTTGTCTCGTAATTTTGTCCGAATTTAATTTTAGTTCCAGCTATTAAAGATTTTTCATATTTAATCTCATAACTTTTAAAATATTTCATATTTAGTCATACATCCAAATCTAATAACCAACTCCGTTAGTCAACAATTTGATCGATTTTTTTTAAACATTAATGCGTGAATATATTCACACATTTTATATTCTATATTACAATATCATGTGTCTCTTGTTCACCGAACTTCTTCAAAAATTTGGTCAAAATGTTGACTAAGTAAGTTAACTATCATATTTTAAACGGTGAAACTAAATAACAAATTATTAAGAAATAAATAATTTCAGCAATATATCACATTATTGCATTAATTTTCAGCAACATATATTAAATTTTTTTAAATTCATCATATATAAATAACTTGGTAGCATCAAATAATAATACATAATTTCACTAAAGATCATATTTTTGGTTACATATAATTTTGGTTTCATTTGTTGATTCTCTCGTCATGTCATTTAATTTTTAATAGTCTCACATTTGGACTCAATTTACCATGTCATTTAATTTTTTAAAAGTCTCACATTTGGACTCAGTTTACTTTCATTACTTAATTAACCTATTTTTGAACATAATTTGTGCCTAAGTTGCCCAAGACATTGAATAAAAATATAATAATATTAAATAACATTTATGCACGAATTATATTTTCAAAATTGATTAACTAAGTTGACAACTAAATTTAGATAAAAATTCAATTGAAAACCTATGCGACAACTTTAAAGATTACTAGTATTCCATACGAAATGGAATCAAATTTCAAAAAGTCAAATGTATCGGCAAAAATATAATAAATTTTCTCTTTACTATAAGTACATTATTTAAGAAGGCATTGACTTTTGAACATCACATAAAGATGGTTTTCACATTAAGTTAATTAATTAATACTTAATTATATCATAATGTAACATTTACAAACATTTTTTTTCTCCACCTTTCTTGAGTTTCTAGCTTTTCTTTATGAATGGCAGGATCATCGTCACCGTTGATTTCATCTCCTCCGTGCGTTGCCGTGGGCGTTAACGGTGGGATGAATAGTTACATTCTACACACCGTCTCAAAATTCGATACACTCGCCGGTGTCGCCATCAAATACGGCGTCGAGGTTAATATAATTTCTTTTGTCAATTTTAAAATATTTTATCCCCTTTATTTCTAGTATATATATCATATTGCATTATTTTGTGTTATTCTTTATGCTTTTATTCCCAACTAGTTGGTATAAAATTATAAGAGTAGCTAGTTTATGCTCCAATTTTATGATATAATAAATAATATGACAGTTCAGAGAACTCAACCAAGAAAGCTAACTATTGAGGTATGTATAAAAGTCCAAAATCATATAAATCACACATGTCAATCTCATAATTTTGATGCATGAGACACAAGTTTCATATCCTGCAATAACTTGCAATTGGATTATAATTAGAGGTGGCAATTTGGTTAATTGAGTCGGGTTTGGGTTGTGTCCATTTGAGTTGGGTTTAAAGTGGGTTGAGTCCAATTGGGTCCAATGACAAAATACATGCATTATTATTGGACCCAATAAGGAACCAAATTTGACCAACAAGTACCCAATCACGAATCCAACAAGGACCCAAATTTAGAATATAAGATATTTTAAATAAGTTTAGAAAATTAGGGTTCTAACTTATAAGTGCAAGGGGTTGAGATGAAGTTATAATTTTAAATTATTAGGACCCAAATTGGGCCGACCCAAATATTATTAAAAACTAACCCAATTAGAACTATAATTTTAAAATATTAAGACCCAACTCATTAAAAACTTAGTTATGTTTGGGTCCAAATATATGTTTGGACCCAAATTGCCTCCTCTAATCATAATAATCGACCATTCTCCGTAGCCCCGGCACCCACGTGGATTGACTGTGTGCTAGTCAACTAGCCTGAGACAAACACTGCAACCCTGACGTCACCACCTACACAACACGATTGCAATGGGAGAGACATGAATGATTCTGATACCAATTGATATAACCTTGAAAGAATCTAACGCCAGAGAGCTAGAGGTATAAGAGCTCGGTTATATAAACCCCACATGGAACCCCATAGTTTTCGATATGGGATTCAAGTTTCGTACTTTGCAATTAGGATCGTAAACTGAATTATTTATCGTGAGAAATTTTAAGATGAAAAGATTACAATTAATGGACAATTTCACGTTTAGCCCCTCATTTATATGTATTATAATGTTAGAATACACTCTAGGCCCCTTAATTTTTCACTTTGTTGCATTTTAGTCCGTAAACTCTCCAACATAACAATATGATCCCTCGAATCAAATCACGAGAAACCATAAAAGAAATCACGCAGAAAGTGTAACGAATGTGTTATCAATATGATGGAGTTTCATAAGGAGGGATCAAATTTGATTGAATAGTCGTAGTTTAAGGATCACATTTAGTGTATAGTGTACGTACATGGGGGACTAAAATTGTAATAGGTGTATAATTCAATGACCAAAAGATAAATTCTCCCCTTTACTTAGAGACTGCATATCATTTTACTATAGTGTTGATTCTACATTAAGAATGCTTTCCAATACATCCTTTTTTCTTACAACTCTTATGTAATGACTATCTTCTCTGTAATGGATTAGGTATCAGATATAAAACGGCTAAACGGATTGGTAACGGACTTGCAAATGTTTGCTCTTACAACACTCCAAATACCGTTACCACGAAGGCACCCCCCTCCCTCTAGCTTGTCCAACGGTCACGAAACGCCTCAACGGTATTTCTCTTTTTCACTCTCATGTATATTTTGGATAAATCGGATATTTTTGCCCTTTATCTATTCACGATATTCGATTTAATTGCTCCCATTCGTCGTGAAAAATTTGCTTTGAAAGTGTCGTAATTAATCAATATTTTTGACTTGTTTTCAAGGGATGATTCGTGCATGCATGACACGTGATACAGTACAGAAATATCGTAATATTGAATAAATTCTTTTGTGGGCGTCATTTATGCATAAATTATCTCGGAAAAAGGCAAAAAAAAAAAAACCAGTGTAAAATGTTGACTAACAGAGTATATGAGTTTGACCGTCTATATTGGATGGAAATGTTAGGTTGGTAAGTTACTGAACCGAACTCGAGTCGAGTATCAAATAGCTTGGTTCAATTTTCAGCCTTATGTGCTATTGTAGCACACAGTCGTGGTGTAAAACGTGTCATTTTTCCTGCAATTTTTCTCGTGCCAACGTATGTTAACAACCCTTGTATACCCCTACTACATATAAAACCTCTGTTAATATTAACTCGAGATGATATAAAATCCCTTATTACAATATCCGTTTTCAGGCGAAACAGCTCCAGGGCGACCCAATTCATCCGTAGGCACTCAGATTTAGTGAAAAAATCGAAAATCATGTCTAACGGTTTAGTGTCTGAAAAAGTTGAAAAAGGGGTCTCGTATAATTATTCTAACCGCGCCCCGGAAAAGCTTCTAAAGGAAGAAAACACTAGCGCCAGTCCAGTTTCAGCAATAACAGGCAAATGCTTAGCTTTGAGGACAAAGTCAGCCAGTCGAACGGTCTCTGGAGGAATCGAATGTGATCTGGCAAATGCTTTTATAAACGACGGTGTAAAAAAGTCGTCAAGTGAATCAAGTTTGCTGGATTCTGATAACGGAATGTTGGTATCGATATGGGCAACATCAAAGTATGATATGAATCGAGGAAATAAAGTTGCACTTGATTAGTTCGTCACTTTGTCGATTAGTTTATCTATCATTCTTTTTTAAAGAAAAAATATAAACATTTTAAAAACGATCGGATAGTGATTTTGGTGGAATGATGCATCGGTTCGGTTCAGTTCAAAATCAAATTGAAATTTCGGTTCTCCAAAATTACGAACCAAAATTTTGGCTCGTTTTAACCGAGATTTTGAAAAGATAAACAAAAATGATTGGTTAGTTTGGTTTTTGTTATTTTTCTATTCTTTTGTATATTTTCTAAAATATTTATATATAGAAATTATTAATAATAATTAATATATATTATATATTTCAATTTTCAGTTCGATTCGGTTTCAGCATATCAAACTTGATGGAATATGGTCAAGTGACGATTAATTCATCAATTGTTTTCTAAAATAACTATGAAGTGCGTTTCAGCTGTTTTTAAGTTTGTCTGCATTACTCCCTCTTTAAATAGTCTTGTTCGGCTCTTACATATATTTTGGGGGGACATTTCATTATGATTTTATATAATTTCTCTCATAGGTTTAATTTTATTAGAATTTTAATTACACATTTGATCTCTCAAGATATAAGAAATTACACTTTTGGACCAAACATAAACAAAAATGAATGGAAAAAGGACACTTATGAGTTATCATACATGCATCGTTATTTCATTGTCCAAAAGGTTGAATCCCCAACCCCAAGGGCCCCCCATGTCCCGGCCCGACAGAGTTATGGGAGGAATAAATCATGGTAACCTAGCCAATCACAGGACTAGACCAGTGCCCACTGCGCACAAGGAGCCCCTCACTTGAGAGGTTGCTCACACACTGCCGCTGGTGGGACTCAATCATTGGTCATTGTCCAAACTTCACCCTTCTATGACCAACTGGGCAGCCCATGCGGGCATGCATCGCTATTTCAAATTATATGAAAAGGGTGTGGGTAAGACAAGACACAAACCTTTTTTATTCATTCATTTAGTTTTATTTTTTCGCACAGGCGACAATCAAAAAAATTGCACTTAATTATAATTTAATTTTGGTTACGTTCATTATGTATTTCTCAATTTAGTACCGGTCGAATTTTTCATCCAAAATTTAAGAGTCAACTCCACTGATCAATATTTGATTGGACTTAGAAAGATTTTATGCATAATTGACATATGATATTAAGTAGATGTATTGTAATAGTTAACATAATTTAATTTATGCATGGATTTTTCCCAAAAAATTATGACAATTAAGATTAAATATATTAGATATTTTGAAACTTATATGATGAAATGTTAGAAGCATGTAACCAATAGGGACCGAAATCAAATTCGAAAGTTACGGACCAATAATACCAAAGTATGATCATTCTATGCTAAGTTGGTTTCAATAGAGTTAACCTAATTTTCATCATTGGATGACCTAATATTGAAATATTTTTTCAAATCATCTTCAATCCAATGATATAAACTAAATTGGCTCCATTAAAATCAGTCTACAATAAGTTCTCAATGTTAGTAGGTCTAACTCAAGGTTCACCATCAATACATATAGATGAGACAAGATGAGAAATCTTAACAATTAATTGAAAAAAAAAAGACAAAAAAAAAAAAAGATGAAAAATGGAAGGAATACAAATAAAAGTAAAATACAAAAAGGGTAAGGGCAAAAAGGAAAAGAGCCTCTTCCAAAACCTAAAACCCTAATTACATAAGTAAGCATATTCGCACAAACTGTTGTCTGCTAAAATATCTTTTCGACCATAAACCCTAAACTCATTAGGGTTTTTGCAACCCGGTCGGTGGACACTATATATAAATTCATCTGTTGCCCATTACCAAATAACAAACCCTCTTTTTTTTTCTGCAGCCATAATTTTTTTCCTCTCATTTTCTTAGTACTTCTGAAATGGGTAAATCTTCAAAGAAATCCGCCTCCAAGGTGCTATTACATTCTGTTTCGTCATGAAAGTTGTTCAATTGTTTGTATTTGTTTGAGTAACCCTTTTAATTTTTGTGGGTAGGTCAATGAAGCTGCCATTGTTGCTTCTCCAGTCAAGCCCTTGAAGAAAGGTAATTTTTTTTTTTGTTTTAAATTCCTGTTGTTCTTTTGGTTTATATGTTGTTTCTGGGTTTAATTTTTTTGATTATGTTTGCTTACATGTGTTGTTTTGATGTGTAATAGGCAAGAGAGAACCAGAGGAAGTGACAGAGAAGGTAGTTAGTGCTAAGAAGCAGAAGGTAAATGGGAAGAAGGGTGAAATTAAGACTGAGAAAAAGGTGGTTAAGAAGAAAGTTGAGACCTCTTCTTCAGAGGACACTTATTCAGAGTCAGATGAACAGCCTAAGGTTCAAGATTAATTGACTGTTATTTTCTTTTATTTTGTTTTTCCCATGATATTGATTATTGTTTGATGTTATTTTGCTTGTTAATCTGCTTGAAGTTCTGTATTGAGTCAGTATATGTGATCCCATCTGACTTTGTTAACCAGTTAGATTCATGCACATTACGCATCATTTGCTTTTCTTAGTTGTACTTTTATTAAGAGAGTGTTTGACTAAAGCATATATTTAGGAGCTTATAAGACCTCAGTCCTTGTAAGGTCTTTGTGAAGTTATAAGCCTTAAAAAGTTTACCATTTAGTGCTTATTAGCACTCAAACAGCTTATTATATGTTTTGAGGAGCTTATAAGCTCAGCCAAACACACTCTTTAAGTCCAGTTATAACCTATGTTATCATGATAAACAACTAAGCCTCCTGAAAATAATTGATTTACATAAATACTTTCTGCGATAAAGTGGTTAAAGATTCAACAAATATCTCTTTCAACAATATTTTTGGCTTTCATCATCTTACCTAAATCGTGTAATAGCTTAAATGACCTGTGTTTTAAGCTATGATTTTTTTTAATCCATATTCGTGCTTCATATGAACTTACAGGCCACCAAAAATGGTAAAGTAGATTCGGACTCTGAAGAAGAAAGTAGTGGTGTAGAGGAGGCTGTTACTGCTCCTAAGAAAACTCCTGCAGTTGCAGCAAAGAAGGCTGACGATTCTGTTACTTCATCTGAAGATGAATCGAGTTCGGACGAAGAAAATGTTAAACCAAACAAGGTACAATGTTGTCAATGAGTTTCATTAAAAATGGTCAAATTGCATTGTGAAGAATTTAAAACCCTGTTTGTTTCGAGGAAATTGGTAGGGAAATGAAAAGAAAACACAAGGAAAATCAGCCCTTGTTTGGTTACTATTGAAAATGAATAAAAAATTGGAGAGATCTAGTACTAATGTGAAAAAACCTTTTTTCCTCAACCTTTCGGTGAGGAAAATGGTGGAAAACAAATGTGATTTATTCTTTTTAATTACATTTGCAAAGATATTTTTTAGGATATATTTGAAATCAGTTGATGGTCTAGTTTCCATAATTATTTGTTTCTTCTGTTGTCATTTTCTTTAGAATTTGTCGTAAGTTTTCTCTAGACAGCCAAACTTACTTTTAAATTTTGGTTTTTTTTTTGATTTTCTTATGTTTTCCCTATCTTTTTCTTTTCTTCCCCTATTGACCAAAATCCTTAAATCAAACAAAGTGTATACGTTTTTGTACGATGATTCATTAGTAATATTCTTTTACAGGTGAAGAAAGCAGAATCTTCAGAGGAGGAATCATCTGATGATGATGAAGAAGACTCTTCAGAAGAAAAGCCTTCCAAAACTCCCAAGAAAAAAGTAAATACCATTCTCATACGAAGTGTTATATTTTTGTATGTTTTTCATTAGAAATGTATTTCTAACTATTGATGATAAACATCAGTGTTGTCTTTCAATCTAATCATGTTTGATCAAATGACTTCTAATTTTGGTTATTACCGCACACACTTATGCAAGGATTTTCTGTTGATACAGGTTGCTGATGTAGAAATGACTGATGCTGAAAAGACAGTGAGTGATCTTTTAACTACATCCCATATGTTCTTAATTCAGGGGTGTCAATTTGGTCCATACATATATTTGGACCCAAACCAAACTAAGTTTTCAATGGGTTGGGTCCTAACATTTTAGCATTTTAGTTCCAACTGGTTTGGCTTTTAATAATATTTGGGTCCAGTTGGGTCTTGAATTGGCCTAATTTAGGTCTAAACTGGGTCCAACTTATTTTTCACTTTGAGTCAATAATCTACATTTTACACTCTACAACAACCCCTTACACCACTTTGATTCATGATGGGTCCTTATTGGGTCCAATTTGGGTCCTTGTTGGGTCTAACTGTAATGCATATTTTTTGACTTTGGATCCAATTGGACCCAACCCACTTTAAGCCCAACCCAAGTGGACCCGACCCAAACCCACCCCATTCAACCAAATTGCCACCCCTAGTTCTTATGTTTGACTGCACATAAGGAATCATTTTATCAGTCCCAAGGAGTAGAAGTTCCTTTTGAGGGACATGCATATCTGTCATATATTTTAAAGGCTAATTTGATATCATATTACTCTATGAAAGTGACAAATAATTACTTGTATATGGTCTCAACATAACCAATTATACGGATTTATTTAAAAAGCAAACTTCCTATTAATCTTTTAATGGTGATTATTTACATTTTGCAGCCAAAAACCCCTGCCACTCCTAAAGAGCAGTCAACAGGCTCAAAGACTCTGTTTGTTGGAAATCTTGCTTTCTCTGTGGAGCAAACCGATGTGTAAGTTTAGTAAACTCTAAAAAAATTGTTGATTATTTATGATTTTTATATTTCATATATATATTGACAATTTTAGAATGTTTCAGCGAGAATTTTTTCAAACCTGCTGGAGAAGTTATTGACGTTCGCTTTGCCATAAAAGACGATACATTCAGAGGCTTCGGTCATGTTGAGTTTGCTACTTCAGAAGAAGCAGAGAAGGTATTTTTTTCGATTTATATTCGGAGGGCACAAAATAACAATTTATTTCTAGCATATGCACAAATGTAATAGCAATATTTTATAAAATATGCTTAGTTTTGTGGAGTAATTACATATTTTTTGCATATTTTTAGGCTCTCGAAGAGTTGAACGGTCAAGAATTGTTGGGTCGACCCGTGAGACTTGACCTTGCAAAGGAAAGAGGAGCATACACCCCGTATGTATTCATTTTTTCTACTGTTTATTCCAAAATATAATGATTATTTATTCCACATAACAGTAGATTTTTACATTATTCTAGTGGCCAAGATACACCAAACGGAGGTAGAGCTCAAGGGAAAACAGTATTTGTTCGTGGGTTTAACCAACATGACGGTGAAGATGAGGTATGTGTAATACACTAATATTCACCATAGTATCTTCTGAATGTTGAAATCAAAATGTCCCACTTTTGTCAATTGTTTTATGAATTAAACAACCATGTATTTCAGATTAGGAGCTCTCTTGAAGGGCATTTTGGTCCTTGTGGTGAAATTACAAGAGTTTCCATTCCTAAAGATCAAGATGGTGGTTCTAAAGGGTCTGTTTTTCTCTTTCAATGGTGGATTTTAGTTTTTGATTGATGTTTTTGATGTCAAATGTGTTTCTTTGAGTGGGATTCAGTAAAAAAGTGTTACCAATCAGTACCATATACAAAATGGTTTTTTAATCTACATGAATGGTCAACATTACTGCGTTTTTATCTTTCTTAGTAAGAGTAAATGTTTTTGTTCATTATGATAATTTCGGGACAGTTTTTATTTAATCATACGTTTACTTCACAGGATAGCATATATCGACTTCAGTGATAATGGCGCTTTTAACAAAGCATTGGAGTTAAATGGATCTGAATTAGGGGAAGGTACCTTGTATGTGGAGGAGGCAAAGCCTAGAGGTGACAGTGGTGGTGGCGGCAGGAGTGGTGGTAGAGGTGGCGGCAGGGGCTTTGGTGGTAGGTCTGGCGGTGGTCGTCGTGGAGGAGGACGCGGTGGTGGTGGTGGTCGGTTTGGCGGCAGTGGTGGTGGTCGGTTTGGTGGTGGTGGTGGTAGAGGACGTGGAGGTCCAAACAGATACTAGCACGGCTGCACCTGGAACTGGTATGTTTTTGCACCCACATTTTGTGTTTTATGTTCAAGGTTTTAAGGAAATTGTGAAATACAGTAGAAACTCGATAAATTGATACTCGATTATTTAATAAACTCTCTAAGATAATATTTTTGGCCGGCGATAAATTAATAATTCGCTAAAATTATAAGATAATACATTTTTGATAATTTCTATAGACCCCATATAAATTATAAATTAATAATTCTTTATATACTACATGTTATATGAATGATTTATGAAGATTTTTTGAAAAATGATTCAATTGTTATATGGTTTTTGTTGAAATATAATTAGGTGGAAGTTTGAAAAGTGTTTGTAAATTAAGTATTTTATTATAAATTAATAAAATAGTAATAAATATATACATTGATAATTATTAATTTATTGATTAATTAATAACTCTTTTAATTAATAATTCTTTATATACTACATGTTATATGAATGATTTATGAAGATTTTTTGAAAAATGATTCAATTGTTATATGGTTTTTGTTGAAATATAATTAGGTGGAAGTTTGAAAAGTGTTTGTAAATTAAGTATTTTATTATAAATTAATAAAATAGTAATAAATATATACATTGATAATTATTAATTTATTGATTAATTAATAACTCTTTTAATTAATAAATTTTTGTGGTCCCATTAGTATTAATTTATAGAGTTTCTATTGTATAGTGAAAAAAACCCGCGTGGAAAATCATTTTCCCTCGTTTGGTTGCTAGAGAAAATGAAAAGAAAATATGAGAAAATCGAATACTAAGTTGAGATTCTATCTTTGATAATTTGTTAATTTTTTTATTGACTTTTGCTAAATCATTTTTTCCTTGATTTTCTGTATTTATGAACTTGAGATGATTTACTTTTTTGGCTTCTGCTTAAGTGTTTTCGATTTATTCTTGCAGGAAAGAAAACAAAAGTCAACGAGATTTTGTTTCAGGCCTCCTTGGTGCTGAATATTGTACTTTGTAGTAAGTTATTACAAGTTACAACTATTATGTCAATTTTGATTTATTTAGGATGAAATGTTCTTCAATTAAACTGCCATAGTGTGAGATGACTAGTCACTTGTTTGCAAAATTTTGAAATTCACATTTTATATTATTAATTGTTGTAATGTAGTAAATTTTTATTGCATTTCTTGAGGATTTTGTTTAAGGTAGCATTAAGATTCTATTAGGGTGTATTTTTTTTCTTGAATTTGAAATCTTTTTATAGCATATCAAGTTAGTGGGTGAATTTGAAATTCACTATACAATTTTGTGGTGGGAGGTGATGAGGGGGTGATAAAATTAAAAATCAACAGACCCATCACCAAATATGTCGTGTATGCCACTGGCTCTGGCTTGATCCCAGTGTGACGTAAAATCACCGATTATAATAGTAAACTATTATTTGTAACACATAAAATTAGACCTTAAATAAGACATTAAAATCACTTGTAAAAAAAAACCATATAAAGCTTGAAGATGTTATGTCAAATTTCCATACAACCAAACTCAATAACATGCAATAATAAACATATAAATAAAACAAGTGGTGAGACAAAAATAAAAAATAATTATTTATAAAATTAGACAAAAAAATACTGAATTTTTATCTTCATTATAGACCATCTGTTGAACTCATTGAATATTGCTCCAATACTAAATGAAAAGAACATTTGCAGATAAGAAAATGTGAATGAATAGACAAAAAGAGCTGCCGGAGGATATCCTATCCCGACCAAGATTCTGGAATCTTTACCGGTGAGAATCTGTGGGAATAATTCTAACATTCGTTTGTATAATGATGAACTAATTCGAGGCCTAACTTCACAGTTAAACCACATTTTTCGCTATTTTTTTTGCGCGTATATACAAATTATATCGTAAACGAAACACCTTTAGGTCTCTGTATATTGGTGTTACTTCTTTAGCTTCAACAGTTTATACCACCTCCTCTCGACCGAGGCCACATTCTTTTCGCCTACATCTGAAAACCAGATTTACGTGTAAATTTACTTAGTTTTCGAACCATTTTTACAAAATGTAACAGTACTAATTTGAACTTACAATGCAGTTTAGGCTCCGATTTTTCACAGGCATCCGAGCACGTCTCCTGCAAACGGAAAAATACACACACAGGCATATATATATGTGTATTGTAGATATTAGTTTTATTTAACTTATATTAATTAGATATATATATTATATATTATATATCATAAAAATATAATGTAATTGAACCAATTATAGAAACATATATCACAACATACATAAATAGAATATAAATATTATATATTTTACATGACATGCAAATAATTAAAAATGTTACTTCTATGTTATTAAAATATGTGTAAAATAAAAGTTCAAGTATTAATTTTAAAATTTTGTGTATTTATTAATAAAAAGCTCGCGAGCCGGCTCGACTCACCCCACCATCCATTTTTAACAGTTATGATTAAAATATAAAAGAATGCATCATATGACACTAACTTTGTAAGTTTGTAAACAATAGGACGAAAAACGCGACAACCTTTATATCCTATTGGACTAATGATGCAATTTCCCCTAGATCGTACTTTTTGTTTTTGTTTTTGTTTCCCGGGATGAGTGTTCTTATTGTATGATATATATATATATATATAAGAGGTTTGGTTTTTGGTGCATTACTTTAACTGAGGTCGCGAGGCGAATCGTGTCCTGTATTAGGGAATCAAGATCGGCTTCATATCCAGGTTTCACATATATAACCTGCACATATATGAATAACCATGTTTCTAGTTTCTCTTTTGAACTCAAAAAAAGGTGCGATTTTCATGCTCGTTTCTTCGTTTCATTGCATTAAAACGTGTACAAAGACGAAGAAGTAAATTAACGGAGTTGTAAAGACTTACCGAGGGATCATCACTACCGATAAGAGGGAGTTCATGAGACGGGTCTCTAACTTGTCTAGTTGATGGAAGTACCCAAACTTTGAATGTTGTATCAATCTGATATATGAATTAAATCAAGGGAAAATTAGTTAACTACCAAATGAGTTATAATATATATATATATATATATATATATATATATATTGTTAAAGTTGCACTTTTCTAACAAAAATCCGAATGGAAAAGATTATATTGAGACGAGGGAAAACCCTCTATCCTTAACGATGAATTACCCCACTTAGATGGTACCAGTCTATGCAATAAGCGTCCAAGATACAATGATATAGTTTTATAAGAGAATTATTTTCAATATGAAACGCTGAACTTAACTGCTCAATACGCTCTCAAAAGAGGAAAAAAGAATAAACATAGAATGTCTTTTATGTTGGTCACCCGATTACATTCTATAAGGGCTCCTGTATAGAGGTACATACATAGAGGTTCAAGCAAAATTAAATACGATTAAACTCTGGCACAATGTTGAAACTGTGACTGCCGAAATGTTTTATTAATACATAACTACCGTGGCGGTTAAAACTGTCAACCAAGAGTCAATTTAATGATAAACCAACATTTTTACCGGTACGATTCTATTATGTGACATCGGAAAATCAAAATTTTCCAATAATATATATACATAACTGAGAGATAGTAAACACTTACATCTCTCAAGTAGGGTGAGCAACAATTGCAGCATTTTCTAGTGAAGCATGTTTTGATCACTCCTTCAACTGATAGCCCAAATCCAGCATGCTATTTCACATTTCAATCTCGATTATATCGATAATTTTACTTTCCTAATTCTAAAATTAAAAAAAAAAAAAATGAATAAACGCAAATTACGCCTTTGAAAAGGCGTCCGCTTGTGAGAAAAACTTACCTTTTGAACACAAAGATTAATCGAAACTTGTGTGTCTTTGTGAACATCGTCGAGTAGATCATGTAACTGAAGGTCTTGTAACGAAAACGTGTAATCCGTGTTCCAATTTCCGTTCCATCTGCCTTCTGATGTCGATATAGTGATCAAACGCGGTTTACTCTTCTTCTTCACTACCTTTTTCGAATAATATTCATCGTTAATTATTTCATTGATCTAAATGTCATGTAAAAAAGAATTTTGATCCTAAAATATCACCATGAAAACATTAAGTTAAGGCATGATTATGAAGAAAAATGATAGGAAGTGTATAATTAGTATTTAGTAACCTAATTTTACATACTACAAAATTAACATTGTAAAACCTTATGTTATATACTTGACGGAAAAAGTGTACTTTTCGTCTCGTAACTTTGCTGGAGTTTAATTTTAGAATTTGTTTATATATTTAGTTCATAACTTTCACAATGTCTCACATTTAGTCCCACCGTCCATTAAATCTAACAATGAATTACTTTTTTTTTTTGAAGAATTAATGCGTGAGTATGCACACACGAATTAACGATTTACAGTAGAAACTCGATAAATTAATACTCGATTATTTAATAAACTCTCTAAAATAATATTTTTGGCCGGTCCCGACTCGGGGATAGGGTGCTAAATTAATAAATTCGCTAAAATTATAAGATAATACATTTTTGATAATTTCTATAGACCCCATATAAAATATAAATTAATAATTCCTTATATACTACATATTATATGAATGATTTAAGATGGGAAGCCATTTTGTGTGTATGATTTGTTTATGTTAAAATATTTTGATCTTGTATTTATATAGAAATATTTTTTAATGTCCATAAAGTGATACACATTGAACAATCATAATAAGGTGGGAAATTGAATGGTTCTTTTAAATTGGCCCCTTCATTTTATATACGTACATGCATTGTACAATAATTAAATAAAAATTTGAAAGGTGTTTGTAAATTAAGTATTTCATTATAAATTAATAAAATATTAATTAATATGTAAATTAATAATTATTAATTTATCGATTAATTATAACTCTTTTAATTAATAAATTTTGGTGGTCCCATGAGTATTAATTTATAGAGTTTTATTGTATATCCAATGTTATCGATAATTTCACTCAATATCACGTGTTTCTTATGTACAAAATTGTCTCCAAAAAGTCTGGTCAAAATGTTGACCATCAAAATTCTATATACGAGACATTTATAATAAAACTATGAACTAAATGTGACTCATTCATTACCAATATTAAACTCGGGCTAAGTAACGGGACGAAAAGTACATTATCCGGCTAACACTTGAATTGATCCTCCAAATTCTTGATGTTGAAAATGGCAAGCTATTGTGATGGTATATATATATATATCATATATGTAATTAACATGGGTCCTAATGAATTATGCAAATGCAAGCAAAAAATAATTCATAGACATATGTAATTGCATATGAAGAAAGAAAAATGACTATAAATAAAATTGTATAAGGAGAGAGAACATACCATTGGAAATTGATCATTTTTCTTGAGCGAAGCTGTGGGAATGAGCAAATGACTAAGGACTTTGGGCTTTGATAAATTTGTTTTGATAATG
The DNA here is from genome assembly GCA_963669365.1 of Verbascum thapsus. Classification (NCBI taxonomy): domain Eukaryota; kingdom Viridiplantae; phylum Streptophyta; class Magnoliopsida; order Lamiales; family Scrophulariaceae; genus Verbascum; species Verbascum thapsus. The sequence continues at coordinate 19,784,725 of OY770105.1, forward strand.
TTTGGTGATGAAGGGATCAAATGTGCAGCTTTAGCCATATATTTTTCTTTCTTTCTTTCTCTAAAGAATGTGGAAAGAGAGTTTATAAACCTTATCTTCTAGGTGCCTTGGTGGCACTTGTCTTAACAACCAAAATATGTCATATTTTCTTTTGTATGGTACTTGCAATTTGACGACTGTGGGTGACAATTGGGTTGATTGGGTCGGGTTTGGGTTGGGTTCAAAGTGGATTGAATCCAATTGGGTCAAATGACAAAACACATCAATTATTATTGGACTCAATAAGGACACAAATTGGACCCAACAAGGACCCAATCATGAACCCAAATTTAGAATATAAGATATATTAAATAAGTTTAGAAAATTAGGATTCAAACTTCTAAGTGCAAGGGGTTGAGATTGAACTAAATTTAAAATATTAGGACCCAGATTGGACCCAAATTGGGCCCGATTTAAAACCTAATTAGACCAAAATATTATTAGAAACCAGCCCAATTTGAACTATAATTTTAAAATATTAGGACCCAACCCATTGAAAATTTAGTTAAGTTTGGATTTAAATATATATTTGGACCCAAATTACCACCCCTACTGACGACTGTCCGACTCAGTTGATAGTTTTAGTGTTTATCAATTATAGAATAATACATTTTGTATTTTATTTCTATATATGTGTGTTAAAATTACTTTTTTTTTCAATGGGAATTATGTTTGGGTTGAATTAAAAACTTAATCTTTAGGAATTGATCCTTCAATGATCAAGTTCTTCCAAAAATTGCATATTACTTAAAGATTTTGATGCATATTGTCCTTCAATTCCATAAAGCTTAAGAAAATTTAGATATAATTACCTATAGACCCCCTTATGTAATGATCAATTACTAAAACCAACACTATCTCTTCAAAATTAAATAAAATTTCCCTCATTTAAAACATCCTTACAATTATATTAGTTGTATATTTAAAATTTCTTACGATATTACTCCTCCTAAGAATTTTTAAACAACTGACATCCGATTAAGATTAAGATTCTGGTAGAAATTTCACCTGAATATAATTTCACATTCTGACGAGTCACAGCCTTAAGAGCACCCACAATTGGGGCTTTTTATGGGGCTTTTTTGGAGTATTTTTGGTTACAAGGGAGATTTTGAGAGAATTTTGGTGGGCTGTTCCTAACCAGCCCACCTATTCCTAAACCGCCCCTCCAAAATATGCTAACTCAGCATTATTTTTTAATTAATAGTAATAAATACTTAGATAATTATGTATTATTATAAATGATGACATGGCATTGTGGGCACAAAAGAAAGAATTTAGGTAAAAATTTATGGGGCTTCTTATTTTGGAGGGAGATGACTTGGCATATATGAAAATGTGAAAGTCTCAAGGATAATGGCTTATCATTGTGAGTGTTCTAAACGTAATGGTGCGACACTACAATTTTGTAAAAATTAAGGGTGTATGTGCAAATTGTGCTTGCTTGAAGGGTCAAGAATGCAATAACAATAAGAATGTAATTTCAGTTTTTATTTTATTTTTTGAGGTCCTCCTTTCTTCACTGTGTTCTTAGTTGTATAGTTTTGTGTACCTCAATAATCGAAAGGAACCATCGAAACAGTGCTGAGATGACGAATATCCTGGCACGCCCACCTCCGGTTCGGTTGCCTGCAGTAATAGACAGTTTCAACCATCATCATCATCATAATGATAATCGAACTGATTACAGAAATTTGCCTTTCGTGTATTCAAATCCAAGCTCATGTCACATGCGTACCTCTGTGAGCAGTTGTCCTAAACGACGTCGCACAAGGGGTTCGTGGGCCGTTTTCGCTGGTAGAGTTGAGGATGGGAGTGAAGGAGATGATGATGATGATGATGTATCGGAGGAGAAAAACGTGAATGAAAACGATTCTCAAAAGAGCAGCAAAAATGGCCCAGTGGGTTAAGTTTTCTCTTAATTTCTAGTCAAAATTTTGCTTTTCTTATTATACTCTGTCAAAAATGTGCTTAAAAAGGAAATATAATTGAGTAACTGATATGGGTTGTTTCTTTAAAGTTTGATATTGTAAAATGACTGTTGGTTTTATCTATTCTTAGTGTTTGTTAGTATGTATACTGAACAAATTTCTTTCACTTTTATCACTAGAGATTTTAAAATAGGATACTCTTGATGTAATGATCAATAAAGGCTAAGAGTAATGCAGTGTTTGCAAACAATTGTGTTGTTGAACAAGTGATGAATAAAAAGTTGTAAAAGTGCCAAAAATAAAGCGGAAGTTTGGTTTGTTTGCAGATCGTTTTGGCGTTTACTTTCTGCGTATTTGCAGCTTTTTTCTAGAGAAGTAGAAATAGAAACCGAGAAACCAAACAAGAACTTAAAAATTCTCAACAAAAATTTTTGTTCCAGATTGTGTAAACAAGGCTTAAGCCATATGTATACATGAGAACTGTGCAGTCATGTATGGCATGAAAGAAAATGGTTGACCATGGGGGAAATTCTTGAAGAGTAACCATCAAATTAGACCTTTGAAATTGCATGAAGCTGTGTGTAACTCTGTGTGAGTGTGAATATATTGTATTGTTTTGTATATATGATATATAAAACATATATCATATAGACATTGTTTTGTAACTTTCACGCATTTAAATTTAATTGATTTTCTTTGAACTTATGCATTTGTATTCTATCCTCGTTTGCCATGTTTGTTGGACTAATTGGGATATGGAATCCTAATGTTGGGGATTTTCAGGTTAGTAGTGATGATATACTAAGGGAAAAGCTTGAAAAAATTGTCGGGGTGGATGACTCCAGTTTCAGCGGAATAGATCTTGCAACTCTTATACGGAATAAATACGGGAGATCATATGATGTTCAATTAATCAAGAAGGTATATATTATGTCATTTTTCCCTATCCATGTTAACAATACCTATAGTCATGCTGTGTTAATACTGCAAATGTTAAAGATATGAAATAAACCAACTTTTTGAATCAAGGTTTAGGATTGATCAAATGTACAACCCAGTTTGGAAATATATATACATATATATATATATATTGTAACTTTAAGCCTTGAAAGGTATGAAATGCTTTAAACTGAAAGATCAAATGAAAATAAAGTCTTACAAATGAGAAATTACAGCACTAATATGTGTTTCAATTGTTATATTCACATCTTTCCCTATGTGGTTCATTTACAATATAGCATCCAATCTGTATTTTCAGCTGTGTTGAATACTTGAAAAGTTAGTTCTGATTGGTAATGCAGGAATTCATGGGCAGAAATCTACTGGCTATGAATGTTATGTGGAAGTACATGGAGCAGGTGAGCTGCGTTCTAAATCGATCATAGCCGTTCATTATTGATTTACTAGAAGTACTTGAAAAAATGAATGATTGTAAGATAAGGAAGATATACATAGGCTTGGAGAAAATGATAAAGAAAATCGAGATGAAAGTAAAGTTTTAGAAGTTTTTATATACAGTGAAATACTTCATATGTGTTCTTTGTCACTTATCAATGTATATATACATATATATATATATATATGTTTTGATTGCATTGTCTTAGAGATCATTTCCACTGACTGAAGAAGAGTACATTTTGAGGCTCGATGACGTGGCAAATAATTTAAGATGTTGGGGAGCTGTTTCACACGTTCGAAGCAGTCTTGAGAAATTGAAAGAACGGCCTCGGATAGGAAAGGTAAATCCATGCCTCTTTCTTTCTTCTTCAGAAGTATGTTTATTGACAACTTGCACATAAATGTTCTCTGCAAAAGTACATAAGGGTGTGTTTAGATTGAAGAATTTGAAATCTATGGATTTCAGATTCGTCGACAAATCCATGAAGTTCGTTTGGATGTATCCAAGTTATAATAGATTTCAAATCACTTGACATTCGCTTTGAGCTATTTTCTCCATAACTACGGTGGATTTCAAATGACTCCATTTTAGGTGTCATTTCAAACACACCCTTAGTTTATTTGGCCACTTTGTTGACTATACCTGAAAATGGCTATTTATACAAAGGCAGAATTTTTGTCTTCCCATTTTGTTGAACAAATAGCTCGAGTGGGTATACTTATTATTGATCTTTGCTAGAAGTTGATTTGAAAAACTTGACAATCAATTTTTTTCGTCCATAAAGTACACCAAAGATTAAGTTCTGGTGTAAAAGATTGTTGGCATTTGAAGAAACGCAAAAAAGGAAAATTAAATTTTGGGTTCTTTTTATAGAGGGGTTGGACAATTACTACCCTTGATGGCATCATTTGTCTATTCTTTACAAAAATCCAATTTTTCTCTTGCCCCTCAAGAAAATGTTAATACTATCTATTATCCTATACAGACCGGTTTCGAAAGTAACGTTGGGTTATATTTTGATTGATGAAATTGAGTTTGTGGAATGGATTTAAAGGAAAACTTTTATGACTCTAAATTGTGTTGATCACAATGTCACCACACCGATTGAAATAATAGCTCAAAATGAGTTCCAATGGATTTGAAAGCCATTTTTACTTAAAATCATCTAAACGAATTTGATAGATACAATAGAAACTCTATAAATTAATACTCATGGGACCACCAAAATTTATTAATTAAAAGAGTTATTAATTAATCGATAAATTAATAATTATTAATTAGTATTTTACTAATTTATAATGAAATACTCAATTTACAAACACCTTTCAAACTTCCACTTGTTGAGCTATGAGAAAACAACAGCAGAAGTTCTTACAATGATAAGGAAAATTAGAGATGAGATTCAAGATGAAATTGATTACAACAAGAAATAAAAGACAATTGAGTCATTTTTCAAGAAATCTTCATAAATCATTCATCTAATATGTAGTATATAAGGAATTATTAATTTATATTTTATATGGGGTTTATAGAAATTATCAAAAATATGTTATCTTATCATTTTAGCGAATTATTAATTTAGCACCCTATCCCCGAGTCGGGACCGACCAAAAATATTATCTTAGAGAGTTTATTAAATAATCGAGTATTAATTTATCGAGTTTCTACTGTATATTGATGAATTTGAAGTTCATGGCTTTCAAATCCTTCATTCAAACACAATCGTAATTATTTTTCGTTTTTCTAGAAAAAATGCTATTTTGTTCCTGCAATTAACCTTGGATGATCAATTATTATAAATTGGACTTAATTAATTATGTCGTCTGATAGTCTATCGTTCATGCAGAAGGTACGTCTAATTGTGTTTATGATAATTACAAGATCATCCTTAACCATCTAGGTCCTTGGGATTGGATGCATAAACAATAGTCTTAAATTTCCAAAGATGATTTGGGCCATAATTGAGCGTTATACGTTATATTACAGTCGAAGTTATTGGCAACAATTAAATGAAATGGAAAAATATGTAATGGACTTTAATTATTTCTCGTAAATCATTACTAGCTATGTGTTTGGTGCAGGCTGTTAGCATCTTTATAGACATGGACGAATCTGGGGGCCGTGCAAATGAGTGGATATACAAGTAGACCGTTTCACATAAGCCATATAGCGACAAGTTTTTGGTAAGCCCGGTTTTTATATTTTGTATTCGTATTACACAAATTTGCATCTATTATTCAAATCTTTCGTCTGATGTAAATACAGCCTTACAGGGCGTGTTAAAAAGTTGTATATTTTTCGATAAAAACTGGGAACCTTGGCTAATGCATTTGATTATAGCATTTATGGCAACATTGAAGATTTGCAGTAGAATAGCAAATGAGCTACTTCAGTTGTGAAACTATTATGGCCACTTTTGTATAGTTTTAATGAACAATAGTATGTGATTTTTTAGTTTTTATTTTGCCTTCTTTTGTAAGTTTGAAAGAACAAATTGTGTTGTTTTGTGAACACAAGGGAAACAATTTATTGGAAATATGTATAGGCTTTTTTTTAGTTTATGTTTTTGAGTAAATCTTCTAATTTTTTTTTTTGGGATGTATGTTATGGGTATTTGTGCGAAAATGATATGGTATATATTGTGTTTATTTAGGTCTTAATAAAATGCTTGAGATTATAACTTAATAAAATATGTGTTTTGCTTGGTTAATCCGTGATATGATATTATAACTTATATAAATAACATATATAATTGTTAATTCATTTATGAAATAGCAAAACACAATCAAAACAGTTTTTAATTATTTAATAATAAAATATTTTTATTTTTGTGAATTTTATTAACAAAGTATATTTTCTTGTGTGAAAATGCAGAATACGTAAAAGTGTCAAGTTTTATTTATGAAAGACTGTAAGATAATGAAACAGATATTATTAGGAAGTCTCGTACCGCTATAATACCCATGTATGTTGGTTTCTGTGGGGTTTCATCACATCGAAATTGTGAATATCAAGGACGAGTAAGTGCATGAAGCTCCCAAGAACAGCACAATCTAGTTAGTCTCTTAAATCACTACATAAAAGAAAGGTCTACTACGCATGAACTGACTGATATAAGACGAAGTGAAACTATGAAAATGTTAGAATATGGAGAGAAAATAGTATAAAAACTTTAGTTAAGAGAGTGGAGGAAAACTTGTATTTTATATTTCAATTCAACTCAACTTATCTCAAATGTGAGACTACATAGGGTATTTATACTATTTTCTAGTCATGTACCTACACTTGGTACATGTATGATGAATTAATTACATTCATCCTAATTTACTAAGTTCATGCATAATACCAAAAGTCACATTCCTCCATACATGAATCCTAATCCACCATACATGCATAATTATCTAGACTATTCTACAATGAATCTAGATTATTATTATTATTATAGTATTTCAACATCCCCCTTAAGCTCATTACTCCAAGAGACATCCGCAACTTTCGAAAAGTATCAAACTTCAACGGCTTTGAATAATTTGGAATATTCGTTACAGTGAAAAGTGTTCTGGATTGGAATTGAAATGAATATTCTGTAAAATCAACAAATTTGGTCCAATGAGACCAATTTATGTCAAGGCAATCTGAAAAGTGAAAACCAATGAGCAAGGGTTTGAGAGAACAATAAATAGGTACCCAATTATTAACCATGACCTTACAAATGATCAACACAATTCTCTCTGTCAACAATATTCTACAAAAACCATACACTACAAAAGGGAAATTCAGAACAACCATGTTACAAACAAATCAGCCAAAATACGAAATCCATAAATCAAAAAAATACCATTAAAGCGTCTCGAAAACCTTCTCAGCAGCAGCTATAGTCTGTTGAATATCCTCACCAGTATGCGCTAAGCTCGTAAAACCCGCCTCAAATTGCGAAGGCGCCAAATACACACCTTCCTCCAACATCCCTCTATGAAACCTCGCAAATTTAGCCGTATCGCTCTTTTTCGCATCGTCAAAATTATAAACAGCACCATCCATGAAAAAGAAACCAAACATCCCGTTTATATATCCGCCGCTAATTGCATGGCCCGCCTTCTTACCAGCAGCCACAATGCCGTTAATAAGTTCGCCTGTAATCTTGTCCAAGTATTCGTAAGTACCAGGTTCTCTTAGCCTCTTGAGTGTATGAATACCTGCCGTCATTGCCAACGGGTTGCCACTGAGGGTCCCGGCCTGGTACATCGGTCCAGCTGGCGCAACCATCTCCATTATCTCTCGCCTTCCTCCGTACGCACCAACGGGCAAACCACCACCGATGATTTTCCCGAGCGTCGTTAAATCGGGAGTTATCCCGAAATACTCCTGGGCCCCACCGTACGATATGCGAAAACCCGTCATAACTTCGTCGAAGATTAGAAGCGTGTTGTTTTCTTTCGTGATTTTCGTGAGGAAATTGAGAAAATCGGAGGTTGGTGGAATAAAGCCTGCGTTTCCAACGACGGGTTCGAGTATAACAGCGGCGATTTCACCTTTGTTTGCGTCGAAAAGGCTTTGAACAGCTGAGATGGAGTTATAAGGGGATGTTAGTGTTTCGTAGGTAGCACCTTTGGGTACCCCAGGAGAATCGGGGAGTCCAAGTGTAGCGACCCCACTTCCAGCTTTAACGAGGAATGGGTCAGCATGGCCATGGTAGCAGCCTTCGAATTTGATGATCTTTTCACGGCCGGTATATGCACGAGCTAACCGGAGTACACCCATGCATGCTTCTGTGCCGGAGTTGACAAAACGAACCATTTCAATACTTGGAACAGCGGAGATAACCATTTCCGCTAGCACATTTTCGAGTAGACAAGGAGCACCGAAGCTGGTTCCTTTCTTCATTGTTTCAGCCAAGGCAGCAAGAACCTGCATATTGTCAATATGCCGCATCAAATCACAAAAATTCGATTAATTGGCTATTTCCACTATATTCTTTGCAAGAAAGTTGCATTCTGAAGGTCCCTTTACTCAAAGACCAGATTCTTAAACTGTAAACACAAAATTCCTAAAAACAAATGGAAGAAAAAAATAAGGCCGGATTGAATTGAATGATTTGAATTGCAGGAGTAAATTTGGAGGAAGATTTCAAATATCCACAATTGTGATAGAGAAAATAGCCCCAAATGAGTGTCAGGGGATTTGAAATCTATTACAACTTAAAATCATTGTTTAACAAGCTCAATGGATTTGTTGATGGATTTGTTGATGGATTTGAAATCCTTCAATTTAACACACTCTAAGTTCATGTTGGCCATAGGACACTAATGATTGTAGTCCCAGGACCCCAGTCTTAATTTAAATGTATCAGGCTCGTGAAGCACATCATAGACTCATCGACATTTTATGTCAATATAGGTAGTAATGAAGGATAGTAACAAACCTCATCATCAGCATGACCAATTATGGCTGGCCCCCACGAACCAACGTAATCAATGTACTCGTTACCATCAATATCCCACATTCGAGAGCCCTTGACGGAATCAATTATAATAGGCTGACCACCAACTGATTTAAAAGCACGTACTGGCGAATTCACACCTCCTGGCATCAATTCCTGTCAAAAGATAAGAACACTGATTTTACAATATTCATGAAGTAAAACACATCCAATTGAGTGCCGAAGTGACACAGACGATAAAGAACTCAATACATACATGAAATCATATACACAATAACAAGTTGCTAACGTATTTGAAATGGAAAAATTCCACCAAACAAAGTAAACCGTTCATCCAATGTTACGAGCACACACAAGAATGATTTACGCAATTTTCATCCTTTCTCCAAAAGAAACAATACAAACACAATGCACCTAAGTTCAAACTTTTCAGAATTAATTTTAGTATCTTCGCGTGAAAGTGTTTTATAAGACCACTGAAGTGTTCTGCAATACTTGGAAATGAGAAATTAGTCCTCTTTTGCACACAAAACTCCAACATTTCAGTTATGCTTTCTCTTGTCTTTTCTTGTTTCATATACTAGCAAAATTAAATTAAGTAAGACGAACATATCGTGCTAGCGGACCCAAACCATGACCATAATGCAACAAACTACTACCATACACACCTAGTGTTGAACCAAACTAGGATACTCAACTCGAGCTCATCCTAAAGCGCGATTGAGCTCGATTGAATTAACATTAAAACAAGCTCAAATACAAATTTTGAAGCTTGACTGTAATTCAAACTACTCGTTCGGCTCGACTCGTTTGCACCCCTATCCAAACCCAAACATTCCGAAATCTCAACAAATAAAATCCTAAACTTAACCTCGAATATGTAAATAATCACAGGAGAAAAAACAACTTCTAAGATAAAATCATGAATTAAAATTAGGTTAAAGAATTGAAACAATATTTGTCGATTTGTTAACAGATTCATAACAACAGTACCTTGGCGGCTTTGAAAGCCTCTTGAGATTTCTCGAGTGTGTAGGTTTTGTTCTTTTCCCCAACCAAAGTCATTCTGATAACTGAATCGCATCTCTTATTGCGATGATGACCAACAGCAGCTCGCCTCATCCTTGACGGACACGTCATCATCGCAACACCTGTAACTGAAGATGCCATTTCCGAGAGGTGATCGGCGGCGGCGGCGCGTGGTGGCGATTAGTGTGTGACTTTTCTTAGCTTTTTGGAGTCTATCTTTTCGAGCTGTCTTGACTTGAAATGAAGATAAGAAATTCAGATAAGAGGAAATTTCAAGTGCTCAATTAGTTTAGCCAATTCTTAAGGGTAAATATTATTACTACAGTTTGTTTTTTATGACAGATATGTCCCAATAGCAGCCTTTAGTTTTTACTGTTTATTTTATTTATTTAAAGTGTTTATTACACCTATAATGTTGAATTTAAAGTGTTTATTACACCTATTTCTCAATATTATGATTGAAAATCAAATTAAAATATTTAATATTTTATTTATTCGATCGATAAAAGTTCGCTTGAGCTTGATTTGTTAACTTGTAAAACCAAGTCTTTATTGCTATGTTTATATATGTATTTGAGATAAAATTTTGAAATTTTTTCGGGGATCGCGCACTATGGAAATTCGTGTGAAAATAATAGATGTGTGTTTATATTATTAGAAATAGTTTAAAAGTCGTAAGACATGTTAAATCAATAGTGATGGGTTGATGGATGATGTGTAGAATAATTGTGTTAGTGGTGTATACATAATGATTATGAAAATAAAAATAATAAAGAAATAATTAGATAAAAAAAATGTGGAAAGTATGAAAAAGAAAGTGAAATAATGATTGATTTGATTGGTAAATGTGTGAAAATTTATATATATGATTCACAGTTAGTTATATAGGAGATTGGAATGTAGAGTTGAAAAAAAGTAGAATTTGGTATGTTAAGTTTATTTTGAATTTTGTGATTTATAATGTTGAAAATGAATATTGAAAACATAAACAAACATGGCCTATGTATTTGATAAATTTTGAAATTCAATTCGAAATCGACTCGATTAGTAAAAATAATTAAAACATGTACAAAATAATCATAATACTCGAGTTCGATTCGTGCTTGGCTTTTTTAAACTCAGTTCGATTAACAATCAAACCAGGTTAAAACATAATTTTTGGAGCTCGATTGTAGTTCAAATAAGTTTGAACAACTATGTGTTCAACTCAACTCGACTCAGTTACACTCTACTCAACATTAAGAGTTAACTTAATCATAAATCAATAAATAAAACGAGTAAAACAAAATTTGTTTTAAAGTGTAAATTTCAAAAAGGAGAAATATAAAAAATTGGCTAGTCATTATGAATTTTCTTTTACCTAAAGATTAAGGAAAGAAAATAGTCCCTTTGTAGTTTGTAGCAATTTTATTTCTATGAAGTAGGAATCAATACTTTATCTTATAAGTTTCTTTCAAACTTAAATTTTAAATAAAAACATAGAGTAATGATATGACGTCATTATTATTCACTAACTTTAGCGCAATATTGTTATGATATTAAAAAAAACATTTTCTCAATTTTCATCTAAAACTATGCACTGATATAAATATATATAATATTCAAAAGAAGGGAATTTCAACCAATCTTTATTTTTCTGAAACATCTATAAAATATTTTTTTTCAAAGATTATGAGTGTACAAAAAATATTAGGGTATAAACATGAAAAAAAAAATGAGTTTAATTACACGAAAATATATATCTTATTTTGACAACTTTAATTCAGATGAAATTATGACATGCAAAAGATAATTCTGAATCGTGAATGAAATGTAGTCCAATAAACATCTCGATCATTTAATATTTAAATATGATGGTTGAAAAAGATTAAAAATTATTAAAATAATATTCATTGTTACCTAAACGTTACTAAGATAATTGTTTGGCACATCTACAAAATCTATGTCTATTGTTTTATTATTGATCTCTTAATTGATTTGCACTGATAATAGACTTTTTCTTTAAGTGTAAAAAAAAATATCAACTAATAATTGAATGTCCTGATAATTTATTCAAATATGACTTACAAATTTTTAGTTTGTGGTCTAATTTTTTATGAGCATAATAAAGTGAAATTCTTGCTCTTAAATCAATTGTTTGTAACGAGTGTTATGTGATGTGGAATAATATGTATATTCGGTAATGTATATTTGTAGCATTTTATTGCTTTCGACACAATAATTTTTACATAATTTTCAGAATCGTTATATGCATTAAGTTGTCACTATAGAGTCTATATAACTCCAATGCAATTCAACCCATCTCATTAATTTTAAATTACTATTAAATATATTTTTTCATCATCTAATATTTGGATAATTGATTTGAAAAAGATAGATTATAATCAAAAAGATTTTATTTAGTTGTCGTAAATCGTAATTAGCTGGCCTGAGATCTTGTTAATAACATGTAATCTTGTAGAATTTTTTAATTTCCAAATTCCAAGTATCATAAAATGTTTTAAATATTATTTTGTTAAGTCAACTAATCAAATTTTAATTAAGGTTGTGCCTAATGAACCACTAAAATAGTAATAAAATAGTTCAAATATATCTAATTATCTTATTCAAAGGCTCGACTAGAACAAGAAATATCTAACAAAATCACAAATTACAAGAATATTGAGTGCTTCTAAATTCATACATAGTATAAGAAAGTCCTTTAGTGGGTTATTACTTATTAATATCCTTAGAAATGAATAAAATAAATGTCCATATTATCAGCCTTTTATTATTTCTTCTTAATTCACCTATTTCTATTCTATTAAACTAAATGAGGTATTAATATTAAATATAGTGTGAAATGAGGACTGTTTGGTCTAATTATAATTAGACGAAACACTTTTAAAATTAGGAATGGCAATGGGGCCGAGTAATTTAAATATCCGTACTGGACCCGTTCCAATGGGGCCGAGTTTGAGTCCAAAAAAATGGAGCCGGGTCCGGGTATCAAAAATCAAGACCCGGTTGGGTCCGGGGCGAGTAGCGAGTCCAGCATATACCCGTCCCGGACCCGTACTCGAACTCGCCCCGATAGCATATTTATATATTTTATATATATTTTTTTATTAATATAATATGATAAAAATTAAAATATTAAAATAATTAATATTTAATTTTAGTTTTTAGAGGTTGATTGACTTAAGTGTGGTTAATTATTTTTTTTAATGTATTTTAGATTTATATTGATTTTGTAAATTTATATTAGTTTTGAGTATATTTGTGATTAAAAAAATTAGAGAAAGTCAAAATTATATGTTTTAACCGGGTCCATCGGGTAGGACCCAGACTCGCTGAGCACTCTTCGGGTCCGGGGCAGAACCGGGTATTAACGGGTCCGGGGCGAGTACGAGTCCTAAAAATCCTGACCGGGGCGAGTCTCGAGTCCAGCATTACCCGCCTCGGACCCGCCCCATTGCCATCTCTATTTAAAATCCATAATACTTAATTTTTAATATTATAATTCAGATTTCAAAATAAAATATTGGTTCATATCTTCTAACCTGACTAACCATTAACTCCCACCACACACACGTCTTTTTCTATCCAAATTTCACATAAGAATATATTGCATTATTTTCCAATGAAATTATATTTATTTCATTTTTTTTAAATAAGTTTGTCATACTATTTCATAAAACTCATCGTACATATATTATTACTATAGAATATTAGTAACATAAAAGATGCATATCATCTTGACAATAATGATGAACATGAAAATTATATATATTTTTATTATAAGTTCCTAAATATTTCTATACATCATTATTTCTTCAAAATTGAATTCAAAATTTTGGATGTTGGTATTAAAATTTTCGTAAATTTAATACAATACCTTCATCTATTTTAAGACTTTAGACCATGCAAAAACACAAGTTAGAATGTCAATATTTGTAACATATTACACACTCAAATTAAAGTTGAGTAGATACATAAAAATATTAGAATGCTATTAATAGAATTTTGAGATACTTAAAAAATCATAAATATATATAGTAAGGTGAATAATATAAAGTTTGTGCAAGAAAAAATGATAATCAAAATCTTACCAACTAGTAAGAAAGAACATATAATCCAAAATTTATGAAAACCTTTATGCAGCTAACAAGCAATATCTTTTATACTATTGAATAAGTCCATTTGAGTGAGATTATCATAACATGGCTCTTGGATTTTATTCTACTTTGGTATTTATTTTTTGATTGTGAATCCTAAAATTAAGTGATATTCATTTTTACTAGTGAATTAGATGATTAAGGGTATAAAATGTTAAAGTTATATGCAATTTAATGGTTCAAAGTTTCAAAAATTAAATTTAACAATGCATGTGCCAAAAAGATGGTATTTGAGGGTGCAATGTGCCAAAAATCTTGTAAATAGTTGACACAAATGGAATTAAAAGAGGAAACAAACTACTCAATACATAACTCGATCTCGATTTTTAACACACTATTTTAGCTCAATTTGTTAATCTATCAAACTAAGGTTGAACAATTATTTACATTTGATAAGCTTAATACTCGACTCCAATTCGAGTATAATAGTAAAAAAACCATAAAAATATGTTTTAAAAAAAAAATCAAACTATTCGATATAGACATGTATTTGGCTAAATTAAAGCTCCTTTGAGGTCAGTTTAAGATTAAATAAATTCTGATTTAAGTTCTAGGAAACAATACATTTTTCGTCCAATAGGTTATCCCAAATTTACTTTTAGTCCAGTTCATTATAAGTTTTCTCACATTTAATCTCATAACTTTCAAAATGTCACGCATTCCTACTGTCAATTTTTTTTTTTGGGCAAAATTTCATGCATCAATATATTCATACGTGGATTATATTCAATATTATAAAATTTTACTCAAAATATCCCATGTCTATTATGAATAAGATCTCCAAAATAAGTCTGATCAAAGTGTAATCTCCGAAATTGATCATAAATTAAATATTAGACATTTTAAAAATTATGAAATTAAATATTGATATATTAGTAAGACTTTGAGTTCAATTATAAAACAAAAATAAAATAAAATATATATATATTCCCTTAAAACTCTATTATTATTATTATTATTATTATTATTATTATTATTATTATTATTATTATTCAATTGGACTCGTTGCGCTGGGCCAACCAAAAAGGAGTATATTTAACCCTTAAATTAACATGGTACAGATTCGTCTCTTTCTCTCTCCAGTGTGCAGTAAATTCTACAACAAACTCTCACCCAACTCAGATTCATTCTTTATCCGTTCACCAATCGGCAAAACTATTCATTCGATCAAATTCTACGTCAATTATTTTGTTCATTAAGTGCTGTGATTAATGCGGCATGTTGGTACTACCATGGCTGCTGAATTATCCGACTCCGATGTTGAAAAGCAGCAGCGTCAGACGGTGGAGGACGGCGGAGAAAAAGTACTAAAAGAGGCTCAAGCGCATGAATTGGTTGAGGTGGTGGTGGTTGTGGACAAGGCTGAGCCGCAAATCGAGTTGAATTCGTCTTCTCATGAAGAGTGCAGGTATATATCTCCGTTTCTTTGTTATTTGCACAAGCTAAACGAGTCGAAGAAAAAGTTTGTTGTTTAAGAATATTTGAATTGTTATATAGATTCAAATTTTGTGTTATGAGTTTGGTTTGCTTGTTAGTCTAAGCTCAAACAATTTTGATGGAACCGAATATGAGTCGAACTTGAATACCTTGATTTTTTTCCATGTATTTAATTATTTTTTATTGCAAATTGGAGACCTAGTTGACGTTAAAAATTATCAAACACAAACACAAACACAAACTATTGTTCACGCTTTGTTAACATGTCCATGAACGAATTGAGCTCAAACAAGCTTTTAGCAATTGATTTAGAATCGAATATTGAATTGCTCTAATCGATCTTTAACCCCTGAATTGACATCTATTTATATAACTATGACACTTGTTTCTTTATTTAGTTCTTGTTTGAAAAAAGTTTTGGTTGAAATTGCTAGAATTAGGGATAAAAAGATGAATCAAGCTACTCGATACTTGATTTGGTATGATCATTAAAAGCTCATCTGAGCTGGTCTACTAACATATTCCTTACCTGGAAAACATTATTCACGTCGAACCTCCTTTATTACGCTGCCTTTATTCAGATATTGTCCTTCCTTTTTTACATATCCATATGTGTTGCCAATTTTCAGTTAAGAAAATGGAGACCCTTCTTAATATGTAGTAGCATGATAATTCCCATTTACAGGGTGTGTCAGGAGGAAAATGAGGAAGTCTTGATAAATCTTGGATGCCAATGTAGAGGTGGTCTTGCAAAAGCACACCAGTCGTGCATAATCAAATGGTTCAGTACTCGAGGTTCAAATAAATGTGAGATATGCCAGTACGTATCCAACTTCCTTATTAATTTGAGTTTAATCGATGAGGGATGATAATGAGCCTCCACATTTCTCATGTAGGCAAATAGCAGCAAATGTATCACCTCCCGATCCCCAGGCGAGTGTCTGTACTGCTTATTTTCGGATCCAAGCATGGAATTCTACAGGATCTAAATGTTCTGAACTCAGATTTTAGCTATCAGGCTAGCCTCATTACGTGAAATTTTCCATCATGCATTCTAGAATGTGAGAGTTGTGAACTCTCTCAGTTTGGATCATAAGCCTAGCACCTTAGGTATTCCTTGGTTATTCTAGTGGAGGGAATGAATATTAAAGATTTTAGTGGAGATAAAATAGATTTGTTCCGTTTATCTTAGGGGAAAGAATAAGAAGTTGCAGGCTATTTATACAGCTTATGAGAAATGCCTCGCATCTTTAGAACAAAATTGTGCTGGAAGAACTAGGCGTTGATCACATCCAGCTCTTTTTATACTCTGCCTGAAACTAGGTTATGAATATTCATCATAACCACCATGGACTTCAAGATTCTGGAACTGTTTCTAACCAACGCCTTAGTGACATGACCTGTAGGAATATAGATGAACTTCAATATCCCATGTTCAGTCTTGTCCGTAATGAAACGATCTCCACGTGCCTGGTTCTATCGTGACGAGTGAGGTTCTTAGGATACTAATAGCAGGCTTGTTGGCACACTGTATGTTCATAGGACCACTCGGATATTTCAACCACTTTTAGCATTTAGCTTCCACAATATTAGCAACTGCAAATTGTTTTTCACTTCTCCAGAAGATAAATACAAGCACTTACCCAACACTGCTAACTGTCCACCTCAATTTTAGAGCTTGATATTCACGCATACTTGAAGAGGATTTAGTAATGCAAGTAAGATCCTTAATTAGCTCTCTGATAGATAATAGATTAAAGTCCAAATAATGAATAAACGAAACAGAATTAAGTTTTATTCCCGTGATATGATACCTGAACCTATACCAGCCTTATCATAATATGTTCCATCTACAATGTGAACTGAAGCACCATATGGCCTAATGCTCTTGAATCAACAGTTCATGGTGGTGTAACTTGTTCATTTGCATGAAAGCAGTTAAGTAATTACCTGTGCACTTGTAGTGCCAATCCCACCAAAACCAGTGTACTTTGTAATGTTTTCCTGCAATAATTTTTGTAGTATTTCCATCTGTTCTTTCTTCACTTCCTATGTGGTTACTAAACTGACTATTTATCCATATGAAAAGTCCACTCGTGAAGGATTAAGCTCTTTGGCTTACTTTACGAACTCAAATTCATGGTGGATCAACCTCTGACATGTTCTTTCATGTGTCACAGACAAGTTACTGGATTTGGAGGGTTGATCCAGCCTCGAGAGATCAAGAACGTGAAAGGGTAAAGAAGCCATTTTTAGCAGTTTTCACAATCTTTACCAAGAAAATCGCTTCCAAATTTATTACTGATTCAGTATTTTGTAACAGGGTTGTTTTAGTCCTCTTTGGGTAGCATTCTCGATTCTTATCGGTGGTCTTTTGTTGGACGTGCTGATTTCTGTTACCCTTGGTGTTTCTGCCCTCCCTGTGAACATCATTATTGGTGCTTAACTTTTTCAAATTATTTTTCGCACGATTGTTTTAAATAGAGTCGAAATTTGATCTGCCTAATTCTAAAACTGAAATTACGTTATGCAGGAGTGATTGTTGTGCTGGGGCTTGGAACAGCTCTTAGGCTTGCTCTAGAGTTTTGCCAAGACTGGAATGTAAGAAGAGTTGTACAAAGGGTTGAAACGAATGCCAATCTCGTATATCATCCCGCTCTGTAAGGTGAACGCTGTACATACTAAAATGTACCTGTTGATGCATACATTGTATATATGATTTGTTTTGTACTATGTTAAAATTCCTATGCACCTCTAATTTGAGATTCAACATTTAGAAGGCATATTAAGAGATTTTCTCTTGGCTCTGGTAATGTTTATACTAGCCCTTGGTTTACGGTTTATGCATGATCCCATTCTGTCTTCGGGGTGCTTGATTAATTTTAGGGTGTGTTTGGATTGTGAAATCTATGGATTTCAAATTCGTCAACAAATCCATGAAGTTCGTTTGGATGTATCCAAGTTATAATGGATTTCAAATCACTCGATATTCACTTTGAGCTATTTTCTCCATAACTACGGTGGATTTCAAATGACTCCATTTTAGTTGTCATTTTAAATTCTTCCTCCATATCCCCTACCCAAATCCAAATCACTCATTCCAAACACACCCTTATGTCTTTTGTTACGCCTCACACACTGGAGTCGCTGTTTCTGACACGAGTAAGTTTTGGCGATTCGCCAGTATTGTTTTTTTTTTTTATGGTACTAAGAGTGAAGTAGTTTTGGGATCCTGTAAATTTGGAGATATATACCATGATTATCATACTAAACATCAACCTGTGAGGTGATTGTGTAATATATGTGTTTTTAATGAGTGTAGTTACAAATTTATAAAGATAAAAATATTTATTAAATTGATAGTGAAATTTAGTAAAGCTGTCAATGTAAATATTTAGTTACTCCAAACACTACTATTTTTTTTTCTTTTGTTTTTTGAAAATATAACAAGTGAATAGGCTCTGTTCAGTGTTTCTAACTCATCTTCAACTTCTAATTTTTTTTGAAGCTAATGGCAACTTATTTGAAAACTTATAAGGTATTGTATCAAAAAGTTGCATGTTTTAGACGCTATCAAACATTTATTTAATTGTTTTAAAAATCTTATAATTACAGCCAAACATCTTCTAAAATGTATTAGACTAAAGATAGATACAAGTTGGTGAAAATATAATTTAAGATCTCTAATATAAAAATCTACGAGTCGGTGAAAGTAGAATTTAAGAATATATTTAGAGAAGTAGGAATTCTGATATAAAAAAAATCTGATAAAAAAAATTATATATAATATAATGAGAAGGTATCAGTACTGTATTTAAATGGTCCAATGGCCCAAGATGGAAATGTTGGACAAGCCCATTCAAAAGTAATATGTGGGCTGGACTCTCGTACTCATTCGTTTATATATGATTGGGCTTTAGATATTTATAAGCTAAACCGATTTAATGATTTATCGCAACTTAGTTTAACCTCGTTACATTATATCCGTCACTATCAAGTCTTCATTAAATTTATGAAAATATCGACTATTTAAAACAAATTCATTTATATTTATTAGAAACTTGAAAGTACATAAGTGAATGTGGAGTAAAATACAAGGGTGAATGTTAGATATTATTCCAATAAGTGTGGGTAGTTAGTGGTACCAACAAAGACAACAAAATTGACAACTCTTCCTACTTGGGGACCTCTACTTCCCATGCACTCTCATCATAGCCCCACCTTATCACTACATATTAACTATCTCCTTATTTACATTACATAATCCATAGGATGTTTTGTGGACATAAAATTTCATAGTATGTCTTTATACTTGTTACATAGTCACTTCGATGATCGTTAAAGGGCAAATTTAGACGTGGGTTGATTTAGTATGAATATACGTGAAAATTAAGATGGGGGTTAATCTCATATGTCTACATACTGAATCGACTTTAGAAGTCTTTGGCCAAAGCAAGAGTTTTCTAAAGAGACGCATGATTTTCTCGTTTTGATATCCAAAGTCGATCTCATTGTAGTAGAAATCATAGATATTGGATTATTAGGGCTTCGAGTAAACCTTTATTCTAAATTCAATCGGGAGATCAGACGGAGAGTTTATACTTATGCAAGAATCATGACATAGGAAAGGCGTATCTTTACTTTCGATCGTCTTTGTCTAGATCTCCGTGGCCCATTGTTAGGTAGTAACAACGATTTCTAAGTGGCGGGAATTAAGTTAAAAACTGTATTTTAAGGCTTGGTTAAGTCAAGTGTATATTTTTATATTAGGAAACTGCTAGCACTTTGAGAAATTGTAATTACTACTAGATAGTAGACTAATCTAAGGATCACACTTAGACATCATTTTGTTGGCTAATCTAAGCCTAGATTAGATATCTAGATTCATTTTGTTGGCTAGCACCATAAACAAAATAAATTCTGATTCAAAGAAGGTCCGAATATATCTAAAGACACAACATTTACAGCGGTGCAAATCTTTTATCCCACAATGTTGTGCCACAATACTGTCACATCATTGTGAGATTGACAAGTGTCAATTTATTTGCATTATTATTTATAGTTTATTTTTTAATGGACATTTATCAATTATACAATGATGTGACACCATTATGGGATATGGGATCCATTATGTAGTTAGAGCGCTACAATCGAGAGACATGCAATCTAATTAATACGGGCGAATATAAATATTTATGTATTGATTTTTTCCGGTCCATGATGTACAAATATTGCTAAGAATGACCCATTGCAGCATCGTATTCGTACCATACTCATATCTAATATAGATACTCTCGAATATCGTATCCAGAATATTTTTTAAATGTCCTAAAACTTTAAGGAAATAGAGAGTATGCATTCAGTATCCATATAATAATTGAAGTATCCGACACACAATACTTTTTAATATTATGTAATACTGTTTTGACTAAAATAAAAAATCGATAATATTTTCGTCCTTTGTTCAAAATTAATCAACAAATTAAAAAAATGACAGAAATTTAAAGAACTAGTCAAAATTTTATTTATGTTTTGGACTTTGGATGAATATATGACCAGTTGCTTTCTCCTCTTGCTATGCTGTTTTCTGGGATCTGGTGCCACTTCTTTGCTCTCTCATTGTTAAATGCAATGCTTCTATATGTCAGATGCATATACATTACATTAATTATACATATATTATTGTATATAAGTGCAATTAATTACATTAATTATATATATATATATAAATAAGTGTGATTTTCTATCTTTATTCATTTGTTAACCTGCAACTAGTTGCCCCATTTTCATGTACACAATATTGCAATCAACAAAAAATAAAATATGAATTATACAAAGTCACATAACAATTAATGAATATATATGAACCCGAGTTACATAAAAATTATCAATTAATTGTAAGAATTATATATTATAGTGAATTATTGAAAATTTTTCAAAAAAATGTATTTTGACATTATTTAGTCAATTCTTTTTAAAGCACTTTCTTATCGAGAATTGCATTTCGATTTTCGAGCATGTTATACACTAAATAAAAATACGAAAAAGAAACCCTAAAATGAAAAAAAAAAAACGAGATGATTCTAATCCGGGGAAGAACTTGCCTAGGCGGTTCTATAACCCGTGATTAATGTCCTACTATGATTTCGAAATAAAACACCATTAACTTTGAAAAACATACAATATAATATCTATTTTGCGATAATATTTCTGAGTCGTTATATTTATAAAGTTGGTAAAATGTAAAAATGAGCTTTTTTCACAACAAATTAAACATATTTTCTAAAAGAATACTTATTACTAACTCTATTTATTTCAGAACATTTATTCAACACCCATTAATTAATTCATCCTACATTAATTATAAAATCACATTTTCTAATATTTTCTATCTATTTTCTCTTTAATTTGTATTTTGTTACTCTACTCGAGGAAAGGGGTAGCCTACAGCTATAGCATATAGCCAGGCTTTATCTTCCATTAGACTTATAAGTTTGTTTTTTCAGTTAAAAGATTTTGAAAATTTTGAGGGTTATGTATTACGCTTATTCATGTAAAAATATTACGATTTTATCGTGTAATTATATTTATATAATGTCTGCAATTATTATAGTATCTTATTTTAGTCTGATAAAGTTGCTTCCTGTGGCCTATATCCAATCCAAATTTATTTGGCATTCTTACATAATTATTACATCCTTAAGACCCTAATATATCTACGAAATGTAGCATACATGATTATGTCTATATATATGCAATGAAAATTGATCTCAATTGTACGTTCTTTTGCTTTTGGCATGTTTAATATAGTAAAGTCTGTGAAGCTAGATTCCACTAGTCTGAATGAAGAATGTAAAAGAAATAAGCAATAAATCATGTAAAAAACTTCATAATTTACAACTAAAAATTAATTAGTATATATATATATATATATATAGTCGACAAGTAGTTAGGATTAATTATTACATTTTGAAATTTTTATGCTCCTATATCAAGAACATCAACATTAAAACATATGTATTCTCTCAAATTAGCTCATAGACATAGGAATACCCTAAGCCAAAAATTTGCTTGTTCTCTCATGCTATATATATTTAGCAAATTAATTTTTCTAGAACGTGACCAAGTATTTGTTGTTAATTTTATATATTTCAATATCATAATTCAGAATTGAAAATCCAAATGAATGATCATATCGGGGTTTGGATGATCCTCAATTTTTAGCGCTAAAATGTCTCGTATAGGTGTTATTAATCTGTGTAATTAACATCACAAGATACAACGATATCATTCTATATCATTATCAATTTTGATATTTTCTGATTTCAAAACTTACAAAATTGACTGTTCAAACGTTCTCAAGAGAGGATGAATATGAAACATAAAACGTCTTCTCTTTGTTTATATTACATTTTATTCTATGTTAACTGCTGCATTTTATAGAGGGCACTATATGTACGTAGGTACTTAGAAAATATATAATTAAATTTTATTCAAATTCTGAATCATGACTAAACGAAACGTATTAGATGTTTTGGCGGTTACACATTATGGCAATCAATAGTCAAATTTAAACATAGTAAACTATAATCATTATTTTTACAGGCACAATTTTTCTTCTGTCAATAATTTCAAACATCGAAAACCAAAATTTCCCAACAATATTTCATACCAAATCTTTAAAGAATTAAGGATCATGATGTACAATATATGAATGACACATTTATGTGGCTATACCCGAGGAACTTCAGCGTCACACTGGTCCAACAGAGACAGTGTGACATACACTACACACGGCGTAAATGGATTTTACTACTCAAATTCTTAAATATGTGATGTATAATACACTGAAACTGTTCACCCTAATATATATATATATATATATATAATTTTACATATAATTCTCGTGATAATTAAATAAGGGATGTACTAAGGTGATGAAATAAATTTGCATGGATAAGAGGTTGATGATGGATATGCATGAGGGAATAAGGCTGATAATGATCAGCTTTAGTTAAAAACAAGATGAAAACAATTTAAAGCTATTCGTTATCTTTGTCTGCTCAAACCCATGCAAAGGTCAACTGAATATTTACTGCTTCATTTTTAATTGTGGAATATTTTAGTTTTAATATAATTCTTAATATGTTTAGGGACAGACCAAAAGAAACATATTAAGTCTAGATGCTTAAAGGGTTTGAGGATGGGGACCCATCTAATCTATTCTCTAAATATGTGAAGAAAGAAGGAAGCATATATATATATATATATATATGTGGAAATATATTTATTATAATCCTATAAGAAATGATTATTTTTTTTTGTAGTTTTTGTGTTTTTATGTTATTTGAAAATAGTCAGAATAATTTAGGAAATTTAATTGCAATGTTAAATATGACTCACGCTACTTTATTTTTTGTTGAAAGTTAATTATAAACTAATTACTAAATAATTTTTAAATTTTACATTTTCCCCTGAACTATACAAGCCTTATTATATATCCCTAAACAGATGCTACTATCACTTGTCCGTATTTTTTTTAAAAGAAATTAAAAATAATTGTGAAAGATGACAATTTTGTTTTCTCTCTCTAATTGTTTGAAATATGGTGTGTAAATAAAAATTAAATTATTTAGAGAGCATTTGATACAAAGTGTATAAGTTCAGGGACAAAATGCAATTTTGAATTGACCATTAATTTTTAAATCGAATAGTTTTGATGTGAAAAATCACGCCACTTTATGAAATTTTTATAACACATCGATTAGATTTATCCAAACTTTATGAGCATATTATGAATCAGTTTTTTATGTTATTTTTTGAATTTTTCCAGGAGAGAGCTATTCCTCATGCATGATAACATGAAATCTAGTTTTTGTATTATGATTTGGACCACAAATTTAATTTTTTTTAACTGCTATTGTTTTTCATGTCTGGATTTAGCTAGCTAGGTTTACATAACTTAATATGCTTAATTTATACAGTTTAAGAACATCTTTGTTAGGATTACTATATTATTTTTAAGTTAAGAAGGCAAATTGATTATACTTTTCGACTGAAAAATGGCAAAATGTATATTAGTTATCGTTTGGTCATGATAAACTGATATTATCAAATAATATCAATTTTGAAGGATAAAATAGAACATGATGCAATGAGAAATATCCTAGCTATATATATGTATATAGTCATTTCTAAAATCAACAAGAACTCATGCATGCATCTCGTGCTTTCACTTTTGAAATAGTTTTGTATTTCGGTTATCGAAAACTCGACAACAAAATGGTCTCCTAAGAAGTTAGCTAGTAACATATATATATATATAGCATGCATATATTTCATACAAAAATAATAAGACGAATTTAAATTAAAAAAATATGGTTTTTACAATGTTAAATATATATATACATGCAAACATGCCTCATTTCATGATTAAGAAGTATGATAATATCAATCCAATGTAGTTAAAAGACTTTGCTAATTCATAATTTAAATCGAAGCAAACCAGTTTGGGTCATCTATAGTAAAATATTGTGTCGATTTTATATATCTTTCTTCAATCATACAAGCCAAGTCTATAATATATTTTTAGTATAAAAAATGATAACAATATATACACTATTTCGTAATAAAAAATCTAGTTTAAAATTTAAAATTGAAACCCCAGTTTTCAATGAATATTTTCACTCTCCTAGAAAAGATGGAACACAATTAAGAAAAAAAACATATATTTTTTAAATCTTCTGTTATAAAATATAGGATTCTCGTATTCTTGACTTCGTCCAATACTTATGATGTACGGATATAGATGCGAATATGAGAATCCTAGTATTTTACGTTCTGAATATGAAATACATCAAAACTCAAAATTTTAGATATAATATATGTTGGACATGAAATACATCGAAATTCAAAATTTTAGATATAATATATATTGGACATGAAATACATCGAAATTCAAAATTTTAGATATAATATATGTTGGACGAGGATCCTAATGTTTTGAAATAGAAGATGTAGTTCATAACTAAAAACCCGGGGTTTTTCGATGAATATTTTCACTCTCCCATAAAAATGCAACACAATTAAATAAAAGATAATAATTTTATTTTATTTTTTTAAATCTTCAAAATGAGATGAAATGCAGAATTTAAAAGGGGACCAAGAACAGTTGGAAATAAGATGAGAAAGGAAATAATAAGAACAAAAAGGAGCTAACAAGAGTTAATGATAAAATGCAGGCACATAAAGATATACCTTTTAAAGCTCTGTAACCCATTCTGGGCCTGCCCCTCCAAGCAGCCATGGCAGCACAAGAAATAACAGCATATCATATGTAATTAAAACTGAACTCATACAGAAAATAAAGTGATTATTTTCTGCAGTTCTATATACATATATATATATATGTGTATACCCCCTCTCTGACTGATCATTTGGTACAAAAAAAGACAACAAACAAGAGTTATTGAAGAGAGATGAATTGATCAAAGTCTGAGTAACAATATATGTATGATAAATCACAATGTTGTAACTATGGCATATATATATAATATGTTTTTCGGATCGAATCGAGACCCTACGTTAGGAAAGCATAAAATAACAAGATCTTGCTACCAATGTATATATCATTTATGTAGTAGTATTTTGGATTATACATAAACTACTCAAATAGTTAAAAAAAAAAAAAAATACCATATTGTACCAACAATGAAATCTTTCTTCTCCTTCATAGAAACCCTTTTTCAAGGAATTTTTCTGCATCCACGAGGGTTTTAATTGACGAAAAACCCTTCAACTCAGGCCAACTTTTTAGGGTTTATAAATTGTGCTCATAATTTTGTGAATTGAGTGAATTTTGAAAACAAAAAGTGAATCAAATATCCAAGTCCAAAGAAATGGAACCCTTTCCTTTACTGTGATTATAATTATCTGAATTGTAAGGCCTTAACTGTAGAGATCGAACTGAAGACGAAGATGAAGATGAATCTAACGACAGAATAGGCAGTATATCATCTTCATACTGATGATCTGATTCAGAAACTGAACAATCCATGTTAACCCCAAACAGCCTAAGCCTTTTCCCTTCACCCTTGCTTTCAACCACCGGAGATGTACCGAACGCCGCCGTAGCTCCGCCGCTAGCTCCCGGAAACAGCCCTGGGTACACCACTGAGCTCGGCCGACAAGGGTTTCCAACCACAACGATGTTATTACAGTAAGGATGATAATGATTTGCTTGCAAATACAAAGGATGAATCATATTTGGTCTGTCGAAAGATAATCGATGATTCGGTGTATGAACCCTAGGCGGGTGATCGGACCGGCGGCTCCAGTCGATGAAAAACCGGCCGTTCTTTCCGGCACGGTGAAACGAGACAGTATCTCCGGCGTCGAGATTCTTCTCCTTCACGAAACGGGACCATCCCTTCGTCATTACATAGCTTTGGCTGCTGTTCCAGTACGAGTATCTGAATCTCCATGGCTTCCCATTTCGATCCTCGAAATCCAACACGAGCCCTTTTTCGTTCGTCGAAGAATCTAACGGGAAGTATTTCTCGGCGTGGTGCTTGGGGACAACTAGCCGGTTGAGTTTTCCGACGTCGCTCGGGGTTACAACCTTGTAAAACATGTGTTCCTTAACCGTCACCGCACCGGTGGCTACTGGGCTCGCCGGATCGGAGTGGGAGTCGCCGGAAAAGAACATGGGACTGGATCTTGTTGTTTCTTCAGGAAATTCAGGCTTGCTTGACATGAGATTCATGAATTTGAACTTGTATAGGCACTGACAGATCTGGTAAGAAGAGAGATATGTCTGAAAATGAGAATTGAAGGATTAAAAGTTTAAAACCCAACTGGGTTATGATCAGATGATGTTCATATGATTAATTAGTAGAAGAAAATGAAGAAGAAGTAAAGGGAAATTGTAGGGTTTGAAGATATTTTTGCTAATTAGGGTTTACAAAGATACTAAACAAAATGAATTGATGCTTTATTCTTTGCCCCCACAAAAATCATACAATGGAAGATTAGATATGGGCTTGTAACCCTTAGATCTTCTACTAGCTGTTGACCCTTATGAAGTAAAGAAAAATAGATATAGATAGACACGTAGAGATAGATTGTATGGTCTCGATTGGATGACATGTCATTTTCTATTTCTCATTTTTTGTATGAGATTTAAAAGAGATTTTATTTTTGAGGATCAGAATATGATTTTGAAAGTACGTTTGGATGAATTTCTTTATAAAAAAAAATTTAATTGATGATTATATGTATGATATGACATTTTTTTCCATAAGAAAACTTGTTGTTTGTGAAAAATAATATGGGGGTGATTTTGTTTTATAAGAAAACATGTATATTTTTAAGTATAACACAATGATTGATACATGAAAAATTATGCAAAGGTGATGTTATTTCACACGTGGTAATATTTTCAATCAAGATATATAATTGTTTAATTGAATATGTTAAGATATAAGTGGATAAAAGCTTTGTCGTTATTTGGTAAACTGTCAAATAATAAATAGTAATTCTTAAGGAAAAGTTAAGAGAAATGCGATCAAATCCATTTTCAAGAAAATTTGGGGAATGTATTATAGCATTTCTTGTGGAAAAAAATATATAGGAAGTTGGAAAATGGAAAAGACATTTCTCTTTCAATTGGCCCTATGTGCATTTGTGCATAAGTGCATGCATATATGCAGGCTATTTTCTTGTGGGGTGCTTCCCAAATCAAGCCATTTTCCATGAATTAATTTATTTGAAAAATTGGAAATTTAGTGTAATAGTAATAGAGGGTGGTAGTAGTTACTTAATTAATTTACTAAATCATCAATAATAATCACTTGCCTAAATCATCAATGTACTTTCCTAAATTAATTAATTTATCGCTTAAAATATGGCAAAAATTGATACATTTCAAGTAGCAACTTAGGTTAGGGTTTATTTGATATTTTTACAATTCGAAAATGACTTTGTCTATTTAATTTATACTTATTGTGAATGAATTTACATTTAAGTATTGAACAATTGTATTTTTGGATATATTTTTGGTATTTATATTGATTTGATATTATTTTATTTGTTCTGAATATATTTCTGAAAAATGATAAATAAAACAGTTTATGATTATTATACTATAGGGTCCACAAGGTAGAACCAAGACTCGCCGAGGATCCGTATTATCTGTCCTGAACTCGTCCCATTAAGCAAGCTTCACTTACTAATGGGCCTGGCAAATCGCAAGAAGACAGGAAATTGGGCCCATTGAGCAATGTGTATGATTTACATAGGCCCATAAGTTTTAGACGATGATTTCTATATAGTTTAGGTTTTACAATGCGCATAGCAAAAGGGTTTTAGGGTTTTAGAAGAAGAAAACGAGATGGATTCATTCTTATCACCATCAAGCGGGTCATCTTCAAAGCTCTCAGCCGATGATTTGATGGACCAGCTCAAGAATCAACTTGCTCAGGCTTATGCTGAAGAATTTCTCGAGGTATCTTTCTTTTGGGAGAAAATTGATTTCTCTTACTGTTATCTCTTTTTTTACGACGTTTTTGGGTAATTTTCTGGTTTTAATTTCATGTTTTTTCGTTAAATTTCCGGAGGAAAGTGGTGTACGATAAATTTAGGGATTGTTGTTGGATTTTATGTTCAATTGAAGAGTTAAACAATTGTACTTCCTTATTTATTGCCTTAGGAATCATACATGTCTGACTTCAAATTTAATTATTTTTGGAGTGTGAGGTCATGCTTGATTATTGAACCTATGATTAACTCGTGTCACCTAAAATCAAGCATGCATTCGGAAACCCTTCTTATCTCTGCATTAGGTGTGGGTATTTAACGGATTTTAGGTGTGGATATGCATTCTGGAACCCTTCTTTGATATAGTTAAAAAAGATGTGTAGTTCTGTATTCCTGCATACTTGAAATAAAATTAACAGAAAAATGATTTAAATAGGAAAATTGTGTAACCCTGTGACTTTCTTCACCACTTAAAATTTTTGGGTTCTCTTCATTTTGATCATCTGACCGTGCACTCTCTTAATATTCAATAAATCCTCTAAATCAATTGATTGTGTTTGAGGAATGTTCAGGTGATATAATTAATCTGATAACTCGAATAACATTATTGAGGTATGTGATTGGAAGTTTTAAGTCCAGACTGAGCACGAAAATGTTGTACCAGCAACTAGGTTCTACTGCTCATTCAAGTTTACCTCCTTTGACTGCTTTAGTCTGTGTTGGGAATTAAAAATCATAGTATGCAACTATTTTTAGGATTTGATCATCTATGTAAAGTTCTAATATCATTCGCTTTGTGATAACGAACATTTTGATATTTTGTAGACTGTAAGAGGAAAATGCTTTGATAAGTGTATCACTAAACCTGGAAGCAGTCTGAGTGGGAGTGAGGGCAGTTGCATCTCGAGATGCGTTGAGCGTTACATTGAGGCAACTGGTATCATTGGTAGAGCCCTCTTCAACCAACATTAAAAACTCCAAAACGAGTACGATTTTTTATTTTATTTTAGAAGCTCATAGGCACTACTTTGAAATAATCAGAGTTGTATTTTCTTCACATATGTGGGTTCTTTCTTTTTGCGCTGCAATTAAGAGTTGTATCCGAAATACTATATACTTCTAAATGAGCAATTTAAACAATATCTGCAGATTGCATTTTGTCGTAATGTAATCTGTTTTCTATTTGAAAATCTTTGGTATTTAGTTATCTAGTTTTTAGTAGAAATTGATTGGGGTTGTATATAAGTGATTAACAGATGAGCTTTATGAATTGAGATAAACTTTCTTATCAGATTGAGCATGGACTTCGAAGTGTGATCAGGTTTCCGATGTTTTATTTTGCGTTCTTTATAAATCGTGTTGGATTTTGTGTAACTGATAATCTCTATGGGCGCGTTTTTATATGAGCAAAATATTGCAACATTGGATGAACTTTTGAATATCGCATCGCCATGTTTTGTCAGTTTCTAACTTGGATTTTGATGTCTTAATCTAACTTATGATATCCGAGTGTTATATAATTCCATATTTATATCCTCACAACATGTTAAACTCAAATAGAAAATCTAGTATGTTTAGATAATTGTACTAGAAGTAAGATGGCACATATTCAAACACAACTTCTATTGCAGAAATCTTAAACACGAAACTTCAATTTTGTCTGATGATGTCCCGAATTCATACATTCAATTAAAAAGTCGATATAAGTTATTCGTCTGAAATTTTTCCTTCAATTTTGTATCACCAACACAATTGAAGACACAATAACACCCCCTTTTACTTCCTCAAGGAGTGCAAGATGTATTCAGCATAAAGATCCCTGCACAATTAACACAATCGATCCCGTTTTTATAATATGACTAGTTTTTATAATATGACTAATATTGTCGTATATCCCGAAAAAATCGAACTCAAACACTTACATTGAGTACTGAATGGCATCAACAGCAGTAGCTGAAGGCAAAAACTCATCCACTGCTACCTCTTTGTTCTCATTCTTCTTGTCTAAATACCTGTTAAGAAAAGTTTTTGTCCATCTCTACATCTATAAGACTATCATTAGGCTTGTCAATAGGCGGGGACTGCCCAGACCTGGACCCGTTCAATAAAAAATATATTCGGCCCGGACCTGACACTGAGACCCGGACCCGATGACACTAGGTAGTTCAGGTCAGGTCGGGTCCAGGTACAATTTTTACCTAATACCCTGAATTTTACCCATTAAAAATACCCGCGCGTCTATACCCGAATAATACCCGAAGTTTACCCGTAGGCATTTACTCAGTGCCGACCTGACCCAAAATGTACCTGGCCCGTCGGGTCTAACTTTTTTTGGACCCATCGGGTATGCGATCGGGTCCGGATCGGATCCAGGTAAAATATTTTTTTACGGGTATTTTATGAGTCCGGTTTGGGTCTCCCCAGCCCATTGACACCCCTAACTATCATCAATTGATTTCGGTGAAGCCATAGCAACTTTATTTTGCTCGTACAAAATACGAAATTTCAATCGAAACACTTAAAAAAAGGATACAATCTTCAAAAAAGCGTCGAATTTCAGCTAGACGATGAGGTGGAAGCTGGCTGATATCAGTGAAGTGGCGATATTCGGGGTCATCAGCACACACTGCAATGATTTTGTCGTCTTTTTCTCCCTATATTAGACAAGAAAATGGTTAATCTTATACGTCTCTAATCAATACAAAATTAATTCAGTTCTGTTTGATGAGTTTAAATACCTGATCAATCATGGGCATTAGACCTATGGCCCTTGCTCGAAGAAAACAACCAGGAACGACAGGCTCCTGCATTGGAAATTCACTTCATTCGGATTTATACAAAAGGGTTTGAAGATTGATCTTTGTTTAATCCCTTTATTCGTGGCCTATAGTGTTTCTGAAAGACTTAGCTATGTTCGGATGTGTTTTTGGAGGTGGTTTTATATAAGCTTGTCAATAAGCGGGGATTGCCCGGACCCGTTCAGTAGGAA
The DNA here is from genome assembly GCA_963669365.1 of Verbascum thapsus. Classification (NCBI taxonomy): domain Eukaryota; kingdom Viridiplantae; phylum Streptophyta; class Magnoliopsida; order Lamiales; family Scrophulariaceae; genus Verbascum; species Verbascum thapsus. The sequence continues at coordinate 19,816,682 of OY770105.1, forward strand.
ACATACCCGGCCCGGACCCAACCTGTAGGGTCTGAGACCCGGATCCGATGACAATAGCTAGTTCGGGTCTGGGTCTAATTTTTACCCCTGGGTATCTTACCCGAAATCACACCGAATTTTACCTATTGAAAATACCCGCGGATCTACACTCAAACAATACCTAAAGTTTACCCATGGGTATTTGACCGACACAGACCCGACCCGAAACATACTCGGCCCGTCGGGTCTAACTTTTTTTCGTACGCGATCAGGTTGGGGTCGGGTCATGTAACATATTTTTTGTGGGTATTTCGTGGGTCCAATTTGGGTCTGGGTATTCTCCGCCCAATGACAGCCCTAGTTTACAAAACTGTAATCCATAAAACACAAAATAGATTTGGAAACACATACATGAATTGAAGGATTCGAGTTAACGTTTCAAATAACTCTAACATTGAATCGTACCTATTGAATATAACTCAAAATGGTTGAATTTTAAACGCAATAAAATGAAAATTATCCAAACAAATTCAATATATGCATTCCAAATTATTAGCTCATAAATTCCCATATAAAAGCTCAAAGTGTCTACCTGCATGATGACCAATACATCCATCGGGTCATTATCTTCGCAAAGTGTTCGAGGAATGAAACCATAATTGTGAGGATAAACCACTGATGAGTACAATATACGATCAACCTGGTGATAATCGAAACACTTTATCTAGTTCCATAGATTGTCAAATCATACAGACAAGTATTGTAAGATTATATCATACCTTGATTAAACCAGTTTTTTTGTCAAGTTCGTATTTCACTTTACTGCCCTTTGGTATCTCAATCACCTAAACGAATACGAAACATAGAAGAGACTATCGCATTATGAAATCGACATACTCATACTCTTTAAGGTTTATATCTAATGTATATTATGGAAAAGTTATTTCCAAGTGGTTTGGTTCAAAACACAATAAAAAAGCATTCAAAGGTTCAAACAAAGCACTTCGAAAATTTGGACAAGCAGAAGAAAATTGGTCCTAGCAGGGGATACATTTGAACTTGAACTTTACGCACAAATAGGGGTATCAATGGGCGGGGAATACCCAAACCTAAACCGGACCCATAAAATACCCGCAAAAAAATATTTTACCCGAACCCAACCCAGATCCGATCGCATACCCGATGGGTCCCAAAAAAGTTAGACCCGACTGGCCGGGTACGTTTCAGGTCGGGTCCGCATTGGGTAAATACCCACGGGTAAACTTCGGGTATAGGCCCGCGTACGGGTCAAATTTGGGTAAATTTCGTGTAATGTTTGGGTATTTTCCGGGTAAAATACCCCCGAGTAAAAATTGTACCCGGACCCGAACGACCTAGTGTCATCGTGTCCGGGTCCAGGTCCAGTTCGGGTCGGGTGTGTTTTTTATTAAATGGGTTCGGATCTGGGCAATCCCCGCCCATTGACAAGGCTACGCACAAATAGTATAAAAATGGTTCAAAAGGAGAGAAATAACATACAACGTTGATAATCTGGGGCGCCCCGGGTCCTGCAAAAAAAAAATGTTCAGGATTTCAAATTTAGCACGAACTTAAACAGAACAAACAAACACTCCCTAATGCTAAACTCGAACGTGTTTAATTACCAATCTCAAGATCGTGCCATGGATGAGCAGCAACTGATCTTCGGGACAAAGACGAGAGGATCCTCTCGTTTAAACGTGGAGCACGTTTTGGAGTCTCATTTTCGTCACTCATTTTCCTAAATCAATCGAAAAATCGGATTTCTTTTATAACGCCTTCACAGTTTGAAAGATGCAATTATATGATACTATTAGGTGCACATTGTGTAAATGTGTGCAAAATCAGAAACTCAGGTCAAGAACATATTTGGCCAAACAACAGACATTTTATTCAATCAACTTTTTTTCATCTTTTATTCAATAGTTTTTATCCAAAACTCTCATACTAATTCAAAGATTCAGCATTTTTAAATGCTAATTGAATGATTTTTTCACAGCAGAAAGCATCACAAATCGAAAAAATAAAGATAAATCAAGTTTATTAAATTAGAATCTAATATATACCAAATCATTGAACAGTGAACAATCTGATATCCGTTTCGTATATAATCATTAATGGGGTGTTTGAATTTGGGGATTTGGACGAAGAACAACTTCAAACAACAACCTAAAATTTATTCATTTGAAAATCTATTATTTTTATCCAAATTAATTCAATAAATTTATTAATAAATTTAAAATCCATAAATTTAGAACACAACCTAACAGAGATTGAAACGAAAAGCATAACTAAATATATTAGAAATTGAATGAGGAAAAAGAAGATTGATACCTGGAAATGAAATGTAGAATAGATGAGAAATAATAACGATAATAATAATGCTCTAAAACCTGAATAAATCGTTTATATAGGACGAATGATAAAGTGGTCAACGTCTTACGTGGAAACAAGTGAGCAAGGATAGTTAGTGGGCACACCAATCCAGATTTTCCTATTTATTATTGCAAAATCTTTTTTCGATTCATATGAATTATACGAATTTGATATAATTTTAATAATTATATTATGTGTTATTCATAATATATATAATAACTTGCAACACCATTTTATAATAAAAAAATCTTAATTTATGTGTTACCTAATAGGCTAATTATTCATGACACAAGTGCACTAAAAGTTGGGTTGACTTTTTTTTAAAGGATATTCGACTGGTATCATTAAAGTGCGTATTACATAAACATCGCTCTTATATAATAGCATTCAAACTACATACAACAGTTAATTTCAATAGTTTAGTTAACTATTTGACAGACTCACAATAAATGAGGCCAAATAGACATTCTTTCAAGAAGAATCGAATATATGACCTAGGTCACAAGATTCAGCTGTTCCACCAACTTTATGGACCCAAATTTTTTTCCTTATAAGATCCAGAAGTCTAATTTTATTACTCTGCATAATTTTATCCAATTACTTTCAATAAGATGTTTTGAGTAGCTTTAATCTAATCTCAACCAAACACCCTCTAAATCCTCTAAATTCGAAAGAGGAAACAATTTCTTGGTAGATTTAACTCGTAGTATCGAGGAATACACCATGTGGTGTTCCTCACGTGGAACCCATCATTGTTGACGTTTGTGATTGTCTCGTTATCTCCTAGAACCACACCGATCAAAAAACCTTATGCCTTGTTTGTTTCTGTTTTCAAATTCATTTTTCAAATTTTTTAAATCACAAAATTTAAAATAAACTTAACACGCCAAATTCTCATTTTTTCAACTCTAATTTTTCAATCCTCTATATAACTATCTATCAATCATATATACATCATTTCAAATACTTATAAATCAAATCATCTATTATAATCATTATTTCACTTTCTCTTTCATACATTATAATATGTTATTTACATATTTTTATTTTTTTTATTCACATAATCATTATATACACAACTTTACACAATTATTCTACACATTATCCATCCACTTATCACTATTAATTTTATTTTTAAAAACATAAACAAGCATCTACCATTTTCACACGAATTTCCATAGTACGCAATTCTCGAGAAAATTTCAAAATTCCATCCCAAAAATATAAACAAACAAAGCCTTAGTGAGGTACATTTACAGAGCTTAGTCACCAAAAAGTTATGGAAAACGCGAATTTTAAGCAACCTACGATCGACAAATGCAATCTCTTTCTCGAAAGATATAAGTTTGAGGTAGAATTTTCGAGATTACATTTCCATCAACACCAAACATTTTGTTTAATTTGTCTATGAAAAAAACTTGAGCCGTTGATAAACTACTTCACAAATGTAATGTAGCCAATAAAACAGACTACTTTCAGATACAAATACACACTCAATTAGATACAAAAAAATTTGAAGCAAAAGAGATTATAGAACTTGTTTAACTTTTGGTTGAAGAACTGGAGGGTCAACATCAATTCCCATATTTGCTGCTGTTCCTGCTATAATTCTCATTGCTGACTCTATACTCGAACAATTCAAATCCGGCAACTTTTCTTGTGCGATTGTTTTCAGCTGGTCAATTGTGATTTTCCCGACTTTCTGCAGTTGAGGGTCTTTAGAACCTTTTTCCACGCCTAAGTAGAAATCGATGCAAACTAATTAGTCCTATACTTGCAGATATATAGCATTATAGCATGTGCTATTATATATAGTTGCAAAATAGAATAATGTTTTTCTCGGTCGAAAAGGGAAAAAAAAAAGCGCCATCTTTGTCCACTCGTACGCAAATGTTATATACTCGCGGGTATTTCATATTTTACTTAGCTTGGGAAGTATGATAAGTACATGATGCTATCCATATGTAACACAAATATTTGATAAAAGAACGCGCAAATCACTAGAAAAATGCTAGAAATTACTTGGAAACGCACAAATATTTGATCAATTTTAACCGAATTGTATCTAAGTTGAGTATAAGGGGTCTAAAAATATGAAATGCTAGAAAAAGGTTCCACGAAGCAACACAAGAAAAATTAAAAAAGAAAGCAAACTCGGTGTCTTTCAAGATAGGAAAACTGAAAAAAAAAAAAAATTAGAATCTGTGTAAGGCCTTCCAAGAACATTTCCATGAAGATAAGTACTTTGAATTTCACCATTATATCATAGGACTGCAAAAATATATATATCGTACCATAGTAAAAAAATTGACGTCATCCTTAACAGCGCCATGTAAAATCACACCAACGTGGTAGCAGAAAATCACAAGGATGAAGTCGTAAGCCTGTCAACGGGCGGGTATCACCCGTACCCGCAAATTACCCGCTCACTTTTTCTATCGCCCGACCCGGACCCGACCCCGGTACGGGTAATACCCGCCCGTTGACAGGCTTAGATGAAGATACAAGAGGTCTTGATTATTTACAGACAATTCAGTTAAAAATATTGCATTCTTTGTGTTAATATTTTCTTACGGCATCAGTAGGCTCCATCTACAACCATTTCCAAGTATAATCAAGTATCAAGTCTCAAACTCATGGCAGTCACTATCTTGAGAAAAGCGGTAAAATTATCGAGTATAATTGATTGATTGCATATCAACATGCAAGGCTATTTCACTGGTAATATCATCCTCTGTTTTCTTTTTGTTTTACTTTATGAAATTTCTTCTAACTTACCAAAATTCCTCGATCCCCATAGTTCCATAACTTGCATTAAAAAAGACGAAAATCACAATAAAATCATAAATCAAGAGAAAGAGAGGGAAATATCACCAGCAACTTTCAGCAAGAGAACAGAAGCAGGTGGAGTCTTCAAGATGAAAGTGAAGCTCCTATCCTATAAACAATCAAAATATTCAATCAAAATAAGCTTCATTTATACATAAATTCCATTATAGAAAAGAAAAAAAAGAATAGCAATTAAACCAAACAAACTCACGTCGTAAACTGTAATTTCGACAGGAATAACATAACCAGCCTTATCAGCAGTTCGAGCATTGTAATCCTTACAAAATGCCGCTATATTTACACCCTTTGCACCTAATGCGGGCCCCACAGGCGGCGCCGGAGTAGCCTTCCCGGCCTCCAGAGCCAACTTCACCACTCCAACCACTGCAATTTTTCGAGAGGGATATATATAATACATTCATACGCGTATATGCATAAACATATCCCTTGTTTGTTTACCTTTACAAATACCATTTTCTATATTTTGAAACACAATATTCTAAAGATCCTACTAACTATTTGCACCAAAAACACCATTTTTTCCAACTTCACATTTTCCTTCGCCTGCGTATTAATCACTACATTCATCATTTCATACTATCTTTCATCAATAATTCAATACCCCAACTATTATTTCTTATAGCTTTACCACAAATCATGATCAGAATAACTTGTTAATCATTGTATTCATCGTACATCAACCATTCATTGTTTTAATTGAAATATCTTACCATTTCCAAAAAATATATACAAATGCACAACACATCACTTCATCTTCACACGAACATAAAATTGCCCGTAACACATTTCCCAAAAAAAGTTCCATAATCTTAACTAAAACGCATAAGCAAACAAAATTCCGGAAGAAAAAAGGGAGAGAGTTAAAGAGGTTTTAGCAAGTAAATAGAATTGGGATGAAGGGCTAAAATTCAATTATAGATAATACCTTTTTTAGCTTTGCCACCAGGTTTAGGTGGAGCCATGGCAATGACGGTAAGAGGGCGCTGTTTGTAAGACAGTGATTGGTTAAGCGTCTGGTTAACAAATTGGCGAATGGTACTTGGGTTTGAGGATAAATTAAGGGATGAACTCAAAAACGAAGAAGAAAATGGGATTTTAGCTTCAATTCCCCTATTATTCTTGTTTAGATTACTGTAAGAAGTAGAAATTGGAGCTGAGAGAGATGAGGAAGCCATTGTTGCAGTAGAAATGAAAGCTGTGAAAGAGAGAGGAAATGGATAACACTATCTCACAATCGAAACGACATTGTTCAATCAATGGGCCATTTAGTTAAGCACATAATGGGCTATTGGATAAAGCCCAAGGCCCATTTCATTGGGCTCATGGTTAAGAAATGTTTATAGGAAGTTTTATTATTGGGTTGAGAGGGAATATTTTTATATGCACCCAATTTCTGGTCACTTGTGTACACTAATACACAGTAACAAACAATATAATATATAATATATTTTTGAATTATTTTTATTTTATTGTTTCTTGTTGTATTATGTGACACAATGTCTCAGTTCAAACATGGCTTTGATTCACACTTCATGTTTTACTCGGATTCGATTCGGACCCAATTGCATCCCTGATGGGTCCAAAAAAATTAAGACCTAGCCTAGGTACACTTCGAGTCGGGGCGGATCCGTGTCGTTCAAATGTTCATGGATAAACTTCGATTATTGTTCGAATGCGGCTATTTTCAAAGAGTAAAATTCGGTAATGTTCGAGTAAAGTACCCGCAGGTAAAAATTAAACCCGACCCGATTCGGACCCAAACTATCTAGTATCATCGGGTCCGATCTCAGACTTTGTGGGTCGGATCCGGGTCGGGTCCGGATCGAATACAACGTGTCCGAGCCTAAGTGCCAAGCCTGGTTACAAGTAACAAAATCAATGAATCAAACAATTTTGACCGGTCCTTGGTAAAGGTGTCACTTTCTCACGTCCCTTTTGCTCAAAAAACAACGAAATTACCCTGCCCTATGTATTAATTAATTAATTTTATTTAATAAATATAATATAATATAACATAATGATTTTAACGGTCTTCGAGATTCATGACTAACTAACCATCACGCCATGGCGATTATTTGTATTTATTAATCATATTGAGATTTGAGAATATTGATCAGTTTGTAAGGGAAAGATTAAATATATTATTCCTTGCCTTTTTATTTATTTATTTATTTATTAACTTGTCTAGTATTAAGTTATTAACATTCATGCATGTGGTTTTCGAGAAATTCTAACTACTCATGTGTTCCAAATAGGGATGTAAGTCGAGCCGAGTTGACTCGCGAGTCAGGTTGACTCGAGCTGAGCCGAGCTTCACGAGCTCGAACTTTTAATCGAGCCCACTTCTCTCTGAAACGCTCATGAATTTTTTTATGTTTTAATATATTATTATTTTTGTTATTATATTAATAAATATATATTAAATAATTAATAAAAAATTAAAAAAAAATCAAAATTCAAAATATTTTCAGCCTAGATTTTAAAATTTCAAGTGGGCTCGGCTCGAGCTCGAGCTTGGAATAATCACCAAGTTAGGCTTGAAGTCGGCTTGTTTACACCCTTAATTCCAAATGTTATAGTGAATTTATGACCATACAAGAATGAATAAGGCCATCTCCAATGGAGCGGCATTTTGGCGTTGGTGGGCCAAAATGCCGCTCCAATGGAACGGCAAACCAGTGGGGCCCCCACGGCAAATTTGCCGTGGGTTTTTCAATTTTTTTTTATTTTTTTTTATTTTTTTTTGTTTTAATTTAATATATATATTTATGATTTAGTACAATTTGGTCCATTTACAATTAAGCCCCTAAATTTTATAAATGTTACGATTAGATATATGTTATTTTTATTATATATGTTATTTTTATATTTGATTATATAATATTAAATATAAATTAAAATATATAAAAATATTAATTGAAACATGGATATATTACATGAAATAGGTAATAACTAATATTACATGGAATGGAACTGAAAACGTAAATAAGACACAGCTCTAAATCCGAGTTCCATTAGTAATCCATGCATACCGTCGGGGGCGCGTCGCCCCCCTGGACCCCCCCGGACCCCCAGGCCAGGGGGCGTGATGTGCCTAAACCGCAAGCGCACGGCTTCGGTGCAGTACAAAAGATATCGTTCTCACGAAGACCGAATAATCAAGTATCAATCTATCACTTATCAGTAATCTAAGCCTAATAAAAATACGAGATAGTTGTAAAAAAAACTAAACCAAAAGCAAGTAAATTGATTCGAGTTATATATGATTGGAAATTCCGGAATTAGGGTTCACCACGATAAATATTATCGACTCAATTATATTACCGATGAAGTTACGACCGCTACTTATGAAGGACACTATCCTATTGTACTCGCTACCTTCTGTCGAAGCATAACAATATACCCAAGCTAATTAATCAACTACTTTCGTGATGATTAGACTAAACTCAGATTCATTAATCTCTATGATAGTGTATCGATTTCTCAAAAGACCTAAAACTACTTTCGTGATTTAGGATCCTAGGTTTGAATTCTAGGGTTCTGATATAGACGTCACCTTTCAGAATTTTCACCTAATATCTATGATCATGCAAATATGTGGCCAGCAAATTCACAAGCATTAATAATCAAGAATGCAAATCATAAGCATACGCGATGTAAAATCAACGATTCTATAATTTATATCGATAACATATTATCGGGCTATTCCCGGTTCCAGAATAATATGAATTACTCCATAGATGCGAAGAAACAATCAACAATCAATAAAGTAAACATGATAAAACGACAAGAATTAAAAGAGATTAAAGAAAATAATTTTGATTAAACCCGTAGTCGAATAATCCGTTTACAATAATCTTGAATTTCGTCTCTCGATCTCCGATCTTTACAACTCAACTCAAGAAAATAAAGTTCGAACCCTAAAACTATGTTTGGAGGGGGTATTTATACCTAATCTAGAACATAAACCCGAAGTTGGGCCGAATATGGGCTTTTTCAGCGTTTAGAATCAACCTAACGCGCGTCTGTACGCAAAGCGGCGTACGTATGCAGTGCAAATCGGCGTACGTACGCCGTACAAATTGGCGTACGTACGCAATGAAGCCCCAAACTTTCTGCCTACGTTGTCTGAACGCCAATTAACACGGCGTACGTACGCCGTTGTTCCAGTCCGAATTTGGCTTTGGGGTCTTTTACAAAGTTGTAGCTCTATGTCTTAGCTTCAAAACCCCACTGATTTGGATCCAATCCAAGTTCTAAAACTCGAGTTATGATCGTTTTACCAGGACTGCGCCATTTGGTTCGAAACAGAGCGTATTTGTAACTTTCGGGCCTTTAAACGTTTGAACCGGATCTTGTCATCTTCACAAAACTTTTAGGTAATTGTCTTAGCTTTCCAAACATATAAGGTTCATTAACATTGGAGGTTTTTAGCTCAAGATATGATCGTATTTCCAAACAACGCCCATGTATCTCATTTCATACGTTTTTTCGTCATTTTCTCGAAGTTAATGATTTTACCCTACAATCATGTAACAAACCTATAAACGTATATGGGGTATAAATCATGATATAAAATGATATAAAACGACTAATCTTAGGCCAGAAAACACGTATAATTGAGGTTTATCAACCCCCCCAAACTTGCTTTTGTTCGTCCTCGAACAAACGGTAAAACAAAGAAAACAAAATCAAAAACATAAACTAAAGATAAACTCATTTTCGTAGAGTACACGATTGCACTTAGCATGTGCAACAAGCCTTTAAACCTTTTTGTTCCCCAAAAAGGACGAGTTATAGTCTCGTGAGGGTTTGCAGAAGATGTACCCACAAAATCTATAAAATTTGAGCTATGTCGAGATAATACAACTTATAAAAATTAACAAAAGACTAATGACATAACATCATTAACAATTAAGCTCACAAGTATGTACATATCTCTCAATTTTGCCACATATTAACACTAAGAGTCGAATTAACTTTCAAAGTGGTGCATGCAATCATAGGCATTATAGTCGAGTGGCATCCTTACCAAATTTTGGATATAATCCCCATTTTTATCAACTTTCAATTTTTCAAAAGGCACTAAGTTTTATAGGCAGAAGTACACACTTCAAAATCAAAGCTTTTAAGAATTTTTTTTGACTTTCTACACATTTTTGTGTGGATTTCTGTTTAGCTCATTAGACCATGTGCAATGCTTGTTCCCTTAGGCTTTCTATGACACCCATGTAACGAGTTTTGGGTCAACGACTCCGAATCTAGATAGCTTTAGGGCGTTGAGTGTTGAGACACTCCTTTTGGACTTAATCACTCGAGTGTCAAAGGCCACGAAACAAGCTAGGTTTTTCTTTGAGTTAGCTTCACATTGTCATAATAATCCAACACATCAATATTTTCAAATTTTAAGCATTCATTATGAAGTGTGACTATGTTACTCTATACCTTGTAAAAATTTTAGTTAATATCTTTGGGAATTACTCCTTACGTGTCTCAAGATGCAACATCCACTCAACTCCTCTCCCACAGATTGTGTGTAAATATCTAAAGAAGCAAATCCTAATCTTAGGTCGACATAAGCAAAAATCGAGATATGCTTGTTCCATTAGTCCAGATTATATATTGAAATCATGCCATCTATCTTAAGTTAATTCTAGCAAATTGTAACAATTTGACAAGCTAAAACTCATAACAAAAAAAAAAAAAAAATAATAAAGCATGCCCTATGAATAGCTCAAACTCCCCCAAACTTAAGCGAAACAAACTCATATGTTATATAAATATGCTAAGTCGAATTCCACCCCCAAATTTAAACTATACATTGTCCTCAATGTTATCACACATAAGTAGTGGGAAAGGAAAACTTAACCTAACGGGATGTTGAAAAACATGCCCGAATACCAAAAGAGAATTTGCGTTCCAAGTAAAGGTGTTGCATCGTCTTTATCATCCAATGTAAGCTACTCATGTACCTTGTATGACAAAAACAAAGCATGCAAAGATTTTTTTTTTTTTTTTTGGAAACTATAAATAAAAACTTGAAACGAAACAAAACAGCAGGAAAGAAAAACAAAAAGAAAACAAAAACAAAAATAAAGGATACATTTGGGTTGCCTCCCAAAAAGCGCTTGTTTTACGTCTTTAGCTCGACGTTACCACGCTTAATTTAGTGTAAATCCCGGATTGGACCCGACGACTTGGCAATTCTCCAATCGAATTTAGGATCTCGATTTCTAGGTAAAGAAAAATCATGCACCGGTTGAACGGAAGAATTAAATCGCCCTTTTTTGAGTTTTTGTCGAGGGATCTTCTTTCTAGCGATGTTTGATGTCAATGGTGGATTTCCCTCAAACATTCGAGCAATATCAGCGATAATTGTATCTTCCTCCTCGATTGAGCCATCACTCACCAGTCGTGCCTCTAACGGATCTTTATAGTGGTTCTTAGCAAGCTCGTCCTTGGTTATAGCTTCGTCAATCCTGTAACAAGAGTTCTCGATAGAGCTGTTAGCAACAGATTTATATAGACTAAATTCAACTCTCTCATCCCCAATATTCAAGGAAAGCCTTCCGTTTTTAACATCAATAATAGCTCCTGCTGTAGCTAAGAATGGCCTACCAAGAATAATGGGGATTTGAGAATCCTCATCCATATCGAGAACAACGAAGTCAGTAGGAATAAAAAACTTACCAACCTTTATAGGTACATCCTCTAACACACCTATCGGATACTTAACAGAACGATCAGCTAATTGCAAAATTATGGTCGTAGGCTTTAAATCATTCATCTCTAATTTCTTCGCCATAGACAATGGCATGAGACTAACACTAGCTCCAAGATCACATAAAGCATTGTTAAAACTCATATTACCAATTACACAAGGAATTGAGAAACTACCGGGATCTTTAAGTTTTGAAGGTAATTTATTTTGAATTACAGCGCTACACTCCTCAGTTAAAGCGATAGTTTCATATTCCTCTAGCTGTCGTTTGTTAGAAAGAACTTCCTTCAAAAATTTAGCATATGTAGGCATTTGTGCAAGTGCATCGGTGAATGGAATATTAATGTAGAGCTTTTTCAAAACTTCTAAAAATTTTCCAAACTGTTTATCGAGTTTTGCCTTAGCTAATCTTTGGGGAAAAGGTACGGGTGGTTCATATGGTGGTGGAGGTACATAGACTGGTTCAGTTTCGTCATTCGTTTTGTCTTTTGAGTTGTCGGGATTAGACGTTTTTTCAACCTTATCAGTTAACTCAGTTTCACTCACCCTAGTAGGCATCTTTGGACCTTCATAATCGGTTACACTCCTTAAAGTAATCGCATTACAATGTTCTTTCGGATTTGTCTCAGGTTGTCCGGGAAAAGAACCGAAAGTCCTATTCGAGTTACTAGCCTGTTGTGCAATTTGAGTTTCTAGCATCTTATTGTGAGTTGCTAAAGAGTCTACTTTTGTTGCTAGTTGTTTAATTGCATCATTTACTATCTCGTTTTGCTTAGTCTGGGCTACTACAAAACTCTCAAAGAGGGACTCTAGGTTCGATTTCTGTGGTGGAACAGGATTATAGGGATTCTGTTGAAAACCAGGTGGTTGCCTAAAATTAGATTGTAAGGCTGCGTTTTGAGTCGGTTTGTACGAAAAATTTGGGTGATTCCTCCAACCAGAGTTAAAAGTATTTGAAAACGGGTTGTTCTTTTGGTTGAAGTTATTCACAAAGTTGGCTTGTTCTATAGAGGGATCGGTCGGTATACTAGCAAATTGACACTCTAAGGCAATATGACCAACTGTACCACATATTTCACACACAGGGGGTGGGGTCGTGACAGAGTTAACATGCATATTCATGGAATCAAGCTTCTTAGACATAGCCTCAACTTGTGCAGAAAGTAAAGTAATGGCATCAATATCATACTTACCTGGCGTTTTCTGTGGAGTCGATCTTTCACTAGACCATTGGTAGTGATTCAATGCCATATCTTCGATTAAGTCATAGGCTTCATCGATACCCTTATTCATCAGCGCCCCTCCAGCTGCTGCATCGACTGACATCCTCGTGGTGTAAATCAGTCCATTGTAGAAAGTGTGAACGATGAGCCACTTCTCTAATCCATGATGTGGACACAGTCGTAGAAGATCCTTAAATCTTTCCCAAGCTTCATATAGTGATTCACCGTCGCTCTGAGCAAAAGTCGTGATTTGGTTCCTCAGTTGTGCAGTCTTGCTCGGAGGAAAGTATCTCGCTAGAAAGCATTGCATGAGCTGATCCCATGTTCTGATTGAACCCGATGGTAAAGAGTGTAGCCAAGCTCTCGCCTTGTCTCTTAGTGAGAACGGGAATAACCTCAGCCTGATAGCATCCTGGGAAACCACGTTCATCTTTAGAGTGTCACAGTACTCTAAGAACATTGACAAGTGGAGATTCGGCTCTTCAGTAGGTGCACCCCCAAACTGATTCTGCTGAACCATTTGCAGAAGGGATGGCTTGAGCTCGAAATTGTTGGCCTCTACAGTAGGCCTGGCGATGCTGGAGTGAAGTGTCTGCGCATTCGGCGCTGCAAAATCCTTAAGACATCTCGCATTTGCGTTCGCATTCGCATTTGCAGCCGCGTTTGCATTCGCGTTAGCGTTTGCGTTGACGTTTACATTCACATTCTCTTCAGCCATCGTTATTTGTTTCAGCTGAGCTTGTTTCAGTTTTTGTTGTCTTCTCCTAGCACGAAAAGTTTGCTCGATTTCTGGATCAGGTACGAAATCGAGCTTACTTCGCATACAAGGAAAAATCGAAAACCTGAAATAAAACAGAGAAATACAAATTAAAAACTAAAAATAAAATAAAATGGCTTAGTCTCACTAAAATCTGATAAAAACTAATATTGACTATTCAAGTCCCCGGCAACGGCGCCAAAAACTTGATGTGCCTAAACCGCAAGCGCACGGCTTCGGTGCAGTACAAAAGATATCGTTCCCACGAAGATCGAATAATCAAGTATCAATCTATCACTTATCAGTAATCTAAGCCTAATAAAAATACGAGATAGTTGTAAAGAAAACTAAACCAAAAGCAAGTAAATTGATTCGAGTTATATATGATTGGAAATTCCGGAATTAGGGTTCACCACGATAAATATTATCGACTCAATTATATTACCGATGGAGTTACGACCGCTACTTATGAAGGACACTATCCTATTGTACTCGCTACCTTCTGTCGAAGCATAACAATATACCCAAGCTAATTAATCAACTACTTTCGTGATGATTAGACTAAACTCAGATTCATTAATCTCTATGATAGTGTATCGATTTCTCAAAAGACCTAAAACTACTTTCGTGATTTAGGATCCTAGGTTTGAATTCTAGGGTTCTGATATAGACGTCACCTTTCAGAATTTTCACCTAATATCTATGATCATGCAAATATGTGGCCAGCAAATTCACAAGCATTAATAATCAAGAATGCAAATCATAAGCATACGCGATGTAAAATCAACGATTCTATAATTTATATCGATAACATATTATCGGGCTATTCCCGGTTCCAGAATAATATGAATTACTCCATAGATGCGAAGAAACAATCAACAATCAATAAAGTAAACATGATAAAACGACAAGAATTAAAAGAGATTAAAGAAAATAATTTCGATTAAACCCGTTGTCGAATAATCCGTTTACAATAATCTTGAATTTCGTCTCTCGATCTCCGATCTTTACAACTCAACTCAAGAAAATAAAGTTCGAACCCTAAAACTATGTTCGGAGGGGGTATTTATACCTAATCTAGAACATAAACCCGAAGTTGGGCCGAATATGGGCTTTTTCAGCGTTTAGAATCAACCTAACGCGCGTCTGTACGCAAAGCGGCGTACGTACGCAGTGCAAATCGGCGTACGTACGCCGTACAAATTGGCGTACGTACGCAATGAAGCCCCAAACTTTCTGCCTACGTTGTCTGAACGCCAATTAACACGGCGTACGTACGCCGTTGTTCCAGTCCGAATTTGGCTTTGGAGTCTTCTACAAAGTTGTAGCTCTATGTCTTAGCTTCAAAACTCCACTGATTTGGATCCAATCCAAGTTCTAAAACTCGAGTTATGATCGTTTTACCAGGACTGCGCCATTTGGTTCGAAACAGAGCGTATTTGTAACTTTCGGGCCTTTAAACGTTTGAACCGGATCTTGTCATCTTCACAAAACTTTTAGGTAATTGTCTTAGCTTTTCAAACATATAAGGCTCATTAACATTGGAGGTTTTTAGCTCAAGATATGATCGTATTTCCAAACAACGCCCATGTATCTCATTTCATACGTTTTTTCGTCATTTTCTCGAAGTTAATGATTTTACCCTACAATCATGTAACAAACCTATAAACGTATATGGGGTATAAATCATGATATAAAATGATATAAAACGACTAATCTTAGGCTAGAAAACACGTATAATTGAGGTTTATCAGGGCGCGTCGCCCCCCTGGACCCCCCGACTCGCTGACCGGGCAGCGAGACCCCCGACTAACTCTGCGAAGCGCACTATAAGTTTATAAAATATAAAAAAAATATTAACTTGGATGAATATGTAATAAAGAATTAAATGTAGGGTGTTATTTGTAAAATATAAGAAATAATAGTAAATGGGATTAAAAAGAAATATTCTGTGTAATATACTTTTAGAGTGAGATATAGAGATATACATTGGAGCAGAATTACTGTAGCAGTCACTAAAATAGAGAAAAAAAATCGCTATTTTAGAGATCACATTGGAGATGCTCTAAAAAAAAATACTACCAATGATCCAAAATAGGAACTATTATTAAACCGAATTTACATAATTCAATTTTTTTTATTTCCCTCCAATTCTTTTAAGTGCATCAACAATTGAATTTATATGACATTAACACGTGAAGGCCTGACAATGCGTCAGCCATTATTTATGAAAAACATAAAAGCACATTCAATCAATCACAAAGCACAAACTATTTTCAAGCCTTTTGGAATCTCATCTCTTTTCTCTCTCATATTTATAATTTTTAATCTCTAATTTCTGACATTAGTTTTTATTTCCCAAAGCCACTAAAAATCACTCAGGCTTTAATTTTTTTTTTACTATATTTTTCACTAAACTATTTTACTTTATTTGTGTACATATATGATAGATTTATCAGTGATTTTAGTGTATAGTTCTTAATTTATGGGGAAGAAAGGAGGTAGTTCATGGCTAACTGCTGTGAAGAGGGCTTTTAGATCTCCAACTAAAGACTCTCAGAAAAAGAGCTGCAGGCAGAAAGTTGATCATCCACAACATGATGAAGATAATAAGGTACTAATAATAATGCTTATCGATTTAGAGCGCATTTGATTAAGTTTATTTTAAACATTTTATAAGCTCTTGACAATAGTTAAAATATTTTTGTAGCATATTAGATTTATTACTTATAAGCTCGCTGATTATTTTAAGAGCTTATAAGTTGTTTTACTACGTGGTAAATTATAAGATCTCGGGTTTGAATTCGGAAACAATTGATATTTCTAGCTCAGACAACATTAAAACTTGGCTCATAAAGTAAGAACAGTTCTGAAGTATGAAAATTAAACCAAGCTACTCGATATTCGATTTGAGCTTAATCGATAAAAACCCCAGTTCAAACTCGGTTTGTCGACTTGTCAAATCAAACTTGAACTATTTCTTATGTTCGATAAGTTTTAAAGTTCGGTTTTGAGCTTTAACTCGATTAGTAAAAAGTAATAAAAATATGTATTAAATAATCAAGCTATTTGAATTAATTTATTCGAGTCGTCTCAATTAAAGCTCGCTTGAACTCGCTCAGTTAACAATCAAATCACATTCAAATTTTTTTTTTTTTTAAGAAGCTCGATTTTAGTTTGAACTACTAGACATTCGGCTCGACTGACTCATTTACACCCAAGTTGTAAACTATCAAATTGCTTATAAGATATTTTGACAAGATTAGAAACTAACCTTAAACCCCTCTAAAACTATATATTATATATATATATATATGTGTGTATTTGTATTTTTGACAAGATTTTGATAGATTTAGAATGGTGTGCATGTGCAGAAGACAGAAAGGAGGAGATGGCTGTTCAGAAAGCAATCCAACAATAATGTTGAACAAAGTGAAGCTAAAGAGACATATGAACCGAGAACTCCGGAATTGCCCGCCGAGCAGAGGCGGGCTATTGCGGTGGCTGTCGCCACTGCGGCGGCGGCAGAAGCCGCCGTGGCAACCGCTAAGGCGGCGGTGGAGATTATCCGGTTGACGCAGCCTGCTGCTAAGGGTACTTCATTTAAGCAACAATCTGCAGCCAAAGTCATTCAAACTGCTTTTAGAGGCTATCTAGTAAGTAATTTTGTACTCACAATTAATTATACCACTAGCTAGTTTCTAGGTAGAAATTAATTAAAAAAAACATATTTTGTGGACTAAAAATTGCAACATGCCCTATTCTATGGGGACTAATACTACCGTTGTTCCTTTCTTATATAAGATATAATTTCAATATTTTGTGTCATTTTTTATTTTGTATTACAAATTCAAGCAAAGTTTACATGATATATTTAGGTAAACATTTAATATATTTGGTGTTAGGGCTGGCAATGGGTGGGGAATACCCAAATTCAAATCGGATCATGAAATACTCACAAAAAATATTTTACCTGGATCCGACTGCATACCCAACCGGTCCAAAAAAAATTAGACCCAACGGGCTGGGCACGTTTCGGGTCGGGTCCGTGTCGGACAAATGTCCATGGGTAAACTTTGGGTATTTTTCGGGTATAGACGAGTATTTTCAAAGGGTAAATTTCGGGTAAAATACCCGCGGGTAAAAATTAGACGGACCCGAACTACCTAGTGTCATTGGGTCCGGGTCTGGGCAATTCTCGTCCATTGACAAGCCTATTTGGTGTGATGAAGTGAAATGTTACATGAAATAGATTTATTGGTCCTTACTAGAGGTTTTCTCTTTGTTGGTGAATGTAGGCAAGGAGAGCTCTAATTGCACTAAAGGGGATTGTAAAGCTTCAAGCTCTAATCCGAGGACAAAATGTTCGAAAGCAAGCGAATATGACGATGAAATGCATGCAAGCTCTGCTCCGTGTTCAGGCTCGTGTGCGAGATCAACGGGCCCGCCTTTCGCACGACGGAGGAAGAAGGTCCATGTTTGCGGAAACCACCAACTTATGGGAATCTAAAGACACTCGAGAGAGGAAAACCCGAGTAAGCGTTTTAATTTTTTTTTTTCGATTCATAAGAAATTGCTAGATAATATTTAGATTAGTTTAGATTATACAGTATCTTTTATCATAATCTTGTCGTTATTTAGTTATATCTTATTTTCATGTTTATAGCGTAGGTTATAATTTCATTAGATTCTATTGTAACTCTATGTATATCCTTCTATTATCAATAATATATCTAGGGGTTTTCATATTATTCAACCGAAATTTGTCGAGTAATCTTAAAGTTGCTAATGTATTTGTTTTGTGTTATAGTCGAGAGACGGAAGCTACATTAGTGACGATTGGAGGGAGTGCCCTCGGACACTTGACGAGCTTGAAGCTATCTTAAAAGCTCGAAATGAAGCTGCTTTGGTACATGATAAATCACTTGCTTTTGCTTTCTCTCAACAGGTAACTTTTCTCTATCGGTATATAATCGATCGATCTTTCTTTTACTATAAGACTTTTTTGCGTAAGCTTTTGTGCTTTTGAATAAGTGCAGAGTTTTAGTAAAAGTGTCGATAAAAGGCAAACGAAATAGAGAATTTGGTTGGAGTAGCTATAAACATGGTTTAACTTGTATCTACCTTTTAGTTATTTTCAAGAAAGTTAGAACCATAATTAGTGAAACCCAACATCAAAATCTTCTTAAATTTAGGAAAAAATCTTAAAAAATATTTTTTTTTTTCGATTTTTACAACTCGGGCTCATGTATTCGTATCGCAGTTCATATACTACTTCGACTTTATGTTTCATCTTTACTAAAATGGAATTAGATCATATAGTTTGGTATTTGTACATGTAATTTACAATCCTGTAATTTTATCTTCAGACCAAAATACTGGATTCAGACAGGATCCCATACGACGAAAAGGACCTCGAAAGCAGAGGAAATTGGCTTGATAAATGGATGGCATCAAAGCAATGGGATAGCAGCACCTGCAGCAGAGCTTCAACAGATCACAGACGAGACTCCATCAAAACCGTCGAAATGGACTCACTAAAACCATCCAACGGTCGAAAATCACGTTGCCAAAGCCCCATCCACAAACTATCCACCCCACATAGAAACACACTCCAATCTCCCTCCACCCCGTGCCCCGTGCCCAAATCGCGGGCCCCACAGCCCCGTCCCTCAAGCCCTGTGTCCATAACACGGGCCCCACAACCCCGTCCCTCGAGCCCTCGACGCCTAAACGAAGAACGAAGCTACTCAACCGCAAATACCCCTTCGTTACGCTCAAACGCTAGCGTTTCACGCTATAGCACGAGCTTTCAAAACGGGGCGAATAATATCGATAATAGTAGTAGTTGTGTTCCTAATTACATGGCTGCCACTGAGTCGGCTAAGGCTAGGATAAGGTCTCAAAGTGCACCGAGGCAAAGGCCGGGTACGCCTGAAAGGGAACGGGGCGGGCCGGCCCGTAAACGTCTCTCGTACCCGATACCCGACCCGTTTAGTGTGGGTTTCGGGTATGGTCAGATTTTGAGGAGTCCGAGTTTCAAGAGTGTTCAAGCGGGGTACGTGGGCATGGAGGATCGGTCGAATTATTCGTATTACGCGGATAGTATCGGTGAAGAGATTTCGACGAGTTCGACTACTGATTTGAGAAGGTGGCTTAGATGATGAGGAGAACTTGAGAGTATTATGAGAAATAGTTCTATTGAAATTTGAATCATGGTAGATCTTGTAATGGATTCTCATCTTTTAAAATGAGTGATGCTATATACCACCGTTTATAGCTCACCGTTTTTTCACTTCTTTCGAATTTGGTAAAAAGTTGCATGCATTAAATACATTTAACATGATTTCTGTAATTTATGTTTATTAAAACAAAAAAGATTCCTTACCATATTTAGTGCTAGTGAAAAATTGGTGAAAAATGAACCATGGTATATATATCATTTTTCTTCTAAAATATGCTGGAAAAAAAATATTGTTTCAATATCTGAGTATTATGATTAATTTAACGGAAAATTCTAGCCCGGTCCCGATTTATCCGGTTCCAAAATGTGAAACTCGGAGTGAGTGAATTATGTTTATTTGTAATATAACAATTAAAATCGAATTATGACCAGAGTGATGCTATATTAATCTGTTTTTTTATATCTAATCAATTTAGGGGTGCTAATTGGATTAAATGTGTTGAGTTTGGGTCGGGTTCATTTGAGTTGGGTTTAAAGTAGATTAGGTCCAATTGGGTCCAAAGTAAAAAATATCTATTATAATTGAATCCAATAAGTACTCAAAGTGGACCAAATAAGGACCCTATGAATTATAATTGTGTAAAGGGTTGTTGTACAGTGTAGAGTGTAGATTATCGACTCAAAGTAGTAAACAGGTTGGACCCAAATTAGATTCAAATTGAACTCAATTTAAAATCCAGTTGCACTCTAATATTAATTTTTTTTAGATGACGGAGGAAACCCGCAGCCGCTCACTGGGTAAACCTCGCTCATGTGCAATAGCTAGGGGTGAAAATTTTGCTCGGCAGCTCGGTACTCGATCGCGTTCGGCTAGGCGGAGGCTCGTTTGAAGCTTGTTCGACTTCTTCTCTGAACGAGCTTGAACAGAAATTCAAGATCGTCAACAAATTCGAGCCGAGTTCGGAGACACCCATGTTCGGCTCGTCATGTTCATGAACGCTATGCTGGTGCAGGGCTTTTGTAGGTATAGTTATATATTATTTTTAAGGCTAATCTCTGTAGAAACTTTCCTTGAATGTGATTAGGTAAATGAATTCACTTCAGAAACTTGCTTTAATTAAGGATTTTTTTTTCAAATTTCCACATATTGAAGATTTACTTGATTAGGGAAATTTTTGACATTATGAAATCTTTAAGTTTACTATGCGCCGTTCATTCATTGTATTTATATATCAACAACTACAAGAAATTGAGTTTTGATTTTCCCGGCTAAGATTTAAACAGGTAATTTCAATTTCTTTCGACTTCTTTTATCAATGATCGACTTTCGAATTATTGTTAATGCTTGCTTTATTCTGAAACATATGTTATAACCAGGGAATTAAATAGGGTATAATACATGTATGTTTATTGAAAATTTTGCTTATACATGGAGACGCCTAGAATGTGTTTGATGTTTTGCCTGAATGAAGTGTGAATGTAAATTTACTTGTGTATAAAGACCCTCGTGACGTGTGCTATTTTAGTTAATTGAGCCTGGATTGATTTATTAACTTGTTTGTAAATTTTATGCTCACATGTGGTATATATTGTATATAGCTATTATTTGGTTACTCAACTTTCACATTTGCTCAACTTTTACGATTAAGACATGTTCTTAAGTAGTTTGGTTTTATGTTTAATTTGAAGTAGTATTGGTTGAATTTATGAATAATGATGATATGGATATTAAGGAATGATAGATATCTACCAAATATTACTACTTTTGTCACTTTCTAAACCAAATATTACTACTTTTGTCACTTTGTAAACGTTCAATTTTTTATGAAATAGACCAAATCATGCAGGCTGCAGCCTGCAAAAAGCAGATTTGAATTTTTCACATAAATGGAAACAACAGCCTTCTGCATCATTTTCCTTAGTGAAAAGTTGTTTCTTTCTTAAGCTTTTGTTCCAAATATCAGCTGTAGCCAAAAGCCGAGCCGAGCCGAGCCGAGCCAAGTAGCTCGTGAACAAACTTCGAGCCGAGTGCAAACAAAAAATGGCTTGGCTGGCTCGAGTCCGAGCCGAGCCTGAACATATTCTAGGCATTCGAGCCCAAGCCTGAACATGGGACTGTTTGGTTTGTTTGGGCTCGATTTCACCCCTAGCAATAGCCTCTAATATTTTTAAAAGTCAACCCGATTCAAACTAAAATGATAAAATATTAGAATTCAACTCATTAAAAACTTAATTGAGTTTGGATGAAAATACATATATGAACTCAAATTACAACCCCTAATAATCATTATCCAACTCAGCATTTTCATCTATATTACATTTTCTTAATATTTCGATTATTGCATGTTGCTCATAAGATACATCTAAGAGGATAGTGTAGGTTAAGGAGCTTAGAGGATTAGTTGCATATTAAGGGGACTATATATTGTCTTTGTTTTTTGAATTAAATTTGCAACCAATTTCGGAGTTCACGGGTATGATTTAGTTAATTCATGGAATTGATTTTTTTTTAAAAAATTATTTATGGATTAAATTAATTTTGGAATGTGTATTATATGAAAAACATCAAAACTTCTGTAAATAAGCACCATTTAGCATTTCAAAATATAAAACCTAATTTCCTAAACAAATAATTATTTTTATTAATATAGTAGATAGATTTAACTAAAATTTATTTATATTAAACAGATACGAAAGTGATATAAAGAAGGAAAAAAATAAAATGAAGTAAATTGTGTAATTATAAGATTAATTATTATCTAATTAGAGTTAGTTTTTGTTTTTGGAAAGTGGAACTCAAAATACATTTTGTACCAAAAGTAATACAAATTACACATGTTATTATCACCATTAATTTCTACTAGTCAATGTTAAATGAATGAAAATTGCATGGATAATCCTTAAAAGCCGTACTACCTGTAATATTATCCACCCATTTACCTGAACTTATAATTTCTGTCCATCGGATTTTAATGGACCAAGTTATATGTTCCCACAATTTTTTTTACTATATAAACAAATGATTAATTATTCAAAACTCAACACAAATAACAAATCATAATAAAACATAGTAGATATTCATCTATATATATATATATATATATATCGAAAAAGCAAAATGGCAAGAATAATAATTGCTAGTTTGGCAATGTTGTTGGTGATAAGTACACTTGTTACGCCGTCAGTGGCTGAGTACATTAACTATGGAGCTCTTGTGCCGGATAATCCTATAAACTCGAAAACGCCACCA
This sequence comes from Verbascum thapsus, assembly GCA_963669365.1. Lineage (NCBI taxonomy): Eukaryota > Viridiplantae > Streptophyta > Magnoliopsida > Lamiales > Scrophulariaceae > Verbascum > Verbascum thapsus. Next base: position 19,840,040 of record OY770105.1, read on the forward strand.
GGCCCGGCAAACAACTACACAAGGGCTTGCGAGCCGAAGCAGCATTGCCGTGGTGGCCGGAGATTGTTAACCACCGTGCCGCCGCCGAATCTTTCTTCTCACTGACACAAACATAAATATGCCACTAATTATGCAATATACATTTGTTGCCTTTTTAACTATATCTACTTTATTCATTGATGTTCATAATTAAATATTAATAATTGTAACGTAGAAGAAAATCATTATTTCTTGTATACACATTGATTCTTCGTGCAATACTACAATTTCCACAAATATTAATTTTATCCATTGATCGTCTTTTTGTCTTTATTGTTTTGCATATTGAAGTGTACTCATTTATGAATATGAGTATTTTCGTAATTTAATAAAATAATTTATATAAGAATGATATTAAGACCAGCCGCACAACGGGACCCAAGTCGACAGTCGAATAAGACGAGCCAGTGGCCCAACTGAACTTGATATAAATACCAACTTAATCAATTAAATGAGAATTATCTGGTTTACACTCTAAAAACTAGAATTACTTAAATACAATCATACTTAATTTAATTGTTATTAATTAACTAAAATATACTAATAATTAACGTCTATATAAACATAGAAGTGTTTACTAATTATCTAATTAAATTGTTACTAAATATTTAATTATTAAATTCTGATTTATGTAACTATATATAAAGTAGGTAAAGTTGGCTTATTTTAATTTCTAATAATAAGAAAACTATTTTTAATAAATTATTAAAAACTCATTTGCAATTACTTAATTAGGTATTTATTGCAATTAGTGATTAATTATCAATGAATAATAATAGTACTTCAATTCAAGGTTCCAAGTTTCGTTTATAACATAAGTTTCGGGTTATTAAATATTAGAAATGTTTCGGAAACGTTTCGGAAAAGTAGTAGAAAACTTGCAAAAACGAGAAAAATACGAAAACAATGTGAAAGAAAATAAACAACTATCTTTATTAATTTAATTTAGCACTCTTACAACAAATGAATTTTTATATTCTATTTATTCAACCACCTTGCTCAATGTACGATGGTGTCATGGTGATCAACTTGATTTAACAAGTGTAATTAATTATCTAGAATATTTATGTCTAGATATTTACAAAGACTATTCTAAACATCTTTTGAGAATTTTCTAAACATCTTTATTCATTTTTAAAACCAATATTTTGTTTTCAAAATTGATACAAGTATACCAATAGTTGATAAAAATATCATAATGAACTAAGTGATAATATTGGATTCAAATTTAGCGCTCTTACAACATATAATCGACAAAGTTCAAGCAACTTAACCTATAAAATACAAAATTGTAAAAGTGTTACGGTATATATTTTTAAATTATTAAAAAAATTGCTCATATAAATATGTATTGTGTTATTTGTTAAAATAATCATTTAATAACGCATATGTCGTAATAAGAAAAAATTATAATATCTCTACTTTTTGTATTTTCTTACGTGCGTATTTGAATATAAACAAAATTGTCTATGATTTTGTTGATTAATTATTTAGAATTTATTTAATTATATTTTGGACTTAATTTAGTAAATTGTTAAATTTATAACTCTTTTCTTTTTCTCTTTTTTTGCTTTTTTAATTTTATTCACTATTATACTCTACCCCGAAAATAATTAAAAAACTTTTGGTGTTTGGTGGAAACTGTGGAAACTCTGAATGTTTCGATGGAAACAATGGAAACATTACGAGTTTCCTTGGAAACATTGTAATTTCGAAACTATTTCATAATTTATTTTCGCTTAGTTGAAAAATGGAAACTGTTCGAACTTTTCCATGGAAAAGTAGGAAAATTAGAACAATGCTTCAATTATATTTTAATTGGAAAAATTAATGATAATCTCAACGGAATGTATTCATTAAAGCATTCATATAAAGCTTTTATGACTATAATTGGTCGCCATGCAAGTAGAAAATGTATCTCATCTATGGGGCTTTTTTGATATAACCCTCCGAGGTATGTAGTTTTGGCAAACAACCCCCGAGGTTTGAAATTTTGGTAAACAACCATTTCTGGTTAGTTGACCGTTAGTCAACAGTTAAGGTCATGGGCAAAATTGTAATCTAATAATTCCAAACACATATATTAATTTTCAATGTATTTATTTGGAATTAATAAAATTAATATATTTGTTTGAAATTATTAAATTACAATTTTGCAAATAAATAAAATTAATAAAATTAATATATTTATTTAATATATTTGTTTGGAATTATTAAATTACAATTTTGCAAATAAATAAAATTAATATGTATTTATTTTCAATGTAATATTAATATATTTGTTTGGAATTATTAAATTACAATTTTGCAAATAAATGAAATTAATAAAATTAATATATTTATTTAATATATTTGTTTGGAATTATTAAATTACAATTTTGCAAATAAATAAAATTAATAAAATTAATATGTATTTATTTTCAATATAATTCCAAATAAATACATTGAAAATTAATATATTTGTTTGAAATTATTAAATTACAATTTTGCCCATATCCTTAACTGTTGACTAACGGTCAACTAACCAGAAATTGTTGTTTACCAAAATTTCAAACCTCAGGAGGTTGTTTGCCAAAGCTACATACCTCGGGGGGTTATATAAAAAAAGCCCCTCATCTATGATATCCTTTTAAACGTCCTTTTAAGGCTTCCAACTTATATACCTCCTGTTTTCCATAATTAAATAATTAATTGGTTTTTGAATGACAAAAAGGAAATTATTTTATTCTTAATTACTACTTTAGATAAAATAATTCTCAAATTATAATTTTAAAATAATTTTAATATTATATTTTTAGTGCTTAATTATGCCCATTTGACTACAAACATATTAATTATAAACTTTTAATAGTTATTGTCGCATTATGAGTTATTTGTTGGATCTCATTATTGTCATTTTCCTAAAAAAAGGAAAAGTGTTGATAATGTTTCACCGTTTAATCAATTTCTGTGTATTAAAATAGTATATGACTTAATGAACACTACAATTTAATAGTGATTTTCATTATTATTTTTAGAATATTAGTTATGGATATTTTGGTAATTTTATATAAAATGAAGTTTTTGTTTGACTTTGAAATTGTTTCTTAGTATATCATTTACTTCATACATTGAACATATGTTAAATTAAATGTAGCTTATTTTGAGATAAATAAGATTATCTTGAGACTAACACAATATTTTCAAAATAATACTGAAAAGCTATGTAGTAGAGCTTTTGAAATTGAGATTATACAAAATAACTAACTTTAAAAATGAATACATATATGTTATAAAATTAAGGTTTTAACTATTAACATCGTAAATTAATTAAGAAATTAAAATGTTATTAGAGGATTTAAATTCTCTTTTTTATGAATTTTTTTTCTAACACGTGTATATCAAGAATTTGTTATTGATTATATTAAAATTATGTTTTGATTAGTATGAATTGGAATATTAAATATTTTCAGATCATAATTTATTTGTGGATGCACACATTTTCTCGATTTTCATGTTATCGAAGAATATGAAATTTACCCATAATATAATCTTTTTTTAATTTTAATTTTATTGTGTTGGGTGTATGCATGTCCTCAATGCCAAACGAGGGACAGAGAATAGAGCACTTTATATCTGTACAAAGGGTTCTACATCTTCATCAAATCTTCAAAGTTTTAATCTCATTTTTTCTCAAATAAACTAATCTAAAGCACACTTTTGATTAAATAACAAGCTCATATTTAATAGTGAAAAATCATGGTTTAGTTGGAAGATATTTTTTTGTAATTAACTTGTTTTATCTATTTTCTTGCCTAACAATTTATTTTGCAGACATTTGAAAAATTTATTTAAACAATATAATATCTTTGGAACCTAAAAGATTAGGTTCAAGCCACAATGATTAATTTAACGAAAAATTCTAGCCCGCTCCCAATTTAACGGGTCCCAAAATGTAAAATTTGGAGTGAGTGGATTACGTTTATTCGTAATATAACAATTAAAACCGAATTATGACTGAAGTGATGCTATATTAATCCGCTTTTTTACACTGTGGATATTCTAATCAATAGGGGTGGCAATTGGGTTGAATGTGTTGGGTATGGGTAGGGTCTATTTGGATTTTGGGTTAGGCTTAAAGTAGGATACTTGGTCCAATGTAAAAAAAATATGTATTATAGTTGGACTCAATAAGTACTCAAAGTGGACTCAATAAAGACCATATAATTCAAAATGGTGTAAGTGATTGTTGTACAGTGTAGAATGTAGATTACTGACTCAAATTGGAAAATAAGTTTGACCCAAATTAGACTCGAATTTGGCACATTTTAAAATCCAGTTGTACCTCAATATTATTAAAAGTCAACTCAATTCAAACTAAAATGCTAAAATATTAGAACCCAACTAATTGAAAACTTAATTGAGTTTGGATGGAAATATATGTATGGACCCAAATTGTCGTATCGTTATAAATCAAACTCAACATTTTCATCTATATTACATTTTCTTAATATTTCGATTATTGCATGTTGCTCATAAGATACATCTAAGAGGATAGTGTAGGTTAAGGAGCTTAGAGGATTAGTTGCATATTAAGGTAGCGTTTGGTTGGGGTTTATAGGGGTGATATATTAATTATCCATCCTAATTTTAAGTTTGGTTCAACAAGGTCGGCCCATGATACGTAACAAGCCCAATATTTAATCACCCCATATCTAGGATAGTAGATACCACCAGGTAGGTGGTATCCACTATCACAAGATTATATCCAACATATTTTGAAAAGTAAAATTACGAATTTACCCCTCACATTTAACCTATCATTTAACCTAATTTCTATTTTGTTATATTCCTTAAAAACCCTATCATTGAATCAATCTTAAAAATATGGAATTAAACATCAAACTTTGGTATTAAAATTATCAAATAAGCAAAGTAAATATGTTTTATATAATCATATTATTTATTAAGATACTCAAAATATTTTTATTTGATGTATAAAATATATTCCATATTTCTAAGTATAATTTTTTATATATATGATTTTGACAAGTCAACTTCAATAATAAGATAAGAAAAGTAAATATATTTTATATAATCATGTTATTTTATCAAGATACTCAAAATATTTTTATTTGATTAGGATAAGAAAAGTAAATATATTTTATATAATTATGTTATTTTATCAAGATATTAAAAATATTTTTATTTGATTATAAAATATATTCCATATGTTGAAGTATAATTTTATACAAATGATTTTTATAATTCAACATAAGTAAAATAAAAATTATTTTTTAAGATACTCAAAATATTTTTATTTAATGTGTAAAATATATTCCATATTTTTAAGTATAATATTATATATATATGATTTTGATAATTCAACATCAACAATAGGGGTATTTTAGACTTTTCATTGTATAACTCCTTATATATAATGTCAACCAAACAACTTGAATATGTATCATCTAGGATATCACTCTCATTTATGATCCTAACAAAACAAATTTTTGGCAATGAATCTCTCAATTTCTATCATAACTATCAAGCATAATATTATCATGTTCAATCACATGATACCAACCAAACGATACCTTATATATTGTCTTTGTTTTTTGAATTAAATTTTTAACCAATTTCGGAGTTCACGGGTATGATTTAGTAAATTAATGGAATTGATTTTTTTTTAAATTTATTTAAGAATTAAATTAATTTTGGAATGTGTATTATATGGAAAACGTCAAAATTTCTGTAAATAAGCACCATTTGTCATTTCAAAATATAAACCCTGATTACCTAATCAAATAATAATTTTTACTAATATAGTAGACTTGACTAAAATTTATCGAAACTAATATAGAAAACGAAAAAAATAAAATTAAGTAACTCGTGTAATTATAAGATTAATTACTATCTAATGCTGAGTTAGTTTTTGTTTTTGGAAAGTGGAACTCAAAATACAATTTGTACCAAAAGTAATACAAATTACGCATGTAATTATCACCATTAATTTCTACTTGTCAAGCTAAAAGAATGAAAATTGCATGGATAATCCTTGAAAGCAGTACTATCTATAATACTGTTTAGCAGATTTTCCTCAACTTTGTAATTGTTCCCACAATTTTTTTTTACTATATAAACAAATGAAGAATCATTAAAAACTCAACACAAAAGAACAAATCATAATAAAAAATAGTAGATATACATCTATATATATATATATATATATATATATACACATATATATATATATATATATCGAAAAAGCAAAATGGCAAGAACAATAATTGCTAGTTTCGCAATGTTGTTGATGATAAGTACACTTGTTACGCCAACGGCCGAAGACATTAGCGACGGAAGTCTTGTGCCGGATAATCCTATAAACTCGAAGACGCCACCAGGCCCGGCAAACGGCTACTCAAGGGCTTGCGAGCCGGAGCAGCATTGCCGTGGTGGTGGCCGGAGATTGTTAACCACCGTGCCGCCGCCGCCGAATCTTTCTTCTCACTGAGACAAACATATATATGCCACTAATTATGCAATATAAATTTGTTGCTTTTTTTTTTAACTATATCTACTTTATTCAATGATGTTCATGATAAAATATTAATAATTGTAGTGTTGAAGGAAATCAATTTTTCTTGTAGACACATTGATTCTTCATGCAATACTACAATTTGCACAAATATTAATTCTATCAATTGATCATCATTTTGCCCAATTGCCCATATTGTTTTTGCATATTGATGTGTACTCATTTATGAATATAAGTATTTTCGTATTTTAATAAAATAATTTATATAAAAATAATATTAAGACGAGCTGCACAATGGGACCCGAGTCGACGGCCTAATACGAAGCGCCAGTGGCCCAACTGAACTTGATATAAATACCAACTTAATCAACTAAATGTGAATTATCTGGTTTACACTCTAAAAACTAGAATTACTTAATAAAAATTAAATATAATCATACTTAATTTAATTGTTATTAATTAGCTAAAATATACTAATAATTAACGTCTATATAAACAAAGAAGTGTTTATTAATTATCTAATTAAATTGTTACTTAATATTTAATTATTAAATTCTGATTTATGTAACTATATATAAAGTGGTAAAGTTGACTTATTTTAATTTCTAATAATAAGAAAACTATTTTTAATAAATTATTAAAAACTCATTTGCAATTACTTAATTAGGTATTTATTGCAATTAGTGATTCAATGATGAATAATAATAATAGTAGTACAATTATATTTTAATTGGAAAAGTTAATGATAATCTCAACGGAATGTATTCATTAAAGCATTCATATAAAGCTTTTATGACTATAATTGGTCGCCATGCAAGTAGAAAATGTATCTCCTCTATGATATCCTTTTAAACGTCCTTTTAATGCTTCCAACTTATATACCTCCGTTTTTTCATAATTAAATAATTAATTGTTTTTTGAATGACAAAAAGAAAATTTGATTTTCATATCATGATTCTTAATTATTACTTTAGATAAAATAATTCTCAATTATTATGATTTTAAAATAATTTTAATATTATTATTTTTAGTGCTTATTTACGCCCACGTGACTATAAACTTATTAATTATAAACTTTTAATAGTTGTTGTCGCTTTATAAGTTATTTGTTGGATCTCATTCTTAACACTTTTCTTAAAAAAGAAAAAATGAGATAATGTTTCTGCATTGTAACCTTCTTTATGTGCGTCCGTATAGTATAAGACCTAATGAATAGTGAAAAACATATTTGATAGTGGTTTTTCATTATTACTTTTAGAATATTAGTTATAGATATTTTGGTAATTTTATATAAAATAAAGTTTTCGTTTGGATTGAAAATTATTTCTTAGTATATCATTTACTTCAAACATTGAATATATGTTAAATTAATGTAGCTTATTTTGAGAGGAAAAAGAAATCTTGAGACTAACATAATATTTTCAAAATAATACTAAAAGGCTATGTAGTAGAGATTTTGAAATAGAGATTAATAGAAAATAACAAAATCTAGAAATGCATACATATATAAGTTATAAATCAAGGTTTTAATTTTGACATCCTAAATTAATTAAGAAATTAAAATGTTATTAGAGTAATCAAATTCTCTATTTTATGAAGTTTTTTTTCTAACATGTGTATATCAAGAATTTGTTACGTTCTTATATTCAAATTATATTTTTGATTAGTATATACCATATTTTCTTGCCTAACAATATATTTTGCAGACATTTCGAAAATTTATCTAAACAGTATAATATCTTTGGAGACTAAAAGTTTATATTCAAGCCACAATGATTTGTACATGCATTTTAGGCCTGCACAAGGGATAATGGCCTAGATTATGACTTAATTTACAATTAGTATGAGTCATACAATTCAATTCATGGCCTTCCTAAGGCTAATCACTAATTAAATCTTAATCACATGCCTTAATTGTAGTTAAGTGACGCAATTAAGCAAGAGACCACACATGTGCAAAAATGCATCAATCATTGGCTATACTGCGCACCATGTTACAATATGTGTCTTTTTCCTTCTCAGCTGGAATTTTGTTCAATTATTATGAGCAAAGCTGATGAAGATTAATAGATTTATTAACTTAGTATTTCTAGAATATAATAAACATTACAAAAGAGTGAAAATATCAGCTCAAGTTTGTAAACCTTTGATTTGGTTTTTATGAGCACTAAGGTTTAATTGATTGCAATTTCCATTTAAAAAAAAATATTTCGAAGTTAAAAATTTAAAATGTTAGGCTCCAAATTATGAGATATGTTTCAGAGTAAAAATAATCAAAAAAAAATATTCGGTCGGCATTTGATAAATAAATTTCTTACATAAATCTTACAAAAATTTTAAATAATTTTCAAAGAATTCCTGAAAAAAAAAAGATAAAATAATTTTTATAATAATTTAACAGTTAATATCATAAATTAATTTTTTTTTCTTCTGGTTAATAGCAATATTAAATTAATTGAAGATTGCAATAAAATAAACAACATTTAAAGCACACTTAGACTGTGTCTTTTACATGTAAATCAATGCGTTTAACTAAAAACATTAATAAAAAATATATTTAAATATAGATCCAAACAAATTTTTCACAACAAAAATTATATCGTATCAACCATAAGCATTACATATTTTTTTCTAAAAAAAACTCATCCAAATACACATATCACATCGTATTTCTAATCCAAACAAACATTTTTTTCCTCACTTAGTGATTTTTTTTCTTGTATTTGATATCCTAGGGCCTAACTTCTCGACACTTATACGTCTTTGAATAAGACATTGGCGTATTGTACTTGCAATCCATTAAAGATGTACATTTTTTTTTGGTAAGAACATTAAAGATGTACATTGGACAAAGAGTTCCCACATAATTTAATGACGGAAAATTCTATCCCGGACCTTGCCCAATGCAGCCGGTCCGGGATAGCCACACATTTCAGGGGTGGTGGGTGTTAAATTACAACACCCACCCCCACAAATGTGTGGTCCCCACGGGAAATGTGTGGCTATCCCGAACCGGCTGCATTGGGCAGGGTCCGGGATAGAATTTCCCATTTAATGACTAGTAAGTACATAGTCAATTGTTTTTTAAAATAGTAAAAAAATTCCAACATCATTGTCGAGGTACTTCCTTTTTTTTTTTTTTTTTTGAAACAATTACATATCTTCCATCTAAATTTCATGTGTTGTTCTACACTTAGTATTAAATATACATATCAAGTATATAAATTATTCTTTTATATATTTATTTGATGGTGGATCATGTATATGTAATGTAAAACGAACAAGCGAATTAAAATGTACAAAATTGGAGAGATCAGCTTAAAAATACCATAATAAATTTTTTATTCCAATATTGTGCTTCGGCTCACTTTATTATATATACTAATAATATGCTATATGAGATTCATGTCTCTTTATTAAAGGAAAAAGTTTATAGTACTAGGGGTGGCAAATGGACGGGTTGGGTAGGGTTTGAGTCGGTTCCAACAGTTTCGTTTGTAAAGAAGTTCGGTTCTTAAATGGTTTTAAGAAGGAACCAATACAACTCAAAAAGGGAACCAATTTCAACCCGAAATGAAACCAAGCCCAACCCGACTCAATACTTTACATTTTATTCTTTATAATTTAGAATATTGGCAAGCGATTTGGGCCTAAGTTAAAATTAGTTGGACCCAACTTGAAACCAAGTTGGAACCAAATAAGAACCAAATAAAATTTTCTTAGGAACCAACCCAACCCAAATTGGGTTGGAACCGTGGTTCCGGATTCATTTTGTCACCCCTAATTTATACAAATGGTGCACATAAGAAATAAAATAGGAGATAATGAGATATTTTAAGCAAAAGGATTGGAAACGTAAAAATATATGGAGATGAGGAAATGAGATGATGACCAATCAATGAAGAGAATAGACCATATGGCACCTACACCGTCTTCAAATAGATAATCATTAAATACCAAGAAGAGGTGCATGTGATACAAATTCACCTTTTCCATTTCCTGATCTCCTAATCTTATAACTAGAGGTGCCTTTCCTTTCAATGATTCTGAATCAGTGCACAGTGTAAATTCGCTCTTGTGTAATAGTCTGCAAACTCCACAAAAAAGTTAAACTAGTTTAGGTTACTCATAACTGAAAGACTCACAGTATAGAAGGCCAATAGACGATCCTTCAAGAGGAATCGAATTTGTGGCCAAAGCCAAAAGATTCAGCTGTCCGACCACCTCTACTGGTTATTGGATTAATTAATAGAGGTTGCTTATTAAAAAATTCTAATTTAATGTTATATGAAAGACCACTACATTGACATGATCATTTATTTGGAGCAGATCTTCTATCTCACAACAGTGTCATATCATTGTGCAATTGACAAATATTCATTATTTGTGTAATACAATAGTGTCACATCATTGTGTGATTAATAAGTGTTCTTTTATTTTAATACTATTTAAATTTAAATTTTACACGAATACTTGTCAATCCCACAATACTGTAAGACCATTGAGGTACACCGTTATGATAGAAGTTAAATTCGAATCAGCTAAATATTTGAGCAAAACACCATGATTTAATATTTAATATTATATGAAATATCGACTCCATTGAACCCGACCACAATACCCTTATATATAATTTGATTAATAACTTGAAATTAAGGGCCTACTACCCTTACAAACCGCAAAGGCAAAAGCAAAAGAAAAGTACTAGTATTATTACTAGCTCAACAAAAGGTCCTTCCAATACACAAACCACACCAAGAAAGCAAAAATAGGCACACAATGGAAGAGATGATGATGGTTATGATGAACATCACAACCCATGAACAAACTTCATCTCATCATCATCACAACAATCTCAATAATCCCATCTCAAATCCAACCTGGAAATTGTACGAAAATCCCTTTTACAATTCTCATCACAAACCACATGAACATCAACACCATTCTACTGTTAATCACAAGCAAATTCACAGGCTCAATCTCCCAATATCAACACGAAAACTAGCAGCCTCTTTCTGGGATTTGAAGTTCATCAATCCATTCATGGAATCTGAACTTGAAATGGCTCGATTACAGATCAATGAGCTGAAATCCGAGCTTGAATTCGAGCAAAAAACACGTAAAAAAATGGAGTCTTTGAATAAAAGGCTTTCAAATCAGCTCTGTGAGGAGAGGAAAATGAGAAAGGCAATGGACCATGTTTGCCATGAGCTTGCTAAGAACATATCAATCGATAAATCTACGATAAATCGAATGAAAAAAGAGATCGAAGATGAACGAAAAATGTTACGCACAGCTGAGTTTATAAGGGAAGAAAGTGTTCAAATGAAGCTTGCAGAGGCTAAAATGCTGCTTGAAGAGAAGTTTTCAGAATTGGAAATGGTTAAAAAGATGGGTTTTAATAGTGAAAAATCATCATCAAATGCTAAGAAAGATGAGAATGATCATCGGCCGTTGGATGATGTAGATTCGACGGCTGTGATGAAAAGGGGTTATCGAGAAATCGAGAATCCTCATATTAGAAGAGGGATTAAAGGGTTTGTTGAATTTCCTAAAGTTATTAGAGCAATGGGTTGCAGAAATAGTAAGCATTTGGGTAGCAAATTGGAGTGTCAAAAGGCTCAGCTTAAGTTACTGCTCAAACACAGAAGACCCGTTAGATACAATGATCTTATTATCAATTAATCGAATTTTTTTTTTTTGTGTTTGTGTGATTATTTATTAGTTTTTAGTTTCTTGATTTGATTTTGGGGTTTCTGATTTATTGTGATCAATATAAAACAGGATCCATTTGAAGTTTGGATTTGTGACGTTTTGAATTTGATATAGAAATTTTCCTGTTTGGATTGAGAAATTTAATAATTATTCGTGTTTGTTGGTGTTGAAAGTTGAAACCCGAACTTGACTATTGAATATATAGCAAGTATAATTATTTTTCATTTGCCATAGGCTTGTCGATGGCTGGGATTTTTCAAATCCAGACTCATTCAATAGAAAACTTACCCGACTTAGACCTAACCCATAGGGTCCGAGATCCGGACTCGACATGGACCCAATGCCACAAGGAAGTTCGGGTCGGGTCAGGTCCAATTCTTACCCGTGAGTATTTTACCTGGAAAATACCTAAGTTTTACCCTTTGAAAATACTCACGGGTCTATACCCGAATAATATCCGTGGACATTTGCCCGACACAGACCCAACTTGAAACGTACCCAGCCCGTCGGGTCTACTTTTTTTAATCCATCGGATATGTGATCGGGTCCAAGTCGGGTCTCGGTAAAAGATTTTTTGTGGGTCCGAAGTTATTTCATTCGCCATATGATTTGAGTGTAACTTAAGGTAGAGCTTAAATTGTTTCACGTATAACCAAAAGGAAAGAGCTCACTTGACAAATAAAAAGATTGGGAAGAAAGTGCATATTTTTCTGATAATTTTTACAACCAATTAACATTATTTCTTGAACTATCAAGCGTATATGAGAAGCCCAGATTCACCACATAGAAATTAAAATTATAGAATTTTTTTTGTTAAGCGTTGGCTTCAATTGGACGATATAATCAGATATCGGTTGATACTTTGAACTATTTCAGTTATTTATATTGTATATATGAACATACTATATATTATCTATGATATCGACAAAAAAGGAGCTTGAAATGCTATTTATATTATCTAAATAGGGTTTATTTTTCCATCTCCGTCTTTTCATGCTTGTAGTTTCGGACATGTACTCGCACTAGGATTCGCTATGGAGCCTGAAAATCGCGAAAAATTTTAGAAATTTTATCGATATAACATAGGGGTGGCAATTGGGTTGAATGGTTTGGGTTTGGGTCGGGTCCATTTGGGTTGGGCTTGAAGTGAGTTGGGTTCAATATAAAAAATATGCATTATAGTTGGACCCAATAAAGACCCAAAGTAATAAGGTCCCAAAATGGACCCGATAAGGACCCATTATAAATTAAAGTAGTGTAAGGGGTTGCAGTAGATGGTAAAATGTAGATTATTAACTCAAAATGGAAAATAGGTTGAACCCAATTTAGACCCAAATGGGTCCAATTTAAAATCCAGTTGGACCCAAATATTATTAAAAGTCAATCCAGTTGGAACTAAAATTCTAGAATGTTAGGACCCAACCCATTAAAAACTTAATTGGATTTAGGTTGGAATATATGTATGAACTCAAATTGACACCCCTAATATAACATGAAGTGGACGAGAGAAAAAGACTTACAAATATCAGCAAGACAAGGTTGTTTGGATGCAGGATCATCCTCAAACTGTGGAGGAACTTGTCCATATACCATCTCACAACTCATATCTTCAAAATCTGGATCGAAAATACGACAACCATTGTTGTCCAATTAAGACATTGTGGAGTGTATATGATGAAGTAGAAAAGGAGGTAATAAAGAGACATACTTGGAATCATGGTCAATGGAAGTCCAAACTCATTGGTGAAAAAATCTTGTGTTGGTATTTTGCACATGTTAACACACATTCCTACACAACCACTGTTCTCTAGGTACCTTCATATGTGCATATATTTAATGTTAGAACTTTGAAACCAAATTTAGATATAGACATTGAAGCAAAATTAGCAACTCTTGTTATATTTCAATAACTCGAAAAATAGGGGGTTAAAAGTTTAATAAGCTTTTTTGAATGAATAGGGAAATATGTAATCGCTAAAATTAAGTGCATACTGGGTAAACCTCGTTTTTTGTATAAAGCTTGCAAGCTGACAAGATAGTTCAATCAGTTTAGATTGCCATAGCTGACAAGTAAGAGATTGCCAAAGCCACAAGATTCAGCTGTCCGATCAATTCCATTGGGATTACCCTTAATACGCTTTTTGCCCCCTAACACACTTTTTATTGATGGGAAAATTTTGTGGTAACTTCTTAAATCTCGAGGCTTTTATTTTAATAAACGTGTATATGTAATTTGGAATTTAAGTATTTACAAGCATTTACCTGCATTTCTTTATAAGGACTCCACTTTTTTGCTTCACTCCATCAATTTCCACTTCCACAACCTACTAAATGAACCATATTAATTCACAATCTTTCAAATAGAAACTAGGAATATTGCAAAAGCTATGATTCTAATTTGTTGAATGTAATTAAGGGAAAATTCTATCTTAGGCCAGTTTTAAAAGAATTGTCTAATTTTTCATTGAACAGCGGTCTTTTGATAAAATATTCTTTATTGAGTCATTTAATAATAAAAAAAATCGAATTTATTAAAATCGATCTGTTATAAAATTATGAAATTATGGAGAGAGATAGTAATAGTACCTCGGAAGGGCCGACTAACCAGTGAAAGAAAGGTACTGTTAGTGCTGCATTGAACTCTGCAGCCCACTTCGTTGGTGGAAATAATTTTCTGAACTGCAAAACCCACAACATATCTCAACCTATTAATATATACTCCAATTCCACTACTACTAGGCAAGCAATCTTTGCATACACTATTTTACATGCTCTAATTTTTAAGGTGAAAAATTTAATGATTTTTATTTTTTCATTTTTCCTTTTTGTGGTACAAATTTGTAACTATATGATATAAGTGTTTGAATTTTTGTGATTAATTAATAGAATAGATAGATAACCTATACTTAGTAAATATTACATACAAAAAGAAGTTGTTAATGCATCGCACTCCTAGTTAGTTATATGTTAGCAATCTTAGTCGATAGTTTTTTGAGCACGAGTATATATATTGACCCTGAAAAAAATCCAAATATGGATGGATTAGTTATAACTTGTGACAAATTGGTTTAAATCTGTGATTTTTCACATAAAAGTGAAGGTGATATACACTAGACTAATAAAGCTTGTGTGATTGCATAGTTAATTAATAATTATGCTTAACGAATGAAGTTATCTTTAAAAACAATTTCATTATAAAATAATTAGCTGGTTTGCCCGAGAGGTTAAGGGGGAAGACTTAAGATCTTCTGCACATAAGTGCTATAATTTTAAAGAAGCTTAAAATAAATTCTATTTATTAAAATTTATCGTTTTTCAACTAGATTTTTTTAATCTCATATATAATTATGTATGAATGATATTACATCATTTGGCCCATTTATAATTCCAATTCAGTTATCATGATCATTATTTTTCTTTCTCTTACACATTTATAATTTTTATAATTTATATTTTACTTTTATATTCACATAATTATTATATATTTTACTTTTATATTCACATAATTCTAAAAGTGCTAAATATGTGCAAAAATTATTTTGTTAGTAAAGTAAAATTCATAAACAAAACATTATCAATCGAACTTACGAGCACCAAAATGAAGGATTATGGTCTAAGACTTCGATGAACATGTCGAAAGAATTGGTGGTATATGATGTCATAGTCGTACTATATTGTGTTTTTTTTTTTTGATGACAAGGGAACCCGCAGCCGCTACCGTTAGGTGCGCACTGGGTAAACCCCGCTCTTGTGTAATAGCCTGCAAACCACACAAGAAAGGTAAACTCACAGTAGAGAAGGCAAATAGGCATTCCTTCATCAGGATTCGAACCCGTGACTAGGCCACAAGTTCAAATGCCCTTACCAACTCTACCAGGGGTTGCCCCCGTACTATATTGTGTTCGTTAAGTTATGATACTTGATACTCTTCAGCTCATTAAGTGTTTCTAAAATCTCTTATTTTTAATACCGTAGACATTAAAGAATTAATCAAAAATTAATTTCGTAGTACATGAAAATATGTCCCCCCATATTAACTTATATTTTAACTTTTATTAATATTAAAATTTATTTGATAAAATAATTAATTATGAAATATTAAGTAATAATATCTTCATGGGTTCGAACCCCATAGCCAGCATTCAATATCCTTTTTGTGTAAATAAATTATAATTTTACTATTAATTGCAAAACAGTCCTTATATTGTTAAACCATCAGTACGTTACTAGTTAATGCAAATAGGTCTAGCTCAATTCACACTCCTAATTATTTTTATGTATTCATTTTTAAGTATTTATTCCAATAGAACATATATTCTCTTGTTAATTATTAAGCTAAATTAATTTTAAAAAAAAGTACTCAATAAACTCAAACTTATATAGATTTGTATTCAATACCAAATAGTATATCCAGATTAAATCATATTATCATTCACTATAATAATATTTATTTTCTTCTTAATCCCAAAAATCCAAATACAAAATGCAAAACAAACCTGAGCAGGGGCCCCAGGAGGAAGCATGGAGAGCAGCACCTCACGCACAACTTGCTGCTGCTGCAAACGTGACCTTCCTTGCATCACTCTCTTCGACACTTCAACAAACGAATCGTAATCATAATCCAACAATCCTTTCTTCTTCGTATCGTTATCAACATTACCTCTCGCAAATTTCTCCATCTTTCGAGCAAACAGAGCCATGAACGCCCTCGCGAAGACGCCGTCGTTGTACTTCGTTTTCTGCCCCATCGGCGCCGGAACTCCCGACGCCTCCGCGATTCCACATCGCACGACGGCGTTGCGGTGGCGTCCGCCTCGTCTCTGGAAGCAACAATGGCGGATTGATGGGGAATTGATTGGTTGGAAGCTTAAAACCACCATTGCTTGTTTGATTTTCACTTATTTACAACCATTTGGATTATGAATAGTGTGGAATGTGAATTATGAGATGATGAGGCACTGAATTGATGAGATTTTTGAGTGGCGAAAATTGGGAAATTGTTGAAAGAGGCGTGTGGTGGTGTTTTGTTTTTGGTTTTCTTATCGGAAGAGTTATGGGGTTTAGGGCCACACTTTTGTCGCGTGCTTAATATAAGAAGCTTATTAGCCTCTTGAAATATGAATGGCCTTCGTATTTATGACGTAGATATTAATGAAATATTTTATTTGTGACTAATACTCATTCTGAAATAAAATATGATACTCGTAAATGATATTAAACTAAAAAATTAATCGGGTCATGAATCACTAGTTCAGCCGTCAAATCAATTGCTACCAAATTACTTGATACTGCAAATCTGCTATAGATGATATTTAATATATAAATATATAAAAAATATGTATTTCATATATTTCAAAATCATTTTCGTTACGTCTATTCTATATATATATATATATACCATTAATATAAAATAATATTATATTTATATATATGTATGTCAATATGAGAGTTGAGAATTGAAGCAAAATGAATTTAATAAATTTTTAGGGTTGAAGACATAAATATAAGGAGGATTATTTTATATTTAATATATATGATTTCAAGATCCAATCAATTTTCTCAACTCAATATCGAGTTAAATGGTAGGTTAGTCGAACAACTGGGTCGCACAATTTTGGCAGTTTTAGACAATGACCAGCTTTTACACCCATCCCAATTTAATGATTGATTTTTTGATTTTATTGATTCAACCAGTCGGGTCGAACTGAGTTTCAAAACACTACTCGTAAACGGAGTTATTAATATTAACTTGATAGTGACAATTGGTACCCAAATTTAGCATACTTGTTATAGTGATACCTATTGAATAATTTTCATCCATTTCTTCATCATACTCTTTTAAGACTAAATAACAACATAAAATACAATTTACCAATTACATATAAAAATTCATAAGTTCAATATAATTAATGTTAACCTATGATGCACGGACACGAGACACGGGACACGTCGCACGACACGACACGGACACGACCACGATATTTTTCAAAAAATATAGAACACGACACGACCTCGATACTACTAATAAAATATGTATATATATCATATACATATATATGTTCATTAATTTACGTTAATATATATAAATTAGTCTTTTCATTTTAATTTAAATATGACTGGTTAGAGAATAAACTATAAAAAAAACTATTGTAAATTATAAATTTGTATTTGATTTGTAAAGTTATATATGTTTGAACGAAAAATAAATAATTCAGATTTCAAAATCACAAAAAATAAGTGAAATAACATCAAGTGTCACAAATAATACATATATAGTAAATATATTTTCCAACTGCGTCTATTACGGTATTCATACTTTATTTTTTTCATTTTATTTAAGCGGACAAATTTATTTTCATGCTGGACACGGTGTCGGAGAGTGTCGGACGAGTGTCGTGTCCGATCAGGTGTCCGACACGACACGTTGTGATTTTTTGAAGTGTCCGTGCATTAGAGATGTTAACCTAATAGAAATTAATTAGCACACTAAATAGTAAGCATTAAAAATTGGTTCTAATAAAAAACCCATCAAAAGATTTAAAAAAAAAAAAGAAAAAGAAAAAGAAAAAAGAAGCCTGAAGAATACAACACAGTCTAATTCAAAATCCAAATTCAAGATTTATTCCAGATTTCTCAGACAACATTAGTATGTCAACCACAAATTTCTGCATATTCGAAACCTTGTTAGAATCGTATACAGATGTTTCAGAAAACTAACCTACAGGACAGTCAAAACGAATAACAATTACACAAAGACAGCAGTAGTTTTATTCAGCAGCTTCAACATGCTTTGGTGCCTCAACTTCTTTCGATTTCTCCAATGCTGATACACGCTCATCCAGAGATTCATATAGGCCGTTCATCTAACGATAAAGAAAATAATAGCATACTTAACAAAGCATTTTCTTCAGCTCAAAGATACTTGAGATTGTTTATGAAAAGCAAATCATGTTAACATTAAATAGATTACATATTTGTTTACGGGTTTGAATCAAGTAAGTCGACTGAGGGATGACAGATGCAAGAGATTCAACGAATGGGATGGGTTATAAGAATGAAATAAGAATCGGACAATTACCTCAACAAGGATGGTTTTTTGAAAACCTTAAATCGACTCAAGCATATTTTAAAATGTAAGAATTTGCAGGAAACGTGATAGTTCATATCAATGAACGTAGCTTTCAGTCTTTTCCATCTAAAAGGGGTTGTAAAAGTTATGACAGGCAACTATGCTTTATGGGAACCATTTTCATACAGTTTCAGTTAAGTGCTATTTCTCTATTTATTCGAAATAAACCGTCTTTTTATAGTCTCAATATTGGATAGGTGTTTTGAAGATGAAATAGACAAGTTTATTCATAATGGTGATTGAAACAGACAGAAAGTTCTTAGGCTATTAATTTCGTTGCTAACAATTTGCCAAAACATATGCCTTCAACATATAGATTGGACATAGTGGGTTGGAGGGTTGATGGAGATATGCAGTTCTAATAGGTTCATTGTTGATTGGCACGAGAACGAATGGTAGTCAATCTATCCAGACGTATTCCTTTATTTTGTGAATGGAAACGCTAGAATGGATTACAAACTATAAGGCTATGGAATTTCAATTTACATCCTCAACTGCTCAACATGTTGGTATCTTTTGGAGATAACTTGAGAATCAAATCTCTAGAGTTTAGTTCTTCTTGTTGAGTAAATGCAACATATCATGCCAAAGAGGTGGCATACAGCAACTTAGGCAAGGATTGTAAACACCTTCTATGAAACATTGTGTTTGGTGTTGCGTTTATCGTATTTGGCAAGTAAAGGAATGATTTACCCTTAGTGTACGTTGGGATGGATGAATTTGGATATGAGAAATGGATTTGGAGAAAGGATGCAGTCATTTGAAATCTACCACAGTGATTGAGAAAATAGCTCAAAATGAGCACCAAGGGATTCGAAGTCCATTGCAACTTGAAATCATCCAAACAAACTAAATGAATTTGTTTATGAATTTGAAATCCATGTCTTTCAAATCCCTTCATCCAAACACACCCTTAGCGAACTTTGAGTCATAAAGGAGCAATTGAACTACAAGTATAGTATAACAAAAAAGTTGTGAAGGAATAATTGGCTATTGACCATTTAAATCAACATAACTGCGTATAAATTCTCCAGATCATAGCGCATATCAACCTAGTAAAGTGCAAATAAATTTCACAACTTTTATGCTGCGTTAATTCTTGGCTTCACTTCTGGAGTAAATTTTCAGGTGAAAACATTAGTATCTTGCTCCTAAATGTTGCATTAACTCATCCATGCCATACGCTCTCTTTTCGCATCAAATAGTTTAATACTCCCATATAATTACGTTTTAAACAGATTCACGAAACTAGAAAAAGATTACAAATCCACCTTTTAATAACACCTAATCGACTAAAAAAACCGAAATTCCTTTCAATCGAGAATAAGGGCAAAGAAGATAGAGGGCAAAATTAAATATACAAAAACCTGCTGAGAAATGGCGTGGTGGGCGATTTTATAATCCTTCTGGAGATAATAGAGACCGGCGGCGGATGCTACGGCTGCGCCGGTGAAGAACGACGCCAATCGAACTCGAAGCACATACCCCATTCTCTGAATTTGTCAATTTGCTTCAATTTCTAAGTGGAATTTTGCAAGACAATATGAAACTGATTTGCAATGTTGGTTCAGTAAAGTGATTATTGTGGGCTGAGATTGGGCTTATTTCTGTACTTTCAAGGCCTAAAATTGTATCCTTTGGTCTCAAATTAGTTTTGGGCTTTATGGGCTTAAGCCCACTAACTTTAAGAATAGGATAATTGGGCCGGGCTGGGCTATGTTGCGGACCAATACGTCACGTGCCGATGTTGGGCACCCAATGGGTAGTTGTGACAACTTGGCCCATTTAAAATAAGTCATTTTTAGCGCAAATTGGGAATTTAATAGTCTCGCACGTGTCTCATTCCAATAAAATTTAAAGAAAAATATTCATTTAAAAAACAACTAAGTTTGGAAATAGCAAACATATTAGAATATTCTTTTAAAATCTCATAAAATATAAAACTTGGGGTTAAAATTACAATTTTTGCCAATTTAAAAATAGTCATTTATTTCACTCATATAGTTTTTTTTTTTTGGATGACGAGGGAAACCCGCAGCCGCTACCGTGAAGTGCGCACTGGGTAAACCCCGCTCTTGTGTAATAGCCTGCAAACCACACAAGAGAGGTAAACCAGCCTAGGTTGCCCATAGCTGATAGGCTCACAGTAGAGAAGGCAAATAGGCATTCCCTCATCAGGATTCGAACCTGTGACCTAAGCCACAAGTTCAAATGCCCTTACCAACTCTACTGGGGGTTGCCCCCATTTCACTCATATAGTTGTTTATTATTGCTGGGGTTTTATAGTTAATATTATTGTAATAATACGAATTACATGTCTCATGAAATATTGGATGAATATTTCAACAAATAGATTGACTTTTGTCTTTGTGTAATGTATAGGAGTAATAATAATTCATTAATGAATGAAATTATAAATATTTTTGAAATTATAAAAGAAAATAATGAAATTGTAATACGAAATTGTGGGAATTGAAGCAAAAAACCTGCAGAACTTCAGCTGACATATCTCGATTGGCGTTCCTCATTAAAAGTAAAACAGATCAAATATTAATATTAGGAACTATCAATACTTTCCAAATAAAACAAAACATCAAAACCTTGATACAGGAGAAACTCTATAAATTAATACTGTTGGGACCACCAAAATTTATTAATTAAAAGAGTTATTAATTAATCGATAAATTAATAATTATTAATTTATACATTAATTAATATTTAATTAATTTATAATGAAATATTCAATTTACAAACATCATTCAAACTTTCACTTAATTATAGTATAATGCATGTACAATAATTAAAAAAATATTTTTTATATAAATACAAGATAATAATGCTAACACAAATAAATCATACACATACGACATGCCTTCTAATCTTAAAGGTGTGAAAAAGACAATAATGACCGACGAAATTCGAAGAGCATGATGCAAGCACAACAAGGATAATCCAAGTCTCACTCAAAAGCAATTGTAAGAATGGATGTTAGCAATTATGCAAGCACAACAAGGATAATTCAAGGACAATTGCAAATTGATTTGCAAGGTGAAATTGATTTCAACCAAAAAACAAAAGACAATTGAATCATTTTTTTAAAAAAAAATTCATAAATCATTCATGTAATATGTAATATATAAGGAATTATTAATTTATATATTATATGGGACCTATAGAAATTATCAAAAATGTATTATCTTATAATTTTAGCGAATTATTAATTTAACACCCTATCCCCGAGTCGGGACCGGCCAAAAATATTATCTTAGAGAGTTTATTAATTAATCGAGTATTAATTTATCGAGTTTCTACTGTAGCTTCAATGGTTGACAGTGACTCTACTTTCAAAGAAAATTGGATAATTTTATACTCAATTGAATGTATCAATAATGGACTATTTTTACCAAAATAATTTATTATTCACAATTTATTAAAACAAATCCAAGAAAAAGGGATAATTTTATTATAAAATAATTGATTATTTACAGAAATAATTTCTTATTCAAAGATTTACAATAATTCAACTTCATTAAATTGAACTTATTAAAAAAATTCCAAGAAAAAGCCTTGATATGCATGTCTAGATTTGTTTTGACCTCTTTATGTTAAATTTACTACAAGTCTACATAATAAAATTGTGTTAGATGGAATTTAGTAAGCATTTGTCTTGATTGAAGAGGGACATTTAATGATAGTCTTATGAAGCATCAATTTAAGCAAAATTGATGGCTCATTACACACACCACTCAATTGCTTTGTCAGATTTCTTGTCTAAGAGATGAGATGAGACAAACCCTTCTTATGTTGATCTTTCCATTTCATCTATTCATTTCTTTCGGGTGTTTGGATTCAGTAATTTGGATTTTGAGGAAGGATTTGAAATGACACTTGGAGTCATTTGAAATCCATCGTAGTTATGAAAAAAATAGCTCAAAGTGAATGTCGAGTGATTTGAAATCCATTATAATTTGGATACACCCAAACGAACTTCATAGATTTGTTGACGAATTTGATCTCGTGGCTAAGGCTTCGGGGACGTCGTCCATCTTCGCTGTTAATACCAAGATCTTCTATGAGGTATGGTTGCGTAGATCTCGAAAAGTTATATGAAATCAAAAAAAATTCATCCAAAATGGACAATTCTACGCAAAGTTATGGCCTTCCAAAGTTTCATAATTTAACTTTAATATGATTCGACTTTATTTAATATGAAATGAAAGTTCCATCTGCAGGTGCTTTATATATATGTTTGAAATGGGCTTGAGTTTAATTGGATTTAAATTTCTTTAAACTCATAGTTTCATATATTTCTAAACCTATTTACATTTTCAAACTTACAAAAGAAATATCGCATATATGGTGTCACTCTTTGTTCTGTATCATTTTTTTTCTTCATGCTTCTGAAAAAATGCATGCATTATTTAAAAATATATTTTGATATTTTAATTTGTGTCTACTCTTATGATTTCAATTTTTTTCTTTTTTATATTCTTAAAACTATTAAAATAGTGAAAATGTTGATTTTTTATTTATTCGTTTAACCATCAAACTTTATTAGCTTTATAATTATTGGTTTGTATTCAACACCCTAAAATCGCATTTATGTTCTTGACAAGTGAGGGTTCCTAAAATCGCATTTATGTTCTTAATTATCACCTCTTTGGGAGAGGTTTTTAAAGGGTCACCATATTTGATCTACATTCATTCGTCGCCTTCTTATAGGGCTGATTTTGCACCCTCATCGGTATTTTACAAGAGACAAATACCATGTCAGGTATGCGTTAATGATACTTTTTGCTTTAGAATATGACTTTAATAGTTTCTTTATTTTATAGAGTGTTTCATCCCATATTTCATTTATTATTATATAAATTTGGGAAGAGAATGGGCAAATGGCAATTTTGATATACTAAGTTGGCGTGTATATGTTTTCTGTATTTGTTTTTTGAGTAACTGGCAATTTGAGTATATTACTTTGAAAAAATCAGCAATTTTAGTACAAATTGCACCGAAAAATTGAATTCTCGTCAGGAATTCGTCAATTTAGAATTTTTTCAATTTTGGCTGGAAAATTGCAAAATTGGAGGGAATTTACGTACATATGTTTTTAACAAAATGACCCCACCACCACTAGAGTGTGATTGGGTAGTGTGAGTGATTTTTCACCGGCCAATTTTCCTAAATATGTGAGTTATAACATACTGAATCTGTTGGACCAAGTGTATAAAAATATATTAACACCAACAATTTAATTAGAGATGGGTGGTTAGCCGTTGTGTAAAAATCACCATCTCCAAAGTTGAAATATGTGGTGTTTAAATAACCATGACTAATACACTAGTACCATAGATTTATCAGGGAAAATCTCATTTTTTTTGTCTCATAATTGTTGTCTGGATATACTTTTATTCCCAAATTTCGTATAAATCTTACTTTGTGTCCCATAGCAGCTAAATCTATTAGTTAATATTTTAACCCCTTTTTGGAAAATTCATATGCGAATGCTCTCAAAATTATTATATTTTATTTCATGATATTTTCATTATCTATGTGCCACTTATTCATAAAATCTCCTCCAAAATCGGCCAAAATGTCAACTTACGGACTTAATTATTTTAGTTTTAATCTGCACTTTACAAAATTTAAAGAATAGTCCTAAAATTTTGAAAATATTGCAGCATTAGTCCTTTTTATAAACAATATTATTCTCCAACTTTATTTTTCGCTAAAAGTTAATAAAACTAACAAAATATAATCTGGTCTTAAGAACTACATTTTGCCCCTTTGAACTATACAAGTACTAAAAATATCCCCTAAATAAATATTAATGCCACTTAGCTCATGAAGAATAGTGAAAACACTGAAAATAAATGAGAAGATGATGATTTAGTTTTCTTTTAGTTTAAATTTTATATTTATTTTTAAAGTGGGTAAAACATGTTTATACAGTTTGAAGGGTAAAACATAATATTCTTTATTGACAATAATAAAACGTGCATGGGGATTAAAATTGATTTATATTAACATTGTAATTTTATCAAATTATTACGAAGACTATTTCTAAAATTGCTTAAAGTTGGAGATTAAAATTAAAAGTATCAATGTTCAAGACTAACTCAATAGTTAATTCAAATTTCAAACTAAAGGAAAAACAATTAAAAATATATCATTGACAATATATATACTCAAAATGCACACAGTAAATTATGTCTTGGAATTGTAACCAAACTTGCATTATTTACCTTTATTAGGTCCCTTAAACAACTGGTCAAAGTAAACTCAGGTCTTTAGCTCCAACTTTTTGAAATATCCCATCAAATTTTATCTCTCAAATCTCAAAAACAATTCATTTTATATCAATTTCAAGTCTCAAGATGAAATGAAAAATACAGGGAAAATTCTAAGATGGTCCGGGACCAACAGTCCTGGACCTCTTAGAACCACAAATTTTTCATGTTTGGTGGGGTGGTTTTCATTTGTGGGGTGGGAAAAACCACCCCCCAGCCCACAAATGTGTGGTTGTAAAGGTCCGGGACCTACGGTCCCGGACCTTGAAAGAATCACCCAAAAATACAGTGACATTTTTTACCCTATTCAGTGAAGTGATTTGAGGACTTGGAAATTAGCTTGTCACATCCATATAAATGTTTGATGTTTTAATTAATTATAAAGAAAGGGTTCACACGTAAATCATCATTATTGGAAAATTATTTGGTTTAATAAAGTGATTATCAATTACCATAATCAGTCATCAGAACTCTAGAAAATGTTCAAAAAGCCATTCATTTACTAGTAGTCCTCAAGCTTATATACTTCATGAGGAGAATTAACATTTTTCATATCTTACTTATATAATTGATTATTTTGATGGGCTAATTAGGGTTCTATTTGCCATATTATTTACGAATATAAATTCTTTAATCTCTATCATTATGAAGTAGGTAAGTCTATACATTCTTCAATCTCGTACATGAATTTATTTAACAGGTCCCAATAAACCCTTGATGCTTTTCTAACAATCTAGTCTTTTGCATGTCTAAAACAATTTAATTATCATTTTTCGAGCATACAAAGAGAACTACTTATGTAAGAAGCCAAACACGGTCTTGAGGGTCTGTTTGAGAACTCATCTCCAATTCAAGAACTTGTTTTGCCTATAAAACACAAGAAATGTGTATCAACTAGGATGAGAAATTAACAAAGTAATTAGCTAAATGGATTCATTTACACCCCATGTACAAGATAATCATAACATTCTTAACCTGCAATATATAATGTAATAATAAATTAACCACTGTAAAGTCAAACAAATCAACCATTAAACAAGATTAACTCTACAGATCTGAAGTAGAAAGTTGGAAATAAAAACTGCTCAGTTAATCACTAATGACAAAAAAAGCTTCTGAAATCTGAAACCCAATTTGGGTCTCTTGAAATTGATTTAATGAACATAAATAAAGCTTGTTAATTCATTTTGGAACATTAAACCCTAATTTGGAGAAGAAAAAACAAGGGTTTTATAAATGAGATCTTTAACAACCCGTTAGTAATGATTTTGCCATGATGAAGTTCAGATCCAATGATTGTGGAAACAGAAAAGATAGATTTATATTATGAACCCATCATTAGATAAATCAGAACAATGATGGAGCTAAAACTGACAAAAAAAGAGAAAAAATAACACAAACCCATTTTGAATAATTATAGTATCTACTGCACAGAAAAACACATAGGGTAATGATGAAAAAGAAATCATTTTGGTACTGTAATTTCAGTGTAAAAAAAAGTTGAAGTCAAAAAAAGCTTTAATCATTACCCCAATCTGCTCTTGCATGCCCAACAACAACCTTATTTCACCTGGGAAAAAACAAAAAATCCAAACATTGTAATATTAACCAACATTTTCAAAGATTTAATCTTGAAAAATGAAAAGGGTCATCATTTTTTTTTTTGGATTGAGAGGGAGCAAGAAATTGGGGGGAATGAAGCCTGGTCCGACGTCACTAACACAAGATCTCTCGTATATTTCACCCTTTGATCGATTAAACAATCGAAAAGTTTATATATATACATACATACATATATATATACATATATATAAACATGTATATTTGAGAAAATCATGGTACATCTTGTTAAGGGCGTAGAACCAGACAACATTCCCCGCAACAAATAAGCTTCCCATATACTTCCATGACTGAAAAAAATAGGGTTTCAGAGGGTAAGAAAATGAGTGAAGAAGAAGAGAGAATTGAAGATATGAAGAGTTTATTGTTGGGTGAGAATAAGAGTGGGATTAAGGGATGATAAATAAAGGAAAGGGTGTGTAAAAGATGACAAAAAAGTCAAGACACCTTGACCCTACAACAATTAATTAATTTTTCTTTTAGGTATGGTGATGAGAAGGAATTGTCGGCTTCGATCACCTATCAGTCCTAATGCATATTTTTTCGACAAAGGCAGAGCCAAAAATTGAAAAAAATTGAATATAAATGGGACGAAATATGATGGCTGTTATAAAATTGTATATAATTAAATGACAAATTAATAAAATATATAGATATATTAATTTTTTTTTAAAGATAGTTACAGATCGTTAACCAATCTACTCATCAAAAGAGTCGAATGTATAATCTTTTGAGGAGAAATTGTACGTTTTTTTACCAACAGAGCAATTAGGGTTTCTCTTGTACAATTATAGTTGTTTTTTGTTACATGCATATATGTGGAACGCGTATATGTACAGATGATTAGGATTTAAAGAGAGAAAAATCATAATATAAAAAAAAGTAAAATTTCTCCCTCTATGATATAACTCGTAAAATATTTACGGGCCAAATCAAGCCGAGGCTCGAATAAGACCTAGGAGGGTCGTATAAAGGATATAGACTGCACTCAGATGAACTGAGCTACCTACGTACCTTTCTATTAGGATCAAGTCTAAACGTAGTTCAAGGTTGTGATTAAGGTCATATACGAGGTTCTTAACTCGGTTTATAGAATAATGGGAACGTACATCGTACTATGTACTCTTGAGATACTGTTCAGTAAGTCAAAAGTCGTTTTCTTAATATTAAATGGCACTATTTATAGGCACAGTACCCAATGTACGGACAAATGCGGAATCAGCGGGATAGTTTACACGTGTCCCCAGAATGTACGTACCAGATTGTCCGGGTTAGGGCTACATTGGGTTTGACCCGATAAAAACACGCGGGTTAAGTAGTGTAATGCAAATAAGCACAATTAGATTAGAGATTTTTAGGTAAATAAGCCTTAATATTCGTACTAGGGTCGTATGGTACCATACGAGGTTCCAGAACCTTGAGTCGCCTACGAGGTCATGCTATATCACTCTATGTCCTAGCATAAACGATATGCGGGTGTAATAGAAAAATGTGGCACAATTAAGATCGAGAAAATCAAAATTGTAAATTGTAACCAACTCGCGGTGTATTCTTTACTTTCTACGAGTTATAGTAAAATTGAGTTCCAATATAATTATAGTCATTCTTGTAGAAGGTCTTATGTTCTTTACATAAAAATAATTGTAACTAGTCGACATATTCAATTTTTGTGAAAATTAAGAATAAAATTCAATAAAAACATTTAGAATTATAATTGAGTTATTTAGCAAAAAAAAGGCGCCAGAGGATAAGAAAAAATAAATAAAATAAAAGGAGACGAGAAACAGAATTCAAAATATATAAAAACCATTAAAGAAGAAATATAGAAATTTCTCAAAACATTTAGGGGTTTAAAAAAACTGTGAAATCAAAAATACACAAAGGGCCAAATATATATAATTTTCTCCATCGATTTTGAACTTTTTGAACATAACAAAATTATTAAAGCTTATAAATTCTTCACCTAGCATTATAGTAAATTTATGGACCGACATGTAATTCTAGATCAATTTTCTTAAATTTTGCTTACAATTTCAATATGGAGGATGAAATTAAATAATTAATGAGTCCCCTATAGTTCAAAAGGCAAATTGAAAATGAGTTAATGACATTTTTGTCCAATAAATACGGTTGGTGAATGTAATTGAAGATTTTTTAAGCTCAGGAAGGTACTTGATATTTAGTGTTCGTTTTTATTTTTGCATTTTAAAAAAAATTTAAAAAAATGTTGGGAGGACCCATAAGTAATTTAATGGGCCCCATCTTTTTTATAGAAGTATGAGATGAAATGCTGAGTTATAGAAGTTGGTATTATACTACTAGACATATTGTGATCATCACTCTAAAATCATCTTCATTTTTGGCAATGTCTTTGCAAAAAGATGGAGACAAGGTTTGCCAACAAGAATGGCAATTGAAAAAGTGAAAATGAAATGATCAACTTTTATGATAAAATGAAAAACAAGGGTCATCTAGAGAGAAAATGTGTTTTGATGTGTTATATATTATGTGGCGTAAAACAAAACGAGTCATATCAACAATCATATACCAGATATACACAAGCATTTTGCTAGCTAGAGGAATATGGATGGGTTTATAAGCTTCTTATTTAACTATTTTGTATGTTTAGAAGCTTATAAACGCAGTAGTTCAGACAATCAAAAAGTTGTGAAATCGGTGTGAATAAGTGAGCATAAGAGATAATGTGGGACATGACTATGCGGTCATCCGGTGTGCAAGTTCTATGTGCGTGGAAATTCGACCAAATGTGCTGGCAACGCATGCAGAACAAGAACCAACGGTTGAGATTGAGATGTGCGGATAGGGACATGGCGCGCGTGCACTGCACACAGGATAAGACTCGACAAGCTAGTAACACATTCGTATGTGATTGAGAAAAACAATCTTATTATAAGTCAATTATTAGATCCAAGATAAAAACACATAGAAAACACGATCTCACGTCTCTATGCTACCAATCCCTCCACCAAACCTAAATTGACCCTCGGTTAAACTCTATTGACTCAATCAAATATAGTTTGACCATGGTTAATCTACCTATGATCTTATAGAACCTTAGACTTGTATCAATCAGTCTCCACAAATTCATAACATTACTGCATAATTTGTTATTGCTTCCGCAAAAATGGTTGACTAATTGACTTTTTTGCCATTATTTGTTTGTGCTTGAAAAAAAATATATTCTAACTCTCTGAGTCCAACAAACTCAGTATTAACATTTAACACATAACAATACACGAATCTTTCACGAAGATATTTTGATGTACAATAATAGCCTAAAACTATGTCTCCGATATAATATTGAAAATATATGATAATAGAAAAATTAACCTATAGTTAAAAAATTTATATCTTTTAATAATTCTATATCCTGAAACTTTTGTTATAAAAAAATTGTTACTTCGAATTTGTAACTTAGATGATAGTAATTGTCTCTAGCACAAATGTAGACGTAGGAGATTCTTTTCCAAACCATATAAAGCTAATTTTTGGTATCTTTAAATTATTCAATGTATTAATTTATAAACTGATAAATTCCTAACAATCTATTTTTATATCCCCTCATTCATCACTTAAATATGATACATAATACCATAAATCTAAATTAAATATAACAATAATCGTTATCCATCTATGCATAATGGGAATATGACCATAGAGATTAAGAATGTAAATTTGACAACAAAATAAAATTTAGAGACCGTATATGATATTTGACCCAAAAATTATATTGGCCCTTGCAATTTTTTTGCAATGCATAACAAGTGTGAGAAGGTTGGAAATCTATACAGTGGTGAAGATAATATAATTAATACATCAAACATATCTTGTAAAATTCAATAATAATAAAGATAATATTGTAAATATATAAATATATATTATATATATATTGATAATTTGAATTGAATATTTTTCAGGTGATGTTAGGATGCTTCAATTAATTTAGCAAAAAAGTAAGAGAAAAGGTAGATGGAGTAGTTGAAAAGTGAAAAAGGGTGAAGTGCCTTTTGATGGTTCTTTTTCATACCCCAAAAAGTCGTGTGGACTTTGAAATATTGATTCTCGAGGCAAAGATATTCTTTGCATACAAAACCAAATCACTAAAATTAAGAAGAATTAGCCATTGGAAACTAAATATAACCCCCAAATTAGTGGTCTAAGTCAAGTCGATTCAGTTTGAACGAGTTCAAATCGAATCGAGATCGAACCCACTTCTCTCTAAAAAAAAATTCACGAGTCTGATTCGCGAACTTTTTTTTATTTTTTTTATATATTATTATTTTTATTATTATATTAATAAATATATATTAAATATTTAATAAAAAAAATCAAAATTTGTCCTTATAATTTTAGATTTACAAGTCGGGCTCAAGCTCGAGCCTAAGTTTGAAAAATTAAGCTTGAGTCCGAGCTCCAGTTTGAGTCTGAAAAAATCACCAAACTCAGTTTGAACCCCCTTATTATACACCTATCCAAGTGAATAAATAAATATGGAGGGCAATTAGGCCAATAAAGAAAAGGCCTCCAAAATAAATGTAATCAATGGACCCAGATCCATGGTGTGGCCCAAATTTTAATAGTTAACCAAGCTCATGACTTGCATTCAGCTTAGTTGATACTTTACAATTCCTTTTTTTTTTTTTTTTTCCCTGAAAGCCCAAATTTGTTTGGATTTTTTTAATTAAAAAGTAATTCCACTTTAAAATGCACAAAAGATGGAAAATGGTCCTGGAATCTACACAAAATTTTAAATAAATTTAATATAAATTAATTTTTATTTAAATTCCTTTTTTTTAATTACAATCATCTATATAACTTGTTATCTACAATCATATATACCAATGTTTTAAGCATTGGACCGGTTATTGAACTGAAAATTTTACCAGCCTGACCATGCTTCAACAGTGATGTCAAAATTGTGGAATAAAATAATTATTAATATATTAAAATTAGATTAAAAATTAATATATATATATATATATATAAATATACAAAAATAAAAAGGAAGAAAAAAAAGAAATCAATCCTTAGATATAGGCATTCACAAAAGGAAAAATCAACCAAAAATGCAATCTATGGGTTTCTATAATCCAGGTTTGTTCATGCTAGAATGTGTAAAATTTGTATTTTTTTCATGTATAATAACAAATTAACATTGGTTGGTACCAGGGGACGAGTTTTTCTGTTCCCATTTGGTGTTCCAATCCCTGTCCCCAAATGAGAGGGGGACATGTGTCTAAGAGAGTAAAAAGTCAAATTTTTATAAAATCTTAGGCCCCAATTGGATGGACACCTTTATCCCAAAAAAATTGTTTTAGAGAAAAAATCTGCGAAAAACTCATTTGTTTGGCATGTCAAAAGAATTTTCTCATAAAAAATCTCTCAAAATCATAAATAATTTGAACAAATTTTTTCAAAGAATTGAGTAAAATTAAATTTTTACTATTCATGATTTGACAGTTAATACCATCAATTAAAATAGTTTTTCGTCTATTTTCCGAATCCAAAAAAATAAATTAATTACATATTCTAATGCAAAATAACGTAATGATTAAAATGAAATCCATTGTGACTATTTTTCGACGCCTAAATCAAAGAGTTTGGCTAAAAATATTTAATATAAATTTATAATTAAATACCAACATAAATAAAATTCTCACAACAAAAAATATCACATCAACCACAATCATTACTTATTTTTCTCTTAAAAAAACTCATCTAAACTCAATTTCCAAACCTTATTTCTCATCTTTTAAATATTATTTTCTCATTTTTATCATGAAAAAAAATTCTTTGAGATGAGTATTCCAACCAATTGGGCCCTTACTTTTTCATTTTTGCCCCTTTCTCTATATACGTGAACTACCTTTCTATTTTCTCTCAAACCCATTTCTCTCTTTTCTCTCTCTATTCAAGCAAAACTCATCTGCATCTTCATCATCTTTTTGATTGAAATTAGAAAACTCATCCCATGTAGGCTGTAGTGGTGGGAAAAAAAATTGCAGATTTTTTATTTTCAATTTTATTTTAGAAATTTTATTTTCTTTTCTTTCTTGTGTTGCTAAATTACCTGACCTTGACCTTTATTTCTGCACTTCATGTCTCATTTTTTTGATATTTTTTGGTCTTATTAATCAATAAATTTTTTTTGTGAAATTTTGTTAAGTATACTTATAGATTTTGAGAGACGTAATCGTTGGCTTTTTACTTTGCTACTTATACTTTCACTTAGCTCTTGTGGATAACAATGGAGTTTGTGCTAATATATTTGTGAGTTGTGGCATTGTATTGCATTGAGTTTTTCAGGAAAAAACTGATCATAGTTAAACTCTTAAGGAGATGAGGATGAGGTATCTATTCAATTATGTTGAGGTTGTTGCTATAAATAATTAGATGCTATTCACTTAGTTTATTGTGATCCATTTGCTCAAGCTACAAAACATGTATGGAACCCATGTTTGATGATTAGAATATACATCAGTAAAAATATTTTAATCTAAGACAATTTACAGTATTTACTGTAAATTTATGTTTGGAAAAATCGTCGTTTAATACATTTCACCAAAAAGGTTGATTAGTAAATACTTTAAAGAGATGATGAATTAGGAGATAAGTATACTTAAAATTATTATGTAATTAGTTGAATATGATCAATATGTTTCACTATATTTTTTGAATTATATAAGTTAAATTGTTACATTAACTATCACATCAGTTATAATTGAAAAACAAATAAATTTTACAAACTCTAAAAAGTGTAAATTATAATTATACAACTAACCTTGGGAGTGAATAATTGAGTGTATATACACAGATAAACGTGATTTACACGGAGGATAGGAAATAACATATACAATCTGGCATTTCTACTTTTTAAATCACTGGTTTAATTTAATGTGATTTTCATGTACATCTCAAAATATTTTTTTTCCTGTTTAAGGGGAAATAAATTATTATATTTTTGTTTTGCTTGAATAGAGAGAGAAGAGAGAGAAATGAGGTTGAGAGAAAATAGGAAGATAGTTCACGTATAGAGAAAGGGGCAAAAATGGAAAAATAGGATTTTATATAAATTTAACTTTTTACTCTCTAAGACACATGTCCTCCTCTCATTTGTGGAACAGAGAGTGGAACACCAAATGGGAACAGAAAAACTCATCCTTGGTATCAGAGCTTACAAAATAATGAGAGTTTTGAGAGCATACACATAAGAGCTTAAACTAATAACTGCTATACATCCAAGAAAATAAAATTGAAGACTACATATAATAATTTAAAATGATACCAGAGGGAGAGGTGAGGAACTTGTCCAAATCGGAATTTGAAATATAAAAATTTAAGAATTTGACCAAATATTTATACATAAAAAACCCGCCCGATTCTTGTGAGCAGATGTCCAACTCGGACTGATAAAAGATCATGTTCATTAAGATTGACCCACCAAGCCAGTTTGGTCCGAATTCTAAAACACTGATATATACGTCATTTTACATATTCACCAATCAAAATCATTAATTATAATTTTTATTTCTCTTTCTTTTTCATATTTCACAATTTTAATTTACATTTTATTATTTATTATTCACATAATCATTAGAGAGTGATGCTATATACTACAACTTTCATGCTACCGAATTTTCTATTCTTCTACTTTTGATAAATAATCATTTGCAATTTACTAATCCAATTGAATTCAATACATTCATACTTTCTAAAATCAAGAGAAGCTGAAAATTCGATGGTATGAAAACAATGGTATATAGCATTTTTCATCATTATATACATAATTAATATATCATTCAATACAATATTCATCAACCTCTCAATAATTTAACATATTTTATAACTTTCAACTAATTTTTTTTTTTTTAAAGAATTTGACATTTGGCCTTATCTACGACACATTCTTTTTTTTAATAATAAACCCCATACGGATTTACTTTCATGTAAAACAACAAATTCTGCTACAGTTTATTGTCCCATATCAGCATCACCACACCAACCCATTAACAGATAATCTAAAATACTAATTTCCTATTAAAAAGAAAACACTACGAGAAAATCCTTAATTCGATGGGCACTTTTACTATGAAAATCTGATTTTTAGATATTTTTTCTTTAAAAATTGTGTTTAATTGACAAAACATTCTGATTAATTTTAAAGAAATTCTTGTTAAAACTTGTTAAAAAGGAAAAAAAAAATATAAAAATTTACAATTCATGATTCAACAATTCAGCCATAAATAAAAAGGATTCAGCCAACTATTTTCAATATCAAGAATCAAATTAATTACATGTTCTGATGCAAAATAACACATCATGTATTATAAGATTTATTTTGCCTATAATTTATGTCTTAAGTTGATGAGTTTTTTATATTTAAGTTGATTAGTTTGATTAAAACAACCGAAAAAATGTATTTTTTTTCTTAAACGCGTATCCAAACAAATTTCGCACTATACACATAATTATATACTTTTGTCCAAAAAAAATTAAACTATTATTCGCTCAAATTTTTGTATTTAGTTATTTTTATTCACTAAAATTCTATGAAACAAATTATATAAAAAAAAGAATTCAATGACACGTAGCCTAAAAATATATCCTGAAAACTGTGTCCCATCATAACTAACCCAATAGGCATAAACACAAAAGAAGTGCCAAATGGCAACACATACTCGAAATTTCCAAAAGATGAAAAGTCAGGTACGTAGTCACAAGATTATTGAATTTTTTGAGACGAGATTTTCTATTTCAAATTTTATTTCATTTTCTATCTTTTATGTACATATTTGAAACGTTTAATTTACACTTACAATTATTAAAAAATATTTTATATATAAATATTTTAATATGTATCAAACATCTGTATATTTAAAATAAAAAAATAGAATATGTATTTCTAACATAAAATTCTATCCCTTTGGCATGACAGCAAAGCCTACTTGTGTTGTCTTTATGCAAATTGACTTGATAAAACGTGTCAATCTATGTCCGGAAGAGTGTGAAATGTGCTTTATCTAATTTTGACATGTACTCTTTTTTTAATTATTTCCAAATCACACGTATTTTCATATTAATTGGTCCTTTTCATACCAAGAAATTCCCACTAACGTACAAAGAAGGATATACATATAATTATCGAGTAATACTTAGTGATTCTCGAAATTTAATATAACACGAAATTTAAATAACACATTTATATAAATATAACCCGAACTAGGGACTTGTTTACAGAGACTAACAACATTCTCTATTGTAAATTATCCTTTTATGGTATGTTTGGATTGAAGTATTTGAAAACTATGGATTTCAAATTCATCGACAAATCCATTTAAATTCGTTTGGATAAATTTATGTTATGATGGATTTCAAATAACTCGACATTCACTTTGAGCTATTTTCTCCATAACTACAGTGGATTTCAAATGACTCCAATTTAGGTGTCATTTCATATCCTTCCTCCAAATCCCCTCCCCAAATCCAAATCACTCAATCCAAACACACCCTTAAGTTCGTTTGAATGAATTCATGTTATGATGGATTTCAAATTCCTTGTCATTTATTTTGAGCTCTTTTCTCCACAACTACAATGGATTTCAAATTAATCCATTTTAGAGGCATTTGAAATCCCTCCTCCAAATCCATTCCCTCAAACCCAAATCACTCGATCCAAACACACCCTTAATTTATTCACATATTCATGTACTCAATATGAAATTCAAAGATAAAACTGAATAATCAAAGTGATAGAAAAAGGATCCCTATGAGCAAAGTGGACACCTGGTATTTAAGGCCCACCAAATATCAACATACAATGTCTTATTACAACCCTCAAAATGAACCACAACTCAACTTATAGTTATGATCAAATGGAACCACAACAAACAAAGCCAACTGAAAAAACATCCTAAGATTTTGTAAGAGAATTAGAAAACTGGATTTCATGTCTACTACTAGAAAAAGCACCAAAAACCAAAACAGAAGAAGGTTCAATGATGACCAAATCAAGTCACTCGAAAACACGTTCGAGACCGAGGCTAGGCCCGAGCTACGTCTAAAACAACACTTAGCCAACAAACTCGGGCTCAACCCTCGACAGATCGCGATATGGTTCCAAAACAAACGGGCTCGATCGAAATCGAAGCAGATTGAGTCAGAATACAGCATGCTCAAATCTAACTATGATAAATTAGCAGCCCAGTTTGAGGAACTCAAGAAAGAGAATCAAACTCTACTCAACCAGGTACAACTATTTCTTATTTGAAGCTGTCATAATGATGTGTAGTTAAATTAACTTTAAACATAGGGGTGTGCATCGGTTCGGTTCGGTTAAAATTTCGGTTTTCCAAAATTACAAACCGAAAAAATTCAGTTCGGTTCGGTTTTTAACCGAAATAACCGAATTTCGAAAGAAAAAAAAGGAAAAAAGACATTGTTCGGTTCGGTTTTTCAATTTTTTTGTAATTTCGATTTTCAACCTGCTCTTTAATATATATATATTTTTTATTTTTTATTAATATATAATACTTATTAATTATATATATATACATTAAAATAATAATTAATATATATTATATATTTCTGTTTTCGGTTCGGTTTTTCAATTTTTTTTAATTTCGGTTTTCAACCTACTCTTTTATATATATTTCTTTTATTTTTTATTAATATATAATACTTATTAATTATATATATACACATTAAATTAATAATTAATATATATTATATATTTCTGTTTTCGGTTCGGTTCAGTTCGGTTCGATTAACCACGCCTAAAAACTGAAACCGAACCGAAAACTGAAATTTTGAAAAAAGAGAAACCCGAAACCGAACCGAAAATTCGGTTTCGGTTTGAACCGAATTTCCGGTTTTTGGTTCGGTTCGGTTGATTTTGAACACCCCTAAGCTCGAGCATTTAAAACGGATGATCGAGTTTATAATAGACATCGAAAGGATGTTTGGTTATATTTATCTAAACCATCTTATAGAGTCTGTAATGGGCAGCTTCAGAGACTCAAAAAGATGGCTGAAAAACGAGATGATGGCGAAAACAAGTACAACAATGACACTATATTATCAACTTCACAAAACCAAATATTAGCAAAAGACATCAGTAGCCATGACATATACATGCCTTCAAGCAGTGATTTGGACAGAAAGATTGAGTACCTGGTTGAGGAAACTGATGCT
This sequence comes from Verbascum thapsus, assembly GCA_963669365.1. Taxonomy (NCBI): domain Eukaryota; kingdom Viridiplantae; phylum Streptophyta; class Magnoliopsida; order Lamiales; family Scrophulariaceae; genus Verbascum; species Verbascum thapsus. The sequence continues at coordinate 19,878,558 of OY770105.1, forward strand.
TTGGACATAGCACAGATTGCTGAGGATAACCTGTCTGAGCCTTGTACATTTCTCGATAACACCTGCACCAGTTTACAGTGGTGGGATATCTAGTTTCGGGTTTTTAAATATTTGAGAATTGCAGTTGATGAAGATTTCTGCATAATACTTTTGGGTTTTGTGTGGCTTTAAACCCCATGGCGTTATCGGGACAGCATACAATTTCTTCAGACAACAACACAACATCATCATGAATCGATGTGTAATGATATTTACAAACTACGATTTCTTTTTGTTTCTATAGGCCAATCTCGTGTTGAATCGTAGATATGAAAGGGAAAACGACTACTAGATATAGTCAACTCTAAATTATTTGCTAAACGAATCATTTAAGCTCGATTTCTGCTTAAGAAACCAAACCTGTAATTCAACTAGAGCTCTATTTGATTACTTAAAAAGTGGGGTACTATATGAGTTTGACTCATGATCTATTCATAATAAAACTAATATACAAGCTAACTTGCAAGTATCTAATGACATGTATTAATGTAAACCATAATGCAAGACAGGATGTTGAAAACTAAAATTGATAGAAACTGAAAATAAATAGAAAATACTTTCGATTACTCGAAAGTCCTACAAGAATAAATTCTTGCCCAACAAACCGAAGTTTGCCCCAAGCCTAAACTCGATTCTTTTATTGATTCTTAACTGAATGAATCAAAAACATAAACCCTAATACCTATAAATAATGAAAGACTCCTAATAAAGTAAATAACTCAGATCCTAAACCTACTAGGAAACCTAAACCTAATTAAATAAGGACTCTAAATAATAAAACATAAATAACTAAATCTTCCGAAATCAGTCTTCTAAAATCCGCTACATAACATGGGCACTACATGAATATGAGTTAGAAACTCAAATTCATCACCATTTCTTCCTAAAACTGTAATCTCCTATCATCAGATAAGTCAGAGATCAAAATAACCCTTAAACTTGCTATGTCGATGAAAAACCTCGAATCAGCTCAACAAAATCAACAGACAAGTTATGTTGGAAATCCTATTCCTTAGTTGGATGTAAGTTTGAGCATTTCAAATACGGCATTTAATGGATTTCCATTTTATCGTATCCATGTTCGTAAATTAATTAATTTGATATTCATTAACTTGTACGTAACCAATTTATTCAAGAAAAGAAGCACGGATATATCTAATGTTGCAGTTGGATACGAACACCATCATATAAGAAATTCAAATTCGTAAAAACTAATCAATGGTTTATTAAAAATAATTTTAAGTTACAATGCATTACGGATTGTTACGACTCTTTTCATACTATGTTTCACGTACTGTGGATTTCAAAACACATAATATTGGAACCACTTAAAATTCAAAGCTCCAAATGTTTTTCCACAAATCCAATCCTTCAAATGATTGGATTTTCTCAATAAATGAAATACATATTATTTTTACAAGTAACAAAAGTACTTGTGAGATGTGGAAATAACAGATTTCTGTGATTCCAACATATGGGGAGAAAATAAAATGTAGCAGACCCTATAATTGTAAGCATTTGAAATACAATCATATTACAGTTTTAGGAATGAGCAATCTTTTTTTCAATAATGCGTTTATACCTCAAGATGTTCAAGGCCGTGTGTATTGCCAGCACAATTCACATTTAAAGATCTCGGTTGCTCCAAATGTTCCAAAAAATCCATAACTATAGGATCAGTCCACGGAGCTCCAAATGGAGCTTCACGACCCGCCACCCAACCCAAATGCCCGCCTTTCGGTGTAACTATCAACATACAGTTTGGATTTTTCTGATGGAAAGAAAAAAAAAATTGGATTATATTTTGAAAAATTGTCCATGACTTAAATGAAAGAAAAAGAGAGACGGTTGTATACGTGTATGTCTTCACGAGGAATTCCCCGAGATGGTGCTATTGGATCATTCTCGGCCTGAAAATTAATTCAAAAATTAAGTTCCACATAAAGGAAAAAAGATCAATCCTTGCAAAAAAACCCATCACAATCGTGTGCGATTTTATAGAAATGAAATTATATTGTATATATTTACTGGATAAGGTATTAAGCACAGACTCAAAAACTACCCATGCAGTGATGTATAGTCTCTACAGTGCAAAAAATATAGTATTTTCAAGTACAGTTTCATAAACTAAGGATCTTGCCTGGATGCATAACAGAGGTATGAACACATTCTTTATGGAATCTGAGCTGCTTGAGTTTGAGTAATAATCATCCACTGATTTAAATCCAAACGACACTGAGAGTAATAAGAGTAATAAGCTTTAGATACAAGGTGGTATATCTATAGCTCCATCAATTTACTATCAACACATACAAACCTCGTGTTAGTCCATCATCAAAATCTCTAACGGATTTGGCATTAGCAACCAATGGGATATTAAATTCACCTCCAATATCCTCAAACAGGAGAGCATGCCTGCAAAAACGACACCCATGTCAATTAATATAATGAATATAATATGAGCTTAGTAACTAAGCAAATAATTGATAATTCAATGATTACTTGTTGAATATTTTGCGTAGTGCATTTGCTAGAGCTTTGTCGTAAACTTTGTTGAAGCCTTTACGAAAGTCTTCATCTGCAATCATCAAATTAAACGGATTGCACAATGATACAGCACCAGCAAGAGGGCAAGATTTAGATCCCTGTATCAAGAGAAAATGGATAGAATAAAGATAAAATTCGAAGATACAAAAAACATGCTCAAATCTATACCACTAAACTGTATAATCATTAGCTAAATAAACCATTTCCACTGATTAAGTATCCCTTTTCAGCAAGTTCACAGCCCAAGTTCGGGTTATACGCAGCTGGTTTGTAGATGATTTTTATGTCCGACAAGCCATAGACCAGTGCATCACAAAATTCAAACTATTACAAAACAGAATCATGATGCCTTGTTGATTAGAGCTCCATAAGCAAATTACTTGAGGTTTTGTCTAAGGAAACATATGAACACAATTTTTTTTTGGAATAGTAGCATGTTCAGAAGAAATGAGAAGCGGGCAAAAATAATTCTCTCCCTTCAGTTCTGATATGTACTTCAGTTTCATGACAATATTCCATAGTTTAAATACTAAGGAAAAATCAAAATAAAAGTGCAAAACTCACTAGTTCTGCATCCTCAAAACTATATATCAAATTCTATTCACAAAGTGTAAAGGGTGTGATGTTGAAATGGGTATATTTTGAAATGTATTATTATTGAAATGGGTATATATCAAATTATTAAGTAAGTTGCACTAAATTAAAACAAACAAAGAGTTAGAATTTGAACGAAACAACGAAAGTGGTTCAATCACCTGACCCACATAGCGAACGAGAATATTTGCTCCAAGAGACCATCCAACGGCATACAATTTAGCCCTTGGATAACGGTTACCAACATGTTCCACTACCTCAGAAATATCTCCTAGAAATGAAGCCGAATAGAACTGCAAAACTTAGCAGGTTATGTAAACATGACAAAGTATTTGAAAATCGAAATACGATAAGGGTGTGTTTGGATGGAGTGATTTGGATTTAAGGAAGGGATTTGAAGAAAATATTAATGACTCTGAAATTGAGTAATTTGAAATCCATCATAGTTGTGGAGAAAATAGCTCAAAATGAATGAAATCCATCATAACATGAATTCATCCAAACAAATATAAATGGATTTGTCGATGAATTTGAAATTCATAGTTTTCAAATCTTTCGATCCAAACACACCATAAAGTTAAGAACCTGAGGTGTGGTCACAGGACTATCTCCACAGCCTCTACTATTGAACACGACCACACGCCATCGTTTACTCCTCGCCCGCAATAGCATATGCCTCACATATGTGTCACCACTGCCACCAGTGAGACCTGGCTGCAGCAATACATTGTTAAACACACGTTTACCTCTTATACCATTTCCAACGTGTAATACACAAACAAAGCAAATCATTCTGCAACTGAATTTTCTCTTCTACTCCATGTAGCCTAATTATCTCCCATAGTTAAAGTAAATTAGCATAGAAACACTATAATGAAGCACTTAAAAAGATATACAAGTCTTATTTCCTCTATCCGTATTAGTTCATAATGAATCGTTTAATTAACACAAAATATTCCAAAAGGGATGAATCTCTGTCTCTGAGACAAAAATGTGGTATAAAAGAATAATCACCAAAGGGCTCTATGATAAATTATGATCAAAATTAGTAACTACATAAAGGTCATAACAACACCTACCAAACTATTTGATTAGGGATTTGAGACTTAAAAACTCGTTTAAACTCTGCTCCATGACATGCTAAGCCAAACATTTATGTTCTATAAGTTTTGAAATTTAGTTTTAGTTTAGCTCGATTAGTAAGATAAAAATCTACGTGCAGAAAATCAAGCTACACGAGATCAATTCGTGCAGCTCGGTTTAACTATCAAACTAAGATCAAACACAAATTTTAAAGATCGGTTCACATAAATTTGCACAGCTTATTTAGCTAGTCTTTCGACTCATTTATCGTCCTACCAATGTGAGCCCGTGTGTTTAAAAATATAACAATTAAAAACCCACCAGCAAAATGAGAACAGGAGAATCGGACGGCAACCCGCGGTCGTCACCGGAGACCCAATCGAGGGCGACGGCGCCGCCGTCTCCAGTGCGGAGACACTCACGGCGGAGCCTGACGTCAGGGAGTGATCGGAAGAACGCGGCGAAAATAGTCTCCACGTGGCAATTCCAACTGAAGAAGGGATAAGGAGTGTACGGAAGGTGAAGAGTCTTCAAGGCCGGGAGGAACGTGTCCACGGCTCCGCCAATCACTTCGAGAGAGGAGTGGGGCATTGCGGTAGCGGCGGCGTAGGGGCGGAGAGTGGAAAATTTTGAGGGAAAAATAGTGATGCGGCGGAGATGGGACGGGAGAGGGGTGGCGAAGCCCAATGAGGCTCCTCTCATTGGCCGTCGGTAAGAGTACTGTCTAATAATGTGTGATTGGTAGAAAATGCTTTTGGGCATTATGTCATAAAAACAATTTTATTTTATTTTCCCATTTTTCTCAAAAAAAAAATAGAAAAATATTTTTTTATAATTTGGGTCCACCCAAAACCCGGTAGGCAGTGGGCCCCTCGAGTCGAGCCGTTCTATAGATTACAAGCTCGAGCTCGAAATTGACAATATCATTAGGCACAGCTCGTTTTGCACCTCAAAGGAAATATTCTTAATTCTTATAGCCCAAGCTGATAGGAAAAATCTAAATTATCTTTCTCTAAATCTTAATCAACCTGTATATACACTTATCAGGTATATATTTGTGTTACAAAAATATTGAATATGAATGTTATAGAGGATTTCAGCTAAGATGGACGAGTTTTTTTGCCAGTTACTCGCCTTATTTTAAGTGATGATATATACAAATTTAATCGCATAATATTGTTGTTTCGTTACATATTACAAAGAAAGTATTTGCTCCTCAAAAATATAAATAATACACATAAATAAAAGGATTTAATGTATTTTCTATGATAATATATTTTCTTTTTACTATTTCAACATTAAACAAAAAAGTGACTTATAGATTCTATATTTGATTGCAATATACAACTAGATTAAGCTAAACATATTGTATATTTAGGCCTCATGAGAACCTCAACTTCATGTGACTACGTTTAATTGGCTGTCCGGGGCCAAATTCGTAGGCATGTGGCCTTGTATAGATGAGATATCATTGTCTCCCTTGTCCTTTGCACTTAAAAGACATCTCAAAGACTTAAAACATGATCATTATGTGTAATAATAAGTTCAATAATTTTCATCTATAATTTTTCTTTATGCAGGCAGTTTAAAATTGATTAACACTTACCAATTTAAAGAGAAATTTATCGTGTTAATATAATTGTCTGATTTTACATGAATGACTAATTTAAATGTTTATTTGGTAGTTACTAAGAAATTTATATGTAAATTCGATGATTTATCACTAAAAAATGTTCAAAATAAAAAACTACCTCTTATAATGTGATAAATTTTCATTTGAACTCTTGAATCATGCATTCATGTTAATTTAATTAGTGTGAAGGATTGTTGAAAAATCAACTGAAATTTGACAAAAGGAAAATTAGTTTTCTAAAAATTTTGACTACGGTTCAACTAATTTGAAACTGACACTCAAATATATTATAGAAGCAAGCGTTTGTAACGTCTGATTATTATGAAACAACCGACTGTTACATAACACATTTATATTAAGGACCATAACGCATTTATATCAACATTCAATTCGAATTTTTAATTCTTCATTTGTATTAAGCACCATAATAGATTACTTCCGAATGTTTTTAAATAGTCAAGTTTTGCGGGTTTTAATATTAGAAGTGATCCCAATATAGAATGATGCCATTATAATTTAAGACATTAATTACATTGACTATTATATATTGAGACGTCGACTACATTAACTAGTACCATCTAGACGAGACACTGTATATATCATCAAACTTTTGTCTCGATAGATTCACCTAAATTATTTTTTTGATTCTAAATTTCATTCAAAAAGTGCATAATTAACCATATCTCCTCCATGGGAAAAAAGTAACAAAATCCCCATTATAAATTTTGTCATGACTTAGGAGTAATTGGCACTCTATTATTGACTTTTTAATTGCCATGATTCTTTATAACTACCCCATTGGCATTGGTGAAGTTAGGTGCATATTTCATCATCATATTGACTCACATTTCTCAATTATAAGATTGGGACACTGTGTTTTCTCTTCACATCATATAATCATTTGTTTTGCCAAAGAGCTGTCTTGACTCAATAATCTTGATTTATACCCCACATTTCATAATTGAATTCAACATTATGTTGGAGATTTGGAGGATACTACAATATATATTCTATGTAGTGGCACTAAACTTTAGGGATTAAATATGGAAGTGCTCTTACATTAGTTGTAATAATATTTGTTCAAAGACTATGGAGATCATATATCGTGATAAATACTCGATATATTTTCTAGCTCAATCTCGAGTGAAGTATGGGTTCAATAAATTTTGTATCGCTTTGGGTTCTAGTGATTTCTAAGGTCATTAGAAGTGGAAGTTGTGAGTTAGCTCCATTTGGTATAATTTAAACTTTGCTCAATTATAAATAGATTATATATCGAACTTCAAGTAAACGTCAATCAATAATTCTATCTATACATTGTAAATTATGTTGAGTTTGATCTCAAAAAATTATATTTTTTTATTAATATATATTATTAATTTTATATTTATTTGTACAATATTAAATTTAATCATAATTATATGAAAAATATCATCATTTATACATATATATATATATATGGTATTATAACATATTACAATTATATATAAATATATAAATAAATAAATATTATATTTTATATAGTAATAGAAAATTAATCAAACTCACGAGCTGACGAACAAACTTTTTGAGCTCGAGCTCAGCTCACTTGAAAAACTTGACTCATAAAGGACGAGACATAATTTATGAGCTAAGGTATGCTTATGAGCTCTTAAGGTAATATTTATAAATGTAGGAAGGATGAGACATATATCATTTAAACTCTTTTGATAATTATTATTCTATTAATTTTGTATTTATTAAGAAATAATTTCAATTAGTTTTGAAGCCATTTGATTAGATGATTTATGAAATTAAATAAATCTCCTTTATTAATATTAAAGAGATAAATATAATTTGATTTTAATACTCTTTAATTAGTCAACAAATTCACATGACACAATTTGATTGATTGTTGACTCCTTCACTGCAAAACAAAATTTGATTGTCTACAGAAAGACTTTCAAAATTAAAAATTTATCGACCCGAGTTTGTCGAGTCAAAATATCTCTTTAATCTAAACTCAAATATATAGATATAAATATATAAAAGAAATGGATGATGAACAAAATTATGATTAAGTCTATAAAAAATGTTCAATTTTTTTTTTGGATCAATAAAAATAGGGGCCACATTTATAAATTCAATAATTAGTAGGGCTGCCCAATGGAATATCAAACATCATCAATCTAATCCTCATAATACAAATGGCCACATCAATCAGATTTCCTTTCATTAAAATAATATCAATAATTAATTATCATTTTCACAATATTCGCTTTTTTTCCTTTTCTTTTGATAAAGCAAGATAAAAGTGACGAGGGTTTTCAGTTCGGTTATGGTGCTGAAGAACAGTATCACAATTGATAAATTACGAAGATTTGCGCTACTGACGTTATCCGCGGCTATCTTGTCGTTGATGCTCGAGATCTCTCCCGGCGGTGATGGTCGGAGCAGGATCATCGTCTTCGCGGAGGCAAGCGGCGGTGTTGGAGGTGGAATTTTTCCGTCCAGTTCTAATGTCGGAATAGCCGTCGCCGTTACGGCTATGGCCGGCCTCGCACTCGCTGCCACGCTCGTATACTCATCCCGTAGGTAAAAACCTAAATCAAATCGATCATCAGTTTAATTTTCAATTGAATCATTAGGGTTAGTGATAGGACAGTTAATATATTTGGTTTATATAAGAGTAGTTGATACACAGAGAGAGAGAGAGAGTTATACTTAGATCATGTTGGTACAAAAACAACCATTGATGAGAGCGCTGAGGCGGAGCCAGACTTCGCTAGGATCGAATAAAACGGCGCCGTCTCCTTCATCGCCTTCGTCATCATCTTCGTGGATCCATTTGAGATCGGTTTTGTTAATCGTTGCTTCTTCATCATCATCTTCCTCACCAGTTTCCTCGGATCGGTTAGTTCCTTTTTTCACTCTGTTTCTTTTCTTCCTCAAATCTAGCTTCCTTTGTTTTGGTCAATTTTTTTCCGTGATTCGGCTTTTCTTAACTCTCCTCATATGAAATCCTCAGAAGTCTTATTGTATTCTTGTAGTGTAACCAAAGCCTAAAAGAATTTTCCGGTTCCCTCATAATTGTCCCTCTAGTGTTGGTGTTTTGTAATTTACCATCTTCCGAACTGGTCTGTGGAGTGTGGAGTGTGAAGTGTGGAATAGGAAGATTTTGAGTGAGCAAAGGGGTTACGGAGCGTTGTTCTGTTTAGTAGTTTGTTATCGTTGTTCTGTTTAGTAGTTTGTTATCAGAAAGGATATCAACCAAGAATGCTTTCTGTTAAAAAATATTGTGGTTTCTTTTGGTGGAAAGTTATATGTTGTGTGTCACTTGTTACAGGGGAAGCCTTAAATCTCCATGGTCTAGAAGGAGAAGGAAACATGCTCTTCTGGCCAAACAGTGGAAAAGTTTGTTTGATGTGGATGGGAAACTTTCTGATGGAGGAGTTAAGTTCTTGAAGAAAATTCGGAGTGGGGTATGTTCTTCCTTTAATAGTGATATAAACATGTGTCTGTGAATGTACGATTAGTATAACATTAGTACATTTGTTCAAGAGGTTTTATTTCTGTTTATGCATTTTGTACTCAAACTTTGGTTAATTTTTTTAAAATTTGATGCAGGGTGTTGAACCAAGCATAAGGACAGAGGTTTGGCCATTCCTTCTTGGAATGTAAGCATTCTCATGCTGATACCTGGTCCGGAAACATCCTTTTTGTTTATATGTTTGGCCCCCCCCCCCCCCACAATTCTCTATTTGCATTACCATTGCAAAATACAAATTGGTCTATATCCCCTTGTAGTGGCATTACCATTCCTTCTACATTGCTCTCATATTCTGTATGCTCCATTTCCTACTAATTTTGAGGCCATAATGGTTTTTATAGATGTCCTTATCACTAAAGATGGAGTGCTTCAAACACCTGCTTATTATACCTTATCTGTTAATACCATTACTATTTCTTCTTTAAGTTTGAGCACACCTTATCACATCACTCTCTTGGCTTTAGTTGTTAGTGTGGTTTAATTACTCTTTCAATCTGCTCATTTCTGGAGTGTGATTTGTATTTCGCTGCAATTTGTTCATTCATGGAAAGGTAGCAAACAGTTAACTTAAACATCTGGAAGATGTTATTTTTCATGGTCGCCAATTCCTCGTGGGCAGTGAAATTCTGCTTATGCCTGTGAATAAAGTTTCTTCCGAGTCAATGACATCAGTATTTCTGAACTCAAAAGTCCTAAATGACTTTAATATTAACTTGGCATAATTTATTCTCTTATTAATAATTATCATGTGGTAGCCTACTTATGTTTTCTTTTCCCCGTGTTCTTCAAATTAGATGAACATGGCTATGATCTTTTCTTCACTGAATGTTTTACTTTTTGCAGGTATGACGTGAACAGTCCAAAAAAAGAGCGAGATACTATTAGAGCTCGAAAGAGGTATATTTATCTTCTCAAGTGTTCTAATTTTAATTTGAAATGAAAGGGAAAAAAAACACAAACCCCCAAAATCTCGACACACTATTTATTGTAATTCATCCATACTCTTACTTGCTTACCTTGATTCTTCCAAGAATAACTGTATCGCAATCAGTTCTCTCCCTGTAGATGATTTAACAAGGTTTGCTCGCATTATCTTAAATTTTTCTAAAACCAAATTACCGGAGTTAAGTTCTTGAGGCTCGAAAAGTGTTCATTTTAAAGCCTGGTATATCTAAAGAATTGAGATTCACTTGGACTTTCTTCACTTTATATCTATCAATATCTTTAGACACCTGCATGAAGTTGGTTAGTCTTTTTCAAGAATTTTTTGGACATCTATATAACTGGTTAGGCTTCTCCACGAACACACTATTTGTGGATAAACATATGCACATGTTCTGCCAACTAGCATGAGTACCTTGTATCTCACTTGGAACCAAGAGTTTCTCGGTCAAATTTGTTTGTGCTCCTAAAGGGGTTTTGCCACATTTCTTTCTTCTCTAATACAAGCCTGCGAACTCGGATAATATTTGAATACGAGCAGTAATAGATCCCTTGGATGAGATAAATGCATCTGATTTAGGTTTTCTCCCCGGCCTCATCTGGATTTCTGGTTTAATCTTATTCACCACTTGCTTGTTCAGTTAGCTTAATTGTTCACAGATTCATTTCTTGTTGTCACAGAAAAGAATATTTGGAATTACGGAGACAATGTCGTCAAATTTCAAAACGTGACGACAGGAGCTCTAAGTTGAAGGAGATATCTAGAAATAATAGCAACGAAGATGGCGATATCTGTCAAGTTCTAGAATCTCCAAGCGTTGATGAAGTTGTTAGCCGTTCTTCTGTTTCAATGGAGGTTTGTAAAAATGAACAAGAAGAAGGTGATGGTGTAATTACCGATGGAAATGTTTCTGAATCTGAAAGCGACTCATCTGATTCTGTTTCCTCTGAGGACACTGAGGACACAAAGCCTCTTCTTGGCTCAAACGAACCAGAAGACAATTATGTACACGAGCCTGTGGATTCCACTCCTGAAAAATCAGAAACTAAACCCGCATCTTACAAAGCTGAGGATTTTGCCACATGGCAGCGGATCATTCGCCTTGACGCCATTCGGGCTAATGCTGAATGGGTCATTTATTCTCCATCTCAAGCTGCGGTATCAGAAACAAAAGCGCAACAACTAGCCGCGAGCGTTGGACTGAAGGACTATGATCATCTCGAGCCATGCAGAATTTACCATGCGGCTCGTCTAGTGGCTATTCTTGAAGCTTATGCTATATATGATTCTGAAATTGGCTATTGCCAGGGTATGAGCGATTTACTATCTCCAATCATTTCAGTTATAGAGGATGACCATGTTGCTTTCTGGTGTTTCGTGGGGTTCATGCGCAAAGCTCGACATAACTTCCGTCTCGATGAGGTTGGAATCAGGAGACAGTTAAACACTGTATCTAAAATCATAAAGTCGAAAGATTCACATCTATACAAGCACTTGGAGAAGCTTGAAGCAGAAGATTGTTTCTTTGTTTACAGAATGGTGGTAGTTTTGTTCAGAAGGGAGTTGACTTTTGAGCAAACACTTTGCCTGTGGGAAGTAATGTGGGCAGATCAAGCAGCAATTAGGGCTGGAATTGCTAAGTCTGATTGGGGTAGATTGAGGCTAAGGGCCCCACCAACAGATGATCTACTTCTTTATGCAATAGCTGCTTGTGTACTGCAAAAGAGGAAATTGATTATTGAGAAGTATAACAGTATGGATGAGATTATGAAGGAGTGCAATAGTATGGCTGGTCATTTGGATGTATGGAAACTTTTAGACGATGCTCATGATTTGGTAGTCACCCTCCATGACAAAATTTAGGGACCAAAATGATGTTCATTTCGTTCTTTTTAGCCTTGGTGGTCGTTTTTGCGTCTTGTTTTCACATAAGTGTGTGAAACCTTCTATTTTATTCTTTGATTCACAAAACAAAAAATTGATAGGCGAATTGTGTTTTCGGGTATTTAAGTCTTCGATCTGTGTTGCCCGCACTCATGACACACTTGAGTGAAGTGGCAATTTGCTAACAAAGTTGTTTTGAGCATACTCAAGGTGTCTTTGTTTTCCTGAGTTTCGAGTTTATTCTATGTATAGTTGTCAAAGACAAGATTCAGTTTAACATGTGGTTGTTATTTTCACAGGACGAAGACAGTATGGAGAGAGTGATAATGATGGGTAAATTTTTAGGTACATACATATATCTTGAATACAAATAATTAGTTTGGTCAAAGAACAAGCCTGAACCTGATGAGAAGGGGTAGGATGACAATTTTGTTATGTCATTGATCCATCTACTGAAAAAGAAATTCAATTGGAAAGTGATAGAATTTGGCATTTGTTTTTTCATCAGTAAATGAACTTGCATGCAACAAATATTTGTTATATTTCCATGTGTGCCTACTAGCTAGCATAAGAACATATAGAGCCTCTGGTGCGATGAGTTGTGGTGCTTGTTGGTCTCTTTGGCGATGTTACTATCATCGTGATTTTGCTGAGCTTGTACGATAGCTCACATATCTGCCCTTGTCTCTTAGTGATCTAACCAAAACTCGTGCCAAATACTTTAAAGTGAACGAAGACCAAACCGAATTATGGTGTATTTGTATGTCCTTCATATGTATATCGTCATTAAATAGGAATACAAAATGTACACAAAAACAAATCGTTACTTAAATTATTGGTTTTGGATCTGATACGAGCCCATAATATTAGCTTATAGTCCACCTCCAAAAAGATTAGACATGTGGGGATGGGCATTAAGTCAAGCTAGCTCGTGAGTTTACCCAATCAGAGCTCCAATCAAAACTCACTATTTTAAATTTCGAGTCAAATTATATATGCATTCAAATCTCATATTAAACAATACATAGATACGTGCTATTTTAGTTTGTACATTTCAATTCATATTAAACAATACATAAACATGTGCTATTTTTTCCTTATCAATCTTAGACTAGAACCCGACTTCTGGTGAAAATCGAGCTTTAACTCAATTTTTAACTCTCGAGCTCGAACCAATCAATTCAGTTAAATTTTAACTCAATTTTGCTCGGGGTTAAAATCTAACCTCGATTAGCAATAGAAAGAAGTGAAATTACTAATCAGTTGGGTCCAAACAAATCTCAGCACGAACTTGGAGTTGGTCGCACTGCAGGGAAAAATACATAGATTAGATCTCTCTGTTCCCTCCCTCTCACACTTTCCAACATGGCTTCAAATCCCGAACAATCCGAATCACAAAACGGTGCACCCGAGGCGGAAAGCGCAGCCGTAGCTGCATCGCCGGCCGCCGATCCAGATCCGCAGCTCCCCGATCCCAACGTCACCAATGCACAACCACCTGATGCAGAACAATTGAACGAAGTGGAAACTGTCACTGCGGAGGTATCGAGTTCTGCGCCGGAACAAGAAGAAATTTCTACCGAATCGAGTGGTGCGGGGCAGACGAATGGAGATGCGGAGAGCGATTCGAAACCGGAAGGCAGTCGGACGTTTACGATGCGAGAATTGCTGAATGAATTGAAGAGTGGTGATGGAAATGACAATGAAGGGAGAGAGGTTGATACTCCACTTAGGTCAGTGAATTCTAGGATCAGCTTTTTTTAATAGCTTGGAATCGATTACTTTGAGATCTATCAGGAGGGGTGACTGGATGTTAGATGTCTGTATGTGATTATAATAGAAGTTTATTTTAGTTAATACTGTAACGATGATAAATGTGATGAAGAACTGCTTTGGAGTTGCTTAGATATTGTGGAACTAGAGTTATTAGGAATTGATTAAATGAGTTGTTTGGTGTTGAAGTGATTAAATTAGGGAACTTTGGGAGCTATAGAAATCATGGACCTTGAGAGCATAAATTAGGCTTTGAAACTGGATGTCAAAAGCCCTACATAGTCGTTAAAACATGTTAAATCCATTTTTGTTGTAACTAAAAAATTATCGTTGGAGTTTGAGGACCTATGTGGTATAATCACACAACATAGAGAGCAATCCAAAGCTGAGATATGATTGAATTTCTGTACATGGTAGATTGGTAAGTTGAAGAATGGGTTGTCTAATGAGGAATCTTAACTATGGCAACTAGAATTGAATTGTAGGGAATAGTTAACTGACATTTTGTTATTTAAACTGTATGGATCAGTGTGATACTAATCATTTGCAGGAATTATTTTTGGAAGCTTGAGAAGCAATGATCGTTATGTTGCATAATCTGAAACTCAAAATTTAAAAAGTTATGTACTTTTAATGGTCAACTATCAACAGTTCCAGGAGAATAGTAGAGTTCAAAGTTTTCAGCTTATTAGTAATGTAAATAACTTAAAAGAGTTTCAAATATGATTTGTTTAGCTGCATATGAGTTTATAAAGATGTTAGTTTGAAGGCTTTGCATATTATTTTCGTTTGTCAGTCAAGAAATGGAAAAACATTATGATGGTACTCGCTGCAATATTGTCACATTATACTATGTCCATTATTTGTGAATTTTACCAAGATAAATTACACACCAATTTAGTTGGTACTCAAGGATGAAACCTTAAAATGCTCTTCACTTTATAATACTAGATGTTACCCTAAAAAAATGCTTTATCCACTGGAGTAAATGCTGCTACTAGTTCCTATGTACGTTTTCCCCTTCCTCATGCTTTCAGTGCCCATTTGTGTATTCTTGTTGTTTTTATCAGTTTTCATGGGATCTATGAATTTTATTTGTTTGTCAAAGACCAAGCTCCATTTCTACATGGATTACTGCATCTTAATTTAAGTTTTCATGCTTATTGAGTTCAGGAATATAAAATGCATAAAGAATTAGTTTGTTTCTTTATCTGCAAGAGATAGTTCCATTTAGATGTTTGTAACAGGCATGATGAAGTTTGTACCTCTTTAATGTGACAAAATTTTCTGATTATCTTTTATATGAACTTTTAAAATTTGATATAGCCAAGCAGAATCAGAACAGCAAATCGAACAGAATAATGCTGCTATGGAGTTGATCAATAGTGTCACGGGTATTGATGAGGAAGGTAGATCTCGTCAGAAGATTCTTACGTTTGCTGCCAGGAGGTAGTCATCTTATCTTTAGTGCCAAATTATATAATGAAACTGCTAGACAAGTCCATTCATTTTCTTTCTCCTTTATAGCGTCGGATGATCACTTCTCATGACGCGATCATCTGAGTTCAGTTTCCAACCGAACTGGATTATCAATATTGAAACAGACAGTCTCTCTTTATATTGGGGTCAAGCCCTCCTCCCTTCCCTTCTCTAACTCTAATTCTTAATTTTACAAAGCAATGAATTCCTCCTCTTGGTATACATTACAATATCATATAAAAAAGAGTAAAAATATATGTAATTTCTGACGCTTGTAAATCAATATAGTCATTTGTCAATTGCAGCAAACTCCTTTCATTTTCTTTATTTGCTTATATTACTTGATGTTATTTTATCCATCTATGTGGATTGGTGCTCACTTGCTCATGCAACATAAACTTAGACTTTAGAGATGTGTTGTTATTCATGATTTTTTGTGCAAGAGGAGATTTATCAGGATGCGTTTGATATGGCATTTACCATTATTGTCTAGCATTGTTCCCTTGCGAACACTTACCTAGACTGAGTTTAAAAAAGTTGATTTGCATCTACTGGCATTGATTTGCAGATATGCTACTGCAATAGCGAGAAATCCTGAGGATTATGATGCACTATACAATTGGGCACTGGTTCTTCAGGTTTGAATGTGCAATTTAAAAATAGAATACCAAGAAAACATGTCTTTTTAATAGTTTGTTTCCTACTGTTTTGATTTTTACTTGACCTTAAGATACCTTTATTATATAAAACGATGACCACGAGCTGTTCCGTGGATGAAAAACTTTTTTGGATACTATTAACAATTATGGTTAAAAGTGACCGTACTTGGCATGGCCCTATGGACCCTTAAATATGTAATGAATTTCACTTATAATTATTTTAGTGGACCAGCATGCCTTTCCTTCAGCCAAACACAGTCAATGCTTGAAGTTGCATCCTTATAGAAGCATCAAGGTTCCAAAAGTTTAGTGTCTGCATGCAGGAAAGTGCTGATAACGTAGGTCCAGAATCCAGTTCACCTTCCAAGGATGCTTTGCTTGAAGAGGCGTGTAGAAAGTATGAGGAGGCTACCCATTTTTGCCCTACTCTTAATGATGTATGTATCAATACTATGTTACTTGTTTTGGTTTTCTTTTCAATTTTTGACGTGCTTATGGCTATTTAAAGTCAAATAAAAAAGGAATATCATGCAGGTTTTTTTGGTTCCCTAGAATAATCAAAAGCCCGACTGTGGAACAATATGGTCCTGTAAATATGTACAGTACTTTGACTGCCCCAATGCAATAGTGTACTTTGAATGCTTTGCTGCCATGTTCATCTTTTCAACATGAGCTATATTAATAGTTTATTGAAAAAATAAGGACACCAGTATATTATCTTGCTGATAATTAATAGTTAGATAGAAAGCCTTGAAACGTCAATTGACAGCTTGGTCTAGATAATTAATCTGGGTTTCTTGATATAGTGTTTTAGATAGGATACCTGTGGAGATCAGTAGACATGTTTTATCCTTGCTTTGACCTATATTTATTTAGTTCTTAGTGAAACAGGTGTTACGTTAAATGAAAATCTCTGTGATTTATCGCGGTATATGCAGGCTTACTATAATTGGGCTATAGCAATCTCAGATCGGGCAAAAATGCGTGGTCGTACGAAGGAAGCTGAGGAACTTTGGAAACAGGTTGCCGGTTTTAAACCTTTTCTTCTATGATGTTTATTTTTTTTCATTGTTTGACTAAAAATCCCTTGTGCTCCTTACATTCGTTTGTAGAAATGCTGCTTCTGTTGTTTATTTAATGACATTATTTGTTTTGGTTAAAAAGTGTTAAAGGTACACAGTTTTGTCATCCCATTAGATGGAAAACCTTTTTTAGCATTGGATAAGTCTATATCATTAGGTAAACAAAACAAAAGATATAATCAAGTGAGCAAAAAAATAGTTGTGATCCATTCTGTTATTAGTTGTGTCCACATTAGTGTGTTTTTAATTGATTTGATCCAAGTAATCAGTATTTTCTAAAGCGTTGTGCTCATACATACATCTGTGAATATTATTTCACTGTACTGATTGGAAGCCTATAATTCATAGATGTCATGCATAGTTTATGGTTAACAGTGTTCATCCTCTTTTTTTGAATCTATGTTTTAAGTGAAGAGATAGAAATATGTATTCAATTTAAATTGGAAGTTATACATTAAATTAAATGTAATTTAGGTCAAAGTTAAAGTATCAAAATAAGTTTTATTTATAATGAAAAATAGCCTCTTATTGATATGGTTTATGTGATGGTAAATCTAGTACATTGTGTCAAGATGAGAACCAATCTAACAACACATGCTCCTGGACCAAATAAGTGGGTTTGTAACTTGACTTTATTCATGCAAGCTCTTCTTTTCTTTTTTCTGCATCCTCATGTACATTGTATAACATTTGTTATCCAGTTAGGTATCTTATCACAATTTCTTTACCTTTTAATTTTCAGGCAACAAAGAATTATGAAAAGGCAGTTCAACTCAATTGGAACAGTCCTCAGGTAATATTAATAATCTAAAGGATAACCCCTTGTATCACATTTTTGGATCACCTGATGAACTTTGGTTATAAAATGGCATTTACTAACCAAACCCCAGAGCATTGTGTCTGTAGCATAATAAATCTTTTTGTGCTCATGAACCGTTTTCTCCAATTTATTCTGATATCTTCACACATTTTCATTGTTTTTATCGAAACAAATTTACAGGCACTTAACAACTGGGGACTCGCGCTGCAGGTACTTTCCATAGTATTCCATCTGAGCTAACAACTTCTTTCCTTTTTGGTTAATGCTGTCATCAATTATAACTGGAGTTTTCACTTGTGCCTGAAGACTTATTTTCTTCCTTTTGTGTACAAAACTCATGTTTCAGGAACTCAGTGCAATTGTTCCAGCCCGTGAGAAACAGACAATAGTGAAAACTGCCATCAGTAAGGTATGTGATCATTTTGTATTGGTGGATGCTTGAACGTTTAAAATGAACATTTACCTTGGAGTGAATTCTTTTCCATATGATGATCTAATAGCATTGTTGTCTATTCACAGTTTCGTGCGGCAATACAATTGCAGTTTGATTTTCATAGGGCTATTTACAACCTCGGAACGGTTCTGGTTAGTTCAACACTTGATGACTCTTCAATAATTGGGTGTCATATACTATCATTTTCAGTAAAAGAAGATTATTATGTCAGTGTGATGCATATTGATTTTATTCGAGCCAAATTTGCAGTATGGATTAGCAGAAGACATATCAAGAACTGGAGGACACGTGAATTCAAAGGAGGTCTCTCCTGATGAGTTATACAGCCAATCTGCTATCTACATTGCGGCTGCACATTCACTGAAGCCTAATTACTCTGTATGCGCATTACTTTTGAGCCAAGATATTTATTTTTCCTTTCACATCTTACTCATATTTACTGTTGTTACATAATAGTTTCTAGAATGTTGTGTCCTAGATCATAAGCTAGGCTCCCTACCATGTAACAACTGTTGAAGCTCCCTTGCTCTGTTTTGTTTTTGTTTTTTCCTTTTCCTGCCAATCTGTTCCTGGCCATTTTTTGTTGCAGTTTTTTCGTAGCCTAAATCTGTTTGTTTTTGCTATTATACAGGTTTACACTAGTGCTCTAAAGCTTGTTCGCTCTATGGTGAGTATGTAATTTCTTCAATATTTGAACTTTGGTCCAGCACTCAAACCCTGAAATTAAATGGAGATTTCCTCAGTACTTGTTTGATATTTTGGTGTGACAACCCTCCTCCCCCCCCCCCCCCTCCACACACCCACCCACTCATGAAAGATATCTAAATACTCCAGTCCATCCACCAATTAATTTGATTTACATATATCCTGTTACGAAAATATACGCCTATGTTTGCTCTAAAGTATTGGTTTCAGTAAAAAAAATTCAACTGGATCTCCTGCATTTCTTGTATTGCACTGAAATTATTACTCGCCTTTGTTCTTTCTCTTCACTCGCCTTTCTTCTTTCTCTTCACTCACCTTTAATAATGTATGTGACAGAAAGTTGGAAGAATGAATATTATTTGACTTTTCCTAATTTTTATCAAAAAGTCGACCTCAAACTATTAGATGGAGTAGTATTTTGGTTTTCATGCTGTTTTCGTTTTCCCCAGTTGCACTTTTATCCTTTTCAATTTGCAATTTCATTCTCCTCGCTAATAGACTGGTCTAATCAATAGTAAATATTTACCAAGTTTTTCATGAAACCAACCCCCACAGGTTTGGGATTTTAGCCTGCAACATAAGTGAAACTGCATAAGCCTTCACTATTGATTTTATCTTCTTGAAGCAAGTGAGCATTAAGTATATCTTTCTCAAATAATAGCCCTGAAAAGACTTGTATATTTTCAGCTGCCTCTACCATATCTAAAGGTTGGATATCTGACAGCACCACCTGTGGGAAATCCAGTTGCGCCTCACAGTGACTGGAAACGTTCTCTTTTTGTACTAAATCATGAAGGGCTCCAACAGGTAGGAGTAGATACTTTTTTATATTTTATTAGAAGGGGATATCCACTTTTGATTTATTCTGCATCATATTAAATAATTTAGGGGTGGCAAATGGGGGGGTTGGGTTTGGGTTGGTTCCAATGGTTCGGTTCTCAAATGGGTTGGGTTTTTAAATGGTTTTGAGGTGGAACCAACTCAACCCAAAAGGGAAGCAAAGCCAACCCAAAAGGGAATTAAGCCCAACCCGACTCAATACCTTACATTTTGTTCTTTATAATTTAGAATATTGGCAAGCGATTTGGGCCTAAATTAAAATTAGTTGGACCCAACTTGGAACCAATTTAAGAACCGATTAGGAACCAAATAAAATTTCTTAGGAACCAACCCAACCCAAACTAGTTTAATTGGGTCGGAACCGTGGTTTCGGATCCATTTTGCCACCCCTATTAAATATGCAAGTGTCAGGTTCTCTCTTTAAATTCTAGTAATTTTGGAAATGCTCAAAAGTTAAGAGAATATAATGGGTCCTTACAATTCACACTTAATTTCCACAAAATTTTTGTTCCAATTTCTAGTGGTCTTCTATCCTGGAAGTACATTTAAATTTAGTAATCCCTAACCCCTGACATGATTGCTGACATTTAAGAGATTCCTAAACCGCATGCCCAGTTTTCTCTTTATTTTACAACATTATGTTAATCACACGGGATCCTGTTTTTTTGCTACTTCCTGAAATGAAATGTAAAAGCATTTTCCCTGCAGCTTAACAATACCGAGCAAAGACATTTGTCGCAGAGCCTTTCATCAAAATCAGCCGATGTGCCGATCAATAAATCTTCCATACACGTTGATATCCCAGATATTGTTTCTGTATCAGCTTGTGCTGATCTTACATTGCCACCTGGCGCAGGCATGTGCATCGACACAACTCATGGCCCAATTTACTTGGTAGAATCTATATGCTTTTTAGGGACTATATTGTGTCCTTTTTTACATTTAATTAGGTTTTCGGTTTCTTTTTCTGAATCTGTAGCATCTAATTTTTCCTTAAAAACTTGACTTGTTTTATATGCAGATTGCCGAGTCATGGGAATTTTTGGATGGATGGCTAGATGCTATTCGACTCGTTTATACCATTTTTGCACGGGGTAAGAGCGATGTTTTGGCTGGTATAATAACTGCATAATCATAGCTGTAAATTATGTGTCGAAATTGAATATTTTGAAGCCTTGTAGTTTATGAACCATTGAGGGTTTGTCGTTTGTGTTGGCTTGTATATTAGTTTACTATTGCAGTATTGCTATAGAATGAAGTTTTACAGAGATTTCTTCGAACGCCATTTTTCACGACAAATACTCGTCTGTTCAGCTAATGCTCGAAAGCGCGTATGATCAATTTCTTTTGTACTTTTGCGTTCTTTTTTGTGAGAGATTTAAAGCACTTGGAATACTTAATTCAAATTAGTGTCTCATTTTGTATTCGTATAATAGATGTATGCCGTGTGTATATGATCCATGCGAAGCGTATACGATATGCTTGGCATGAATATATATGAAATGAAATAAAATACGAGATGAATATATGTTGACTGCTTTATTATTAGCTGCAACTTGCTTTTATGTTGCTTTCAGTTGTTTATTCCGACTTGACTAGAAATTTAGATGTTTATATAATAGAATTAGTAATCCTTTTCAGATTGAGTAAACCTGAAAATTGGGTCAATGCACTATTTTTTTCCCTACAATTTCCTTTTTTTCTCACTTGTGTTTTTAGTATTTTAAAGGGTTTATGTTATTTCTTTAAAATCATGGGAATAAATCTGAATTTTATGGAATTTTTTTAAAAGCATAATAGTTTGTAGTGCATTTCCATTTAGATTTCAGAATTATGACAATTAACATTGATTGTTATATAGTTCAACGAAAATGCACGAGTGCATTCGCATTCGTGATTTAGGCTATCGTGTGGAGGTGTATATGCAATTTATCCTAAATAATATAAAGGTGTATTTGGATTGAAAGATTTGAAATATATGGATTTGAAATTCGTCAATAAATTCATGAAGTTCGTTTGGATGTATCTAAGTTATAATGGATTTCAAATCACTCGACACTCACTTTGAGCTATTTTCTCCATAACTATGATAGATTTCAAATGATTTTATTTTAGGTGTTATTTCAAATCTTTCCTCCAAATTTCCTCTCCAGATCTAAATCAGTCAATACAAACACACCCTAAATATAATACTAGTTAAACATTAAAAATCACAAAATCATATTTTTCCTTTTCAAAGAGATTAATGTTATACACCCTAGCTATTAAATGTTAAATTAGACTTGAATTAGATATTTGTATATGAGCCTTGGCTGTTTTAATTTCTATAAATTGTGTTTTTTAAACCGACAACTTTTGTGCTTATGATATAATCTAGATACAAATGAGCTAATTTAGGCAAATATAATTGTGAGCTACTTGCAAGATTCAAATACCTAAAGAATATATTAATATGAGACAAAGCATTATTAGTAAGAAAATTTTCTCCTAATTTAGACCTATTAATACCAAAAAAAGGTGGAATTATTCTTTGATTAATCAATAGCACGTGGCGTAGGGCCCATATGTCCTTATCATTTGTTATCCAGGTGGCATCATCCTAGACAGCAATTGGCTATTAATTATATCAGTAAAAAAAATATATATGTCATGTCGAGTAAAACCTAATCGATATAGTATATATTTATTTTGAGAGGTGATATTTAATAAATCGACCTATTAAAATTTGTGTGTCATAATATTTTATAGAATAGATACATTATGGTTTATAATCTCAATTGGAAAATATTAGTGACAAAATATTTATAGGCAAAATGCTTGGTAGATAAGACTTTACATTGCCTATATCAATATTTTTCGAAATCCACATGTTAATCATCATCAAAATAGGAAAAAAATAGCAAAAAGCATCTCAAAATGGTTCTTGAATTTGTTTTTTTATTTTAATACTTTAGTTCAAATATTATGATTGGTCCTAATAAATTTACAACCTTTTATATTTTACCTTATTCATTATTCACAAACTCGTTTCTCTTTAAAATATTAAGTCCAATTAAAAAAAAATTCGCCCTTGAAATTTTTCTCATCTAATCTAAAATTAAATTATTTAAAATTTTCTTTAGATATATTAATTCACATAGAGCTCAACAAATAAATTCAACTTCTCTAAACACTACAAATAGTCATGGGATATCCTCTATTTAATTTATTGTCGCAAATAGAATAGATAGTACAAAATGTCATGTAATAAGAATAATAATAGAAGAATATGTTGAGAATATATTTTAAATAAGGGGAATATATATTTGTGCGGATTATTTGTAGTTACACAATGAGATAAGAATTATAAAATAATGAAAGCATCAATATATTTTGTTGATCAATTAATGTGTGAAAGCATCTCATGCAAATGATATATGCTAAGAATATTAATTGTTATTTGTTAAGTAAATAAACATGGTTGTTTTATATTTTTATTATAATACATTTTATTTGTATTTATTAATAATCTAACTGTTTAAATTTAACATCACCGTTACATGAAGCATTTTACTAAAATGTGATAGTATAAAATCACGAATAAGAGATATCGTTGGTTACTCCAAATCAAAATATATGCCCTGTTATATAAATACACAAAAAATACCTTACAATTATAAGAAAAAAATTAATCATTACATTTTTCCTCAAAAGTTTGCAACAAATTCCTCCAAAATGAAATTGGCATATCCTATTAATTAAGTCATTGCATCAAAATATTTATTTGATATTATGTTTAGCCATTTAGGTACAAAGTAGTCAATGGCCTCCCAACGTACAACACCCAAATGCATAGTTGCTGGAAAAGTACAAACACATATGTTTAAATATAACAAGGTCCTTATTAAATGTCTTCTCATTGCAATCAATGGATCATAATTTCTATAAATCAAATAAAATACCAAAATCAAGCAACTCGATATTTTATCTGAATTGGTTGGTTCGTTAAAAACTCATTTAATTTTGATTCAATTAACATATCAACTCAATTTCGAATATTTTTTTTTTTCAAGCTCGAGCTTTGATTAGAAAAATGATAATAAAAACGTATAAAAAAAGTCAAACTAATTGATTTGTGTTTGATTAAAATACATTTAAGTTCGTTCAGTTCAATTAATAATCAAACAAACTCAAATACATATATTTTTTTTATCTTAATTGTAATTCAATATAATTTGAAAAATAACTCATTCAACTTGACTTAGACAAGCCAATTATACATCTATATGAAAAAAAAAACACAATCTTGAAAAATATCACTATAATTGGAAGCATTGAATTGTGAGAGAGAAGTTAGAAAACTTCAACAGACTTCAACACAGTCCATATTTGTAGACTCTCTCACTGGAATAATCACAAATAATTGAATACACAAGGAAATTAATAATCATTTTTACGGTAGATTTGATATATATTTGAAGATTGAAGTTTGTGGCATTCAGATTGATGAAACTTTCTTCATCACCAGCTGTGTGAAGAAAATGGGGAAGAATTACACGGCGAATCACAATGATTACAAGCTCCTGGAGGAGGTGGGACATGGCGCGAGCGCAACTGTTTACAGAGCGATCTACTTGCCTTCCAATGAAGTGGTGGCTGTCAAGTGTTTGGATCTCGATCGGTGCAATAGCAATCTGGTTTGTTTCTTCGCTTCAATTTTATGTTTTTATGATGTTGTTACTGTGTGTATGTGTTGTTGAGTTGTTGGAATGTTGATGTTTGAATTAAACATGTTATTGAGTTGAAGTTTGGAGGTTTGTGATTGAGTTGATTTATGATCTAGCTAGATTGTGCGTTTTTGAATTGGTTTGACTTTAATGTGTGAGGTTTTGACTTCGTTTGTGTGATTTGAGATGAAGATTAGTGGAACTTGATTATGTGGATTTGGATGGTGGATAGAGGGTGAAGTTTCAAAATTTGAAGTGTTGGTATTGGTTTTGAGGTGATGATAGTTAGACAATGTTGAATTTCTTTTTCTTTTTTCTATGATTGTAGGCTGTTTCAGTTTCTGTAATTCATTTGTGGGTATGAGGTTTGAATCACATTTAACTTTTGATACTGAACATAGTTTTGGTGAGGCCGTTTCGTATACAACTTTTGGATTAGTTGTATCAGAGAGGCACTTGCGAGATTTTGTTTGTTTCAGACCAAATAGATAGCCTTTCTGTCCTAAAAATTCGTTTTTTTAAAAAGAATCAGAGCCCTAATTGGTTCATTTGATTTAAGGTAAGTTTCATAGCAATTACGAACAATTGTAGAATTGAATATTAGCTAGTTTGAGTTTAATTATCCAGATAAATCAAGATGAAGGTGAAATGAAAATCCGGACAAGATTCCCTCACAATCACATTAGATAGGAAGAGTGGGATCAAGGAGGTTATGAATAGTTAAAATATGATTATCTCTTACATAAGATCGTAAATGCATTTACATGAAATCTAAGACAAATTTCCTAGTGAGTAGTAGCTAATTTATACCCAAGAGCAAATTAGTTGCATGCTATGAATTTCTGTTGATCAGACCTTAACGAATCTGTAGTTGGGAATCCCATAGCAAACTTCCTCCAGTGACATCTGTAGTTGGTTCTCAACCAGAGACTTATGACATAGTGTTATGTGTGATCTCAATGTGAACCTACAACATAAATATAAGAAAGGACTTTGGAGTTACATACGTACAGTACACTGTTATTGATTAAAGACGAGATCATTTGAACCAGTGGGAACATGTTTTGCGAGCCTGATTGCTATATTAATTATTAGTAATGAAGTATGTAAATATTTTGCTGGTGATTTGCCACTCGTCCTGTGATGTAAACTCAGTAGTTATGTGAAATTGATCTTAAAGTATCTTTTAGTCTTAATGTACATGATAGTCATTATATTTGTTTTATCAATTAGTTTTCCCGTGGTTTGAGGTTTATTGCATTTTCGGTTTATCCTTAATTCATATCTTGTCTTACAATCCATATCAATGATATTTGCATGTCAAGTACTTTTACACTACCAATGATGCAGTACAACAATGAATTGCAAAGTATGCAGCTTCCGCCAGATTATATTGCTTGGAGTATTAAAATTTATTTCATTGTGGGTAACTTGTTTCTAAAAACAAAAGTACGGGAAACCGGTTGGTTCACAGTGGTTTTCTTTCACTTCAGGAATATTGATGTTGTATTACCTGGTGATTTCATAATTGAATGCTACTTTGCCCAACTCCCCTTTAGTTATTGAACACTTGACCTGAAAAAATGGATTCTTATGCTTCAGATTATGCAGTAATCGAGTAGCATATTCAATACTATTGGTATATTTTTCTATAAAACAAGTGGATGTGGCGGGTCTGGGTTTTAATGTGAAGAGATGTACCCTTTTTTTGCAGGATGACATTCGGAGGGAAGCTCAAACAATGAGCTTAATTGACCATCCTAATGTCATAAAAGCGATTTGTTCTTTTGTTGTTGACCACAACCTTTGGGTGGTAATGCCTTATATGGATGAGGGTTCTTGCCTTCATCTCATGAAGATAGCATATCCAGAAGGATTCGAAGAATCTGCCATTGGTTCTATCTTAAAAGAAACTCTCAAGGCTTTGGTGTACCTTCATCATCATGGTCATATACATCGTGACGTGAAGGCAATAATTTATTATTTGACATATCTTTGGACCGTCTAAACTAGGGGTGGCAAAATGGATCCGGAACCACGGTTCCAACGGTTCCAACCCAATTTGGGTTGAATTGGTACCTAAGAGAATTTGATTTGGTTCCAACTTGGTTCCAAGTTGAGTCCAACTAAATTTCAAGTTAGGCCCAAATCGTTTGCCAATAATCTAAATTATAATGAACAAAATGTAAGGTATTGAGTCAGGTTGGGCTTGGTTCCCTTTTGGATTGATTTTGGTTCGATTTTGGGTTGAATTGGTTCCACCTTAAAACTATTTAAGAACTAAACTCATTTAACAACCAACCCATTGGAACCGACCCAAAACCAACCCAACCCGTCCAATTGCCACCCCTAGTCTAAACTAAGTGAGCTGCTTTTTATTTTGTTTAACATTTTCTATTTTCAGGCGGGGAATATACTAATGGACAACAATGGTGAGGTGAAGCTTGCTGACTTTGGTGTTTCAGCATGCATGTTTGATAGAGGTGATAGACATCGGTCAAGGAATACCTTTGTAGGAACTCCATGCTGGTACTTTGGCTTTTCCTATCTCTCTCGATGTATAAAATCTTTCTACTGGTGTTTGTTTCTTCTAAATGATATATTCCAATGATGTGTTTCACTTTATTTCATTGCACAGGATGGCACCAGAGGTGTTGCAGCCAGGAACTGGATATGATTTCAAGTTGGTTTTACTCCATATTCTCATACCGTCTTATGGTTTTATGATAAAAAAGTGCTTTACTCCATAAATGTTGGTGAACCATCATGAAAGTCTTCATGCATGCATGCATGCATATATAAAGTTAATGTTCCATGTATCTTTGATAATTTGTTCTGACCTGTCACTTGTGAAATCTCCAAGAGATCGCACTACGACATTATTATTCAGTTTTGAGGTATATACAAGATGTATGGAGCTATTTGTTTAAGAACTTCGTCTTTACTGCACAAATAATGATTTTTTTTATCTTTGGTTCTGTGTTTTGGATATTCACAAATGACATCTCCAAGAGACTATTAAAATGTATGATTTCTGTATTCTGGTGTATGGATTTATTTGGGTCATTTGTCCTGTGGTTTCTTCTTGTTGAATCAATCCCATACCATGTTTACTTTTTCTGATGATCCTTTTTAAGTACTAGGAGTAGTCAATTTTTTATATTGGTGCATAACTTTGTTGCAATTTTTTTCCAAATGCACAGGGCAGATATTTGGTCATTTGGAATAACTGCTCTAGAGTTGGCTCATGGACATGCACCATTTTCGAAGTATCCTCCAATGAAGGTATACAAATCTAATAATGTGCTTATGGGTACAATTGTAATAAACCCTTCCTAATATTTACTCCACCTGCTAATAGGTTCTGCTGATGACCATACAAAATGCTCCCCCTGGACTTGATTATGACCGTGATAAAAGATTCTCTAAGGTACGCATGATTTTTTCATCTTCAGATGTGTACTTAAATACTCAGAGGTTTATAAATACTCTAATTAAGCAATTTTCGGTTTTGAACAGTCTTTTAAAGAAATGGTTGCAATGTGCTTGGTGAAAGATCAAACAAAGAGGCCTACTGCAGAAAAATTATTAAAACATTCATTTTTCAAGAACGCAAAGCCTCCTGAACTTTCTGTGAAAAAATTATTTGCAGACCTGCCACCACTGTGGAAGCGTGTTAAAGATCTTGAGGTACATTATGGTGATTATAATTTATCGGGGTTTTTAAGCCACCTTTCATAAAGTTTTGTTTACAGTGTTGTAAATTGGATGCAGCTCAAAGATGCTGCACAACTTGCTTTGAAGGGAATGCCTTCAGCAGAACAAGAAGCTATATCTCAGGTTTGAAGCATCAGGGGGAGCTATTTTTTTCTTTCATTTACTTTTCTATTTTGTGATGAAATATAACTTTGCATAAAAGTGTCTTCTACTCCTGTTAAAGTAGCCTAATGATTTTCGTCTTTCTCATTGGGTAAAAATTGCCAAATCATTTGTCTGATGTTAACGAATTTGTGATGTCTGATTATCTTCTTTGTATATGAATTCCTTAAGGGTGTGTTTGGATTGAAGGATTTGAAATCCATGGATTTCAAATTCGTCCACAAATCCATTTATGTTTGTTTGGATAAATTCATGTTACGGTGGATTTCAAATCCCTTGTCATTCATTTTTACCTATTTTCTCCACCACTATGGTGGATTTCAAATGACACCATTTTAGGTGTCATTTGAAATCCTTCCTCCAAATCCCTCAAATCCAAATCCCTCAATCCAAACACACCCTAAATTTTCAATAGCAAGTCTGCTGAACATGATTCTTTGGTTGCTTCAATTTGTTCTTCTGTTTAATGAAATGTCTTCTTTTGATCAGTCATAGAATTTTGGCTTTGGTAGTTTTTATTTTCTTGTTCCTTTTGGGGTTTTCACTGCGAGCAGCTACTTTATGATCTGTAACCAAGCAATATGGCGTGTACGACAGCCAACTGCTACAATTTAACCCATTTTTGCCAAATATTGGCTTATCTAAGCTAAATTGCTTATGAACACCACCACTATCCTCTTAGCTACATGGGCCCGAATTTGAAATATTTACATTACTTTATTAATCAAAGCTTGCTTTAAACTTAATCACACCCTGAGTGGGATTCGTCTCAATATTTGGGGCTGAAACTAGTTGCTATCTCTGATCCTGTTCTGTTTTTTTTTTTTTTGATCATCAGAATCTTATGTATATCGGGTGTGGCAGTTGACCTTTTTTATGAAAATATAGAGAAACTGTTTGTTTTTCAATGTGTGTGTGTGTTGTCTATGTCTCGACTTATAAGTTCTATTTGTCTCTTTCAGAGTGAGTACCAGCGAGGAGTAAGTGCATGGAATTTTGATGTTGAGGATTTGAAGCTCCAAGCATCTCTGGTACGTGCATGATTAAAGCTACTTTTACGTCCAGCAGGACATGTAAGTAATATAATAAGCCTTTTATAGATGGTGATTGTGAGGTGTTTTAATCTTGGCAGCTGCAAGCGGAGGATGAAATACAAGAAATCAAGGAGGAAGAAGACAACCTGAAATTGTATATGAACCTTCAGGTAAATATTATATTTTGCAAAACCATTTATACTATGGCCTATTCTCTATGTTATTATTTTTAAATTTTTAGGGACCTGCTGGAGTATCATATGATATATATATATATATATTTTGTTCATAGGTTACATCTACTTCCATGGTGAAACCTGTAGCGACAAGCAGTAATATTGGCAGGTATTTTATTGGCTTTATTCCCTCTTTACCTGTGTACTAATATTTTCTACTTGATTTAGTTTTATTGTCTTCTAAAAACCTGTTTTGAGTTTGCCTGCTTAAGGTCTCTTTTCGCAACCAAGCATATTTCTGAACAAGTTTTGTTGTACCTTGCTGTTTCCAGAGACGAAACAAATGGTAATGATGTTCCGGTGGTTGAGAGTGAGATTGGAAAAGTATCTGAGAATGATTTAACAGAATCTGACAATCCGGAAAAACATGGGCTCAAAAAAAGCGGGTCAAAATCTGAGTTGCGACCATCAATGGTTCAGACAGGCAGACCTCGTCAAACTCAGAGTGGACCCCTCACGCCTGGTGCTGTGCTAAGTCACTCACAGTCGGAAAGAACACGCAACTTAGAAAGGTTTGTTAAGAATTATGAATTATTTTACTTTAATTTAATATTATACTTTATGCCACAATGATTAGCTGGAACTCGAGAGTTGAGGCAACTATTTCTTTTATAGTCCAGTTAGAAGCTGATAAATGCCTTTAGCTTGAGTATTTAACGAGTAGCTTGACTGCAAAACTGTATTTTATGCATGATGAATGTTCTTTTACTGCAAAGCATTTTCCTACTTGTGGTCGTAATAGTTTGTGATTGGGAAAATTGGTGAGGCCAAAATTAGTTCTTTGTTGTTAGTCTATCAGTTTTTAAGTGTGAAATGAGCATTGATTATTTTGAAATTAAAATCATGCTCTCAAGTAGACTGGATCATATTTCTATATTATTTTACTCCACTCAACTTCATAATACAAGTTTGCATATTGAGTTTCTTGTCAGATACGAAAGAAAATATACCATCTCTGCATGTCGAACTAATATTACCTAATAACAAAGGAGCTTACACAACTGAGAACAAAGAGATGTTTTATTGTCTCTTCAAATTAAGTTGATCAGTAAGAATTTTAATAGCGAGGTTTTGAGAACTTCAAAGGTCTCACTACAACGCAGAATTCTGTAGAAGTAGAACAAATTTCTGTTTTGTTTTTCGGGATTTATCATGCTTTAAAGAGCATCATGGGAAGATAATTGAAATTGAAAATAGGAATCAGGATTTTTTTTAATCACTTTCTTGAGTACCTCTACATGATTTCCCTATATGTGAGTGAAGGTTTAACTTAATATCCTTTTTCCTCTGAGTTAGAAAAGCCATATGTTTTATTTATAGCCATTTTTACAATCTTTAGCCTATTCGCAGTCTATGTCATTTTATAAATAAAATTGTTTATCAGGTTTGACATTGAAAATTACCAAGCTGAGAAGGTACAGCAAGTAAGAAGAGCTCCCAGTTTAAGTGGTCCATTAAACCTTCCAACCCGAGCTTCAGCAAACAGTTTATCAGCTCCAATCAAATCTTCAGGAGGTAACCATTTTCATTTAAGCTTCATAATCACTGGATTACAGCTCCAAATGAAATTTCT
Source organism: Verbascum thapsus (assembly GCA_963669365.1). Classification (NCBI taxonomy): domain Eukaryota; kingdom Viridiplantae; phylum Streptophyta; class Magnoliopsida; order Lamiales; family Scrophulariaceae; genus Verbascum; species Verbascum thapsus. The sequence goes on from OY770105.1 coordinate 19,910,050, forward strand.
TAAGTATGTTATATCTTGGTTTAAATTTGCAAGGGTTTAAAGATTCATTGGAGGACAAATCAAGAACGAATTTGGTTCAAATAAAGGGGCGATTCTCAGTAACATCGGAAAATGTTGATCTTGTAAAGGTACAACTAAGGCCTATAGCACTTATGTTCATTCTAACAGTTGTTGCTAACTTAAATTACTAGGATATTGCATTATCGACAGTCTTAAACAAAATTCTCATGTAAGAAGTAAGGTCAACCCTTGACTTTTCGAGAAGATGATGAGAATTTTAGCTCTATCTTCACCGTTTGTTAACGTGGTTCGCAGGGGTCAGCTCTCCGGAAGTCTGCTAGCGTCGGAAGTTGGATTTTTGACTCTAAACAGATGGTTTGTCTACTCTTTGTTCCAATGTCTACTGACATTTAGGGTGTGTTTGGATGTATCCAAGTTAATAATGGATTTCAAATCACTCGACATTCACTTTGAGCTATTTTCTCCATAACTACGGTGGATTTCAAATGACTCCATTTAGGTGTCATTTCAAATCCTTCCTCCAAATGCCCTCCCCAAATCCAAAATCACTCAATCCAAACGCACCCTTAATGATTTAAACTAGTGAAGAGTTTTACCTGTTAAACCCCCTTCATTTTTCTGTCTTGTGTTCTTTTTCTTTTTTTTCAGCCCAATGGTCAACCGTCCAAGGAAATCGGAAACAGTAATGTGCCTGCCTCAGTTCTCATGCCTCACCTTCAGAATCTCTTCCAACAAACTTCAATTCAACAAGTAAGATATTCTCTAGAATTGTTGTGAATCTTTTATAGGCATGCTTTCTTATTATTCATATCAGCAAGTTCCATGGATAGCTCTGTTTTTCATCTTGTTTTATTTCTACCATCTCAACTGCAGGATCTTATCTTGAATTTATTGAGTAACTTGCAACCAGTGGAAGTAGAAAATGGTGCGTTGAATGTGAGATGGTTGATTTTTCTGTTTATGTTTGCTTACATGTCTGTGTGTTTGTATATCTCATATAAACTAAGGGTGTGTTTGGATTGAAGGATTTGGATTTGGGGAGGGGATTTGGAGGTAGGATTTGAAATGACACCTAAAATGGTGTCATTTGAAATTCACCGTAGTTATGGAGAAAATAGGTCAAAGTGAATGACAGGGGATTTGAAATCCATTGTAATATGAATTTATCCAAACGAACTTAAATGGATTTGTCGATGAATTTGAAATCCATAGATTTCAAATCCTTCAATCCAAGCACACCCTAAAGGATTCTAGATTAATTTCATTGAAGATTTCTTTTTCTTTGTTCCAGCTCCTCAAAATGGGAAACTGCCTCCTTTACCCCGTGTTTCAGAAAATAATGGCAGCGTAAGCACATGCTTCAAATTCTTCGAGATTAATTTTTTATTTTGGTGCATCTATGATTTCTCGTTCATGAATGATCAGTTAGAACAAAATCTTTAGATATGATATTGCAACCTTAAATCGAAACTTGTGTCCATAATAATAGTAGAAACATCTTCCTTCATTTGTGCCCTCGGTCACTTCATTGCTGTCCCAATGATAGATAAGAGTTTCATAAGATAATTAATGGAGTTTTCCTTCACTAACCTGAGATCTCAATGAGACCATCAAACTTGTGTACAAGGAAATGTAAAATGTTTCTTTAATAATTTATATCGATGCCCTTAAGGAAATCATTGTGACTTGATTATACTGCTTACTTGAGTATGTTTCTTATGCGACTGTATGAGTCTATATGTTACATTTGACGAAAATATACCTTTAAGCTTAAAATAAACGATTCATTTGCCGTTTCCTAGTTTCAATGTAGTTAGTGCAATGATAACTTGAGAATGTTTGTATTCATGTATCCACTTCGAATTTGTGTACTGGATCATAAATTTATCCAGCAGTCAGAATATATGATTCACATCTGATACCCCTAAAGATGATTTTGTATAATGTCCGATATTCTTCAAATACGGATAATAATTTGTATAGAAGCTGAGGTGGATATGTCTATGTTTCCGGAGTACCAGAAATGGAAAAAGAAAAATGAAAATTTGGATATCAGTTGTGTATGGAACTACAAGAGGTTACTCTTTAATTCTGGTTATAATTTGGGATCAAATGAGAGATTAAATATAAATCTAGAATTGTTTTAGATTATGTTTTTTATCTTTCGTCACATTTTTACTTTCTTTTTCAATTAAAATAGGAGTTGAGCTTACCTATCAAGACTTTATATATTTTACTACTCCCAACCTTCTGCTTACGAAGATCCTAGTATTTGGACTCTATTGGCTCATTTACATCTCATAATTCAATGATTTACATAATATTTAATAGTCAATCTTTAACTTTAAGTGTAACACTATTACCTATAATTATCTAGAATGCTGAGTCATTAATACGGTTGCTCATGTGCAGGTTGAACCTATTGCCTCGGAAAGGGAACGCATGTTGCTTATGAAGATCTCGGAACTTCAAGCAAGGTGCGCGTATCTGAGAAATCGGCACTCAGAAAGAAAACAAGAAATATATAATTAAACGAGCCATAAAACCTTCTGTTATCTTTTTTTTTAAACTCTGTTTTTAACCTCTTTGCAGGATGATAAGCTTGACAGACGAATTAACTTCAGAAAAACTAAAGTACATGCAAGTAAGTTCCTCTTGGCAAATTGCAACTTAATTAGTGCTCCTTGTTTTCATCCTTGACAGAAACTAGGGATGGCAATTTGGGTCCATGCATATATTTGGACCCAAACCTAACTAAGTTTTCAATGGGTTGGGTCCTAATATTTTAGCATTTTAGTTCCAACTGGGTTGGCTTTCAATAATAATTGGGTCCAATTGGGTCTTAAATTGGGCCCAATTTGGGTTCAAATTGGGTCCACAACCTATTCTCCACTTCAATAATCTACATTTTACACTCTATAACAATGTCTTACACCAATTTGATTCATAATGGGTCCACTTTGGGTCCTTGTTGGGTTCAACTATATTGCATAATTTTTTATATAGGACCCATTTTAAGCCCAACCCAAATGGACCCGAACTAAACCTGACCCATTTGACCCAATTGCCACCCTTACTTGATACCATAAGATATTTACAATTTGTACAAGTCTATGGATTACTTGCTAATGTTCAATTATCATGGAATATTGATCTCTTGACTTGGACATACCAGCTGCAAGAACGACTAAATGTTATAACCATGCGTGAAGAGGATGGAGATAGAAGAGAATGAAATTCATGAATTTGTACAAAATTTATTTCGATACTTTAAAATGAAGCACCTTGTAAATTCAGGTAAGGACATGTGATCTTATCTATTTTGGTTACTCGATTAAACTCGTTCACTGATTGCTCATCTTATGTTAATTTTATGCCTCCAGTTGTGTTCATTTTCAGGTGTGGGCTGCAGTAGATATAGGTAGAATTGAAGATATTGAAATGAGATATTTGGAATCATGCTTTTATCTCAGTTGTTGAATAAGCTCTGCTTTAAAAGATTTCAGCATTTTTCGACAACGAATAGGGAAAAATAATCGGCGGGAGAAGGTATTCATTCTGTTCATTTATTTGGTTGGTTCAAGTGGAAATTAGAGGGGGCATATTGTTAAGTTCATTGTAATTTATTTGCTTGAACATTTTGTAATGTATGAGATGGAAAACCACAGGGATCTTTAATTTGTGTTGCGTAGATTATGTTATATATGTATGTTTTGAGTGCTATTGTATGATACTGTAATTCTGTGAATATGTACAATAAACACACAAAACACATTTCATATGATTTGTTATCTATTTTTTGTGCATTAGAATAGTCAATAGACAGTCTTGCCATTGTTAATTACAAGCAAATTAGTGAAGTTTCCAATCATTTATTTATACAAGAAAGCCCCATGTTACTCACCACCTTATATCTTTCTTTCTTTATCTATTTTTTTCCCATTAGCACTTGTATGACTATCAAAATCTTGTTCTATAGGATGCCCATAATCTATTTGTTGAAATTTTAAAACAAACCAAATTTTTTTAGTAGAGTTTAGAATAATACATATGAAAATAGCAAAAATATCAACATCAAGCCCTCAAAAATTTATATTCAAATACTACAATACCCTATTGATCCTTGTTTTGAGAAGCTTCCAATTTCGAAAAGAGGTGAACTTTTGTTTCGACTATTGCAATTTCAAATATATACACGTATTTCTCCCACATTAACAACTCTTGCATAAATGGCGCGTCTTGCGCCCCCTAAATTCAACTTTTATTTTACCAATCTACAACAAAAGAAACCTCAGCCACAGTGATCTTTTTCGAATTATGTCATGAAATGCTTATTAAATACGAAGAACGAAACACATTTCAACCATCCGATTTCTCTATATTTCACCTTATATCCTTGGAACGGATCGGTCAATTGGAAATGGACTTAGAATCCTCAACTTTATGCAGAAATCGAGCGCCACTCCAGCAAATAGGAAAATCAAAAGATTTTCAGAAACATAAACAGCAGCATCAGAAGCGTGCGTTATAATGTTACCTGTGTTCAAATCTAGTGGCGGCCCGCCTCCCACCATACCTAGCCCTGTATCGATAAAACAAATCAAGTTATTATCACATTTGTGCCCATATTCAAAAGGGTATATCATTTGCAACAATATACCATCATTCTTCATGCTTCTATATCCTAATAGTTCTAGGGATGGCAATTGGGTTGAATGGGCTGGGTTTGGGTAGGGTCCATTTGGGTTGGGCTTAAGGTGGGTTGGGTCTAATTGGGTCCAATATAAAAAAATATGCATTATAATTGGACTCAATAAGGACACAAAGTGGACCCAATAAGAACCTAAGATGGAAGTGTTGAACTGAAGAAAGAAAATGAAGGAAAATTAGGGTTCTAAGTGGTGAAGGGTTGAGATGGAAATGAAATATTATTGAGTAAAAGTGTAAATAGGTTGGACCCAAATTTAAACCCGATTGGACCAATTATTATTAATAGCCAACCCAATTGGAACTACAATTCTAAAATGTCAGGACCCAACCCATTGGAAACCTAGTTAGATTTGCGTCCAAATATATTTATGGACTCCAATTGCCACCCCTACCTAATACTATTCCCTCAGTCCCATAATAAGAACTCATTTTATTTACATTTTATCAGCATAAAAAATGTTTATATAGATTAAATATGATCAAGTTAGTCAGAAGATTAGAGAGCTTGATTTTGCAAAATGTTAAACAGAATGTATTTTCGAACTTTTACCTTTAACAAAGGCAAAAGCTGCAGATGTTCCTGATTTTAGCTGAAAATTATCCAAATCCCTTCTGACTGCATATCGGAATGTAACTCCAAATAACGCGCAACTGATAAATGTGATTGCCAATGGAAGTATGAGCTGCGTATTGCCATCAACTCGAGCTAAGGAAATGGGAAGCTCTGCAAGAGTGCCTATAATGGCAGCTATTGATGCGGCTTTAACAGACTCAACCCTCTCCTCGTTTTTGTTCTTTGCTTCAGTTTCGGTCTCCGTTAAAGCATCGGTATTTCCTTGTGTTAGAGATCGCTCGGCTTTTTCGACCATCACTCTTGCTTCCAATATTTCTTTTTGGCACTCTGCAATCTTCATCATTGAAATAGTCGGTGTTTAGAGCAATGTCAAAATGTTGAATAGCTAAATGAGGAGAATATAATGGAACTTTTCACGAATTTTTAAAGAGACTAAGGGTGTGTTTGGACTGAAGGATTTGAAATCTATGGATTTCAAATTCGTCAACAGATCTATGAAGTTCGTTTGGATGTATCAAAGTTATAATGGATTTCAAATCACTCGACGTTCATTTTGAGCTATTTTCTCCATAACTACGGTGGATTTCAAATGACTCCATTTTAGGTGTCATTTCAAACCCTTCCTCCAAACCCCCTCCCCAAATCCAAATCACTCAATCCAAACACACCCTAAAAGTTCGCCAGAACGCTCAAATACACCTGGTAGAGAGTAATGTAAGGAAATATAAGGAGAAGTTCGCATATTATGAACTTTTGAAGTGTTTTATGAGAGAAACATTGGTTGTTATGAACATCGGTTATGGCTACCCAGACACCACCCCCGTCCCACTGCACAAAAACTGTTCTCTTTCGTGATTTATTTTTCACACTCTGAACTTTTCAATTAAGTGCATATGGTTAACATTTACTAAATTAATATGCATTTAGAATCCGAATCAAAATAACAAACGAAGACATATTCGTGTTCAACCAATCTAGAAGGCTTGTAGACGAGCCTGATCAGGGATTTGTGGATCATAAATTCCATTATATTAAAGGTTAATCAATTCAATCTCACATATTATGTGTATAATGTGCTTTATATTCTAACAGACATGAATATCCCATACATGAGTGTGAAAACAGTAGACTTCAATTCAAATGGCATAGATACACAATTCACCCAACAAACAATCACGAAATCAAAAGATTAAAACCTGCTACATCCTCAAAACGCATAAAAGGGACCAAAAACATTGCAATTTTCATACCTCTGAAGCTCTTGATTCCAGCTGATTAATATAATCCCTCATAGCCTTAGCCTCCATTTCTTGCTTTTCAATCTCAGCAAGCTCTCTCTTGGCCATTTCAACCCTCCTTGAAGCTTGCTCTAGCCCATCTAACAAACCCCTGTTCTCTTCTTTGTTAAGCAATTGTTCTACTCTCTCGTCCACCATACCAGATAGCACGTCTTTCAGACTGCCATTGTTTTCGCTTTCAGGCCTGCCATTTGTGCTGCATTTCACTGAGAGGCCTGGTTTCGGAACAAAAAATTGTGCGTTTCTTGGGAATTTGATTGAAAGGGTGTTTTGAAATCTTTCTGGGCTGTGAATTTTGGGTTTTGTAGGTGGGATTGAAGAAGGGTTTATTGAGGTGGTGGTTGTAGTTATGGTGGTTTTCATGGTGGGAAATTTTGGCTGATTTGAGTGATGAAAATTGAAGCGTGGTAGGGGTGTAATTGCTTATCCAAATTCCAACGTTATACACTTATATTTGCACATTTGCCCCTTTGTTTTATTGATATTGCAAAGGGTCTACTTTTTACTTTCTTCAAAAACTATAGCACAAGACAAACAATTTGATTGAATTCAAATATAATTATAGAGTGTGTTTGGATTACTATACGACAAAATGATAAAAGCAATTATATAATTTGAATTACTATTATTACTTCTTCCTTATTGAGATAGCCAAACAATTTGACTTGTCTAATTTAGCTTGATTTGATTCTATCACTAAATTAAACCCAATGAATATTGAGTCTTGAGTCGGCGTAGAAACACTTGGCAGCTTTAAAGATTACCAATATTGCATTTGCATGCAGAGAATATATATATATACACTCTATCTCTATAACTCAACTCATCTTCAACAAAAACACCATATAAATTTCCAGTTAACAATCCAAGCTCTAATGGCTTCTTCAACGACTGCACTAAAACCTCGCCTGAGCAAAGGCGACACCTTATACGGCGTATTCCTCTGCACCTTTTCTCCAGTTATTGCTGAAATCACCGGATACGCCGGCTACGATTTCGTCGTCATAGACATGGAGCATGGCTATGGCGGCATCTCCGCCGCCCTCCCTTGCCTCCAGGCACTCGCCGCCACGGCCACCTCCGCCGTCCTCCGCCTGCCGGAGTGTTCACAAACGTGGGCCAAGAAGGGTCTCGATTTGGGTCCTCAAGGCATCATGTTCCCCATGATTGATACGCCGGAGATGGCCCGGGAAGCTGTTTCTTACTGTAGATACCTGCCCAATGGGGTCCGTGGAGCGGCCCATCCTGTTATTCGGGCCTCCAGGTATGGATCCATTTATCATTCAATTTGGTAATAGTTTGAGAAATTTTATAATTTTTAATGGGATAATGTTATATACTGTCAAATCAGAGAACTAAAAAAACATGAGGTGAAATTCTAATTTCTTTTACTAGTAGGGGTGAAAATGTAATAGGACTATTTTACTAGTGGGAATAGAGGAGGTTATGATAATTTTTTAAAATTTCGAGATTTTTTTCATAATTATGATCAGTGTCACAGGTATATTTCTTTTCTAGATCGGCAAAATAAATTCACCAGATGCATTAATTGTTCGCTCTAGGATTACCCAGACTCGGGAAATTCTATCCCGGACCCTGCCCAATGCAGCCGGCCCGGGATAGCCACACATTTCAGGGGTGGTGGGTGTTAAATTACAACACCCACCCCCACAAATGTGAGGTCCCCACGGGAAATGTGTGGCTATCCCGGACCGGCTGCATTGGACAGGGTCCGGGATAGAATTTCCCCCAGACTCGGACCGTTCAATCTAGATTTTGCCCTGTTTGGACACGATTTGTAAGGCATTAGACTCAACCCATCTAAGACACGATGATATTAGAGAGTTTGGGTCCAAGACCAAACAATTAGAGGGTCATTTTTCCCTAACAAGTCCCAAATAAATTTGAATATTATCTTATAAAATTACTTTTTACCTAAATAAGACATAATTTTTTTCCCAACAAAATTTGAATTTCACATTTAAAAATAATACTCGTGGGTCCTTTAACAAACACGATTCAAAGTTTACATGTGAGTCGTTTATCTGACCCGGACCCGATTCGAAATGCATTGGACTCATTGATCTACCTATTATCGGATTCGTCGTGTATGTGATCAGGGTCTCAGTTAAGTCCAAGTTAAATCCAGGAAACACACTTTTCCACTGGCGTTTCTGTCATGACCCGGAAATATGGGAAAGGGTATTTTCGGAATATAAAAAAGACTGATAGTGAAAAATTTGAAGGAGTAAAAGAGTCGTGAAATTAGTTAAAGTTGTCAATTGGTTTTGCTATTTTCATTTATGTTTTATCTTAGTTTTACTCAAGTATATAAGAGGAGTGAATGTACTGGTTAGTTTAAGCATAATCAATTAAGTCCATTTTCTTATCTTCTCTGTATTGCAACGTTCTTCTTCTTTCTACCCTAATTTCTCAAAATTCTCTTCTCAATTTTTTCTAAAATTCTCATTATCTTATAAATTGTTATATAATATAAACATTATGGATTATTATTCCATGAATATCCCAAATAAGGCGGCGGATCATTACAGTTTCGTGGGTCTAGGTAACATACTTTAACACGGGGATTTCGTGAATTGGGTATTCCTAGCCAATTATCAGCTTCAACTTCTGGAAAAAAAATGATGAAATGGCGAAAACTCCTTTATAACATAATAAAACCAAATTAAATTTTAATTGAAACAATTTCGTTTTTCTAAAGTTTGATTTATTTTCGAGTTTTTATTACTCCAAATCTCAAAAGATGTAAAATTTATGAGTGCAATAATAGGTATGGAATTGATGATGGGTACTTAGGTAAATGTGAGCAAGACTTGTTCATAATGTGCCAAGTAGAGTCCATGGAAGGCATAAAGAATGTGAGACAAATAGCAGCCGTAGATGGTGTGGATTGCATACAAATAGGGCCGTTGGATCTGAGTAGCAGCATGGGCCAATTGTTGGACCCAGTGAACGATATGGTGAAAGCTATGATGAGTGAAGCTGAAGAGGCAGTTATTGGGCTTAAAAGGCCCAATAAAGGAAATGATGGTAATAATGGGCCTTATTTAGCTGGGTTTGCTATGCCAAATGATGGGCCTAATGAGCTTAAGGCCCGTGGATATGATATGGTGTCCGGTGGTGTTGATATTGGGCTTTACCGAAGTGCTGCAGTCCAAGATGTGAACCGGTTTAAGACAAGCCTAAATATGAGTAGTAAATAAATTGTGCATTAATTTTGTTTCATTATGAATATTTAACTTTTGAATGGATCAAGAAACTAATAAGCAACATGTTCGATTTCATATCAGATCTTCTATTGCAAAATGAGGTCGTATCTCATATTCCGTGTACTTCTATGCAGGATTAATGTATAACTCTTTTCCTCCAATATATGAGGATTGAAATTTTGTACACATGTCATTCATAGAACTTAGAAGTATATGGAATAGGAGATAAAATACCATTTAAAAGGAAATAAATGCTCATGAAAACGAAAGTACGCTTAATCTATCTAACATTGTACAAAGAAATGACAATTTGTACATGATTTTAAAGAATATAAAGATGATGGTGTTTGTAGGTAGGTTAAGTTGTGTATAATTGTGCTTTTTCTATGAAATAGAAAATATATATTCATTGACAAATTTGGGATTTACGGATGCCAGATAAGATTGATTCAGGATCATGGAATATATATATATATATATATAAAAGAAATCATTTAATGAAGGGGGCACGTATATTGTAAAAAATGGTATTTTGAACTTGAAACGAGTATGAAAAATATAATGATAATTATTTATCTTTTGAGTAGTTATGCTAAATCAATTTCTCAAGATTATTGATCTTAATTACCCGGACCCAATAAAATAAAAGGAATACTTATTGACTCATTGAGAATGATAGGGATCAAGTTCACAAAATAATAAGCAAGTTTTTAATCTTTTAAAGAGGTTACATTTAGGTCAAACGGCATAATCGACCGTGACTATTGGGTTAAAATTTAAAAAATAATGGTTTGTAAGAGGTTTTCATTTGTTAATTGCATGTGCTTTTGTTGTATACAATTTAGACAGCTCCATCCCATGTTGAGCTGCTTCCCAGTTTTTTGAATCTCCAACTGTACCACGTGCTAATGCTTTTATTCAAATAATTGACTTATTTCCTTCCTCTACTAACATTATAATAATTCAGGCTCAAGTTAGAGTATCCAATCCAAAAAAAAAAATTAGAGTAAAAAATTTTCAAAAAATATCAATTATTTGGTATGTGTTAAAGAAAATTTTCAAAAAAAAAAAAAGATAAATATGATTTTCGCTATTCATGATTTGACAGTTCACTCTGTTGATTTAAAATATTATTTTCAACTATCTTTCAACTCAAAAAATTAAATTAATAACATATTTAATATAAATAACGCAACGTTTAAAATAAGATTCATTATGACTATTTTTGGACATCTAAATCGATGAGTTTGACTAAAACTATTTACTATAAATTATGTTCAAATATCAATTCAAACTAATTTTTCATAATAAAAAACATATGATATCAACCGTAATCATTACAATATTTTCTATAAAAAGACATCTCTAAAAAGATTTTTTTCTCACTTTTATCATGAAAATAAAAGTCTGAGCAGTGTGACATTATTATATTCACAAGTGTCTACTGTCAAGTGTGAAGTGAGGTTTATTCTAGTAAAATTAGGCCTGCCCATCTTCTATTCTCAATTACCCCACCTCAATCTAAGCAACTATATTTATATACCACCTCTTAAACTTGGCCACATTGGTCAAAAAGCAACAAACATTGAAGAAAAAAGTTGAGAACAAATGGGAAATCTCAAATCTCAAAAATGCCAATTTTGGTGTGCTTTTTTCATTCTTGTATCAATTCAAAACAAAGCATTTTGCAGAACTTACCAAGTTGGAGATCTAGATGCTTGGGGCATTCCAACTTATTCCAACCCACAAATCTACACCAAATGGTCCAAATCTCACAATTTCACCATTGGAGACTCTTTATGTAAGTTTCTATATATCAATATTCCATACACACACTTGAGTGTGTAATGTGTGTTTTTTCATCAACATTTTTGGGTTCTTTTTTTTTTTTTGCAGTTTTTTTGTACCCTCCAAGCCAAGATTCATTGATCCAAGTAACAAGAGAAAATTACAATAGATGCAACCTTAAAGATCCCATTTTGTACATGAATAATGGGAATTCTATATTCAATATTACAAGTGAAGGCAATTTTTACTTCACAAGTGGGATTGAGGGTCATTGTGAAAAGTTGCAAAAACTTCAGATTTTAGTGGGAAATGGAACTTATACACCAGATGATGATCCAGCTTATGGTCCATCTGCAGATGCTCCATCTTATCCGACGGTGTTTGGTGCCATCCCAGTTCAGGCTTCATCCTCGCCGTTGATTCAAATTCCTATATTTGTTTATGCAGCAGCTGGATTATTAGCAACTTTGTTTGCCATATAGATGAATAATCAACTTGAAATTTTGTGGGAATTATTTATTTTATTGAGTTATGTATTCTCTTTATTTACGACAATTATTGATGTGCTTTTACTATATAAAATGTATTTATTCTTTGAAACAGGATTGAAAGACCTGTCGGTGCAACTTTTTTTGGGCTGTATAATTTTTTTTTTTTTTTTTTGAGTAATTTAAGAGGATAATTTGGTGTCGTTACAGTTACGAATATGAACTCTTTTTCACTTTATATTTTACAGCTCTCTAAGAATAAGAATGGTCTAATTGAAGAATTTTATTATTAATTTGTTAGATAAATAATATGTATTTGTCTAATGTTTACTATCGTATCATGTTCTTAATTGCCAATTAATTAGCTGGCATAAACTTTTGACAGGCAGGCTACACGTTATGAAAAGGTGACAAATTGTTTATTTGTATAAACTAATTAACTAATATAAATAAAACTATTTTCATTTGATGTATGATTTCATAGTGCCTTAAGTTCCCATTTTCTATGATTAAATTAAGGCTCAAAGAGTGTTATGTCATTCTATGGGCTAGAAGAATTGCATCTTAGGGAAACTAATCCAAATTGTTATTATTTATTATTTCACTCTTTTGCCATTCAAAAGATAAAGAAATAAGACATATTAGGTAGATCAAAAATGAACCCTCATGATTTAATTATATAATATAATATAATTGATTGGATTTGAGGTGGTTTCACAAAAATCCTAATGCACGGACACTTCAAAAAATCACAACGTGTCGTGTCGGACACCTGATCGGACACGACACTCGTCCGACACTCTCCGACACCGTGTCCAATATAAAAATAAATTTGTCTGCTTAAATAAAATAAAAAAATAAAATATAAACACCGTAATGGACATAGTTAATGTGTATGTCTACTATGTATGTATTATTTGTGACACTTGATGCTATTTCACTTATTTTTTGTGATTTTGAAAACTGGAGTATTTATTTTTCTTTCAAACTTATATAACTTTATAAATCAAATACAAATTTATAATGTATAATAGTCATTTTATAGTTTATTTCTCCAACCAGTCATATTTATATTAGAATGAAAAGACTAATTTATATATTTTAACGTAAATTAATGAATAGTATCGAGGCCGTGTCGTGTCCTAATATTTTTAAAATGCCGTGTCCCGTGTCTGTGCATCATAGCAAAAATCACAAGTCGTGTAACAAAATCCATAATGCCCGGCAAAAAACGAATGATCATGAAAATTTCGTAATTCACCTGACAGTAGGCTGACACACATGAAGTTGTGATTACCCAATCCCAAACTAGTCCAATCCAAAATTCATTCAAAAAACGTACTAAAATTGCACAAAAGTAATAATTAAATTAAAATTCATAATCTAACAAACAATAAAATAAACCAACAATATGGACAAACATGATGAATTTGAACCCCAAATAGTCATAAATTAGGAAAAATTCATGTTTGGCCCAAAATATATCTATAACCCTGAAGGGGGAAATTCTATGCCGGACCTATACCAATGGGGCCGGTCCTTCTCCACCACACAATTGTAGTGGGGTGGGCCCTGAAGGGTTCTCTCATCATGGTATTATTGTGTTTATTATCTGCTTGTATTCATCACAATCCATGTTGTTCATAACTATGTAATGTGCTTATATATTTGGTTCTTTTCTTTTTCCCTATGTTTAGTTTTTTGTTGCTTGATTCAAAACTCAGATTAAACCCTTCACTTTGAATGCCTCCCCACTAACAAGAGTAGCTATTTGTTGAGTTGGCATATATAGCTGCACTGTATAATTTGTTATAAGCTGGGAAGAAGGGTGTTTTCTTGTTGCATTTATTTCTTCCAAGACATCTTTTACCTCTTTGTATCAATATCCTATCCTATCCTCTCAAGACTTCTTAATGTTAAAAAACATTGGCAACTTCACAACCTATTAATGAAATGTTTGGATTGTTTTTGTTCTTGATGTTTTGCAAAATAGTTTTGTACAACGGTTTTATCGAAACGTTTTTGCAGTATAAACAACGTTGAAATCCTTTTATTCTTCAAAAACATAAAGTGGGAACGAGCCCAACCAAATGCCTTTTGCATGTTCTTATTTAGCAAAAATAACCGCTTGGTCCATACCGATTGAACCAATAACATCATAATTATACAATAGATAATAATAAAGATTATAAAAATATGAAAAATACGTGTTTTCCTATATTCTAAAAATATTTTTACTATGTAATTTATGTCAAAATGATTAATTTTTAGTGAAAGAAAATTCTTCACCAAACAAGCATTAATCATGTTATAATTTCCAAATTCATGAAACGAAACATGTCATTAACTACTATGAAACATCACGAATAACATAGCTACTAAATTATAATAAAATAAAACCAACTGATCTGAATTACTAAGACAATCTGAAGTCGAAATCAACCTAATACGGATCTAATAACCATTATCTGTATAAAAAATTATCCTTATATCACCAGAAGAACAAGAGCAACAATATATTCCTAATGAAAGTAGATAATGATCAACAATGAATTTCATTCAACTGAACAAAGCTGATAAAAAAACATACCATTCATTTCAGCAGTAAAAGAACATGCAAGTTTACTTCTATAACATACCATATACTTATTCAATCCAGTTATCATTTCCCCATTATCAGTCAACTAGACTATGAAACAATGCCAGTACAGGTTGAGGCATAAAAGATCGATTTACCACACAGTATCATATCACTAAACCGTTCGAAAAAACAAGTCAACATAAAAAAAAAACTTACTATGAAGTGTGAAATCATTAGTTCAACTCCACAAAAAGACTGGCTTGAGGATGTAAACCGGCTTCTTTGAGGGACAAAGAGAGTTTGTCTTGGCCATAGACAGTTCGAGGGAAGTTGGATATAAGACTGTAATGATCAACTTCTAAGCAACCTAAAGAGTCAACATAGTCATATAGAGATTGTATTGTTGCTGTACAATGGAACCTCCTCTCTTTACGCTCTCCAGATGGAAAACGAACCAAAACCTGAAAACGTCAAGACAAAACACATCCAATCATTATAAGATTCACACGCAAACGTCTAATACCTATTTGGTTCAAGAATTATGGTAAAACAACAAAAACCAAACAGGATGAATATAACTAAAATCTCATACATTTTGCTAATATTAGATATTTACTTACATAGCCCTCCATTTTTCTTTATAGCCCTTATCAAAATATCAACTAAACAGATAAATGCAGTGTGTGATTAGATTAAGCATGGATTGCACCATATTTCAATGCTAAGATTTACACTCTGTTTGGTTCAAAGAAATTACTAGAGAAAGGAAAAAGAAAACACAATAAAAATTACTTTCCCTTGTTTTGTGCTAGAGAATACGAAAAGGAAAAGTAAATAAGAGAGAAAATCTTATTCTAATATGAGAAAATTCCTTCTTTCCCATTTTGGGAGGACAATGGTGAAAAAAAGAAAGAAAGAAAACTCTTCTCACTCCATACATCAAACTTCTATCTTTCTCAATGTGATTTATTATTTGTTAAATGAAATTTGCGAAATTATTTTTTCAGGAAACATTTGAAATCAGTTAATACTTTAGTTCCATAATTATTTATTCCTTTTGTTGTCATTTTCCTCGGAATTTTTCCATCACTTTTCTCTGAACGTCAAAACAAACTTAAAAGAATTGGATTTCTTAAATATTCTTATCTTTTCCCTTTCCCTATCATTTTCTTTTCTTCACCTAAATCCTTGAACAAACAAAGCGTTGATGGAACAATATAGAAAAGGCAGCTCACTTGAGTAACATTTGGCCCTTTCTCGGGTTCAACTCCTAGAGATAAAGCTTTCTCCTCGCGCATCTTCGCCAATGAAGCTTCTCTCTCAGCAGCTTCTCGAGCTGCTCTTTCCCGAGCCTCTTCTTCCTCCTTTCTTTTCCTCTCAGCTTCAGCAGCTTCACGTTCCAGTCTTTCCTGCTCTTCTTGCCTCTGGCGCTCACGTGCCTTGTACACAATATGATAAAGGTTATATGGAATCAATATAAGTATTGATAGAAACCACAATAAATAAACAAATCAATGATGAAAAAAATGCAGAATAACATACTTGATCAGCCTCAAGTGCGGCTCGATAAGCGGCATCCTGTTCTTCTCTCAGACGCATATTGTTTCTTCTTTCTTCGGCTTCCATCCTGGCTGAAACAAGAACAGGAGCACTTTCTTCAATTACTCTCTGCAATATTGTCATCATTACGTCAGGAGATTTTGGCCCCTCAACCTACAAAGAATAAGGATAACAGTGTTAACATAAGTCCCAGCTTTTAAGATGGCATCTGAAGGAAAACTAGAATGTCAAGAAATATGTATAGCATAGAGCACTCTTGGCGCGCCATGGCGCAAGGCGTTCATGGAGCACTGTGCGCCGTGAACCGTAGCATGCACCTATCTTCCATATGGCGTACGCCATCGACACTAGGCGCGAAATAGCGCATCATCTCGAAGTTCAAAATAAGTTTTTTTTGTTACAAAATTATACGGTTGTGTGGTCGTTTCAGACATTATACATAAGTTTTCTCGACACTGGTGATGAAACTACGACGCCTGTGTGGTCGTTTCAGACAGTATACTAAAATAAGTTGATTGTGAACAATCATAGCGTAAGCCAGAGTGAGACATTCAAATTAACTTAAAAACAATTTTATATCTCAAATCTTCAAACAGATGAGCATCTTTGCCAGTCCCAACTTCCAAAAGCCTCAAAAAATTGAGGCAAAAAAAAGCTAAATGGGCAAGCCACAAACTAAAATTAGACTGAAAGTTTCCAGGAAAAGACAGGAAATCCTAGACATGATGCACATCCACAGTACATACACTTATATGACCTAGGTCAACAAATAGGGATAAGAATTACCACATGATTTGACCAACCTCATTAAGAATATGAAGACAGAGAAACAGAGGACAAAAACTCAATCAGTATAATGAAGTAACAACATAAAAGAAACTAACAAAACTCTATATAGAGCAAGTAGCCAATCACATGATCTCATCACATCTTTGAATTCCAAAGGATACCTAAATGGCCAATATCCATCAATAGAATTTAAGAATATAACAGCCGCATATAATCATGTAGAATGTGATACAGTTTAAGAAACAAATATATCAGTTCCCTCGCTATATTAAAGAAACGAAACTCCGAAATTTTCTCCATTAGTAAACATAGAGTCTCGACATCTTCAATTCTCAGTAACAAAGATTCCATTCATATTATTGCAGTAATACCAAATAATAAAATAACACATAACATCGAAACTAAAAAGAATACATAAATTTATACCTGTTGCAGCAACGCGATCCTCTGGTTCGTGGCCGCCATAACAACAGCACAGTATGGAAACCTGGACGCCTTCAAACTATTACTCATCTTGAATCCTTCACTAGCCTTCACACTCCCACCCCACGCCACGAAATTCTCGTTCAAGAATGCAGTCAACACTTCATTACACAAAGTCCCTTCACAAAAAGCCGGCGTATCAGGATGATCGGGCGAATGCAAGTAAACAAACAACAGCTTATATTCATTTCGAGACCTCTGCAATGCATCCATAAAACTTTCAGCCACAAAATTCGGCCTCAAACCCCCATAATCCCTCTCGAAATTAGCCACAAAATCCATCGCCTCAGACGCCGACTGAGACACCGAAACTAACGGCGTTGTTCCGGCGCCGTTAGAGTTAGTTAATCCTACCATCCTTAACGAATACGATAAAACCCCGCCGGCCGCCCACATACCTAATCCAATTGCGCCAGAAATTAACCCTAGGCTACCGGAAATGATGGAGAACGGGAGCGTGATTACCTTCCACGCGAGACCTGGCGGTTGATTGTTGTGAGGCAGTACGAGGCCGGAATTTATGTTATCTTGATTTGAAATTGCGGCGGTTGAGGTGGTAGCGGCGGTAGCGGCGTCGGAGGGTGACTGATGAGTGTCGGTGGCGGTGATTGAGGAAATGGCGAGTTCGAGGTCCCAATTGTGAGCTGAGAGGATTTCTGTGCACAAATCTGTGTCATCGAGGCCTGTGATCGCTTGGAAATACGCCAGTTTATCGGCCACATCCCCCATTTCTTGAATATGTAAACCGGTTTGGATGAAGAATTTCTGATGATGGAGAAAATTAGGGTTAGGGTTTTAGTAATCGATTGATGTGTTGAATGTCGGAGGAAAATGGAGATGGTTTGGAAAAATGTAGATGATGGGTGGAAACTGGAAACTGTGCAGTGATTATAATGGAAATTAAATTGAATTATTAATTAAAGAAATAAAAGTGAGTAGTGTGTTTCAAAAATAATTATAGAAAAAAATAAATCTACTTTGTGAAAAATAATAATTAAAAGTGATTAATATATTTAAAATAATTTTTAACTATTGATATTGAATCAACATGAAAAAAATTGATACGTGCATGTTATTTTCTTATAAAAAGGACAATATTTCTTTTTTCTTTTCTCAAATGATATTAAGTTGAATGGAAAAATAATTTTAACTTTCCGTTACTTATTTATTGGCAATATTTTGAATCAAGTCGAGCCGAAATAGTTATGGTTCAAGTTAAATAACAGTCCTTTTATGATTTTTTTTAATCAAATCGAGCTTCATAGCACAAAAGTTTGTTCTGGTTTGATATATTGACAAACCTACCTCAAATAAGTCGATTATCGACTAATATTATTATCTTTCGGCCCAATAGGATGTTACAACATTAATCAAACTATCACATACTTTATAAAGAAGTTAGGGATGGCAATGGGATCGGAAAAAGTGAAGACCCGTCCCCAATTTGTCTCGATGGAATCGGGAATGAGTCCTAAAAAATGGGATCGAGTCTGAGTCCGAATATTTAAAATTGAGACCCAGCCGGGTCCGGGACCAGGTTAGAGTCTAATAGATACATGTCTCATTTCCGGACTCGGACTCGGACTCGAACTCGTCATTAATAATTATATAGTTTATTATATATGCTATTATTATTATTATTAAATTTATTAAAACATAACAAAAATTACTATTTTTCCAATAAAAACTTTATGGTTGATGATTATTTAATGTTTATATTTTGTTTTAAAATTTGGAGATTACCTTATCAACTTAAATTTGTACTTATCGTGAATTAATTTATATTAAGTACCGGATAATTATCTTTTTGAATGTGTTTTTGATATTCATATCAATTAAATATTGTTTTATTTATTTTGAATATATTTGTGAGAATATTATATATAAAAAAACACTTTAAATTATTATTTTACCGAGTCCACCGGATAGGACCTGAACCCGTCAAAGACCCGTCGGGACCGAGATGGGTCTTGATCAGGTCCGAGACAAGTCCGAGTCTTAATATTTATGAACGAGACGGGTCTCAAGTCTTGTTTTACCCGTCCCAAACCCGTCCCGTTGCTATTCCTAGAAGAAGTATCACTAGTTTGTTTGTTTTTTTTTTTTTTTCTCTTTTCAGAAGAGGAAATAATAAGCTCACTTGACATGGTTTTTGAACAATCAATTTGAGTATTTTACCATAAAAGACTAGTAGCACAATTCACAAGTTACCCTATAACTACTTGATTTATCACCTTAAGTAAATGATCCTATAACCCCCAAACAAAAATATGAATGTCAAGAGAATATAATCATCATTCTCCTCTATTACAAATTCTACTTCATACACAATATATAATCACACAAACAAATCTACCAAACATATATATATATATATATATATATATATAATTATATATATACATATTCATCAATCACACACCAACTAAACAAAATGAGCTGCAAAACCAGACACGAATTTGCGGTTTAACAACCTTGTCAAAAGTTTGCACTTTGTAGAGTATCAGCCGGCAGATAACTGTGGAATAACGGCATTTCAGAGCTCATCACATTACGAAAATGGTCGTTGGGATTAGTTGTACTTTGTCCCGTCATTTGTAAAAGCTGGATTAGGGACGAAAATATTTCATGACGTGTGACACGTTGTGTTCCCTGAAACGGCATTTTAAAGCTTCTATCAATACACAAAACAATCAAGATTCCAAATAGGCTTCTAAATGGGTGAGGATCGCCCAAACCCGAACCCATCAATAGAAAACATACTCGACCAGGCCCGACCTATAGGGTCTCCGACCGGACCCGATGACACTAGGTGGTTCAGGTCCGGGTACAATTTTTACCCGTGGATATTTTATCCGGAAAATACCCAAATTTTACCCGTTGAAAATACTAGCGGATCTATACCCGAAGTTTACCCGTGGGCATTTAGAGCTCGAGCCGAGCTGGGCCAAAAATTCGAGCTCGAGCTTGACGAGCTGCAGGAAAGTGAGCTCGAGCTTGTTCGAACTCGAACCGGACTCGAGCCGAGTCGAGCTCGAGCTCAAAAAAATAACTTTTTTTTAATTTTTTTTTATAAAAAATATTTTTTTAAAAAAATGATATTATTAATTTTATATTTATTCATATATAATTAAATATAGTTATAATTAATGTCAAAAATATTATTATTTATACATATATTATTATAATATATCATATTATATAAAAATATGTGAATAAGTATTTATTTTTATCTATATTAATTAAAAATTATTTTTTTATTCCAGCTCGCGAGCTGGCGAACATGTATTTTTAGGCTCGAGCTCGGCTCAACTGAAAAGCTCGGCTAGATAGGCTCGACTCAAGCTCGAATTTTTTCGAGCTCGAGTCGAGCTATTGTCGGACCGGCTTGACTCGTGAACACCCCTAATTTACCCGATGCGGACCCGACCTGAAACATACCCGACCCGTCTAACTCTTTTTAGACCCGTCGGGTATGATGATTGGGTCCGGGTCGGATCCGGGTAAAATATTTTTTTATGGTACTTCATGGGTCTGGGTATTCCCCGCCCATTGACACCCCTATCCGAGCGGCCTTCTCTTATTATTGTGCCAAATTTACCTCAGATTCGACTATAAAGTGCGCCAATTTCTTAGTTTCACGATCCTCCATCACTCCTTTGAGTATAGTCAAGCCAAAACCTCGAAGTATATCCACAATCTCCAAAAAGGAACCTTCTTCTTCACTAATCATCTGCACAAAAAGTTGCATGTTGTAAGAATGAAAACAAAATAACAAAGATTCTATCACACTTTGCTGTCTGAAAATCAAACAAAAACTAAGGTTTAAACTTAGTTTTTCTTACCTCTATAAGCATTTGACCATGGTTACTAAGGTCCTCAACTATCAACGGGCAAACCATAGTTTGATCATCAAGTTCACATGCCCACGTAACTCCATCACCACTGTCGTTCGACTGATCTTTTTGAACCCCACAACTCTGTTTTTTGTCAACGTTATAGAATTTACTATCGTTAGTTGATCTTAAAACCGATTCTAAGGGCATATACACAAAAATACGAAGATTTTAATCAAACTTACCTTTTGCTTATCAACTTGTTTTAATCTTTCAGCACGTATTGTGATATACTGCATGAAGCTCAAGTGTTTAATGGTTCGTTCCAACAAACGATCAATGCTCATCTGTCACATCACCCAAGTACAACGTCAGAAGAAAATAAGGGCATGTTTGGATGACTGTTTTTAAAGTGTGTTTTTGTTTCTGCAAAATAAAAACATGAAAAAGGCGTTTGGTTGGGCTTGTTCCCACTTTATGTTTTTGAAGAATAAAACTCCAAAATTTGCTATTTTGCTGAACAGGTTTTATCTGTTATTAAGTTTTACAAACACTTTTACACTCCAAACTAGTCAACCAAACAGGATTTTAACATTATTTATACTGCAAATTTATTTTGATAAAACTGTTCTACAAAACTATTTTGCAAAACATCAAAAACAAAAAAATCCAAACAGACCCAATATTTGTAGCATTTTTACATATCAACCCGAGTTGATTCTAGAACTAAATTTTCTTCGTAAAAAACGGAAAATAAAGTTCATTTACCTTTTCGCCATTAGGGATAAGTTTCCTCAACTCTGCAAGCCGGTCTTGGATCATTTGACGGTCTTTTGGCCTCGGTTTGGTCCCTGCTTTAGCCTTCTTCTTACCCGGTTTTGCATTTTCCTCGTGCCTTTTTGATGAACCCTTTATAGACATTTCACTATTATTTCTCATCTCAGGGCCATACATTGGATTCATAGATTTCAATTTTCCACAAAAGATAGGATCTTGAATTTCGACTTCATTTTGAGCCCATGTATTGTTGCCCGTTTTCCTTCTTTTCGAACAAGATGAAGATTGTTCGTCGAATTTGGATTTGGAAAAAGAACTAGTATTAGCATTACAATCCAAAAGCTTGTCAAGGCCTAATTTGGAGAATAAGCTGTTTGATCCCATATCATATTTCTCCGAAATGCATTCAGAATCATTTGTGCTATAACTCAATGGGATCAAAGTTTCGTTCCAAGATTGTTGCTTTTTCGATCCCATTTCGACTCCAAAACTAGAACTTTGCGTTTCACGGTGAGATCCAAATGCATCAGTTAGAGAGCTTTGTATTGAATTCGCAGGAAAATCGTCTGATTTTTTGTGGATAGGTGAGTTATATCCACTCAAGTTCGATAACGGTATCAAACCAGTGACTTGTGATACATCATTTTCTTCGAACATATCGTCTAAAGTCAATAACCCATATGTTTTTTGAGCTTTACAATCATTTGGGTCGAGTAAAGGAGTCGACTTTTGAGCGTTTATGATGTCTTCGGGGTTTGAAAATGGCACGTTTTCATTAAGACCAAACGTCAAATGATGCCCAAACGAAGTCACAACTGAGCAATCTTTGTCGTTGCCAAATGAGAAATCAAAGAAATCATTGGCTTCCACAAAATCGTCGTGTTGAAAATTCTCATTCATATGGGAAATATTGCACGGTGACAATGAACTGAATTGCGTTATCGAATCATTAGCTGTGAACTTAGTTCCTTGATGTTTATCCATATTTCGAAAGATTTGTTTAACTTGATCAACAAAGTTTGTCCTCTCAGTAATCTACAGATAAAAATCCAGGATTACTAAAAAGATTAAAGATGATTAAGATCGAATAGCGTATATTAGAGAATCTACTAACCTTATGAGTGGATCCAAATTGCACAACACCCCAAGGCTCGACCGAGATTAAAGCAATAGTCTATAAAAAAGATCGAATAATTGTTTTAGCTTATTTGGAGAAATATTATGATAGGAAATTGAAACAACATCATTCAACTCAAGAATAAATAGGCACCTTTATTCCCAACGAGACTTGGTAATACAACTCAGAATCATACTGTAAGATGAAAGATCGATTAGGCTCAATCATTTATCTAAGGGTGTGTTTGGATTGTGTGATTTGGATTTGGACGAAGGATTTGAAATGACACCTAAAATGAAGTCATCTGAAATCCACCGTAGTTATGCAAAAAATAGCTCAAAGTGAATGTCGAGTGATTTGAAATCTATTATAACTTGGATACATCCAAACGAACTTCATGGATTTGTTGACGAATTTGAAATCCATATATTTCAAATCCTTCAATCCAAATACACTCTAAGTAAATTTGTAGTAATACAAGATTTGAAAGCTATGAAAAATTAATACCTCAAGGCTTTCAAATGACTCTAAACAATTATGCCTTTGATGATAGGACTCAATATACATCCATTGATGATCTTTAGTATATGCAACTTGCCCAATTACCCTACATCAGAAAAAAAATTACCTGAATTTTAATCCCAGTAAATAAATATGTTGTACAAAAATATATGCTTTATCCTATTACCAAAAGGAAACAATTACTTAGGTAAAAAAAATTGGCAAAAATAAAATTCAAGAAATAAGAACCAAATTGAGCTATTTACCCATCACCCAGTACATGTACTTGGAGAAGCATATTGTCAATAAGAGCTCCCATTTGTTCTTCATAATAGGCATCTTTTAATGTCAATAGCCTGCCATGCAGAAATAAATTACTTATTTTGAAATTTTGCAGAAATAAATTACTTAAAACTTTGCAAAAAAATGAAATTAACTTTGGATAATTGTAACAGCATATGCAAAAACAAGTATCAAGCAAATTTAGTAAAAAGTGGTGCTTTTTTCAGGCATTATTAAAGAAAAGAAAGCTCCATAAAGATTAAAAGGTGTAAGATTTTCATTACAGTTTTGGGGCAAATTTCTTTAACAAAAATATACTAAAAGAGCACATAAAGAAAAGATTTTTTTTGGTTTATGTGTTCATTTATGCATTAAATAAGCAGATGCAACATGCTAACATATGTCAAAAAGATATATTCTCTGATTGAAGAAACTAAAAAACCCACAATGAAAAGAAAGAAAGAGGATACAAAATCAAGCTATGAAAAAATGAACACAAAAATAGACATGTTATACAGTGAACTCTCATGCTCATGCTCATGCATACATGTTTTGTGTATATATATATTTCATATATATATATATAGATATAGATATATATTATATATATAGAAAGAGAGAGCTTACAAGGGATTTGTATCATGAAAACCCCAAAAAATTCCATAACACCAACCATTACTGCAACAAAGATTCTTGAGGGTCTCTTTTATATCTGAATAATTATTTATTGTACACATTTTTTCTCACAAAAATTCCAAGAATTAGTGCAACAGTCCCTTCTCAAAAACAAACCCCAAAAATCACTATCAATCCCAAAAACACATGTTTATCTATTTCGTTTTTTCTTTGTTGTAAAATCATCAAATAGCTAAAGGTCACAAAACCAAAGAAATTAACACCAAAAAAGATGCAATTTTTCCCACATGAGAATGGAAAAAAGATGCAATCTTTTAGGGTTGATTCGAGCTATCAAGTTGATGAAGATAAATAAAAGCAAAACCCAGTTGTGATTTTGGAAAAAAACAATGAATAGTTTTGAGAAAAACAGTAGTTGTAATAGTAATTTCAACTGAACAGAAGAGATGACGGTTGAATATATATCTCTATATCCAAAGTCTAAACTGTAAATCCAAAGGGCCAAAAGCTTAAAAAGAAATTCATCATAAAAAAATATTAAAGAAAATAAAAACAAAAAATGGGAGAAAAGTATAAAGTGATGAGGTGAGAGAGAAGACAAGAAAGATAGCAGACCAAATAAAGTGGATTTAATATATAGATACAGTGATATATGTATATATATTATTGGTGGGATATTCTTAGAGTTTTTTTAGAGTAATTTTACAAAATTGTATTGGTATAAAATCGATTTATTATAATTTATTAGTAATGTTAAATAGTATTATTTCATTAAAATGTTTTTTGTTTAATAATTTGTAATAAATCAATTTTATTGGAGCCATTTTATTATATGATTTTCTTTTATTTTGTCAATGCAAGAAAATACCAAAAAATTGATTTTAACAGGAAAAACATATATATTTCCACATTTATGGAAATACAATATTTATGAATTGTTTTATGTCTTTATTGCCAAACAAGATCTTTGTGGGAAAAGTTTTAGCTCCAAGGGGTCCCATTTTCAATCCTTGTTGATTCCTTCCCCACTATTTTCAGTAATATATAATATTAACAATTTTCTTCCTCTCTATTTTCTGCAATTTTTTATTAAGAATTGATGTTCAAGTATTTATGGTAGGTGAAGTAATAATAATAATAATAATAATAATAATAATAATAATAATAACTATGGTGTTAATATATAAAAATGCTGAATTTACCCTTTAAAAATAATTCTATATCATTTTGGTAGCAAATGCAATTTTTTTATTTTACATTTAAATTATAATTGTTTTGCCACAATAATAAAGCCTTTTCTGATGTGATAAGATTTTCTATTTAAAATCCTGATTTCATCTTATATTTAGGTATTTAACATGTATTAAAATATTTACTGATGTTAAATATATTTTAAGAAGCGTATTTTTAATTTTGACATAAATATCTAAAAAAATAAAACAAAATTTAAAATAAAAAATCATATCCCATTTATTAGTTTTAACTAATTGCATGATATAACAATTTGTAGGTAAAAAAGGTAAATAAAAATAAAAATAAAGAATTAATGATGAAACTTATTCAATCTTATGGCAATATTATATTTTTTTGGTTACATATGGCCATATTATAAAGCAACCCCATCTCAACACAATTCTACAATGTCCTTTTCAAAAGAATTCAATTTAGAAAGAAACCTGCAATATTTTTAGTAGTGGCCAAAATATTATGGCAAATGTCCATTTCAATAATTATGACTACCAAAAAAGAAAATTTAAATTTACTAAAAAAAAAAATTAAAAACTAGAAGGTCCCTTTGCTTGTGCTATTGTTACCCCAAACATAGGTGTGGCCCAATCATTATTTTTAGGGCAGCACAACCAAATTTTTGAGGATTTATTATATTAAAATATTATATCTATTTACAGGCAAAATAATAGAATAAGTTGAGTTATTATAAATTAATTCTCTAACATAATTGCCATTATGAAAAATATCTTCTTTGAGGAATTTAATGATGAATATTTATTATTTAATATTTTTCTTGATTTTAATATCTTCTTTAACCCCATTTGATAAGTTGGAGAACTTACATTTAGGCTATGACTAGATGGCATGTTGTTTCACATTTTTTTATTTTTCAGAGTTTTTCATCGAAAATACATTTATTTGACATCTAGTGTAGATATTTTAAAAAAATATTACATACAATTTATCCCAAAAAAAAATTTAAATTTCCTTGAAAATTGGATTTAAATAGTTTTTTGTAAAAGATTTTTCTCAATAAAATTAATTTTTTACTACTCATAATTAGACAATTCATTCGAGAACTAAAAGGCATTTATCTATAAATATCTTAACATAGTTATCAAAATAATTACATATGTTAATTTGAAATTATGTAAGTTACAATATAATATAATCCATCTTGACACGTATTATAATAATATACACAATAAATATTATATAGGAATTATATATGAACAATATTATTCAATAGAGGACAAGCACAAGTTAATTAAATCAAGTAAAAGTATTAATCAATATCATGCATAAAAAAAATGTTGTTTCTTTAACTATTGTTGTCCTTTCTTTGACATGAATTAAATAGTCTCGCTATTTTAACACTTGTCAAGTAATTATTCTTAGGCAATTCTACTATATTAAGTTTAATAAAGTCAAATATCTCATTAATTATGTAATAGAGTAATAGGGATGTTTTACTAAAATGCTCTTTATCTATAAAAGACAATTTTTATTGAGCTCTATTTATTAATAATTTATAAAAGATCGGCTCCATTAAATCTCATCTGTTATAAAATTTTTGAAATATTTTTGTATAGTATATAATGTATAAACATCCTGAAATTAGTATACACACATCATTGTGCTATCTTGTCTTCAACTCGAGAAAAAATTATTAACCACCTATATAGTTAGTTTAATTTACAAAAAGTAGAAATTATCCTATGTTTTCTCTTTAGATTCTAATTAAGTCTACATAAAAAAATGTTGTTTTGTATAACATCAATTAGTTTAAACTTGAATCTCGTGATCGCTATGTAATCAGGTTGAATTAAGCTCAAACTCGAATTTACTTCACTCTAAAAAAGCTCGCGAACTTAGCTCCTGAGTTTTTCGATTTCTTAATATATATATATATGAGTAATGTTATATACCACCGTTTTCATACCACCGATTTTTCACCTCCTCTTGATTTAGAAATTATGAATGTATTAAATTCAATTGAATTAATTAAACCAAATGATTGTTTACTAATAATAGAAGGAGTGAAAAATCGGTGGTATGAAAACGGTGGTATATATCATTACTCTCTCTATATATAAATTATATATATTTATTATATTAATAAATAATTATTAAATAATTATTAAAAAATTAAAAAAAATTCAAACATGTAAATTTAGTTCCTATATACGGAAATGTATGTATATTGGGCATGCAGTCCCCACCCACCTGGGGAAGTGAGTATGTTTTAACTTTGACAGTAATTGTGGGGTTTTAAGGGATCATTTTCTGGTGCACAATTCTGCCACTGCCCCCAAAATACTACTGAAAAAGCTATATAACATTCATGAATTATCATCATCGGATCCATTTTGGAATAATGTAGTTAAATATTTTGTATCACCAATAAAATATAAATATTAAATTTTCAAGATACTCTATACTTACTATCTTAAATTATTTTCAAGGGTCTGTTTGGATTGTTTTTGTTTTTGAAGTTTTGCAAAATAGTTTTGAAGAACAGTTTTATCAAAACAATTTTGCAGTATAAATAATGTTGAAATCATGTTTGGTTGACTATTCTGAAAAAAAATAAAAATCGGGAAACTTTGTAAAGGGGAGTGTTTTGATGCGAGGATGAGTGAAATGAGGAGAGAAAAAGAATATATTTTTTCAATGAGGATTTAAGTGATGTGTGTTTTTTTAGTTTGGAGTGTAAAAGTGTTCTGTAAAATTTAAAAACAGGTAAAACCTGTTTTGCAAAATAGCAGATTTTGGAGTTTTGTTTTTCAAAAACAGAAAGTGAGAACAAGCCAACCAAACGCCTTTTTTCATATTTTTGTTTTGCAAAAACAAAAACGCACTTTAAAAACAGTCATCCAAATACTTATTTGAAGTATATAATATGTGCCAAAATAGTCCCTCGTTTTAAACTTTCATCGAGTTTCTAGGAATAAAATCATATCATTGGTAAAGAAGTCCGAACTATACAAGTTTTGCACCAAACTACATATCATAAATAAATATACTAAGTACTAACACTAACTATGTTTATTAGAAATGTATGAAAGTCATAAAAAATGGACTGATTTGATATGATTTATAGTTCATACATGTTTTTGGGACAAATATAATAGTTCGGACTAAGACCAACACTGTTCATTTGCGCCATTTTTGGCGTTGATTTCCTCTTCTTCTTTTTTTCTTTTTCCTTTTATTTTAATCCTTTATCTTCGTTTAGATTTTCAATGTAGTCCCTTATAAGTTTGAATTGTTTTCAATTTAGGCCTTCAATTTATTTTTAGTTATAATTATACCTTTTGAGTTATGAGTTATATTTTATCCAATTAAACATTATTTCAATGTATAAATTAATTATAAAAAGAAATTGTATTATAACTAATATCAAATGCATATTTTACAGTTAGTTATATTATAACTATAGTTTAATCATTGATTGAATAATATGTATAGTTGTTGATTAATTTATTAAATATCAAAATACAATTAAAATAGTTTTATTATACAATAATTTTATTATTTGTGAATTTTATTTAAAAAGTATATTTTTTTGGGTGAAAGTGCATAATACGAAAAGTGTTGGGTTTATTCGTGAAAAATTGTAAGATTATAAAAAAGATGAAAAAATGGAATATTCGTAAGATTCTTTTTTG
Source organism: Verbascum thapsus (assembly GCA_963669365.1). Lineage (NCBI taxonomy): Eukaryota > Viridiplantae > Streptophyta > Magnoliopsida > Lamiales > Scrophulariaceae > Verbascum > Verbascum thapsus. The sequence goes on from OY770105.1 coordinate 19,939,622, forward strand.
GTGTAGTGAATAGTATTCTTGGTTGGAGTGCATTTACCGTAGCTGCGCTAAATTGGTGCAATTTTTGCACCAATTTGATGCAAAATGGCTTTTTGGGTTGGAGATGGGCTAATCTTATATCATATATAGCAATTCTGAATTATCAAAAAGTAAAAATATTTTTATGATATACATGTATACACACTCATTTTTTTTATTCCAAATCTCATTAGTCATATTATCTACCATATATATTATATATAACATGATATTACCAATATACATATTTCAAAAATGTGAAATTTAAAGCTGGCATTCTCATGCAACTTTAATTTGGTATATATATGGTAGGGTATCCTATATAGGTCCATTGTCTATATTGTTGAAAGGAACATCAATAATTTGTCATGATATATTGTTATGGGGGTCCCCATATCTATCTAGTATGATAATCTTGACTTACCCACAAATTTTAAGGTTGCCTCTAAATTCTATCATTTCATAACTCACCAAGATAGATAACAAAAATTCACTATTAATATTTGACTTTTAATCCAAAGAGCATTAAAACAACAACTAGTTTGATTGTGTTGTTTGGTGTGTGTCCAATTGTAGTTGTGATTTCAAAATATTCTATTTTGATACTAAAAAAAGACTCATCTTATATAAAAGATTTGTATGTTAGTGTAGAATTAATATTTCAATCATAATTGAAAGTTTTAATTAGATCGAAATATGAATGTAAATTGGTCAATAATCCAAAACCCGTCTTGATTTCCAACAATTATAATTTGTTTTAGACGTTAGTTTTTAGAAGAGAAAAGATAAGGTTTCCGTATTTATTTTTATATATAGTATTTCTAATTAGCAAAAATGTCGTCAAAATTCAAGTGTTTTATGGTTTTGTAAAAATAACCTTGATATAGGAAAATAGATTTTATTTTTGAGCATATAAGTGATAAAATTGTTAAAAAAATGATTGGTCAAAATCTGACTATGATCAAAGTAATCCATAATACCATTAATATATAACAAAATACACAAAAAATCTTAAAATAATCATGAATTCACGTTCTACAACAATATCAACAATATCTGGATAGGTCGATCCGACTACTAAAATGATCTACATCGGAAATAAAGGAAAGGTATAAGGATCCCTTGATTCAGATATTAATATAAAAATATAATTATTTATTCTCTTATAAATAACCTCATAAGCTCATTTATCTATTTGTAATTCTTTAGATTTTGGTAGTTTCGTTATAGGTATGATGCTAGCAGCTACTACTCATTCTCACCTATTTATAACATTATAACTACAAATTAAATTGATCTTAAGTAATTAAGTACTAGGCAGTTTGATTTAGTCAAATATATTTATAATTCCTCGTATATATGAGGCTTGAACTCTGATCTCTTAAGTCGTTGACTTAATTAGAATTGTTTAATTAAATTCGTGCTAAATCAAAAATATATTTTTTTTTATCAATAATCCATATCAACTTATTATTTTTAATTTTTTTTATGATTTAAATTTGTATTGAGTTGCATATTTTGTTGAAATAGTAGGGGATAGTGAAAGGAAGCATATTACTTGATTGCAGACGCAAAGTTATTTCCATTAAGCTCAGCTCGATCACCATGTTTTTAATGGTGTGTCGCATCTCAGCCCCACACGATTCATCATAACCGTCTAAAATGTCAACTGCATCCTCAATTTTTTATTTTTATTTTCACCTTTTGCCTCTATTTTTTTTTATCACCAAAATAAATGTATTTGAATCCATCAAATGTTAAACGCAATTCATTAATCATATGATTAAATATTTCAAGTTGTACATAAAATTCTCATAAATATACATTTATTTTTTTTACTAACAACAAAGACAAATTTTTTTTGGCAGAAAATGATAATCACATATATTAAACCTTATACAAAGACATCCAAGCGTGCCTGGTTTTACAATGGAAAAATTTATACTATATCATGATCAGGGCTGTCAGTGGGCAGGAATACCCATATTCAAATTGAACCCATGAAATACCCACAAAAAATATTTTACCCGGATTCGACCCAGACCCGATCCCATATCCTAAGGGTCCAAAAAAAGTTAGACCCGACGGGTCAGATCTCGGCGTGTACATGAGAGAAGCAAGGAGGTCGTTTTTGGTCAGGTCCGTATCGGGCAAGTGCCCACAAGTAAAAATTAGACCCGGACCCGAATTACATAGTGTCATCAGATCCGGGTCGGGTCTGGGTCTCAAACCCTACGGATCAAGTCCAAATCAAGTAAATTTTCTATTGAATGAGTCCGAGTTTGGGCAATCCCCGCCCATTAACACATTATTGGATCTTGGATGTGGTAATAGGAATATTTTTACCGAACGTACTACATGAGAGTATTGGTCTCGATGAACATAAAATGACTCGATTTAGGCCATCTCCAACCCATTTTGCACTAATTTGGCGCAGCTACAGTAAATTCACTCCAACCCAGAACACTATTCACTGCACCAAAAAGGAATCTTACAGAATATTCTTTTTTTCCATCTTTTATATGATATTACAATCTATCACAAATAAAGCCCAAAACTTTTACGTATGGTATATTTTCACCCAAAAATATATACTTTGTTAAAAAAAATTTACAAAAAATAAAAAAATACTATCAAATAATTAGAAAATATATTAATTGCGTTTCGATATTTCAAAAATTAAATTAATAATTATGTATGTTATTTAATTAATGAATTGAATATAACTTATATGATTTATTTATAACAAATTATATTTTTCTGGGCTAAATTGAAAGCAATTCAAACTAATTAATAATACAATATATATTTTATATAAGTTAGATTATTAAATATTTTATTTATAATTTAATAATAAACTTAAATTAATGCATAATTGAATAAATTATAATTAATAGGATATAATTATAACTAATTAAACTATTTGGGCTAAACTAAAAACAATTCAAATTTTATAAATTTAAAACGGACTAAAATAAAAATCAAGCTAAAGCTCAGGGATTAAACTGCAAACCCTATAAAAATCATTAAAAAAAATAAAAGAGGTGGCCAGAATTGGCGCAGCTTTTGGCACTGGGTTGGAGACCAACTCAGCGCCAAACCTTCTCCACCCACACTATATTGGCGTGGGTTGGAGATGGCCTTATAACCCATCAATTTTGCAATTTACAACTTCATAATAAGATAATATATTAATATTAAATAATAACAATTTGCTTTTTGTCTTTTGGGATTTATTAAAAGTTAGCACAAGAGAATATATATGTCTACTTGATCTCTAACCCGTCAACTGTGTAATTGTCCACTCATGTCTTGATCGAAGGCAATAAGTGTTGATAATTTTATTGATGGATTCACAAAATTACAACATAATTAGACATCAAAATTATCAACAATGATTGAGATGGCTATTGACTCAACAAAATGATAAAGGATATATACACTTTTTTCTCATAACTTTATTACAAAGTCCTTCAGCCAAATGGGAAAAAGCTAGTTACTGAATTAGGGTTTTTCATTACTTGCTTTCTTGTAATATATTATATGTATATGTGTATATATGTATATATATATATATATATATATATATATATATATATATATATACATATATATGTTGATTTGGCTCAAATTTCATTCCGTTAATTCAAACTAAATCAATGATTATTGGAGCCAAATTCATAATCCATAAGCTTATAGACTGCATTTATGTGAGTGTGGATAGTATAGAATTAAAGGTGTGAAGCAAGAAGATTATAGACTGTATTTTTAATTATATAGTATATAGTTTATATCATCATAAACTGCAATTTCAATTGGATAATATAGTATTAAGAAAATAGTTTTTCCACACATTATTGGTGTAATTTGGAATATATCATTAATGTTTTTACTGAATTGTATATATATATATATATATATATATATCAATATATTATAAAATAATATAATAATTATATATTTAATATAACAAATACAAAAATAATAGAAATAAAAAACCAAAAGAAAAATGAAAAAGCCGGACCCTTTAAGGCCCGGCCAATTTGGCATAGGGGGCCAAGTCAGTCTGCACCCTAAGCTAAATGGGTCATAACGGGCCAACCGATTCTTGCCTAGTATGGCTCTTTTGACCCGTTCTTTTCCTAAATGGTTTATCAAGGGATTAAAATGCATTTCTACTAAATATGAGGGACTAACATGTAATTTATCTCGTATGACACATTATCTATGCTAATTTATATTTTAGAGGGTATATTGCAATTTTATTGAAAATTTATTTCGGAATTTGAGTTAGTTTAATTTACTACGGATTGGACGAACATAATTTATTGGATTACTCAAAGAAAATATATTGAATTTAATTTATTTAAGAGACTTCACACAAATTGATTTGATATATTCCAAGTTTTATTCTTGAATTTGGGCCCCTTTTGGAACATGGGTTGAAGGCAATACTTACATACTAGCAGCCAGTTGGGCATATAGAGGCCCAAAATGTATATCATTTTCCTTATACAAATAAATCAATAAAATTTATCAATATGATTTAAATTAGAATTTACTAAAATTATTTTTATTTATCCTAGTAGTTATTTTATTTTATATTTTCTTTAACAGTAGATTGGGACTATTTAAGGCTAAGTTTAGTAAGCCTAATGATCATGTTGATTATAATTGCATCGATAACACAAACTTTTGGATTATAAAAAAGATCAGTTCGACTGGGTAATGACGAGTTAGAAGATATACTTGAAGAAAAGTCAAAGTCATACCCTATATGATTCAAAATTAAATTATTGTATTTCTCTAGTGAAATATTTATTTGTATCATTTTTTTCTAAATATTCTTGATTATTAAATTATTGTGTTTTTCTTTTGAAATATTTATTTATATAATTTTTTCTTCTAAATTTTCTTGATTTTTAGATGAGGAAAATGTTGGTGCACCTATGCGAAGTTGATTTTGAACACTTCCGCCGTTGAATTAAAATTGATAAAATTAGTGATGCCGACATTGAGGAGGAGAATTGAGGAAATTGAGATTTTTTTTCATCGTTGTCTTAAATTACAACAATTTTAAATATTTTCAATCTCTTTTTTTTATTTACAAAAAGTTATAGGATTTATCGTAATATTATCGAACAAAAAGTTAGACTTGGGTATTCTCCACTAAATTTTGTTTTTATGTGGTTGAATTTTATTTATATATCTAATTAAATCATTGATTGCATCTTCCTATATATCTTAGTTTTACATTGTGAATATATATCAATATATATATATGGGTTATCCAATTTTTTTAAATGATTCAATTTGTACTAGTAACCCAATAAATTTTTAGGTTCGATAATATTTTTGAGTTTAAAAATATTGATAACAACTGCATAAGTAGAAAGAGAAATCAGCAGCAAATGTGGCCAAAGGTACTTTCTTGGCTTAAATTAAGGTGAGTAGTTATTGCCTTGTGACATTACATTCTCTACCTACCCAGATACTGAATGTTCGTAATTCATAAATAATGTACTAGAAATATTAATTTTACTTCATACAATAAATATATAGTCTGATATTCATTAATACTATTGCCTAGCTAGAAAATAAGTTTTTTTTAAAGTACCCTATAGATTAATATGAAATAATGATCATGCCATATAGCACTAAATCGAAAAATATAAAACACGTAGAGTTTTAACCGCACATATGGTGCATGCTACACCGAGCTGTTGAACTCGATGTGAAATAAATTTTCCAGACAAAATTGATTAAATGTGAATTGAACAAAAATTAAACTAGAAATAAGGTGCAATGCCTATGTCTAGGCTTGTCAATGAGTGATGATTACCCAGATCCGAATCCGTTCAATAGAAAATTTTACCTGACTCGGACCCGATGACACTAGATAGTTTCGGGTCTGGGTCTATTTTTTACGCTCGGGTATTTACTCAAAAAATACCTGAAATTACTTGAAATTTACCCGATGAAAATATCAACTGGTCTATACCCGAAGTTTACCCGTGGGCATTTGCCTGATATTGACCCGACCCGAAACGTACCTGGCCCGTTGGGTTTAACTTTTTCTGGACTTGCCGGGTATGCAATTCCGAATTCGGTTCAGGTCGGGTTCAGATAAAATATTTTTCAGGGTATTTTATGGGTTCGTTTTGGATCTGGATATTCTCCGCCTATTTACAGCGCTACTTATGTCACAAACATGCCTCTAATTGGTCTTCATATAGTTCAATGTGTATTTTTGGCTTGTACGACTTACTTGTTTTGATTTTTTCAGAAAAATTGATTGCTTTAGTATGCAATGAAAGTTCACACTATTAAAGAACAATATAAAGATGATTGGAAGTAGGGGTGAAAATTTAATTCGATATTGGATACTCATCAATTGGTTTTCATATAATTCAATGTGTATTTTTGGCTTGTACTGACTTTCTTGTTTTGATTTTTTCAGAAAAATTGATTGCTTTAATATGCAATGAAAGTTCACACTATTAAAGAACAATGTAAAGATGATTTAACACGATATTCGATACTCGATTCGAGCTTGATCCCTAAAAGCTCGGTTCGAGCTCGGTTCGATATTTTACCAAACCAAACTTGAACAACCTTTTCTGATCAATAAATTTTAAAGCTCGACTTGAACTCGGTTCGATTAGCAAAAAACAACAAAAATATATACAAAATGTTCAAATTACTCAAGCTCGACTCGTGATCGGCTCGATTAAAGCTCGTTTGAGATCGACTCGATGAACAATCAAACCAAATTCAAACACAACTTTTAAAGCTCGATTATAATTCAAACGAGTTTGAACACTCATGCATTCGGCTCGAGTCGACTCATTTCCACCCTTAATTTGATTGACCAATCAAAAAGACATAAAAAAGGGGAAAAAATTATATACAAGAGAATGGAGCTCTCATACAATCAAATAAAATTGCAAAGAAAGAGACAAATCACCTAAAATGTTAGAACAATTAAAGACATGTTTGTGCATTGTAATATAATTTATGTTGACGTACTAATATATATTTTCATTTATAATTCGGTAGGTTCCATATTCTAGAATCATTAGACATTGAATTGAAGACATTATAGAGTTCGATTGGATGTACTTCTATAGTTTATTTTCAAAGTAAGAAATTTTATTTTTATAGACTAATCTTGATAGTATACATGAATGAGTTTTTTTGATAGAAAAAGTGTAATAATTAGGTTATGATGTGATTTTTTTTTATATAGAAAAAGTTATTTTTTGAGAGAAGTTAGTACGGAATAGTTTTTATTTTATAGGAATTATTGACAAATTTAAATTAAACTCAGATTAAGTTATAAAAAAAAATATGCAAAGTGAATCTTATTTAGTACATTAAGATGTTGTGAATCATACTGTTTAAATTTTTCATGCATTTGTTAATATATTGACGGATAAAAGTATTGTAATTTTGCACTAATTGTCTACATTAATAGTTGAAAATTGAAATAATCGATTGTAGTGAGAAAAAGTGAGAGTAATGTGAATTTGAGACAACCTCCAGTAGAGTTAGTCGAACAACTGAATTTTGTGACATTGATCACAAGTTTAATACCCCTTAAATGAATGGTTATTCGCTTCATCTACTATGTACCTGTCAACTATTACATAAAAAAATGTCAACTATTACATTAAAAAAGAGGTTTACCCAATGCGCGCCCCAAAGTTACGATTATGGGTTTTTTCAAAAATTTCAAATAAATATTTATTTTATGAAAAAGGTAATCTTTAAAAGATTGAGAGTTTAAATATGAAGTATCATCTAATTTGGATCCCATGTGAAAAAAAAAAATTGTTGGTTTGTTGATTAGAAGCTATTGTTGAAAAAAAATTAATGTACTTTCTAAAAATTAATGATAATTGGACGGACGGTAAAGGAGTTAGTTTTGTAGGAAGAGAAAAATAGGACTACTCAACTAAAGTGGCTACCAAAAATTTATTTAATGTTTGCCTTTATTTAATATACAAAACTATTTAATTAATCATAGAGCATGTACATTGTTTAGTCTTTTTATATATTATTATTGTTGTTGACGTCAACTTAGGAACTAAAATTAAAGAGATTGAGACCTCAAATTTATTTCAAATATTTTATAAATGGCTTCAACTTTAAATATTTATTAGTTGATGTAGTTTATTTGATGTAAGCTCATCAAATAAAAGTAAAATAAAATAGTGGGTTGCTTTAAAAGTACTTATTAAAGAATATTAGGAATTAAAAAAAGAGTTTCAATAAATGGTAAAGAAAATTGGACAAATTGGTAGAGCTTGATTGTAAATGTGACAAAAAATAAATTAATGAGTGTTATTATTTTTATTAAGATTAAAGTAAATGAATGATTAATCACGTGTAACATGAGGTGTTTTTTTTTTTTTTTGATGACAAGGGAACCCGCAGCCGCTACCATTAGGTGCGCACTGGGTAAACCCCACTCTTGTGCAATAGCCTGCAAACCACACAAGAGAGGTAAACCAGCCTAGATTTCCCATAGCTGACAGGCTCACAGTAGAGAAGGCAAATAGACATTCCCTCATCAGGATTCGAACCCGTGACCAAGGCCACAACATTCACATGCCCTTACCAACATGTAGTGTTGTTCTGATGAATGGGGTCAATAGACAATAATAGCTACAGTTTGGGGCGGGTCGGAGCTCCAGGTCCATATGACCATTCAGAAAAAGCATGCACACGTAAACATCATAAGATTTTCAAATAGATTCTAACTAAAAACAAAACATAAAAAGAAAGAAAGACTTCAGTAGATCATTTGAAGCCAATGTTAAATTGGAAAAAATCTTATAGAGAAATTATAAACTTCATAAATAATATTATTGAAAATTATAGATACATAAAATTACAAGTTTTGGATTATAATATACTTAACTAAACTAGAAAAAGATAAATACAAGAAATCATATTTCAACTAAGAAAAGATAATAAAATCTAATCTAATACAAATCTTAGAAAAATAAGAATATATAATATTCTCTAATACTCCTCATATTTCTTTCATACTTTATAATTTTTAATTTATATATTTTTATTCATATAATAATAGTTATATACACAACTAACACACTTATTCTACTTAATATATATTCATCAACATATCACTATTGATTTGACATATTATACAACTTTCAAATAATTTTTGAAAATATAAACATGCAATTATAATTTTTATACGAGTTCTGTAATGTGCAATTTTACCTTTTCTTTTATTCTTTACAAATTTACTTTTCTCATCCAAATTTACTTTTTCTCAACTCTGCATTTTCAATCTCTTATATAACTACTTATCAATCATATATATACATTATTTTACACATTTGCTAATCAAGTCATTTATTTTAAGCATTATTTTACTTTCTCTTTCATACTATATTATTTTGTATTTATATTTAATTATTTTTATCCACATAATCATTATATACACAACTAACATAAGCATTCTACACATCATTCATTAACCTATCAATATTGATTTGACATAGTTTACAGGTTTCAATCTATTTTTGAAAATATAATTGAACAACTACCATTATCACAAAAATTTCTATAATACAAATTAAATTTCCGAGAAATTTCAAAACTTTTACTCAAAATCATAATTAAACAAAGCCTAATGATCAATCATAAACAAACAAATTTTAGTTCATCACTAATATCATTTTCATCACTTAATAATGGGACGGTAAATCTACATTGTTCGGTGCATAGTAAAGTGGTATATTTAAAAATTTAGGCCCTAATTGGTTGGCAAGCTTTTTCCCAAAAAAATTTATTCCATAGTAAAAAATCTCATAAAATTAAATTGTTTGGCATCTCACCAAATTTTTCTTAAAAAAATCTTTCAAAATTAAAGATTATTCCGAAAAAATCTTGTAAATAAAGAAATTTTTTTTTTACTATTCATGATTTAAGAGTTATCATTACAAATAAAAATAAGGTTTTTTGGGCTATATTTTGACTCTAAAAATTAAATTAATTACATATTCTAATGCAAAATGATGAGACATTTAAAATAAGATCCATTGTGAATATCTTTTGGTGTTTAAATTGATGAGTTTTACTAAAAATTGTTAATAAAACTTATATATAAATATCAATTCAAACTAATTTCTCAAAACAAAAGACATATCACATCAACTATAATCATTACATATTTTTCTCAAAAAAAAAAATCATCCAAACTCTCTTCTCAAACCATATTTCTTATCCTTAAAAATTTTTATTCTCATTTTTATCATGAAAAAAAAATTTGAGATGAATGTACCAACCAATTGGGCCCTATCTTCTATTTTCTATTTTTTTTCCAGCCTCCTGATCAATCTTCTTACCTTTTTAGTAATTTGTTATTGTATTATTTCTTCACATAATATGGTTTTCATAATAAAAGTTTGATGGTCATATCACATATGATTCAATTGTTGATTAATTATCTTTGAAATATACTTTAAATTTTAATAATTATGTGGTTGATACAACTATAATAATATATTATCGTTTTCATTATAAAACTTTTGATGTTGATGAAATGAAACATTGTTTTCTTTTTGATAAAATGAAATGAATCAATTGATTTCATTGGAATAACCGTTGGATATATATATATATATATATATATATATATTTTGCTTATTTTTGCTATACTCTAGTACGGAGTCACGTGATAATATTTGTTTTACGTATTATCTCAGTTTGAGATTCTGTCATGACTCTTATATGAAAAAAAAAAAAAGAGATTCTGTCATGACTGAAAAAAAATATTATTATATATTGCATGAAAAAAATGTGATTATTGACCACATTAGAAAGTCAAATATAATTGTTGGCCAATTAAGTAAGGTTTATTATTATTTTTGGAATACAACAATATCCTATAAAGCATTAAATAAAATGAAAATCGTAGTTTAAAATTACCGCATTACGTACAAAGTATTACACTAGGGAGAAATCACAATTATAAATATTTCATATGATTCCAATAGCAAAATAAACCTTCCAAGAACGTTTCTTTAAATAGTTGAATTGCATCATACTATATATATACATACAAGTAATTATTATATAATAGCTGTCGATTATTTAATATTTTGAAATTTATTAACGGTGCATTATATTTGTAAAGGTTTATATTAGTATAATTTAGTACTCATATAAAAGATTTTACAATGATAATCATCACAATTGTATAATTCTTATTTTATTTTGTAAATTCAAAATAAACAAGTTAAGTAATGATATATATATATATCTTTATATTATTTTTAAACCTGCATAATCATTGATAAATTAACCAAGAGAGAAAACAAATAAAAGAATTAATCTGCATGATAAAAATGTTTTAAAAAATTCAATATTAAATTAGATTTGCAAGGGTCGAGAACTCGAGATCCGATCCAGCAAACAAACGGGTAGGTATTTAACACCATGCTTCGAGGAAAATTAGCCGGCAATTATTTGGAAGTATCCCAACTTATGAAATATTATAATATTGCCCCCAAATTATAATATATTTTCACTTGAGACCCCATGAACATGATGATGACACTTTATTTTTTTATTTTATTTTTCAATAATTATTTAACAAACGTGGTCATTCTAGAGGGCTATAAAAGACCCCAACTTGTGGCTGCTATACAAATCAATAGTTCTTTAAATACACACATATATATATATATTTACATATATATATATATATATATATATATATCATTGAGTTTATATATTTATATTTCGAAAAAATATATTTAAAAAAAATAAAATGGGAAGAGCACCATGTTGTTCTAAAGTTGGATTGAGAAGGGGTCCTTGGTCTACAAAAGAAGACACTATACTCACTAATTACATTCAACAACATGGTGATGGCCAATGGAGATCTCTCCCCAAAAAAGCTGGTATTTTTCATCTTCACTTTATTTATTTATTTTTTTTTTTTGATAATTTACTTCAATTATTTTGAAAATGGGCAAAAACCCAAAGAATAATACAACCCATAAAAGAATTCCTTTCATTTCAAGAGAAAATTGCAACATTAGTCTCGTCTAATTAAGGGTGAAAATAAGTCGAGTCGAGCTGTATAGATGTTCAAACTTGTTTGAATTACTGTCGAACTTTCATTTTTCATCGAGTCAAGTTTCGAAATTTATCGAATACAGAAAGTTGTTCAAACTTAATTTGGTAAATTATCGAGTACTGAGTAGCTTGGTTCAATTTTCAGCCTTACGATTTCGGTTTTGTCCATTTTAGTACCAAATATTTGTGAAAAATTGCACTATGATGGATTGAAATTATAAGTTTATAGACAAGGGTGGTGAAATTGCAGCAAGCCCATGTAACCAAAATTGGAATTTTCACTATATTATAGTATTTACACTTTTGGTCCCTCAACTAATGAGTATTTACAAAACCAGGGCTTTTGCGATGTGGGAAAAGTTGCAGACTGAGATGGATGAACTATCTCCGACCTGGTATAAAGAGAGGGGATATTAACCAAGACGAAGAGGATCTGATCGTACGGCTCCACGGCCTCCTCGGAAATCGATGGTCATTAATCGCCGGCAGATTGCCCGGTCGAACGGACAATGAGATAAAAAACTACTGGAACACACACCTCGTTAAGAAACTCAAAATCCAACTCAAAGATTTGCAGAAACCAGTCAAGACGAAGAAGATGAAGAACAAAAAGCAAAATCAAAAGCAAAAGAAAGTTGAGAAAAACGATGATAATGTGAAGCTAATTACAGGTACATCAATGGCGGCTAATGATGAAAATTTGAATGATCATCAAAAGATTAAGGTGTACGTGCCAAAGCCCATAAGAGTTTCTTCAGGTTTTTCTAGGACCCATAGCTGTGAAAGCTTGGGTAGTGCTTCGACGGCGAGCAACGGCGCGGCGGAGAGGGTGGCGGACTTGCCTGTGGATTGGGCGGAGCTGTTTGAGATGGAGGATATCTACGGCGGCGCCGGCGCCGGCGATGGTGATGATATATTTGGTTGTGGGTTTATTACGCCACTGTTCCGCCATAGCCAGTTCTTGGATTCAATGTGCAGTGATGTGAATATGTTGGACAAATTGTATGATGAGTATTTGCAGCTTCTTTAGACAATAATTTTTAAATTTTGTAATTAAAAAATGTTATTAACTTTATTTATTTATTTCTGTCTATTTTTGTTTAATTATGGGCTTGTTATTTTTTGTAATTTTTTTCAATTATTTTTGGGTCAAAACAAAAATTGTTAATAAATCCTTTGATCAAATTATAGGTATGGTTACTTAAACAATATTATCGTATATATGAATTAATTTGTCATGTAATTTGCTTATACTCATAAAATGTGAGTGATTGTAAAATAAATATTATATTATATATTAAAATAAGTCAGAAAATAATTTATTACATTATAATTAATTCGTACACGTAGTTATAATTAAAATAATAGCACATTTTTTTATGAAATTTCAATGGTCGCATTATGATAATTCAAATAAATATTTTAAGTAATATTAAAAAACTCACAATTCAAAAGTGTCTTTTTTGTTATTATTTTAAAGAGAAATTTATAGCTATATATGTAATAAGTTATTATATGTTTTATTAGCATGTAGAGGCTTTCAATCTTTTATTAGCAAATATAGCTAAAACATTTGATGCAATTTTACAAGCTTTATGATTTGACAAAACTGATTGCACGGATATCACGTGATTCATCTTGTATAAGACTAGACAAGTTTTATATATATATATATATATCTGTAGTGCTAATCTGACAGCTATCTGTCAGATTAGTAACTAACAACCAGTTATTTCATTAAAAGCATAGTTAGTCTAATATTTAATTATTTATTTTCAATTGTCAATTTGCCACTAATTTCTTTCCTTTTTTGTTTGTTTCTGGCCAGAATTTATATGTTCTTTTTATTTTGTTTTATGAAATTTATATAAATGATTTTATTCTCATTTTCGGCACACAAAAATGCATTTAAACTAAATATATTTTATTAGTCACAATTTAAAAACTTATCAATAAAAAATTCAAGCATTAGTTACTTTTGATAGCTACTATTATAGATAATAATATACAAATCTAAATTCAATTTGAGCTGTGCATACCTTAAAGCTCGAATTTAGTTACATTTAGATCATAACATTAAACTTGTGCTCGATTTGACTTTAAATTTAAAAAAAAATTATATCAAAATACACAAAAAGAAACTTGTAAACTTGGACTCAATTTGGACTCACTCATAATCAAATCTAATTAGATTTTATTTTGCTTTGGATGTTGAATATAATGAAGAATGAAGACGTAAATATATATAGATAATAGGGAGAAAAAAAATAAATTTTACATTGTTTATTTTAATAAATTGATATTTCAATGTTATCTATCTATTGGTACCACCTATTATTCATATGAATCACTCGTTGGACTTGGGACTACGAATAATTTGATAAATTGTTAAAATTAATAGTTTTTAAATTTATAATATATTTTCAATTAGTACCTAAAGAAACTAATAGAGTTTTCAAATATTAATAAAAAATATGCTTATATTTTTGCCAAAATTATAATATTATTAATTAAGTACAATGAGGGATAAATGAAATACATTGATAATATGGTTTAATTCAAAAATATGAATATTATTCCATAAATCTGAATTTCATACGGGAAATTTAAGTTTTTCTTCTGTAAATATATTAATTTTTATAACTATTAATTGAGGATAATATTATAAATTCTACTAAATGTTAAATATTAAATAAAAGAAATATTAAATGTGGATTATTAATTTTAAATAGAAGAGAGCAACCCGGTACTTTACAATTACAATTTTGTGGCTCAAAATGGCTGTAAGGTAATAATACCTTACAGACCTGTCAGTTACTCATTTTCCATATATATATATATATATATATATATATATTGACATGTGGGGCATGGATTCATGCTAATGGAATAGAACACTTCTATTTCATTTATATATATGTACATTTTTTCTTGCACTTTATATTGATATTTTTATATGAAATGAAATAAGATATAAGAAATGAAATATAATTTTGAAATTAGAAAAATGGGTCTGGATTCCACTTAATTGTAAACATTCAAAAAGTGGATTACAATGTTTTCAGTAGAACCTTCTAGTGTGAATGTTTTCTAAAAATGTTATATACCATCATTATTTTTATCATTTTTTATCGGTACTTGATACAGTTGTAAATTATTTTGTTATAGTAAACATAAGCTATAAAAATCAAGTTAAATTATTTATTGCATGTAACTTTTATCATGTTTAAGTAAAATGAAAAATGGTGATGATTGTATAAAATATTATTCACTTTTTTTTGTTCATTTATATTTTGTGCATGAATGTAAAAGATGTATAAGAAAAAAGGTGACATAAAATTGACATTTTTTTTTATAAAAATTTAACTAAATTCCAATTTCCAAACATTTTTGCTTTTGGACGAGTAGAGTGGATTCTTGTAATGACCAATATTCTTTTTTTTTTTTGGATGACGAGGGAAACCCGCAGCCGCTACCGTGAGGTGCGCACTGGGTAAACCCCACTCTTGTGTAATAGCCTGTAAACCACACAAAAGAGGTAAACCAGCCTAGGTTGCCCATAGCTGACAGGCTCACAGTAGAGAAGGCAAATAGGCATTCCCTCATCAGGATTCAAACCCGTGACCTAAGCCACAAATTCAAATGCTCTTACCAACTCTACTGGGGGTTGCCCATGACCAATATTCTTTTGTTTTAATATGTGGTGGCTTTGATTCCATCATTGTACATTTTTTGTCATTTCATCATTGTCGTACTCGTACCTTTGTTTTTGAAATATAATAATGTACAAAACGATAATTTCCATAATAATTATTTTTTGGAAGTATTCTAAAAATACTAGCCTTTCTTCACCACACAATGATATGCAATAAAGTCCACAATAAATAAATTATTTTATATATATTTTATGTATGACTAAATATAATTGGATTAGTTCAACTTTCAAATGATTAAATTTTATGAACATGCTAACTCATTGAAGGCAAGCAAATTGTTACTATATTTATCATCATAACATTATTTAAATTGTAAAGAGTTTTGATTTTTAATTTAATTAGCTATTTTGTATCTTTTGCAAAATTAATCATATGCACATAATAAGTGGATATAATATTCTTAATCTTAAATAAAAATGGGTCTTTATTATTACCGAAAGTATTCTTATAATTTAATTAAATTTTATCATGTAAATACAATTATGTTATATCATGATCTTGGCTAGTGTAGTAAGACCCGAGGTTCATGGTCAAATAAGCCATACCCATAGCCAAAAGAAAAATCATTATGATATCTCCTTAATTACGAAAATTGATTATAATCTGAAATTTACTTTAAAAAAAACTATAAAAAAATAATCAAGTATCCATATAGTCTCCCAAAATCAAAATCTATGAGTATAATATCTGTGAACTAGGAAAATATTCAATTTTAACAAAATGAATACATATGCAGAGTAAAGTTATCAAGTATCATGGATCGAATTAAATCCATTTACTATGTGATTTACATGACACATATTCAACTCCACATCTTTATACATTCACTTATAATATGGAGTATAATTAAGATGAAATAAAAAATAAAAAATGATCTTACTAACATACAATAAATTTTATGCCATATCGAATTATTCAGTGTGACATGCACCACATAATTTAAGTAGAATGGACGGCTTATTATATATCACACTAAGTCCAAACTTGTTGTAATATATATACACCACATATTAGCCGTAATGTGAAAAGTTTTCACATCCCATTTTTCTAAATATGTCATTTATAATTATAAAAAAATTCCCCATCTTTTAAATATATATTTAATAATATAACTTGGACACAATATTTTATGGGATTTTCCCATACATTAGGATTCTGGACTCCATTATTAGCTAGATTCTGAAATAAACAATCTATAGTATTTTGCCATCACATCTCGAGACATGTGGTAAATAGGCATAAACTAATTAAAAATCAGAGCAAATATTACGTCACAATCAAACTATTTTAAACGTGGATTAATGAGTATCAAATCCCACGCTTTGATATTATTTGCACTCAAAAAAATATCACAAAATAATAAAACAAAAGTATTTTAGTGAGTTAGAATTTTATTTTTGGGTGGAAAATATGTGGGAAAGGGACTTTGATTTCTTTTTCTATTTTGGGTAAGTGATGAAATAAATTGACAAAATTTCTAGAAAAAAAAAAGGTGAGTAGTGGAAAGTATTTCGAAAACTGATGTCATTTATCTTCTATAATATTTGGTAGGATAGAAAATTAAGCTTTAATTATCATATTCATCTCAAAAAAAAAAAAAAACTTATGATGAAAAATGAGAAAAAATAATTTAAATGATAAGAAATATGATTTGAAAAGTGTATTTATTTGTGTTTTGTAAAAGAAAAACATGTATTAGAACATATGATTAATTTAATTTCCTGTTTTGAAAGATAGGCGTAGAAACTATTTTAATTGATGGTATAAAGTATCAAAACATGTGTAATACAAATTCAATATAACTGATTTTGTGCAAGAATTTATTCAAATTATTTATATTTTTGGGATATTGTTTTTACGAAAAAATATATTCACATACCAAATAAAAGAGTTTTTTTATATTTTTTACTCAGAAATAGTACTTTAGGATAAAGGTGATCAAACCAATCAAGGCCTAAATTCCTAATGATTTTCAAATTGATTACTAAATAATGTTGAATATAAGTTTTTTTATGATTGATATATTTACAGTTTACCAATCATTCTTAGAAATATAATCCAACTTCATTAAATTAAATAGCATTCAATTTGATTTATTTAGAGCTTTTCTTGGTGGGGTTTCAGTTTCAGATTCCAAATTGATTTTCTGATTTGCATCAGAATTTCTCCATATTTTATTGCTTGGGGCAGTCAAATTATCTAGGATTATTAACTGCCAATTTTAAATTCATTAGTGGTAAATTTAGATAAGAGAGCTATGCAGTATTTTAGATTCAAATCTTGTTGATTTTTTCAATATATTTTTATTTAATTACTCTTAAAACATCTGTATTTAAAATATAATCATTATATATACATTGACTTGAAGAGTCACAAATAGGACTTAATATGAATTAGAAGTGTTCCTCAATTATATAAAGATATAAATTTTGACAAAAAAAATATTATTTTTCTAGTATGTTTGTATATACAATTATTAATCTACATATCTTTTTAAAATTTGTCACTAAAGTAATATTTTCTTCATTATGTTCAACATATGTATATTTTCTTCTTTCTTTCGATATCACTCTTCCTAATCATGTTCAACTTATAAAATCAATTTTCAACATGAACTTCATAAACGCTTTCAATATATTTGCGTTATTTATCCAATCAAATATATTTGAGTTATTTATCTATTTATATAATAATTTATCATATTAAATTCACAACAAAAAATATTAATGACGATTATTAATTTCATCTTTTGATAAAATGGCATAACCATTTCATTTAAAAAAAAATCTTATTAATTCATTTTAAAAATGAATTTAGTACCCATCACACACTTGATTAGTCCAACAGTTAATAAGTGACAGAAAACAAAGCATAATTGATGTAAAGAAGAATCATCACATCTATTGATTAGTCAATACTCAAACTTTTTAACTTACATAAATAAATAAATAAAATATTGAATTGTCATGAATTCCACTGTGTTTCTGCCCCAAGTCTTTACTTTTTTCTATTGTGTACTTGACTTTTTTTTTAATTATTATTATTACTTTTGATTCAGTTTTTTCAAATTTCAAAAAGTTATAATTATGTGTAAATTTAGCTTTTTAAAAGTTAGAAAGTTACAATTACGTTCTATGAAGGTTATTTTTTATTTAATTACATAGGGATTTCACTTTAAAATTTTAAAAATAACAATAATTTTAATATTATTGGAATCCTTTCCTTGGCATTTGTATTTGAGAAAAATATATGAGTGAATTAATATAAAACATTTTTTTTTTAAAAAAGAAAATGTACAGAATATAAAGTTGTACTTTATTTGTGGAATATGGGTAATCGTACAAAATGATGTGCAAAACAGATAATTTAAAGAATATTCTTTTTGATGCAAAAGATAAATATATGTACTTTAGTCGATTTACTTTAACGACACTAAAATTATAGGAATTTTGCACTATTTTTAGATTTATGTGTTGGAAATAATCTTAGCACATCATATATGATCCCATTTTAGTACTTTCATAGTACAAAACAATTTTTGTTTGTCCAAATGTTCAATCTTAACTCAAATCAATGTATATATATATATATATATATGCTAATCTACATTATGAATATAAGAAATATATTTCATCCCATCAAACACATGTTTATTGGATAATAATTTAGGCCTCAACTCTCAATCTCACATAAATTTGAATAGGACTGTTAATAAATGGAGATTATTTGAATTCAAATTCATTTAATTTAAATTTTACTCGATTTGGACCCAATCTGTAAGGTGTGAGACCATGTCAGGTCGTTCGGATACTGGTCGGGTCCAGTAATTACCAACTGGTGTTTTATTCAATTTTTACTCTTCAAAAAACATCAACAAATTTAAATAATACTCGAAATTTATCTATGGGTCTTAGCCTACCCGACCCGACCCGAAATGTACTTGACCCGTTTGGTCTAACTATTTTTGAATCCGTCGAGTATGTGATTGGGTCCAGAAAAAATATACAAATATTTTATGAGTACAAGTATTTCTCACACATTAACAACTAGAGGTAGTTTCCACTATTAAATAATTTATATAATGGTGAAAATTTACCGCAGATCAAGGATCCTACAAATGATTATCTTTTTTAGCCCATTAATCTAATAGTGATATTATATACCATCAGTTATAGTTTACTATTTTTTTTACTTTTCCTAAATGTGGTAAACGTTGTATTCAATAAATGCATTTAACATAATTTCTGTAATTTATGTTTAATATACAAAAACATATCCTACCATATCAAATGACGCTGAAAAATTGATAAACTATAATCAGTGAGATAGGCTATGTTTCTATATGTTTTTTAAATTCAATTTTAAGATTTCAAATCACAAAATCTTAAATCTACTTAACACACCAAATTTTCATCTCAATTTTCTTTTTTTAACTCTACTTTTTCAATCTCCAATACTAACTACCTATCAATCAACACATCAACCATTTTACACATTCATCAATTACAATTAATATATACATTATTTTACACACTTATATATATATATTAATTTATTTAAATAATCATTATAAAAACAACTAATTCAATCATTAAACATCAACCAATCATCATTTATTTGGCACATTACAATTTTCAACCTAATTCTAAAAACATAAACAAACACCTACCATTTTCACACGAATTTCGATGGTACGCCATTCCCGAAAAATTTTCAAATTTCTAACTTAAAAACATAAACAAATTTCTCTTAATCCAATTATTTGTAATTAATATGAATAATGATTTTGCATCTTTGTCGTTACTCTACTCCTCTCTAGTCTCTTTACAGCCTGTAAACAACATAAATGGAACATGTGATTGATATAATAATTTTTGGCACATCAAGAGACAATGATGCGAAATTATTTTTTTCTTACACACAATAAAAGACTATATAAATAGTACATATTGCATCCAAATAAACTTTGATTGATTTTTAAATCAAAAAGGGATTTTGTCTCTTCCTCAAAGTGAACGGTCCAGAAGAAAAGATGGAAAAGTTATATAAGGAAGTTGCAGGACAGTCATTTTTGTTCTATTATTGAATATATATATATATATATACATATGCGTGACTATATATGATAATATTGATCCCCATTACAAATCAATTATTTTAGGTACTTAGGGGGTGTTTGGCTAAGCTTATAAGCTCTTTTAAACATCTTATAAGATGTTTGAGAGCTTATAAGATCTATGAAAGTGTTTGGACAATTTTCTTAAAAAAGTGCTTATAAGACCAAAAAATAAGATGTTTAGGTCTTATAAGCAAATAAAAAATAAGTTGACAAAACCCAACTTATTTCAAAATCTTAAATTTGTGATGTTGTTTATATATTTTTAAAGACATAAAATAAACCTAGTTAATTTTATTCTTTCCAACAATACCTTTCTCCGAAAAAATATTTATTTTTATATTGCACAATTCTCTCGTATAACATTTGAAAACATCTTATAAGTCCAATAGACTTATTTTATCCAAACATTTAAGAGCTTATTTTTAAAATAAGACTAAACATCTTATAATCTCTTAAAACATCTTATAAGATGTAAGAACTTATAAGATGTTTTAAATAAGTTTAGCCAAACACCTTCTTAATATGCTTCCATAAATAATTTATCAAGCATATAGGTCATTTTCAAAACCTTGGATAAAGGCTGCTATAGTTTTGGGCTTTTTATATATAATCCCCGAGGTATTGAGCTTTAGCAAACAACCCCGAGTTTTGAAATCTTGGCAAGTAACTTTTTTGGTTAAGTTGACCGTTAGTCAACGGTTAAGTTCATGGGTAAAATTGTAATTTATATATAAAAACAAGGAAAAACAAAAATAAATAAATAAAATTTAATTCACTTTATACAACAATAATTTTCTCAATTTCAAATGTTTATTTTTTTGTAAAAATGTAGATATATATTATATTATTTTATCTAAATTACCTTCAAATTTAGGGCTTTTTATATATAACCCCCCGAGGTATTTAGCTTTAGCAAATAACCCCCTGAAGTATGAAATCTTGGCAAGTAACCACTTTTGTTAAGTTGACCGTTAGTCAACGGTTAACTTTATGGGCAAACTTGTAATTTATATATTAAAACAAGGAAAAAAATTTTTAATTCACTTTATATATAATAATTTTTCTCAATTTCAAATATTTATTTATTTATATAAATATTTAGATATATATTATATTATTCTATCTAATAATTTGAAGGTAAAATTAAATAAATTTAGATAAATAATTTGAAGGTAATATAATATTTGAAATTGAAGGTAATTAAATAGAATAATATAACACATAATATATAATATAATATTTTAAGGTAGTATAATATAATATTATAATATTATAAATTTGAAGGTAATTTAGATAGATAATATTAGTACAATATTTGAAGGTTTGAAGGTAAAACTAAATAATTTTAGATAAGTAATTTGAAGGTAATATAATATTTGAAATTGAAGGTAATTAGATAAAATAATATAATATATAATATAAACTATAATATAAAGGTTAGAATAATATAATATTATAATATATAGATTTGAAGGTAATTTAGATAGAATAATATAATATATTTTTAAATTTTTAGATAAATAAATAAATTATTGTTGTATAAAGTGAATTAAATTTTATTTATTTATTTTTGTTGTTCTTTCTTTTTATATGTAAAATTACAATTTTGCTCATTAACTTAACCATTGACTAACGGTCAACTTAATAGAAAGGTTTATTTGCCAAAATTTCATACATCGGGGGGTTATTTGCTAAAGCTAAATACATCGGGGGTTATATACAAAAAGCCCTTCAAATTTATATATTATAATATTATATTATTCTACCTTCAAACATTATATTATATATATTATATTATTCTATATAAATTACTTCAACATCAAATATTATATTACCCTCAAATTATTTATCTAAATTTATTTAATTTTACCTTCAAAATTTAAATTACCTTCAAATTTATATATTATAATATTATATTATTCTACCTTCAAATATTATATTATATATTATATTATTCTATATAAATTACTTCAACATCAAATATTATATTACCTTCAAATTATTTATCTAAATTTATTTAATTTTACCTTTAAAATCTAAATTACCTTAAAATTTATATATTATAATATTATATTATTCTACCTTCAAATATTATATTATATTATTCTATCTAAATTACCTTCAATTTTAAATATTTTATTACCTTCAAATTATTTATCTAAATTTATGTAATTTTACATTCAAATTATTAGATAAAATAATATAATATATCCTAATTTTTAGATAAATAAATAAGTATTTGAAATTGAAAAAAAAATTGTTGTATAAAGTGAATTAAATTTTATTTATTTATTTGTATTGTTTCTTGTTTTTATATGTAAATTACAAGTTTGCCCATAAACTTAATCATTGACTAACGCTCAACTTAACCAAAAAAGTTATTTGCCAAGATTTCAAACATCGGGGAGTTATTTGCTAAAGCTAAATACCTCGGGGGTTATATACAAAAAGACCGAGTTTTCAATTAATTGTTTTAATTTTATTTCAAGCATATAAATCCTTGAAAAATAACATGTTTATTAAATAAACTAATTGATAATTACTTCTATTTGCAAATGTTTCTCCCATTTTTGTTTTCTATTTATGTTTGTGTTTGACAGTTTCGTTTATTTATTTATTTATTTATTTTTAATTAGATTCATTTCTCCAAAAACAGTAATGCTTTCCTAGAAAAAAATTGGAAATAAGCTAAAATTAAGAATATACGATAGATTTAATTTTTAAAAAAATTGTATCTCAATAATTGAATTAACAGTTTGAAGCATTAATTTATTTCCATTAATATTAAATTAAATTAAATATAGTACTGGGGTTATTCGGACAAATTACACGTGCATGCAATTTAAAAGATGAGCATCAAAAAGCAGAATCCGACCCCCTTTTGTAAGCTCCCACATGCTGGGAAAATCTGTAACACCAATCATGTCACCCTCAACTACTATAGTAGGTCTTCACAAGTTTGTCCAAATTCATACAATTCTAGGAAAAATAAATAATACTAACTAAATCTCCTTCAAATATATTATTATTTTTATATCTAAAAATCTATGAAAAGTATCTTTTCAATTCAGGGAATTTATCTCATCTACTTTTTTTCCCTTTTCAAACAGTCAAATATTAAAGTTAATAAATATTTGGACTTGCGGAAAATTATCTAATTATAATTTTGTATAAGGATTTTTTAGTTTAGAATATTTATGTTGATAACTGATACTAAATATGATTTTAGTTTTGAGTTTTTGGATTTTTAATCTTTTTATAAATTCATAAAGAAAAAACTTTTGGATATTTAATACATTAAAATAACAAATGAATTACTTGTAATATTTAATACTAAATATAAAAATGTCTCTTGTTTAACTTATCAAATTTATATATTTTTTTAAAGAAATTAGGTTTTGATAAAAATGATGAATTGACCAATTCTTAGCTTAATAAATGCAGTGTAATTTAGTCCCATAAGTTCTTAATATTAACATTTGGGTTTTTTAATGAAAATTTTTAGAATGAATTTATAAAATTGAAAAATATTTTCATGGATGTTTTTTGATAAAAAAAAATTAATTTTTCCTAGACCTCATTATGTAAGTGCACAGGTCTAGTTCGAGAGGACAAATACAAGAAGGGTGGGGGTCCATTTACTAACCACATATATAAATCATAAACAATATACTGATTGATTAATCATCTCTCTCTCAATTTATTCCTTTTATTTCTTCAAGGGTAATTTTATCTTTATTTTATCTTAAAGGGTCTTTTATAGATCTTTATATTAAAAAAAGTCAATCAAGAACAAAATTGTCTATTGGCCATTTTTGTTAGTATTTCTGAGATTGTTAAATCCTAAAGAGAGGTTAATAATTATTCAAACTCTTCAAGTGATACTTTTGATTTAGCCCAAGTATTTTGCTAATTTTCCTCCAAAATCAAAGGAACATAATACTAGAAAACTATCCAAGAAGAAAAAATGCCTATTTAAATTACAACTTTTCCAGTTAATTTATTAACCACATAACTTTATTTCATATGAAGGCAAAAAAAGTAAAAAAACTTTCATTCTCAAAGGAGCCATAATCGTGTCAAAAATTTGTCATTTTCATATACATCTTGAGTATTGTATTGTGTGATTCCTCAAAAGTGTAGAAGCATGTAACCATCTCCTTACATGCATGAGTACATACGTTGTCTATTCGAGACCAATTAAGACACTTCTATTTACATGTGCGTATTCGAAGAAATGTGATTGATAGAGTACGATTGATCAAACGCAGTTAGGACAATAAGATAATCTAGTAGAGTTGGTCAGTCAGTTGAATCTTGTGGTCTCGGTCATAGTTCGATTCCCCTTAAAAATGCATCTTGGCCTTTTGGCCTTAGAGAGTTTAGCTAGCAATGATTCAAATCTCTTGTATAGTTCGTAAGCTATTACACAAGAGCGAGGTTTACTCAGTCCGCACCCTAAAAGTAGCGGCTGCAGATTTTCTTTCTTGTGGCCTTGGTCACGGTTCGGTTCTCCCTTAAAAAATACCTTTAGTCTCCTCTACTGTGAGTTTAGTTAACAATACACTGGTTTAAATCTCTTGTGTGGTTTATCAGATACTACACAAAAGCGATATTTACCCAGTCCGCACCCTAAAAGTAGCGGCGGTGAATTTTCTTTCTTGTGGCCTTGGTCATGGTTCAATTCCCCATTAAAAAGATACCTTTGGCCATGTCTTTTGTGAGTTTAGTTAGCAATACACTGGTTTAAATCACTTGTGTGGTTTATAAGTTAGTACACAAGAGCGAGATTTACCCAGTCCGCACCCTAAAAGTAGCGGCTGCGGATTTTCCTTCTTGTGGCCTTGGTCATGGTTCGATTCCCTCTTAAAAAATATACCTTTGGCCTCCTCTGTTGTGAGATTAGCTAGCAATATACTAGTTTAACTCTCTTATGTGGTTTGTAAGATACTACACAAGAGCGAAGTTTATCCAATTCGCAATTTAAAAGTAGCGGCCGCGAATTTTTCTCATTATCCAAAAAAAAAAAAAAAGAACAGAGTTAGAACAAAAATATTTTCTCTTGATAACTTCGCAAGATCGACAAAGATATCATTTACATATAAAATACGATTTTTTCCACTCCTAAGTGGCCACAAGTTCCCCTCGGGTTTGATGATGCAATATAGGATTCTTACCTTAGATGATAAAAAAGCGGTCGAACGAGCCCTTGTGTCCTCATAATTCGTGGCTCTGCAGTACATATTCAGCTCGACTCGTTTACACCTCTTAAATGGCATATAAATGATTCTTCCCCAACACTAATTTCTTCTTCTTTCTAATGACCCAATCATTCTCTTCTTTATGAGCTTCTCCATCCATTAATTGGCTCTCTAACAAAATAATTAATGTTAGTGATAACTACATGCATGCAGATTTCTACCTCATATTGATATTAATAGCAAATAAAGTACAAATAAAACAATAATACTTTACACAAAATAACATATACAATCAATAATCATGCTCCTCAAGATATTACATTCAGAGTAGATATTAAACTTCCTAATTCATAATATCATATTTAATTTTTAGAGCTCATTTGTATAACTGTCTGGAAAAAGAACTTGCAGAAAACAAGATGATTAGTGATATAGTATCATAAGACCCTATTCTATTCAAAGATTCAAGAATAGTTATTCATATACTTGCCAAAAAAATAGTCTCAAGTTCAAGTTCGGTATAAATAGCTCAAGATCATCAAGCTATGTAAAATATCGAGCCCAAGATCGACTCATCAACATCTAGCCCATTGGAATTCGAGGTCTAAGGTAGGGGTGTCAGTGGATAGGTCTAGCCCAGATCCAAAACTTTGGGTCTATGGGTCTGGGTCTAGCAGATAGACCCAATTTGTTGCTTCTTTTATTTTTATTTTATGTTTGTACTTATATTTTTATTTTTTGCAAATAAATTATATGTATAGAAAATCTAAAACATATATACACAAAGATTTACAAAATCTGTAAAAAAATATTATTCAAATTTTATAATATTAAATCTGAAAATATAATATTTGTACTAAAATTTATTAAATCTATAAAATATATAAGTCACATACCTAATATTAAATCTACAATCTAAATATATATACACTCAATATTACATTAAATATATAAATATCAGCATGTATACCACTACCAGCACAAGTAAAACACACCAATATATCCATAAACCAAACATAATTTTTGGGTCTGGATTTGGGCAAGACCTGCCCATTGACACCCCTACTCTAACTCACCTATCTTTCTTATACTTGAATTAGTGCAAACCTAATTCTGAAAAAATAATCATGATACTTGAAGCAATATAAACTATATAACTTAATTATTCAAGAACAGTATTATTATAGGTAATACCAGAATAGTGTTCTAATTATCATAATACTATAAGAAATTTTAACTGCAACTGATCAAAAAATCTCATATTCTTTTAAATGTAACGGTCTTATAAAACAATCGAAATATATTTTGTGAATAGATTCTTCTCTTGTTAACAGCTGCCGCCGGTATTGAGATTATTTAATTAGGAAGGGTTTAATTAAATTTCATTAAATTTGTGGACATACCATGGTTAAACTAAAAGCATTGTGATTTTAGTTTTAATGCTCAACAATATGTATGTTTCATTTAAGGATACATATGATTGCATTGTTTAAATGATTCATTTCATGAGATATATGATTGCATTGTAGGTGAAATCTTTAAGATTCAAGAGTATTAAATTCATGATATGATGCATCTTCATGTAATATTGCTCATTAATTGTGCCCTTTTAGCATGCACCTGAATTAATGGTGGTTTTAGATCTATATTTTGTCACATGATTCACATATCATTCTACCTTAAATTCACCTGAATTAGGTATGGGATTCAAAATATAAAAGCATATTTGTCTCAGTCATTTTTAAAATTTTGCAAATAGTTTTGACAACTTAATGATAAATCCATATTTTCCCCTCTTCCTCTAACCCTTCCTCTCACTTGTGAATTATAAATTACATGAAAATCATCATTCTAATTTCTGAGACATTGCTTTAGGTCTATTCAAATTAAAGTCTTCTGCCTTTGTAGGTAGATATGCATATAGAGTGGAAATATACAAGTGTATATGATGGTTTGATATGTTGGCAAATAGGGGTCGTAATTGGGTTGATTGAGTCGGGTTTGAGTTGGGTTCAAAGTGGGTTCTGTCCAATGACAAAACATGCATTATTATTGGACCCAAATTGGACCCAACAAGGACCCAACAAGGACCCAATAAGGACCCAATCACGAACCAAATAAGGACCCAAATTTGGAATATAAGATATTTTAAATAAGTTTACGAAATTAGGGTTCTAATTTCTAAGTGCAAGGGTTGAGATGGAACTATACTTTTAAATATTAGGACCCAAATCGGACTCACTTTAAAACGCAATTGGACCCAAATATTATTAAAAACCAACCCAATTGGAACTATAATTTTAAAATATTATGACCCAACCCATTGAAAACTTAGTTAGGTTTGGGTCCAAATACATGTTTGGACCCAAATTGCCACCCCTAGTGGCAAATTTTTTTACCATTTTTGGAAGCAATCAGTCTATTTAATACTAACAGAGTGAAAAATATGTGCATAACTTTAAATGAGATGCTTGTATACAAGTGAGTTAATTTTTTATATTTGATGGCTTGAGTTGATTATCCATCCATCAAATGTCAGTCATTAATTTAAACGACAAGTAAATTCAACTCTAAATGAAATTAGTTCTATAAATACGAAGCTTATTCTTCACCTTTACATGCACCACATCATTTATTTGCTTAACTGAAAAATGCCTCCACTAGTTCGTCCACAGTTTGTTTTTCTATCTGATGAGTTGTGGACTCTAAAAGTGAATAACATGTTTATTGATTTATTGGTTGATCAATTCTTGGCTGAAAACTATCGAGCTGGTGCTGATAATTCTCACACAATAGAAGTTGTGAGATGGATCATATCTGAACATTTTGAAAAAGATTTTGATTCTCTTGAGTGCAACAGACATGTTTGAAAGCTGCAGAAACGACATTGTGTGTTCGACTGATTGTCCAAAGACCAAAGATACCAAAAAATTGAACTCCTACATGGTAGTCAACCATGACCATGTTATTTATTCCCTTAATTTCATTTTTCTTCACTTGTCCAAATTTGGAACAATTTATAATTAATACAGTATCTTATGTGTAGAAATTAGATTAGTCACCAGCTCTTCCCAACAATAAGTTCATTAAGCTTCATATTTAACCTGCAGTAATATAATTTAGAGGGTGTTTGGCTAAGCTTATTTAAAACATCTTATAAGTTCTTACACCTTATAAGATGTTTTAAGAGCTTATAAGATGTTTGGTCTTATTTAAAAAATAAGTTGTTAAGTGTTTGGATAAAATAAGTCTATTGGACTTATAAGATGTTTTCAAATGTTATACGAGAAAATTCGTGCAATAATAAAAATAAAAAAAATTCGGAAAAGGATATTGTTAGAAAGGAGAACATTAACTAAGGTTGGTATGTCTTTTAAAAATATAAACAACATCCCAAATCTAAGATTTTGAAATACGTTGGGTTTGCCTAACTTATTTCTTATTTGCTTATAAGACCCAAACATCTTATTTCTAGGTCTTATAAGATCTTATTTAAAAAAATTATCCAAACATTTTTATAGAACTTATAAGCTCTCAAACATCTTATAAGATGTTTAAAAGAGCTTATAAGCTTAGTCAAACACCCTCTTAATCTAACTATATTTGATGTATTAAAATTTAATGATGTCTTAAAATATAGAACAAGCTCGAGTCCACTTTTATCTGAAAAATTACGATTTTTTTTTTAATTTTTTATATAATATTAATAATTAATAAATATATATTAAATAATTAATAAAAAATTTAAAAAAATTCAAATTTCAAAATTTCCAACCAACATTTAAGATTTTTAAGCGGACTCCGCTCGAGTTCGGGATTGAGCACCCCAGCTTGGGCTCGATTTGAGCTCGAACCCAAGCTCACGAGCTCAAGCTCGAGCTCGTTTACACCCCTATTTATAGTATAAATAGGACGGACAAGAGAATAAAGATAAACCCGATTTGAATCTTACAAACGATAGCATTCCTCTTAGATCAATACAATTTCACGTTAAAATATATAGAGTTAAGTATAACTTGTATACAAACTAACTAACAACTATCAACTATAGTTAGATTTGATCTAAAAAATATGTACTTTTTTAGTTTGGGAACCTCAATTACAGTTTATAATCTTCCAACGAACCAATTAAGCTCGTGATAGAATTGCTCGCCTTAATTTAGATTGACCATTAAATTACAAACTAAATCAATATTATATAAAATACTCCCAACAATATTTTACAAGAGAAAAACAACTAGCACACCACCATACACAGATTCTCATCTAATATTTCATAACCATTTTTACATACACATATTAATGTAAAATATATACAGATATATTTCGATATTATTTCTACAATCTAATGATCACTTATCTATGTATTAATTAATTAATTAATCCCAAGGATTAATTTGATGAAAAAGAGTGCTTGAATCTGTCGAGACCATCGTCTCAGAGGCTGCCCATAATCTTTCAGCTTCTGATAAACTCGATCCCAATTTCGACGTACAAGATTCATTGCAATCCGAATAGTATTTTCCACTTACATTCACTAACTTTGAATTTGTTGCGACGTAACAAGTTGTAGCAGCTGCCTGAACAATATTAATCACGTCGATTTTTTTGTATTAGGTTAAAAATGACTATAAAAATTTAAGCGAATTATAAATTAGGTAAACAAATATTGAATTATTATATTGAAAATTTTAATTAAACAAACAGATAATAAACTACCTGAGGTATCGTTTTCAAGAGTTTGGACGCCAAAAAGAATACCAAATCTGCATATAATAGAAAATGCATTATTTTTCACTTCACATCAATTAATAAATTGATACGACTGATGACAACATATAATTTTATAATAAATCGAATTTAATGAAAATTATAACCTCACTAAAACATAATTATTCAATAGTATATAACAAATTGGCTAAAAAAACCCTAAATATTATAGAATTTCGAGAACCACATATTAATTTTTCATAAGCAAAAAATCAAATAAAAAGTGTAATTAAATCACCTGTAATTAGGCCTTCACGGTCTCTAGTAAGTCTGGTTCTGACAATTCCAGGATGAACACAATTTACAGTCACATTTGCCTCCATTTCCTGCAACATTAATAATATATACATACAAAATCCATTAATTAATAAATATAAATAGCAACATAAAATTATTTTTGGATTGAATTAATATATAGTACATAATTAATTAATTTAATGAAATAAAATAAAATAAAATAATTTTAGAGGCTTGCCTTGAGTCTCTGGGCAAGTGCCTTGGTATGCAAAACGTTAGCCAGCTTCGAGAGAGCATATGCACGTGTCCCGTCGTATTTACTGTTAATTAAATAAATAAAAGTATTAATTAATAAAACCCAACACAAATTGTATCAGAATAAAGTCAAACTTTCTTATAACTACTTTTAATACATTTAATTCCTCATTTATTGCACTTACATTCATTTTCTGATTTTTGCATCGAAATTATAAATAATATATATTTGTAAATATGTGCAAGAATTATACATCTACGTCACATTATACGTAAAGCACTTTAAAAAGAGATTTGTGTAAGCAATTTGCTTCTTTCAGAGTAATAATTTCGTAATGAACTATGTAAGAATTGAAATTGACGATATTTTATTTCAACAAGTATTAATTTGTTTAAAATATATTGTGGGTCTTTTGACATAGATTAAGCATATATATATATATATATTAACGTAATCGAGTAAAACAATTACATGTATCAAACAGGTTAAATCGTTGTCTAATTAACTTACTCCTTATATAAAAATCACGTAAAACCCGAAAGTCATAATCTTAATTTGCGTAAAAGATAAATCAAAGAAAATATAAATACCAAAAACATGTAAATATAATCCAATAAATATTGTGATTAAATGAAAATTACCTTTTGTTTTTGGTTATTAATCGGAGATAACGAATAATATCGCCCGAAAACCAACTATGAATACTCGAAGACACGTTCACAATTCTTCCTTGAACACCACTATTTTTAGCCGTCTCAATCATTCTCTTTAACAATAGCTTCGTTAACAAAAAGTGACCTAATAATTATAAATATAAAAATTAATTAATACGTAAAATGAATTCAAAAAATATAAAATATTAATATCGAATAATAATATACATTTACGTACCTAAATAATTAGTAGCAAAAGTCATCTCGACTCCATCCTCGGATATCCCGTGATGGTACGAGAATTTCCCGGCGTTATTTCTACACAAAATATATATCACCGCAAAAAATAAATTATTAACAAGTTGATTTAAATAATATGGAAACGATAAAATTTTCATCGTGCAACATGCAAATATTAAGATTTATCAGGCTTAATATGGCTGGTCCACCAAACACCGTTAGAATCAAATAAAATATTCGTTTTTTTTCATTGTGACAAAAAAAAGAAGGTAAAATACAACTAAATATTTACATCTAATAGTATTTAATAGACTGGTTCCATTAAACTCGATCTGCCTTCAAATTTCCAAGGTGCAAATATATAAAGAGCAAAATAATAGTGGAAAACTACTAATATTTTATACTAAAAAATAAAAAAATAAAAAATAAACGATTAGGGATTTACATGAGAAGATTCAGAGGTAAATCGAGAGACTCAAACTCGGCTACAAATCTTCGTACTGAGTCGAGTGAGCTAAGATCAAGACCCATCACTATAATCTCCGAGTCAGGAAACTCGGAAACTATACGAGCCTTAGTGTCCTCGGCGGCTTTCTGGCTCCGAGCCGGTAACACCAGCCGAGCCCCGCGCGAAGCCAGCACCCTAGCCGTCTCAGCTCCGATCCCTGAAGTTGCACCTTTGAGTTTAATAAGAAACCAAAAGTTAGCAATTAGAAAAATAATTTCATTTAAAACTAACAAGACTAAAGAATAAATAAATAAATAAGGAGAATTATTTATATTAGTAGTCTCATGTAATAGAAAAATATGGGGTATTTTTAGTGTTATAATTTAAAAATTTGTAAAATAAATTTTAATGCAAAACTTTGCAATTTTAGTCTCTTTATAAAATAAGTTTATAAAATAAGTTGAAATTGTTAATTTATTAACGTGAAAAGGACTAAATTAGGGGTATCCCTCCAATTTTTTTAAGGACTAAAACTGTAAATATTAATGCATTTTAGGAGCTTAATTTTAAGTTCATAAATTGTAATTTGAAAAAAAAAAGAGCCAAGAAAATTATACATTTGTTATATATGTATATGACAAATTAAATAGATTTTAATTTAAGTTAATTCCACTATTATTTCAGATTAATTAAGTAGAAAATTATACATTTGTTATATAATCTGAAATAATAGTGGAATAAAAACTTAAATGAAATAGATTTTAATTTAAGTTAATTCCACTATTATTTCAGATTATATATTAAAAAAAAAAAATTCAAGTCAAGAATTATTGTGTACCTGTGATAATGGCGGTGGTGGAGCTAAGGTCACGGCAGAGGTCGGTGACTTGCTCCGCCGTGGATTTGGAGCTGAAGCCGCTTGGCCCGGCTGAGCCGATGAGGTACTTTACAGTCTCCAGCATATTTAATTTATTTTCTAATAAAACTAAAAAATATTTTGTTGTGTTGGTTGATGTAAGAACGAGAAAGTACGTATACAAATATTGCTGTTTAGGGTTTGCTTTTTTTGCAGTATTTGCAGAGATTGTATAAATATATAGATACAGTGGTTTGTAAGTATATGTTTTGTGATTAGGAAGATGGAAATGGAAGTATATATATAGAGGTCTTTATTTATTTATTATGGTAGTGGGGATTAGGAGAATCATAATTATTAAGATATGATTAATTCTTTGTCATTGAACGATTGGGTTTTAAATTAATTATTTTTTTCCTTCCTATAATTGCATTTATTATTTAATATTATTTTTTTTAACTCTGACTAGATTGTACTTTTATTATTTGTCCTTTTATTTTAATAACTAACTTTTGCCGAGGTTAGTTTCTGGTGTTAGTTCATGTTTTTACCATTGATAATGAGCTTGAGAATTTTAAAATTATTATTCTGAGAAATTTCAAATTTTTACAAATTGTTGAATACATATTAAAATTTATTGGGCTATTGTTGGTTTTTATTTGATCAATTATTAAATGTAATAATTCTTGATGGCTCTAAATTTCTAAAAAATATTCATTACCTAAACACATATATATAATATCATTATTAAATAATGTGTATAATGTATAACTTAAAATTAAACTCCCAAATATTATCGAAAATCCCAAAATTATAATAAATAAAATTGGTCGCACGTGAGGGTGGAAGTTTACAGTCAACCCCACGGCCTCGAATCTCTAATTAATTTCACTTCCTCGAGATATAAGTAATTACTGGTTAATCATTCTTTTTGTATTCATTTTTATTACTACAAAGTACAAACTACTTGATGTGCCCTAATAATAGTTAAACATAATTTTACTAAAATGTAAAATGAATTTAAAATTATTATAGAATTATTTATAATAACGTGAAACTTATTTAAATAATAAGAAAGTTCTAATATTAATGTGTTTGAAATTGTTTCATGCAGGCATAAATATTTTGGGAGAAAGAAATATCAAATTGGAACTATCAAATTCATAAATATTTTACATCTATATCTATCACCTCACTCAAACAAATTATGTCGTTTTATTTTTTGGCATGAATTTTGTAAGGACTATTTCATTAACACTCGAATTTAAGAATTCATATAAAGTCGAAGCAATTCCAAAGGAAATAGATAAAAATATGGGTGTATTGCAAAACCTTATTAGTGTTAATTTGAATTTTTTTTTCAAAAATTATTCCTCATTATCTTAATCCTGCATGAAACCCTAATTTCATTAAAAATGAGCATATTTTTTATATTTTTTACATTTATTAATATAAAAAACACGCTAATTTTCTCATGGAAAATAGTGTTTAGTGCAGATTTAAAATAATAGAGAGGATATTGCTCCTATATTTTAATCAAATGGGAATTTTTAGCAATTTCAAATTAACACTAAAAAAAACTCTAAAAATAAATCCAAAGGACTATGTGGCCCGTTATGTAATTTTTCTAGAATTGACTATGCCTAACGCTTGCTCACTCAATTACTTAATTATTATATAAATAAAATACAAATGATTTTTTTTTTTTTCATTACTTTTAATGCAATTTGCATTATAGTTCAATCACTTCTCACTAATAACATTTTTGAACTTTGTAAAGCTTATATCGTACTTTATACAATGATTAAAGTAACCATAACTTTTCAATCATGAATCTATTATTTCCAATTTGAACACATGCATAATGATGTTGCAATCTAGCAACTATACTACAGTGCAGATATGTTTTAATATAAATTTTAAAAATATTTAAAGCTTTCCTAGACATAAAATTAATTATATAAACCTTAGTAAAATGCTTCTCTATACATATGATTAAAGTCCTATGTATTCAATCGTGATTTTAATATTTTTATATATCTATTTACTCAATGAATTAATTTAAAAAATAATTGAATAATAAAATAGAGAAAGATGATTACTCAAGGCACGTCTTGTGTTGTCCTTTAGTGAATAAGCCCATAAAAGAAAGAGAAAAAAGTGAGAAAAAGGCAAATTATTATTAAAGTAAAAAAAAGTCATCAAATAATCAGCTTTTTAGAGCACTTATTCATATCTCGTGCCTTCTTGCGGGGACCCTTTCTAATTCTTCCATAATCTCTTTATATCCTTCCATTCCTTTTTATTTTATTATTCTTGGGATAATCAAAACACTTTTTTCAAAATTTAATTTCAAATTGTATAATTTTATAACTGATCGAATTCGATAAAATTGGTCTGTTTTAATTCACTGAATGTGATAAAATGAAGTAGTTTATCAATTAATTCATTAGATGTAACAGAATGAAGTATTTTATCAAAATAATACGTCATCGATTTATAATAAAGCGGTTTTATTAGACCTGATATGTTATAAAAAAATCATTTCAAATCACCACCTAAAATGTCTACCACATATGAAACCAAAGTTGGAGGATGTGTGCTATCAGCTTTTAGAGCAATATGGTGGACCAATTGGTGCTTGTTGAGAGCCATCTCGGGTTGCTTTAATTCAGCGCCATTTGTTGCGATATGTTTGGCCTAATATATTACTTTTTTTTTTCATTTTAATGCTTTTATTTTTTGTTTGTTTTTATTTTTTTATTATTTTTATAAGTTTATGAAATTTGAATTATATTCAATTTAGTCTTCAAAAACTATCTATAAGTTATAATATATATCATATGAATGTTATTTCTTATACAATTATATATAAATTTTACTTATAATTTATAACTAGTTAACGCAACGTTTATCTTGTATGCTTATTTTTCATCAAATAATAAAGTTCAACTGTAATAATTTAATTTTTGATTTATATGAACCTATATTATTGATAATTAATTGTATGAAATATCAAAGTAGATTTAAATTTAGCTATTTAATAATAAAATATATTTTAATATTTGATTTGATTATTAAGTAAATATTAAAAAGAAAATATGTTTTATGGGATGAAATGCACAAATGTAAAAGTTTAGGCTTCAATTAATTGTGAAAGATTGCAAAAAAATTAATTTGGATATAAGATAAAATGGTCTCGAATTAAACTAAAGTTAGAGGCTAGTGTGATGCATAAAATATTAATTTTGTTAGTGACGTTTATATAATATTATTATTATTCATCGTGCCATCTCCAGTATAATTGGTCGGACAGTTTTTTAATTTCATGATTTTGGTTACGGATTCGATTCCCTATAAAGGGATGTCTATTTGGCAACCTAGTTTGAGCTGAGTTTGTCAGCTATCTTAGTGTAGTTTGATTGAACTCTCTTGTATAATTTATAAATTATTACATAAAAAATAATATTTATTCAGTACACATTCTAAAAATAACGAAAATAGTTTCCTTAGTCTTAAAAAAATAATATTCACCATTGATTTGCAAAATGACATTTTTCATAATTCAAACCTCTTAATTATAATTGGTCAAAGAAAGAATCTTAACTACCATTAGACAGGTTCGGAGTATTTAGACAAACTAAGAAAGATCTTAACTATAAATTGATGAGTTCAGAGTATTCAGACAAATTAAGAGTAAAAAAGACCAAATGGGAAAATAGTTTATCCATTGAGTTGGAGACTTGGAGTTAAGTCGTGTTATTACTATATTATAAAGCACTGTAATAAATATTATATTGGTTCTTTGTAACATGATATATATATATATATATATATTATCATATAAAAGGATATTAAAATATGTTAATAGTAGTTTCATTATTAGGTTATTATGTTTTCCAAGATCACATTATTCAGTTCTGTACATCACATGGAAAAACTCCATGTACGTGACACCCTGAAACACTGAACTTGCAACATTCACAATGATTTAATTTTGATTATTTATTAATCATTCTAAAGTTATTATGATCTAGACTCCATTGAGGGCTAATTAATCAAGCTAATGAAAAGTTGACTTACAAGTTACAATGAATGATAGATAGTATGTATTCTATTCAATCAATTGTGTGTCTTTTTTATTATACTTTTATAGTAATTTAGTTAGTTGAATATTAGTTAATGAAACTTATTGATTATCCGTCGATTGAAATTCATTTAAACTATTTAAATTTGTATTCCGAATGAAGTTACATTTTCGTCCTTTTAAGGGTCAACTCTCATGAGCGACTTATGCCCATATCATATTTATTACAGACACTTCACAAAGTATATTTGCTTATTTTACACCTGCATCACAATTTTTCCTAATCCGTGTTGGTTGAAGTTATTCGCAATATTGTTATTCAGTTTAATTTCACCTTTCTTATGTGATAAAAATGGTTTCTTCATCACTTCATATAGGTGAATTTTCTACTTACTCTTTGAAAACGTTCTTTGATGTTAAAGATATGAAGGTTAGACCGTATTATTCTTATGGAACGATTCTCAAAATATTTTGTATTTTATAAATTTTTCCCAAACTAGCATAAGTTGCTCGGTAAAGATCAAAATGTTCAAAAACATTGTGAGTATATGGCATTTTGCAGGGGTGAATTGGGAATTTCGTATTTTGGAGGGATTTTTGGGATTTCGCTTATTTAGTTAATGGGGAAAATAATGTGTATTAAGGCGATGTCATGTTATAGAAGGGGTAAATATATCATTATATAGTTTAGTAGGATATGTGATACAAGTGATATAGTTTAAGGGGTGAAAAGTGTATTTTAGCCATTATAATGACATTATTGTTACTAAATAAAAATTTCAAATTTATTTTGAAGTCTTTTGATTCTTATACTTCATTAATTTCAAATTAACTGTGTGCAATTTCATAAAAGATCAAATTAGGAGGTGGAAAACTAATTCAATTCAATCCTACAATGACGTTTCTAATAATTGAATATCTATATATGTATATTGTATAGCCATTGGTATGTTACAAACTTAAATTACATTATTCTATGATACTTTAAATATACCCTTAATTACTAAACAAATTAACCATATTCTTTTTCGATTTTCCCACTATATCAGAAAATCTCTAACAAACGACCAAAAAATGACACCAAAATGTCTAAAATTGCCACACAAAAAATAGAAAAAATAATTATTTAATCTCAAGTGATTTTTGTATTTTATGTTTTTTTACCTAAAGATAATTACAGGATCTACCATCTATAAATTAAAGTTGGATTATTCCCTATTATAATATGGTTTAATCTATTTGTTTTCCTCTCTTTCCAGTTAGATGATTTGTTAGCTAACTCTAATTGACTAATCAGCATAACAAATATTAATTCACCAATTAATTTATCCATTTCTAGTGCAATTTGTCATGACTTTCCACTAATTCCTTCTATCACTCTAAAAAAATTCAATTTTTATATATGATATTTGTAATTAAATATCCCATTTGTCAATGATTGAACAGAATCTTAAGATGGTCCCTTCCATAATATTAGGATAGATAGACCAATAATTTTAATTAAATCATCCACTTTCTTTAGTTTATTAGACTCAATCTACTATAATTGTCCAATTAAGACCATATTTTCACTAAAAGACACTTGTTAATCAACTTTCATGAAATGTTGTCATACGGAGAAAAATCCAAAAAAAATTCTAAAAATAATATTTGAAGAAAAGGAAAAAAAAGTTGATAAAAACAAAGATTTAATTAGAAAAGTGATTTGAATAATATAAAGTTATGTGACACTATTACCTAACTCATAACAATTTTGTTTTGTTGCACTTGTAGGAGATTTGCCATGGGATCTTCAATCAATCCTTTAAATTCTTTTTCTTTATGAACATTTTCTATTCCATGTAGATAGCACTTTGAATTCTTAAACATAATTAAGCATATTAATTCTATAGTTGTAATGCAAAATAACCCTTATCTATACTTCATGAATTATAAAACTTAATAAATAATTCCCTTGATTTGACTTTAATAGCTTGTTTTAATTTGATTTGATTGACCAATTTGTTGTGTTTTATAATTTAGGGGATAAACTTACGTTTTTTTTTAATGAAAACTTTATATAAGTAGTTTTTTAGTAAGTTTCTTTTAATCAACTCTGAATAAAATTGAGATACTTTCTTCTACATTCTTTCAGTTTTTCAATGATAAATAGTAATTAGTAATACTCGATCTAGTTGTCTACTAAGTTTATTATCGAATCATTTGATTAAAACCTATAACTTCTAATGTTTTGAAACTTCAAAAATACATGTTGATTTGCACAAAAACAAAGATTAGAATTCAATAAAGTTACATTCATGTCACTAAAAATAAGAAATTAAAATAATATATATATATATATATATGATAAAACTTCTAAAATATATTTCTTCAAATGGATAATTCGTCAAACTAGGGGGAATATTATAGATTAGTTTTATTTAATTATTATAGTATATGCATGTAGTAGAAGACACATATGAATTCAATGCTGATCTCCAAGAAATTAGGCTTTTTGGATTTAAAGGTAAATCTCCAAAGGGATATTAACAGTGACCCACCACCAAACACACCCTTACAAAAAAATATATAGCTTAAATATTATAACTTATATAATATATATATATATATATATTAATATATAGGTAAGCTGATCTATTTTGAGATCCTGAATCCATATAAAACCCTACAAATTATCATTAATATAAAACGGCTTATAGTGATGATCTATGTGTTTTTATTAATTATTTGATAATCTTTTGTCAGTTTATGAGCTTGATATTGACTGAACAATTAATTAAACTAATTAAAATGGCACTAACTCCACTGCCTTTGGAGCATATAATTAGGTGATCAATATTTGCTGCAAATTGCAATCAGTGCTAACTTTTTCTCAAAAAATTCCATATTTCATGTCACATCTATATATATTATATAACACCAACTATAATATTGGAACTTAGCTTTTTCTACCATAAATAATATTATAATTGGCTCAATAATTGTTGTAGTTGCTTTAATAAAAATATTTTCTTTAGCCAAATGGATTTTCAAGTAATCTTTACATATCCAAGTTCCACTAAAAGGTATATTTGAATTTTTATTCACAAATATTTTCTTATTTAATTTGCCCACAAAATTGAGCTGTCAGTTGATCATTTGCCCTTGCAATATCAGATATAAAGGTTGGTAGGGTTATGGAGGTGGAGCAAATATGATCTAGACTTTGGCATGCAGAAGGAATATTCGACTAGGGTTTATGGTTGGTTATAATATTATAATAAGGACATAGAAATATGGGAAGTTTATAGATTGTTGTGTGATCATCTTTTCATATGGGGTTTAAAATCTTAGTGATTTTAAGTTTTGAATTTTTTATAATATTTTGGTATTACTATTAGTGTTTGATTTAGGTCGTAAAATGAGGTTTATTAAATCAAGTCGAAATTCACCTGTATACCTAATCGGTTCGTAGAATGATACTATACTCGGGTCTATCGAACCATCGACGTACATTTCAATAGGATCAAAATCTAAAACATAGTTTAAGTTGTTCGTTATGGTCATACTCGATTTATCTAAGCTCGAGATATACTATACGTGGAATCGAACTATTAGATCTGTTCGGAGTCGTAAGATGTAAGACCAGTTATCTGTATTCTTTTTATCTCTCCCTTTTATGTTTCTAATGGATTCTATATATAAGAGTGACATGTTGTACATATGATAGAATGACACGTGTCCTAGATAAATGTGCCAAATTATCTGGGCCATCTGTATATTTGACCCGATTCTCAAATAACACGAGGGTTTAGTAGTGTTTTTACAAATAGATACTTAGTCAGGGACTCTTGTATAAATATAGATAACATTAAGAGGTGGGTCATATGCAAGGTGATAAGGGGATACGACCCTAATATACTACGAGGTACCTTTCTACACATCAGTGTTACATTTATAGTAAAAGTTGTGTGTGCGTAGAGTACGGGTTGCACGTTATCGAAGTATGTTATTTTTCTTCTTCGTAGGAGCATGTCAGAGATAAGAAATACTAACTATGACATTTTACATTTAATTTCTTAGAAAAATAGCATTTTTTACTCTAAATTTTTAGCCATTTCACAAAAATAAATTCATATTGCGAAATTCTAATCAAAGACATGTATTTGATTAAAATTTAAAACTATAATGCAATTTTAGGAGCCAGTTCCAGATCCTCAAGTAACACTGGGCCTCTTCTGATTAATAGCAAAAGACATGTATTTCTTTCCAAAAGTCATGTTTAGAACAAAAACATTAGTGCCATTCAACCAAAAGCGCATCTGGTGTAGTGGTATCATAGTACCCTCCCACGGTACTGACCGGGGTTCGATTCCCCGGATGCGCAAAGCTCACTAATATTTTTGCTAATCCTTTAATTATTTTTGCCAATTAACATTTGGAGAAAATAAGAATCTGTTTAAGTTAGTGATGGAATGATTGCTCATAACTTACCTTCAATTTTTTGTTGAAATAGAAATATTGTTTGGACTACTTGTAAAAGGATTGATATCTTATATCCACTTGATAACTTTTTTCATGAAAAAAGTGATAACCAACTATTTTGAAAATTATGATTGGATGAATTTTTTTTAAAGAAAATTATATAATAATTATAGTTGATTTAATATTTATTTTGTTTCTTATAATTTACTTGGGTTGGTGTTCAGGTATATATTTTTTTTAAACATATATTAGTCCAACTCAGAGATTTAGACAAAACAAAATACAATGCATCATATTATGCACGTTGTATTATTATATATTAGAATATATGATTTATTTGATTTTCAATGAAAGATAGTCAGAAAAAACTCATGTGAACTATCAATTTTGAATAGTAAAATTCCTTTTACAAGAATTTCTTCAAAATTAGTTAAATCAATCAGGTAATTTTTATTTTTGTCAAAAATTAAATTTTAGAAAATCTTTGAAGTAAGTTTTTCATGGTTTAGGTGGTCATCCCAGTTGGGGGCCTAATTTCAGTTGAATATTTCTTTTTTGTATGCTAGTCAAACAATATTGGAATGCAGTTGTTAAAGGGATTCCTACTTACATTTAGTAGTTAAAATAGCAAAAATAAGATAAGGATAGCAAAGGTAATAGTATATTATCATCACAAAATAGCAATTCACTATTTCCTCTATATCAAACAAAACAGTCATATTTTTGCATAATCATGAAGTTCTATAGATGCCCCTTCACCTCACAGGAGCTTTTACAAGTTGTTTCCCAATTCCAAAATCACAACACAATTTATAAAATCACTCTGTTTATGATAAAGAAAGTAGAACTTAATGTGATTGTAGTAGCTTCTTGTAATCCTGGAATGTTCCATCAAACGGCGTCACTTTGCCATCTGAGACGGCCCATAATTGCTCCACGCTTCCAGAGATTAAATGCTCGTCGTGACTCACCTACAAATTACCATTCATCACAGAGTTAACAACAATTACACTCGAGGATAATTATCGAGCTTCAAATAAAAGCTATTGCAGGAAATTTAGCGTTTACCATTAACACGCCTCCTTGGAACAAGACGAGACCTTGAATTAGTGCTTCGACAGCATCCAAGTCCTATATTTTCAAAATTGGAAAAATAAGCAACAGACATAACTATTCCTTGGTTTATTCATTTCTAAGACGACAAATTTCACAATGTGCAGATGGCACTAGATAAGATTAGGGGTGCTCATTCAGTTAGAACCGAACTGAATTTTCAGTTAACCAAAAATTCGGTTTGGTTCGGTAACCGAAAATTCGGTTCGGAGAAAATCATAACCGTAACCAAACCATTATGAGAACGATTCGGTTACGGTTATAACCGAACCGGTTCGGTTACTTACGGTTAACCGAAATCCGGACATAATTTTTTATTTTTGCAAGAATTAATTTGAATGTTGGGCTATTTGACTTACTTGAATACACAAAACTCATTACAACTGAAAAACATAAAGATTATAAGTTATGACTTACGAGCCATCCTCAAAACCTCAACTCAAGTTCAACACTTAACATTAAAAGCGACATTAAAAATGACAAATATAAGTAGTGCCAATGTACCATAAATCCATAATCCATAGATATAAAATTAGAAATTAGGGTTAAGTTATAAAATATTGCACAATGACCCCTATGTTAAAAAATATTTTTTATTATGGCCCAAAAAATCTGTTTTCGGTTCGGTTAGACTAACCGACTGTCAAAACCGAACCGTAATCGAAAACTGATTTTTTGGGAAAATGCTAAAAGTAACCGAACCGAAATATTTTCCGTTCGGTTTCGGTTTGAACCGAATTAGTCGGTTTCGGTTCGGTTCGGTCGGTTAGTCGATCCGTGCACACCCCTTAGATAAGATGGGTGATGAAGAATCAGTATGTTTATACACACATGTAATCCAATTATCAAATAGCATAATCGCTTGAGAAGAAGTGCACATTGAATAAGATTTCCAGTAATTCCAGCTAAAGTTACCAGGCTTGTTCGTCAATTAATTTGACTCGAGAATCAAGACAGAGGAAACTGTGTATGATGCATCATCGACCACGGTTAAGTGTGAAGAGATCAACATATTATTCAGAATAAATATTGCATGAGCAGCTAAAAACAAATGAATAGATGCTTAATAACGGATGTGAGATGACCCAAAGTTATCCAACTTACAAGATGATTCGAAGGCTCATCAAGCAGCAAAATATGAGGTTTCTTGAAAGTTATCTTTGCAAAAGCAACTCTACTTTTCTGACCACCTGGCATATCAAGACACGTGTGAGTTGACTTACCAGAGAAACATTATATTTGTGTGCATCGAAGTTTGAACAAATAATACCTGATAATGTGTACATCGGCTGTAGAGCAAGATTCCCAGTTATGCCAAATGAACCTAAATGGCCTCTTAGCTTTTGTTCAGGAACACCCTGAGCAAAACAAACTAAAATTATTGAGTAACCAAATTCGTCCCTTATTGTTACTTCATTGGGGTAAAAAAAGGATTCAGAAGTCAGCACATATGCTTTTATTCAAAATAGCAGAACCAATATAA
This sequence comes from Verbascum thapsus, assembly GCA_963669365.1. Taxonomy (NCBI): domain Eukaryota; kingdom Viridiplantae; phylum Streptophyta; class Magnoliopsida; order Lamiales; family Scrophulariaceae; genus Verbascum; species Verbascum thapsus. The sequence goes on from OY770105.1 coordinate 19,984,403, forward strand.
CTTCATAATATAATTCAATTGCTTTGTTCGAAATGATTATGACACGACTATCTGTAAGGGGAAAGTTACCACTGCTCCCACATTTTTTAACTGTGCTCCACATTCAGTTTTTGAACACCAAAACGAGACCATACAACGCAATTACCCATTCAGGAACACTAACCAAATCTTCACTCAGATTTTAAGTCAAATATAAACCGGACAGCTTCTTAATCTAATATTAGGCAACCACTAAACCCTTTCTTATAAGACACAATCCTCAGTTACCATCACAATCAACTCCTATGCTCGATGAACCCACCACAAGAAACAAAAAAATAAACGAAAAGGAATGTAAATCACCATCATAGTCAATACTCTGAAACAAAGCTCATCAACCCACAAAAAGAAACGGAAAAAAAAAAAAAGCAAAAGGATGCTGTCAGGTAGTCCACCAAGAACCACCAGACATTACTCACCCAACCCTTGTTAGATTTTTGCTAGAACACAAAATTGTACGCAAGTATAAATTTGAAAGACCAAAATGCATACAAGTCTCTTCCTACCCTTAGTTATTGGCCTCATAGCTATAGACCAAACTCATATTCCACTAGCTCCAATAAAGTTCAATCACTGTTGTGAAAAATTTCACATACACCTTGGCTTTTATCTTCGTCATAATGGGTAAGGCTTCTCTCATATTGGTCCTCAACTTCAGATACATACACCTCTCTATGTTTCTTCTCTCTATTTCTGGTAACACTGGAGGAAAGAGAGGGCAATGGACCGCCAAAAAGTGGCAACGGGACCATCAGAAAGACAGGTGCTTATAGATTGGACATAAATGAGAAAGGGGAAGGGGCAACTTTCTCTGTTGATTCAGGATGGGGGGGAGGATGCGTAGCACGGATAGTAAATGTGAGAGCTATCTATAATTATAGACCACAAATTTTAGCATCTTTTTGATGATATGATTGTAAGAAATGTTTTGAATCATGAAATCTTCTTCAAGTTCAGTAGCCACATGTTATTATAAAATACAAAAGAGAATGCATTTCATTTATATATTAGAACAGGCTTTACCGGGAAGCACCGCATCATATACAGAAGCGGGTTTGAAGATAGGTCTAGACCATCAACGTGATGCTGACTAAACACAGCAATGCGCACCTGAAAGGGGGGGGGGGGGAATACACAATTGTAAGGCAATAAAAATACATCGTTGCAGGTTTAAAGAATAATCAGCACTACTGGAATGTCAACCAAAAGAAAATGATAATCCTTGCTCAATTAATTACAAGACTAGCAGAACATGAATTTTTCAATTGAGGTCATGTTTTTGAAACTGTAGAAGCAATATATTCTGAAAGGCTGGTGATATGCCCAGAGCATTTCTATTAATAACAGAGCAATTTAATACATTAACTACTAAAAGAGAGCGTCTTTATTTGACTGACAGCAGTACCCTTTAGTCTCATGTTTCTTCACAAATCACTACTATGGCACCATGTATACCCAGGAAAAGCCAATTAATACTGCCACCCGCACCACCACAACGCAACCAGAGGTGGCAGATGCATATTCATATTTTCTACAACCTTTCGATTTGAATCTTATATATAGGTGTGTGATGTTTACAAATTCTGGTTCAAAATTAATTACTCAATTTGAAAAGAAAGCCACCACATGAATGCTTAAAGCTCAATCTGCAAACTTTCTTGATATCTTAATTGTCATCACACATGAGTCTGGTCCTTTCCATTACTTGCGAATATTAATCGCCATGACAACTTTTATTTGTGTATATTGAAACCTATTATGGGCTACCCCAGATGATGTTTGATTCCTCAAAGTGTGTTATGAATATGTGACAGAGATGAAAAAGACTTCTGGACAGATTGACAATGAATACGCGTCACGAGAATTCATGAATTGACTACGAATACTCGTCAGGAGAATTCCTAAATGTTGTGGTTGTGCCATTCCACAAGAGGACTTGTGAAACAGATCTGAAAAAAATAAAGGTAAGTGTTGCAGTAAAAAGCGTCCCCAAACAATCGGGAAAAATCAATTTAAACTTGAATAACTTCGATTGCAATTTGGAATCGAGAAAAATACTAGAAACTCAATTAGATCTTTTGTCTACAGACGTTATCGACTCAAAATCCCGTTTTCTAAGGGAAGATGAAGCGGTGTGTTCTGAAGAAAGATGAAAGTGTAAGAAGTTGTTTGACCAGGGGTGTTATTCACAATTAACATCAATGGCTCTGGAGCTAGGAGTATTGCTCTGAGCTATATCACCAGCCTTCTTAAATAGTGAAATACTTTGTAACTGCCACCACAATACATGGATATAACCAATAAAGAGTGACTAAAACCATGGAAACAGAATATTGCGTGAGAACGAATACAGCAAGAATTGCACAGAACAACCACACAATTTTGACATTTCAACTGTGGACAAATTGCAGTTATGCGGCCAAGAATGAGAAGAAAGAAAACAAGCAACCACAAACTTTTCCCGGAAGATCTATATTGGCAAAATCATAATACCTTAGCTGAACGGAAAACTGTCCCGGAACTTGGTTGAAGTTCTCCAGAAATAAGTTTGAGTATGGTTGACTTTCCAATACCATTTGGCCCAACCACTGCAACATGAAAGTAAACCAATCTCCATTAAGAAATAGAGCACTTCCACAAAAATGATTGATCAAAAAATATACAAACATAAGCAGTCTCCTCAAGTATGGGCAGGGAACTGAACTACCTCCTCAAGTACATTTTAAAACACACTCCCCAAAAAAGAAAGGGAAATTTTAATTATTGCTAACGAATTCTGGGGACAGCAATCTAGTTTTACATGTTGGAAACTTGCAAGACCTATGCAACAGTCTAGTAACATTGACCAGAAAATCAGAAAATTTAACAACTTCATGAAGAGTCTTACTTGCTACTCGGCTATCAAGATCTATTCCAAAGTTCAAATTCCTAAACAATATCGGGCCTCCAGGATATCCAAAAGATGCATCACTGCAACAATCACAACGGTTAAGAGAGTAAAATAAATGAATTCGGAAAAAGACAAGTTGGGGGAGAAAGTTACAGTAAAATTGTCATATACTAGATACTGAGCAATTAAATCAACAAAAGAGTGGCAGGGAAATTCAAATAACAGACTCATTATACACAAGCCGAATAAGCAGTGACGCATTATGTAGAATAAGAAGCCAAACCTGAAGCTTATGATTGGTGGGCCTGGCCTATCATCAGGAGATGGGAACTCAAACTTGTAGCTGAAAATAATGGCATCAATCAAATCATTAGCAAGATATCTGGAATCTTCTTCCAAGATGTAAGCACATAAAAAGTATTGAAATAATGAATAAGCTAAGAATAGCATAGAAACAGAACAAATAAGAACCGGAATTGAGTGAAAAAGTTCATACTCAGGATCATTGATTACTTCATCCACACGACCTATCCGTTCCAGCGCCTGAATAATACAAGTGGGAGAAGGATGAACATGTAACATTTATTGCAGGAAAATAGAAAAGGAAAATGTCTCTTCTACATGGCTTTGTGATTAGGACGACAAAATGTAAAGAAAGATACTCATGACTAACATTGGTAAAACTGATTCTCCATTCATTTCAACAAGAGATTATTTGGTCTCAAAGCATCAATACATTTAAGACAGTACAAAACATAGAGAGAATGATACCTTGATTCTTGATTGAACAAGAGATGCGCGCTTAGCATTGTAGCGAAACTTGTCAATAAATGACTGCAGCAAAATTTTGTAAAGAAATAATTTAGATTCAAAATTCCACCAAAAAGGGAACATACATGTCATAGATGTATATTAACATAAAACACTCATACAGATAGAATGGCACTTGTAAACTAAAAACTTAAGACAGGACCTGCATGTGTTCTCTTGTACGTTCATTCGCCTCAAATGCTTTTTGTTTGTTCTTTTGTTGTTCTTCTCTTGTCCTCTCAAATACATCATAGTTGCCTTTGTAAGTGGTCAATTGTTGTCCTTGAAGATGGAGAATATCTGTGACCACCTGTAAGAAGTAATTACCAATTAATATGATGTACAGCTCACCTAGTATAAAACTGAATGTCAGTTAATTTCAACAATAAAATCCAAGAGAGGAAAATTCATACTGTGTTCAAGAACTCTCTAGCATGTGAAACAACAATAAATGTCTTCGGCCATTTTACTAGGTAAGTTTCAAGCCATAGCACAGCATGAAGATCAAGATGATTCTGCGACAAAAGTGGAAGATGTGAGTAATTATGCCCATATTAGCTATGAGTGTGTTAGAGAAACATCATTATCATACAGTGGGTTCATCAAGAAGTAACAGATCAGGCTCAATAAACAATGCACGCGCAAGCGCTATTCTCATTCTCCATCCTCCAGAAAAAGCTTTAGTTGGCTTCTTCTGCATCTCTGTAGTGAAACTGAGACCCTGGGAAAAAATTGTGTAAGCAAAGATGTCATTTCCTTTTGTCAATTAAGGTTTAAAATAAACTCAATTTCAAACAGGCAAGGAAAATGACAGGTTCGGAATGAAGACAGAAAGCAGGAATAATGCAATTGACATCCAATCTGCCAAAACCATTTGCATGAAAGGCCAAGTGTGCATGTGTTGTGGCATTTGCTTCCCTTTATAATCTAATTGATTTTGCATTCAGGATGGAGCTAATGAAGGGTTTGATTTGTAATAAGCAAACTATCAATAAGAGTTAACAAAAAATAATAGTTTGTGTAAGTAACCAACACGACTGGTCGTGAATTATCAATGACCAACAAGAAAAATCTAAAGAAATCATTTGGATTATTACCTGAACAATAGAGAATCCAATCAGAACGTCAACAGAAATTTTTAGTTGAGAAGGAAAATATGAAAGACACTGAAGTTCAAATAAGATGTGAGACTGCTTAAGGTCTGGACTGATGAGTACATACAAATGCATAAACCTAGTAGGCCTTACATGGCAACAAAATATAGGATTTTATTAACATAGCACATAGGCAATCATGATAGAAACAAAATGGCTTCAAAAATCGAGTATAATAGACATTCTCTACTCTACAAGGACGGACAAAATAAGAAAATCAATGTCTCTCTCAACAAGTATCTTTCATAAGTCAAAGAAAACCTAGGTCAACATGATCTGATGAAAATAATTGACTCCATTTAAAATCTGATCAAGCAAAAACTGATATCCTATGTGACATAATATTCCCTGTCATAAAAAACCGCTGTCATTTGAGTGAATACCACTCTCTTTCTTCCTTTTATTCTCTTGACGTCCTCTTGTTTGCGGTAATTATAATGAGTCCCCTCTATTTGACCACACACAAGTTTCTAAATAATCATACATTGGAAGATACTCAATCGCATCAATAATTCTGTTACAGCATTTACAAAGGAGTTGGAAAAACTAACCGCAAGAATAGAAGCTGCTCGTGCCTCAGCAGAGTACGCATCGATAAACTCAAGTCTTCTATATATCTCTTCAAGCCTTTGTGCCATGGCAGTTTTGTCAACTCCCCCATCAGGCGCCTTATTGCTCTTTCCAGCGTCCTCCTCTAGGTCCATTTCCCTCTAAAAAAAATAAATCAGCATATTAATTTAATATGAAGATATTTCAGAAAGACTGTGAAAACAATGGAATGAATAGTATCGCAAAGTCCCCCTTCGCAACTAGAAACAGGATTTTTAACCTGTAATGCAAGCAAATGAGATTCTTCCTCCAAAAGTCGGATTCTTTCTACATCAGAATTTAGAACACACTGCAAGGCCGTTGTATCATCACCAACCACTTCTTGCTCTACATGTAATATCTGGCAATTTCTTGGAATACCCTCAATGGCATGCAAGGCCATGTGCCTGAGGAATGTTGTTTTACCAGTACCATTCCTTCCAATAAGCCCTGCAGGAAGAGAAAAGCATCATCAAAAGGTAGGAAAATTGGTTGTTGGCGTAAATGGAATTCTTGAGAAGTAAAACTCTTTTCTTTCTTCTGATTCCTTCAAGCACACCATAAAATTGGTAATGAATTTATTTCATTCAAAATTTGTGGCTAAACAATTTCATTCATCAAGTGGAAGCTTCATACACAAGATCTCTATATGTTTGAACCTCTGTGAAATACTTTGTTATAGCGAGTAACTGTTAAATGTATCGGGCTTTCTTCTTTACAACTAAGACACATGACATAAATATAGGGACCTGGAAAGGGTTGAACAATATATCTACTGAGTTCTCTTGAATTGAAAAGTTGGGTTTAAGTCATCATCGAAATCAAAGACAAACTAACCATAGTGCCTTCCATAAGATAATGTCACACGACCATCAACAATAAGATCACGCCCCCCAACAGATATATTGAAGTTCTCCAAGTGAAGATCTCTAACAGTAGCGGCATCACTATTGTCATGAGTTACGGCTACAGCAGGCATTCCAGCTTTGACAGCTTCCATTTCCTCCAAGTGAGTTTGGTATTGTGCCTGTGTAATAATACAATATTTATAAGAAAACCAGACACAACTAGCCAGTCGATAGTGAGACCATCCCCTCCGAACCCCTCTCTCCTCTAAAGCCACTCTCCTCTACTCCTTCCCACGGAAAAAACTAAAATACTTGATTACCACACATGCACACATATGAAAAGACACATAAGACTTGTTATGGTTACTATTAGTTCTTCAAACGTGAATTGGTTCGATGGAAAAATAGAGTTCGATACCCATTACAGCAATGCCTAGCCCAATTGAGCCCAAAATAATTTGTTTCATTATGTAACCACCCAGTTCAGCCTTAAAACATACTAACATAGCATGACACTGCACCAATTATTCGACCGCATCGGCATTTCTAACATGATTTACTTCAGCATAAATGATTTCAAATTTAACAACTACCAATCTCACACATTAATAGTGAAATTCTTTTCTTTTTCTTTTTTCTTGGTACCTCTCTCTGACGCTCTTCTTTTCTCTTCCTCCTTTCAAGCTTCATTTTATCACGCTCAGTCAGTAGAGGACCATCCACAGGCTCTGGTTTCTTCTTTTTAGTAACCTCCTCATCCATTCCATCGTACATTCTTAAGGGCGTCGACAGGCTTCTCACTGTGGGCTTTTCTTTTACCAAGCCATGCTTCCCAAATTTTTCAGACAGTTTACTACATACCTTCAATCAAGATTCAAAGAAATTGTTACATTTGGCAAAAAGAGCTTATAGGCATCAATAATAGCAAAACTCCAAATATGTCCTGTTAGAAATATCTTTATGCAGTGAAGCTACCTGAAAATTTTACATGCAGTAATCTACATCTGTGGATACAATATATATTGTCTTTTAGAAGTAAGATGCAACCTTCTTTTAGTTTTTCACAGCTTTGTAAATGCTTCTGGAACCATACATCCGTTGAGTTAAGAAAGTTTGCAGCTATAAAAAGTAGTGTACTAGCTTGATACTATGTACGATAAAGCTTTCAGTGAAATGCTAACTCAGTTTAGTTGAGGCAGCTAAAATCTTCAGCTCAGAAATCAACTCAAAAGCAGTAAGACACTACTAAATTCAACATCACGGCAATTAAAACTCGATCTGCTTAAAAACACAAAAGCAACATAACAAAAAATAGAACAGTAAGAAAAATACAATAAGTAAAAATTACGACAAAATCTCAGACAAAAACCTTTCAAAACCACGTATACACAACCTAAACATATCAAAATACATCGATTCCGGTCATATTAATCATATAAATCGTAATAACACTTCAAAATAAACTACTGAACAGTTTATGGCATCACTTCGTACCAAGCGGCATTCAGCGTGATCAGAAACACATCCAGAGTCAACGAGAAGCTCCCCGAGGGCATCGAAGGCGCCTTCGCCGTCGGCGCCGAAATCGAAATCCTCGTCGGCGAGGACATTGACGATGTAATCTACAATTGGCTGGTCGACGTCTTCTACGCGTGGCCCTAGCACTTGGTGCACCACCGCACTAGCCACCTCTGTCATTTTCGCCGCCCGAGGGTTTGATTAAATGCGTAGAGATTTTATCAGCGTAGAGTGTAGCCTATCGGCGTTCTATTGTTTTGGAATGGGGTGAAAGGGCAGATTTGTGAGATATTTTGGTGGAATTGCACTTTGGACGTTCAATTTTGAGAAAATTCCACTTTCACACCTTCAATTTTAGATGAAGAGGACACACTGGTCCAATAAAATTTAGTAAATCTTTTTATTAGGTGGTAAGAATAAAATTGACTTTCCTGATTAAATTTAATTAAAACCTGAAAAAATAGAAAAAAGGTACAAAAAGATATGCTACATAAAATGAAAAGATATCAAAAGCTACAAACAAAGATAGAAATAGAGGAGAATGACTATTGACCATAAATTATATTTATATTTCTCTACATTTGATTTTGTAGACTATGTAATTATTATATTTCTTCTCATCACATCAATTGATTCCACCAACTTAAAAAAAAAATTCATTGTAGTCCATATGTACAATTTTTGACCAATTTTGGCACGAAAGTGTATCATATGTTGTAACTTATAATCTGACTTCAGAGATAAGAATGTACAATGCATTTTTCGTCAAAATAATCAAATTGAAAACTATCTAAAGTTAAAGAGACCAAATAGAACAATGTGAAAAAGTTAGTAAACGAATTAGCAAAAGAACTATGTTGTAAAACATAGTTAAAACAGTGACTTGGGCCATTTAGAAACCCCAAAAAAATGCTCAAATTTATTAGACATAGGCCAAATAAATTAGCAACCAAATTAAAATTGTAATAAACCTGAAAATGAACTTAGAGGGTAAATGAGTCGCGTTGGTCTTAAGTGGTACACAAAAGATCTAGAAGGGGTTGATGAACACTGAACAAACTTGAAGTTATTTAAACTTTAAGAATTTCGTGTTCATAGCTCAGTCGCAAGACTGGTTTTAAGCTTAAAAACTTGTAAGTAAAGGCTTATTTTGTAGTGAGGATAAGATATGACATGATAAGATAATTTAACTATCACAGCTCAGGATTAGACTTTTATTATAAGAAATAAAATAGTTTATTACATGTTTGGTAAAGGGTATAAGTGGTCCAATTTAAATCTAACCCTATGTTTTGTACTTGTGAATGATGACCAATGATGTACGGATACGAATACGGGATACAGATACGATACGATTCGGATATGAAATACGGAAATTTCTAAAACTGTAGGATACGATACGATGAGGATACGATGATATATTAAAAAAATTGAATTATTTTACGATCCTTATCAATGAATTTGATAATCAATTGATTGTAATAATTACTAAATATATAAAAATTTTACAAATAATAATCATAAATATGTGCAACAAAATGATCAAATAGTTCGATCAATTACTCAAAATAGAAGTATTAACTTTTTAATTTATTTTACAAGATGTATTTACTATTCAATGTTCATATTCAACATAATAACAAAATATATCAAAAATTATAAAAATATCCCTAAATATTAAATAATTTACTTGAAGAGATTAAGGTGGAAGGAATTAATCCGATCATAGTTGCAGGAAAAAAAAAAGATTTTGATCATAGTTGCACTGAAAAAAATTGCAATGAATAAATATCAAAAGGTGAAATAATGGTTTCTCGTTTCTAATTTAAATATCTTTCCAATTAATTATTTTTTTAATTAAATTATATTTTTAATTTATACTTTTTAAGGAAAGCCATTACATAACAAAAAAATAAAATAAATTTTGATCAAAAAGTATTAAATAATAATTAAAAACAACAAAGTCGTATCCAAAACGTACCGGATACTCCTATCTTTCGTGTCCGATACCGTATCCTAATTATTTTATTTTATTTTATTTTCGGATACTTTAAAAACGTATCCGACACGTATCCACTCCGTATCTTATCCGTATCCGTATCCGATACGTATTCGATACTGCACATGACGATTTTTCGGAGTATTATGATGACTTGATTACCTAAGACTCTACCCATATATCCTTCATCCTTGGATTGTAAACTAGAATAGATCACTCTTTACCCTCGATTCCTCTCAAAACAACCCCTAATTTGTTGCCAATGCGGTTAGTACTTCCCAATCTCGTCGATTTATTTAATCTCAGCAGTTAGACCCTACATATGATATAATATCATTTAGTTTGAACCGAGCTCCAATCAAGTTATAGTTCATTAGACTCATGAGCCGGCTCAAATCATCAGTACATCCATCTGACACGAGCCCAAACCTAAACATATCGAGTATATCAATTTAAGGTTGTAACAATCATAAATCCGAACCCGACAATCCAAACCGAATTGCCATTCCCACTTGTGTTCCTTTATTCATTCCTCTAAAAGATTCCACCTCAAGTTACACGGCGTAGTCAATCAACCCCAATCCAAGGGCTCAATCAAACGGACCCAAACAGAATCTAATTGGAATCCGACGGCCTTAGTTTCTCCGCCTAAACTTTATTGTCGCCACTGTTCTATTCCCACTACCATTCATTAGTCTCTTATATACATGTATATTGTTTTTGGCCTTCAAAATTACAGTGAAGATGAGGCTTTTGAAGGTAGCGACGTGCAATTTGAATCAATGGGCAATGGATTTCGATTGCAACATGAAGAATATCAAGGAATCGATTTCCAGGGCTAAACAATCCGGCGCCGTAATTCGGCTCGGACCGGAGCTCGAAATCACTGGCTATGGCTGTGAAGACCATTTCTTGGAACTCGACACCGTTACCCATGCGTAAGCCTATACAATGAATTTATGCTTTGTGAGTTATAGTTCAGTTAGACATGTTGAAATGATTGAGTTGATTTTGCGTGAATATTAAGCTCATTGCGATTTTATGTGTAGATAATAGGAGTAGTATTGATATTGTGAGGGTAAAATGAATTTAAGTCTCGATTTAGATATACGGTTAACCATGTTGCCTCAATTGCCTCATGGGATTTTAATCTGATCGTGGAACAGTATGTTTGAATCTTAAACTTTTTCAATTAGTAATGCAATCAAATTTGTCTGTTTCATAAGTAATCATCACTGCAGAGAACAGTCCAACTTGTTATTGGCAAACTGACTGTTCTTTCTAGGAGAGAAAAGACAATCTCGAAAGATAGCATAATTAATTTTGCCTGAAGTGAAAATGGTTGATTTTGTGCCTTCTCTTCTTGGATCAGAAAAATATCTTTGAAAGTTGAAACTGGAATTTTCTTCCAGGAAAAAGGCTTTTCTAAGATTGTGTGTATTTACATGATACTTCTTTTTTGGAACACATAACCTTTTTTCTTATCATGATTCGTGTTGTGACATTTTGAACAACGTTTTTGCAGGTGGGACTGCTTAAAAGAGTTATTGCTAGGTGATTGGACGGACGGGATATTGTGTAGTTTTGGTATGCCTGTTATCAAAGGGTCAGAGCGTTACAATTGTCAAGTGCTGTGCTTGAATAGAAAAATAGTTATGATACGCCCAAAAATGTGGCTTGCAAATGATGGAAACTACAGGGAACTTAGATGGTTTACTGCATGGAAGGAAAAACAGCATCTCGAGGACTTCCTACTTCCAAGTGATATATCTGAGGCTTTGTCACAAACAACAGTACCTTTTGGCTATGGATATATCCAGTTTCTAGATACGTACGTCATAATGGCTTAGGCAACCTTATTGTCGTAACTCTTCATGCCTTTTTATACTATTTATCCTTTTTCCTGAAATGGACTTAACAATATAGTTCTAGATCCAAGGGTTCCCATCCCAGTCTTAGGTTGGATTATCATGTTTCAATTTCTTAAACGTACAAAAAAATATTGGTTGATCTTACAGGATTTTGTGGGTGGAAAAAAGAAGATAACTCAAAGATGCAATTGGAGTTGCACTCACATTAACATAAGTTTAGTTTATTTTCAGTCACTACTGATTTCTACGTTGTTGCATGTGGTTCGTTACTGTCCTTGTCTTAACGTAGGTATGACTTGCACTACTAGTCCTTGACAGATATTGCATATGCTTTGAAAGAAATGAATATAGCTTAAGTTTTAGATGAGCCCTATAGATCATGATCTTTAATACTTCAGAGTTTATGTTTTTCACAGAGCTGTTGCAGCTGAAGTGTGCGAGGAACTTTTTAGTCCAATGCCTCCTCATTCGGAGCTTGCATTAAATGGTGTTGAAGTTTTCATGAATGCTAGTGGAAGTCATCACCAATTACGAAAGCTTGATCTTCGCCTTCGTGCATTTATAGGTGCCACACATACCCGTGGAGGAGTTTACATGTATAGTAATCAGCAAGGATGTGATGGAGGACGACTTTATTATGGTGGGTGTCATGCTCTGAGTTGTTTTTCCAGATATGATGTGTTCTATGTTATACTTCTTAACACAACCAGGGAAAATCACAATATCCACTCTTAGCTGGTTAATCACACATGCATGAAGGCCAAGAAGTTTAAAATCTTGTTCTTTGCCCCTCATCCTTATAAGTCAACCTATCTGATTGCTCAAAGCTTGAACTCTGGAACAAGCTGATCAGCTTGGAAAACCCCAAATCATTATTTTCAACCCTTTTTTTTGTTACTTTTTTTAGGGAATATTTTTATATTTTGGAAAAGAATGTTCGTTTGGATATAGACAGGCTTTTGAATAAACTAGATTTGTTTCACATTATAATCTAAGTGACATTCTGTTAAAACTGATACATCTTAATCAGAGACATTTTCTGAAACTTGCTTTTTGATTAACCTATCTTACTTCTGAGTACTAGTGCTCAAGTGTGATGCTCCTCAGGGTAGGTCTTCAAAGAAATCATGTTTCCTTGCATTGGTTTTCAGGACGTTTTGTCTGATGACTTTCCAAATGCAGATGGATGTTCTTGCATTGTTGTGAATGGAGATCTGGTTGCTCAAAGTTCACAGTTCTCCTTGAAGGATGTCGAAATGGCTGTTGCTCAAGTAGATCTAGATGCGGTAGGTTCTCTCCCAATTACTCGTTTGGGTCTCACAGGATTTTGTTTGTCTTTGATACTAAAGTTGCAGTAAACTGATCACCTCACAGATCCTGTGTTAACTTCTGCAAGAATGTTGCATGGTTTTCACAATTTCTGCACACAAATGAATATTTGAAGCTAGGAACTGATGCTACTTTTAACTGTTAAGAAGTTGTTACCTGAATGCATGATACTGGAAATGTTCGACCCTGTGTATTTATATTGAGTCATTGACAGATGGTCTAAGTAACTTTTCTTATGCTGCTATGTTGCATTTAAACAACGAGTCGGGGTGTAAACAATTTTTTTAATCATTCTGGATAGGTTCATTATAAGCCTTTTATATGCTGCATTATTTGAAATTCACTTATGTAAGATTTATGGATATTTGAATCTAAATTTTCGGTCTATTTACCTTTGGACTCATTGCATTGAATTTTGATTTTAGCATTTATCTGATTGCAGGTAGCCAGTCTTAGAGGTTCTATTAGCAGCTTTCAAGAACAAGCCAGTTGCAAACCAAAGGTTTCCTCAGTGGCAGTCCCTTACAACCTTTGCCAGTCCTTTAAGCTCCAAATGTCACTTTCAAGTCCACTTAAGGTGAGTTCTTGACATCTTGTATGGCAAACAATGGTTCATGTCCAATGAATTTCATGAAAAATGCTAAAATGCCAGTTTTCAACTCATATATTAACCTTCTGGAGGAAGTATAGAGCCAAAGTTCTTAAAGTTTGATGTTTGACTTTTGATTGCTGTTATTTTGAACTCCAAGAGGAATGCCTGACTAGGTGAAAAGCTCTTCTGGGTAGTTATTCGACAGTGGGGGTTGGGTACAATATAAATCCATAAACATTTTTTTCCCGGGTAAGTAATTGCTTTATACCAACCAGCCATCACAATTTACACATCCATCCCATGACGCCCTAGTTACAGCATCAATTCAGTGCCTCTTTCACCAAACAGATTTAAAAGAAAAAAAAGACATAGAAAGCAGCTAATACAAAACAAAGCAGAATCTATGGCCTATATAATGCGTAATGGCTTCAAAGAAGGCTCTATCTCTATTTGTCATTTTCTTCCTCTACCCACCTGTGCACTTCAATCTAAGCTCCTGTTAAATCTGTGTATATACACTTCTACTTATCCCTTTCTGTTTAAGTGCACTCTCTTTTGTCCCTCTCGTCCCAGACTTTGTAGATTATCCCTGCAAAACCAGCTCTAACTATACTCTGTCTGAACTCCCAATTTTTGAATGCAAACCTGACCCGATTCTTCCATTTTCCATACTAAATAGGATTCTGGTGTACTCTCAGACTTCTCATTCCATCACTGACCACATTTTGCACCCAAGAACATTTAGATCAAAGATGATCTACTGTTTCAACTTCCACTCCTCACAGCACACAATTCACATCAGGATTAACATAAATTTACTCAATCTATCCCTAGTACGGATTATTGGATGCATAACTAACCAAACAATAAACGGGTGCCTAGATGTTATACTTATACCTGTTCCATACAACCCCATCTAAGTCTGAAAATGGACTGCTCTCCCTTTAGACATTCATAGCAACTCTGAATGGTATATTTCTTCGATGAATCCGTTTAACATTTTAAAAAGTTGCAAACAGATCAAACTCTCTTTGGAGATTTTGCAATTTTGAAGGGAATAGGCATTGAACCTGTGCATGTATAGTATCTATGGAGTGTTGAGTTTGTCAGGAACAATTGTAAAAGCAAGACATGGCCCATTATAACTTTTATAGGCTTCAACCTTTTTCCTTCTCAGATTCAATATCATTGTCCAGAAGAGGAAATAGCTTATGGGCCAGGTTGCTGGTTGTGGGATTATTTGAGAAGAAGTGGCGCATCGGGCTTTTTACTTCCACTTTCAGGTGGAGCTGATAGCTCCTCTGTTGCCGCCATTGTTGGCTGCATGTGCCAGCTAGTAGTAAAAGGTCCACTTCTATTTGTTACTACTCTACTCCTATTAACATACCAACCTACATATATTTTTATGAATGGTCAATATCTTTAATTTGTGCTTGTGAAAACTTGACTTTTACTTGGACAATTGTGTTGGGACTTTAACACTTATATTTTATGTAAAATTGATTCTCTGATAGTCACTGCTCAGTGCTCATCTCGTCAAAAAAACCAGGAGTGATCTGGGTGGATACTCTTGCTTTCAGTTTTTAATCTTCTTTATATGTGTCTGCAACAGAATATGCCATCATGCATATTAGAGGGTTTTTTATCTGAATAATATTATTTTAAAAAAATAATACCAAAATAGCACATTGTAGTAGAATTTGCGAAAATAATACAAAGCGTCTACGTGGTTGACGTCTTCTAATTAGAAGGCGTCAACCACATTGACGCCTTTGGATTTTTTATATTTTTTAATTATGAAGGTGCCATCACGGTTGGCACCTTCATATTTTTTATTAATTTTAATTAGAAGGTGCCATCACGGTTGGCATCTTCATATTTTTAATTATTTTTAATTAGAAGGTGCCATCAAGGTTGGCACCTTCATATTTTTAAGTATTTTTAATTAGAAGGTGCCATCACTGTAGCATCTTCATATTTTTAATTATAGAAGCTATAATTACCTAAATAATAGGGGTGCAACTCGAGCTAAATGGGTTCGTTATTTATTAAATTAATAACATAGTAAAAAATATTAAAAATAACTCGAGTTTTTGGAGTTCAGTTTTGTGAGTATGGGTTCCAGCTCACGAGTGTTTTTAAGATCGAAATAAGTTCGAGTTCTTAAAACCAAGTTTGATGAGTTTAAACTCAAATTTGAGTTAGAGTCTAGCAAAATTACTTTCACTAAACTAGATTCGAGCTCAACTTATTAAATGCCCTTAATTATTTAGGTAATTATAGCTTCTTTAATTAAAAATATGAAGGTGCCAACAGTGATGGCACCTTCTAATTAAAAATAATTAAAAACATGAAGGTGCCAACCTTGATGGCACCTTCTAATTAAAAATAATTAAAAATATGAAGGTGCCAACCGTGATGGCACCTTCTAATTAAAATTAATAAAAAATATGAAAGTGCCAACCGTGATGGCACCTTCATAATTAAAAAATATAAAAAATCCAAAGGCGTCAATGTGGTTGACGCCTTCTAATTAGAAGACGTCAACCAGGTAGACGCTTTGTATTATTTTCTCAAATTCTACTACAATGTGCTATTTTGGTATTATTTTTTTTAAATAATATTATTCAGATAAAAAACCCGCATATTAGACAGTCCATTCTACTACTGTTTTCATGAAAGAAAGGAAAACCCAAATTGAGAATTGCAGGTATCAATCAGCTGTACAGTTCTATATTCTTACTATTGTATTGAAGAGAAATATATCTTTCCCAATATTTGTTTGGCCTTCTGATTGATCAGAAATTTTTTATATTACCATAGTTTTGAAAAAACTGATGCTGTTAGGTTAGAGATTGGAAGGGTATGGACCAAAGTTACTGACACAGGTTTTTCCCCAGGTATTGTGGTCCCATTACTTGATCAGTTGGGGATTTTAACGCTTATTTTCGCAATGCTTTTGTATAAACATATTCTTGTTAATCTTTCAAATGATGGCCCCAGCTCTGTGGCAAATAGTGTCACTGGTTGCATGAGTCATCTTTGCAGTTGGCGTACAATTTTTTCTGTTTCATGCTTTGTCTGGGTAAAAAAACTGATTCGGATGCATATGTTCCTTCAGATATAGCAAATGGGGATGAACAAGTCAAAGCTGATGCTGTAAGAATTGGTCATTATACCTATGGACAATTTCCAACAGACAGCAAAGAATTCGCCAGACGCATATTCTACACAGTTTTCATGGGATCTGAAAATAGGTAAGAATCTATGAGCAGAACTAATTTTCTAAACTGTAATAGACCCTTCCACGCTGATGATTCACTAATATTTTAGAGAGACTTGTGCTTTACCTTGTGTTCTAAGTTCCAGAGTTGTTGACTCTGTCTCTGTTAGGAGGAGATAATGTTCTAGGACTGCTTAGCATGATTAATCTGTTTAACTTAGTTGACTCCTAGCTTAAAATTTGGGAATTAGCAATGTCAACTGTTGTTGTACCGAGTAATTTTTCCTGTATATGTAGAAATATTGGTTATTATGGTCGACAGACATCAGGAATTTGCATTATACATGTTGAAATAGGCATTTGAAAGCTGCATCTTTGTGTTACACAGACAGATGAAGCTGTAAAATTTGTATTGCACAATTGACAGTTTAAAGATAATTTTTTGATTCTAGTTTCCCTTGAACTTCAACTATTAAGCAGTTAAGTTATTCAATCTGAAACTTTTCTTAAAAACATTATGTTTATTATTACTCAGTTGAGTAGAAAAATGCTTTATTAACTGCGCAAAGCTGTTACTGATTATGTTTTGGAGTTATAGGAGATTTTTATTTTCCCCTTTTCTTTGTGCCAGATAAATGAACCAAATGCAGCTGTTTGGTCTTTGCAATCATACATGATCATTTTATTTGTTTGACATTCCAGCTGATGCGGACCAAAGTGTTGTTGACTACCTTTACCTATTTTTAATGCTAATTTTCCTGTATCATCAACTATTTTTATTTTCTTTCTTGTAGTTCTAATGCTACGAGATCAAGGGCAAAGGTGCTTGCAGAGGAAGTGGGTTCATGGCATCTTGATGTCTCAATCGATGGAGTGGTTTCTGCCCTTCTATCTTTGTTTCAGACACTTACAGGAAAACGGCCGCGCTACAAGGTAAAAGGCTGAAGACCTAAAGCATGTAGTTTGTCTTGTATCAGTTCCCTGTATATGTGACTTGGAGCGGTTTGTTTATCATTTTACTCAAGAACTTAACAAGTATACGGATATAGCATTTTATTTTTTTTGCTATGTGGGCACATTGAGGCCATTAACTTGTTCAACTTGATTATTTTGTCTCAGGTAGATGGAGGGTCAAACATTGAAAATTTAGGGTTGCAAAACATTCAAGCTCGAATCAGAATGGTCCTGGCGTTCATGCTAGCATCACTTTTGCCATGGGTTCACAACAAACCAGGGTTTTATCTTGTCTTGGGTAGCTCAAATGTGGATGAAGGATTACGTGGTTACTTAACTAAGGTACTACAGATGTTTTTTTAAATAAACGTCCTTGACGAGATCACTATTTTAGTTCTGTTGAACTGATATTTATTTAAAGAAATGCTCTTTCGTTGACCATTAGTTCAGAATCAGACAACAAATCAGGACCAGCTTTGAGCATATAGCATATTCTCTAAAATTCTATGATATTGTATCTAGCGTATAGCATGTCTATGACTGAATTCATCTTTGGACATGCATTTAATGATGCTGCTATAACAATGGCTTTCTATAAACCAGTTTTGTTTCTAAATCTGTCTTATGCAGTATGATTGCAGTTCTGCTGATATAAATCCCATAGGAAGTATCAGCAAGCAGGATCTGAGAAGATTTTTGAAATGGGCTGCTGTTCATCTGGGTTTCTCTTCTTTAGCGGAAATTGAAGCTGCTCCCCCAACTGCTGAATTGGAGCCCATACGATCCAATTATAGCCAGGTATTTATCTGATGACATGGCTAATGAGTTATGACTTGCTAATTTGAGCTAAGATTTCGTTTCCACAATTTTCACAATTCTTTCTTTTCTTATCAATCTGGATTCTTAAGATCTTAGATCCCTTGTGCTCCTTCAGAAACCTATTTGGGCCATATGGGTTTTGTTCATCAACTTATTTCAATGGAAAAACTTGTTTTTTGATAGTTTGTATTGCACCTTAATGTTCTTGGTATGAAAATATTTGTTAACTCAAACAGTTTTTCTATTACATGACTGGTAAACGGTGAAGTCGTGCATTTCAGAATACTGACAGTGTATTTTATCTCAAACAGCTGGATGAAGTGGACATGGGAATGACATATGAAGAACTGTCAGTGTATGGAAGGATGCGTAAGATTTTCCGATGCGGACCTGTGTCCATGTTTAAGGTTTGTGTCTGTTTTTGTTCAACTGTATGACAGCCATGTTTAAGGTTTGCTCAGTGGCCTCCATACAGACATGTTTTACCATATAATTTATTTTATGTAGTAATAAATTATTAAAAAAATAATATGAGCAATTATATACCCCCCTCCCCCAGGTGTTGGTGGTGAAAAGCATGGTTATAAACACTTTCTCAAGTTCTTTTCACTAACAGCAAAACACTAATCATACGCATACAAATGCAACAAGGTTGTTATGACCTGCATAATTTTATGGTTAAAATGCATGATGATTAGTAAAGCCAGTCTCTTAAATCCAAGATTCAAGAGAGCATACAGAGTGCTGTCTTATGTGTATACTGTTCATATAAGACTGCTACCACTGATTGTTGTACATTGCAATTTTAAGTGTATCCAAACTGAGTATGCTTCTGGTACTTGGACTGCCAAATTGACTTAACTGTTTAAACTGTTTCATTTTTTCTTTAAGGGTTTTTTTCCTTTATCTTGTGTAGAATCTGTGTTATAAATGGGGAACAAAGTTAAGTCCGGCAGAGATCTCTGAAAAAGTGAAACATTTCTTCAAGTATTACTCTATCAATAGACACAAGATGACTGTTCTAACACCTTCCTATCATGCAGAGGTAATTTGTTACACATTTTCTTTTTTATATAATTTGACTACATCTGAGTTTTAAATTTCACTTCAGTATATTACTGAACTCAAATGTCGTTTTTCAGAGTTACTCACCTGAAGATAACAGGTTTGATCTACGCCAATTCCTGTATAATGCACGGTGGCCATATCAGTTTAGAAAGATTGATGAACTTGTGAAGCAGCTCGACGGTGATAAAGTGGCTATTACAAAAACTGGTGATGCAGAAACAGTTGGAGTTATATCGGACGGTGGGATGGGGGTCGTGGCTGCCGGTTCAGGCAATCCTAGTGCAGGTTTTTAAATTTTAACTCTCTTAAGTTAAAAGATGATACTGATTGATGGCTGCTAATATGGGCTCTGAGTGCACATTTCATGTATTTTATGTTCATCGATGTTCATGTAGAAGTTGTCTATAACTATGGTTTTTGATTCTGCTGATGGTAATAAATTAAATTGAGAGGGAAAATACCTTTCGAGTTTTTATAAAAGGCGATGATACCTTGATGGTGTTGGCCGGTGGGTGTTAAAAATAATTTTAGCATAAACGATGTTTTCCGGTGTCTAAAGTATTTTCTTTTGGTTCATATTATTGGGGCTTTGTTTGTCTATGTTTTTGGGATGAAATTCTGAAATTATCTCGGGAACTGTGTATTATGAAAATTCGTGTGAAAATGATAGTTGTTTGTTTATGTTTTTAAAGATAGGTTGAAAGTTGTAAAATATGTCAAATCAATTGTGATTAAAAGTGTCAAGCAGGTCTCACAAGGCCTGCTTGACACACGGGCCTAACAGGCCGGCCGGCCGGCCTTAAGGGGCCGGCCTTAACCGGCCCATCCCATGACATGGAATGGGTCGGCGTGGCCCATTATTAATCATTATTAATTTTTGGTTTTTTTTTGGTTTTTTTATCCTATAAATATTCAATGTCCACATTTACATTAAATGATTTAGTCTATTAATACATATTTAATGTCCACATTTACATTAGATATAATACATATATTTAATGTCCACATTTACATTAAATGATTTAGATTTTAGTCTATTAGAGCCAATTGGGCAACGGCTGGAATTAAATATAAGTAATATAGCTAAATTATATTAATATTTACAATATTTTGTAGCTATATATTATAATATGTATTAAATCAAAGCAGATAATCAGAATGAAACCCATCATGAAGATTATCAAAATCAAAGCAGATATATAAAAATTCTGAATAAATAATTTATACACAAAACTACTGTCGATTGATTTTCAATTTAGAAAGTTAAATGACAATTAAATCCATTTATTTTCTAACTCATAATTCAATATTTGAAATATTATACAAAATTCATAAAAACTCAAAAATATTAAACACATATTATATAAACTCAAAAATATCAATACATTATATTATATATACTAATAATTATATAATAATGATATACTAATTATATCAATACATTATATACTACTTTTTAAATTATATAATAAATATTGAAATAAATTAAATTTATTAAATAAAGAAAATAAAAAAAATAACAAAAAGAAAAAAAAATGGGCAGGCTGATGGGGCCGGCCAATCAGGCCTGTCAGGTCTAAAGGGGCCGGCTAGCTTAAGGGGCCAGGCCAGCCTGGCCCCTTAAGAGCAGTGGGCCCTAATGTGCCGGCCGGTTCCGCCCCGTTAGGGCCATTTTGACATGTTTAATAGTGATAGGTTGATTGATGATGTATAAAATAATTGTGATAATTATGTATATAATGATTATGTGAATAAAACATAAAGAAACATGGATAAAAACATTGTAAAGTATGAAAGAGAAAGTAAAATAATGATTGATTTGATTGGTAAATGTGTGAAATGTTGTATATATGATTGATAGTCAGGAGATTGAAAAGTAGAGTTGCAAAAATGGAGAATTTTGTGTATTAAATTTATTTCAAAAACATAAACAAATCCAAGAGAATTAATTTGAGCAAAGGTATTTATGGTTTTGAATTTGTGGTCGATGAATATAGGTAAAGGGTCATAAATTTTGGGTACAAGGCAGCTGAACTAGTAACAAGGTCTAGTGTAATTAAAAATTGATGGGATCGAAAAAGAATATGATAAATTTAAATATTTTAATATCTTTATATTTAGTAGGATGATTAGTTTGCAAAAAAATTCGAAAATAATTTGCAAAAAAAAAATTGTGAATTGGATGTTGATATGCACCATAATGTCACACCATGCATTTTGTTTGATGTGGAAACGATTACAGTCACTTATGTCCATGAAATCAATCACAATGGAGTGATATCTAATATTGTTTTATTTTTATTTTTTTCACAAGTTTTCCGACCCATTTAAATCACATTTAACTTTATTTTTCATGTTTCTTTTCGGTTTTCCTTGTCCGCTCCCTTTTGTATTAGATTTAATTAAATTTAACAAAAACAAAGCATATCAATTTTTATTTTTATGAAATCTTACGCTATACATATCAATTTTTATTTTTATGAAATCTTACGCTATACATATCAATGTCTTTCCTATTCCAAAAATAATAAAATTTCAATTAAAAAGAGAAAATTGTTCACAAAAATTTGGAGATTCTATAACCAATTAGAATCGATTTAGATATTGGAGAGTTATTTATTTACTATGACTATTATTGTCCAAAAAAGGTTGAATCCCCAACCCCAAGGGCCCCCCATGCCCCGGCCCGACAGAGCTATGGGAGGAATAAATCATGGTAACCCAGTCAATCACAGGGGTTAGAACAGTGCCCACTGCACACACTGCCGCTGGTGGGACTCGATCCTTGGTCATTGTCCAAACTTCACCATTTTGTGACCAACTGGGCTGCCCATGCGGGCTACTATGACTATTATTATACTACTTAACCTGCATGAAACAAAAAACATGATCATTTTCTGCAACAGAATTTTGGCTGGATTCAATTATTGAAGGTCCCAATCTGAGTATTTCACATGTATGTACTTTGATAATGGCTCAACTATTTTATAGACTAATTAAATACAATGAAAAATAATAAATAACATTAATACAGAAAAGCTTTGCTGTGTACCTTTGATTTATTTTTATTTTTTTCAAAATTAATTCTATTAAAAGGGTAGATCAAATATATTATAATTTTTTTTTATAATTTATCTGATCCTAATTCTTTGAAATTGCTAATAATTAATGACTAAATTGTAGATATATTAAATTGGACATTAAAGAATGGAAGGAAAAAGAAACTGATAGGATAGAGGCATGTTGGTCGCCCTAGCCATTTAATTATTTCAACAAATCAGTTAATAAAATTAAAAAGAAATTTTGTCACATATTTTAAAACCATATATACTTTTATTTCCACATTATTTCGATTTATCTCTAGAAAAATATATACATTAATCCAGATAAATGGAATAGCACGTGAAGCAAAAAGGGAAAATAATATTTATTATTGTAAAGAAATAATATAATAGTTATCTCTGAAAACATTGTGTGTGATTGAGTATGATTGCTTTATTGCTTCTATATTAATTAATACTTTCCTATAATTTTGTCAACTAAAATTTAGAAATAATATGGAGTTTGCGTCCCTTTTACGAAACGAATCAATAATCATCAACCCTTTTTCTAATTTTCTTCCAGCCTAATCATAGCCAATTATGTTTCTTGTTTAATTCTCTTTTGTACTGGATTAATTAACTAATTAATCCAATTATCAACTATCAATAAATAAATCACGTAAATCCATGGTGTAACTTTGCTAATTGTCTTCTACAATTATGAAATCTTGTCTCACTTTTTCTTCCAATAAATGAATAACTCTGTACACAACAAATTTGTAATTATGAAAATCAAGAAACACAAAAATTGTGACAAATGAAATTTATATAGATCAAAAATAAAATATGGGGTACAAATCTCTATTCTAATCCTCTGATTCTTCCTTCAAAGTATGTTGACTTGAATATTGGAGTTGACTTTGTTTCTTTGATCTTCTCCAATGTTGACTTGAATGTTTATAACGTTAATTCGGGGGCTTGGCAGCTTAATCTCGGATCAAACGTTGAATTTGATATGGAATTTGAAATCTTCAAGGTCGACTTTGTGACTTTGATCTTCCTTGAATTTGATTTGAATTTCTATAACGTTAATTCGTAGGTTTAGCACCGTAATTACGAATCAAACGCTATAATTTGATGAACTTCTTCAAGAACGCCTTGAATATCGCCTAGAACGCCTTGAATATTTGAAGAACTTTCGTAGAGAAAATTTGGAGAGCTTCCTTCATCTTCTTTGGTTTTTTGATTGAACTTCTGTGTGTGTAATTTATGAGCTACAAAGGACCCTATTTATAGGTGTAGAATGGAAGATTTATGGATAATTTGGAATCCATTGATAATTATCCATTTAATTTAATAAATAATTATCATAATTTTGGAGCCATTTGATTGGCTGATAGAAGATCTAGATAGATCTTCTAGATATTATCCAAAAATCAACTTGATTTGATAATTATCCATAAATTAACTCAAATAGATAAATATCATTTGTCGTAGACGACTTTTGATTGGTCAATATTTCCACGTGGCATGATTTGATTGGTTGCAAAATTTCAATATCTACAAATGCCCCCTTGAGACTCGTTCACGGAAGTTTGATTATTTCAAAGCATACTTCGTAGTGGATGAGTCGCAACGTCTCAATATAAAAATCATGCCTTAAGAATAGCTTCGTCTTGTGCTTCTATACCACGAAAGTCTTTCCTACAGTTTGGTGTCTCCTCGAAAACACTTTGTTGGCTTCGATCGCAAGTTGTTTGTGTTCCAACGAGATTAACATGCCCCCATGTCAAGATGGGACATTTCTTTCAAAATTCTTTTTAATGAGTGATGTCACTCCATCAAGAGAATGTGATTTGATTTGAATTTACGACTGAACTTAGATATATTTAAGTTGCCTACGTACTCTAAGAAAAAGGGATCAAGTCATAACGTAGTTCAATTTTTTTTTTTCTTCATAGAGGTGCCATATTTAGTTTATACTCTTCAAGGCTTGGAGTACATGGTTTGATTTGACTTGTAGACCTTTTATACTCGTGTCAAGGAGAACTTCATTTGATTTGATTTGACTTGTAGACCTTTTATGCTCGTGTCAAGGAGGGCTTCATTTGATTTGACTTGATTTGTAGACCTTTTATGCTCGTGTCAAGGAGAACTTCATATGATTTGATTTGACTTCTAGACCTTTTATGCTCGTGTCAAGGAGAACTTCACTTGATTTGATTTGACTTGTAGACCTTTTATGCTCGTGTCAAGGAGAACTTCATTTGATTTGATTTGTAGACCTTTTATGCTCGTGTCAAGGAGGGCTTCAATTGATTTGATTTGATTTGTAGACCTTTTATGCTCGTGCCAAGGAGTGCTTCAATTGATTTGATTTGATTTGATTTGTAGACCTTTTAAACTCGTGTCAAGGAGTGCTTCATTTGTTTTTGTATTTATTGAAAGTTTAAACTCTTATCAAGGAGACTTGCTGACAGTTTATGCTCTTATCAAGGAGCATTGATGACAGTTTATGCTCTTATCGAGGAGCATTGTTGACAGTTTATGCTCTTATCGAGGAGCATTGATGACAGTTTATGCTCTTATCGAGGAGCGTTGATGACAGTTTATGCTCTTATCGAGGAGCGTTTATTTAGCATCTTTAGTCAAAGTTTGGATGGCGATCTTGAACGTCACTTTCTTCCACATGTTCATCACTATCAGATATGGGCTCATCATCAGAAGCATTTGTGAATGGCTTGCCCCCTTTGTTGATTTCTTGTCTACAAGGCTCTTGGATATACGACTTGTCAACTCCACGTCTGGTCATACTCAACTCCATATCATGTGCTCGAGTGGCCAACTCTTCAAATGTTGTGGGTTGAATTCCTTGAAGGATATACCGAAGATCCCAATGCATCCCTTGAATACACATTCCAATAGTAGAGGACTCAGGTAATCTTTCTTTGCAGTTAAAACTCAAATTTCTCCAACGATTAATGTAGTCGATGACTGGTTCATCCTTCAATTGGCGGGAATTGGTGAGTTCAAGCATGCTGATTGTGCGACGGGTGCTATAGAAGCGATTGAGGAATTCTTGCTCCAATTGCCCCCAATTGTTGATTGAGTCAGCACCAAGATCAATGTACCAGTTAAATGCATTGCCTTTCAGTGATCTAACGAATTGCTTGACTAGTTGGTCGCCATAAGTTCCAACATCATTACATGTTTCAACGAAGTGAGCCACATGTTGCTTTGGATTGCCTTTGCCATCAAATCGCTGGAATTTTGGGGGTTGGTAACCAGTTGGCATCTTCAAATTATCAATTCTTCGAGTATATGGCTTGACATAAGTTAAAGGCATCTTGGATCTCCCATCGCGATTGTCTTGGATAGTACTCATGATAAATTCCTTAAGCCGAGCAGCTGGAATCGTCCCATCACTTGAAACTTGAAACTCCTCGACAATGGATTTTTGCTCCTCAACTAGATGTTGATTCTTTGATGCCTCAGCTTCATCTTGCGCCTCAACTTGTTTTTCAATTTCGTGCATGGCATCCACGTCGTCCGCTTTCTTCATCAACTTTACAATTAGAGTGGCTTGCTCTTGAACATGCTTCGTTAATCCTTCAACAGCTTTCGTCAAGTTTGCAATTTGCTCCTCCGGAGTGGTAACATTTGTCATCATGACACATGCGATGTTTGAGTCACTTGATGTAGAACGTTGTGGGGATGAATACTTCTCTTCATCATGATTGATTTCATCACCAAAGCAGAATGCGTCATCCTCAACATTCTCAAGTAGGGGAACCACCTTTGAAGATGTTTGTAGTTTCATGGACATACTTCTTGTGGTGACGCCAATGACTTCACTCGTGGAGTTTGAAGGATTTGAGATGATCATCTTGGATTCCACTATCTTCATAGCTTTGACTTGAACATCCATCTGAACTTGATGAAGTGAAGAGATGAGAGGTAGAGATGGTCCCACTGGGCGTGCCAAAAATTTGTACACAACAAATTTGTAATTCTGAAAATCAAGAAACACAAAAATTGTGACAAACGAAATTTATATAGATCAAAAATAAAATATGGGGTACAAATCTCTATTCTAATCCTCTGATTCTTCCTTCAAAGTATGTTGACTTGAATATTGGAGTTGACTTTGTTTCTTTGATCTTCTCCAATGTTGACTTGAATGTTTATAACGTTAATTCGAGGGCTTGGCAGCTTAATCTCGGATCAAACGTTGAATTTGATATGGAATTTGAAATCTTCAAGGTCGACTTTGTGACTTTGATCTTCTTTGAATTTGATTTGAATTTCTATAACGTTAATTCGTAGGTTTAGCACCGTAATTACGAATCAAACGCTATAATTTGATGAACTTCTTCAAGAACGCCTTGAATATCGCCTAGAACGCCTTGAATATTTGAAGAACCTTCGTAGAGAAAATTTGGAGAGCTTCCTTCATCTTCTTTGGTTTTTTGATTAAACTTCTGTGTGTGTAATTTATGAGCTACAAAGGACCCTATTTATAGGTGTAGGATGGAAGATTTATGGATAATTTGGAATCCATTGATAATTATCCATTTAATTTAATAAATAATTATCATAATTTTGGAGCCATTTGATTGGCTGATAGAAGATCTAGATAGATCTTCTAGATATTATCCAAAAATCAACTTGATTTGATAATTATCCATAAATTAACTCAAATAGATAAATATCATTTGTCGTAGACGACTTTTGATTGGTCAATATTTCCACGTGGCATGATTTGATTGGTTGCAAAATTTCAATATCTACAAACTCATTTAGCATTAATGGTTACATGGTGTCATTCGAGCCGAGCCGGATTGATTTGGCTCGAAACGAGCTCGAGCTCACTTCTTTTTGAAAAAAAATTGCGAGTCGGGCTGGTGAACTTTTTTACTTTTTAAAATATTATTTTTATTATTATTATATTAATAATATATATTAAATAATTAATAAATATATATTAAATTGTATAAAAAATAAAAAAAAAAAAAATTTCGAAGATTCCCACCTAGATTCAAAATTTCAAGAGCTCGGCTCGAGCTTGGGCTCAGCTCGAACCCAAACTTACGAGCTCGAGTCCTCCGAGTTCGAAAATTTAAGCTCGACGAGCTCGAGCTTTGTAAAATCTCCAAAAGTCCAAGCTCAGCTCGGCTCTTTTACACCCTTATTTAGCATTGCCTTATTGAATTATTTATTTTGAAATAAGAGAATTACTCACACATCTAATGTAAATTTAATACAATAGATGTGTGACCTGGGAAGTCCTCGATTCGCACCCCTTTTTAAGAAATATATTTTTTACTCGGCCCGGACTTATTTTCAGTGACCTTTTTTTTTTTTGTTCGATGTTTCCGAAGAAAGAGAGAACAACCAGATAGGTAAGGCATGAATTAAGCATCGAATATTATTATATTATTATGATAATTAGGTTGTAATCGTGACATTATTTGCATAATTCAATTTTCTTTTTGCCTGTGATTTTAAAATAAATAGACTTATGTAAACTCCACAATTAAAATAATTTAACTTTGACTTAGCTCTTCAATTAAGCTCTTAACAATTCTCAAAAAAAGAAAGCACACTATAGTTTTTTTTATAGAACTATCATATCTATATACTAGTGTATATATATATATATACACCTCTCTCTGTAGCAAGCAGTCTCTCTCTCCTGTCTCTCTCTCCCATACATAATTAATTAACTCTTAATTTTTCATTAATTAATCTTCTTCTTCTTCTTCTTCTTACTTAATTCCCCTTAATCCTTAATCAAATCCCCCAGTCCACACAACACAATGCCAGGCTTAGTCTCCGTCAAAACCCCGCCGGAAGCTCCGCCGCTTCGAATCACTGTCTCCTCCGATCCACCCCACACTCCGATCCGCCCAGACGTGACCAGATCCCAACCTAATTCCAACTCTCCGGCCGCCACGCGCCGCCCTCCTTCCCCCTCCCCCTCCACCTCACGCGCCAAGCCCTCACCGGATCGCGCGAAGAAAAAATCTCAATCGCCGCCGGAAAAGTCCCTAGCTAACGAATCTTCACTTGATAACCCCGATTTAGGTCCGTTTCTCCTCAAATTGGCGCGCGACACGATCGCGTCCGGAGATGCACCGAGCAAGGCCTTGGACTACGCTTTGCGCGCTTCCAGAAGCTTCGAGAAATGCGCGGTCGAAGGAGAGCCCAGTTTGGATCTGGCGATGAGCTTGCACGTGGTGGCGGCGATTTATTGTAGCTTGGGGAGGTTTGAGGAGGCGGTGCCGGTCCTGGAGAGGGCGATTCATGTCCCCGAGGTTTCGAGGGGTGCGGATCACGCGCTTGCGGTGTTTTCAGGGTATATGCAGCTGGGGGATACGCATTCGATGCTTGGACAGTTGGATCGGTCCATTGAGAGCTATAAGGAAGGGCTGAAGATACAGATGGAGGCGCTCGGGGATAATGATCCTAGAGTGGCCGAGACCTGCAGGTAAAATGCTTTCTATTATGAATTTTGAGTAATGAGAATTTCTTTCTGAAGTATTGTTCTAATTTATTGGATATGTTAATGCATAGTTCAATTCTGGTAATATTTTGATTCCATTGCAGTTTTCTGAATCTTACGTGTTCGTTGGTCTTATGTGGATTAAGTAAAATTTGTGGTAAGCTGCCTACAGTATGGGGAGAAATAGATGTATTCTTATTGTGCTCTTTTCTTCATTTTCTTAGAGATTCAGGCCATGTTTGTTCATGTACTTAGTTAGAATCATGAAAATTTGTTGGGAAATGCAAACGGTAGATATTTATTGGAGGAGGTGATGGAATAAATTTGGGATCATTTATCGAATTGTCTGTTTTTTAGAATAAAATAAGAACATGCAGATGAAATGAAATCTACCCAACAAGTGTAAATTCTCTTATTTGAAGCAACAAATTATTCTTCATATGAAAGTGTGAACTAATATATGTTCATCTGCGGGTTAAGAATTTTTGATTTTACTAGTTGATGTACTAATAGACAGCATAAAATGAAGTAGTTTAGTTTTATTCAAAGAGAATAAAAGGATAACATGGATGCATCGATAGCAGATGTGAGATAGACAAAATAGAATGATACCCATGATTGTTCAATAGAGTGAATGGTTCATCTATTTCACAGATGTCCAATAATTTACTCAAATATACCCTAAAGTAAACACATTTGTAGATCCTTTGATATACGCCATTAAGTGAGTATAATGAGAGAAACACAATGTGGCAAAAAACTGAATTGTAGTACTGTATTATCTTCCTTGCTTTCTTTTTCTTATTTCGGATTGGACATAATGTATATTAAGAAAGAGGGAATCAAATATTATAATCTTCCAAGTCTATAGCACAAGAAGTTGCACAAACATGTGCGAAGAAAGAGGCAAAAAGCCTTTGTTTGAAACTGAAAGGCGAAAAAAGACTTTGCTTTTGTGGGTAAAAAAACAGTAATTTAAAGGTAGGAGAAAAGGTAATTTAATAGCAACACATTCATTTACTTAATATTGAGGAAGGCCTGTCACACTAGGAACAATTTGTGGATAAGAAGTATTGTCAACTAAGCTATCAGGTATAAATTACTACTGACCTGGAAGATGAGTTTGATAGATTACCTTGTATGTCAACTTGAAAACTATTTTGAGCTTGTAATCCTTAAAAGCCAGTCAATAGCTTGAGCTGCAATCACTTTGTATGTCTTAAATCTGTACGTTTCACATTTCTACCAAACCATTGGTGGTTTCTAACATAAATAGTGTTCTGATATGCTTCTGCTTGTCATAAATAAGTATATTACAGTTTCACTTCTTGTCTTGGAAAATAAAAATATATATTCTTAGTTTGTGTTGACTTCATAATCGGATTTAATTGAAAATATTAACACTATTGAATGAAACTAAAAAATGCAGATATTTAGCTGAGGCCCATGTTCAAGCCATGCAGTTTGATGATGCTGAGAATTTGTGCAAAAAAACTCTTGAAATCCACCGTGTCCATAGTCCACCGGCGTCTCTTGAGGAAGCAGCGGACCGTCGGTTGATGGCCCTTATATGTGAGGCTAAGGGTGATTACGAGTCAGCCTTGGAACACCTTGTACTTGCCAGCATGGCTATGATAGCCAATGGGCAAGAAAATGAAGTTGCTTCGATTGATGTTAGTATTGGCAACATTTATTCATCCCTTACCCGTTTCGACGAGGCTGTTTTTGCCTACCAAAAGGCACTAACTGTTTTCAAATCTTCAAAAGGCGATAACCACCCTGCCGTAGCCTCAGTCTTTGTACGTCTTGCTGACCTATACTACAAGACAGGAAAACTAAGGGAATCACGATCTTACTGTGAAAATGCCCTTAGAATATATGCAAAACCCGTTCCTGGAACCACTCCGGAAGAGATTGCAAGTGGAATGACTGAAATTTCAGCCATTTACGAATTGTTCAATGAACCAGATGAAGCTTTGAAACTCCTACAAAAGGCTATGAAGCTTTTGGAGGATAAGCCAGGTCAGCAAAGTACAATTGCCGGGATTGAAGCACGGATAGGCGTGATGTTTTACATGGTTGGAAAGTATGAAGAATCGAGAAGCTCATTTGAAAGTGCTGTATCGAAACTTAGAGCGAGTGGTGAGAGGAAATCAGCGTTCTTCGGGGTCGTGTTGAACCAAATGGGCTTGGCTAGCGTACAGCTGTTCAAGATAGACGAGGCTGCAGAGTTGTTTGAGGAAGCTAGAGAAATATTGGAACACGAGTGTGGGCCGTGTCATCAGGATATGCTCGGTGTTTATAGCAATCTTGCAGCTACCTATGATGCTATGGGAAGGTAATATCTTCTTGTTAAACATTCTCTCTATATATCTTTTGTTGACCTCTAAAGTTGGAGTTCATTTCTTGAAATTATCAGAGAAGAATATGGCAATTCTGAAATTATTAATATGGGCAGTCTACATTTAGTTTACCACTTAAAGATAAATAGAATTGGAATATGAGATTTAAAAAAAAAAATTGCATAGGACCCTTGAATTTAGTTCTTGTAATATATTAGATATCCTAAGTCAAACAATGATTATATATTTATTGTCAATTTTGTGGTTTTAACACATTTTCCTCCAGCTTACTGCTTGGCACTGCAATATAGCTGGAAATTGGATGTTTACTGCCTATATATATTATATATATGTGCCAATATGACTAGACTCTAGAGTAACTAAGGGTGTGTTTGTATTGAGTGATTTGGATTTGGGGAGGGGATTTGGAGGAAGGATTTGAAATGACACCTACAATGGAGTCATTTGAAATTCACCGTAGTTATGGAGAAAATAGGTCAAAATGAATGACAAGGGATTTGAAATCCATCGTAACATGAATTCATCCAAACGAACTTAAATGGATTTATCGATGAATTTGAAATCCATAGATTTCAAATCCTTCAATCCAAACACACCTTAAATGGTTTTCATTCAGATGTCTTACTCACAAAGCATGAACCAATAAATCATATGCATACATAATAAGTTGCAGTTTAGAATATGTTCATTCATTCACTCGAATATTAAATCGCCTTTTATGACAAATTTTGTCTGAAATATGCAGAATCGAAGATGCAATAGAAATTCTCGAGTATGTTCTTAAACTGAGAGAAGAGAAACTTGGGACAGCAAATCCTGATTTCGATGATGAGAAAAAACGATTAGCAGAGCTTTTGAAAGAAGCTGGAAGGTCTCGAAACAAGAAGGCTAAATCGCTTGAAAACCTTATCGACCCGAATTCTAGAAGGACGAAGAAAGAGACATCGACCAAGAAATGGTCAGCTTTCGGGTTTAGAAGTTAGTTGATTGTTGTTTAATTCTCATACATGGTTATATTATGTAAGTTGAAATTGCAAATTGTGTATTTTGTTTATTCTTTGTATTTTCTTTTTATTGTTTAAATTGTTGGTTATATGTATTGTTGAAGAAGTTGTGGATAAGAAATGTCTCTGTTTATTTTGTAACTATTTAATCATCTCATATGAATTATAGAAACATAATATTGAGTTATAAATATCAACCCAAGAACATTTTGCTGCATTTTTTACCTCATAGATCCTACTAAATTATATATTTTTTGGTCCAGTTATTGTGATTAATATAATGTTTCAGTCTCAAACATCAGTTTTCTTGATTAAAAGTTGTATAATTATTAAAACAAAAAGAGAAACGTTGTAGATATTTGTTCTTATTAAAAATTAAGCTCTTAAAGAGTAAGATTTTTTTTATACTTCTGAAAAGTAAATTTTAATGTAAGTTTGTTTTGAGTATTTATATTAACTAGTAAAGAACACGTGCTTTGCACGTGAATTATATAATCACATTTATATACAAATTTTTTTTTGAATTTAATGATGATTTATATTAAGATCTTTAATAATAATTTAACTAAATGAATTATAAATTAATAAATTATAATTATTTAAAAATTAAACGTTTATTGATGAGAAAGACGGAATCAAAAAAGAATAATGTTTGGTTTTGTTTTGGCCTATTTTGGCCCAAAATTCTGATCAGATAGTGTTTGACCTACACAATTTGGGCCAGAAAAATTCCAAAAATTTTGACCAGAAAATTTTGGTATCCAATTTCAAACCATTAAATTTTTCAGGGCCCACCTACCATTTTTTAGGTCATATATATGTTAAATATTCCGTAGCCCACTTGCAACCCATCAATCTTTTTATAGCAATTTCTTGAAAAGTCAATAATATAGGTTAAATTAGTATTAATTATTTTATTATTTTAAAAAATATGTTCCAAATTAGTTATTAACTGAATTACTCAATTAGGAAAATTTGACAACATTCAATTTAATTTTATGCGTTTATAGTACATTCTTTATGTAAATATTTAATAATTTATTTATATATATTAAAAATATTATAATATATATATCAACTAATACTGTATATATAACTATTCATCTATATAAAAAATATTGCAATCTTAATAGTATATATAACTTTCAATCATTTTTTGATCATAGATAAAAACTAAGACGATTTGACTTTTACAGTAAATTATGTTCCCTTTAGAAATAAAATCAAAACTATCTCACAAAAAACTCGCTCAAAAATCAATTCTCGGACTAAATAAAACACAATCTTATCAATAATGCATGTGTCCCAAAAAAAATTTCACCAAAATATCCAACCAAACATAGCCATATATTCCACCCATTTGATCTTTAATTAATCTAACGCTTCTGAATTTTTGTCCCTTATTTGTTTTCATTTTTATGAAAATTTTATTGGAAAAATGTATACAGGTGAAAATAATATGACCGTGTGTTATATTTATTCATATTTTTAATTATTTTAAATTTATAAAATATATTGAATCAATAGTAATAAATTGATTAATAATTGCCCTCTATTAATATGAGAGGATCACCTTTGTCTGTTTATTTTTTGCTCTTGCACCTACTAAAACTTTTGATAAACGTCAAAGTTAATTTTCTATGCTCTTATTTTCGGGGGAATGATTGTACCATGAGCAACGTGAAAGTGAATCATCAAGTGAATCTAGTAATGCTAGATCATATAGGCGACCATGTGGAACTCGTTAGTATCGTGCTCATTTTTATGAAATTGTACGGTAAGCAACACATATGCTCATCACATTATTTGATGTATCATTTATTTAAGTTGGTTCTTTTTAAATAATTGTGTCTTATTTAATAATATATTTGACTTAAATTATTTATATTTAATAGTATATTTTAATTTAAGTCATTTATGTAAATATTTAATAATTTATTTATTTTAAATTATAATATATATATACAAATAAATATTCATCTATAATATAATTATTACAATCTTAATATTATAATATAACTTTTAATCATTATTTAATCACTAAAAGACAAAAACTATCATAATTATGTTCCCTCTCAAAACAAATCCAAACACTATCTCACCAAAAAACAATCAAAAACCAATTTTCAACTTAAACCAAACACTATCTCACCAATAATGCACGTGTCCCCATAAAATTCTCACCAATAATTCTCACCAAAATAACCAACCAAAACAAAACCAAACATACCTTGGTCTCATATATTTGTCTTTTTGTTTTGTTTTGTTTTGATCTCATTCGTAACATGACTCTCAAATTGTATCATGAAAGTTTTAAAATTTCTCATATTGTATCTTACTTTTTTTAACTTTAATTGATCAAATATTTTTATTTTTTTAATTAAATATTTTGTTAATGTAAAATAGTTTATGATTGAAAAACTGGAGATTTATATAGACACTTGTGTCTTCTTTTGAATATTTTCTTGTTTCCTTTTTAAACATATAGTCCTAATTTTATTTTTGATAATTTATATATGGTGGACAATATTGTAATTTTAATAAATTCCAAAGAACTGCTAATTGAACTCTTAACTATGAAATACATCAAAAAATTATATTTCATTAATTTTTTAAAAAGTTAATTTTGAAAAATAATTTACTTTAAAGAGAAATATTTTTAAAACTTTAAAATAATAATAAATAGTTGTATGTAAAGGAAAAATGAAATTTATGCATGCTCTTTGAATTAATTTTACCAGAATAAGATATACCTTTTGCAAATATTATACGTTTTAATAACCATAATATTTTATAGGATGCACTACAAATGAGATTGGTTTGCTTGTAATTTATCTGACTTTTGTGACTTAATTTATGTCGTCGGCGTTCTTATGCATCTCAAGTGTGTTATAAGTCGTTGAGTGATATATAATTATATAACATTTACATTTATCATGTTATAATTATATAACATGTATGTATCACGTGATTCACACTCTCATTTAAGTATTACCAAGATGAATGACATGAAAATGCATAACTTATATTTGTTAATAATATGTCATTAATAACAATATTTACATGACCTTTACTTTTATGATTTTTTAGATAGTAAATTGTATTAACTTTATGAAACCTTACATCTAATTATTGTTAACATATACAGTGAAATAGTTAGTATTTACGCATAGTTTTTAATGATAAATTAAATTATTAAACTAAGATTCAAACATATATGATGAATATTAGGTGTAAATCCACTTATACCATAACGTAAATAGGTCTGACTGGTTTCATATTTTTTTCGTGAATAAATTATAGTATTATTATACAATCCTACATCTTATTATTAGCTATTTGTGATCCATTATAGTTCTAAAGAAGTTATATATTTTATTGTAGTAGATATGTAAAATTTATTTTAATTTTTACTCTTTTGCGATTTAGAGAAATACATAAGAACGGTTAAAGTATGTCAAGAATTTGAAAAAATGTAATCATTAATGAAGTTATTAGAATTTATATTAATTAAAATTTTATGAGATAATTTGATATATTCTTTTATGTTTCTTATGTGTTTTTATTAAAGAAGTGATTGGAATACTATATTTTATCCATTACAAAAGAATATCTATGTATACACATGAATTTTTCAATAAACTATTACAGACTACCACAATCTATTGCAAACTATTATATAGGTAGAGAAAATAACTCATATACAGTTAGATTCAAATAGTAACAAAGAGTTATGGGGCATTAAGATTGACCGAGCTAGGCCTCTTTGGTCCTATGTTATTATATATATATATATATATATATATATATATATTACGATTGTTATTATTTATTTCATTTTAATTCTATCTTGAACTTTTTGCGTACAAAATACACTAATTTTCTAGAACTTCAAACGTATTACATAATCTTGATTATTGATATTTTTTGATATCGTGGACAATGTAGGTTCTTTAGTGAGATGCAATGCAAATCTAAGTTTTGTCATATTATTTTTTATTTTGGATGAATAAATTTAATAGAGTGATCCAAATATATTTATACTTGTAATGAATTGTTATATGTTGTTTTATTTTTATAATCCTGCTACAACTGCACGTTTTAACTACACATTTTCTTTGTGTAAATATTGAAAAATTTTATAACTCTTTTACCATTAAATAGTTAATTATATCAAAATATTTAATATACATAAAAAAATTAAAAAATTAATCAATACTTTTATAATAAATATAATTGAAAAGTATATCATATAAATTACTTTAACAAATTCTTTTTTTGCTATATACATATAATTATACCTTTGTATTAAAAATTTTTATTTAATATTTAAAATTTTGTAAATTAATAGAAATTTATGTGGTACTAATTAGCTTATTATATTTTTAACTCAAACATAAAAGGTATTGTATTATTATAGTACTAAGTTTATAATCTGAGATATATGGTATGTGCTATAAATAATAATTTGTGCATTCCAAAATTCATAAGTAATGCCTTGTAGCATACATTTATGTTGTTTGAAAAATTTATTAACTATTCTTGACACTTGGTAACTTAATGGTGCAGACGTGCAGTGTTATGCTTTGCGAAACCTTAGACTTAAGCCAAACATTTTCTATTTCTTAAGAAATCTATAACCATCTTTTTTTATATAATAAATATTGCTTATTGCTTATGTTGGAGGGCAATTGAGGGGAAAGGGAATATATATATATATATATATATGTGTGTGTGTGTGTGTGTGTGTGTGTAAGATATGAGTACTATTAGTTATACTATTGTTAATTTTACTAAATATATATATATATATATATATATATTGAGCATATTTGTTAAGTATAAAATAAACATATTCATTGAAATAAACATACATTGAAATATTTAATTAGTATTAATTTTAACTTCATACGTGTTCATTTGATAACAATAATACATATTCAAGCACATTCATTTGATGATGATAATAATAATAATAATAATAATTTGTTGTTTAATTTAATTTGAAAATAATAATAATTTTTTTTATAAGGCTATTATTTTAGTCTAAACAAAATGTTCAAAAAGTGCATATCATCATAAATTATGCATATTTTTAGAATATATATATAAATAGATTATAGATAATTATAGAATATAGATTATAGATATAGATAAATATATAGATTATAGATATAATAATAATAATAAATGTTTTCAACAAGTAATATACATTCAACAACCTCATTAATTAAATGGAAGTTCAATAGTTCATGCACCCATTAAATATTAAATGGTTACTATTAAGATATGGGGGTATTTTGTTATTAATCAAAAAGTGTAAATCATTTACTTGGTAAATCATTCACACTTTTATAATAGATATAGAAAGTTAGAGTGATAAAAGGATTAAATTCATTTTATTCCCCTCTACTGATGGGAAGATATCAAACTTTGTCAATAAACTCTTCCAACACACCTTGAACATATTTATGAATAAGAACACTTGAGTTACTATAAAATCTTTTTCTATGTTCCACTATAATTTATAATATTTTGACCCACCATCAATTAATTTTATTATAATTTGACTTGAAAATTGATTTAATGTTAAATTTATTAAATAAGTTAACCTTAAAACAAAAAAGAGAATAACAGGAGTATGATTGCAGTTTATAAAACTTCATATTAAGATTAAAATAGTCTTAACAATTTTATGATCAATAGATATAATTTTTATATCGTGTTCTATTATGTAACATGCACACTTATTTATAAGCCCATGTTTTAACTATAAATTGAGACGTGCATATTAGTTTACATAGTTCAATAGATATTAAATAAATAATTTTAAGACCAAGTTATTAATTTTCAAGGAAGAGTAATCAAAATTCGATGCAAAAAATTAACAAGAATTTCTTTTAATATATATAATGCAACTAAGTTATTCAAGACAAAGAGTAAATATTTCTAAAGGAAAAATGATAATATAGTAGTTGTATACATTCACACCAAATAATTTAAAATTTATTATTTATTTATTTTATATTATAATCACAATCATATTTTATAAAAAAATTATAGAATTTTAGAAAATTATAACACAAACTATTGTCATTCAAATTTATTTTTTTTAATTGTATTTGTCTGTCATATGTATAGTTGTCAATTACTACATCCATCATTTTACACAATTATCAATTAACAATAATTTATTACACTAATATTTTTTTTCTTTTGCCTTTCATACATTATATTTATTGAACCCACACACATGACACATCAACTATTGATTATTGCTTGATATATTTTCCAATATCAACTTTAATAACATAAACAAACACCACATCATTCACGTTGTTCTCACACAAATCTACGTACATAATTGGGATTTTCCGAAAACTTTACAAAACTTCAATTCGAAAACATAAATAAACAAGGCATTAACCTTTGAGTAAATAATTTTCTATCTATATATTTATGTCATTAATTTTTAATATATAAATAATGACCTCACTTTTAACTTTAATTTCAACAACTATATATTTTATAAATCTCAATCCAAAAAAAAAAAAAACATTTGAGGCCAAAACTTTAGACCATTTTCTCAAATAATTAAATGAAAAGTCATTCTGTTAATAGATTTACTGAGGGTATAAATGTCAACATAGTTTCAGGAACAAATATGCAATCTTTTCATTGTACTTTAGCTGGAAATGTGGAGAGGGTGGGGTGCAAAATGCAACTACTTAATACTTTAGTGGGGGTGTAAAGATTTTTTATTTTTTATCTTTTGGGATTAAAAGGTTTTATTTAGGCTTTTTTAGGGGTGCGAAATAATGCTTTTTAATCAAATAAAAAGCAAGATAGTATGCAAAAAATGAACAATATTCTCAAAAAATCTATTTACAATAAACTCGTAAATATATATTAGGTTTGAGTTTTCTTGAAACACGATAAAGAGGAGAAAATTTATACAACACCAGATTCTGAATCTCCTTTTTGAATATGTATTATATGTTATATTGGCCGTGTTAAATTTGGTGTAGCATAATATCTCTCATGTATATATTGATTTATAGATAGTTTTCATTAAAATATGATTACTAAAAAGTAACACAAATTAATGACGACCACATATTGATATTATTTATACAGCTTATAAAATGAATAATAATAATAAAAGTAAATATAAAGAACCAAAACTCTAATAGGGGTTGCATCCATTGTGTTATTTTGTAACTTTTTAAAATGTGAAATACACTATAAATTAACAAAACAATGATGAATTATGTTTCTATTCAATATTATATATCATTTGCGTATTAATTCTTCACAAAAAATAGTCAAAACGTCAGACCACTGAAACACATGACATTAACTATTAAAATTTGGATGAAAATTCTGTATGAGACTAATGCAACACATTTTAAAATTATCGTACTATATGTAAGATATTTGTATCGATAACGTAAACAAAAAATAATGCAAAGTTATGAAAGGAAAAATTCAAAAAATTCCTAATTCTTGTGTATTAACATGTCCTTATAATTAAATTGCTAGATTAAGTA
This sequence comes from Verbascum thapsus, assembly GCA_963669365.1. Taxonomy (NCBI): domain Eukaryota; kingdom Viridiplantae; phylum Streptophyta; class Magnoliopsida; order Lamiales; family Scrophulariaceae; genus Verbascum; species Verbascum thapsus. Next base: position 20,024,568 of record OY770105.1, read on the forward strand.
TTGAAAAGTGATCAAATAAGCATGCATAAACATGAAATAAGAAGAGCAAAAGTAGTGATTGATAATTATAGAGGTTGGTGTTAATGGCAATACACCAAAATATCTTTGATATTTTTTTAGGGTTTAATTAGTTATGAGATGCTCTAAAATATATTGGCATTTGTGGAAATAATTAAACATCTTTCGACTTTTTTAATTGATGATGTCTAAATACGAAATGTTCTTTAAGATAAATTAATATTTTCTAAAACAGACATAAAACCCAAGCATGAGATGAATGTGAATATGGTCATAAAAATTTCAAAGGCCAAGAGAATCTATATACATTGTAATTTTGTATTTAATGTTTTCTCATATATATATATCAACAAAAATTTAAATAAAATTGTTACATTATTTGTAAGCAATATTAAAATTAATTTGGGTTACACACTAGTAATAAAATATAAATTGACTCTTTTTTATATTCAATTTGTTAAACTGGTTTAACAGAATTCTGGTTCCCAAACAGTCCATTTGTACAGTTCTCTCTGTGAGCCGTCCGATTAAATTAAATCAAATCACACACAAAACGTGACAATTGACAAATAATCCCTTGGCGCCTTTCCCTGTTTGGTAGTAACCAAAAATTTATAGTTCATATCCATTTTCCAACTGAAGCACCAAAAATTCCATCCATGGATGATTCTGAAGGTAATATAGATTTAATCTTCATACTATGTGTAATTTTGGTGTTTAACGGTGGCTTATCCTTGTATGCATTCGCAGAGCAAATCGATTTATTTCTAAACGCAGCTCTACATGGAGATCTCATGCTACTCGAGCGTAAGTTTATTCTACTATTTTACATTTGATCGAGCGTATGGATTTTTCAGATTGATTTATTTATTGTTTCAGAGTTAGCGAAGGAGCTGGATAATGGCGAAGGTTTATTGTATACGTTTACTCGAGTGAAGGATGAAGATGGAAGAACGGCTCTGCACTTTGCTGCTGCTGGAGGAAGGATGGGTATCTGTGGCTATCTGATCAATCTTATAAAACTTGACGTTGATGTGAAAGACGGCAATGGTGAGTCCTCTGTTGTCTTTATTTTTTCATACTTGATATATTTTGTTGCGCTATAAATCTACCTCGAAATCGCCGGTGAAGTTTGAAATCTCGATAATTTTTTGGTTGAATAACAGGCATTTCTAGTTTTGTTCCTCCCTTAGATTTGAATTGTTATGAACTAACAAGCTCATGACATGCTTTAAATTGGTGATGACGCTGTGTATAGCCTTTTGGTTATAAAGTATATTATTAGATACGGAATCATAACTACCTGAGCGCAAATTTTAAGTGAGAAATTATATGTGTCTTTTTCCTATTAAAGTTGTTGGATATTTGATAAAACCTTACGCTAGATTACTGGAGTTCATGAAATCTTATGTTGTTCTCATTGGACGACTGATGGTTGCATTACTTTACAATTTTATTTGAGCAATATATAATTGCTTGCATTTGTTAATTCTTCATATTTTTCTTGTTCATTCTTTTAAAAGGGGACACACCTTTGCATCTTGCTGTCTCATTTAACCATCTCCCAGTGGTCACATTTCTCATTGAGAAAGGTGCCAATGTTATGTCAAGCGCTTCCAGAGGATATACCCCCTTGCACTATGCCGCCGAGTCAGGTCTTTATTAATATTATTATTCACAAAGGATAATTTCCATTTGTAATAGTTAATTAAACCAACTGTGATAAAGTGGTATTGGAATTGTTTTAATCCGTTTTTCAACCCCCGGCGAGGAGCGGCAATAACGCCTCGGGGCTTACACCGTCCTGGGGGCTTTGACGCCCCCGCCTCACGCTTTCGCCTTTTAAAACGCCGGTTTAATGCAGCATACTTTTTTGGCCAGCCCCACTTGGGAATTTTCTACAATATTGTGATTTTTATCCAAATTTAATGGAAAAAGAAACATAAAAGCAACTTATTGTTGTTGCTGAGTAAACTTTGAGAGAGAACTTGATATTCGAAGTGATTCTATTTGTTGTTTTCGCCTACTTGCTTATGTTGCTAACTGTGATCTAAAAATTGCAGGGAATACAGAGATCCTGGAACTCTTAATATCAAATGGTGCTGAAATAGATCCAGTGTCTGAATCTGGTACTCCTTTACACTGGGCTGCAGCTAAAGGAAAGAGAGAATCTGTTAAATTTTTATTAGATCATAATGCAGATGTAAGCTAAATTTAACTCAGGTAGTTTGATCTTATAAGCTTATAATAACCAAATATTCTTAGTATGTTGCAGTTGTGTTAAGTATCAGTCTCATCAAGTTTTTTGCCTAATCATATGGGATAAAAATGTCTTTTCAATTTATTTTTTTTAAATTAGAACGACTCATTATTTTATGCGTAAAAACATTGGTATGGACCAAAACATTTAATCACGAGAGGAAGATGCCAAAACATATTCTGTTTGAAGCATATATAGCTTACTAGAGACTTTTGAAGTCTGAAGCATATCCAAGATTTTGATTGTTTTGAAGGAAAATAAGCAGAGCGAAAAACAACTTTTTTTCCAAAAGGAAAACTAATTGAAGTTTTTGAATAGTTTTATATTTTATCCTTGATTTTTAATTGTTATTATGGATTTTAGCCATATTCTTGGAGATCGTGACAGTATTTGATCTTAAGTTTTCTGATGTGGAGATAAGTATTTGATCGGAACATTTAGCTTTCTCATGCAACTTATTTGTGATTGTTGTAGCTTTGGTTTTTTGATGCAGCCAAACATAGTTGCACATGGTTTATACACTCCACTTGTTACAACTATTATAGCGGGATATGTTGAATGCTTGGAGCTGTTGTTAAAGGTATTGTGCTTTGCTCGACTCAGTGTGCAATATCATTCCCCTGATTTTGTGTTTATTTATTTAGATGCTGGCTACAGTCTATTGTTATGTCTCGACAATTGCAGGTACTTACAAGATTGTTTCTTAACTTCATGAAACATTGTATATCAAATGCAAAAAATTGTTTCCAGTTAATTTTGTGTCAACATTTTCTTTTGCATTGCCTGCCTTACAGGGAGGAGCTGACCCAAATCTTCATGCATGTGGACTGACACCTCTAGGCTATGCTGCTGCTGCTGGAGGGATGACTAAAGTTGTTAAATGCTTGTTGGAAGCTGGTGCAGACCCTAATGCTATCGACACTGTGAGCTTCTGCATATTTTTGTTCTGGGAAATTGTCGTCGTGAATGTGTTAACTATAATGCAACCGACTTGTCTTCTTTTACACATTTCGTCTTTTGTGATCCCATATATTTAATTTAGGCTGAAATCATATTTGATGAATCGGAGACCAAATAGCATATTTCCTTAACAGTTAGAGTATCCTGATTCATCACTACTTCACGGTATTTGTTAACTTTAAGCAGGGCAGTTTAATGAGACTACTCTAATGTGCTCTTTAATCCACAATCTTCTGCATTCTTATCATTAGTAATATGATATATTTGAGTAGTCACATCTATTTATTTATTTTTGACTAGGGATAAGTTGCATATATCATATAGTCTTTTACGTGAATAACAAATTGAAGTTGCATTTATTAGGCAACCGTCAGTGGTAAGTGCTCCTTTTACCCTATTAACCCGTAAAGTACTAAGTTTATTCACTTGGTAGTACTTGTTGAGTAGATATAAAGCGCTGATCCCCTTTTTCTGTTTTATATATGTGTGTTTTGTTTGGCAATGTATAGTCACCAGAGCTTAGTGATTTTATATATGATACTCCAAGCAGTTTTTTTATTTAACTCTTTTTTTTTTTTAATGTGAGACTAAATTATTTTTTCCACTTCTTGTTATCTTTTCCAGTCTGGGTTGGCTCCATTGGACTGTGCTGCTGTGCGTGGTGATCATGAGATCGTGAATATTCTTTTTCCACTTACTTCTCCACGTCAATCTTTCCGAGACTGGAGCATTCCCGGAATCATGAGGCTAATGAGCTCCAAAGAAGTTAAAGCACAGGTCAAAATAACATGTTTTTATCACTATATTACCTATGCTTTTCTTGTCCTACTGTTCTAAAATTTCCAAGTAAATGCGAATACTTATCTAGTTTTTGAGGGGTTACTTTTTATTTCTGGCTTATTGTCTGAGGAAAATTGTTCATTGTAGTTTTTTTATGGATGTCTTAGATTATATCGATCTAAACTTTTTGTGCACATTGTCCAATTCAGTTTCTTTTTTCCTTTGTATGGATTGACTTGCTTTATACTACTTGCAAAGTTGCTATGAAATAATGAATCTGTTCAATTTGCTATTTTTACTTGCTTTTTGGTGATACTTTGTTTTTCTATACTTTATCATTGTTTTCATTTGTTTTACGTTGCTTTATGCCTCTTGTGACAGTACGATATATACCGAACTTATTTCATTGCTTTCTATATGCCAAAAAATTACCATTCAAACTCCTAGTCCAAGGATATGTTTACTGATTAGATGTTAAGTGACTTTCACCATAGATAAAGTAGTCCATAATCATATACTGGATATTAGTGCAATGCGGATGATGCCACTATTTAAAAAATTAGCTGTTTTTGGATATCTTATAGAGATGAGTCAGATGACATTATTTGATTTAATATTTTTCATTTGCTGTTGCTGGGTCCCAGTTAGATTTACAGCACCACTATGCCACACTTCTCTCTCTATATATAAATAGACATACATATACATATATACATATATTTGGATGCTCGTGAGTCTATCTTTCTGCGTGTTGGCATGTTGCAGATAGAGGAGAAAAGGAAAGAGTTCCTCCAAGAATCAAAATCAAAAGCTGAAGAAGCATTCAAGAAAAAGGACTATGTCAATGCAATATTTTGGTACGAGCAGGTAAAACACTTTAATGGTGTTTTAATTCTGTTATGTATGAACTGAAATAGAACATTCTATTGAAAATGAAAAGTGAACTGATCAATTTAATGTTTTTTGTTTTGTACAACATGTGAAATACACTTTATATATAATATATGTAGGCCAAGAACGAAAATCCAGATGATGCAACATTGTGTTCTAACATTAGCTTGTGTTGGGCCTTCATGAACGAGGGTGATCTGGCTCTATCACATGCTCTGGATTGTGCTAAATTGAGGCCTGAGTGGCCTAAAGCACACTACCGCATAGGCGCAGCTTGGAAAATACTCAAAGTATGCCTTTGCGATTTAATTTGATTAAATCTTCTTTTATCCATCATTTGTTGTTGTTGCATTACAATCTTTGATTTTCATGCAGAAGCATTTCGTGCGGCTTTGAAATTGGATCCTGAGAATATAGAATTGGAACGCGCATTCCAGTATGTATTTTTTTAATACCCGATTACGACACTATTCTAATCTCAACGAAGCAAAATATTTATGAACTTTTAAGTTAAAAAATGACCCAATTGGACAGGGAAGCTTTGAAGCTGGATTCTGCTGGGGATTAGAGAACGTGGCAGTAAATGTTTCAGTTGATATAATGCCTGTTAATATGAATACAAAGTTTTGGTGTTACTGAAGGTGATGAATCCATTTTTTTCTACTGTGTAATATTCGAGGTTGCGTTTCTGAATACTATTGTTTTCTTCTCTTTAACCCTTGCTAAATTGCCTCGAGGAGAATCGTTAAGACAAATCTTTTTTGCTAAAACTAACCACAATTTATCTTATTAACTAATCACAGAGAAGGTAAGGTGGATCAAAAAAGTGATTGGGTAAATTGTATTTTAAATATTGATTATATTAGAGTTTTAAGGGAATTGCATGTGTCGGAATGTTTTCGATCTAAATTAATCTCTGCTTTTAGTATATAAATTTAGTGTATTTAATTTAATTTCGGATGAATAAAAAAATTAATTAATAAAGTGTAACTCAATAATTAAGTCGATCAATGGTTATAGATTTATTGTCAAAATTCACTTCTAGCTAGGGTGGTGGCACATTTAGTCAATTTTTTTGTGGTTTTAACACATTTTCTTCAGCCTCCAGTCCAGCTTACTGCTTGGCATTGCAATATAGCTGGAAACTATATATATATATATATATATATATATATATATATATATTATATATATATATAATATATATATATATATGTGCCAATATGAGTAGAGTAACTAAATGGTTTTCATTCAGATGTCTTACTCACAAAGCATGAAACAATACATGGATATATTATTATAAGTTGATTTGCTATAATTGTATTTTGTTTATTCTTTATATTTTCTTTTTATTGTTTAAATTGTTGGTTATATGTATTGTTGTTGAAGCAGTTGTGGATAAAAAAATGTCTGTTTACTTCATTCAATCGTTTTGAGTTATACATATCAACCCAAGAATGAACTATATATCTACACTGAATAATAGAGCCCATTTTACTGCAATTTTTACCTCACAGATCCTACTAGATTATATTATTATTTATTTTGGTCCAGTTATTGTGATTAATATAATATTTTAGTCTCAAAACATCAATTTTCTTGAATAGAAGTTGTACAATTATTAAAACAAAAAAAGAAAGGTTGTTGATATTTTTTCTTATTAAAAATTAAGATCTTGAAGAGTAAATTTTTTTATACTTTAGAAATAAATTTAATGTAAGTTTGTTTGAAGATTTATATTAAAAGTTAGAGTGATAAAAGGAGGATTAAATTCATTTTATCCCCTCTACTGATGGGAATGCATCAAACTAACACACCTTGAACATATTGATGAATAAGAACACTTGAGTTATGTAAAATCTTTTTCTATGTTCCACTATAATTTATAATATTTTGACCCACCATCAATTAATTTTATTATAATTTGACTTGAAAATTGATTTAATGTTAAATTTATTAAATAAGTTAACCTTAAAACAAAAAAGAGAATAACAGGAGTATGATTGCAGTTTATAAAACTTCATATTAAGATTAAAATAGTCTTAACAATTTTATGATCAATAGATATAATTTTTATATCGTGTTTCTATTATGTAACATGTACACTTATTTGTAAGCCTAGGTTTCTAATGTCAAGTAATAGTTAGTGCTTCTTTTATTCTAGCGTTTATTGGTTTTACTATAAATTGAGATGTGCATATTAGTTTACATAGTTCAATAGATATTAAATAAATAATTTTAAGACCAAGATATTAATTTTCAAGGAAGAGTAATCAAAATTCGATTGCACAAAATTAACAAGAATTTCTTCTAATATCTATGATGCATGCAACTAAGGGCCTAATTGGATGGCATATCCATCTCTGAAAAATCTTTTTCACGATAAAAATAAGGAAAAAATATTTTTAGGAATAAGAAATATGATGTGAAATGTGTGTTTGGAAAAAAAATTAAGAGAAAAATATATAATGCTTATGGTTGATGTGATACGTTTTTTTGTTGTGAAGAAATTGTTGAGATTGTTATTTGAATATAATTTATAATAAATTATTTTAGCCAAAATCATCCATTTAGATGTCAAAAAATAGTCACAATGAATCTTATTTTAAATGTTGCATTATTTTACATTAGAGTGTGTGATCAATTTGATTTTTGGAGTTGAAAAATAGTCAGAAAAAACATATAAATTGATTGTGTGAACTGTCAAATCATGAATAGTAAAGATAATTTTTTCTCTTTTTTTGTGAAAATTTCTTCAAAATTATCTAAAATTTTGAGAGATTTTTTAAAGAATTTTTTTGTAAGATACCAAACAATTGATACTTTTTGGAGTTTTTAACTCTGAAATTTTTTTCTTTGGAATGGAGTTACCATCCAATTGAAGCCCAAGTTATTCAAGAAAAAAAGAGTAAATATTTTTAAAGGAAAAATGTTAATATAGCAGTTGTATACATTCACACCAAATAATTTAAAATTTATTATTTATTCTTTTTATATTATTACAATCTATATTTTATAAAAAAATTATAGAATTCTAAAAAATTATAGTACAAAATATTTTCATTCAAATTTATCTTTTTTAACCGTATTTGTCAATCGCCTGTGTAGTTGTCAATTACTACATCCATCTTTTACACAATTATCAATTAACAATCATTTATTACATTAATATTTTTCTTTTCTTTTTTCTTTCATACATTATAATTGTTGAACCCACACACATGACACATCAATTATTGGTTATTGCTTGATATATTTTACGATATCAACTTTAATAACATAAACGAACACCACATCATTCACATTGTTCTCACACGAATCTACGTACATAATGCACATTTTCGGAATTTTTTTACAAAACTTCAATTCAAAAATATAAGTAAATAATTTTCTGCATGTTATTTTTATGTCATTAATTTTTAGTATATAAGAAATGATCTCATATTTAACTTTAATTTTAGCAACTATATACTTCATAAATCTCACTCCAAAAAATTAACATTTGAGGCCAATACTTTAGACCATTTTCTCAAATAATTAAATGAAAAGACATTATTTCAATAGATTTATTGAGGGTATAAATTTCTACACAGTTTCAGGAAAAAATATGCAATCTTTTCATTGTACTTTGGCTGAAAATGTGGAGAGGGTGGGGTGCAAAATGCAACTACTTAATGCTTTAATGGGTATAAAGCCTTGGTTTAGTTTTTATCTTTTTGGGATGAAAAGTGTTTATTTGGGCTTTTTTTAAGGGTGTGAAATAATGTTTTTTCCTCAAATATTAAGCAAGTTAGTACGCAAAAAATAACAATATTATAAAAATTCTATTTGCAATAAACTAGTAAATAGATATTAGTTTTGATTTTTCATGAAGCACGATAAAGAGGGGGAAATTTACCTTTTTCGAATATGTGTTGTATATTACATTGATTGTTTTAAATTTGGTGTAACATAATATTTCTCCCGTGTATGTATATATTGATAGACAGTTTTCAATATAATATGAGTACTAAAAAGTATCACAAATTAATGAAGATCACCTATTAATCGATTGGACTTATTATTTTTACAGCTTATAAAATGAATAATGATATATAAGTAAATATAGAGAACCAAAACTCTGATAGAATCCACCAATAGGGTTGCATCCATTGTGTTATTTTGTAACTTTTTAAAATGTGAAATACACTATAAATTAACAAAACAATGATGAATTCTAATGAGTTATGTTTCTATTCAATATTATATATTATTTGCACGTTATTTCTCAACAAAAAACAGCCAATACGTCGACCAACGAAACACCTGCCATTAACTGTTAAAATTTGGATGAAAATTTTGACTGAAACTAAATGTAACACGTTTTAAAAATTATCGAACTATATGTGAGATATTTGTATAGATAACGTAAACAAAAAATAATGCAAAGTTATGAAAGGAAAAATTCAAAAATTTCCTAATTCTTGTGACTCTACATGTCCTTATAAATTGCTAGATAAAGTATTCAAAAGTGATAAAATAAACATGCATAACACTATCAATCCAAAAGGTTACAAAGGAAAGCACCAAATTCATGACCACTTAACATCTCACATTGTTACCATGAGAGACCTGTCACCAACCACCATTATTTTCAGCTCCTATATTACTATTTCAAAAATATATAATTGAGATATTTTTTATTATATTAGAAAAAATTGTATAACAGATTGAGTTTAATAGAGTCGATAAATCATTATACAAAGGGTCGACTCCATTATACAAAGGGTTGAATTCAATCTATTGTAAAATTCTGATATTTAAAATTTTGATATATACATACATATTACAATCATACATTTTCTATTATTGAAATTCACATGAAATGAGCACTTAAATAAAGTACTTTGAAATCCCATTCATCTCTCGTTTTGAAAATCGAAATTATGAATCAATTTTCTCACTTATCATTATAAATAAGAAAGAAAATAAATTTGATGCTTAAGGTTAATAAGTTATTGAAACATAATAATATTGCACATATATTGACTAAATTACTGCCTAAATTTACCTACATTTACATCCATAATCCCATAACAAAAAGAAATAATTTTTGAAAAATAAGAAAAATGGTATTATTAAATGCATCAGTAACTACTTTTTAATTTTAATATATGGGTTTTAATGTCGAAAAAAGACACCCCTATTAAATTCCACCATGCAAACATTTATCTACTTATTATGGATAAGGATCAACTCAGGCTTGAATTCAGTGCAGATATTAATTGTTCATTAAAAAAATTTGATTTTTTATGAAAATAAAAAAAATAAAAAATAAATGAGTTTCAATTTTCTGATTTTCTCCCACTTTTCCAGCTATTTTTGCTTTGTCGATAGGATTTTATGAATCTTGAGCTAAGTGCCACATTTATTTCAATTTTATTTCAAATTATTTTTAATTTTATGAAATAGTTGATGAAAATCCATGTGTTGTTCTGACTGTGATTAGCCAATACATGTCAAGCAGGTTACAGAAAAATAAGTAGCTTATGTAATACAATTGTCAAAAAAGCAAACTCTTGTAATTTATTTTTGCCTATAAATAGGCCATTTTTGTGTGTATATTTCACATATTTAAGTGCTCTCAATAAAATTAGAAGGGCTCATTATTAATTTATTTATTTTTGTACCAAGTAGAGAATTATGTTCACTAAAGATGAAGCTCGAACTCTAGTTGGTATTATAGGTCAGTTTAATTTTCAATAATATGCATCATATACATATATATATATATATGGTGAATTTTAATTTGTGGGTGGGGTTTAATTATTGGATTTTAGAGATTTTTTCATGCATGGTTTATTGTAAAAATATTAAAAATTGGTGTAATTTCTTTTTAATGTGTTTAAAAGTCCAAACTAATATTTATTTTCTGATTTGTTTATTTTCAGGAAACATCATAGCACTGATACTGTTTTTGTCCCCTGTGTAAGCTTTCAAATCCTCATTTCCCATTATTTAAATTAAGAAACAAAGGAGTTATTACCTATTATTTTTTATTAGATGTTTTTTTTTAATAATTTTAAATTAATACATGGAGTATTTCGTAAAAAAACTTTTTTATGTACAAAAGTTGTTACTTTATTCACGTGAATTGTATATATACGCACGAAATTCATCCAGTTTCAATATATTTAACCAAAACTGCCAAAAAAAATATACAATTTACAAGACTAATTCTGCAAAATTATAAATAATACGACTAAAACGGCAACAAAAAATATATAATTCTATCAAAATAATTAATGGTTTCCCAAAAACTAATTTTGTGATCTTATTATTATATTATATAAATTAAAATAAATTAGGCCAACTTTTTACCGGATATGGAAGAAAAGATCAGTTGAACAATACTCAGCAGTGCCATATCTTGCCACCTTTATAAACTGTGGGCTTTGGGTACTATACGGACTGCCTTTGGTACACCCCAACAGCACCCTTGTTGTGACCATCAATGGCACAGGCTTTGTGATAGAGATAGTATATCTGTCTCTATTCCTAATATTTTCCGATCCCTCGAAGCGGCGGCGACTGGTGGCGATAGTGGCGGCGGAATGTATATTCACGGCGGTTTTGGCAGTTCTTGTGTTGAATTTGGCACATACGACTAAACTCCGGTCGGCCATTGTTGGTAGTATTTGCATGGTGGGTAATATTATGATGTATGCTGCCCCATTATCCGTAATGGTACGTATAAATAAATATTATTTAGAAATAAATTAATTTGAGTTTGATAAATTATTTATTTAATTTTGTTATGGGTATATATATATATATATATATATATATATATATATATATATGCATGGTTTTTATATAATGCAGAAGCTGGTAATAAGCACAAGGAGTGTGGAGTATATGCCATTTTTCTTGTCACTTTTCTCCTTTCTCAATGGCATTAGTTGGACTGCTTATGCTCTCATTCGATTCGATCCGTTCATCGTTGTGAGAACTCTTTTTTCGTCTCAATGATGTGTGAATTTTTCGAGTTTGATCGAATTTGGATTTGCAAAATTTGCTACATTTACATATTTTTTATTGTCATATATATCATTATCTATATTATTATAAAAAGAAAGACTATTTTGTCTCACAAATAGAAGTTATTTTGAGCATTTTTACGCATTTTAGCCCTTTATTTTTTTGTAGTTTGAAAATATAAGTGTAATTTTGAGGGTAAAATAGTGACTTCATCATAATTAGTTAGTTGTCACACCATTTTTTTCATTTGTTAAAATTACCCTTGGGACTAATACACAAAACCAGTTGAAAATAAGGCTAAATTTGTCATTTGCATGTGCAATTTAAAACTCACGTTCTCCACCCACCATCACCCTATTCTCAAATCCCTATTTCTCTCTCAAAAAATTATAATATTTTTTTAAAATAATATTAGTTATATTTTTTAGTTACACTTAAAAATAATTATGCACGCGAATACCGCGTGCAGAGTGGCTAGTATATATATATATATATATATATATATATTACACTTAAAAATAATTATGCACGCGAGTACCGCGTGCAGAGTGACTAGTATATATATATAATATATATAAAGTTTTGCAAACAAACGCAACTTTAGTTTCAAATTTGATTGTGATTTGATAATGTAGGCTCCAAATGGGATGGGGGCAGTACTTGGGCTGGCCCAATTGATATTGTACGCCACATTTTACAAGTCCACTAAGAGAATAATGGCTGAAAGAAAGTCCAAAGGAGAAGTGGGCTTAACAGAGAAAATATCAGAAGGGCCCAATAAAATTGGCAATGTGGTTTAGTTTGGGCTTGAATAATTTGGCCCATTAAGTAAGAACCTGTATTTCTTATTTCTTGTTCATTACTAATTATTAATGTACAAGTATGTATGGCAATTGTTAAGCAGTTGTTTAGTCCTCCCATTATTGAATCTAAATGTTTATGGTTTCCAACAAGTGTGTTATGGTTAGCTTTAACAATATAATTTTCCAAAATATTATGACACAATATGGGTACAACATATGATAATTTTCAAAAATATTATCACACAATATGGGTATAAGATATGATAATTTTTCAAAAATATTATGACACTGACACAGGTCTAACAATACTGTTTCAATATATATAGCAGCAATATCATCAATCATCAGCCAATATTTTGAACCATACTCCGTGCATGTAGGCCTGGCATTGGGTGGGCCGGACCCAGACCCGGACCCAAAACTTTGGGTCTGGGTCCGGGTCTGGATCCGGCCCACCCAATGCCAGGCCTACGTGCATGGATTAGCTAGGTAGCCTTCCATATAAACCAAGGCCATCATACAGCATGAACCACAAGGAATCAATCTGGTAAATCTAAAACGAAAATTATACAAAACCCGATTCTAATTTTGGAGTAAAAGTTTAATTCTGAAAACGTTTCTAATATTCGATCACCAATGTATACAGATAACATCAACAATATTGCACAATCTATGAACAAACAAACAAATACCATCTCCTAGATATCCACTTATATATGCAGAGTACAAAAGCAATTCCAGGTCAAATAGAATTCTGTTTTCTCCTTCACCAAGTTTTTCTGTTACAGCAAATAATTTCGCAAAACGTAAACAGTACGAAAAACAATTCTCAACTCTAAATCGTTCCAACATAACCTTACGAAAAACGAAAAACAATGTACTATCAAATATGTACATCTTACAGACACCTAAATAAGTATGACACAAATATTTCCAGGCTTTTATCACAGGAAAAATGAGAACAAAGAAATATTTTCTCTCAAGCCCCTAATAAGTTCCACTACAATAAAACTGAAAATAGCCAAATAAACACATTTACAGTTACACATGAATCATATCCTAGCACTGCAAGAATTTTCTAAAAAACTTACCTGCATGCATACACCTAAATAAGCACCTCATTCGCCCGAGCTTTCACAAGAGCTTCCAAGATTTGCCATAATGTCATGTACCAACAGCCTGATTATATTCCCACCCGATGATCTCGATATATCAATGCATTCCAGTAAATCCGCATCACAGGCTATTAAAACCCACTCATGATCATCATCAAGATACTTAATATCGAAAGTTCCAATCTCTAACTTCAGTCTCTTCGCCACTTCTTCTTTCAACTTGACAATACCAGAATCGATATGAAGTCGAAACCTAATGATATCTTCTCCATATGCAGCTTTTATGGTGATGGTTTTCACTTCAGGCCTTGAAGCAAACCGTGGGATAAGGTCAGCTGGGGCAGCTAGGGAGTCTTTCGGCATGGAATCTGGGCAGGGTGGTTTTGTCCAGCTGTACTCGGTCAAGTGCTCGTCGAATAGGGCGTCGCCAGTTGGACACAAATTTCTCAAATCATGAGAACTCCCAGCGTCCTCTAATAGCATCCCGCCAAACGGCTCCTTAGAAGCTGATATAAAATCATCCCGAATTGGGAAAGCCGATGATAAATTGATTTCGCCCGTTTGTTGACATACTTGTTCTTGAGCGTTTTCCAATTTGACGTTGAGTTCATTCACAAGTGGATCATTTTGTGTTTCATTTTGACATGAACCTTGCGAAGTAGGGGTACCTATACTCTCTTCTCTCGAACCACTCCCAGTTCTTGACCGATTTGATTGTTCTTCAGCAGCAGGGGCGTTATAGTCAATAGCAATCTCTTTGTTGTCTTCCTGAAATTCAATTGGTCCAGAGCAAGGTGAGCCTTGTTGGTTCATTCCATTTAAATTTGGTGCCCAAGAAATTGAACCAACCGTAACGGGAATAGAAGTTGTGGCCAAAGAAGTCAAACTGAATGTTCCTTCGCCACCTTGTACGGATTCAATTACACGCTTTAGCTTCGAAAGAGAACGATTAACCTTGTTTATCTTGCGGGAGGGCCACCGAGATATCCCGTGTTGCCTACAGATACGCTTCATTGTAGTAGGGCACACTATAATACCAAAAAACATTTAAGAGAAGGATTACATTAGAATTCTACCGCATAATTGAGAATGTACGCACAAACAAATGTACCAGTGCTGCTATATACCACCATAATTTGTTCATCGTTTTGTCACTTCTTTTAATTTTAGTGCAAAACCAATGCAACAAATGCAATTGATTGGATTTCTGTAATTTATGTTTATCGTAACATAAAAATATCAAAAAAGATGGAGAACAGTTAGTGGTGGTATATAGCATATGCATATATAATAATACAAGAGAGCATAAACATACCACCAAGACTCTTTGCAGCATCCTTAAGACTACCAGCAAAATATTGCTGGAGAACTTCTAAGCTAATTGTTTTCTCAGCTTTTCCCCGCTTTCTCTCGGGTTTCTTGCCATTAACTTTTGTTTCAGCAATAGATGCAACATTCTGCACTTCAGTCGCATTACCAGATTTTGCTTTAATATTTGTTGTATTAAATTCACCCATCATCACCGGACCTTCAAAAGAGTCAAAATGCACCTTTTCCCCATTTGGTACAGAATCAGGTCTAGTAGGAGATGTAGCAACAATATCTGGACTCGAATAAATCTTTTCATCCCTAGATGCCTTAATGATCTCAATTGACCTCCATTCATGATCGAGGTCTCTTCCTGAAGCAACCCTCAAACTCCCAAGATGCTGCTTCATTGTCACTAAAATGGAGTCTAAAAATTTCTGCTGTTCTTCATAGCTTTCGATATTGGAGGGCAAGAAAAACTCAATGACATAGTCGTCATCTCCGGTATGATTGCTCCGTAAACAAATCGCGAAACTACTTTTCAACCCAAACATACGTGCGTAATGCACCAAAGGGTACTGGGTCTTGCAAAATTCCGTAATATCTTCACAGAAACATGAGTTGCGTGACGAAAATGCCCTCCCAGCAACACCTTGCCCCTTTTGCAAGTGATGCTCGGCACAAGCCTCACGGAAACCCCACATGTGAGCATCTACTACGTAGAACGCTACATCAGTTGTTGACATGCAAACCTGACCCATACAGCTCCCGTCAAAACTGCTGCAAGTTTTCTTAAACCCACCGCCATTTGCTAGGACGCTGCCGTGTCTGCATGGGACCCACGTCTGAGCGAGAGGCAACGTGTGAGTTTCGCATACCACTGTAATTATCTCCAAGATTTCAGCCAGTGCATTTTGGCGACCTTGATTGCATATCTGACACAGGAATAACATGTACATGAGAGATAAATTACTTGTCCTTGATATAAACTTACTAATGAATAGATGCATTTTTTACCTGTGTGCTTTGGTGATCCAATATCTCTGAACTTTTCAAATTCACTGCCTGAAAGAGAACTAAATTTAAGCGACTGAGGACTTCCTTGATTAAGAAAAGCAAAAATAAAAGCATACAGAAGCACAAGCTCAATCTTCTTTTAGCAGTGGTAAGAACTCTAACATGTATAAAATACATAAAAGTCGTCAAGATGAAAAACAAATAATGTGTTAAAAGCAAAGGTTGTCATTCTTTATTTGGACCGAGCCTCCACTAGCTCATAAACCTCTAAAAGTACATATATGGTAGGGCACATGTATGGAGAGGATCTAGGATTAAGGATTACATTTGAGAAGAAGTGGTATCAAGTCTTCCTATATCATTCTCGGAGTATGCTGATTATTATTCATCAGTAAATATCCTGCAGATGTTAATGAAATGTTGATCCTTCAAACATCAATCCAACAATTATCTCAAGTCTTAACCATTGCTATGTACAGAATCTGAAGAATCGAGCTTAGTGACTGCTAAAGCATCAGATTTTCAGTGACCATGAAGAAATCAGCTGGAGCCTCAATACTATAGGAATAATCTCCAGAATTGGTGTACAAGCAGTGACCTCCTTGGACACGCAATAATACATTTTAGAATGGGAAAGTTATTAATTGGTTCCATATGATGGGGAATTTAGCAATTATAATCCCGGTTGTTTACAACCTTGCAAAATTAGCCACACATGAGGCAATATTTTTACAACTTTGGTCCCATGCAATAAAAGCTTGGTGTGTGAATTGCACAATTCTTTAAAGTTAGTACCAATCCCGTCATGTGACTAAACTAATGATATCCATCCATATTTTAACGTCTGGGACTAGAAATGCTAAAAACAAGGAATCCTATATGGCCAATATTGAAACTTTGTATATATTCAGAGAAAAATTGCAAACGAACGTATCCTATGGGACTACTAATGTTGCACTTTTCCCTTGTAGAATCACTAAAATTACCTGTGACCTTCCTTACAACATAGGTAATGATTATATAAAAGTATATATCAATACATTATGGTATGAAATTATACGGCTCACTGATGACGATGATGAAATGAGGTACAAAGAGTAAATGATTTTAGGGAGGGAACAAAAACTAACCTCAAGTGCCTTGCAAACTTTATCAACCTCCGGAGCATAGTTGATCTTCTGGGAGGTCATTATGAGCTCAACCACGCCAACACAAGACTGCCCAGAAGGCTCAAATACAGGCAAAGCTAAAGTTCCTCGAACATTGTAATCCAAAGCATATTTCAGACGTGGAAACTCTTTGCTCGAGTAATATTGCACATCTGGTGTCCACTCTGGCAATTTTTGCCTAAATACACGTCCTGGAAGTCCAAGGTCTCCATCAGTCTCTCCGTCCATAGAAAACTTGTATATCTGAGAAACAAGCCTATACTGGTGGAGCCCATTACTGTTGGGATCAAGAACAAAAGGTTGACCCGAAGTTGTGAGTACATATCGACCACCATTTTTCACGGGTGCCCAAACCTGAGCCAAAACATGCTGTTCGCTCCAATCTTTAAAGTACCGAAGAGCCTGAGTCATTCTCTCCTTTATTATACAAGACCCGTCGGTATTATCGTGAGGCATCAATCCCATAAATGGTGAAGGCAGCTTCTTTTTGTCATCATTGCCAAATCCATTCTCAGTTGTCATATCGGGATCACTGGCATCTGTCAACATATGCACAAATTGTTCAATGAATTGCACAATTAACTGAAACATCCACAAAGAAGTACATATTGTACCTCAAGAAAACCACATTGTAGCCAGAAATACATTTTATCAGCAACAAAAAATTGGTCAACAACCAGCAGTGTAAACAACTGATGCCGTAAACAGTCATTTTTCCTGTTTTTTGATATCTCTGGTTTGAGATATGATAAATTAGCAAATAGCTTTGAATTAGCTTCTAAGCTATTCGTTCCTAATATATCGGAACATGTTAAAGAGCAGCTTCAAGTGAAGGAATATATATGAATTCAAATAAATCTTATATTCAACAAATCAAACAATTGAGTTTTAATCCTAGGCTCCTAGCTACAAAGCCAAGCTGAAATAAAACAAATTTTTAAAGTAAAAAGCTGCTCACAAGTCAAAATCTCAAAACCGATTGGATGTTTCGATTCAAATACAATACAGAGTCAACCATAGAAATCTAAAACATGATTAAAAGTTCATAAATTAGTAGAAAAGAGATTACAACTATTCCAAATTCTCCAAACATTTTGTCTCATAAAACCAAATAATTTATCAAACAACAGAGTGCTCGGAGCAAATAGCCATACTTGAAAGGATTTTGGAGCATTCCGACAACCGAAACCCGCCGCCGGAGACCAAATTACCGCCGTTATTGTAATCGGAAAACGCCCAAAGCGGGGAGCAAGGCTGCTCGGAGTTCAAAAACGGCGAAGCAGGATAGGCAGCGGCGGCGGCGAAGATCTGATCCAAGGACCAGGAAGCGTCGGGATCGAGATCCAAGTCCATGAGAGCATCGGGCGGCGGGTGAGCTGGCGGTGGCCTTCGAGATTGTTCTTGAGGTTGGGAAGGCATTGATAGTTTGTCCGTTTTCATAAGGATTGTGGGCTATGGCGGGGTCTTTCTCTCTCTAGGTAAAAATGGTGTGTGGAGGAGGAGAGAGAGAGATAGTGAAATGGTGATTCCAATTCCATTTTAACACAAATTGGTAGAATCTAATACAAATAATGTTAGCCTTTTTTTTGGCCAGTTGCTATGATGAATTGATTGGTAATATTTATTTGGATTAAGAATATGGGGATATGATCCCCTGCACCACTCTCCACTCTTAAATCTTCTTTTCTTTTTCTTTTTTTCTCTTGCTCTTTTTTTTTTTTTCGTCAAGTCAACTAAAAATTTATCGACCAGTGATAAACCTTGATTATACGTATTTTCTAGCCTAATATTAGTCATTTTTATATTATTTTTATGTCATGATTTATACCTCATATGCGTTTAATAGGTTTGTTACATGTTTGTAGGGTAAAATCATTATTTTCGAGAAAATGGCGAAAAAACGTATGAAATGAGGTAAATTGGCGATGTTCGGAAATATAATCATATCTTGGGCTATAGACCTTCAATGTTAATGATGATTATATGGTTAGAAAGCTAAGACGATTCCCTAAAAGTCTTATGAAGAAGACAAGATCTAATTCAAACATTTGGAGACTTTAAAATTACAAAACATATTCTGCTCCGACCACTAATTACTGTCTCAAAATGATCGATTCTATTTGTTGAGGATTGTGTTGATAAGTGATCTATAAGTGATCTTAATCACAAAAACATACTCTAATGTTCATCAGTGACCAGAGTTGAATATGTCTTACTTTTTTCTATACAAAAAAAATATATGATAAAACAGACTTCAATCCTACTAGGCATGCATTCGGAACCAAAAATAACATATAGGTGTATTTGCAAATAGTTCACTAACACAACATTTACATTGACAAAGGATCGGTGTCAGTTTGAAATTACTAAAGGAACCCTCACGACGCTCAATCCTCTGGATTTTCAAGGGTCATCGGGACACATTGGACACCATGCGACGCGATGGCTCTTCCATTTGTTGGACCCTACCTCTAGCCATTTACAGGGTGGGCAGGTTGTTAAACAAAAAAGATAACTTTCTCGAGACCCCTGTCGATGTTCCTGACTCCCTAAAGTTGTTGTCAACTGTTGCATTCTGATTCTGGCATCGAGTTGTTTTAAATAGGACGACACGTCGAGGCACATCGTACTCGCTCGGGATTTCCATCAAAATGGATCACTAGATCCTTTTCAAAACAATAAAAAAAAAACAAAAAAAACGTGATTTTGTTACAATAATATGCATCACATATCATCTATGTTACCTTAATAACGCATGAAATCCCATTTTATGTTATAAATGAACGTACTTTTAATGTTTTTCATCTATATTAATATGATAATTTGATATTTTATATTTTTTTATACAAATTAAGAGGTAGATAGTGTTATAGTAAAAAAAAAAAATGAAAGCTCAATTTCTAATAAATAAAAAAAGAAGTTTCACTTGAGTTAAAAGAAGTATTTTTGTAATAATTTAAATCTAACACAAAGTAGAATGTTTCATTAAAAAAAACTACATAACTAAACCCACAAACTTCCTAGGGCCCCTTCATTGTTGTTGATTGAGGCAAAATTTGTTGCTATGTTCTTGTTTTCTTAATTATATACTTTTTGTGGCTAATTAGTCACCATTAACCACTAGTATTATGAGCAAATGGGCTTAATTAGTACAATATAAATAGCAATATGTAGCTATCACATGCTTGTCTTATACTGATTATAGAATACTAGGAGACATCAGTTTTTCAATTATAAGATTTTACTAAGAAAGAAAATCTTATCATCAACTTTTTTGTAAGATTCAATTGCAATAGTAGATTATTTAACTTCAACTTATAATATAAAGATAATAAAGTCATTCCATATCTAATATAATTTGATTGCGACAATTTAAAATAATTACTATAACTAACGATACAAAAGTTAAAAAACTTAGATTTAGGTACTTGGAGAGTTTTGTCCTTAATAATAATTACTTAATATTAATGGTCTCATATTACTATTACTTCAAGTGAGATGGTACATAATTTAGAAAAAAAATATATTATTTTAAGAACTTAGGACTCAATTAGTTGTTTATCATTTCAAAAAAAAAAAAAATCAAAGTAAAAGAAATTATAAAACTCGATTGGTTGGTATCTCGTAATTTTTTTAAAACAAATCTCTCAACATTTAATATAATTCCAAGAAATTCTTGCAAAAATAAGAGGAAAAAAAGACTTTTACGATGAATGATTTGACATATAATATTATCGGTTAAAATGGGATTTTTCGGCTATATTTCAACTCCAAAAATTAAATTAATCACATATTTCAATGTAAAATAACACAATATTCAAAATAAGATCAATTGTGACTATTTTTATGTCTAAATAGATTAGTTTGCTGCAAATATTTAATAAAAGTTAGATTCAAATATCAACTCAAACAAATTTCTCAATTACAACAAAAAACATACTACATCAACCATAATCAAATTTTTTTCCTCTAAAAAATCCATCCAAATTCAATTTTCAAACCATATTTTTATCATGAAAATTACTTTTTCTCATTTTTATCATGAAATAATTTTTTTTTCAAAATTGATACGCCATCCGGTTGGGGACTTAGATATTACCTTTAAATGATTTCCAAAGACAAAAAAATTGGAGCAAAGAGAATAGTATCACACTCAAAATTACATTTTGATAATTATATAAATATTTCAATTAAAGATATTATTATATTTCATTTATATAATAATACATAAAAATAAATGAAAATTTTCCATTTGTCACCGTCTTTTTTTGAGATAATGACATTGATAGGGTGGTGATTTATTGAGTAATGCAGCAATATGAGTAGGCCTACACCTTTTAACATTGTTCTATTTATATCTATTGATATTACTAAAAATAGAAAGTCAACTGCAGTGGGTTTGAGAGGACGAAATGGGTACTATTTGAGGATTTAAAAGGTGAAAATATATATTAGACAATGGATAATCATTGATTAAATTAATTTTTTCACTACGGAAATCAACTTAACTATATAATTCAAGTTGATGGATGAGTGGCTACTTTCTTAATTAATATTTAGGAAAAATTTCACGTAAATAATATCAATGAAATGTATATACAGAGCTACAAGACTTGGTCATCAAATCAAAATTAATCATAAATAACAAAAATGATAAATACAAAAAATCATAAATAAATCTAAACTAACAAACATAATGAACCTAAATTTATACAAATACTAAGAAAATACAAGAGATAATATTCTTTAATATGCCAAGACATTATATTAATTGCTTGGATAGTTAACTCAACGAGACCGTATTTCGACTAACAAAGATTATGCCGACGAAAAATAATTAACAAATAAAGTACAAAAAATTGACATTTATTTACTTTTTGTGTATAATATATATATTTTATCCTTGGGAGGCAAAGTAGGTGACCCTATACTCATTGTTTTATCCGAAATAATACATTAATCAAGTATAAATATATTTAGGGTTTACATTTTAAATTGCAAGTTGCTTAGATAAAGCAAAATGATTAGTGCTCAATTTAGTTTTCTTAATGATGTATTGGAAACTTGTTGGCCTTGACTTTACTAATAAATTAAAGACTAAACCTACTTTAATCATCCACATTACGATATTTATAAACTAAACTTTAGGTGGATTTAGATGTTCATGCACTATTCAATGTCATAGTAAAAGAAAATATTATCACTTCTCGTGGATACTTTTAAATTAAGGTTTATTATTTTTCTATATTCTTCTGTATTTTATAAATATTTTTATATACAAAATTAATAATAATTAATATATGTTATATATTTAGTTTTTTATTTAGAAATTCAGTTGGTTTCGAACGTTTATGATTCATGTAAAGCGTCTTTTAATTTATTATTTTTAATGGATGATTACTTATAAATTCATTATTTAATATTTCATATTTCATAACTTACTTATACAACAAAAATATATATATAAGAAAATATATATATATATATATTTTTCAGATCAAACTTATATCTAAGAAAATACATTATACATTTTGCATAGTAATTAAAAGATACATGATGAAATTTTATTTAACAACAAATAGTACAAACTATATAATACTCCTAAAAATAAGCCTAGGAACTTAGTGGATAAGTATTAGAGTTGAATGAATAAAATGAGGTGCTCAAATCATTAAGCACAAATATCTGGACCTAGAGAAGACCATATCAATAGGGATTAATTTATCACTATTATATAAATATTTATTTGTTTTTTATATAGATAGAATCAAATGAAAATATTTATTTTGATATTATGGGTCCACATTTGATTGTGAAAGAATAAATTTATATCTGAAAAAAAAAAAATAGGAACCACACTTATTCAATACTGTCGACTGATAAGATCAAGTTGCCTCTTGTTTTGGAGATTCCTTAGTTGTAGTCTTCAAATTCATCAACCTACTAATATTAAATACTAATTTTTTCTTAGAAGATTCCATAGTTAATTAATATCTGTATAAGTAAATAAATAATATACTCATACAAGTTGCTTATAATTTCTCTAGGTAATTAAATAAATAAATTGAAAGTACGTAGACCATAAAAAAGAATAAATTATAGAATAAGAGAATTAGATGTTCTTAAATCCTCGAAGAAGAAAAATGTGGAATTTAAGGGACCAACTTGTCTAACTAGAGAATCATTTATTGAGATTTTGTTTAAATATTTTCGAAAGAAAAAAGAGAAAATTCACAAATTTTTAAATTGTAGGATTTGCTAGATGGGATTTTTTTTTTAAATGAAAAATGATATTATAAAAGTAAAGATGCGTTTTTTTTTTGAAGTCTAGAACAAGTGCATGTAACACAAATTTGAAGTATCTAACACATTTTGAAACGAGACATAATATAACTTAAATAGTTATATAATACTTTATAGGATAAAATAGGAAAATAATAATTTTGACCTTATGTTAAAATCTTAAACTACCAAAAAAGAAGTTTAAAGAAGTAAACAACAATTTTGAATTCATTTTTTAATATATTTCTTCTCTGAATCCAAACATTTACGCTTTATCACACAAAAGTTCAATAAAAAAGTATTTGTTGGTATCAGTCAAATGATGTTCGTGTAGCATAATAATTATCATTTTTTGTTATCTTCGAAGATATTTAAACTTGTAAACAATTAATTAATAACAATAACTCTGTTTTATTTATGTAAGTGAACATTCTGACTTCCATTTATTTATAAACATTAGATATAAATATTCGTATGCCTAATTTATCGTACTTTATAATTTAAAATTTGTCATATTAGTATTTATATCGTATTGTACTTGTATCTTCATATTTATATAAATACATCGTATGTTAGACCATTCTGATTATAACATGAACTTAATATATATATATATATATATATATAAATATAAACATATCAATAACTTAATCGAAGTTTTAAGTTGGATGAAACTCGTAATAACTATTATTTATAATGTGAAATTTTATTTCCACAAAATGTTAATTTGATCAAAAATTTTACATTTATATGATTGGATTAAATCATTAAATGATGGTGGCCCATAAACATGTTAGAAAAAACACATGAGAAGTCAAAAATGGAAAAAGTTGAGAATTTGTTCCCTTGTGGCCGTGTGGGTACTTTCTAAATTCTACACGTCAGCAGATATGAGCTAACCCTCAACCAATAGATTTCAGCCACGTGGGGGTCTCCCGACCACTCACGATCGAAAAAAAACATAATGACGCACATGCTTACGTAAGCATGGAGAAGGTCTTTTCTGGGTTGGATTATTCTTTTTTGCTGCCACTTCCCCAGCTTAAGCCTTCCTCATTTGTAATAAAAAAGCATATGCACAATATCTTTATAGTCAAACTCTTGCTTGTTGTTAAAGTGAGAAATCAACAGAGAACTTTCATTATTGAATGAATGAAATGAGTTTGTTACAAGGGTATTTATAGAGAAGCTAATGACTTGGCGGGAAAGAAAACTAACTAACTATGTACAACAATCAAAGCATCTGGTACAACTTAGTGAGCTGCAATGTATTTTAACACCCCACCTCAAGTTTGGTCCCTATTGAATATGTCAATAACACCAAACTTGCATAGTAATTTCTGGTATTGATCACGACCCAAACTTTTTGTCAACAAATCAGCCGGCTGATCTATACTTCGGATATAGTCTGTCGAGATAGTTCCTCTTTGAATCAAATCTCTAATCATGTGGCAATCCACCTCAATGTGCTTTGTTCGTTCATGGAAAACTGGATTGGTGGCGATGTGCATGGCTGATTTACTATCGCTGTACACCTTAACTGCAGTTGTTAACTCGATGCCCAAATCTTTTAGAAGTCCGACGAGCCAAATCACTTCACATGATGTGGCTGCGATAGCTCGATATTCCGCTTCACAAGATGATCGTGAAACCGTTCGTTGCTTCTTAGTTTTCCATGAGATCAAAGAGTCTCCAAGCTTTACACAATAACCGGTTAAAGATCGTCTTGTCATTAGGCATGATGCCCAATCCGCATCACAGTAGGCGTTTAGTTCCAGCTTGCTATCTCTTGACAGAAAAATGCCCAATCCAGGAGTACCTTTTAGGTATCTCAAAACTCTGATGGCTGCCTTCATGTGGGATTCTTTGGGCTTATGCATGAATTGCGTGAGGAGTTGCACTGCATAGCTAATGTCGGGCCGCGTCATTCCCAGATATATGAGTTTCCCGATGAGTCTTCGATACTCTTCTGCGTTTTTCAGCAAAGGGTCCGTGACCTTATTTTCCAAATGTTCATCATATTCAGCCGTGGTTAGTTTTAAATTTTGTTCCATGGGTGTATCAATTGGTTTGCATCCTGTAAGCCCAGCTTCCTTTAGTAGCTCAAGGATATATTTTCTTTGGTTCAAGCATATACCATCCTTATTCCTCCCCACTTCTATTCCCAAGAAGTATCTCAGCTTGCCTAAATCCTTAATATGAAAGCTTCTGTGCAGATGTTCCTTTAGCTCAGAAATCATACATTCATCATTTCCGGTGATGATTATATCATCGACGTATACCAATAAGATTACAATTAATTCACCGCATCTCTTTGTGAATAAAGAGTAATCGTGCTTAGATTGCACATACCCAGCAGAACTTAAAGCATCCGTAAATTTCAAATTCCATTGTCGGGACGCTTGTTTGAGACCGTATAGTGATTTTAGCAAACGACATACTTTAGAACCCCCCGCCTGATTGCTAAAACCCTCCGGGATGGTCATATAGACCTCTTCAAATAGGTCTCCCTGTAAGAATGCGTTGGTGACATCCAATTGGTGAAGCGACCAATTATGGATGGCAGCCGAGGTCAAGACAGTGCGGACCGTGACAATTTTGACAACCGGACTAAACGTGTCATGATAGTCTAAACCCTCTTGTTGGGTATAGCCTTTCGCCACCAAGCGGGCTTTGAAGCGTTCAACTGAACCATCCGCCTTGAATTTAATTTTATAAACCCATTTGCAACCAATGGGCTTCTTGTTGGGAGGTAGAGGTACAATCTCCCACGTGTTATTATTCTCTAATGCTTGAATCTCAGCATTCATAGCATCCTTCCACCGTGGGTCTGTAACAGCCTCGTGGTAAAACCTAGGTTCAGTCAAACAAGAGACGGAACACACAAAGGCTTGAAACGAAGGTGAGAGGTGGGAATAAGATAACTGAGAGGAAATGGGGTGAGCAGTGGAGAATGTAGCATTGCAGGATGATATGGTGGGACAAATATAGTCTTTGGACCATACCGGAACGGATGAGACTCGAGAAGAGCGTCGGAGAAGGGGAGGAGAGGAGGGGTTAATGTGGTGTTCCACAGCGGGAGGTGAGGAGGGGTTAATGTGATTTTCCACAGCGGGTATATCTGAGATATGAGTAACGGGGGTAAGATCGGGGTCGAAAGGGAAAGATTCTGTCACCAAAAGATGATCAGAGGACGTAGGGAAGATAATAGCATAAGGAAAGATTTGCTCATAGAAAAGAACATCGCGAGAGATGAGCATATTTTTGGTCGAAAGATTGAGTAATCTGTATCCCTTTTGAGTGGTGGAGTACCCAAGAAAGACGCAAGCTTGGGAACGAGGACTAAACTTATCAGGTACAGGAAGTATTTTGGAGTAGCATAAACAACCAAAGGTCCGCAAGTGAGATATATTAGGTGGTTTATGGAACAGTAACTCAAACGGGGTTTTGCCATGAAGCAAAGATGATGGTGTTCGATTGATGAGATAGACCGCTGTTTGGATGCATTCACCCCAGAAATGAATCGGGATATGGGATTGAAACATGAGGGCCCGGGCGACATTGAGGATATGACGGTGTTTACGTTCGACTAGACCGTTTTGTTGAGGAGTATAAGGAATAGAGCTTTGATGAACTATGCCTTTTGAGGAGAAAAATGAAGAACAGGAACCTTTAAAGAAGTCCCATGCTTTGTCAGTGCGGATCATTTTGATAGATGTGTTGAACTGTGTGAAGACATATGTGAAGAAATTTTCGATTATTGGAAGTATATCGGATTTTTGTTTGAGAAGGAAGACCCAAGTTGCACGGGAGAAATCATCAACGATAGTAAGGAAATATTTATCATTGGAATAAGTTGGGGTTCTATACGGCCCCCAAATATCCAAGTGAATCAATTCGAATATTATTTTAGTATGGGAAGAACGAATAGGAAATGGAGAGCGAGGATGTTTGGCTACGGGGCAAATAGAACAATGAGTGGATTTAGATTGTAACTTGTGACCGATGTATGGTAAGTATTGTAGTCTACTGTGGGACATGTGACCCATGCGTAAATGCCATAAATTTGAATCAAGAGAAGTCATGTAACATACGTTCGTTTTATTCATATAAGAATCAAGAGAAGTACAATGAGCATTGGATTTGTGATTAGCATTAAGGCCAACATAAGAAGTAGAAATGGATGGAACCACTTGGTTACCATTAAGAATACATTGAATATCATGAGGTTTAGTATTGGAATCAAGAAGATATAAACCATTTTGGACTCTACCAATCCCCTTCATCTTGCCACTCCAAAGATCCTGAAAAAGGCAAAAATGAGGGTACATAGACACGGAGCAACAGTTATCTTGCGTGAGTTTGGAAATGGATAAAAGATTGAACTGAAATTCAGGAACATAAAGCACATTGTGCAATATGAGATCGGGGGAAATGTGAACCGTACCAACTTGAGTGACTGAAGCTAAATTACCCGTAGGGAGTTTAACAGAAGCAAGAGAAGGTGCCATGTGTGCAATAGAAGCAAACAATTCAAGATTAAAACACATGTGTTGATTAGCCCCGCTATCGATGATCCATTCATGCTTGGAAGCGTGTGCATTCAAAGCAAAACCATGAGATAATATACCTATCTGTGAAGCAGATGCTTGGGGAGAACTGCAAGCAAAATGAGCTGTAGGTGAAGGTTGATGATGAGATTGTAGCAGCTGCATAAGCTGACTATACTGAGTAGGCGTGAGCTGCGGAGTAGTTGTGTCCGAAGGAATATCTGTGGTTGCACAAGAAGGATCAGAGGATGATACTTGGTTAGAAGAATAATTCCTCTCCGGACCATTATTCTTGGAACCAGGCCGTCCTCGATGTTTAGGGTAACCAATCAATTTGTAACAAGAATCTTTGGTGTGATTCGGAATGCCACAATGTTCACAAACCACGGTTGATTTCTTCGGTTTGTGATGTGATGTAGAGTAGAAACTCATAGGCACATCAGAGGTTGAGGTAGACGCAAGAATACATCGTTGTGATTCCTCATTACACACCATAGAGTATGCATGTTTGTGAGACGGCAGCGGGGTCATTACTAAGATTTGCGAGCGAAGAGCAGCATAGGAGTCATTAAGGCCAACGAGAAATTGCATAAGCTTGTGATCATTGGTGTGTTCAGTGAGTGCTTGTGCGGCATGACAGTCACAGCGTGGCAGGTTTACAAGAGCATCAAACTCCTCCCACATTTGACGTAATCGAGTGTAGTAAATCGTAACCGTGTTGGTGCCTTGTGAATGAGCATTAATATCACGAAATAAAGCAAAAACTCTAGCTCTATTCGTCTTACTGAATTGTTCATGTAAATCCGACCACGCAATAGCAGCAGTATCACAATAAACCAAAGAGTTATATATATCTTTGCTTACACACTTCAAAATCCAAGACAAGACCAGAGAGTTGCATTTCTCCCATTGATCAACATAAGGTGAATCTGGAGCAGGTTTCTCACATTTACCTGTAACGAAACCTAACTTGCTCTTGCAATTAAGCGCAATTCGCATAGCATGACTCCAGACGCCATAATTGTCCGATCCGGTCAGCTCATGAGGAACGAGATGAAGATTCGGCACATCGGAGGGATGAACAAATAAAGGATCGTTGACATCATATGACGGATGAGATGATGCGGAAGTAGGTGGATGTGATCCAAATTGCAGGTGTGCAGGATCCATAATAGACAGGTAGTATGAAATCGATGCAATCAAGCAACGATTTCGAAAAAAAATTGAGCCTAAGCTCTGGATACCATGTTAAAGTGAGAAATCAACAGAGAACTTTCATTATTGAATGAATGAAATGAGTTTGTTACAAGGGTATTTATAGAGAAGCTAATGACTTGGCGGGAAAGAAAACTAACTAACTATGTACAACAATCAAAGCATCTGGTACAACTTAGTGAGCTGCAATGTATTTTAACACTTGTTAGGCTTTGTTTGTTTATTTTTTTTCGATGAAATTTTGAAATTTTCTCAAAAATCGTGTATTATGAAAATTCGTGTGAGAATGATAATAGTTTGTTATATTTTTTTCCAAAGGTGAAATCTTCTAGCCATCCTTTGTTTGCGGTCGACGTTCCGCTGAGTCTTAAATTAGATTTCCCATCTGATTCGTCACTTCGAAGAAGATCTCAATCTATAATGAAGAAATTATAAGACATGTTAAATTAATAGTGATATGTTGATGAATTATGTGTAGAATAATTGTGTTATTGGTGTATATAATGATTATGTGAATTAAAAAATATGGATTAAAAATTGTAAAGTATGAAAGAGAAAATGAAAAAATAATTATAATAAATGATTTAATTGGTAAATGTGTGAAATGGTGTATATATGATTGATATTTAGTTATACAGGAGATAAAAAAAAATAGAGTTGAAAAAAGGGTGATTGAAATGAGAAAGTTAAATTTATTTCAATTTCGTGATTTAAAAACTTGAAAATGAAATTTGAAAACATAAACAAACAAGGTCTTATCATTCTCACACGAATTTCCATAGTACGTGGTTCCCGATAAAATTTTAAAATTTTATCTTAAATATATAAACAAACAAAGCCTTAAATTTTCAATATTGTTAAGTTGCATAATATATTAATATTAGTTGGACTTGCCGACTTGGAGGATGATACGATATGCTACAAGAAATAAAAAATAAAAAATAAAGGAATCGTGAAAGAAAAGTTGGTAATCATAATGAATAATTAAGATTTAAATGGCACTACAAAAATTAGTGCTTGGCCACGTAATTATATATAGCCTGTAAAATTGGATATGTTTTTTTGTTAAATAATAAAAGTCAACTAATTTAATAATTATGTCAAAAGGGATTATGTTTAAATTAACAATATTGACTGGCCAATACTCATTACATAATTATGCATATCGGATTGTCAAGTTAACTAAATTGGGCAAGAGTCTTGTAATTTGAATATAAATGTATATTTTCAACTAAAAAATTTACATATTTATACTATTTAAATATACAAGAAGTTTGGTGAAAATGTCGACAATTTGATTGTGATTTTAGATAGGGAAGTGACTCATCATCTAAAACAAATTTCTATCCAAAGAATTAGTAATTGATTTCAATATGTTTTCGTATGAACATGGAAGATAGGATTGGGAACAAGGTAAAAGATACTGATGTTGTCACGTAGGGTGGCAAATGGACGGGTTGGGTTGGGTTGGGTTTGGATCGGTTCCAACAGTTTCGTTCTAAAATGAGTTGGGTTCTTAAATGGTTTTTAAGAAGGAACCAATTCAATCCAAAAGAGAACCAAAATTAACCCGCAAGGGAACCAAGCCCAACCCGACTCAATACCTTATATTCTGTTCTTTAATTTTAGTGTATTGACAAGCAAGCGATTTGGGCCTAAATTGAAATTAGTTGGACCCAACTTGGAACCAAGTTGGAATCAAATAAAATTTTCTTAGGAACCAATTCAACCCAAATTGGGTCGGAACCGTGGTTCCGGATCCATTTTGCCACCCCTATTGTCACGATAAACAAGAATATGATCATAGACAAAGACACCAATGTCACGTAGACAACATGTTTCGGCAACCGAACGACACTTAGATTCAGTGCTAGAAGAGATAAAGACACCAAGGTCACGCAGAATGTAATTTAGACAACATGTTTTAGCAACCAAACGACACTTAGATTCAGTGCAAGAGACAAAGACACAGGTCTTGCAGAATGTAACGTAGACATGTTTCGGCAACCAAACGACACTTAGATTCAGTGCTAGATTGTGAAACAATGGCTTTCCTTCTTTTTAGCTGACCAAAAAGATAAGATTATCACCTAGGCAGAAGGCAAAATAAGTGAAAATCGACAACTATCGAGATGTCCAGTCCAAGTCAGATAAACAATGAGAGCAATTTAGAGCACACATGTGAATGACAATACCAAAGTCGAGGGTGACTCAAAAAGTACGTCCCACCATCTAAATATGAACCTTAAGGAAAATGTCATATATATTGGGACGAGTATGAGTAAGATACTGCAAAACATCAACGATATTAAAATAATGTTGGATTAAGAAGAGTGCACTCTCGAGCAAGGCGGAGCCGGAAATTGAAAAACACTGAAAATGGGTGGAGCAAAATATGACCGCGGTTATAAAATTATATATGATTAAATAAAAAATTAATAAAATATACATATTTTAATTTTTTTATTTTGTTCGGGGGGGGCGGTAGTACTGCCCTCGAGAGCCGAGGGACCGAAATTCACTAATAGTGGAGATGCAATCATGCAACGGGTTTTTAGGTTCATTATATCAATTCCTCGTCATAATATATTTCAATTGAGAGATAAATTAATTATTTGAAAATAAAATTATTAGAGTTATGAGTAGCCCAAATACCAAAAAAACACTTTTTAATACAATCATTTTTAATTAGAAAAAGAAACTAGTTTATTATTCTGTATTAATGTCAACTGTAATATGCTATGGGCCAGAAGCCTAAGCCCTTTTAACAAATCCATTTGGCAAATATTAAGAATGGGCCATCCTTATTTCAATAACACTGGCCTTATCCATAATTAATTCTATGATATCACCGTTAGCCTAAATCATGTGTGTATTAAACTCAATTTTTTTTAATTATATTTCGAATCTATGTTAGTTCACTCTAAGCTCTAAATTGAGTTTATTTTTCAAATCAATTAAAATATAATATTCCCAAAGGACTTAGTTGAACTCAATCTAAGCTCGAAATGTAGGAAAATTGGTAGTTTGGGTTGGGTTTAAATTAGTTCCAAGTGAATTGGTTTTTAATCGGGTTGAGATTATTATGATTCAATAATATGAAATTAAATTCAATCCAAAATAGAATCATAACCTCTTTACTTACATGTTATTCTTCCCTTGTGGTTATAATAATATTATGTTGGGCCAATTAGAGTTGACCCCAAATTGCAACTAAGCAGGAAAGAAAATTCTTAGGACCCAACACAACCTAAAACTAGTTGAATGGGCTGGATCCATGGTTCCAAAATCATATTGCCACTTAGGCCTGACAATGAGCGGGGAGTACGCGGACCCAAGACTATACCCACGAACCGTAATTCTGTTTTTGCCCGGATTCAACCCAGATCCGATCTCATACTCGATGGGTCGGTCCGGGTGGAAAAAGACCCGCGGTTAAACTTCGGGTATTGTTCGAGTAAAGACCCGTTAGTATTTTTTAAGGGTAAAATTCAAGTAAAATACCCGTGGGTAAATATTGAACCCGTATCCGACCCGAATCCAAACGATATAATATCATCGGGTTCGGGTTCGGGTCAGGTCCGTATCGAGTAAAGTTTATATTGAGCGAGTCTGAATTCGGGTAATCTCCGTCCATTAACAGCCCTAACGTTGCCACTCCTACCGAAATGTATTGAACAAAGCAAAGTATTGAACCCGTATTTTTGAATCATGATAAATCGAATCCCAATCCAGTTGGAGCCGACCCAAATAAAACACAATCCACCCATTTGCCACCCGTATTTAAATGGGTTAAATTTATGATTATATGGTCCTACTAAACTCTATTGAAGAATTTGAAGTCCCGCCACAGAATAACACTATTTTCCTACCATTTTCAATTGTAAAACTTCTACTCATCAATTTGTATAGTCTTCGATTCTAGATTCAAATTATCTGCACATCACACAAGATAGGTGCAACAATGGAAGATGCTCAGCGATGGAGCGTGACATACACGAAACACGTGAAGCAGAAGCGTAAAGTCTATCAAGACGGCTATTTAGAGCTTCAATCGTCTCGCCATAAGGTTTCGATTTCATTTATTTCTTCCTTACTTTGTTTGGAGTTTTCAATTTCTGTATAAATGTAAACGTTTCTTCTTTAGAAGGATTTATCTAGTTCGATTTACAGAAGATGTTGATTTCTGTTTGTGAAATGTTTTGCACATTTTACTTAGACCAGTATGTGCTTCATTCGATAGACGTTGCTGATGTTTCCGCAAATCTTCATCGAATTGTTGAATTTAGTTTCTATTTTAACCTGAAATTCTCAATTTCTGTGTAAATGTAAACGTTTCTGGTTTATGTGGATTTCTTTGATTCGATATACAGAAGATGCTGATGTCTGTTTGTTAAATATCTGCACCTGTTACTGAAATTAGTATTTGCTTCTTCGAGCGAAAATTGGGTTCACGTTGCTGATGTTTTTGCAAAATTGCATCGAATTGTTATGTAAATTCTATGTTATCCTGAACATTAGATCTACATTGTTGATGGTTTCGTAAAATTACATCAAATCGTCAAATGTAATCTCTATGCAATTTCCAGCTGATCGTATTGTTTTTCTTAGTAATCGATGCATTTTCTTTCTCTTTCTTCCTTTTCTTAATCAAATTAAAACTAGTGTGATATTTGTTATTGAAATTTAAAAATCATCGTTCCAAGACTAGTCTGTGACTGTGAGTATTATGCATTTTCACAAGCTAAAGGCTCCCACAGTTTCTTGGCACATTTCAGATTTTACTTCAGGTGTACTATATTCAACTAAGGTTGTTTTTTATTCACTATGCTTCGTTTTCCTTATGACTGATGTGAGGTCTTAAGTATTCTAACTCAAAAGCTTCATGAATTAGACTATCAGCTGAAGTGTTACTTGAATTTTAAGTTAGAGTTAGGCATGAGAAGCATTGGTGGGCCATGTCTTTTATGTAGCTAAAAGCTTGTGCAGTTTTAAAATCTTTTCCAAATTATGGCCTACAGGTTATGGTCTACGATGAATGGGATAAGCTCTTGGAAAGTAGGTTTTTGAATAAAGATGATGTCATCAAATCTGGTGAAACATTAACTTTTGGTTCATACCTTGTCGATATTGGTGAACAATGTGGAAGCCATAAACATACATCTACTTTGAGTGCCCAAGAAAAAGACACGAAAGTTACAGAGAAATCAGGCTCAATGTATGGCCACAACTCCGCGAGTAATTCAACTTTTATTGGTAGTACTCTGTGTTCAGTATTGATTCATTGATAAATTATTCTAAATGTTGAGAAATCTTTAGTTGTATGCGTATGAGTAATCTGCAAAATAATCTCAATGTCTTCCACTGAAAAGATAGGAAACCTACTTTTGCGAAGAATAGAGCTTCAGGGATTAACTTAAGCCCATCGCAAAAGGCGATTAGAGGTTTGTTCAATCACCTCGACTCCCTTTCATTTTGAAAGCATGATACTGCATTCCTTTTCCTATTCTATAAATATGTGTTGCAATATCAACATGATAAATTCCTTATAGCTTGGTGGTGGTTAGTTGGGCCGGGTGGGTTGACAGCAGCTAAGTTCGGCATAAAGGCATTTGAAGAATGAATAAACGTACTCCTATCAGTTACAATACATTGGTTTATTACTTCTTGTCATTGCTGCCAAGTCTAAACGTGGAATGGTCTTTGTGTGATCTGATTGTTAGTAGATTTACAGTTGGTTCTGATATTTCAGACTTCAAGAAGAGTGAAGCAAAGAAGTGTGTCTCTTCACCAAGTTTTTTGGATATGACAAAAACCAGTAAGACAGGTAAGTTCTTAACACTATCCTTACATGCATCTGATAGCATTATCTTAACATGTGCCAGGTTATAGTTTGGTATCTTACTCTTTTCCTTTTCACTTTCCGTGAAAGGATCATCATTCATAGACGGGCATTATTTGCTGAAGATTTAGCAATTTCTGTTTTCTTACTAAGAGTGGCAGGTCTTGTACACAACACAAATAACACAAAAGGCGAAGAAGTTTCATGATGGCTTTTTACAACTTGTAGCCCGTGGATCGCAAGGGAAGCAGGTATGAACAATTATTTTTGATGCCACTCGATATACTTTTTTTCCTTTTCCTGTCAATCTAAGTCAATAATGATATGGCTATCTCATTAATAGTTAATTCGCATCAACATAATTCATGTATTTCAAAGGAACTCCACAGTCTGGCCTGGGGTGTAAAAGGAACTATAGAGTGATATAATATACTCAATATATTAGCTTCGTTGAAAGTGTGGAATATGATGCTTAATATTGTCTCTACTGATCTATTCTCTATATACTCCCATAAGTATACCCCTATGCTATTTTCTGCATTTCAAATGTTCAACACGGACTCCCGGCCACGGCCACTTTAATGTCATTCTGCAACCAGTTGCATATGCAGTTATGCACTTTCCAAGGAAGTTAGGTATTTGACAACACCTTGGAATCCATCCCAAGATTAAAACTGCAAGTATTTTTATGAATACATTTCCAGATGAGCCCAAGTTTCTCCAATACTAGTTTTTGCATTTGAGGTGTTAACACGGGTTCAAAGCTACTTTAATTTCATTCTGCAGCAGGTTTCCTTTGCACTTTCAATGGGAAGCTGGAACTTTGTAATTTTGAAACACCTCGTGATCCATCTTAAGATGAAATGTACAAGTGTTTGTATGAATACATTTTCAGATGAGCCCAAATTCAATTTACAGTTTTTCTCTTTTTGGACTACATTATTCTGAAGGCCTGGAAAGAATTCAGTTGGAAGGGTGCCTAGGGTGGAGGTGGAGTTGGGCAAGAGATATGGCTTGTTTAAATGCCTCGTAAAGTAGTTGAAAGGAGAGAAAGCCAGAACAACAATGTTACATGAAGATGCACAAGTTTGGTATTGAATATCTTAACAGCAAGACACACATTGATATCATTAATTAGAACCTTGCATAAATTTGTTCGGAGGTGGTTTAGATATTTAGGAGTCATGATTACTCTTGGTAATTAAATCCCTACCAAAAGAAAGCTCAAATAATGAAAACATTTCACGTTCAATATGCATTTTTCTTTTACAAAAGCAAAGGATTAATTAAGCTTCCTTTTTTTTTGTATTTATATCCTCCCTCACTTCTGTTTATATATATGTATAATATTTATACACACACACAAACTAGAAGAAGAGAAGAAAAGGGGCAAGAAGAAAAAGGCAAACCAGCTTTCGTTTGTGATTAATAATAAGAGCTGG
The DNA here is from genome assembly GCA_963669365.1 of Verbascum thapsus. Lineage (NCBI taxonomy): Eukaryota > Viridiplantae > Streptophyta > Magnoliopsida > Lamiales > Scrophulariaceae > Verbascum > Verbascum thapsus. The sequence goes on from OY770105.1 coordinate 20,061,240, forward strand.
CTATTGTAATAACGTATAATGCTGTCCAATATCCTTTTGTTGCAATTCATTGTCATGCAATACTATGCAAATGGAATCTCATGTATTTTTTTACTTGTCTTCAGATTATGCTGTATGATATAACCAGGAGACACTTGACTAGCAGATTTTTGAAAAAAGATGAAATGGTCTGTGCTGGTGAATCACTGTCATTTGAGGGTTATTTAGTAGAGATTGGAGAAAAGGAAGGAGATCATAACCCTGTAATGGAATTGAATATTCAAGGCAAAAATTGCAAAGCAGTTGGAAAAACTTATATAGCTAATATCCAAGCCAAAATTCCAACTGATACAAAATTTTCTGGTGGTATTATCCTCTCTTTGCCTTTTAATAGAGACCAGCATTTATATCAAGTATAACTTATATAGCTAATATCCATAAGTATGTAAAGTTGTTGTGCTCTTTGCTACTTACCCTCCTTTTTTCCATGCATCATTGGCATTGTAGTATTAGATCCATACAAGTTTTAGGCCTTTGAATCCAATTCTACTAAATGGCCCATATTTTTTTTTTTGATCCATCTATCTCAGTTTATTAATCTTCTTACTTCTTGAAATTTGTGCATGTACTGCAAAAGCATTTTATTATAAATGACTTTAGCAACTGTTGGAGCAAACTTTCTATTGTATTGCTCTGGGCATGCACTACCTTTGTCTCTAATCATTTTGTTTTTAGTATCTTTTTTGGTCCCTCCGTACTATATTCCTTGGTTTGGATGTAAAGGAAAAACTCCAGTGAACACCTGTCCAGAGAATTTTATAGACCTTATTGATTCCAGCTCCAAGATTGACAATCCCAAATTAAGTTCAAGAACCACTGCGAATCAGCCTAGATTTACTGGATACCATTACCACATACACATATCGTACAAATCCATATTATTTTTTAGACAATAGTACGTATTTTATCTAGACATAAACTAATGGTACTTTATGTAGAAATGTCTTTCTCTATGATCCTTGTTACTTTCCATAAATGTGTGTATTCTCTCTCTCTCTCCCCCTTACAATTATCATTGCATTGCAATATCACATGATAAATGTTATAGCGACATCACATGATCAATGTTGCATCTTGGTGGTTTCTTTGGGCGGGGTGGGGGTGACATCAGCTATTTGGCATAAAGGTCTCTGGAGACTGAACAAACATATCCTATCAGTTGTAGCACACAGTTTTTATTACCTTCTGTTGTAGAATGATAGTTTAAATGCTACTAAGACTAAACATGGCACGGTCTTGTGTGATCTGTTTGTTAGTAGACTTACAATTTGTTCTAATCTTTCAGACTTCAAGAAGAGTGGATCGAAAAAGTGTGTCTCTTCACCAAGTTTTATGGATATGACAAAAACCGTTAAAACAGGTAAGTTATTAGTTTAACCATACATCTAAAAGCATGATGTCAACATGTGCCAGGTTGTAGTTTGATATCTTAGCTCTCTTTTTTCACTTTCTGTTGAAAGACCACGATTCCTTGATGATTTAACTATCGCTATTTTCCTACTAAGACTGGCAGGTCTTGTACACGACACAAGTAACACAAAAGGCGAAGAAGTTTCATGATGGATTTTTACAACTTGTAGTTCGTGGATCACAAAGGCAGGTACGAACAATTGTTTTGATGCCCCTTGATGATATGTTTTTCTTTCCATTCTTCTGTACAATCTTGTTAACAATCACATGCCAACCTCATTAAAAGTTAATTTGTATAAAAAATTCATTTGGTATTTCAGAGTATCTCAGCAGGCTGACTTGGGGCGTGAAATAAACTATATGATCATATATATACTCAATGTGAAAGAATATTAGTTTCCTTGAAATTGTGTAATGCAATCTTCTTGTTTCCTCTTAGGTCATGCTTAATGTGGTATTTGTTCTCTACAAAGCTGTTCTCTATTACCTTCCGTAAGCATACGCTCCAATGCTAGTTTCTCCATTTCCATTGTTCAAAACATAGGCTCGGGGTTAATATTATTCTGCAAACGGTTGCATATGCACTTTCCACGCAAAGTGTGAAGTTCGTAATATTTGAAACACCTTATAATCAATCCTAAGCTGAAACGCCAATTATTTGTAAGAATACTTTTCAGGCGAGCCAAAGTTCACTTCCCAAGCAGACACCCTTGAATGCTGGTTTCTGCATATTAAGTGTTAGCAAGACTTTGGGGCTACTTTAATTTCATTCTGCAACCGGTTGCATATGCACTTTCCATGGTATTTTTAAGTTTGTAATTATGAAACACCTTGCAATATGAGCCCAAGTTCGACCTCCATTGTTTTCTCTTTTTGGACTACAATAACCTGACAGGCTGGCAAGAATTTCAAAAGCAAGACATACAGGAAAGATGCATTATGCCTTTAAAAGCATGCATACAATTGTTCTATGGTGGTCTAAATATATGGGAGCCAGAACAATCAACTCTGGGTAGTTAAATCCCTAAATAAAGAGAGATGAAATAAAAGAAAATATTTCAGTGTTCATTATGATTAATTTCCCATTACAGAACAAAGTGTTAAAAATTCCCTTTCCTTGTCCTTTGTCCTCCCCTGACTTCCGATACATACGTACATACATACGTACATACATACATACATACATACATACATACATACATACATACATACATACATACATACATACATACATACATACATACATACATACATACATACATACATACATACCCACACACAGACACTCTGAACTCTAAAGGGAGAGAAGAGAAAGAACAAGAATAAAAGGCAAAACATGCTTATCTTGTGCTTGATAATAAGAGCTAGCTATCCTTTTGTTGCAATTAATTGTTGTGCTGCAATTCTATGCAAAGGACTCTCATGTCTTTCTTTTATTCTTCAGGTTATGCTGTATGATATAACCAGGAGACACTTGAATAGCAGATTTCTAAAAGAAGATGAAATAGTTTGCTCTGGTGAATCACTGGCTTTTGAGGGTCATTTAGTAGAGATTGGAGAACAGGAGGGAGATCATAAGCCCGTAATTGACATGACTTTTCAAGGAAAAAATTGCAGAGCAGATGGGAAAACCTATATAGATAATAACCAAGCCAAAAGCCCAATCAATAAGAAAATTTCTGGTGGTATTTTCCTCTCTTCCCCGTTTAATGCAGACCTACATTTATGCCCTGGTATATGTTGTTGCATATTTTTTGTTTGATGAATGTTCATTCATATTCTGCATCAATGTTTCTCTACTTCCACATTTTGCTTCATTTTCATTTAGTTAACTGTTTCATACTTCCATTTTAGATGTTTATCAAATGCTCTGTAGGATTGTTTTGCCCATTTATCTCAGTTTCTTTGTTTCTGAATCTTCTAATTTCTCGATTTTTCTGCATGTACTGCAAAACCATTTTACTGGTGAAATGAACATTAGCAACTGTTGCAGCCAAGTTTTCCGTTGTTATTTCTTTGGCATATCCTTTCTTTGTTATCTAATCAATTGATCTAGTATTTTTCTAAATTCCTTCTTACTATATTGCTTGGATTGGATGTAAAGGAAAATCTTCAGACAACATCTGTACACAGAACCTCACTGACAATGATTCAAGCTCCAAGATTGACAAAGGCAAATTAAGTTCGAGAACTCCTGCAAATGAGCCTAGACGTGCTGGTAAACTTCTCTTCATTTGGAAAACATTACCGAAATTATCATATCATATAATCCATGTTATTTTCCAGAAAAGCGTTCATATGTTACTAGAAATAAACTGACAGATTTTTACCTAGAAATATCTTTCTCTGTGGTCCATGTTATTTTTCGTAAGTGTAAGTATTTACCTAGAAATGTCTCTCTTTTCCTAGTAATTCTCTCTATGCATTTTGTTTTAGTTTACATCTGTCGAACTCAGTGAAATAGAATAGTTACCCTCTCCCTATAAATGTCAAAATAGTTTAGTAAGTGTTTACCTGAGTTCTTTTTTCTTAGTAAGTGAAATAATGAGGCCTGGTAGGACCAAGAATTTAATCGAAAGAGAACTAATAAATGAAGTAGACTCGTTATGCTGCCTGTTTGACTTATGATGAAGACAGTCATTATAGCCAGCATGGTAACATTAGCTCGACTACATACTTTTTAAATTACCAAATCTCGTTTGGTTTATGGAGAGGAATTCTCCACTATGTCTTCATGCTTCATACCGTCCATCATGTCGTAGATAACTGCTTCTTAGTTTTCTTATAGATGGAACTAAAATCACGAAATCTTTTTAAGGATGTTGATTCTGAGATGAGTCATCACCTGGGTAGTTGCATCTGAAATCTCCTTATAGCTCCCGGATTTGAATTTTTTGTTTAATTTTAAACCATTTTATGTAGTTTTTTCTAGTATATGATAATACTCTCCTATAAATCTGAAGCTGAACTTTTTTATTTTGTGGCAGTTCATGACATCTTGTCTATTCTCCGAAAACCGACCCAGAGACAGCTTGACTCGCATGCTTCAGATGTTCATTCTGATATCAAGAATAATATGAAAGGTTTTGCTGAAGAATGCAATGGTAGTGCGCTAAAGGGATCGGGAGACAATATCTCTGTACAAGATCCTGGAGTTAAGATTCTAAAATCTGAAACTGTTGAAGTCCTCAATGGTGCACAAAAGTGCGGAGTTTCTGAATGCATAAGAGAATCGCAAGATAGGTCATCGAAGTTCTGTATCAGGTACATGTATGCATAAAATAGTAGTAGATATTAAATTAAAACTTTACTCATGAAACAGTTTGATTGACAACGACTTGCAATGTCATTATATAAATAATTTTCTCATCTATAAGAGTGTAATGGTTTTGTTATTTGATGTGAGAGATCATGATAAGTCCTTGGACAAAGTTAAATTAATTCCTTTCTAAAGTATAGCATTAATATACATGTCGGAAATCAAGTTCGACATGAAAATCGTATTTGATATGATTTAGATTATTGATATAAATGAGGACTGATTGATGATTGATTTGATTTGGTTGTATGACTTAAAGAGTGATTTTAACAATCACATTTATCACATGTTGATTCACCTATATATTGAGTTTAGTACTGTAATTCACAATAAGAAATTATGAAAGCTTATATAGCTCTTTGGATATTGTTTCATGGATGTAAGCCAAATGACTGAACAACGTATTTTCTCATATAAACTTTGGACAATGCATATTGAAAGATGACACTTGTATACCTGCCTTTAGTAATAGTGCAGTTAATGTATTTTTGACTGGGTCGTTTTGGGAGCTCCTTGGACCTGAAGATAACGATGAGGCACACTTAAATGATCATGGTTATACCAGAACTCCTTAAGAATGCCCCTACTTTGCTAAAGTCAACTTTTCTTTACTGCAGAGCAGGAGCAACAAACTCTACGACACCCAACTTTAATGTAGAGTGTGCGAATTATCAGTCGAGCTCTTCATCTGTTGATCCTCAAAAACTAATCAGTCCTGCATTGGATTCTGAGGGCCAAATGCCAATTGAATCAGCAACTATCACCAGATCAAGTGAATCTGATAATCTCACTGAAGTATTGTCATGTGAAGGTGGGTTTACTTTTAGTAACATTCATCACCACCTAACATATTATTTCCAATGCTCTAATTTATCTTTATCTTGCAGAGGCTGCTGATACAACTGCTGCAGCAACATATGTTTTGAGCTCTACTAAATTACCCAAGGTGAAATCTGGAAACACTTTGAACATCTAAATTAACTCTAATTGCTTTTATTGTTTTTCCTTCCTTGTCAAATTTAGGCATGCGATACCATATTTTTCTTTCGTAATAAAAGTTGAAACTTGTGCTGTACCTTCCTCTATATAGAACTAACGAAAGGTGTGTTAGATAGTTTGACTATCCAGAACCCTTGAAAAAGTTGAAAGGCGATAAAAGAAGACTAGTTTTAGGTAAGCGTTTGATCAAATATCGAATGTTACCAATGTGGCAATCCAATTAATGAAGGAAAGATTTTGAAATTGCCTGAGCAGAAACACAAAAGATTTCTATGATATATAGAGAACTTGATGGAGTTCAATACATATCTAATGGTGAATTTCTGTGAGTGAAATAATTTTATCTATGTTTCTATTTCGATAATAAAAAGTTCTTTATATTGTAGCTTCACGAAGACGAAGACAATAAGGGAATCAGTTCTAGATGTCGTGAAGCGCATCCTAGTGTTGCTGTCATTGAAGATAAAATTTTTGAGCAGAATCGCCCAGCAAAGGAAATGGGCGAATTCCCAAGTTTTGATCTTGGTTTCTGAAAAGGTAACCAGAACTTACCCCCTTTCCCATAAGGCAATAGCTCGAGCAATGTCATTACTCTTCTATAGTAAATATGACAAAGATCGCTATGACACAGACATGCTATATGGTATTCGAAATATTAAATCATCATTTCTCAGATTTAATGTCACCATTCTGGTTGTGATATGGAAGTATATCACCATTGATCAGTCAACTTGAAAGTTTTTTTATTTAGTCATTTTTCGGTTTAGCTAAATAATATTGAACACCATACTAAACAATAAGATTTATCTAAAAGTTGAATATGGTGAAATGGGTAAAGTAGTATCATCCAAATGACAAGCTAAAGTTTATTGATGCATATGTATTTCAATGATGTTCTTCCATATGCTATCCCAAAATGAAATATATTTGTGTGGCTGAAAGTGAAATGGAAACAGAATTTTGTGGTTCTGAACAAAACTGGAACATTTTTTGTTCTATTTTCTAACTATCATCAGTTGTTTACAATTTCCTTTCTCGAGCGGTGAACGTTGAGCAATGCTTTGAACAGATGCGTACTTCTTTTAGTATAAGATTCGATCTCTCTTTCCCTCTCTGGTCTTGTGAACACTGAAATCGCCCTCCGAGGCTCCGATGGCGATGGGTACTGTGATTATGACACAAATATTCCTTGTATTAGTATTTGAATCTATCAATGGTAATAAAATTAGCAGTATCTGTCTCATTTCTTTCTTAACAATCACAATAAATGTTTTTTGCAGGTCACAGTTTAGTAATATTAAGCACCACTGTTTACCCGATGTCTATTTTCGAAGGGGCTTGGAGAGACCGATCTATTAGCAACAGATCCCGACTTCTTGAGTGGGAAACGAAGCGGTGAAACTGAGCGCTTCCCTGATTTGCAAAGATGAATATTAGGTACGAAAATTAAATCAAGATACTCAATATTTGGCTCAAGATTATTAATTGATAGTTCGTTTGAGCTTGTTTCGTTTCTCTTTATGCATAATCAAACAAAGTATGAACACTTCTGTCTATTGATGACCATCATTCAAAACAAAAGAGATTGGATAAACATTACCTCAGATTTTGCAGAAAATTTATCTGAGTTACCAGTAGAAAATGGCTTTGTTTGTGTACGTTTTTTAGTTAAAAAATTCGAAATTTTCTTGGGAACTGTATTTACTGAAATTCATGTAAGAATGGTATGTAAGAAGGTTAGGTGTTTGTTTATAGTTTTCAAAATAGGTTGAAAGTTATAAAATGTCTGTAGGTTGATAGATGATGTTTAGAATGATTGTGTTGGTTGTTTATATAATGATTATGTGAATAAAAAAAATAAAGAACTGTATAGTATGAAAGATAAAAGGAAATAATGAATATATGATTGATGTCTAGTTATATAAGGGACTGGAAAAGTGGAAAAGTAAAGTTGAAAAATGTAAATTTGGATGAGAATTTGGTGGGTTAAGTTTATTTTGAATTTTGTATTCAAATACTTGAAAATGAAATTTAAAAACATAAACAAACAAAGCTCATTTGCAATATAAACTTACCTGGTTCTTTGTTGGGTACAATCCTAGTGAAAGAAAAGTTATGAGGATTTGGAGACGATTCAGTCGAAGGCACTCTCGAGTTTCCTTTTCTGCACCAACAGATCACATAAATTAAGTAAGGCTCTTATAAAGCCGAGGCGAAAAAGCATGATGAGTTTTTTTGTCTCAAAATATCAGCACAAACCTTAACAATGGCTGTTGTGGCTTTTTTCTTGCTGCTTGAAAAGCTTTAGCAAACGAATTTTCTGCACAACCATTAGTTTAGATTCGAAAACCGAGCCTAAAACAACTAAGGTTTGATGCAAGAAGAATACGAAAAAAATCGATGATACCCAATAATGTTATTTTGAACAGGAACTTATAGAGAAAAAAAAAAAAAAAACTTGACAGTTTTACCTTGCTTGGATTGGTGCATATCATACTGAGGATCAGAGATACACTTTTTGTACATTGAATTTGATTTGCCAAATTGGAATGTCTCAGCAGCTAAAAACAGAAAAACATTTTAGCAATCAAAAATCACTATATTTGGACCCAAACCAAACTAAGTTTTCGATGGGTTGGGTCCTAACATTTTAGCATTTTAGTTCCAATTGTTTTGACTTTTAATAATATTTGGGTCCAATTGGGTCTTAAATTGGGCCCAATTTGAATCTAATTTGGGTCAAACCCACTCTCCACATTGAGTCAATAATTTACATTTTACATTCTACAACAACCCCTTACACTAATTTGATTTACAATGAGTCCATTTTGGGTACTTATTGGATCCACTTTGGGTCCTTGCTGGGTCCAATTATAATGCATATTTTTTTATATTGGACTAATTGGACCCGACCCAAATCCAACCCATTCAACCCAATTGCCACCCCTACTTCAAATCAACAATTGACGATCAAATTTCAGAGCTATTGAGTTATGTGGATGGATAATAGAAAAAACATAAAAAAGTTAAAGAACATAAATTGCCTGGAAAAATATAACGTTTTCGGTACTTGGGATCTTCAATCATCAAAGATTGTTGCGTTACGCCTCGCATATCCTTAAATCCTTGAAATGTGTTTAATCTCTACACACACCAAAAATATTTATCTATTTTCAATACTTATAAACTTATAGTATTATATAATTATTTGCAATTTATTTGTACCTGTTCAATGCAACAAAATTGAATCCCTGTTTTAGAGAATTCATTAGCCTTTTCATCCAGGAATTTATTGAGTTTATCAGCCACAGAGCCCAAATGGTCCACAGTACTAACAAGAGCTTTAGCAACATAATCTTTTGATGATTCTACTACACTAAACAAACCCAAAAAAAATATTCAAAAAATAATAAAATTTCTAATTATAAAATACAGATTAAGAAATATAAGGCAGAAAATGTAATGTCATACAATTGTTTGTGATCAAGATCCTTGTCATATGATGACTCAAAGTACTCGGCTGCTGAATATAACTGTTTCCTCAGATTTTTTAAATCCTATAAATAAAACCCAAAAAAAAAATGGAAAAATTTAAATATTATCATCCAATATATATATTGATAATAAATCCAAAATTTCATATTGGTTGAAAATTAAATTAAGAATTTTGGTTACCTTCAAGCTATCAGCAAACTGCAACCTGCTGTGCATGAAAATTTCATCACAATTTGAACCCTTTTCATTAGCTTCAAATGAAGATTCTTTATCACTCCCCATTACTAATTTTTGCTCAAATTTAACAATAAAATTGAACTCAATTTTTTCAGCAATATTTAAAAAAAACCCATTAATTTATAGAACATTTCTGGGTAATAAATGAAAAGGGTCTTATCTTAATTCAAAAATTGAAACTTGGGATTGAGAAAGATGAATGAGTATGGCCATAATGGCTTATAGGGACAGGGATATGGGACAGCCTGTGGTGGGGCTGCAACAATTTTACGGCACTTCTAAGGGAGTTAAAAGTACCATTAATCTTTGTGCATATCATTTGATATTTAATTCCAAGTACCCATTTTATTTACCTTATGAGACAAATTTAAATTAATATATTGTACTTCTATTACTTCCAATAAATGAGAGTTGGAAAAAAACATGTGAAAATGATTTTTACACAATTTTTTTCTTAAGCATTGGACCAAATGTGCTAATAGTATTTTTTAATCAGGATCATATATAACATTTATACTCCAAACAAGGTGATAGTATTGAACTCAAACCTTTCACGTACCAATAAAATATATTCTCCATGTACTATTTTTTTTCTTTTAGTTTTACTAATAAATAAAATATTCATAAGCGTGAATCATATGATTTTTTTTTTGTTGAATTAATTTAACCAAGTGAACTATTAATTTAATAAACTAATTATTTTTTAAAAAATTAGATATTGAATGAATTGGATCAAATGATTCACTTTTTTCATTAATTTTTTGTTCAATTGTTTCCACATTGGTCTAAAAGCTGTATACTTGTGTTGTGTTTTTGTTTATTATTTCAAAATTGTTATTTTTATTTCTCCATTTTATAACTAGTGTGACATGTTTCTTCTATCATTAACTGTGTCTCGATCTAAAATTTCAATCTCATTCTCCGCAAATTAGTAAGAGCATTAACAGAAATAATGCATCACATATTATGCCTTTTTTATTTATTAAATTAAATTTACTTGATAAATATATAAAAAGTAATAAATTCACATGTTGCACACAAAAGATGGAACACTTTTTTCCTTTAATTTTGCTTTAATCTAATAATTGGCATCATCGTATTTTCATTGTCAATTGATAGAAGATTTTTTAAAATAAAATATTGACCATCTTTCAAATAAATATTATCTACTAACTCTAGTGACTTAGTTTTATGAAAATATTTGGTAAACTATACAATTTTTTTTAATTGCTGTAAAATTATAATTGTAAATAATCATTTTAAATATCGAAGGTAATAAAGGACAAAATATCAAAATACTCAAATTCTTGAATAAAATATTAAAAAAACTAATTTGCTAGACCTTCAAAACCTAAATAATAATCAAATAAGTAAATACTTACTAAACAAATAATTTAGTCATATATCTATGTTTTAGTATTAGATATTATATATTCAAAACTTAATAATAACATAATTAAGGGAGTTCCTATTCATTAACTATAATTATTTTAACTTTTAATATTTATTGACATGAAAGGTTAAATTAGTACATAATAGATCTAATGTTATTGAAATTTGAAAGCTCAAACTATGTGATGTAAATAATATGTAAACTATATGTCTATATCTTAGAACGTCCAAAGTATTTGACTAGAACAATTGACAATTAAATATTTTATGAGATGCTTTTAAATTCAAAACTTGTTTAATAAAGAAAAAAATATTTTTAACATGTTTTTATTTGTTAATTTTTATATTAAAAACTGTAGACTAATATTACAATGAAACTAATGTAATTTCCATGTTTACACTAATTAGTTTTAATTATGATAATTTTGCACAAATATCATTTATTATTATTAATTTTATTATTTATTTATTTTGTAGGGGTTCATATTTACACTGATACACCCCCACAGACATGCTTTTAAGAGGAAATTAGGACCTTTGGTTCAACCAACATTTGCTGCATGTTTAATTAATTAAGTAGGTCTTCATTGTGAGAAATTAATTAAGCTTTACTTTGAAGTCTTCTTCAATTATTTTCCTTGTGAATAAATAAACAATAATAAGTTTCAATATCATTTTGTCCCTTGTACTATATAGCTATCAAATTTCAATTACTCCATCTATCAATAATACTTCAAATATCACTATACATAAGAAATATAAACATAAACTATCTCAACTTAAATATCTTATATATATATATATATAATTGTGTGTGTATTATTAATTTGTAGCTAAAAGTAACAAAAAGATAATAATGGGACTATTGTTCATGTGAATTATGGTACTAGGATTATAGCCAATAATTGATTTCAAAAAAATATTGGAGTGCATGAACTTTAACGTTACTCCTGCCGGAAAATCTATTTAATATTGCTTTAATAAGTGATCAACTAACATTACATGATCCTCAATGCATCATATCTAATTATAATTAGGGACAGAGTCAGAATTTTTAATTTAGAAAGCGAAATTAAACTTGTCTTAAAAATATTTTATAATTTATTTCATCATACATTAATTTTTTTTCTTTACATAATTGGAAAGTTTTTTTAACACACATTATAAATTTACTTCAATTTTTAGATTATAGCACAATAATTTAAAAATATTATAATGTTAGCTAATAATTTGTACTTTATCTTTCACATTTGAGAAGTAGAAAATAAAAGTGATCAAACGCTAATATAGGAAAACAATAGTCAAAATGGGCTATGAAAAGAAACCAAACTTCTCTCAAGCTAAATTCTTGTTGAAGTCTCACAATTGGACCTATCATATTGAGCCCAATAGATCTATGTAGTAACTTTCTTAGGATCCAAGGCCATAACAAGCCCAACATAGTCATGATAAGGGATTGGCTGAGCCCAAGTCCATTTATTATTATTATCACCAACTGTTTGGTTCTGGCCCACTTAGGTCCAGTGGGCTTATCAGTTTGGCCCAATAGATAATTGCCAGGTGGTTTTGTAATTGGGTAAAGAAGTAGAGTGGAAAAAATGTGTATTTTAATGAGAATAATTTGAGTGAAAAGAGTTCTGTTCTTTTTTTTATTTTCAAAATCTTAAAAATTGATTTTGAAAACTTTAACGAGCATTGCTTGGAATTTCCAACTTTGAAAATTAAATTAATTAGCAATATCCTCTCTATTAACATGTATTATTACAATCATTATTGAATTTAAATAGGAAAATTATTCAAAGATATCAACTTCACTCAAGAAAATTTAAAAAGGGGTTGATTGTATTTTACACCAAAAAATAGTCAAAATATATATCGCATTTCAAGGACAATTCAATTGCACTTTAATAGCATTCGAATATAAATAATTAAATAGTACCATCTTTATAGTTTAGTCTAATCATGTAATAAGGTCAAATCCACTGCTCAAAAATGTTTTAAACAAGAAAATTTAATATTTAACTCATTACTGAATAAATATAATTTTCCTTATGTCATATTAAACAAAATTTTGAGTTGCAGTTTTCTTAGGCAGATTGTTCAACAACTGAACCTAAAATCCACCAAAATTTCAATATTAAAAATAGGGAAAACATTAAATATAATAATATAATTATTGACCAAATCCCAACACTAGTGATAATGACGCAACGTTCTGCAGGACAGCTAAATTTTAACTTCAATGCTTATTAATTTTATAATTTTTATCAATAAAATATTGAATTAGGTAAAATTGTGAGGACCAATGAAAAATTGCTCCAAATTTTAATAGATATTTGGAAGTTGAATTTAATTATAGAAGGTTAATACAGTACGTTTGATATCATTTGATTTAATTCAAAAATATATGGAAAATGATTTAATTCTTTACGCATATATACGACCAGCATACACGTTTTCAGGAATAATTTCCAATAAAATAATTAAATAGCAGGAGTATATTCCTAGGATATCATACGATACCAAGCAATATTTAGTTGCATCTTCCTATTTTTTATTGGCATATATAAATAAGTGATGCTATTACAATTAACTATTTTTTCATTTCTCAAATATGATAGAAAAATTATACACAATAAATATATTTAACTTCATCTCCACGTATAACAAAAAGTTAATATATCATATCAAATATCAGCGAAAATTAATTAAAAACGATCAATACCATATAGCATTTTTTTTTTGTATTAGGGGTGTAAGACAAGTTGAACCGGCACGACTCGTCTCAAACGAGCTCGAGCTAGCAAGCTTTTTTAATATATTATTATTATAATATATATTAAATAATTAATAAATATATACTAAATAATTAATAAAAATATTTAAAAAAATAAAATTTAAATTTCCCGCCTAAAATTTGAATTTTCAACCGGCCAGCTCAAGTTCGGGCTCGAGCTCGCGCCCGAGCTTGAACATAAGCTCACGAGCTCGAACTTGAAACAAAGTTTCCAAATTAGGCTCTTTTACACCCCCTACTTTGTATCAAAATCATTCAAAATGAGCACTATCACAATTTCAATCACAAGACACCAAAATTTAAATAAAAACTCTGGAAAAATATACTACATTTCGATAATGAAGTTGACATATTCTAATTTGTAGTTCTCAATCACAAAACAGTGTCCTTACCTCTAATAAACACATACCAGCAAAAAATAAAATAAAATAAATAATAATGTAATAACTGGACATCCTCGTACCAGAACAACCATCTCAAAATTCCAAAAAAAACATCATGGAAATTGGAATGAGCCTCCAATCTGAGTATTCCCAGCAGGTGGTGAAATAGCAACCCACAAAAGCGAAATAATAATCGCGATAAGCCCCGACCAAACGAACACGATCGTGGGCGTTCTTCCCCGTCGCCCCATCAACCCTTTCGCAAACGGATACAAATGCGCCAATACCCAAAAGCTAAAAAAAACCCCACCAACCAATCGGCTCCATTGCGGTATAGTGCTATATATCGTTCGACTAAATCCCACCGCTATAGCTATAATGTTCGTTAGCATGATCGTAATAGGCGGGATCATTAAAGAACTCCATTTCAATATATATAGATCCGCAAATTCGTCGTCGTTTTCGTCGCCCGACGATTTCGACGTCAATGTGAACGAGATTTCGATCCCGGCCACAACTTTCAGAAGGCCTTGTAGCACGGCCGCAAGATGTGCGCTCGTCCCTCCGATGAGCCAAAATTGCTCGTTTCGCCACCATTCTTCGAGGTTAATCCCGGACCATTTGATCTCGAGGACCGCTAACGCGCATAGCGTTAAAGTGATGACCAAAAGGTACACGAGGAACGTGACGTTTAGAGATTGAACTATGAATTGGCCCGAGAAGAGCGATAACGCCGGTAGGAAGCAATAAACGATTAGGAATAACGAGGTGAAAGGGTAGATACCGACGTTGAGGTACGCGATTCTTTGTAAAAACATCATCTTTGGGCTCGCTAAGAAGGCGTTGTTACGCGAGAAAAAGATCTCGACCGACCCAGTGGCCCACCGGAGGACTTGGTGGAGCCTATCCGTGAGGTTAATCGGGGCGGTCCCACGGAAAGCGTCTCTCTTGGTGACGCAATATATAGATTTCCAACCTCGATTATGCATCCTATACCCCGTCACGACGTCCTCGGTCACTGACCCGTAAATCCACCCGACCCGATTGCCCCACTCGGTTTTATCCTCGTACCAACACGAGATCACGCTGATCGCCTCAGCGACGGTCGACGCGTCGAGAAGTTCCCGAGGGATGGTTAGGGCCCCGGGCGGTCGGCCGTTCTTGACCGCAGGATGATCCGCGAGCGGCCTTCCTTGGAATTCGGCGATCGGGATAGAATCGATGAGTAAACTCGAGTTGCCAAATCTCTTCGAGAAAATAGAAGGGTTCATTTCGTCGTCGTCTGAATCGCCCATTCTGAGCGCTCTTCGCTCCTCGGCCGTGCTCACGCTCTTCTTACGCCGACCGAAACAACATGCGCAACAAACCGAGTGATCTTTCGAACGGGGCGGGTCGAACCCGTATAGTGCGGTTCGTCGGAATAGGCACCCAGTGCCAACGTAGACGGGACCCTGGAGCCCATCTAGGGCCCGCATGTTCACATCGAAGAAAACGGTGTTGTGATTTGCGTATCGATCGGATGGGTCTATGCCCTCGAACCGTTGCGGAAATTGAACGTAGCAAATTCGGTCCCCACCGCGGTCCATCATGAAACATATGCCTTCTCTCATGGCTTGTGAGTTGTATATATAGTGATCACAGTCGAGGTTGAGTATGAAGGGCCCGTTGGACATGATGGCCGAGGATCGAACCAATGCGTTCATAGCGCCAGCTTTCTTGTTGTGATCATACCCGGGTCGTTTTTCGCGAGAAATGTAGACGAGCATAGGGAGACGAATGTCGACTTCCGTGAAATCGAGCGGGCCGTTTTCGGTGGTTCCATTTAGAGGCTCATCACTTGGAGGTTTCAACATCACCTGAAATTTATACATACGAAAAACGGAAAAAAAAAAATCTTGTTAGCTAATGAACAGAAAGGATAAAAGTAAAAACTAACCAAATGGCAGTTAAGATGATGAAGATAAAACACAGTCTAAGGTTATGTTTGTTTATGTTTTTGAGTAAAATTTTTAAAATTTTCTCGGGAATTGCATACTACCAAAATTCGTGTGAGAATTGTAATTGTTTGTTTATATTTTTAAAAATAGGTTGAAAGTTGTGAAATATGTCAAATCAATCAATATGTTGATGGATGATGTGTAGAATAATTATTTTAGTTGTTTATATAATGATTATGTGAATTAAAAATAATGAAATTTAGATATAAAAAAATTGTAAAGTGTGGAAGAGATAGAGAAATAATGATTATAATGAATGATTTGATTGGTGAACGTGTGAAATGATGCATACATGATTGATAGGTAATTATACAGTGTTCACTAAAAAAAGTAGAGTTGAGAAAAGAGTAAATCTGGACGAAAATTTGGTATGTTAAATTTATTTTCAATTTTGGGATTTTAAAAACATGAAAATGAGATTTGAAAACATCATATAATTTTCGAAATTTCGAAACCATAAACTCAACAAAAAAGCCCACAACATGTACATACCTGTATGATCCCAGCATGATCGCCCCTCGAGTGTTCCGAGGACGAAACCGTCCACGTACCAGGCCAGTGGGTCCCGTCCGCCATCCACGTGGCCTTCGATACCTTCAACGGCTCCAACACTTCATCCTCAATGGCCTCCCTCCTCCTAAGCTTCATAGCCTTTATCTCTTCTCGAGCGTTATACGCGTCCGAACGACGTCGAATCGAATCGGGCAGACCGTTTATCCTTACCTTAAACTCATCGTACTCGCGCTTAACCCTTCTCCGATCTTTGACAAAATCCTGCCTCACCTTATTCTTAAACGGATCCCTTTTCAGACAAAAGTAAGATTCCGGATTCCTAGGTTCGATGTCGTGCTTCCTGCAGAACGGGACCCACAGGTTGGCGAAACTGGCGGCCTCGGCCATCGCCTCGAACGTGAGGAGGGCCCCACCGTCGTCAGAAACGTAGCACGAAAGCTTTTCGACGGGGTAATCCGAGGCGAGAATCGAGAGGATAGTGTTTGAAGTGACGAGGGGCGGTTCTTTCTCGGGATCGGCCGTTGATACGAATATGTCTATCCCCGGTAGATCGGATTTTCCCGTTGGGTTCGTTGGGGACGGGGTTTCGAACTTGTCTTTGAGAACGGTGAGATCGGTGGCTCGATTGACGGGGCATAGTTTTGGGAGCTGGTCGAGTAGCCATGAAAATGCGAACCAGATTTCGCACACGATCGACATCATCCAGAGCCATCTAGCGTCCTCGTTCGGATGGTTAATCCTCCATGCTAGAAATAGTCCAAGAACGGCCATTCGGATGAATATTAATAGCCTGCATGATGTAGAATTGAAAAACGTGTTTCGTTAGACTTTTTTATACGACTTTAAGTTGAAATTTAACCAAATAACATAACTAAGAAGTTAATAGGAAAAAGTTGATAAAACATGTTGATATGCTGTATATAAATACATACAGGGCAATTGATATTATTAGAATCTTCAACTTGAGACAATTGGCAATTAGTCAATTACTAGTTGTGCCAACATCAAGACATGTTTAAGGCAATTGTTATACGATATCATCAGAATACAGTTCCAGTAATGCGTTTTAGGCAATTCAAATATTTAAAACACACCAAACGTACAAACAAAATAGAAAACAGTACACATAAGATCGAAGCGAAATAACATCACCTATATGGGCTGAGTATTCCTGCTGGTATCTTCAATTTACGCGTAAGTGGCCTCCACGGCTTGTTAAGCAGTTCAGGCGGCTCACCGGATTCATCGTTTTTATCGTTCGTAAATCCTTCATCTTTGGGCCATATAGCATTACCATATCCATAAGTCCCTTTAGTCTCAAACAACCACTTATTGTTATCAAAATCCACGCCCGTTTGGCTCCTCATTAAACCCGACTGGCTCCTAACAACCGCTGACCGGTTGACCGATTTCATCAACGACAATCTCCTCTCCATCTTCGACATCCCAACGTTAGACGGCAAGGACAAAGGCTGCCCGGGGTCAGCCCCGTTTGCGGACAAATCTATGTTCTTGTAAGGCTCCTTACAACCCGGGCAGATCCCGTCGCCTGTCCTAACGGAATCGACGAAACAATCCCGACATATCTTGAAATCACATTCACAAGGGAGAATATCTTGACCTCTCTCATCGCTCATCACATTTCCATCGCAACCTTGTATAGCACACGAGGACCCTTTTGCGCCAGCCATCTGTGGATGGTTAGTCTCGGACTCGATCACCTTATCCATTAGGTGGGCCCGCGTGACGCTGTTGTACCCGCCCGTGAAAAGTGAACTGGATACATATTGCTCCTCGACCCGTTGCGAAATGGGTGGCGGGTCGGTTCGTATTGAAGGGTCCATGGGCTGATTATCGGGCGTTGGCGGAATTTGAACTGTGTAGTCTGAAAATTCGATCCCACTCATTTCGCTATCGAGACTTTCCCGTGATAAGTTGACGTATCGACCCGATGATGTTCGCCTTGTGAAGGTTACCGTTGGCGGGATTGGGCCCCGCCCAGCTTGTGAATCAGAGTGTTTGAACGATCTTCCAGCCATTGTACCGATATATATGCAGCACAAAACTATATGCTGTCACAAATCACAGAAGAAAAATGATTAAAACCAGAAAATGATATACATATCTTTTATTATGTTATACGATAATTTATTACAGCAAAAGTTAGCTTATCTAGTAAAGCATAAAGAGTGAGACTTAGTAGAGTGAACATCTATGCATCTTTGGATAGATCGAAACATTTTCGTTTCTAAGAAGCAACTCATTTTCTCTTCTTTTTTCAGAAAAAGTAAAAAAGAGCTGTTTTTCAGGCAAATTCAAATCTCAGTAACATCATTCATTTTCAAAACAGTCTAAAGTCTAAACTAACTAAAATCACAGAAACATTACCTATAATCTGCAAAAGCTGGATAAATAGGGACCAAGATCAAGAATATCACACCCCATATCCCCATTAAATCAAAACTTCCCAAGAAAAAAAAAGCAGATCCAGAAAAGCAAGAGTATATGCAGATCAAACAGACCCTCAAAAGACTAAATCAAACCAAATTCAAAACTTGTGAACAAATCATACATTCCACATTTACAAGAAACAGAGAGATCACCTTAAATCTACTACTCAGTCTCCAAAAACTTAAGAGAGTGAAAAGAAAAAGAAGAGGACTATGCATATAGAAAGCAAAACAAAGAAACAGCCTCCCCAAGACGTGTTAAACTTTCAAAAACTAATAATAGTACAGTGATAAGCTAATCTATGCCTACTATATATAATATATATATTAATACATACATTGGTGTTCAAACACAACAAATTACAACCTTAATAAGAATGCTACAGTGAGCCCCAGTCCAAGATTGTTAAATCTTCAGTAAACTGATACCTTAAATCTCAAGAACTAAACTATTGAAAGTGGTTTGGTACTGAAAAAAAAAAGCACAAAATCCCAGGTTTCATAAAGCTGAAATGTGAATGCAAAGAGTCACATATAAAGTTTAAATTTATCCCTTTACAGATGAGCTATATACACATATTAGCAAGCACAGAAGGCATCTGTAACTAGCTGGTTCACTAACACACATGATGAACTGGGCAGAGCAATAAAGATAGCACAGATCTGAGTTATGATACACAAATATACCTTAAGAAATCAACAATGATTAAGAAATGTAGTAGCTATGGTGGGATCTGATGATGTGGGGATCTGATGTACTCAAGTATGGAGAGAAAAAAATTGACTCTTTTCGAAGTTGAAATGAAATGAAAAGTTTAATATTGAAATTGAAGTGAAGATGAGATGATGAGATGAGAAAGAGAATGGGACGGCGCGGATTGCGGGGAAGGACAAAGGTGGTAATGACAATATTTCTTTACAGGGTTTAGGCGGGCTTTTTTGATATAACTCCCGAGGTATGTAGTTTTGGCAAATAACCCCCGAGGTTTGAAAATTTGGTAAACAACCATTTCTGGTTAGTTGACCATTAGTCAACAGTTAAGGACATGGGCAAAATTGTAATTTAATAATTCCAAACAAATATATTAATTTTCAATGTATTTATTTAGAATTATATTGAAAATAAATACATATTAATTTTATTAATTTTATTTATTTGCAAAATTGTAATTTAATAATTCCAAACAAATATATGAAATAAATATATTAATTTTATTAATTTTATTTATTTGCAAAATTGTAATTTAATAATTCCAAACAAATATATTAATATTACATTGAAAATAAATACATGTTAGTTTTATTAATTTTATTTATTTACAAAATTGTAATTTAATAATTTCAAATAATTAATATATTAAATAAATATACTAATTTTATTAATTTTTTTTATTTGCAAAATTGTAATTTAATAATTTCAAACAAATATATTAATTTTATTAATTCCAAATAAATACATTGAAAATTAATATATTTGTTTGGAATTATTAGATTACAATTTTGCCCATGACTTTAACTGTTGACTAACGGTCAACTAACTAAAAATGGTTGTTTACCAAAATTTCAAACTTCGGGGGGTTGTTTGCCAAAGCTACATACCTCGGGGGGTTATATCAAAAAAGCCCGGGTTTAGGCAGGGGAGGATTTATTTTTTATTACATTTTTTTAAATGGATTTTATTAATTATTAAAAGATAAAAATTTATAAATATATAATTGTAAGGGAGTTTATTTAAAAGATTAGGATATTTGAGGCATATTAACCCTTAGGAATAAATTTTTAAAATAAAAAGTTGGCAAATTGTAATCTAGATTTAAAAGTAGTACACTTTTGGATGTATAAAATTTAATTTGAGAGAGTTCTAGAAATATTTCTAGAATTATATAGATATATATTTAATACAATTACATACACATTGATTGTTATTTTCTATATTTTGTAAGAATTATATACATATACATATTTAATACAATTATATAAATATAACCATTGATTGTTATTATTTTCTATATTTTGTAAGATGAGATCCATGTTTACTATTTGTGATATACATAAATAGGGTTATCCATATGCGGTGAATATTCGAAGTAGGACGTGGGTCCAGATCTGATCACAAACCCGTGAAATACGTATAAAAATTACGTTATTCGAACCTGGTTATAGACCTGACAAGTCCAAAAATAATTGGACTCCACAGATCTCATGTATTTCAAGATTGTGTGGTGGACCAAAAACTACGAGTAAAATTTGGTTTTAATTCGTATAAAGGCTGCATACGTATTTTTAAGATATAAAATTCGAATTTTGTTCGACATGTAGTAGTTACTGGATTCGGATCTCCACACATTGACAACCCTATACATAACTATAAATATTCAATATGTCAATTTATAATAATCAAAGTATATACTTGACACAAGTCCAACATATAATACTTAATATCTGATGATATAAACATACCAATAAATAGATAGACAAACACAACATATTTAAATATATATATATATATATATACATATAGTTGTATTTGGGTTGATTTCAAAAGGGTTACTGTTTAAATGAGATGGGTCCACACTATGGTTCAAATGTGGAATCATACCAAACTAAATTCAGTCCATATTAATCCTTTTAACATGTTTTTCCCCCTTTTCGTTTATAATATTAGTATACTGTATGAACTTGGAGTTGGGCCCAAATTAAGCTAACTTGATACCAAAATAAAATTGTTAGAGTTCAACTTATTAGGTAGGATTGGAACTATAGTTCCAAATATTCAATATAACATACATAAAAATTTTAGCTCATTAAAATAATATATATTCTAGTATAATATTATATTATTCGAATTATGTATACTTAATTACAATACAATTCTTTCATTTTTTTTTTTCTTCTTATATATAGTATATGGGTTGTTATTGTAAGTAAATATTATCATCAATGATGTAATAGTATTGTTGTTCAATGTTCACAATAATGTACAGGTTTCTATTTTCAGAATGTACTTATCCTTGGCCCTATTACTTGTATTCTTTAAAAAAATGTGTATTACAAATTCCATGAAAAACAATTCATGGCTCTTATTAACGAAAAAATAATGATGATTAGCCCATGAAAATTGAAGAAAATTAAATACTAGAAAAGAAGACATCCAATAGTTGAAAGGAGAACCTATTGCTTTGTTTCTTTGTAATTTTTCAATATTATTTTTAAGTTTTGGATTTACAAAATGATCTCGCTAGAGAAAAGGCGCGACTTTTTGGAGTATAAACATTAAAATCAATAAGTGAAATAGAACTAAATTATTGTTTATGTTTTCAAAAATCTATTTTCAACTTTTTAAATTACAAAATTAAAAAATAAAGTTAACACACCAAATTCTCATCCAAATTCTACTTTTTTCAACTCTATATTCCAATTTCTTATATAACTAACTATCAATCATATAAACAAATTTTTACACATTTACCAATCAAATCAATCATTATTTCACTTTCTCTTTCATACTTTATAATTTTTTTTTATCTATATTTCTTTACACCAATAACACAATTATTCTACACATCATCCATCAACCTATCACTATTGATTTGACATATCTTATAACTTTTAACTTATTTTTAAAAAACATAAACAAACACCTATCATTTTCACACGAATTTTCATAGTGCGCGATCCCCGAGAAAATTTCAAAGTTTTATCTCAAAAACATAAACAAACACAGACATATATTTTGTTATGAGCCCAAACTAAGTGCCCAATGTTATAAGCCATAAGCCCATAAGCCCAGAAGAGAGAGAAGTTGTACCCAAAGGGCCCAACATGCAGTATATATGAATTATTTAGCCCAAACATTATTTATGCTTTTAGTGGATAGTTAGCATTTATATTTTCAGGAATAGGATAGGTTCGAGATAGTTAATGCAAAGATTAGACATTCAATTCATAATTTTTAATATTCGGACCCAATAGTCGGACCTCTCCTGGACCGACGGTTTTTGACGACTTTGGGTCCTAACGGGTGGGCTTGGTAGAACAATAAATTTAAACTTTTGTATCTATTATATTTTCACAAATAGGGGTGTCAATTGGTGGGCAATGCCAATACTCAGACCCAAACCGTATCATGAAATACCCAGAAAAATATATTTTATCCGGATCCGATCTCATAACCGACGGGTCCAAAAAAAAAAAATTTAGACTCGGCGGGTCGGGTACGTTTTGGGTCGGGTCGCATCGGGTAAATGCCCACGGTAAATTTCTGGTATTGTTCGGGAATATATCCGTGGGTATTTTCAACAGGTAAAATATGGGTAAATTTCGGGTAATTTACAGATAAAATATCCACGGGTAAAAATTGTACGCATACCCGACCCGGATCCGAACTACCTAGTGTCATTGGGTTTGGGTCGGGTATATTTTATATCGAACGGGTCTGAATTTGGACAATCTTCCACTTATTGACAAGCCTATTCACAAACACATTCAAAACAAATAAAAGCAACATTAAATCAATATAAACATAAAAAAAACACATCCAACAATAAAATATAAATACATTCACAATGAGTACAAATTTAAGTAATAAAGTGATCGCCGAATTTCAAAATAAGTATAAATATCAAATAAACCATATACCATAAGTTGCAACTTGCAAAGTAACAATTTTTGTTATATTTTAACTAATATATTAAATAATAATTATATATATAATAAGTTATAGGATTTGTGTTTGTGTGCATAATTCTTGAAATTGTTTTTTGTGCAAATATATAGCTAATTACTTGGAAAATGAATATTTACCACTTCAAACAACATATGCCTACTTCCCAAGTATTCTAATTTGCAATTGCCTTCTTTCTACGTACTCTTGGTTGGTAATTGGTATCCAAAGATAAATGAGGTATAGACTTATATAGCATACTATTGATTAATCATTAACTATTGCTTTCTTTTTTAGTCGAAGAATGAAAATTGACGACCAGTGTATTTAAGGTATGCATTAGGTAAATCCACTATTGTGTAATAGTATGCAAACAAATATAAGTTATATAAAAGAGGTAAATCTGTCTAATGTATCGGATAAGAATGAACTTTAAAAGAGAATTAAACCCGTGACTAAAATTATAAAATTCAATTGACGGACCAAATTTGCCCCATAAATGTTTGGTTTCGAAAAAATTAGATTCATCATAATAAAAAAAATCCTATTATTTTGCTATATCTTATATAGAACTTGAATAAATATCCGATATACATTATCAATTTATTTCCCTTTTTTTTTCTCAAAGTAATACATATTATATCTAATGTGAAAATATGCAATAGGGAAAATTGCCCTTCTTTCTAATATTACTTATTATCAAATTTATTCATATATTATAAATGACTTGAGTTTGACTTATATTTAGAATATGCAATTTGATCCTACTATAATAATATTATTTGCATGTTGAATTTAAAAAAGTGAAAATTTTGTTCAAACTCTAGGGAGCACATCAAACACCGCATTTTACTAAAGTACCCTTCAAACACTCTTGAACATTTTCTTTTTATGGATTAAAATGTCGAGAAATTCTATATTATTGCAATTATATTGTTGAAGGGTTCTTTATTTAATAAAATAACAAAATACGTGGCTATTTAATTATATGAGGGGGACAGATTATTGTGGGTCCCACCTCCGTTTAGCCGCCAGCTATATCCGTGCTGTTATAATTCAATTTACAATTCTACCCTTACTTTCCGCCACATGGGATCTATCCATTGGTTGTCACGTCCTGTCGTACACGTTTCACTCCATTTCTCTCCACCTACGTTACGGACTGCAAATTGTCACAATTACCCCTCAACCAAAACACCTTCAAGTAGGCCAACAAATATAATACCTATTATCAATCTAAATTCATGTTTATATTTTTAAAATTATAAAATATGATATTTATATGAGGGGTGAAATATAAAATCAAATACTAAATTAAAATAAATATAATTCGATACGTATTACTTTATAATTTCAAATAGTTATAGGTAAATTAATTTCTCACGAGTTTTTGCCTGTTGTATGCTAAAACTTGTATATCCCAATTATATTATAACTTCTAGCACAATCAATTTTACGAGAAAGCATTGAAATTTATTTTCGCTGACAATTTAACGTCTTTTAAGTGTAAAAAGATTAGTAATCTTAATTTCGTATATGTTTAGTTTAGGTGAAATTTGATATTGATTATTAGAACTTTATTTATACATACTTTTAACTAATTGATATTGATATAGTAGGATAACCTTAAAAATCCCCCACCTCCACTTAGGTTGTTTTTTATTTAAAAAAATGTTTATTCTTATAAATACAAAATGAGAAGAAAAAAAAACCCTTTGAAATGTTGATTTGTAAGCAAAATAATAAAAAAAAAACAAAAAGTGTTTCGAACTTCATAGGTACAAACCTTTACATATAAGTTTATTCTAATGTAGCGCCAAAATATAATATTTTTATTATTTAAATTAGTCAATCCCACTTACTAATATACACATGGAAATGATATTTATGTATCAAAGTTATTTAAATCATAAATAAAATACACAATATCTATATTTAATTATTCATTGAAAAGTCATTATCAAGTCAAAATAGACCAACAAAAAAGTGATAAACAAGTAAAACATATTAAGAATTTTGTTTACCCAAATGAGAACAAACCAAACCAATAGCAGATGATTAGAGTGGCTAACGCAATCAACAGAAAAAGTTACGTCAAAACGGACGTTATCTTAATACGTGTCAAAGGCGTAAACTTTAATGCACATGGTCTAATTTGTGGGCTCGTTTATTGACCGCCCACGGAAAGAAAAAGTCAACGGGTTTGATTTAACGGCGTGTTCACACTGGTACACTATTTACCTCTGGCACGTGATCACTCCCTTTGATAGCACCACATAGGCTTATTTACCATTTAACCCCTCAAAAGCAAAAACAAATTGTTCTCTACTGTTTGTCCACCATCACAAAGATGGAGTTAGGGTAAATTGCATTTTTGGTACCGTAATTGTTTCTGAATATATCTTTAAGTCCGAATTTTTGATTTAGGATTAGCTAATAAGAGTTCTAGCACGTAGAATATATTTAGTTTTTTTTAATTATTAAAATGTGTTATATTTAGACATAGTTGATATTTTTGTTCAATACTTAATATTAAATTTTATTAGTTAATATTTTGATCGACTTTTTTTTAGAAGAATTGGTGGGTGAATAATAATGCTGAATGAAAATATTGTGACATTGAATATTGCTCATGCGTGATTGCATTTGAATATGAATTTTTCATGAAAAAAGGTAAGAATGTGGATTATACTTTATCGTTAAATTTTGGACGAAATATTCTGCTGTGACTTGTGATCAAAAGTTAGACAATTGTCAAGTTACAAAGCACCACGCAATTTTTTTCGTTCTAATCAAATTTGTTATAATCAAATTTGTTGAATTACATTTAGTTCTAATCAAATTATTCATTCAAAACTTAATGTTGAATTATGTTTGTTAACATTTTGATCGCTTTTCTAAAGAGATTTTGTATTTGAAAGATAGGTGGTGTTAAATGAAAATATTGTGGTACTGAATATAATTAATGTGCAAATGAATTCAGCATAATTTTCCATAAAAAATCAAAATACTAACTAAATAATTAACCACTGTAAGATATTTGATGCATTACAAAACGCCACTTAAAATTCATGTAAAGTTAAAATAGAACTAGACCCAATTAAAGAACGAAAAATAAACTTTTCCCATTGAATTATTAGAAGGGTAATTTTTTTTGTTCAAAACTTAATATTGAATTCCGTTAGTTAAGATTTTGATCGAATTTTGAGGAGATTTTGTATTTAATTAACAGATAATGTGAAATATTAAATATAAATAATGTGCGAGTGCATTCGAGTATAATTTTCCATAAAAGAATTAAAACATTGACTAATTAATTTTACCATTGTAAGATATTTAAAATGCCACTTAAAATTCATATAAAGTTTTGAGATTAAATATAATAAGACAAATTAAGAAAAATATTAGAGGGGTGAAAAAGGGATATGACAAGATTGTTAAAACGGCGCGTTTTAAAGGCCGGCAGGCGTTTGGTTGAACCAACCTAACAACCACCACCACCACTTTCCTTCATAGTTCACACTTCTTTCCTTTCTTTACACTTTTTCCAATTATCTTATTATTATTATTTTAGTTCCCATTATTTTTTCCTTATTTTATTCGTTTCCTTATTTGCACTCTTCGCTGTAATTAATTATTTTTTAATCCAATTATTAAATATATAAAGTGTGATTATATTATAATTAAATTATCTCTTTCTTTTTTTTTTTCTTCCCTTTATTGTTTTCCCAACCCCCTGTACTTTGTTACGATTCCATCTACTGTTCCTATCTCTCTCTACAAAACTCATTTTTCTCTCTCTACAAAACGCTGTCGTTTCTGCATCTCCGCCGCCGGAATGCTCTGTGGTCGCCGGTGAACAGTGAGGCTACCGAATTCAACACTTTCTCTCTCTGTCTATAGACAAAACGTCGTTGTATATTTCATTGCCGTGGTGAAAATCGTCCCGATCCATGAGTTTGACTCGGTCTATGGTGTTTTAATGAGAATGTGGCAAGCGTGATAGAGATTTTGTGGTTGTTTGAGCCCTGGATCGTGGTCTAGGGCAAGTTTTAGCGGTTTTTCGGAGGTTTTTTTTTTATGGTGTGTTGTTTTTCCGGTGGTGGAAAGACGGAGACGAGAGGCGCAGGTTTTCGGAATGAGATGGTGCGTCGTTGTATTAGTTTGTAATTTTTGTGTGTTAATTGTTGTTATCAGTATGCTTTTTTAAAATTTTTGTAGTTTCTGTGGTTAATGTATGTTCTCGGTGATGTTTTAGTTGTTTGGATCTTGAACATTGTTTTTGTCATGGTTTAAACTTTAAATTGTGTAAAGTTCCGAAAATAATTCCACATCTGGCCTTTTTACTGTTTTATATCGATACTCATGTGACATTTTATAATGTCTTTTGATATTATAGTTTGAAATAATTTTTTTGTTTTTATTCATGCGTCCTCTATTTTTTCTGATGGATAATTCTAAAGCAAATGTTCTAAACTGGTAATGGCTTTACTTTTTTTCTTTAATTTACTGTTTTTAAAATTCCTTTCCCTTTTATTTCAATTTTTCTGCCTTTTTCTACCGATTTTAGATCTTCTGAGTTTGTGTTTGGACTGTTATTTAGAAAATCTTGTCGGAAGTCGTGTTTTCCGGTAATACAAATCTGTAATTTTTATTCTTATATATATTGTTTTGTTCCCCTGTAATTGTTATGAAAAATAAGTATTTCCTCATTAATTTTAGGATTTGACTTTTTCTGTGCTCTGAAAAAGTTCTGAAATGTGTTAATAGATGCTAAAAGATGTCAAATCTGTAGATAGGCTAGTTGATTTATTACTAAGCAGAGTTCTTGTCCTCTTATTTCTTTTATGCTTGGTTAGTAATAATGAGTTCCCCCGCACCTTACTCACGTTTCTCAGAGTAATTTATTATGAATTTTTAAATGAAATGGGTTTTGAGTTTAGGATTATTTAAACTGATTACAACATTTTTGGTGGCGACAAATTTTTGTCCTTTTTTGCCATGCTATTATCACATTGAAACAAGACATTTTTCTTCTAGAAATTGTACAATTTTGTGTTTTTTCTTAAATTTCCAACTTGATAAGTGACTCGTGATTCTTTTAAAAATTGACTGGAGTCTGAGTATGTCTGTTGAGATACTATGAAAAAAACAGAATATGTTGGAAACTCAAATCCGAAAACTCTGAAATGAATTCGAAATGCTTGTTTTTTTTGCTTTCTGAATTTTTAGTTCCATTTTGCGGTTTGTTGCCTGTGAAATGAATTTGACAATTGTGAGTGCTGATATCTTCAATGGAATATTGGTGCATGTATGTTTATCCTTATTCCTTAATGCTTATGGTTTTATATGTCAGGTGGAGGGAAGGGTTTGTACGTCGAGGGAAGCTAAACTTGAATTTTTGAAGCGTAAAAGGCTACAGCGGATGAATAGAGAAAAAGAGAATGATTCAACCTGTGTGAGTAACACGATGAGTAGGAGTGGGGGTGATGCTTTAAGAGCTTCTGCTCCATGTGGTGTGAGGTTACAT
The DNA here is from genome assembly GCA_963669365.1 of Verbascum thapsus. Taxonomy (NCBI): domain Eukaryota; kingdom Viridiplantae; phylum Streptophyta; class Magnoliopsida; order Lamiales; family Scrophulariaceae; genus Verbascum; species Verbascum thapsus. Next base: position 20,090,464 of record OY770105.1, read on the forward strand.
ACTCACGTCGATGTATACCCGAAATTTGGCAGCAGTTCTAGCGATAAAGATGTTTTTACAAAGAGCAAAGTGGCGAAGTTTGACCCCTCTAACCTCGAATGGACTGATGAAATTCCAGAGTGTCCGGTGTACTGTCCAACTAAAGAGGAATTCCATGATCCGTTAGTTTATCTGCAAAAAATAGCCCCAGAAGCCTCGAAATATGGTATGCCCTGACCCTGTTATACTATGTATATGGTTGGATGGAGCTTTAGATTGGATAGAATATATATTCTTTCGTGCTCTGATAGGTTTCAACTAGTTTGATATTTCTGTCATGGCATTCAGAATTCACTGACACCTTCAAAGCCTAAATTGCGATAAACTTTCATGTTAAGGAATTTATTTATTTTATTTTTCCTCTTGGACTTTCACCACTGGTAGTTTTCTTTGACTGAAGAGCTTACAGCTAAAATTGTAAATCTACAGGTATCTGCAAGATTGTATCTCCCGTGAGTGCTTCTGTACCTGCTGGTGTAGTTCTTATGAAAGAAAAAGCTGGTTTCAAATTCACAACTAGGGTGCAACCACTTCGTCTGGCTGAATGGGATAGTGATGACAAGGTCACCTTTTTCATGAGTGGAAGGTTAGTTTTTCCTCTTTTGTTTTAGATTCCAGAGTGTATTTTAGTTATCTTTTCAGGTTTTAAACATGAGCGTGGTTTTTCAGAAACTATACCTTACGTGATTTCGAGAAAATGGCGAACAAGATATTTGCTCGTAGGTATTATAGCGCTGGATGCCTTCCAGCTACATACTTGGAAAAAGAATTTTGGCATGAAATAGCTTGTGGAAAAATGGAAAGTGTTGAATATGCATGCGATGTTGATGGTAGTGCATTTTCATCTTCACCCAGTGATCCACTTGGAAAAAGCAGATGGAATTTAAAGGTGTTCTTCTCATAACAGATGCTTCACTTTTCCTTTTTGTGAGATGCATTGATTAAACTTTTGAGACTTGAATATTCTGATTTGGTATACTCTAAGCCACCTGCAGTATATTGTTAGAGATCTCACAAAGATGACTTTAGATGCTTCTAAGGAAAGGAGGTTAGAGAAACCAAACAGTTTGGGTGATCTATATCTTACCCCTTTCTGAGTTGGTCCTCCAAACATGGTGTAGAATCCTACTTTAAAATTTTCAGAATTACTTTTCGTATATGTGCATTTCTCTTGTATCAGAATTTAGACATTATGGGAAACATGCTTTTTTATTTTCTACAAATCTCTAGAAGGTATCAAGTCTTGAGGACTTAGCTATGAGTGACCTCGATAGTGATTCCCCTTGCAGCTCTTTGTCCCACTGATCAATCATCTGAATGTATTACGATCTTTTTATAGAACTTTATAATATATACTTGAAATGATTTTCTTTATTTGATATTAAGAATATTCGTTATGACTTTAATGGGAACTCATCTCTAAATCTTATTTATTTTACGTGGTTTCAGAAACTTTCAAGACTTCCAAAATCCATTTTGCGCCTTCTAGAGACAGCAATCCCGGTATGCCTAATTATGTTTTTTTGAATTTTTTAAATGTGTCTGGCTGTTCAAACTAATATTTGGTTCATTCTAGGGAGTCACTGAACCTATGCTATATATTGGCATGTTGTTTAGCATGTTTGCTTGGCACGTGGAAGATCATTACTTGTACAGGTACGTGTTTTCTCTATTTAGAACCCAACAAATACTTTCCGATGTGATCTGCCGTAACTTGGCTGATCCAATCGTTCTATGCTTGTTCAGCATCAATTACCATCACTGTGGGGCTGCAAAAACTTGGTATGGCATTCCTGGTCATGCAGCTCTTGATTTCGAAAAGGTGGTGAGGGATCATGTGTATACTCATGATATCTTATCGGCTGATGGGGAGGATGGAGCTTTTGATGTGCTTTTAGGGAAGACAACATTGTTTCCGCCAAATATATTGCTAGAACACGATGTTCCAGTTTACAAAGCTGTACAGAAACCTGGCGAATATGTAATAACTTTCCCTAGAGCTTATCATGCCGGATTTAGTCATGGTATGTCTTAAATTCGCTTCTTTAGGCAGAGATTTCCCAGATTTTCTCAAGTTCTAGTACTTTTTAATATAATATTTTTGTCATAATCTATAAAGTATTTGTGTGCTTGCATCTTTCAGGTTATAACTGTGGGGAAGCTGTCAACTTCGCAACTGGTGATTGGTTTCCCTTGGGATCAATTGCCAGTCGGCGCTATGCTCTACTCAACAGGGTGCCTCTTCTACCCCAAGAGGAGCTCCTGTGCAGAGAAGCCATGCTACTTTATGCAAGTCTGGAACTTGGAAAACCAGATTATTCACGTGAGGATTTGATATCTCATGACAGCATAAAAGTCTCTTTTGTAAATCTGATCCGGTTCCAGCATTGTGCTCGGTGGTGTCTGTCGAAATCAAGAGAATGCACAGCTGTTTCTTCCTTTTCCCATGGAACGATTCTTTGTAGCATATGCAAACGTGATTGTTATGTGGCATATCTCAATTGCCACTGTTACTTGCACCCCGTCTGCCTTCGCCATGGTAAAATGGAATTATATCGAATTTATCTTCGGTTCAAAATGTCATGCTTTTTTATCTGTTTCAAAATATTTGTCCCTTGCTACAAAAGTAGGCATTTAATGTCCTATCCGACTATATTATCCTTCTTTTTAATTGAGAAAGAACTAATTAATTTGTTTTTGCATAAAATTGCAATTATATATAAGCAATAAAGTTCCATGCATGGATAATAGACGACTATTACAAAGAAAATTAAAATTATGGCATGTTTTAGAAGGTACAGTTATTTGTTATCTTTTGTTTTGTGGAAAAGGCATTTGTGGAAAACAATGAATTTTGTTAATTCCTATCAAAACTCAAACATGACATCCTTTTTCGTACAGGAGGAGTATATGTTATGTATATTGTTTATTGATGTTGGTCTTATTGTTTCTGAACAGATATAAAGTCACTCAATTTACCTTGTGGAGGCACGCTAACAATTTCTGTAAGGGATAGTATCTTGAATTTGGAAGAGGCGGCAAAGCGGTTTGAGCAGGAGGGGAATATATTGCTCAAGGTTGAACATCATCTTGGAAACGGTGATGACTTTCAGTTGCTATCTAGCTTATTTTCAGGAGTTGAAAATGATGGTTATATTCCTTATTGCAAACTCTCTCTTGAAGTAAAGGATGAAATCTGTCAAACAGAGAATCAATTACAGCATTCAGCTCAAACAGAGAATCAATTACAGCATTCAGCTTGGAGTTCTCCGTGTCAGTCTATTTTGTGTAATTACACTGGAACTTCTCGAAATGAAACATCTGATACTTCTGTTTTTGATTCATCACCGCTGAAGTCAACTAATAGCCTTGGATATGTGTCTGAAGTTTCAGAATCTTCTAAAATAGGATGTGTGAGTTTCCAGAAGAAATTTGTTCAGGGGGTAGATGTTAGAAATGCCGTCAATGAAGAAAGTGATGAGTCTGATTCAGAAATTTTCAGGGTCAAACGACGATCTTCTACCAAAGTGGATCAGACAATTGTACATGATTCCGTGTCTGTCAGAACTGACGAGCAGGTACACCATTTTATACGTGATGTTACATGTAAAGGTATAACATTTACTACATTATAATTTAACCCAAATCTTTAAGGATCAAAAAGAAAGGGAGAAAATGGAGGGATGTGAAAAGCCTTTCATGTGCTGAAAATTGAAATTGAAGTGCTATGGAAATAAGTATTCCCCAAATTTTAGCTTAATTGCTTTGATATTTCTTAGTGTTGATAAATCATCAAATGAAGAAAAGAGAGCGTTTTCACTCAGTGCAATTTTGAAATTATGATTCTTAACTGTTGAACTATGCAAGTTTTGTATCAAATATATGCTTTGGAATGGCATGGTTTCATATAAAAGAGGCTTTATATGAAAAATTAGCATCTGTTGGCTTAATTTTGACTTTTCGTTACTTTATTCTTTATTTGCATGAAAACAATTTACTTCTTATTACACAGTGCATTTATCAACAAATTGTTTAATCAACATAACTCGGACCTTTGCTTTTCTCAGGGTTTCAAGCGGTTAAGAAAGCATCAATCTGAAATGTGTTTGATTCCTGATGATCAAAGTCGTAATTGTAGTTTGAATTCTGGTGCATATAAAGAAACTTCAGTTGGTTCCTCAAGGGACAAATCGGTCAAAGGAAATACCATTCCCATCTCCATTAAGTTCAAGAAAGCATCAAATGAAGAGGCATCAAGTAAACTACCACCAGTAGAGATTGGGCCTAAGCGCCTCAAAGTCAGAGGACCTTCAGTTTTAAGGTTTGACGAAAAAAGTTGAACTAAATTAGATAACGAAAGATTTTATTGGTCTACAATCTGACTTGGCTAACGACATTCTTTATTGGGAAATTTAACAACAGGGGGAAAGGTTAGAGATTTTCTATTGTGACGAAAAATTAACCAATTCTAGATTAAAAAAAAGGTCATTTTTTGGGTGCAGGCCTCGAAATGGGGGCAAATTTGCACAGTGATAATTTTATGGGTTTTCCGTTCTTTGGCAGGAGAACCTCTCTCCTAGGAATTAGATTTTAGGTTTGGTTTATCGAAAAAGATTGTACATTTTTATTCCTAACTGTTGATTTGTTTTTTGTTGAGGATGTCGATCAGGTATTCCTGTTGATGTCCTATATTGATACCACGTCTGCTGCTTCCCATTGGTACGGTTTATCATTCTTTTGTTGTAGCTATTGATGACTACGTTAATAAAATTAAAGGAAGTTCCTTTCTACATTGCGTGAGTAGTTTATAAGCTATAATTCGTTCGTTAATGCTCATTTTCGTTTAAGAAATTTGCGTTGCTTTTTATATGTTGCGACATTTTTGTCTATTTGGTTTTGTGGAGAATGATGGGGGTTGTACTTATTCGTTTGCGTATCTTTTGGTGTAGTTTTTGCATGTTTATAGTTAAACTGAATTTTTCTATCTGTTCTATTATAAAAGCTCGAGTTGTTTTTTTTACATTTTTTATGTACCTAAAATGTCCTTTCACATACTCTTTAGCTCAATTGAGTTCTACCACACCCATTCAACTACATGACAAATTCGAACCACCTAAACGAACCATTGAACCGCTCACATTCCTCCTCCACCACCACCACCAATGAATTCTTTGCCCTTTCTCTTTGGTTTGTGTTAGAGTATAGCCCAAACAAACCAATGGAGATTGGCGAGTTTGTACTCTTCGTTTGACTTTCTCGTTTGTGTAAACATCACCATTAAAGGGAAAGTCTTCGAGTCATAATATATTTACTATATTGTTGAAGCCCTTTGGATCACACATGACTATGAGATACAATGCGATCATTGAAACCAATCTTTTTGGCTATGATGATCCTAAAAATAGATTGAGACTGCTATAGTACACTGAGAGAGTACTAACTTGTGTTATGGATCTCATAATTGGGATATGATTATATTTTGTACTCTTGTGATTATTCTTTTGAACACATCATAAAGAAGCAGGAAAGAAGCCAAATTCCTGAGCCTAAAATTTGTCTCGTAAAATTAGAAGAATGAGACATTGTTTGTGAATGCTCCGAAAACAAAGTAACTTATCTTTGACGAACCTTCTAAAAATTTCATAATGTGTCGACTATATACCTGTATAACTTGATTCACCCAATAAATATACCAATTGGAAAGTGGGAATATAGAGAGGAAAAACAAGTACATAGGCAACACGATCAATCCAAAAGAATCACGAATTTGCTTATGTTGATTTGGATAATCGGTCACATTATATTACACATCGAATCTTACTCAACAAGCACACTGCACGCGGTAGAAATCAACACTTGTTTGACGCGGTCCTGCATTTCAATATATGTATGAAGAGAGAGAACATAAGGAGTAGAACGCACACACGTATAAACGCAAACGTAAGTCTTATATCCCACCAATTGTAAAAGCAATAGCAATTCAAAATGCAAATTCGGCAATTCAAGGTAAAAGCTTCAACAAGTATACCTCATCAAGGGTTTGTTAAACTTATCAGAAGCCTCCTGCACATTTCCGTCTGTCAATAAGTTATTTCCAGAGGATAAAGAATCAGCTATCTCCTTAAGACCCTGTAAAAAAGTTACATTAAGAAGCCCGTCAGAAGGAACAGATTCAATTGAAAAAACTCATGAAAACTCCAAGGAAAACAAAAAGAGATGAAAGGAATAACTATTGAACTAAACCTGTTTAATTGATTTCAAATATTTTCTGAAAAAATAATTTTGCAAATGTCATTAAAAAGTAATAAATCACATTGAAAGAACAGTGCATGGAGTGATAAAGAGTTCTTTTTTTCACCATTTGACGAAGGAAAGGAATTTTCCCAACTTAGTATTAGATTTTCTCTCCTATTTTTCTTTTCCTTTCCATTTTCTAGAGTAACCAAACTAGAGAAACTGATTTTCCTTGTGTTTCCTTTTCTTCTAAAAGATAGGTTTAAATAGAGTTCGGAAGGCTAACTTAAAACCTAAAAGGGATCATGAAGTTCAGTCTAATTACAAAATCCTTTAAACCGGTTTTCCAACTCTATCACTCAGTTGGCTTTAGATGAGCTTTAGTGAGAACTGAGACAACATTGAACAATAATTTAAATGCAAAAGTAGAATGGTTATTAGAAATATCCTTAACAATTACATGTAAGGACATTTTTTATTCATGGGATTGACTCCCCCTCAAAGCCAAAGGAGGATAAAGTTTAAAGCAAGTCAGCTTTAACCAAAAGAAATACCAGAGGTTACTATTACTGTTGCAGCACTTGGTACATCCTAAAATTAATTAAGTTACAATTGGAAGCAAAAATTGACATTTGATTATTAATTAGTAGATATGATTGTGTCTCAAACCTCATTATTGAGTCGCTTATGCATCAACTTACTTTTTTAATACTATCATTTCCCTTTTTCCAGAAATTAACAACTAAAAAGAGACACAAAAACAAAAAGAATTAGGTACCATGAGACTTGGTACCGTGTTTCCAGCAATTTTAAATTGATCCTGCACAATAATATAGAAGAGTCAAGAGACAAGTTATATAACATTAAGAAATGAGCATTGAATATTGAAATTTCCCACACTCAACAGGTACAAAATTTAGGTCAAGAAAGAAAACGGAAACTTTTTTAGAAGACACCCATTACAAAACTCAATTAGCCAAAAAGAAAAAGGAAAATATCTAGTCAATCAAAAGTGCCCATAAGATTTTACAAGGCTGATAAAACAGCAATTGCAATGAAAAACATATGTGAAACCCCAACCATGAAACAAAAGTGCAAGGAGGAAAGGTCAGAATCAACTTGATCATGCTCTATAAGAATTCCATTAGCTAACAAACAACTGGATTACACTCTAATATATTACTTGCACTGAGAAATTGTAGAAACAAGAAAGAAACAAGTCCAAACCTGAATCATTTCAGGCATTTTCACCTTTCTTCCATTGACAACACTACACAGGTACATTACTCCAGCATTTGCAAGCTCCTATATCAGTATGTATCAGTAAATGGTTATTATTTTGACATTTCATGGATGTGTGATAGCACTAATCTGGTGTTCTGAGAGTAACTTGATTAACAGAAAAGGTTCAAGCCCAAGAACTCTAAGCTTGTAAAACTTGAGTAGATAAGCAGAGTTCGAAATGGACTAAATAAAAACTCTTTCAGATTGCAAACACTGTAAAAGCTATTTCACCTGTTTGCCTTCTAAAGAAAGTAGCTTTCCGTCCTGCAATAAAAAAATATAAGATAAGATAACAGGAAGCAAGATAATGAAGCATTAACAACGTGAAAATGCAAAATATATTGATTTAGTCAACACCCTAAGCAAAAATTCAAATGCACAATTATCTCTTATTTACACAAACTAAGTCGTATAGCTTAAGTCTACATTATCAAGAAGCAAAAGAGCATGAAAAACAGCCCAGTCTGAATAATTCGGGTTCAAAAAAGAAACAATAGTTAATAATCACCCAAGAAGCATTTCATGTGTGTAACATAATAATTCTAATATTCATTGCGCAACGAGATTGATTCAAAAGCAACAAAAGTGGTTGTACTCTTTAGGAGAAGGAAAGTTTTACATTCAAATATCAATTTGAACATAGCAAGAAACCCTCAACCCCACATGGCGAAAATTGAGGGAAGGGGGTGCAGACAAATGGGAAATGGAAGAAAAAATAGCTGAAGGAAATAGACAAAATGTAAAAGCATAAGCAAGAAATGCACACCCTGAAAACCCAGATATTAAGAAACTTAAATACCCTATAGTAAAATGCCACCTTAGACTATTCCGTAGAGCATGCAACTGTATTTCTTGGACCACAATAGTAAAGTAGAAAAACCTCAACCATCAATTGAAATCAGTACCATAAGAAATTTCCATCTCTTTGCTTTGTCATTCACTTCATATATTCAGCACGAGACATTTATATTAGGATTTACAAACCACAAAAGAATGTCACATTATCAAGGTCACTTAGTGATGGGAACCAAAAAGGCATCTGATAAGCTAAATTAGAAAATATATATTTTCTAAGTTGTAACAGACATTTTGAGTCTCACCACACTCTTCTAATCCTGCTAATATTTTCATATATCACCTGAACTGTTACTCTGCGGATAAAGATGTTTTTGAGCCAAGGAGAAATGGTCGGAAATGAGTAGGTACAAAATAAGTATTAATAATTAGGAGTTAGATAATATCTTGATAGGATTATATTAGTTCTTCAAATTAATAACAGTTCATGTTACTTTCCGGATGAAATATTTCTCATCTGGAGAGAAATAGTAGGGAATGAGAAGGCACAGAATAAGTATGAACAATTAGAAAATACGGATTCTCTAGATGGGATAATTATATTAGTTCTCCTAATTAATAAGGATTCTTTTCACTGCATGTATATGTCCTTAGGAATCTTTATTTGGATAGTCTATATTTCCTTTCAGCATCAAATGCACATTATGATTAGCAGGAGCATATAGATGATCCACACATCTTATTACATAATAGCAAAAAGGGTATTAGCAAATTGTAGGAAAATACAAATCATTCAAGAAAACAAAGTAAATTCTAAATAGCAAACCCACCAAACCAGAAACCATCCTTTGCAACTCATCCAAATCGAAGCCTATTTGAGAGAGATCACCGCGCACGTCATTAACCTGTTTCACAAGTTACATACCATTGGCAGTGAATATATGAATATGGTCAGACCAACATCAATTGTTTTAGGCCTTTTATTTTCCAAAGGCCGGATCATATTCTTATTCCTTAGATTGCTAGATAAGAAGAGAAGCACAGTATACTTACATCATTTCTAATTAATTTGGAAATCTCTACTTGCTCATCGAGTTTCCCATCCAAGTTCTCAATTCTCTGGGTTAAATGTCGTTTGGTCGCCTGATCAGAAAACCATAAGGAAGATAAGCTACATAGAACCCTCATATATGTTAAGATATTTGCACTTGCGGGGTTGCATTGATACGACAAAATTTCTTTTGGAGTCAGTCTCGTCTTCCATGAAAATAAACATAAGTTTCAAACATTATGACAACTAGCTGAATGTAGAATAGCAAATTCAAAAAACAAGAAACTTCTGTCACGAGAACCCATGTTAAAGATGGTAAAACTCTAAAACAAACTGAAACAAGGGAATCATAATACATAGAACTCTTGTTTCAATAACAATCATATTAGGAACACCTGTACCATCAAGTTACAGAAGAAGATATTAAAGTTCCTCGATGTATCTTACCAACATGATGCATGAAATAAAGGGAAATAAACCCATGATAACTGCAATTTATATCATATCATAAGATAACCGATACTTACAGCAAGAGCCTCTGACACATGATCCAAGTGTTTTGTCAAGGTCGCAACAGCAGTTGACATGCTGTGCTTTGTCACATACATCAAGTCTGAGAATGAAAGACCCTAACTCATAAAAGACATAGAATCAGACAGGAGTCAGAACACAAATTAGATTTTAGTTCTCCAAATAGTGGATATTGGCAGTAGGAAATAAATTTGAAATGGTAATCGAAGAAAATCAGCATGGTCCATAGAAAACCAAATAATAAGAAGTATATGATGTCCAACCTTCCACCACATGTATCCATAACCCAAGGCACCCAAAGTAGCAGCTGGCACTGCAAGAGCTGTAAAGTTACCTGTGAACAGGAGAAAAGGTGAGTATCACAAGGACAGGTATAAACCTGCACGCTGTGACATATACTCGAGATACTTACTTTGGCCAGAGTTTCCATTTAAAACAGTTATCTGTCTAGATGAGGCGAGCTGGCGAACCTCCATGGCTAACTTACGGACCTACAAAAGGAAAAACAGTAAATCAATCCTGTATTGCAATGCTTTTCAGTCATTCACAGATACTGTAATTCAAGGTCTCGTCATATAATATTCTCATAAGCAGCACTGAAGGTGGTTAATCATAAGCTACCACAAAAGCCGCTTCCATGGTAATAACTTTAAAAACTACTACATGGGATCTTTAAAAACATATGTCAAATAGTTTCCATAAGATTACTTTGCAGATAATCAAACAAGGAGTTAATCAAATATATATGATCAGCATCGATCCTTGTTCCAGTCAAACATGATACATTAAAGAGGAACTCATCACAATTAAGTAGAAAAGTACACAACATTAAGCACCTTCATATTTCTTAACATTAGGACACAACTCTCGAATAGCAGTTCATCAAGAAGATACCTGGGCGGCAATGGCATCAGAATAATCGGCTTCCCCATCAGCCTCTCCTGATTTTTCCATGCCTTTAACCAAATTCTGCCAAATATCCAAATTCAGAAAACATTTCGTATTCAAAATTCAATATACATATATAAACCACTCAATGCACAGCAGAAAAAAAAATTGCAGCTCATGGACATTCCATCGGACAAGCATTTTTCAAATAGGACACCACAAAAAGAGTAACTTTTTTTAAAATCATTTATAAACACAGTGGAAAAAATTCCAAAAGGTCTTAAAGAAATAGAAATATATTAAATATGATTATCCTCCAAAATAAGAAACACTGGCTTACAGAATTTTTCCTAAAAGGAAGTCTCTTATTTAAGAACCACTAAATACATAGTGCATAGAATGAAAAGAATCAGACATTTCCAGAATTAATCTTTTCACAAGAGATACAAAGTACAAACTCTCATGCATACATGATAACCGTTGTAGTGTACTTAGTAAATTCACCATAAAATCAATCCATCAAAGAAACAAAAACAAATATAGGCGCATAATGTATCTTTAAAAGAGTGTTTACAAACTCTTAAAATAAGAGATTATCAACTTATGACTTAAAAAAAAATTATCGTTTTAAGAGTGTTTACAAGTCTAACTTATTAATTCTCTTAATTTAACTGGAAACAAGCTGTTATCCCTAAGCTGGTAAAGGAGAGCGCTTAAAACCTATTACAATATTTTTATAATTAAGAAAAAAATATTACAAACATATTTATCACTTTTCAGTTGTATTTCTACAACCAATCATCTGCAACTTTTTCTACTTCCAACCTTTTGTTTGCAAACGGCATCAATTTCTGATTTTGCTTGCGCAATTCAAATTAGATTTTCAGTTAATAATCAATTTCTTACAATCATCTGTTTTCCAAACACTCCTTAAATTTTAAATACATCATATTTAAAAAAATTGGAGAAATAAAGAAAAGAATACAGGCTAAAGTAAGATACCTGTAGTTCACCCAAAATATCAGATAATTTACCGTTCTTCATCATAATTGTTCCAGTATAACCTAAATCCACGTCAAAAACCGCCAAGCATAGACTTAAATCAAAACTCAGATCAAACTACACAAAAAACAAAAATCAAGATATACATGTAGATTGTTACCTGCTCCAATTATCAGAACGATCCTGGACAATCCCATTCCAGCTTGCATAGCCATGGCGGATGATAATCGATCAGTAAACACGGAGCCCTAACTGGTTTTCAGAGATTTTTTGGTGTTTTATTATATTGATGTGTTTTTTTGTAATAAGTAAGCTGCAACGCTGCGGAACGGCGCCGTATGAACATGGTAGTAGTGATGGGTTACTTTGTTGGGCTTGTTTAATAATACAGGCCGCCCACACATATTGTTTGGGCCTATAATTTGTGGGCTGGTAGTGGTGATGGTCCTGTTTAATAATACAGGCCGCCCACCCATATTGTTTGGGTCTAAAATTCTTTGTGGGCTTATTGGAAAGGCCCGTGGGCCAGGACAATAGTTTTTAAGGAATGGCCTTGGGCTTTTCATCTCAATTGGGCTGTTGGGAATTGGTAAAATTACTAAATTATGATTATAACTGTTATTATTGAGGGTTTCACTTTGCTGGGAAAGCAAAGAGAAGAGAGTGAGCAATAATATTTGTCGATCGATTTTTGAAGATTTGAAGAAAATGTGGAATAATATTAGCAATGGAAATGCAATGATGATGATGACCAGGTATTTCTCTACAAGGTCAAGAGCACGCGCCCCCAATTTGAGGAAAATAAACCCTAGGGTTCCATTTCAGGAAGCCGCTGCCATTGCTGAAGATCTGTATGGCGTCATCAAGACCAATGGTCCTCTCACCATCTCTAGTACGTGGAACCACGCTAAGGTATGTTATGGTATGAGTATTCATGTGGAAATGATGTGATGTGTGGTTTGTTTGTTCGTGTTCTTAAAATATGGTTGATTTATGATGAGTTAAATGATTTTGAAGTATGAAAAATAATGAGAAAATATTAGTTGGGGGATTGTTGGACTGATGATCGTGTGAAACGATGGATGTAGTGATTGATAGGTAGTTATATAGAAAATTGTGAGAATGATATTGATGAAAGGTGTATAAACTTGAAACTTGAAAAATGGTTTGTATTGATAATTATTATTGAGGTGCAGTGTTGTTTTTATGTGTTTGTATTCCAGTACTTCTGTAGCAGTACGAGATTATTGAGTGACAGTGTCATTGAAGGGATTTTCAGGTTCTTTATGGGGATAAATGTGTTGAACTAGAAATGGATGAATTTCATAGTCTACTTCATTTAGGAGCCCGGATGGATTTAAGAAACATGAAGAATGAAATGAAAACCAGGGAAAATCTTATAGAGAGAGACATATGTACTGAAAATTGGTAATGCTTTTCTTTAGTCTTCAACTTGTTTACTGATGATTGTCTTTTCCGGAGATAAAACAAAGTCTCAGTAAAAGTTCTAAACTTTACATGAAGGTTTTGCTTCAGAGTTCAGTCTCCCAAAATACTGAACTGCCCGTTGGGTCTTTAGGCTAGAGGTACAGTATAATCTACCATCAGCACACAACCGAGATGCAAAAGTTAAGCTTGACGGGGGAAAAGAAATGTGCTACACCTAAAGTATTGAGAATGCCTCTCTTACACCAACTCACACCGCCCCTTCATATTTCTGAGATTAATCATAACCTACTGAGTGTAACTTGAAGGCAGTTGGATTATGACCCAGAAGGAATAACCAATGTTATACTCAAAAACCTAAATTTGTAATATAAACGTGTCAATTTTTCGCTAGGTCGCATATATACATGAGCTTCATAGTTCACCCGTGTCACTTAGAAGGACCTATTGCCCCTTTGTGTATTGGCACAAAAGCGCTCGATACGGCTTGAAGGAAATTCTTTTGATCAACTGCCTAGCAGAGAGGAATAACCAATCGATGAAAGAACATGAAACCATCCTGTTTCAATAGAGGTACGAGAAAGGGTTGTGGAAATCCTAACATAGTAGGACTAAGATCAGTAGGATGAGCTCACCCCAGGCAATCTACAACAACATTAGAACCCGGAAAAGTCCAATCTCTAGAGTCAAAAAATCTTTGCAGCTTGAATCTCTGGGGTAGGGGCTGGGTTTGCAACAGGTTGAAGAAAACCTCCTGAATGGGTGGTTCCGAAGCTCCGGGAGGGAGCCCGGTCTTTCTGTCATCGAAATGAAAGAGGGACAACTAGTTAGCTTTCAATTGGCATTGGCCTACTTACTTCTTCACTTTTCGGCTTAATGACTGCTACCTTTTTCGATTGCTTTCATTCCTTTTTTTGTGTTATACCGTTCGTGCCCTACGACGCAATTTCAAAGATTAGTAGCGTAGACACTTGATCGTCCACCGGATGTGGTGCCTGCTGGTATTTATCCTCTTTTCCTTCACTATCATTCCTTTTTGTAACCCTAATCCTTGAACCAAACAGATTGTTATTGATTGTATTGTTAAAATTATTATTCTGAACTGAAAAGGAAAGTAGTAATAGTATAAAGGTGTGAAAATTAGTGTTAGACTGTTATTTCCTAGTCACCTTACACTGCTCCCCAAGGGAGAATAAATATTGTATTGCATAAGATAAGTCTGAGGGAAATATGTCATATATTGACATAAATTAATGTTTTGTCAAATATGGCACCATGTCATATTTTCTCACAACATACTTTTAGATCGAGTTTAGATATGTACTGTACATGAACCTTGCCTCTTGAACTTCATATCATGGTGGAGCTTACTTTATGCGAACAAATTATTTGAAGTGGATATTGCAATATTGTCATGGCATACGGTCTATTGCAATTCGAGTCTATTATTCACAAAGTTGTTAGAATAGTCCAGTAAGATTCCTTTTCTTTTTGCAATTTTAGTCAGATCCGTTATTGGAACAGATGAAGTTTTACAATTAGCTTAGTAGCACATACACGCCTTTAAAGGGTTTTGAAAAATGGAATAAATTGGACCCCCCCCCCTCCCGACTTTTACAACACCAATTTTACAAATAAAGTAATGGTCACAGGGAAGGCACATAGTCGAAGTAATGATTTCTGTAAACTTTTGACAAACTGGGAGAAAAAAAGAAAACATGTCCTATGGGACTAATTGTGCAAGTTTGTAAACATGGGGCCAAAATTGCAATGGAACCTTTCCTATTTGACTAATACTGCAAACTTCCCCTATATTGTATGCCCACGTTTAGGTTTTCTTGTTGAAATTTATGTTTTTATCCGTTTTTCCATGTTATGTAGCGTATTCGGTCATGAAGTAAACATTGATTAATACTGCAGGATGGTGGGATAAGTGGAATAAGCAGCAAAACACACATGAAATTATTACTGAAATGGATGCAAGGTAGGAGTATGCTGAAGCAACTTTGTAATCATGTTGGCTCTAACAAGAAATTTTATCTCACCACACTTCCTGATGGACCTCAACTTGACCTATCAACAAGCTCCATGGACCCGAAGATGAAGAGTGGAAAACGGCAAAACACAAACAAAAAACGAGCACGATAGTGTTTTAATTCTCAATGAAACTTAAGAGTGTATTTGACCACAGGGAGTTCTTGGACATGGTTTGTTTCTCGATTTCCTTCTATAACTCCTTGTTTACATGCAGTTCACTTTTCGTGTATGGCTCTTAAGTGAGCTTATTTGCTTACTGTGAGAAATATTGTGGAGCTGTGTTGATCTAAGGACTTCAATCATGAGATTTTGTCATAGTTCTTCGTATCTAATAATTGTATTTTTATACAGCTTGATTGTAGATTACTTTTTAGGGATAAATGCAAAAAAAAACCCCGTGAAATAATTTATTGGCTGAAAACCCCCTGTGAAATAAAAATAGGCTAAAAACCCATGTGAAATTTTTTTGTTGCAAAAAACCCCCTCGGTTAGGTTTTTGAGCTATTCGGGCAAAAAAAAACCTGACCGAGGGGGTTTTTTGCAACGAAAAAATTTCAGACGGGGTTTTTAGCCTGTATTTATTTCACATGGGGTTTTCAGCCAATAAATTATTTCACAGGTTTTTTTTTGCATTTATCCCAATTAGTATATTAATAATTTTTCATAAAATGTTTATTTTATTTTTAGTAAATATGCCTCATAATATTTAAAAACAATAATGTTAATGATCTAAAATTTAAATATTATGAGGCATATTTACTAAAATATTTTATGAAAAACTATCTTTAATATCGTTTTTTGTGTAAACATGAGTAAAAGTGTATCACAAATGAATATATAACTACTTATATGTTAATGATCAAAAATTTAAATATTATGAGGCATATTTACTAAAAATAAAATAAACATTTTATGAAAAATTATTAATATACCAATTGGGATAAATGCAAAAAAAAACCTGTGAAATAATTTATTGGCTGAAAACTTCATGTGCAATAAATACAGGCTAAAAACCCCGTCTGAAATTTTTTCGTTGCAAAAAACCCCCTCGGTCAGGTTTTTTTTTGCCTGAATAGCTCAAAAACCTGATCGAGGGGGTTTTTTGCAACAAAAAAATTTCACAGGGGGTTTTTAGCCTATTTTTATTTCACAGGAGGTTTTCAGCCAATAAATTATTTCACAGGGTTTTTTTTTGCATTTATCCCTACTTTTTATGATATAGGGTAGAGCATCTTAGGTGTGTTGTGGGTGTTTTACACCAATGGTGTATAACAAGTTGGTTTCATTGAACCCGATTTGTTGGAGAATTTCTCGTGCATTCCTACCATAATGCCCTCCAAATGTTACTGTTGCTTCGGATCAGAAATTCAGAATTGTAAATCAGAAGAGAGTTTGAAAATAAAATTTTCATTTTAGAAATACAGTGACATACAGAAAAGAAATATGTATTTTAGAGATTGAACCCTGAAACACGAATATTTCAATTAGCTAATCCATTCGGCACCGGTGTACCAGAATTGTCAAGTATTGACTTTTTCTATATCAATTTTTTTTTTTAAAAAAAATATCATTTACTGTAACCAAAAAAGGGGGCATTACCCTTATAGTTGTGAAAATTGCAATTTTCTCAATAACAAATGGCGGTTTGGGTTAGATTTGAATTGGTTTCATTGAGTTGATTTTTCAATGGGTTAGATTTTTAATGATTTTAAAGTGGTACCAATGTCAAACCAAAAGCGAACTAAACTAAACCCGAAACGCAACCAAACTCAACCTAACTTAATACATTGCATTTTGTTCCTTACAGTTTAGATTATTGGCAACTAATTTGGACTTAATTCAAAATTAGTTGGGCCCAAACCAAACCCATTTTGCCACCCCTATTTCCAACCACAATGCATACATTAAAACCCTCCAACAGATGAATTTGAGAGAACAGAAATTTATTTACACCAGTGAGTTAGAAAATAACAGTGTAACTCTATATAAGGGCTACCTAAGAGAACACAATGTGAGAACAAGTGCATTGTCTACAAAACAACATGAAGTTTATTCATAACAGGGTTCGCAGATTTGACAACTTCGACCAGAAACACATTGGTCGAACGAACATATAAAAATTCAAGAAAAATAAGTATGATCTTTACAAGTGCATGCGAAAAACCAGGACAGTATTTAGTCCTTGTTTTTTCGAGGCATGCATGCATTTCCCTTTTCAATCTTCATAGCTATCTGGTTGATACAAAAAATCAAAAGCAACCAGCAAAATCGACTAAACTTAGTTACGCATAATCCACTGCCTTATATCATTCCTAATCACTTCACTAAACCCAAATCTCCCATAGTATTGCCTGTACTGTATACTATTTCCAGCTGGCCTCATTGGCCTCATCATCATACCCATTGTGGGAAATGATTTAGGCCACACATTTTGTGCAGAAGTGAAAACATGCCTATCTGATTCATTATCCATAATTTTCTTACTGTATTTTTGGAAGCTCACCTTATTGTTGTTACTTGAGTTGTTTGATTGTTTTGTCACATTGTTGTTTGGCGGGGTAGGCTTTGTTCTGATCTGAGCTTCGGGCTTCATTTTGTCGAGCCATCTAAGGATCCAGTTGCCGAGGTTTCGACCCACTTCAATGTCCCTTTCTTGTATCTTGAGATGAATTTTGAGTGCCATGTCGAATGCATAACGAGTACGTCTGAAATGCATAAGAAAATATAATGACTTCAAGGCAGTAGTACTATAGAGAGCGTTATAAAGCAGAGTAATAGAGGATATCATGTGGGAATTTTCACCTTGGCTTTTTGGTACAAAGCCTAAAGCGTCTCATCTCAATGCACCATAACATATATGAAGGAAAGAGATAGCAGCACATTAATGGCATTCAAAAGAAAATCATATTCTGTTGTACAATTAGAGGCACATTTAATGCCAATGTCAGTTCCATAGAAGGAAAAGGAAAAATGAATTAGTAGCCTGGTGGGCGGTATTTATCGGAGTAATAAGCAATATTAGGATAAAAATTAATTACAAAACACCTAAGTCGTATTTTAGCTATAATTCTGCCAAAGTAAACATTTAAGATGTTGCTAATTATTAAAACTACATATAGAAAATTAATCAGTTCAGCAATTTAACTAAAACAACTTTGACACTATTTGTTAGTCTTCACTGGTTCAGTTTGGTACCGATAACTCACTACTTGACTAAGAAACCCAAAGAAACCACACAATTGAAAATAACTCTGAGGAAAACAAGATGAATTCTATACAAGGGAATAAAATACTTCTGCCGCAATTACATTCACTAACAAACTAGTCCAAAGCCAATAGGTACTCAAAACTAGGATTGTTCGTAAATGAAGTTATGGATACTAATTCTGAAGAATAATCAATAAAAACTACTACAATTAAACCAAATAAATGTACCTGGCATTAACCTTTTTGGGAATATCACATACAAGTGGCAACGCTTATGAATTATCCTACCTTGGAGGTTATCTCAGTAATTTTGACATGCAAAGTTCACGCTTTTTCTTCATCTGTTGAGAAGTTCCTTCATTTCATAAGATTGGCGAACAACCAATATGAACGGGATCTCTGATTTCATGCAATGCATTGCCCTCAGATTGAATTGCATTATATAGAAAAAATTCGCAAAGTTTTTATTTGTTTACAAACAACTGGGGATATTGGCACAAAAACAGAGCTGCGGGTAAGAGAAAAGACTGAAAGTGTTTTTAGAAATAAGGGTGTTGGCATCTCTCCTAGAAAACTATCATTTCAAAAGTCGACATATTTATTATTATTGATTGAAAGAAGTTCAATGACAATGACAATGACAATAGCAAATATCATACTATAAGAAATCAGATTACATTTCTATTGATGATTGCGTTGTATAAACAAAGAGCCTGAAAAACTATAGAATAGAACTGTGCTCTTGTGTAACTGATTCACAAATTCTATTAGGCTCCGTTTGTTTGACAGGGAATGGAATCTAAAGTGGGAATAAGATTTCTGGTAATTTGATTACTAGAAATCTGATTCCATTAATAGTGTTTTCTTGTCTACAAAAAAATGGGTAAGGATATATATATATTTTTTCCTTTTTTTATGTTTGGTTGAAACACATATACTAAAGAATGAAATCTAAAATTAAAGACTTTGACTTAAATGCCCTTATTTTAAACCATATTTGTATAATCAAACAATAAATTTTCATCCATATTAAAATATTTGATATTATATATACATAAGTGTATATACACACACACACACACACACACACATATATATATATATATATTTAATTTGGTTAAAAATAAAAAGTAAATAAGATAACAATTTGGTTCAATTGCATTATCTTTTTTCAGAAAAAAAAATAATTAAATTGAACATGCTTATTTTTTATTTACATATTGTTTGACTTTTAAAAAATTGATACATATATGGATTTTTCATATACCAATGCATTGATAATTATTTTAAGTCGGAAACATATTATTGTTAATAAATAAAATATATTAATCATATGTGACCAACAACCATTTCAAAAGTACTATCACAAAAACAACATATTAATTTTTCAATTTCATTCAATAAATAAATATCAAATAAAATGAAATTACGATCTATTTTGACAATAAAAATATTCTAAATAAATTAAAAATATGAAACTATTTCTTCATAAATAATAACTTAAATGAAATTAAAAAATAAATAATAATTTTTGTTGATTTTGTATTATAATTGATATAGGGGTAGTAAGGGCATTAAAACAATGTATTTATGATTACCTTGATATGGTAATCACATTACCTCCAATAAATAAGGTATTGTGATTCCCTTATTTGAGATGATAATTCTCATATTTTGGGAATTAGATTGCATTCCATACTCTCAAATAAAAAATGCCAAACAAGGTTATTTGATTTTTGGGAATCATATTCCCTATTTTATTCCATTCCCTTGACAAACAAACGGAGCCTTACTGAAGTTTCTGAAGATACCGGTGAAATATTACTTATGTTTTCAGATTCACCAAATATATCGTGAAAGACAGCTCTTTCTTCGTGAAAGACAGCTCTTTTTTTCGCGAGTAGAAGCAAAGAGACGAGCAAGCACAGATGGCAAACTTTTGAGCTAATATGGCTCATTCCCATAATTTATTAGTGGCATTTGTGCATTTATTAGGTAATAAACATATATGCCAAATTAACGAGATATATGATGGTGAGTCCCTTCATACTCAATTAGCTCCAAGAAAATATAGTTAACGATAATTTCGCAGGAGTTCAATTCCTGGGCTATTGCCAATGTCTCTTTATCCCATCTGACATTTCGTATTACAAGTTCAACTCTTATTAGCAGACATGGTACATCATATTATTCAATTTCTCATAAGAAGTCAAATTTTATGGGACTTTTTTCTCTTTCAAAAGTAAAACATGAACTCCAGAAAGAACTGTCAACTAAAACTGACTAATGGTGTTACTCGCCTAAAGGATCAATCAACTAAAAAAATTAGCTAATCTAAGCTAATACTAGGAATTTGCAGACTTTTATAACCTTAATACTGAATCAGTTTGATGAAATAATGTTTGCATTTTTTAGCATCTGAAGCTACTCCGCCGGAATCAACGTCATCAAAGATTTTTCGCAGTCTCGATCTTTATGATTCAACTTCTCTTTCACTTCTCTTTGCGAGCTAGCTATTTTGAATTTTTTTATTCAATTTTGCAAAAATTTCAGAACCAAAAGAATAAATCGACAAACAAAGAACGAAAAAGAATACTTTTAGGTGAATGACCCATTTCTCCTTTACGATAAATTATGTTCTTTTCACCTCAAACCACTAATCCATACATTTCAACATTGATCAATTACACTCCATCACTAAATCAATCGCCATATTACCCACCACATTCTTCGGTTCCACCAGAGACGCGCCTATTTCACATACTCATCCTCCTAGACCACAACACTGAACAATTCTTTTACCCACACCATATGACTATAAATGCTCCATATTTGTAGTAACAATAGTGGCATTTTCCGATTATCATTTCAACAAGAAACAAATGAAAAGCACACAGATCCAGTACCAATAACAGAAAAAATTGATCACCATATGCCAAAAAATTCAAAACAGATTCAAACAACATACAACGAACAGAAAACCAATACAATCAAAATACAACCAAGGAGATGGAGAATAATAATATACCTTTGAACAAATTGACGAATCTTAGGGTGTTTAGGGCTAATAAGCTTGCGCTGAATCTTGAGAGCAAGCTTGTAGGTTCGCTTCAGACCTAAAAAATAAGCCGTCCCCAATGTAATCTCCCATAACACCATTTTCTTCCACCACACTCAATCGATCAAATAGCAGCTAAAAAGGATTAATTTATCAATGTCGATTTCGTTTTTCGCAAGTAATTTGAAGATAGATGCTTCGAGAAATTTTATTCAAACTGTTCTTTATTTTATTTTGTTGTTTCAACAATAAGGCACTGTCCCCTTGAATTTCTCACAGATCACGTCATCACGGTCGTACTGAATTTTTACTTCATTTTTATTATTTTGGCTTTAATGAAATAATTTTTATTGCATTATAAGTTAATAAAAGGAATTTTTCGAGTATGTGATATAATTTTTAATAAAGTTTGCGTGTGAATGCATTTAAGAATAATTTTTCCCTAATAAAAAATTGACAAAAAAATAGAATGGACAAATCGTGTAGGGCTGTTCAAAATCAACCGAACCGACCGAACCGAACTGAAAATCGAAACTTCGGTTCGGTTTTTAACCGAGCCGAAAATTTCGGTTCGGTTTTCGATTTTTTATTTTTCAAAAGTTCGATTTTCGGTTCAGTTTTGGTTTTTGGTGTCGGTTAACCGGACCGAACCGAAAACCGATTTTTTTTAATTTTATTAAATTTAAATATATTATATTATTTAAGTACTAATAAAAAAGAAATAAGAATCTGTTGTAGTCTAGTTGGTCAAGGTACTTACTTGGTTCTCATCCGAAAGACTTGGATTCAAGTCCTAGCAATGGAATTCTCCCTTTTTGTTTTTGTAACCAAAAATAAATAAATAAATAAAAAACATAAAATATTTCGGTTATTTCGATTTTTAACCGAACCGAAATAATTCGGTTATCAAAATTGTTAAACCGAGGCTTGTGGCTAGTTTGTCATTTTGGGAATATTGAATCGAGAACAACTAGAATTGCTTTGACGCAAACATAGTTTAATATCTAACAAGGTAAGCTAAGTTTAATATCTCATTCATTGAGAGTAGAGGTGTAAGTAAATGGGTGAGAAATACTCAGATTTAAATCGGACCCATGAAATACCTACAAAAAATATTTTACTCGGATCCGATCTGAACCCAATAGCATACCTGACTGTTCCAAAAAGTTAGAACCGACGGGACAGGTACGTTCCGTGTCGGGTAAATGCCCACAGGTAAACTTCGGGTATAGGCGGGTATTTCAACGGGTAAATTTCGCGTAATGTTCGGGTATTTTCCGAGGGTAAAAATTGAACCCAGACCCGACCCGGACCCGAACTACCTAGTGTCATCAAGTCTAAGTCGGGTTCGGGCCTCAGACCTTACGGGTCGGGTCCATTTTCTATTACATAGATTTGGGTTTGGGCAAACCCTGCCCCCATTGACAAACCTAATTGAGGTAATGTCTTTACTAAAGGGCCTCTTATATGGTTATGTTGTCTCGAGGAGGACTTTTGTAGACTTTGCTAAGTTTTTCAATGTGTTTTAGTAAATGAAGTAAATAATTATTAATGATATTTATTTTCATCTTGTGTTTACTCAATTGGGCCCTTTGTGCTTCTTTAGTGGCACCTAGGGCTATCAATTGCTCCATACAGCTACTAGAGTTTATTGGTGGGCCAATCCTGGACATGAAGGTCTTCTTTATCATTTGGATATAGGGACGAAGTCAACATTTGAATACCTTTAATTATTTGAGGCAAACCTTCATATTATTTAATTTTGAGAGCCAAATGTGAAGAAAAAAAAAATATGGGGGTAAATGTCAAAACATTAAGTTTTTATTAGTGAAAAAAAGGAGGTAAAACGTTGGCACGAACGACTTAGTCTATTATTTTTAATTAATTATTGCAATTAACTCAATTAATTAATTTAGACTCTACTTAAATCAATCTCATTAATTTAATCATATAAATTATTAATATAGTTAATTATTCTTTATTTCATTAAATAATTTAATTGATTATTCCGTCTTTTGGGTTAATTCCACATCCAATGTTAAACTGAAACATCCGCTTTCTTCATATAATGCGACTCTCTAGACTCGTCTCATTTTGCGACATAAGAAATATTAAAGGTTATGGATATCACCTAGTCAGCCCCATGAAATCATATTGTACCCCAATTCAAAATGACTTGATCACCACAAATATTTTGATTATAATTACCGTGTGCGTATAAGCTCGTCCCGCACTCGAGTCATGGAATGTCAAATTCATGTACTATGTATTGTGCTATGAAACAATATGATGACATTATAATTTCCTTGATTGTAGGTAGATTATGATTTCATTTGATTTCCTTGTAATTTCTATTTACAGTTCATTATCAAGGGATAAATGCAAATAACCCCCACGTGAAATATTTTATTGGCTGAAAACCCCCTGTGAAAAAAATATAGGCTAAAAACCCCCTATGAAATTTTTAAAGTGCATGAAACTCCTTGTGAAAAAAATATAGCATAAAACACCCTGTGAAATTTTTAAATTGCATAAAACCCCATGTGAAAAAAATATAACCTAGAAATCCCTTGTAAAATTTTACCATTACGAAATATAACTGCATTGAAAATTAATTGTTGGATAAAATTTAATTAATATCCTAAAATTTGATTATTAGTACTATTAATTAATTTGTAAATTTAAAAATTTTACAGGGTGTTTTTAGGCTATATTTTTTTTCACAGGGGGTTTCATGCAATTTGAAAATTTCACAGGGGGTTTTTAGCCAAATTTTTTTCACAGGGGTTTTTATGCAATTTAAAAATTTCACAGGGGTTTTTTAGCCTATATTTTTTTCACAGGGGGTTTTCAGCTAATAAAATATTTCACGTGGGGGTTATTTGCATTTATCCCCATTATCAATAACACAATATTCGTATTGAATAATATAAATATGTGAATATTTTATTTTTTATAATGAACTATAAATAGAAATTACAATGAAATCAAATGAAATCATAATCTACTTATAATTAAGAAAATAAAAAAAATTAAATAACTGCAAGATAACGAAAAAATAGGCATAATTTAAACTAATATATCTATTATCTAAAATAATTGGTGAGATCAAAGGCCATAAAGTGTGGCTAATATATTTTCTTTCATTTGACCACATGTCATGCCTAGCTTGTTTGATACATGTACAAGGGGTTACCAAATTCCCCATACTTTGGCATTCTATATATAGATAGTGAGTTTTATTAAAGGAATGGTTATAATTTCTTGTAAAAAACCTAAAAATAATATGAGTATGATTTGATATAAATTTCTCACAAAAGTCACGGACATACACGTATATCTTTCACCAATTATAAGTATACTTATTGGAATTTTTTTTATGAGATTTACTTCTATGTGATCTCATTAATAAGTCATAAATGTCAAGTATTACATATTTTGTTTGTCTACTTTTATGTTACTATATAGTATATACTATTTAAATTATATCTATAATATTCGTAGGTGTAAATTTAAAGAATCATTTATCACCATTGATATTGAGAGATAAGAAATCATTTTTTCCCATTTGATCACCATAAGGGTATCCAATGAGTATAGTAATTGTTGTCCTCAACATCACAAAAAAATAAATTTTTTTTCTCTCATTTGGTCACTATCATTGGAATTGCTCAATAAATAAAATAACCTTTTTTACTTTATTCTAGTTGAGTGACGCTTTATAATTATCAACTAAAACGCACTGTATCTTTAGCTTGGATCATAAGCTAAAGAAGGGCCCAAATAAATCATTTTAAGTTTCTATCCTAAAGAACACATCAATATTTTTAAGAGTAAAATTCAGAATTTATTTAGGTAAATTTCTGGTTTTATTCGAGTAAAGGACTTACTGATAGTTTTAAGGGATAAAATTTGAATTTTATTCGAGTAAATTCAGATATTGTTGGAATAAAATACTTGCGGGAAATTATTGGACTCGATCGAGACTCGAACCCGAGCTCCCTAGTACCATCCGGTCTGGTCTCATGGCCTATGGATATGGTGCGGGTAAGATATAATCAAAATTAAACGAGTTTGAGTTTGGATTATTCCCATCTATTAAGAGCATTATTCTTATTTAATAAACCGACCCACTATTGAGAACATTATTCTTATTTAATAAATCGGTCCACTTAATGATGTTATATTCATTCATATAATAATTTAAATATATTTTTACTATTTTATTTTTGCATTCAATCTAACAAATATTTGATAAATGGATCTCATTAGACCAAAATCACTTATAATCAGCCATAATATATAATATGCATATATAGGGGTGTCAGTGGGCGACAAATACACAGGCCCAAATCGAACTCATGATATATATATAAAAAAAAGGTATTTTACTCGGACCTGATCGCAAACCTGACGGGTCCAAAAAAAAAAAGTTAAACCCGACGGGTCGGGTACGTTTCGGGTCGGGTCCACGTCGTGTAAATGCCCTCGCGTAAACTTCAGGTACTGTTCGGGTATAGACGCGAGTATTTTCAATGATAAAATTCGAATAAATTTGAGTAATGTTCAGGTATTTTCCACATAAAAATTGTACTCATATTAGACCCGGACCCAAACTACCTAGTGTCATATGGTCCTGGTCAGATTCAAGTCTCAAATCCTATGTGTCGGGTCTGAATTGGGCCCGGTTCTATGTGAACGGGTTTGGTTCTGGCGAATCCTTGCCCATTGATAAAATGGGTTTTTTATATATAACCCCCCGATGTATTTAGCTTTAGCAAATAACCCCCGAGGTATGAAATCTTGGCAAGTAACCACTTTTGTTACGTTGACCGTTAGTCAACGGTTAACTTTATGGGCAAACTTGTAATTTATATATTAAAATAAGGAACAAAAAAAATTTAATTCACTTCATACAATAATAATTTTTCTCAATTTTAAATGTTTATTTATTTATCTAAATATTTAGATACATATTATATTATTCTATCTAATAATTTGAAAGTAAAATTAAATAAATTTAGATAAATAATTTGAAGGTAATATAATATTTGAAATTGAAGGTAATTAGATAGAATAATATAACATATAATATATAATATAATATTTGAAGGTAGAATAATATATATTATAATATTATAAATATGAAGGTAATTTAGATAGATAATATTAGTACAATATTTGAAGGTTTGAAGGTAAAATTAAATAAATTTAGATAAATAATTTGAAGGTAATAATATTTGAAATTGAAGTTAATTAGATAAAATAATATAATATATAATGTAATATATAATATAATATTTTAAAGTTAGAATAATATAATATTATAATATATAAATTTGAAGGTAATTTAGATAGAATAATATAATATATATTTAAATTTTTAGACAAATAAATAAATTATTGTTGTATAAAGTGAATTAAATTTTATTTATTTATTTTTGTTCTTTCTTTTTATATGTAAAATTACAATTTTGCCCATTAACTTAACCGTTGACTAACGGTCAACTTACAGAAAGGGTTACTTGCCAAAATTTCATACCCCGAGAGTTATTTGCTAAAGTTAAATACCTCGGAGTTATATACAAAAAGGCCCTTGATAAAATGACAAGATATATATATATATATATACATACATACTTACACAACAAAAAGAAGAACAAATACTTATTATAAGAAACAAATTTTGGAAAGAGTAATTAAAACTACATATCCACCCAAAGCTCACTAATCAATAATCATCCATCTCTTTCTCTTTCTCTCTCCCCCCCCCCCCCCCCCCCCCCCCCCCCCAAAAAAAAATCAAACATGCAGAGGCAGTCTTTGGGTTCACCTTCTTCAAAGCTACCAGTACTGAAAAACGAGCATCATCTAATCACCACTACTGAAACCCATAACCAAATACATCCCTCTTCAACTTCATCATCATCATCATCTATCTCCGCCATTAATGGAGATCAAGAATATTGCAAAGAAGAAAAGCAAGATCTAATTAAGAAGCTCAAACTGAAGCCTAAGAGCTACATTCATCTCATTCCAATGCTTACTCTCTTATGCTTTCTCATTCTGTATCTCACCTCTCATCATCCCTCCATTAATGGTAACTATTTTCCTTTCTTTTAAAACATATATATACATACAATCTCATATATATATATATATATATTACAAACTTGTTTTTGTTTTTGTGGGTTCAGATATGGCTGAGTTCAATGGATTGAAGGGTTTTACCAATCCCAGAGGTATGGATTTTGCTTAATTTTTGTTGGGTTTTCACTGTAATTTTAAGCTGAATCTGTAATATTTGATGAATTAATTGGGCTTCAGATTTAGAAGACAATAATATATCGGAATTGGAAGGGATAATGGAGATTAAAAAAGGGAATATATTGAGGATAAGGAGTTTAAAGAACTTAGATCGGGGCCTTCACCGCAAATTAGCCCTTTTTTAGGGCTAATTAATTGTCTCAATTTAATTTAATTTTGAACATTTGGTTTCTATCTTTTTTCTGTATTTAATTAAAATTATAGATATATGGATGGGATTTTATTAGATGAATTTTGTTAAATTCTGTCGGTGGCATCTTTTAACTCCACAAAATACCCCTTTTTACAAATTTGCACTTAAAATTGTTTTTATACTTTTTTATAATTCAGCTTTTATTGACATGATATGGAACATATTTATTTTTTTTATGAATTATCAAATTTAATGTTTAGTTTTATAAAGAAAATAGTTGTAATTAAGAAATGATATTTATTTGGGGCCATTTGAAAATGGGAAACAGCTGGAATAGGACCGTTATGTTAATTAGCAATAGGAGGTTTCGTTAAGCTAACGTTGTCCCAATATGCCAATGCTCTTTCTATGCAAAATGATAAGAAAAGAAAAAAAAAATATTATGTGGAATCTTTTATCCTTTTATATGGTTATTTATATGGTTATTAGAGAAAATTAAAAGGGGAAAATTGAATAGCAAACTTATTATTAATTTGAGCCAATTCCTTTTCTTTACCATATGTTTATAAAAATGATGAATAATTAAAAAATATATATTTTCCTCTCCTTTACATTTACCCGTCAAAGAATATTGCATCAATAATCATATAATTTCAAGTAGGCGTGATAACGGGTGGGTTGGACCCAGATCTAGACTTAGACCCAAATATATTATATGGGTTTGGGTCAAGACCTATAGACGCAAGTCACGCATTCATGTATTTAAAGTTAAAAATTGACCTTTTTTAAAAAAAAAATATTCATTTCAGATTTTTTGCTTATGCCAATTTATTTTATTTTGTATTTATTTGAATTAATATTCAACGTTTGCTTTTTTTTTTTTTTATATAAGTATGGGATTCAATTATGAGTTTTAAATCAATTATTGACGCATTAATCAATATAGCCAGAGTGTATGTCACTCGATTGAATTCTTCTATCCAAACAAACACCCCCAAGTTAGAATAGTGGTTGAGCTTAAGTAATTTATATAATAGTAATTTATTTTATACCCACTCTTAAAAAATTTATGAAAAGTAAATGATAAAACTAAAAAAGTAGTTACTTTTCTATTAAGATACCAAATAAGTTGCAATAATTAAAGGTGTGAGTGATGTAACCCATGATACAAAATTGATACGTTATCCAAATATATATCTCATATTAATCATCATTTATTTGAAAATTAATATATAAATTAGGTTGGTCATAAGCTCCAAAAAAAAAAAAAAGATTTTAATATGCAATTCAAATTTTTAAGAACACCAATCAATTTAATTAATGGTCCACGTAACGTAACCTTGTCATGCAGTCTATAGTCCATTGTTATTGATTTATCTATTTAATTTTTGTTTTTGGTGGTATTAGAAACATTAACTTTAGATTTTTTATTCTCCTAGGCACATGAACATATATAATACACCCAAATTTCCATCTTAAATTAGATTTCTTAGGGCCCAATTGGATCCCAATTGGATGAAATGTCCGTCTCAGAAATTTTTTTTTCATGATAAAAATGAGAAATGTGATTTGAAAGATGAGATAGGATGAGATTTTTAAGAGAAAAAAAATGTAATGATTGTGGTTGATGTGATATGTTTTTTGTTGTGAGAAATTTATTTGGGTTGATATTTATATAATTTTTATTAAATGTGTTTAGTTAAACTCGTTGATTTAGACGTCAGAAAATAGCCACAATGGATCTTATTTTAAACGTTGCATCATTTTGCATTAGAATATGTAATTAATTTAATTTTTGGCTTTGAAAGATAGTCGGAAATGCAATTTTAATTGATTGTATTAACTGTTAAATCATGAATAGTAAAATTAATTTGTTGTAATAATTTTTTCAAACTATTTGTAATTTTGAAAGATTTTTTTGGAAGAATTTTTTCACGACATGCTAAACAAATACGTTTTTTGTAGTTTTTTACTCTGAAATGATTTTTTGGGAGATGAGTAGCCATCCAATTGACCCCTTAGTTATTGAGTTTGAATCTATAAATTTGGGCTGGCCTCTTAGTTCATAAAGCTTGGCTATGTTTATTTATGTTTCTAAATTTGAGTGAGATTTAAATTATTTTGAAAAATTATGTATTATAAAAATTTGTAGGAGACTGTATGTGTTTGTTTATATTTTGAAGAAATGAATGAAAGTTGTAAAATGTGTGAAGTGATAATTGATGTATGATTTGTTGAATAATTGTGTTAGTTATGTATATAATGATTATGTAAATAAAAAAAATAAAAAGTATAACAAATGATTTTGATTAGTGATTGCGTGAAATCTATTAATATATATATAGGAGGGCTGTCGGTTATTTTTGTTGACCCTCTAAAACACTTTAAAACAATAATTCTAATTTTTTGTATTTTTGAATTATTTTATTATCAAGAAAATAGGTTAGTTTTAATTAAAAATCTATCCTATTTTCAAACTTACAGTTACCACCGCATGGAATGGGAAGAATGAGTTCAAAATTCAAATAAAAAATGACAGTTATTTTACTCCATCTTACCACTTCGTCCATAATAGCATATTAAAACTGAAATTCAGCCATATTTGTAGCAGTTTTAGGTTGTCCATTCCAACTTCTCTCTCCCCAATTCTCACTTTTTCAACCCGTTTTTTGTTACATTATCCTAATTCCTACAATAGAATCATGGTTTATTTTCAAGGTACTCATCATCATCCGATCCCCTTTACTGGTACAAGTTTCAATTTTTCAAAGCAATTAGAAGGTAGATTTGGATATTATTTTATTTCTTCTCTTAATTTTCCAGGAACAAATAAACGTATTGAGCAATGGAATGTGAGAAGGGCAAGATGACAAGCCACAATCAAAATTAAGAAAAAAATGATTTTTTGGCACTTTGACCGCATCGGCATGTTTCCCGTTCCCTCCTGGTTTCTCCTGATTTATGTCCTATTGTTTTCATTTTCCACATTTTGAGATATTTGACCAAATTAGTTGCAGGCCTTTTACTGAAGATCACTTCAAAATGACATTGTTTTAGCATCATTCAAGACCTATATCATTCAGTTTTATATATGATAGGATTTATGCAACAATCAATTAAATTTGTGAAATATTGATTTTATAGATCTAAAATTTCATTTGTCAACTATTTCAGGTGAAGGTGGTGGGAATTGTTATAGTCTAATGTGGTTCATGCATGTCAACCAAGAAAGACAATGAAGCATGTCCGTGGATTCCCATATGAATTATTATGTATTTTAATTATTCAACTGAGTGGTAATTATTTTAGATAAGTTCCATTATAAATATGCTCTTAGTGTGCAGATCAAATTTAAGTTATTAAATTTGTACTTTAAATATAAGTAAGGTGTATGAGAAAGGGAAGTAGAAAAGTTGACGTAAAAGTTAGTCTCCCACTCTCCCTTCGTTTTTCACTTTTAGAGTTTAGAGTGGCAGAGTTCTTTTTAGGTTATTATTGGTAATTTAGATAGAAAGATAAAGGATAATTTTGTAAAATCTCAAATTCCACTAACCAGTAGGAGAGAAGTGGGGGAAACACATGTTGAAAAAATCAACAATTCCAACTTCTTTAAAATGAGTTTTTTTCTACCTTGACTTATTTAAAAATTCTTTTATGCATCTATTACCAAACACATAAATTTTATTTAAATGGACTTCTAAGGGTAAAAGTCCGTTTTCACGGGATTTCCAAACACATCCAATATATTTAGTAACAATTAAGTTATTGTTTAATCAATTTTGGCTATCTTAACTCAATTCTATTTTTTAGTAGTTTTAAATTATTTTATTATAAAAATTCTTAGTGGTTGTTAATAGTAATTATCTTCTCCCGCAATACCAGCTTCCATCATCTTATGTGATACAACACACATGAAAATAGAATAAGTGTAGGTTGAGATAATATACATGATTCAATAAACATCTTATATTTCATTCGAAAGAGTAAGTAATATTACCCATCATCATGGTATAGATTTCTCAATCCCACAATAAATGGTATTATATAGAGAATGGTAACAAATGTCGGCCACATAAATTTATTATTCAATCATGCATTTATATTTTTAATTATTACATGTTATAGATAAGTTACGTCCCTATATACCAAATATGTAAATGATCAAATAGTTTTGGGTGCAGTTTCTAATGTTTCGTAATTTTAATTTATCCTAAATTATTTAAACGTATAAATTCATATATTACATCTTAATTTAATTCTTCATATTTTGCAGGATAGGCTTTGAAAATGACGATTATATTCTATATAACTTACCATTATTTATTTTCCGTGTTGTATATTATATATTAGTTGTTATAAATTTTAACATATATGATAACCATATAGTGTTTATAAATAGTACAATGTATCCCACCCATGTAACTTCCCACTATCATTCGGTTACTTTTTCAAATTTAAAAATTAAAAAATACCCACCAATTATTCAACTCACGTCCATCACCTTTTGCTTACATTACAGAGCCTATTTTTCTCCTAATTTGATTTTTTTTGGCTTTTATGCATCTCCTTATCATTCATATACATTCATGCTATTGAATCATCATTGTTTGAGGGATCCCAAAACTATGTAAGTGAATTGAATTCATGATATTCTTTTTATATATTATTTTCGTGATTTTTTATTATTAATCTAGCCTAGATAATGATGTAAAACTTTGCCCATTGCCAACTCCATTAAATTAATTTGTCATTGTCGAAAACACCAAGATTATCTTTTTCATATCTTTATTTCGTGATTTTTTATTTTTTATTAAGTGCTAAATTAGATCATGATTTAAAATTTTAACCATTTGATAGATTTTCTAAGAGGTCGTACATATATGATTGAATTTTTTATTTATATTATTATTATTATTTAATTGTTTTTACCTTCATTGTCTTGGTTTCACAAGTTTCTTCGACTTCATTGATACTTTGTTTTGTTAAGTTTATTTACTTCAAACTCTTATCTTTTTTATTCCCAATTCATTTTCATATGTTTGTAAATTTTTCACCAATTTTATATATTTGTGTATATACTTGATAACAAATAACACCAACTTTCTTTCTTCTTTTTGCAAATTTTATTTTCTCATTTGATTATTCATTTTATTGTTTAATTGTTTGTTTGCTAAGAGTTTTAATTCACACGGAATTAAGCATATATGTGGAATATATAACAACTTTCCAATTAAATACCATGTACTTTTTTTTTCTTTTTTATGTTACTTTGAGAAATATTCGATTAAATTTATTATAAGTCACTGACTTCTTTTTAATTTTTTATAGTGAATTAAATTATTTTGGGGGGTTTCCCGTTAGTTTAACGCATATATCGGGATGTGACTCTCCCCCAATGAGCAAATGTGACAGGTTCTAATAAGTAATTCATGCGTGATATTTTCTTTCATTCTTATCCTTATAGCAAATACCTGAAACTTTAAGCCAAAATTCAAAATGTTTTGTAAGATTACTTTGGTATTCCTGATTAGTTATATATTTATGACCAAATAATTATCGTATAAATTTGACATAAAAGCTATCACATAACTAACTGGATAAATAGTATCTCAGATTGGTGCTTAACTATTGCTACTTTAATGTATGGGGTTAGTCGTTTTTTCAAATATAGTCATTAATTTAATTTTAATATAATGATTCCAACTTTTATTTAAAATGAAATGAAAGAGTTACATAATTTAAATTAATTTTTAAACTCAATAGTTTTGATATTTTAATTTGTCTATGCAATAGCACGATTATCATTTTCATTTTTTTAGTTATGATTTTTAACATTTTAAATTTTTTAAAATATTGATTTTTATTTATTTAATCATTTAACTATTAAATGACCTTTATTAACTTTATAATTATAATAATTACTAAAGGGGAAAGTTTTGAAGGTTATTAGTGATTTTTTGAAATATAATGGTAAGTATTCTTACTTTTTAATACTGTTTTTATTTTTATTTTGATCTATTTGTATTTCTTATTCGTTTTGCTACATCTATCCTTTTATTTTATTTTTTCCAAGTCTATTTCCAGACGTGGGCTTCAACAGTGGTATCATCAACTGGCACTTTGTCGAAATAAATGACAAAAATTAGAGATACATGTTTAGCTATTCGTGGTATGTCATTATGTAGATGAAGCACTTGAAATGACATAAATTGTAGGGTGGAAACTTTCTAATAGAAGTGTAAATGTTATGAACAATAGTACATCAATGGTTTGAATCTAATAAAAGTGTAAATGTTATGAAATTTTAGATAGGGTGTTATGTTTCTTTTACATGTGATAAGTGTAAGTATACTAAGAAATTTATAATATAAATGTCTAGAACGCCGGTGATAATAATAAAATTTTGATTTTGGAGCATTTCAATAGAATTTAAATATTAAAAGTTTTCTTTAGAGATGTACGTACCTTATGAAATAGTTGATTGACGGCTTGATAGCAAAGTACTTTCTTTGTTTCAATTTTCACATACGTTTTAGTTTTGATGTTTCTTATACATGTTAAAAAGTGAGAAAGTTTACACAAATAAATTACACACATTTCCAAATTGTCATATTTTGTATTTTACAATATTAACAAAAAATCAACTCACTCATCTTATTTTCACGAAAAAATAACATATTTTAAATATGTTACTTGGGCCCACACCCCCACCCAAACGCATCCGTCGTCTCCCTACAAGTGGTGCGGGTTCTAGCAGCATCCCGTTAGATGCCATGGACACACTTCGGCGAGATCTCGATCGGTTGAGAGTCGGACAAAATACCCTCAACCGGAGGATGGTGAGATTGGAGGAAATGATTCTCGCTGGCCATCACTACATTAGACAACTGTTTACTGAGAGTGACAAGTGTGTTGGTCATCCTCCCTTCTCTTATTCTGAGCCGCCGTCATTTCCCCATTTTTCCGAGGGTGAGGATACCGCGGATGATGGTGAGGCGTGACGAGTGATTTTTAGTTTTTGTTTCGTTTTTTCTGCCCCTTTTTTTTCCTTTTCTTTTTGTATCATCTCATTTAATCCCGTAATTTCTAAAATATCTTATATTTAGTCTGACCTCACAAAATTTAATGACTAACTTCATTAGTCAGCATTATAATTACATATATTTTGGAAAGATTTTGCACATAAGATATATGTAATATTGGATTTCTATATTGTAATAGTGAATATAATGTATGTGTGAAATTTATAATATTGACTAATAGAGTCAAACTTTAGCTTTGGGCTGTAAAACAAAATATGAGATATTTTAAAAATTATGACTAAATGTGATTCATTGTAATGAATAGAATTAAAATTAAGTCAGGCAAAATTACAAGACGTAAGTCATAATTCGCCATAATTTCAATGACCAACTAATTGGTCACGGTTCTTACTTTCAATTATACGTTTAGCAAAGATTCTTGACACCAGGCCTAACTGGCCGGCCAGTTAAGGCCGGCCAGGCCTTCTTGGCCTGGCCCCTTAAGGCCAATTGGCCTTAAGGGGCCGGCCAAGGCCAGGCCGGCTCATTTAGTAAATGGGCCGGCCTGGCGCATTTATTTTATATATATATAATATATAATTTTTTTTTAAATTTGTTTTTTATTAAAAATATGACCTAGGCTATTTTATTTGTCTATAAATATGACCCAATGTTTACATTTTTACATCACAAACAATTTCAAACTATATATTACATTAGATATAATACATATATTTAATGTCCACATTTACATTAAATGATTTGTCTTTTTTTTAAATATATTTTTCTCTATTATAAATACATTATATATTAATATATAATTATATACTACTAATTATATACAAGTAATATAACTAAATTATATTAATATTTACAACATTTTATAGCCATATATTATAATATGCACTACAATGTCTATGATGTAGCTTCAAGGTGTACACTGAATCGAAAAAACAATAAATTAAGTTTGCAAGCATGTTGTGTATATGACACATGATTCGTTACCAGAAATCTAGAAGTGTGTTTGGCTTCACATTATTTAATCCCAACACTGTTTCAATCCCTTACAAAAATGGCATTAGTCTGGTTTTCATACGGTCTCTATCTTTGTATTCTCTGTTGCGTGTACCAAATAATCAGGAGTTGGATGATTTCTTGAACGGATCTATATATTATGAAATTTGCCACTTGCAAATCACACTTTATTCATTGTTTGACCCATTATTGCTTCTTGTCATGTTGATGAGATTAAAATTATTGCAACAATCAGGCATGAAAATGGAAGTTTCTATCCATATGGTAATGATGGCTCACATATCATGACTGGAGAAGGGCCAGGAGCAGGATATAACATAAACTTCCCTTGGGAAAATGGTTGGGCCGGAGATTCTGACTATCTTGCTGTTTGGGACCACATATTAATTCCTGTTGCAAAGAAATTTGATCCCGACATAATATTTATCTCAGCAGGATTTGATGAAGGTTTGCTGAAAATTGCCTAATTCATCGTCTTTCTCATTCTTTAAAACATTCACCTGTTGTGTCATTCTATTATTTTTAAATTGTATGTTTTTACATGGACATCATAGAATGAATTGTTACGTGGGCTATTTGCATGTATTGAGTTTCTCTATTAATATATATATAGGAGGGCTGTCGGTTACTTTTGTTGACACTCCAAAATCTTCTAAACATTAAATTCTATTTTTTAGATAATTGAGAATTAATTTAATTGCAAAAAAGAATTAATAGTTACTTTCCTCCATATTCTCAACCGCCTACCACTATCTAAACCATTTAGACTTAAGACACATTTAAAAATTCAAATTTAAAATTATATCCAATACATATGAACCGTTGTTTCAAAACGTCCATTTGGTTGTCTCTAAACTTATTATATTTGTCTATTTAATGGAATCCATTACCTATTATGTTTGTCTCTATACTTCTAAACTTTGCAGGCTGCATAAAAGGAAATTTGATTTGAGTGGGTCACTTACAGCCTACAGGTAACTAATAATTGTAAATCACTAATCTTTTATTTTAATTTCATAATAGTTAATTATTATTATTTTTACTGTGTGAATGTTTGTTTTACTTTGCCTTTCTTGGGTTTCTTCGCTAGCTTTGGCAAAAAATTATTATTTGTCACAGTTTCTAAGCATATTTGATTACACCTTTTGCATAGTATATATAAATCATTTGTCATGTAATTATCTCGAATTCGATCGGAAGATAAATATGCAATTATGGTAACATGTTCCAAGCATGAAACTGCAGCGAAAAGATGGGGAAAAACCCTAATATTATTGGCCAATATTGTTGAGAGTCTGGTGAATTTGAATAAAAAAATTATTGATGACAAACGGTGAAGTTTGTGGTCAATAGTTAGGAGTTTTTTAAAAGGTTAGGAAAATAGTTATGAAATCAGTTAATATCATTGCAGTTACTTTCTAGCTATAAAATGATGTCATATCTATTTTAATTGTATTTTAATCAATTATTTGTGTTCTAAATTTCAATCATATAATATGATTTTTCTTTATATTGGGTGGAATATATCACCAAAATATTATCGCATACTAATTAAGACTATTAGTTTTTGATATCCCAATTTATTTGAGCTAATTAATAAATGTTTTTCCAGCGATATTTTTTTTTTTAAATATACGTGAGTCAATGATAAACATAATTGTAAATAATGATAATGTGGTTTTGTTAGTTAATATGTTTGATGAATATTATTAACAATAATATTGTATTTCATTTTTTGGGCATTTACAATACACATTTTAATTTTTTGATAAACGAATACAACTCCATCAAGTCTTTTACAATTCATATAAATTTTTATAATGTATTTTTAATTAAAAATTGGCCGTGCGTAGCACGGGTTACACGCTAGTGATATATATAATTGGGTAGGTAGTTGTATAGGAGATTGAAAAAGTAAAATTGAAAAAATATAAATTTGAATGAGAGTAATTTCTTTCTACCATACTATCTATCTCTTAGTCCATTTATGTTAAATTTATTAAGATTTTATAATCTAAAATTTTAAAAATAAAATTAAAAAATGTAGTATATATCTTATATTATTATGGAATTACTTGTCCAACTCCAGAATGGATTTGTTCATTTGCACCACAAATTTTTGAATATGAATCATCCATAGCGTTGTGCAGTCTATTTCAAAAATTAAATAAAAGAGGGAAAATGTCATTTTTAAACTTTTAAGTTTGTTTCACTTATATTCCTAAACTCAATTTGTTATGTTATCATCTTCAAAATAATATTTTTGACTGAAACTACTGATTTTGAGTAGCACTTTAATTTCCGAAATATCAAATTGATATCACTGTCTTAGATCGTCTCCAACTCAGCGCTATAGTGTTGGGGAGATGAAATGGCGCTGGGTTGTTGGCGCTGGGTTGTATCCAACCCAGCGCGCGCAGCACTATAGCTGCGCTATTTAGGGCGCAACTCTATTTTCTATTTTTAATTTTTTTTTGGATTTTGATTTCATTCCCTTATCTTTCTGCTTATTTTTATTTTAGTCCATTTTAAGTTTATAAAGTTTAAATATTTTTAATTTAACACCTATATATTTAATTAGTTATAATTGGGGAGAATTGCATCAACCTCTCCTAAACTTTGGACATTTTGCATCCACACCCCACAACTTTGAAAAATTAGCATCAACACCCCTTCTTCTACCTTTTCACAAAATTTTCTAGTGAAAAGATAAAAAAACTCTTCCACTTTTAATTAGAAAAAGGTTAAATTGTATAATTAGTTGGGGATGATATATTGTCACTAAATGGCATATTAATTAGAAAAACTAGATAGCATCTCAAAATTAAGTAAATATGTTCATATTTCTAAACTTAAAATTAGTAAAAAAAATATTTTAACATCGAATCTTTATGTACCAAAATAGATATTAGTTAAAATAGCAATTTTTTAGATTTGGCTTTTTATTAAAACAAAATTGTCAATTTGAGGAGAAAAAAAAAACAACAAAGTGGTATAGAAGCGTATTTACTTTTTGTTAACTAACTTTTTCAATAGGTTAATACAATATTTCTGCATACTGCAAGAAGTTTTTGAATTTATTATCATATTTGAATATATATACAGTGTCGGGCATATAAAGATTTTTTTAGTATTTAGTAATGTACTAATAATATTTTATAAAATGAGAAATTAAACTTTAGTAATGTGCATTACTTATGATATTAGTAATGTACATGTTTATGTAAAATGTATTAAGCAATAAGATTTTTATTTAAATAAAGAGCTAACTATTATTGAAGACAATTTTTTTAGGAGTTGTGCGTCATATTTTCTAGAAATTTTAATTATGCACATGTTATCATTTATTTCATTCTTCTTATGTCATATGATGATATTTTAATATATTTTTTTATTTTTAATAAATTGTAAGTGAAAATTGAAGGATATTTTAGTCTTTATAAGCAAAAATAATGAAAAAAAGTACCAAAGAGAAGCCCATGCCAATTTTTCAAAGTTGAGGGGTGTGGATGTCAAATGTTCTAAAGTTTAGAGGTGGTGGATGCAATTGTCCTGTTATAATTGTATCCTATTGATTATATTTTATTCAAATTATGCATTAATTTAAATTTATTATTAAATTACAAATAAATATTTTATACTCTAACTTATATAAAATGTATACTTTATTATTAATTAGTTTGAATTGCTTTTAATTTAGTCCATAAAAATTTAATTTGTTATAAATAAATCATTTTTGTGAACTTTTAATTATTTAATAATAAAATATTTTATTTTTGTAATTTTATTAACAAAATATATTTTCTTGAGTGAAAATGTACAATATGTAAAAGTTTTGGATTTTATTAGCAAAGATTGTAACATTATAGAAAATATAGGAAAAAGTGAATACTATGTAAGATTCTTTTTTTGTGTATTGAATAGTGTACTGGGTTGTTGGAGTGAATTTACTGTAATTGCATCAAATGGTGCAAAATGGGAAAATGGGTTGGAGATGCCCTTATAAACCCAAAAACGATTGAAAAATACGCTTTTGAAAAAAAATAAAGTAACAGTAGTTCATTCACCAACCCTTTATATAGTTTTGAGTTTCAACAATGCATATTTGTAAAAAAAGAACAAACAAGACACTGAAACAAGCCATCTCAAACACATAATAAAGTGCAACAATCACCACTTTCAGTGAGAATCATAAAGAAGAAAATGGTACTTGAAAATGTATACTAACATAACAATCATAGAATCAAACCTTTTACCGGAGCAGGCTTCGAAGATTCAGATTCCGATTCTTTAGCAGATTCAGATTCCTTAGGAGATTCAGACAAATGAACTTGCGCGAAATCATCCACCATTTTTCTCCTCTGTTCATCCTCAACAACCCCAACTTTCTCCTTTGTCTTTTGCCCAACTTCACCAGCAGCCTTAGTAACCTTATTAAAAGCCCCAGTTACCCATGTTGTCCCTGTAAGAACATATCTGTTCTTCATAATCGCACTACCAGCATTGCTAACCGTTTGTTCAGCTGCAGCAAATGCCGATTTCGCTTTTTCCGAGACTTGCAGTTTTTCGTCTACTTCACGCACTTTTTCGTTCACGATCGAAGTCCCGATTGTTATTTTTTCGCTAAGTCCGATTTTTTTATCCAACGAGGCAACTTTAGCGCTTGCTGTGGACGTAAATTGGTGTTTTTCGTCGAAAGATTTTGCTTTGTTAACGGCGTCTTTGCCTAGGATAAAGCCCTTTGCAAGCATGCTGCTTACAACGTCTTCGGCCTTTTGTAAAGCAGATTCGGGATTTTGATTGGATGGCTGCTGAAAATTTGAGTAATTAGGAAAGGAAATTCTCTATTGGTGTGTTTGGATTGACGCCGTAGGGGTGGCAATTTGGGTCCATACCTATATTTGGACCCAAACCAAACTAAGTTTTCATTGGGTTGGTCCTAACATTTCAGCATTTTAGTTCCAACTGGGTTGGCTTTTAATAATATTTGGGTCCAATTGGGTCTGGGCCCAATCTGGGTTCACTTTGGGTCTAAATTGGGTCCAACATATTCTCCACTTTGAGTCAATAATCTATATTTTACACTTTACAACAACCCCTTA
This sequence comes from Verbascum thapsus, assembly GCA_963669365.1. Lineage (NCBI taxonomy): Eukaryota > Viridiplantae > Streptophyta > Magnoliopsida > Lamiales > Scrophulariaceae > Verbascum > Verbascum thapsus. The sequence goes on from OY770105.1 coordinate 20,131,655, forward strand.
CACCACTTTGATTCATAATGGGTCCTTATTGGGTCTATTTTGGGTCCTTATTGGGTCCACTTTGGGTCCTTGTTGGATCCAACTATAATGCATATTTTTTGACATTGGACCAAATAGGACCCAACCCACTTTAAGCCCAACCCGACCAAACCCAACCCATACAACCCAATTGCCACCCCTAATTGACGGATTTGAAAGCTATGGATTTCAAATTTATCAACAAATCCATTCAGTTTGTTTGGATGAATTCAAGTTATAATGGATTTCAAATCCCTTGGCATTCATTTTGAGCTACTTTCTCTACAACTATAGTGGATTTCAAATAACTCCATTTTAGAGTCATTTGAAATCCTTCCTCCAAATCCCATCCTCAAATTCAAATCACTCAATCCAAACACACCCTATAATTTAGTAAATTGTGAACTATTTAAACAAGTTATTACCAGGGGTGGTGCAGATGCAGCAGGGGGGAGTATGTAATCTGGGTCGAGAGTTATGTCAACTGTCATGTCGACTATTGTTGCCCCCTGAATAAGATGTAATAAATTAGAATTATAATTGGTATTTGCTATATTGAAGAAAAATTGTAGAGAAATTATTGCTTATTTCAAAGTCGTTTATCCTCTAATAACAACTCTAAGGAAACACGGACTTAGCAAGGCGTGAAAAATGTATATTATTTGTATTTCCGATTAAAGCTTAATGGTGGCTCAATATCGATCTCATTTTTCAACAAAAAAAAGCACTAATATCAGGAGTTAAGCTTTAGGATAGATGGATTAAGCAACAACTTAGGCATCAACAAAGGATCAGAGAATCATGATTTTGCTAGGAGAACTTGGTTTGGAAATTTAAACATATTTGAGGGCTCGTGGCAGTTTGATGTATTGTTACACTCTGAATTGATAAATGATTTTTTAATTCTCATTGTCATTTTTCATACAAAACATTCTGATCATCAAAAGATAGTTTAGAAAAAGAATTGGGCCAAATATCTATCTACTTATAACTCTAAAAGAAGTAAGAAGGATTCATCACCTCAAGTTAGCAAACAAGCAAGAATGACAAAGAAAAGCAAAATAAACGAGGTGAAAAAGAAGGAAACGAAAAGAACCTATGGAAAAAGGAATAAAAAAGAAATACTATGTGTCATAAACTGTCGGAACAAAACATAGACAAGAATGATGTAAGAAACTGAACTGTAGAAAAGAGTTCAAAACAAAGATAAAACATAATTAAGAAATCAGTGAAAAAAGAGAAAAAAAAATATCACCGAGAGAAGAACCGCCGTCTCTGCTCCTTGTGCATCATTAAAGGTCACAAAGGCAACTTGTGACAAGTGTTCAGTATTACTGCATAAGTATACGAGATTTAGAGTCAATAAGTGAAGTGTAAACTGATTAAGATATACATAAAAATTTGTTAAAAATTTGTACAGGAATGTGACATTCTAAATCAGCTTGTAATAACCTTCGCATCTCGACATATTTGATATCACCAGAGAAAGAAAAGAACTCTGTAATATCACGCTTGGATGCTCCCAAGGAGATATTGCTGACCTTCACAGTTGTTATCTATAACATGAAAACAAATTGATCATCATTAAACGAACACCATGTTCGTGCCATACTCATTACAATGATGTACTGTTGATGACTCATATGTCTTAATATGAACAAAACAAGATGTTACATTCGTCGTACTGACTAAAAACGAAAAATAACTTTAGGGCTATGTTTGGACCTAGGATTCCAGTTAGGAATATACTAAGGTAAATCTTTGTCTAGCTTCAAATGATGGTAATTTATGTCTTATTAGTTCAACCTTATGAATTTCCTTTTCCTTTTTACTCAACAAAATCCCTCACTCCATCATACCGTAAATGAACTAAGGGTGTGTTTGGATTGAAGGATTTGAAATCTACGGATTTCAAATTCGTCAACAAATCCATTAAGTTTGTTTGGATGTATCCAAGTTATAATGGATTTCAAATCCATTGGCATTCACTTTGAGCTATTTTCTTCATGACTATGGTGGATTTCAAATGACTCCATTTTAGGTGTCATTTCAAATCCTTCCTCCAAATCCCCTCCCCAAATCCAAATCTTTCAATCCAAACACACCCTAAAGTCAAGTCGTAAAGCATACCCTTTAACTTGAGACTGACCAAAACTACTTTTGCCAAGATATTATATCCTAATAAAAAGCATCAGTGCATAACCTAGTGAGTGACAAATGTTGGGTTAACTAAATCCCGAAAATACAGAATAAATAGACTAGAAAAAGAAATCATATTATAGAGGTCTGCCTTTTCTTTATTTGAGGTGGTAAAACATATCTTGGGCTCTCCCAAAGAGTGCAGAGCATTCATAATGAGACATCAACTCATTAATAACTGTTAAAAAAGCTTACATAATGAAACCAAATCTCCAAATCCCTATACATTTATGTTTTTCTATTTTATGTCAATTATTACAATATGACCGAATGCCATTTTCTGTTCAACTTTTCAAGGATCTAATATTGATGTCTTTATGTATTCGATGCAAACATAGGTTCTTAAGACTAATTGATTTGTTGCCAAAATATATAGAACAATGATGAAAAACATCTAAAGGCCGGCTCTGTGTACTTTAACAAACACAAATTATCAAAATTCGGATATGACATTGAGACGCTTCTTTCTTCAGTCTTTCTATAGCACAAAACTATAACAATAATTTGCTAGTTCATTAAACCATAATAAATTCTCTCTGTCTATGGAAATGAAAAAAATATTGATCGAAGAGAAAAAAAAGTTTAATTTTTTCTTGAGTCAATGAATCTACTAAATCAAATTAATTTTTAAATCTTATACACACACATGCACACAAGTAGCCCAAATTATTGTCTTCTAAAACTCTGAAATTGGCCGTATTCCATATCCGTGTTGTGAAATGTGTGTTCATTTTGGATCAAATCAAAAACAAGATGCTACTGGAAATTTCAAATGACTCTGAGTACACAGCTAATCGAGGGTATCTCACATTGTCAAAATAATTATCCTAATCCTATAATATTTGGTTTACTTGCCTGGATTAGTGGATCCATATTTCAGTGATATAATCTCCATATATATTCATCTAAAATGCAATACAAATCAAATTAAATCACTTCAATATAGAGAATTTTTACATTCACAGTACACCTAACTGGTATTAAACCAAAACCCCCACATCACAAATGAATAAAACAATTAATGAAAACCTCAGATAAAAACCATACATCAAATCAAAAACCCAATTGTTCATATCATAACCAGTCAAACGACGAATCGAAAAACAGCAAGATAAGGATGCAAGAACAAATACTCACCGACATGGGATCTGCAAGAGAAATGGAATGAAAATAGGGATATTTGAGTTGAGATTTGAAAAGGGCTTATGAATCGCGTTGACAGGGCTCTACAGAATATGCAAAAACTCAGATGTTGAATCCTAAAATGACCAAATGAAGTATATTTATGAATTTTGTATTAAAAAAGAGTATATTTATGAATTAATTGTATTTTATTACAACGCGGTTGGAAAATCAAGGGTGGGCCCGCCTTGTTAATTACTTGTCACGACTTTCTAGATTAAGAAGATTATTAATTTATTAGTATTTTTATTTTTATTTTTAAAATTAATGATGACACGTATATGCACGTTTCGTTCCTGTAAACTGTTTGTGGATTCACGTCGTATTATTTGCATTACAATTACAAAAGATAATAGTGGTCTTGGCCCCCCAAAGCACACATAATACAATTATATAATCATGTATTATTAAATTAGGATTGATAAATATTTATTTAAAAATGAATTTTAAACAATTCACTAGAATAGAACAATATACATATGTGCCTTACAAACTTAAGAGTATGGCATAAATTACCTTTAATAAAATAAAGTCGATTATATTAATTAAAAGAAACATAGGTTATGTTTATCTATATTTCTTAGCTTAAATATGAAAAAAATTTTGAAAAATGAATAGTACGAAAAATTCGTAGGAAAATGTGTGTGTTTGTTTATATTTTAAAAAATTAATTGAAAGTTATAAAATTTATCAAATCAATGTTGATACGTCGGTGGGTTATATGTTTATAATTATGTTAGTTATGTATATAATGATAATGTAAATAAAAAATTATAAAGTATAAAATAAAAAATGATTATAATAAATGATTTTGACTGTGAATGTAAAATAATATATATGATTGATATACAATTTTTTGGGGATTGAAATATTAGAGTTGAAAATGCGTAAATTTGGATTAGAATAGTTGTGGTAAGTTGAGAGTAGTTTGTATTTAATTTTATTTATAATTTTGTTATCCAAAATTTTAAGAATTAAATTCAAATATATAAACAACCAAAGGCCATAAAATCCGTAGGCAAAAAGTTTCAATCTAATAGCTATTCCGATTGAAGCTCAAAAAAGCAAAAGAAATCTCTAATATCTTTAAAGAATAGGAGTAATTCATCGTAGGGGGTAAGTTGAATCAAGTCGGCCCAGCTCGAACGAGCTTGATTCGAAGTCGAGTTTGAGCCCGAGCCCGCTTATATATGAAAAAAGTTTGCGAGCTTGCAAACTTTTTTTTTTTTTTTTGATATATTGTTATTTTTATTATTATATTAATAAATATATATCAAATAATTATTACAAAATTTTAAAAAACTCAAATTTCAAAATTTTCAGTTTAAATTTTAGATTTACAAGCGGTTTCGCTCGAGGTCGGGCTCAGCTCGAGCTCGAGCATTTAAGCTCGACGAGCTCGAACTCGAACTTGAAACAATCACCAAGTTTGGCTCGAGCTCGACTCATTTACACCTCTAATTCAGTGGACTCCGGCTACATGCAGATGATAAGGAGGATCCAAACTGTTCTCTTAAAGTGGAGTAGGAGGAATCGTCGATAGCATTTGAACATGAGGTTGATTTAGGCGACTCTAGTGGCCTATTAATTTATTTGGCTTGGTCAAAATTCATTTTTTTATATAAAAAGGTCATAGTCTACTTTATTCTAACACATGGAGAGTGACACACTTTTTGTATAATACTTGTGAGATTATTTTACTGCCCATATGAGTATTTTAGCAACATGATTAAGGATTCGTTTCTCATCTCTTTGTGGTCGTACACATAGAATGAGACATCGTTGTGAGCTAATGGGGTGTGATCAGCCGTACCTGTACGTAGAGAGGCAATCATGTGACTTGACTCTTTATCGGTGCAGTATTATACTTTTATATTTATATATTCTATATATTTTATTTTTTGATTTATAAGAATACGATAAAATTGTTGAACATTTATTTGAGTAAATAAATAAATTATACTGCCCAAATGAACTAAACCCCTACAAACAAAACCTAATCTTTATCATCCCCATTGTTAAGAAAGAATAAATATAAGAAGACTCATTATATTACTAATGGATCATGACTCCATGATACCTACCTTCGGAATAGAAATGCCATCAAATACGACTTCCATAGTCCACGTGTCAAATTGTGAGCCCACCGCCGCCGTCCACACAGCCTGCACCTCATACCAATATCATTGTGTCTTTTTCTCTCTTCTTTCTTCAATCAAATTCTCTCCTTAATTTCTGTCCAATTCTTAGGGTTTTCTTTCTTTTCAACGCTCCTCAATTTTGACCCAAAAAAATCCATAATTCTCTCTTAATCCGTGACCATATCGGGTGGATTTTGGATTTCGAGTGTCTCATTTCAATTCGAGACGAAAAGTATTCAATTTTTTGTGTAGAGAAGTGAGAAGAAATGAGTTTTCAAGATCTTGAATCGGGTCGTGGAAACGGGTCACGGAAGGGGTACTTAAATGGGAAGCAGGATCCGACCCAGGCCGTGGCTTCTGGAATATTCCAGATCAACACGGCGGTGTCTACGTTCCAGCGCCTTGTCAACACCCTTGGTACCCCCAAGGACACACCTGAGCTCCGTGACAAGCTGTGAGTTCTTGATTCTTATCACTTGCTAATTTTTGTTACTTTTTTTTTTGGAGAAATTTAAGTTGACTTTTTTGGATACTTTATTTGTTAATGTAGCATCGTTTTGCATTGAGTTGGTAGAACTTTAGATAGATAGTGATTTGTGAAATTTGATGGCTGATTGGTATTTGGATTCCGGGTATTTTATTGTAATGTAAAGAGAACTAGTAATGATGCTTTAGCAGGTCAAGTGCATCACCTGTTAAAGAGTTCAATGTGATGAAACTTTTGCAACTCAACTACTAATAATATATGCTACCTGAAGTGAGTGTTTAGATGCTTTGCTACCTGATTTTACGACCTTGAAATATAATGTGCTAACTTTAGAGTTTTGGATTATGGGAAATGGCAGACTTCCTGATGTTTCAACTCAAGAAAAATTTATTTTCTATCTCTTTCAATGTGTTTTCGCCAAATCGAGATGAAGCGGTGGTTGGGATAGTAGAGTATATGTATAGCCTAGATACTTTGTCACGCGAGCCCACTGTTTTTCTTTTTGCATCTCTCCGTTTAATCTTTTTGCTTTCCTAGACTTACTTTTGTTTCATTGCGATCATACGCAATAAGCGTCTCTATATATTAAGTATGTTTTAGAATTTTGTCATTGAAGAAGTTATAGTATACAATTTTTTGTTGCATTAAATGTCCTGCCTGCTATTATGTGAAGCATCAAAGTGCATGTGACTCATATTAGGTGCCTAGTGCATTTGGACATAAAAACCGATAAGTGAAGCCTAGTGGAATGCTTTTGATCTTTAAGACATCATTTGATTTCAACACGATTGAACTTTTATTACAAATATAAGGGGTTCCTTATGCTTGTTTTTTCAATTGCAGGCATAAAACTCGGCTACATATTGGTCAGTTAGTGAAAAATACTTCAGCCAAACTTAAGCAAGCTAGTGAAACCGACCATCGTGTTGAAGTCAGTGTAAGTTCAACTTTCGTGCATAAATGTCGACGTGGTAGTTATCTTTATCTATTCTGTCATTGCATGAAATACTGGTCGGTTTAAACTAGCAGTTTTATCTCAAATGAACAATGTCAAATAAAAGTTATGAGTAGCCCACAGGTGTTCAGAACTTACAGAGCAATAAATTTGGATTATTAAGATTACCCATTACCAATCTTTAATATGTTGAAGATGGTTGTGACTAGGGGTGTGCATCGGTTCGGTTCGGTCGAATCCAAAATTACAAACCGAAAACCGAACCGGAAGTTTTAACCGAAATAACCGAATTTAAAAAAAAAAAAAGGGCAAAATGACATTGTTCAGTTCGGTTTTTCAAATTTTTTTGTAATTTCGGTTTTCAACCTACTCTTTTATATATATATTTTTAATTTTTATTAATTTATAATACTTATTAATTATATATAAATTAAAATAATAATTAATATATATTGTATATTTCGGTTTTCAGTTCGGTTAACTGCGCCTAAAAACCGAAACCGAACCGAAAATCGAAATTTTGAAAAAAGAAAAACCGAAACCGAACCGAAATTAATTTCGGTTTCGGTTTGAACAGAATTTTCGGTTTTTGGTTCGGTCCGGTCGGTTCGGTTGATTTTGAACACCCCTAATTGTGATTGACATTCTGTTACCTGCAGGCAAGCAAGAAAATTACCGATGCCAAACTTGCAAAAGACTTTCAAGCAGTGCTAAAGGAGTTTCAGAAGTCTCAGCGGCTTGCAGCTGAGAGGGAGACAGCTTATACTCCTTTTGTTCCTCAAGCAGCTCTTCCTTCTAGGTAATATTCTAGAGGATTCAACAATATGGTGCAAGGATACAGATAAGGATATGCCAATGGAATATGATATGGGACATGGGATAAACAAATACATATAAATCATGATAGATGCAATACGTATATTAAACAAATACCCGTTTTTAGTACTAGATTTTCTTAATTGTTTCTAAGTCTAGAGTTTTTTAATTATTTCTATTGTAAGTTGTTTGACCTATTTGTTATTTGTTTTACTGCGAAATCAACTTAAAGTATGATAATGATTAGTTACTCACAAAAACACCAGCGGACACACACACAAGCACACAAACACACACACACACACACACATATATATATGTCAAAAGAAATGAAATGTCAATGACGTGAATACTATGTAAAATCAAGTGTTCATCTCACTGATGTTTAATCTCATAATCTCATTTTTTTAGTGGTCTCTACTCATTCTCATTTGAGTTCAAATGAGAGAATAAAGTCATTATGCAAGATAAATAATTAATATATATAGTCCAAAGTAAATAAAATGCTTTCTAGTTATTTCTTTTTTCCATATCTTTTTTATGATGAATTATCCCAAATTTTCATATTATATCAAAGCAAACAATGTGACAATTAGATATTCCTGCTAGTCTCCTTACTTTTGTATAAAAACTGGATCCCTTTTTTTTTTCTTTTTCCAAGTCATGTATATTCTAGGATATTTGATACATATCATTCGTGTATTCCTACCCATAAAGTGTTTGATAATGCTTGGGTTCAGCTTTAGGAGTATAGGTGCATCATAAATATGACACTTTAAAAATAGTCTTAAGTGCTGCGAGTATTTTCCTCCTTCTAACTTTTAAATGATCAATGGCTATTTACTCATGTAAATTTACTGTCTGAAATTGGACAAAAAGTTAGCAGTGCACTGAGTGGTGCAACTTTTACTTAATCTAAGACGTCAGTTCGTGCTGTTTATCCATATTATTGAGTCTATTTTCAGCTATGGCTTACTTTTTGAAACTACTATATATGCAGTTACACAGATGGTAACATAGACGTCATTGTTGATAAGAATCCACAACAGCAAGCTCTTCTAATGGAATCTAGAAGGTAAGACCATATAAGAACTTTCACATGTGTGATCATTGTAAGTAGAAGATTGCAAACAGATAAACAGACTCAGTTGTTCATTATATAGTAGCTACTTTTATCCATTGGAATATGAGTGCAGCATGTAACTGAAACAAACATCTGCATTATTATTAGGTGTCTGATATACTTGTGTTTCCTGTAATAGTCTTGTTTTATGCAGTAAAAGTATTGTGATAAACTTTACAGTACAACTTACACATTTTGCAAGTGTTCTGTTAGCATAATATTGTGTATTATGAATTGCATTATAGTATATTACATAATCTTCTAAATGTCTTCTAAAGTGACATTATATATGAATAACTCATTCGTTATGAAAAGATGGAGCTAAAATCAGGCGTTTTTAGAGAACATGCACACACACACACACACACTATCTCCCTCTCCATATATATATATATATTTATTTTATAATTATGTATACATGCATCTGGCCTGGCTTAGCTTGGTTGTAAACACCCTTGCATTCTGGTTGTGTTTTGATTTTGTTGCTACCATGTTGTCACTGTTTGGTGGTACACTCAACTGCTTTGAACACGTGCCAAGGTCCAATTCATGCTTAAGAATTACATTTTCATCCGATAACATATACATTTTTTAAATTCAGCTAAACAGAAAAAATAACAGTTAGGGAATTTCAAAGAAACTCTGATGAGAAATGGCTAACATTATTCTACATATCCATTTGTGAGAGACTACACTTATATCCCTCTCTCTCTCTCTGCCTATGCACTTGTCTGTTTTTCACTTCGTATTTTCATCCTTCATGGTGCGGTTGCATGGTTGAATTTGTCACCCTCAAAAAATTTGAAACTTAATTTGGTTGGTTGGTGTATCTTAAGTTCATATATCACAAACATGTAGCCTTTTGTGCTAATATAGAATATTCTATCATGACTTGGGATCTGATCATTGGTGAAAAAAATGTTATCTGAGTAGCCTTTTCGTAATCTTTTTTTCTTACATGTATGTTCTTGTGCTTCAGACAGGAGTTTGTACTATTGGACAATGAGATTGCTTTCAATGAGGCCATTATAGAGGAAAGAGAGCAGGGTATACAAGAAATACAACAGCAGATCGGTGAAGTGAATGAGATTTTCAAAGACCTTGCCGTTCTTGTTCATGAACAAGGAACTATGATTGGTAAATGATTGGAAACCACATTAGATATAGAGATGAATATACTGACCCCTCTAATAAATTTGCCTAAATACAAGAAACCTAATACAAAAGCTGTTCTCTCTTTCAGATGATATTGGGTCCCACATCGAGGGTGCTCATGCTGCGACTGCTCAAGGAAGATCTCAACTTGTCAAAGCAGCGAAAAGTCAAAGGTCAAACTCATCTTTGGTGAGTATAGAAAAGTCCATTTGTGTGCATTAAGGAATAAAACTTTTATGGTATAGCGTGGTTAATGAAGCATGTTTAGAACTAAAGTCTACTCTATTAGGGTAATATCTAGGGGTGGCAATTTGGGTCCATCATATATTTGGACCCAAATCAAACTAAATTTTCAATGGGTTGGGTCCTAACGTTTTAGCATTTTAGTTCCAACTGGGTTGACTTTTAATAATATTTGGGTCCACTTGGGTCGTAAATTGGGCCCAATCTGGGTCAACCTATTCTCCACTTTGAGTTAATAATCTATATTTTACACTCTACGGCAACCCTTTACACCACTTTGATTCATAATGGGTCCTTCTTGGGTGCATTTTGGGTCCTTATGGGTCCACTTTGGGTCCTTGTTGGGTCCAACTATAATGCATATTTTTTTTAAATTGGACCCAACCCACTTTAAGCCCAACCCAAATGGACCTGACCCAAACCCAACCCTTCAACCCAATTGCCACCCCTAGTAATATCTATCTGCCAAACTTGGTTCACTATTATTTTACTTGTTTTCTACTTTGTTCTGATGCGTAGGAGTTCCTTGTCGGTATATAGTTTTTTTTAAATGGTTTTGTTTTATCGTTATTTTAGGATTTGTTTTCATTTGGAACCTGTTTTCTTTGATTGTATTCCATTTTCCATTGTTATTAATAATTATCTGCATCACCTTAATGAGTGATATCCTGTCGCATGAAAATTGTCTTATTTGTTCTTTCCCATTTGCAGACTTGCTTACTACTGGTGATTTTTGGAGTCGTGCTTCTCATAGTGGTTATAGTACTCGTTGCGTAATACAGTGTCTTTTTAAAATGGGAAGAGTTCAAAGAGATGGTGCAAAAGCAAAACATTTGGTTCTACAATATCTACAAGTTGTGACTGTTTGAGGTGTGTTGATATTTGAATCAAATTCTGCGGCACTATGAAATGTGTTGAAAATCAATGCCTGTCTGATTAAATTTATATGGTTGAATACAAAAGTCATTTATGATTGAAAGTTGGCGCTATTTCATTGTGTAAATCCCGTCCCCCTCTTCTTTTTTTTTCGCGGTGTGTTGGTCATGGTTAATTGAACCATTGACAGATTGTTGTTATTCTTTGGCTAAAATTGAGTGTTCATTGTCTATTCAAGAACATACATGTATTCTGTTGTTGGGAGATTACTCTTCATGATCTACATCTCAGGAAATGGCTAGTAGAAGATTGTTAAGGGTGTGTTTGGAGATTTCAAATCCGTCAATAAATACATGAAGTTCGTTTGGATGTATCCAAGTCCAAATCACTCGATATTTACTTTGAGCTATTTTCTCCATAACTATGGTGAATTTCAAATGATTTTTTTTAGGTGTCATTTTAAATCCTTCCTCCAAATCCTCTCCTTAAATTCAAATTTCAATCCAAACACACCCTAAAAGAAATGGAAAATTAAGGCTTTAACTTTCCTAATTGTTGTTGACCTATGTTTAAAGACAAAGGCTTGATCCCAAAACTTGAGTTGGGGAAATTTTTGTGTAATGATTGCCCAATCTTCCCATGTCTATGGAGCCTTTCATCATCTTACAAACACATATATCTCAATGTTTTGCAATGAGAAGAGTGCTCAAAGAAGATTAGATGATAGCAAGTAGCATCTACATGTATATAATCCGGCCAGTCTCTTCAGTGCAAAATCTCGTTTTTTTTTTTTTTTAATAAGAATATTTGGACTAATTGGGAAAGACAGTTTTTTCGTAAAGCACTTTTGAATCTAGTATGACTATTATGTAAAATAGAAGGTGTGTCGTTTAAAGATCGAAAGACCAAAGCTTGAAGTCATGGCTCTGATACCATATGGTAGCTTGTATAATCAAGAAAATAAGATAAATTTAAATAAAAATAATAAAAAATATAATATGATTTAAATTAATATATTTATTATCTAATTATAAAATACAATGTGAGAATCTGTAATATGTTGAACCGCCAAATATATGAAATTAATAATGCAATTTTATTTTCTCTTTCACACATTCTCAACTTTTTTTTGAGAGGATTTGTGCCCCAATTCTATTTCATGTTATAGGTAAGCCTATTCAATACGTATAACTCAATTATGAATTTTTCTCGTTGAACAATTTGGGTGTAAAAGACTCGATTTAAGTCAAATGATTTATTGTTTAAATTTGTTATGAACTACAAATAAGCTTTAAAATTTGTATATGGGTTTATCTAATTATTAATCGAGTCGAGCTGAAATTATATAATTGACTCAAGGCTTTTATCTATATTTAACACGTTGTATCAATGAGAATCAAGGGCCCGAAACAAAACCCCCAATCATGCCTAAATTTGAAATTTGAATATAGATAGACAGACAAGAGACAGCAAGTGGTTTTGAGAGTAAAATTTGAGTAATAAAAGTTATAAAACAAATGAACGGCGGCAATTTACCGGCGGCGGCGGTATCGACGGTGGAAGCTGATGAGCATCATGAAATGGCGTTGGTAGGGGCGGATGGAAAATTAATCGCTATTGAAGATCGCAACGACCAGGCGTTTTACGGTCAGTTTTTGTTTTTATCATCCACAATCTAATTTCCATTTCTGTTGCCTTTCGATTTCAATTCATTTTCTTTTTCCTTCCAATCAAGCCATTAAATATATTATTGCACCATGTATGTCAAATATCCACGATTGTTAGGGTTACTTATAATAATATTATGTGTGAATAGAAAGAAAAACATGCTACAGCCTACCTTTTGCCTTTCATACAATATGGCATGAACAAAAGAAAATATAATTGGTATGACTGGCTTACAGTACTTTAGTTCAAGGATTTGATTGTTTTCCTTTGAATTTTGTTGGAAACTATATATTAAATTAGCTGTAATAAAAGACAGCTCAGTGGTAGCAATATATATATTGTGACATTTGATGAACTTGTATAGTTGTATGGATGTTTTGCTTCAAATAATCATGGCACAATTACATGCTTCTGGATGAACTTTTGTTTATTGTCAGTAAATAAAACAGTGAATACCATGATATTTTTTCGCCTGTTCTTTGATGCATCTTAGGAAAGGAAATATGGGTGTGAAAGCTTTGCTGGATTTTTGCAGTGCTCAAGTCTGATTTAATGGCCAAACTTAATAAAGAGGTTAAGTCCCTCGATCAAGATAGCTGGATGTTTGATGGACCTCGATCTCGCATTAACCTGATTTCTGGGCCAGGTAAATTTTGTAATTCCTTAAATATCGCTTTTTGTATGACTCGTGGATCAACCTACAGTAATAAAAAAATGCCTAATTATTATTAAGAGTAAGTATCTGCTATTGCAGTTTATTGAAGTTTAGTAATCTGCTATGTTGAGTTAATAAAAAAAAGATTTTTTGGAAGATAGTAAGGATAATCGTGGCCTATATTTTCTTATAAGCTTGAAAACTAAAATGACCTTATAAAGGCCTTAGAATTTATCTTGAGTGTCTCCTTAAGTTTCAATAGTGAAGGAACATAAATACAGATAACTATAAGTAGACGCAAGTGTTTGATGGAGAAAAAGAAGTGGTGGGTTCTAATTTAATCTCACTACATTTTGAAAAGACATTTTCTTATTTTTCTCATGTAATCATTTCTCTGAGACCCGATGTCCTGTATTTTTTCGTTCTTGGGAGTTTGAGTGCGATTTGACTGGATTGATTACACTACATTATTTGCTGAGATGAAGCAGGGACAATTAGTTAAGATTCATATAAATGTATATTGAATGTAAGTATGTAACCAAGGTAATAAAAGAGAATATATATGTATAGAGTTGGTTGTTTAGATTATTAATGTGCTGCCATGAACTGTAAACTTCTGTTGGTAACATGAGAAACACTAATTAACTCTGTTCTCGTTAAATCATAGATATAATTGCAATGAATTCTATATCATTTTCAGTGTTATAAACATTTCTCCTCCATTATTTTGAATTAACTACTCAAATTCTGCAAATAAAACCTCTATGAATCGGATATTACCCATGCTCTATTACAGTTTTATTGACTGTTTTTTATTATTAACTTGTCACAGGTGGTCTTCGACACAGACGTATAGAAATCCCAACTCGTCGTGACCTAGCCCAACAAAAATGAAATACATCCTCTTTTGTATTTCCCTGGTTATCTGGGACCTCTTATAATCAGTTGGCGAGTGAGATTGATCTACAATGTATGATGATGTAATTTACAGAAAAACCCGGATTCTACTTTGGTATAATTATTATTTTTTAAATAGTTTTGGGTATTTACACGACGATTAAATTGGTTTTCAGTATCATGAAAAGATTCAAGACTGCAAACAGACCATAATCAATGTTGGCCTAGATTTGGTTCTTGTTTGTCACAAAGTGAACTAATCTTACCAATCTCGAATCAACTGTATGAACATATCTTACTCCAAAAACGTCAAGCTTTTTCTCGATGAGACTTGTTTCGACAAGTATTCTGCTTACGAAAACTGGAGACCTTTCAATGTTCTTTTATCAACATTCGTCAGCCAAAATACATGAAGATTTCTATGATGAATAGTAAATATTGATTTTTAGCATAAGTAACTCAAAGTCATACTTTCAGGTTGAAGATTGTACCTCCAAGCAATTGAAATATCATGACAGAGAAAATGAATGTACCTCCATTTATACAAATTTAAATAGAATGATAAGCTGCAATTTGATGGTCAAATAAATAAAAAAAATGAAAAAGAAAAAAATAACAGGGATGTAGATGATCGGGGAGATTGAACCCGACGTGAATCGAACACGCAACCTTCTGATCTGGAGTCAGACGCGCTACCATTGCGCCACGGATCCCTTTGGTGTTCATTCAATGAATGCATTATTATTAATCTATTGTTTTGTACGTCCATCACCATCCTAATTTTTGACATTATATAATTGTTTCCTAACTGGGATTTAGTTGAAAAAATGTCCTGTACTAAACCAAATCATTTTCAACAAAATGCTAGTGATGATATTATTGCTAGTATAGTGATGATATTGATGCTAGTACCTTGATATCAGATATTTTTTATTTTTTACACTGATAGTGACAACTGACAAATGCTAGTGATGATATTGATGCTAGTACTTTGATACAACTGCTAACTATGATGAATACCTTTAACACACAGAGAAGGATTTATTCAATAGTGTGGGCTCCAAAATCCAAACACGACTTTCACAAATTTCATTTCCCATACTCAAGAGTTAACTTTCAAATATTTCACATTACAGAAAATCCATTTGTATTCAACTAATACAACACAATTAAACTGTACAAAGAGTTACTTGTTTCTCAAATGCAGGTATAAAGATGATAACCCTCTCCTCACTTAATTCTTGAGCAGATTCTATCTATCAACTGTTAAGATAACTGCCATTTATTAGTCATAATTAGTAAACAACTGTAATTAGAAAGCTTCAACCATAGAGGATGATACTACTACTGCTTCATTCCCTTCTTCCTCCTCCTCGTCTGCTTCCCACAAGAAATGCGCATAAGCCCCCAATACGCTACTGCAAATCAAACATCAATCGAGCTAAATTATTTGTCGTTCAAGTTTAATTCAGTTCAGTTATAATAAATTTGTGTTTCGACTGTTTGATTATTAATGAAATTAAACTCGAGAGCTTGTGTTGAGTTATGGAGCCTGAAGCACTGTAAACCGGGCCACAGCTCTCGCCGATCCAACTGGGTCTTTGCGTAATCCTTCTATTAGGTTACGTATATTGTATTATGAATAGCCCTATTCTCATTGTAACATTCTCACGAGAAATATAGTGAATATCCTGGCACAAGCCAGCACCGCACCCACAGACGTAGTTAGATTCTCTAACGAACTGGGTCAACAATTCGTGTGATTATTCATTGGCATCATATTCCTAACAGCTTGATCTTTTGTCACGTTTTCTTATTTTTTACTGATTGAACCAAATTTTAAACTTATCAAACACAAAAAAGTTGTACAAGCTTGATTTGATATGTTAACAAATCGATCTCAAACAATCTTTTTATGATCAAGCTTGAATCGAGTTAGGTAGAGAAAGAGATGATACCAATCGTCCGGGGAAACATGAATTGCCTGATCGAAGTAAGATTTTGCCCTGTTTTCATCTCTGTGAGATTCCCATATCAGCTTTCCATATAATGATAGCACTTCTCCATCTCCTGGACTAGCTAAAATTGCTCTACTGTAATACTCTTCAGCTTTAACCAAATCTCCCTCCACCTATACACATACAGTAATCATGCTAAAGATTGATTAGCCAATACTCAATGTACCTTAATAACCTAATCAGTTAAACATGTACTAGTAAAAAAACTAGACTGATCAAGATCATCATGAATTGCTTCAATTTTATTATCATTCATTATACAAAAAGATTTTACGCACACATGATATTCAAAAGATACATCATAATAATGAATATAAATTGTATGTGAATATCAGATGTATGTGAGTGCGCACATATGAATATATGATATAAGTGCACGTTTTTTCACCAAAATATCGGGTCAAAAGATTGAATAGGGAAGGGGAACTCTAAATTTTGAATTAAAAGTTTATTTAAACTAATTGTGATACTTTTGAAAAGTTAAATATTGAATATAAGAAATTTAGTAAGGAATGTTACTAAATTAAACTAGTAAAAACGGACAGAAATTCAATTTTGGTTGATAAACATGATTAAGCAAGTTTTCTACTAAATTTAGCAACTAGATCTAGTTCGATTGGAATGGTAGCTAAGTACCTCGTGCAAGTATTTTGCGTAATTTCTCAAGATCAGCGCATTTTTCGGGTCGGATTTCAGAATTTCTTCGTAATAAGCACCGATCTTGTTCCGATCGGCGTCATTCCAATTTCCGCCGCCTCCGCCGCCTCCGCCGAAACTCCGATTATCGTTCATTCCTCCTCCTGGAAGCCCTAGCTCCTCCGTCATAATACCAATCGCCGGCAGCGTCCGATCCTCGTCAACATCGTCATACTCCGGTATAACCGGCGATTGAAAAGATAGCGATCCGAGCTTACTGAGAGTCCTGATCTCCGAGCGGACGAGGTCAGATTCAGAAGAGGAGCGGCGAATGTTGCGGCGAGTGACCTCCATATGCAGGGAGATCCTCGGCGACGACGCCGCTTTGTTCTCGCCGGCAAACACGCCGGCGGCGGCCGAAACTCGAGGTGAAAAACTCATTAACGGCGATTGGACATGCATTGGACCGGAACCGGAACCGGTTCGGAATAGCAGAGACTCCATTTTCCGTTGCTTATAGAGATTCTTTTATTGAATACAGAAGAATTGTGAGTGACAATAATGAGAAGAATTGGAGAGTCATATATAAGAGTGAAGAGGTGGCAGAAGTATAAACGAGATCAGTCAAATAAATTATTATTTAAGTTTGGCTCGTTTATTTGAGATTATGTATTTAATACTCGCTTGATTATTAATAGAATTAAGTTTAAATATTATTCTATTAAATTTAAATATGAATGTAACTTGATTAGCTTACCAATTTAAGAAATATCATATGATTTACTAATATTTTCATAGAATTATTTAGGGCTGACTCGAGCGCGATCACTAAAAACTCAGTTCGAGCTCGGTTCGATAATTTACTTTACCAAACTTGAGCAAGTTTTTCTGTTCGATAAATTTTAAAACTCGACTCGATTAGCGAAAAAATAACAAAAACATGTACAAAATATTCAAATTACTCGAGCTCGACTTGATTAAATCTCGTTTGAGCTCGATTCGATGAACAATCAAACCAAACTCAAACACAATTTTCAAAATTCGATTATAATTCAAACAAACATGAATACATATTCATTCAGCTCGACTCGATTCATTTTCACCCCTAAATATTTATATAGAATTTTCATTTGAAAAGCTAGCAAGTAGCAAACTAAGGTTAAATGTTTTTGTAGTAAATGGTTTTGAGTCAAATGGTATTTAAAAAGAGGCTGACTTAGAGGAGAGGTGATAGAGCGCCACGTGGAGTTATGCACGTGAGGGGGCTGAGGGAACGGCGTGAAGGAAGTGACGTGGAAGTGGTCACGAAGAAGGCGTGATATGGTTAAATGCACGTGGACAAATGATGGATACATTCATTGTACGGAGTTGTATTTTATGTTATTCAAATTATTGGACCCTAAATTCTCGTACTCGGATCGGATCATGTACTTTTGATACACAATTCAATTATATGGATATATGGGATACGTTTTATTATAAAGTTGTAATGAAAAACTATATACATTTTCATTCTACTTTTAATTAAAAGAGTCTCGGGATAAATATAGAAAATAATTCTCTTGTGAAAAAAGAGTTGATCGGTCAATTAAATTTTGTGATATTGGTTATGTCTTTGATTTTTATTTGATATTATCTTATGTGAGTCTGTTTGTTATGGACAACTTAAACTAGTTTAACCATCTTGTGTGGTTGGCAAGTTATTACAAAAAAAAACGATATTTACCCAATGTGCATCACTACGAGCAGTGTACTCTTGTAATTTAATAAAATAATTTATATTAGTGCAACAACAATATATTATGATCATCAGTCGTGCAATGAGATCCGAGTTGACGGCCCAGTAAGACGAACCCATGACCTAACTAAGGTACCATATATATATCACCTTAATCAATGAACATATCATGATCTTGTTTACATTCTAAAAACTAGACATGCTAAATAATCTCTGAGTGTACAATATTTGAGAACTACAAAGAGACTTGATCTTAACGAAGTAGGTGCGTAGGCAGCTTAAAGTTATTGAGCACAACCCTAAATCTACTAACAAATTAACTAGTCTGTCGTGGGCTGGATTAGATCACACACTCACATGTTGTTCACGTATATATATTTAATCCTGCGTCATTTTGACTTTGTCCTACAGATTCACAGACTAGTAGGAAGAGGTTCTGTAACCCAGTCAACCCCTAAGGTGTTTCAGTTGTTAGCTGGGCTCCCAAGATGCCCAAAGACCGCCTCATACTTAGAGGGACGAAGAGACCCTTATAGACTATGTCTGTCGTTTTGCCACAGTAGTGCCCGACCTCACGTCAATCATGAGTTGCTCCAAGTATCATGCAGCAAAATCTTTGCTCCAGCAAATTCAAGGAGTTCATAGCGAAGAAACCTCTATCCACGGATGAGTTGCTCGCTCATGCTAAAAAGTATTAGATTTCGAAATAGCCTCGTATGAGGTAGGCAATAATAAAAGGAAGGTATGGGAGAAAGATAAACTGCCAAAGCTTAAGGAGCTTAAACTTATGTCTCCTTCAGGCTTCTCCCAGTACACCCTACTTAACTCAGGCTACCTCACGTACAAGTAGGGGTGGCAAAATGGATACGGAACCATGGTTCCAACGGTTCCAACTCAATTTGGGTTGAATTGGATCCTGAGAAAATTTTATTTGGTTCCTAATTGGTTCCAAGTTGGGTCCAATTAAATTTCAAGTTAGGCCAAACCGTTTGCCAATAATCTAAATTATAATGAACAAAATGTAAGGTATTGAGTCGGGTTGGACTTGGTTCCCTTTTGGATTGATTTTGGTTTCATTTTCGGTTGAATTTGTTCCCACCTTAAAACCATTTAAGAACCAAACTCATTTAACAACCACCCATTAGAACCGACCCAAAACCAACCCAACCCGCCCAATTGTCACCCCTACGTACAAGTGTTAGCTATAGTTGAGCAACAATGGATATTGAGTTAACCTAGAAAATAAAAGACAAACTTAGTAGGCTTAAATTAAATAATTGTACTGCCGGTTCTATCAAGACAAAAGGCATACTGAAAAGCGTCATCACATACAAGCGTTATCCAGATTATCTAAAATTTTTAAAAAAATACTGAATGTTTTTTATGATATACCAAATAATTGACTTTTTGTAAAACAAAAAAATTACTTTGAAACATTTGAGGAGCCGTTCATTTTCACTAAATTGTTTAGTGAAAATTACTTTTATCATATGTTGAGACACTCGTATTTAAATAATTATTTGTCTTTTTTGTGCGAATTGAATGCATTTTTAATCATTTAAGTTTATAATTCATGAATAGTAATTTTTATTTCATGTAAATTATACCTCCTAAATATCATAATGTGGATTTATATCTAAATAGTTTACTTTTGCTCAACAAGTAGTTCTAAATTTCATAGGTGCTCTTTCATTTTATTTTCTTTTCCTTTTTACAGAGAAAACAGTAGCACGTGCGTTTTTTAGTTCCTATGTATTAGTTAGTTGAAATATGAATCAAACTAAAAAATAATACCATAATACTAAAAAAATAATTAACATGGTTGATTAAAAACAATCATGCTAGCTCTTAAAAATGGTTTGATTGTGTGTCTTCACTAGGGGTGTGCAGGGATCGACTAATCGGTTCGGTTACGATTAGCATTTTTTTAAAAAATCGGCTTTCGGTTACGGTTCGATTTTGACAGTCGGTTAATCTAACCGAACCGAAAACCGATTTTTGGTGCCATAATAACAAATATTTTTTACCATAGGGTCATTGTGCAATATTTTATAACTTAACCCTAATTTCTAATTTTATAAGTATGGATTATGAGTTTATGGTACATTAGCACTACTTATATTTGTCGTTTTTAATGTCGTTTTTATTGCCGTTTTAAATGTTACGTGTTGAACTTGTTGAAGTTTTGAGGATGGCTCGTAAGTCGTAACTTATAATCTTTGTGTTTTTAAGTTGTAATGAGTTTTGTGTATTCAAATAGATCAAATAGCCCAAAATTCAAATTAATTCTTGCAAAAATAAAAAATTATGTCCGGATCTCGGTTAACCGTTAACCGAAATTAACCGAACCAATTCGGTTATAACCGTAACCGAACCGTTGTCATAACGGTTCGATTACGGTTATGGTTTTCTCCAAACCGAATTTTCAACCGTTATGGTTCGATTCGGTTTTAACTGAATGAACACCCCTAGTCTTCACAGAAAATATTTCAAAAAAATACGCAACTAAAAGGATTAATATTATGTAAAATTCCTAAGAAACGAAACTCACAATAGAATTTGTAACTTTTTTTGTGTTAGTAAAAGTTATCTTATTCGTTTTATCTTTCTTCACTTTTTTGGACATATTTTCATTTTCGTTACAAACAATGGAGTTTGAATAGAATTAGCATATCAAAGTGGAAGCCTAATCATTTGTCTAATTAAGTTTGATTAAATGAGTCTTTCTCATATGTTATAAAATATATGTTAGAAACATAATAGAAAAGATGCATATTAAGCATGGATCATGTTAGAATCCATACGAGTTTTTGATACTCAACACTACATGATCCAGCTTATAAGGAAACTAATTAATGCTCTAAAGATAAAACAATTATTTCTCGTCCTTAAGTAATCTTTTGGATAACTTATCTGATATTTCTGGCGTATGTGGTATAATATTTAAAGTATCTAACACCCTTTAAATACCAAACATAGTACAATTTGAATATTATGATATTGTATGTGTTAAAATAGAAAAATAATAAGAAATTTGAATATTACGATATTGTATATGTTAACATAGAAAAATAATAACAACTTCGAACATGATGCTGCAATGTAGGGGTGACAAATTGGCAGGTTGGGTTAAGTTTGTGTTGGTTTCTAAATGGGACGGGTTCTTAATAGTTTAAAGATGGAATCAAGCTCAACCCGAAACAGAACCAGGCCTGATCCAACTTAATACATTGTATTTTTTCTTTATAATTGAAATTATTGGCAAGTAAGTTGGGTCTAATTTAAAATTTAGTTGGACCCAATTAAAAACCAAATAAAATTACTTAAGAACCAACCCGACCCAAACTAGTTTAATTGAGTTGGACCCATGGTTCTAGACCCATTTCTCTAAAATTGTAAAAAAAAAAAAAAAACAATTACATCCTATAATTTACTCCAAACTCTAATTCTGCAAAACTCACAAATGTTCAATTTAGACATACATTATACTTCACTATGCATACAATCTTAACTAAAGCTAATGTTTATTTTTCTCTCACAATCCTGTTATCCAAGCATTTTCTTCAAGTAAACAAAAAGAAAAATTCATTGGCCTCGGTTCATGTAAGATAAATAAATAAACGAACAAACCTCGTAACTCATATTTACCAGGTTTATTGGTTCTTCTTTATCTTTAATCTGGAAGAGGATGTGGAAGAAGGGGGTGGTCGATCTTGTTCAGAATATCTAACTATAAATAGAAGCGTTTCGACCAACATACCCACCACCAAACCAAGTATGCCTCCAGCAGCACTCTGATATAAAATGAAATGAATAAATATTACTTGCCAGTGATAAATTATACAGTATAATGTTTTTAACATTAATAGTAGGTGACAATTTGGGTCTATACATATATTTGGACCGAAACCAAACTAAGTTTCCAATGGGTTGGGTCCTAACAATTTAGCATTTTAGTTCCAACTGGGTTGGCTTTTAATAATATTTGGGGTCCTATTGGGTCTTAAATTGGGCACAATTTGGGCACAACCTATTCTCTACTTTGAGTCAATAATCTACATTTTACACTCTACAACAATCCCTTACACCACTTCGATTCATAATGGGTCCTTATTGGGTCCACTTTGGGTCCTTGTTGGGTCCAACTATAATGCATATTTTTTGACATTGGACCAAATTGGACCCAACCCACTTTAAGCCTAACCTAAATGGACCCGACCCAAACCCAACCCATTCAACCCAATTGCCACCCCCTAATTAGTAGCTTTGACTATACATTATAAGGGGATAAACTCGGGGGGCGGGGTATATTTTAGCAATATTGTATCAGACGAACATCAAGAAAAAATTGTGAATATTTTATGGAAGTTACCATAGCAGGGCTGTGGCTAAACAAGGCTCTGAATGCAGCATATCCAAAGAAGTATCCCGTAAACATTGTAAGCACTACATGTAATCCTGTTAAATGATGAAAAATATTATTCATCTCAAGCCATTTACATATTAGAAAATATTGTATACAACTATATTGCAGAATAATAGACTATGTAGAAGATTGTTATTACCAGTCACAACTCAACTTTCATAGCTCAAGGTTACATAAATATATCATAAAATCATAGTTGTTGTGCACCTTGTGTCTAATCCTCTCAAGTTCAGGCTTGACTCATATGGAGTCTCCATTAGGAATTACAAATTGTAAATGTAATTGGACTCTAAACCTATAAATACCCGAGTCTTCACAAGTCTAGAGGACAAACCATTTCTTCGGTTCAAGGAAATGGCTACAGAAAGGAAAAGAAAACACAAGGAAAATCATTTTCCCTTGTTTGGTTACTAAAGAAAATGAAAACGAAAGGAAAATGGGAGAGAAAACTTAATGCTAATTCGTGACAATTTCATCAAAATCATTGGACCAAACAGAGTGTAAATACAATAAATTTTCCACTGTGTTCAATAAGACCAAGGCATATGAGCATAAAACGAAAACTAAAAGAAATATCATATGACAAAGATGAGGAAGACAGATACAAAACACAAAAATGTTTACCAAAGCCTAATTGATCCTTGTAAGATGAAAAAGGCTCTTCGACACCCCTTTTAGGAGTAATGTCCTTCACCAATTCTTGATATGCCTTCCTATCAGCCGCCTCCTCTAACTTTCTCAATCTCACCTTCAATTCCTCACTCTATTAAGCAAATATCACAAAACAAAAACCCACCATAAGTTAATAGCAAATTCAATTACATCAAATGCCTTGTTATCCAAAATGCATAAGCTCAGATGACCAAGATTTGCAAAAATCCTCATTGGAAACCCTAAAATGCATTGTAGATATGAATTTCAAAAACCAGTAATAACAAATTCAATTAGATCAAAACCCCTCAGCAATCTAATAATGCACACAGCTAGAATCAACAGATTTACAGATTTTGACTTGAAACCCTCAAATGCAACCAGATTACGATTCCCTAGCGATGACTGAAATGGCATTTTCCCTTTATTTAGGGCTTTAAAATGAGATTCAAACACCAATAATAACACATTCAATTCAATTAAACCCCTTAGCAATCCAAAATGCATAAGTTAAAATCAACAGGGTTAACAGATTCTAAATTGAAACCCTAAAATTCAACCAAACAATTAATGAAAATCACGTACCTTTACCCTGGGCTTAGGACTGGTAAAGATGAAATTGGAACCGGAGAGGAGAGATGACAAATCAGGTCGTATTGTACGTTCGGATCTCAACCAGATAGTTCTGAGGGATTTATATGGTAGGGAGGAGTGCATGATAAGCGAGGTGGAGAGATCTCTGAGTTCTTGGGAGAGATGAGAATCTGTTGAGGCTACGGTGAGAAAGGAGCGGATGGCGTCGGTTGTTGATATTATCAGGCCGCCGCCGTTGACTGCAGCGGCAGGTGGTGGCTGAGAGGTGGTAGAGGGTTTCAGAGAAACGACGTCGTTCTCGTCAGTGGCCATTTCGGTCGATAAAGAAATTAGCAAGAAAGAAAAATAGGACACACTAGAAAAGAAAATACACATTAAATTGTAATTTTGATTGTGGGATAATAATCAATTAAAACTTTAATTGATTATTATCCCACAATCAAAATTACAATTTAATGTGTATTTTCTTTTCTAATGTTTTAATCAAGATACCAATATAATTAATTTGTTTCCAATTTAATTAATTTGATTGTTAAATGTTAAGTTGAGATTGCAATTTATCACTTTAGAATAAATATGCAATAGTAAAAATTATTTAATATATATTTCAGAGCAACATCAACACATACTTAATATATTTTAAAAAAATGTAAAGTATAAAAAATAATTGCAAGTCCTAACTTATATATCCATTGAAAATTGTATTAAGGGTAAAAATTATATTGGTAAAATACATGTATAAAGCCACTATTTAATTAAAAGTATCATGATTTATAGTTATCGTACAAAATTTGAAATAACATGTTAGCGTATAAGATTCTTTTCCTATATTAAATTAAAATAAATTAATAATTAACTTAAAAGCACAATTTATTACTTTAGAATTAAAATATTGTAAGATCAGTCATAAAATATAAATGTCGAAAAACAATAGAGTCACATTTAACAAATGTAAAAAATATAAATAAAAAATAAAATTGCATATTTTTATTTCTTCTTTTTCACGTTTTAATTGAGGATAACATACTTTAATATTCTTCATGATATAGTGAAAATTCGAGTGCTAAAATAGTATTAATTGTAAAGTCGAATAATAAAATAATTTTTACCCCAAATTAAAATACCATGCGTGCATCAATTTTGGGCCTAATTTTTCCCAAAATCAAGCCCATCGTGTTTTCGGGCCAGAAAGGGCACAAATTCTACCCATTTATCCTACCCAAAAGGGCCCAAAGTATAATTCACTATCATACATAATAATAAAAAATAAAAATCAACCACTAGCCATGATTCTTAATGGTTTCTAAGAGTTCGAATTTTAAAAATATCGACTATATAACATGTTAAAGTATGTGTAAGGGCAATTAATATATATATATATAATTATATTATAACATGTGTGATTGTTATTTTTCAAGAGTTTTGGTTGTAATTTTTTAGAAATTGGACTTTTGGAATAGCCTTTATAATAGTGAAACTCTAGAGAATAGGGTTGACTCAATAGTTGAATTAGTGATCCATGCTGACCAATTTTTCAATTTAATATCCGAGATGGGTTTCAAAACATTGACAAAAACAATTTTTTTTAGAGGTGGGACAAAGTCAATCATTGCAAAACTCAAAACCATTAGAAATCTGGTTAATTTTTCGTGGCTCTTAAAGTCTCATTTTAAAAAAATCACAAAAAAAAAAAAATATGTTAACGATATATATAATAACATATTTATGGCATCAGTGATTCGATCAGAATTGACTCAATAGTTGAATTAGTGATTCATGTTGACCAATTCTTCAATTTAATATCCGAGATGGATTTCAAAACGTTGATAAAAACAAATTATTTTTTTTTGACATGCGGGGCAAATTCAACCATAGCAAAACTCAAACGGATGGAAATCTGGTTGATTTTTGGTGGCTCTTGAAGTATCATTTCTAAAAAAAATCACAAAAAAAAATATGTTAACGAAATATATAGTAACATATTTAAATTGTGAATCTCATAAATTATTAATATATTTTGTGATGGTAATTTTAGGAGAATATAGAAATGGAAGAAGGGGTTAGAAAGTTGAATAGGTATAAGATTGTATTTTAGTGTAGGTAATAGTTTCCAAGAGAAGAGAGAGTCAGGCTGTGGCTGTTGTTTGTCACATGGATAAGGGTACTCTGACAGCTTGGACCCTGCTCCAAAGGGGGTCCCTTTGCTTTGCTTTGCTTCTCCACATCTTCACTATACACTTCCCCAATTATTTATCATTAACAATTCAAATTAAAAAAGATAAATAAAACATTTAATTTTTTTTTTCAAATAGGTAATTCAAAATCTGCCTTACATGTTCATTTTCTTATTAGAATTTAGAAAACTCATTCTTTTGGATAATGTTTGTTACAATACTAGGGCCTAATTGGTTGGCCATCTAAATCCATATACATATATACATAAATATATATGTATATATTAGATTAAACAATGTATTTGGTTGGTATATTAATATGACTAATATTCTTTAATAGAAATCTCGAATTCTAATTAAATTTGAAGAAATTGTTGGAAAAAAAAGGGGGTCGTTATTATTTATGGTTTGACAGTTTTAAATTATTTTTTTGGACTATTTTTTAACAACGTAAATCAAACTATTCACTTATTCTAATAAAAAAACAACATAACATTCAAAATAAGGTCAATTTTTGATTGCTTTTTTAATGTCTAAACGATTAATTTGATTAAAACATTTAATAAAAATTTATTTAAATAACAACCCAAATAAATTTCTCATAATAAAAATCATATCACATCAAATATAATCATTATTCCAATTTTTCTCATTTTTCGCATGAAAAAAATAATTTATGAGATAAATATGTAATCAATATCAATTATGAGGCTTGAGTATTTTATTGAGCTCTTGTTGTTGTTTCTCCAACAACTTCATGCCACTGTTGAATTCTCAAGTACTCTCTGATATGTTTCCACTAAAGTGTCACGCCTAAATTCGAAGCTATTATTGGAAAATTTAGGTATGGAGCAGGAAAAATATATTAAAATGGGGAAGATTTAATAATTCAAAACAAGAGTTAAGTGTTTTGTCCTTAAATTGAAATTTCCTGGCATTAATTTTTATTATTCTAGTACTTATTTTATAAAATATAATCACTTTATAATTCAAAATATATAGCCACTTTTGAACTCTAAATTCTATTGATATAATTCAATTCCAATGTTACCTTTCCATTAACCCGAATTCAATTTTTGAACTATAAAATTACTAAGTTCAGTATCTACTCTTCAAGTAAATTAAATTAAACCAAAACAAATTTATATTCGATTTACATATTTTCTTATATAATTAGTCCAAACTATGCCAGATCTCAAATTTTATTTTAACCAATTTCCCCATTACTTCATGTTCCTTGTGTACGAAAACATAGTGCATCCAAATAATTGAAACATTTAAACCCATAATTTGCTTCATTATTTCCCTGTTTTGCCAGTTTAGGTATTGAGTGATTTTTTTGTTCTAGAGTGGCAAATTACTAGATCATGAAAATAAATAATTTGCATTCTTTCATGTTCTAGGGTGGAATAGTAAGTTTTTGGCCAAAGTACGTATAATTTGTTCATGTGCGACATGGAGGCAGTTTCCTATTTCACTCAGTCGGGATACATCAGTAAAGATCTTATACGTGTGCGTTAATCTTGATAAGCAAATTTGTGATGCATTAATTTCGAAGTCAATTAGTTTACAGTGTGGCTCCACTAGGCTAGTTAGGTGACAACCACATCACTGGTATCCTCCCAATGCCAATTGAAATGAGCTTAGAGAGTCGCGCTCTATGGAAAAAAGCGGGATGTTATCTCTCAGCTCACATGTAAGGGTATTTTAGTAATTTCACATAGGTTTGAAGAAATTACATTATAGAAAAGGGTGGAGATAATTGATTATTTATTTAATTGAATTAATAAATAATTCATTAGATTATTTATTCAGACAATTAAATTTATAAAATGAATTTAATAAGAGCTATAGTATTTAATTGGGATTTAATTAATTGATCAATGAAAAATTAATTAATAGATTTGACCGAGATTGACAGATTGACTGGGCTAGTCTACTCGACTAAGGAGGTATGGAGGGCCCATTTGATCCTTCTCTATACCAATTGTTTTTATTTAGCGTAAAATCTTAAAACCTTAATATACATAGATACATGTCAGTTCAGAGGTTGAACAAGAGTGAGAAGGTTCTCGGAAAAGTCCTTTGCCTGACAATTTAGAGGCGCTATCCACGTGGTGGCACTATAAAGTCCACAATATCGCAGAAAGGTAATACGAATTAAATTCATTTTTTATAGCATGTCAAAAACATCAAGAGACCATGATTGATTCATGGGTTGAGATTTTTGGCACTATTGTTAAACCCGAACCGGACCGGCCGGTTCGACCAGTTTAACCGTGAACCGGTCATTTATCCGGTCCGGTTGAGCACTCCTACGGGTCAGACCCAATTCAACCCGGCCGGATTTGGCTTCAAATCCGGTTAAACCGGCGGACCCGATTGAACTGGGTGGCCGGTTTGATGAGTATTGGATCATTTTTTTGGAGTAGCAAAATTACAATATGAAAGGCACCATAGTAATTTGAACCGATGACCTCCTCATAAATATTGAAAGGAACTACCACTGCACTAGAGGAATAGTTGTTATTGATTTGTAGTATATTATTTACATATTGTTTCACTCTTAAAATCTACTATATTATATTTCAGATAATATTGTTTAATAATGTAACTATTTTCAGATAATTAAAAGTGAAATATCAATCTACAAAGTTAATATATATTTTATAAGATATGATGACATTTTGAAATTTACTATAAAATGTATAAAATGCATAGATATATTTAAAAATGCATTGATTTTTATTATATTGTGCACATATAATATAAATATTTAGTATTAATATATGTTTATAATACAAATAATCCGGGTCAATCGGTTATTTTACACCGGTTGAACCGGTCGAACCAGTGACCCAATGAACCAGTAGGTTGTCTGGTACGATCATCGGTCCGGTTTTAAAAACATTGATTTTTAAATCACATCCAAATTAATTTCTCACAAAAATAACTTTTACCGCAAGAAAATACATATTGCATCATATCTAATTGTTACACTTTTTTATAAAAAAAAATTCATCCAAACACACTTCCTCATGTATATATTTACACTCTTAAAAATAATTTCTCTTACTTTCCTTTAAGAAAAAATATCATCTCATCCAATGGAGGCTTTAATATTGATTTTTGATCAAGTATTAAACCATAATAAGAAGATTACCATTTAAATGGATTGCTAAACACAAGTGAATTATAATATGAACAATATTGAATTGCTAAAATTTAAAAAAGGACAATCTTTGTTTCAAAAGAGAAATTATGGATCAAATAGTAATTAAATCAAAAGGGAACAAAATTTCAAATCAATTGGCATGATGAGATGTGGATTCTAACATATGAGATCACGAGAACCATCCTTTAATTCACCTTTAGCCTCTTTTATTTCACCTTTTGGCTAAAAATTCCAACATGCAAAACAATTTCAATCACCCTTCTCTTGTATCGTTCGATAATTATAACCTTTTTTGACTTATGACCTGTAATGTATGGACATTTAAAAAATTCTAACATATTATGTACGACGTCCTTTAACATTTCTCCAATATAATTATAACCTTGTCTTTCAATTAAATAAAAAGTGCAATTCGAACACCATGTTGGATGCGCCTAGGGGGACATATATAGTGCATACGAGTATACAGTGTGACTTGTGTGAGAATTAAGAAGAATGAGTTCAAAATGAAAAATTAAAATAAATCTTGATAATTTTAGCAAAAGATAATACACTTATATCTTATTTATATAACAGTTGATAGTTATTTTTCTTATTTTTAGTTTTGAACAACAAAGTAATTGTTTTTCTCTGAGACACGTAGAACTTTGCAAATTAAATACAATTTTATAATGTACAACAAATTTCGTAGTTTATTTTCCTGACAAATTATAATTGACATTAAAATAAAAGGTCTAATTTATGTGAAGATAAAACTTTAAAAAATAAAAACAAAATGGTTAAATATTTCAATAACTGCAATTAAAGAAAGAAAATTTATAATAAAAAATATTAAATATTCTATCTTAGACTCAGAAATTATTTTTAATGGTTCAAAAACTTGCTACCTCTTTTTTGCGATATATATGAAATAGTAGCACATTAATTTAAAACAGATAAAATTAGATTGAAAATTATTATTTTTTATTTGTTTTGGTAATTAGAAAACTTGTACTTCAATAATTCTTTCAAACAGCAAAAATATAATGAGAGAAGAGTACTTTTGTTCTTTAAATCACACGACTTATTTACTTGCATTTCATTGCCACTTTAGCACAATCAAATAGATTAGCTAAAGGAATAGTTGTTGGGTATTTTGGCCTTGCAAATACGCTCCCCCAGAATCTACTCTTTGTGGAAACATAAAGCAAATACGAGAAATAAAAATGACACAAGGATTTAACGTGGAAACTCCAAAATCCGGAGAAAAACCACGGGGAACCAGACAAGAAAATACACTATGTAGAAAATTATTACAACTACACAATTCTTCTTCTCACCCCAAACCGACCCCGAACAAGCTTCCCACTAGCAACACTCTCTAACTTAACACCTCAACTCACTATAAGAATATGATTGAAGAATTAGAGAGAAAACTAGATAGCTTTGTTTTTCGCAATGAATTTCAGAAATGAAATGACCTCTATTTATAGGGAATGAAGCCGTCAAAGGAACAGTGATAAACCGTCATATGCACAGTGCCAAACCGTCATATGCACAGTGCCAAACCGTCATATGAACAGTGCCGAACCGTCAAATGAACAGTAATCCGTCAAGTGAACAGTTTTTCAATTGCTTACCATTGTTGAAAATAATGGACAAAATGTCCAATTAATCCAACAATAGTTTCATGGGTGAATATTTGAAAGTTTTCTTAATATGGAAAACGACATTATCGTATTTAGAAATTGCTGATGTAGTAATTATATTTTGATCTGAAATCAAATATGTATCACGTGTCACGTGAATAACACGTGAAGTTGAGATCTGATTGACAACTTTAAACAGTATACGTACCTACTTTGATAAGATCAAATATTTTCGCGTTATTAGAGCGTAAACAAGATAATTATATTTTTCTTAATTAAAGTAGTACTTATAATACTTTTACTGGGTCATAAACTTGTCGTATTGGGTAAGGGAGAGACTTCACTTCACATCCCAATATCATAATCATGTATATTAATTATGTACCTATATCTAATTGCTTAATTTAATTATGAGAAAATCCTAGAATAAAAACTGGTACATATAAATAAGGGTAAATTGCTTTTTTCGTCCCACAACTGACGCCATTATCAATTTTGGTACCGCGCTTGTTGGTTTTCTCACTCTCAGTCCCATATGTAGTCAAAATTATCACTTTTGGCCCGTTGACCAACTTCCGTCCAGAAATAGACGGAACCACGCACGTGAGACGTGCGTGGCTCGTTAATTGACCCAATTAAGCGGGAATTTAACCAAAATTTTCCCCCTTTTATGTTTTGCACTAATTTTTCCCCCTTTTATTATCAATTTTTCCCCATTTCTTCCCCATTTCTTCTCCATCTCTTCCCTTCCCCACTTTCAAGCAGTCGGCGTTTTCAAGCTTCAAATATGAAACTTTCAAAGAATTCATTTCTCCCAAATGGTCAGATTGTTTGTTTATGTAAAAGGCCGACTATTTTGAAGACTTCATGGACTGATTCCGATCCGGGCAGGAGGTATCATGGCTGCGAAACAGGTGGCTGTGAATTTCGGTTGTGGGAAGACCCACCAATGTGCTACAGATCAAAAATGGTGATACCCGATCTTCGTAATCGATGTGATAAGCTTGAGTCTCAAATACCCGAATTAATGCTTATGGTGGAATTTTTGAGTGAGAAGGTGAAGGTAATGCAACACAAGGAGGACCAGTTGCAACATCGAATAAGCAATTTTAGGTGTTTATTGGTCTGTTTGATAGTTCTTGTGTTTATCATTTTAGGTGTACTATGTCTTTGTATGTAATTTAGATGGTTCATGGTATTGATGAAGGATTGTGATTGTAATATGCTTTGTTACTATTTATCTGAGTAATGTGAAGTTGAATTGGCCAAGTATCTGCATTTGTTCATGTTTAATTTGCACAGCTGATTTGCCAAGTTGAATTTGCCAAGTTGTCACTAAATTTGCACAGCTCAATCAAGCATGCTGTCACTAAATTTGCACAGCTAACTTTGCCAAGTTTAAGCTGAATTTAGTTCACACCAATTCCAATATGCAACAAGTTTAACTTTGCCAAGTTTAAGCTGAATTTAGTTCACACTTCACACCAATTCCATATGCAACAAGTTCAAAATACATGTACTGATTTTGCAACACCAATTCTAATATGCAACAAGTTCAAAATACAAGTTCAAACAACAATTCCATATGTCAAAAACAATTCCAAGATGTAACAAGTTCAACACATTAAATACAATTCCATATGTCCAAAACAATTCCAAGATAACAAGTTCAACTTCAAAATACATCAACAAGTTAGTTCAAATACATCAAAATACATCAAAAACTAGTTCAAAATGCAGAAAGTAGTTAGGTTCCTAAGCATTATTTTCATTTCCTTGAATCTTGTCCAACTTCAATTTCTTCTTAGCCTCTACTGCAGCATTTAGGCTCTTCATTGTTATAAATTGTTTGAAATCCTTTTCAATCACCTTATAGAGGGATGGCCTTGATGCAGCAGCTGATGAAGATGGCCTTGGTGCAGCAGCAGCTGATGGGCTTGGCCTTGGTGTAGCAGCAGTTGATGGGCTTGGTCTTGGTGCAGCAGCAGCTGATGGGCTTGGTCTTGGTGCAGCAGCAGCTGATGGCCTTGTCATTGGTGCAGCAGCTGATGGCCTTGTCATTGGTGCAGCAGCTGATGGAGTTGGTTTTGGTGCACCAGCTGATGAAGATGGCCTTGGTCCAAAATATGGGGTTGGAACATTACCAAAGACAAATGGCCTAGGTCTTATTTCTTTTCCTTTACCCTTTGTGGTTGACATTGCAGCTACATTCCCTTTACTCTTTTCTTTCTTTTTTCCCTTTGTAGCAGTTGCTGCTGGAGTTGAAGCAGCTGTTGTTGGAGCAGCAGCTGCTGGATCAGTTGGAGCAGCAGCAGCAGCAGTTGGATCAGTTGGGACACTACCAATCACCTAGGAAAAACACATAATAGCACTTACATGTACTGCAGCAGTTAAAATATTTTAACTATCAAAAATAGCACTTACATGTACTGCAGCATCAAAATTCACTTTCCTCTTTGCCATTATTTCTTTATGTTTTGCCTTTGTAGCTGCTGCTGCTGGAATTGGAGCAGCTGGAGTTGGAGCAGCAGCAGTAGCTGCTGGATCAGTTACTTGTACTGATTTTTTCCTTTTTTTATTAACATCTTCAACATTTCTTGTTCTTTTTCTTGCCTGCAAAATCAAACTAGTCATTACTGTTTTGATAAAGTAAATTAGTACATAGAATGTAAAATGTATAGAATTTTAAACTCACAGTTAGTTTATTTGGTTCTTCAGTAGCTATGGTGTTCATTTGCACACTAGGTTGGGAATCAAAGCAGCCTGTTGCCTCCAAATTACTTACTTCCATGCTTATTTGTTCCCAATTTGCTTCTTCATTCTCCTCCACATTCTCTTCAACTGCCACATTATCTTCTCTCAACCCCAATTCAGAATCCTTCCTCTTATTGCACCCCATTTTGTTATGTCCAGATTCTCCACAAAATCTGCATTTCACAGTATACTGATTCCTCTTCAGTTTGGTTGCAGCATTTTTTCTCTTTCTGATCCTTATTTTTTTTGTTTTGTTTGCAGTTTCACCAACCTCCAATCTTCTTGCCCTAGGTGGTCTGCCTGCACCTCTTGCATTAGTTGGTGGTATTGGAGGTACTAGCCCTGTTTGTCTCCATTTTTCAGGACCATTGATAGGGTATATACAAGTTTCATATACCCTAGCATAGGTCTCTACAGTGTAACAAGAGTCCACAAAATCTTCAACTTCTAAGTGTTGGCAATTAATAGCACTAATTGCATGCTTGCAAGGTATTCCTGATAGTTGCCACTTCCTACATGAACATGTATGTTTCTCTAAGTCTACTTTACACTTAGATCCATCATATCCTGAAATTTCATAATGAACATCAGTGGACTTCACAGGGATGCAATCACCAACCTTTTCTCCATTCTTCAATAAAAGTGCCCTAATTTTAGGGTATATTCTCCCTCTCCATCTCTTACAGTCATCTCTATTTTTTTGAAGCCTTTTCATTAAGAATTCCCTAATCAACTCTAACATAGTATATATTTGTTTCTGCCTTGCTTCAAGAATGCTAGAATTGAATGATTCACATAGATTGTTTAGTAAAAGGTCACACTTAGGGAATTCATTAAAGAATGCCTTACTCCAGTTACAAGGTGGTTTATCACTTAGCCATTCAACTACTTTCATGTCTAACTTAGCCATTTCTTTCATCTTAGTCTGAAATTCCTCAGGTGTACCTACTCTAGCAGCCTTCCACAAAGCCTTTTTGTAGGCAATTCCTTGAAATCCTGCAACTTTCATATTTCCATACAAATGTCTAACACAAAACCTATTATGTGACTGGGGGAAAACAGATTCAAAAGCAAGAATTAATCCTTTTTGCTTATCAGACATAAAAGTCCACTCATGTTCATTTTGAATGTTAAGATCATGCTTCAACAAGGTGAGAAACCATTCCCATGATTCCCTGGTTTCTGAACCTACTACTGCATAACAAATAGGATATGAATTGTTGTTAGGATCAATTCCTATTGCAGCCAGTAATATCCCACCATGAGGCCCTTTTAAATGGCACCCATCTACCCCTATTATTGGTCTACACCCAGAAAGAAACCCTTGTTTTAGTCCCTGAAAGCAAACATAAAATTTCCAAAACCTATGTTGCCCATTCTCATCAGCTTCTGCTACTTTCAGA
The DNA here is from genome assembly GCA_963669365.1 of Verbascum thapsus. Classification (NCBI taxonomy): domain Eukaryota; kingdom Viridiplantae; phylum Streptophyta; class Magnoliopsida; order Lamiales; family Scrophulariaceae; genus Verbascum; species Verbascum thapsus. The sequence goes on from OY770105.1 coordinate 20,167,267, forward strand.
ATAACTGTGGAATTAGGATTAGAACTTCTTAGTTCTTCAGCATAATCCCACAGTTTGGAGTATTGTTCAGTTGAGTTACCCTCAATTTTCATTAAAGCTTTCCATTTGGCTCTGTAAGCCTGATTTTTAGAGACATGGACCTTCATGTGTTGACTAACATCCAACCTAAATCCCTCTATATCCCTATTTGGATCATTTTTAAATGCACTCTCAAATCTTCTCCCCAACCAAGATGACTTACAGTTTTTTACATGGAATGAACTGACACAATTGTGCTTTGGATGGTATTCCCTAATCTGAAAACTAGATTGATCTCCTTGAGCTAAGGCATGGACTCTCCACTCACACCCTTTCTGAACACACTTAGCATATATTCTTCTTTTATCATTTTTGGTTATTTTCAAGTTTCTCCTAGTTACAATTGCATGAGAGTGAACAGCTTGTCTAAATTCAGATTTGCAGCTAAAGTACATGCCCAATTTAAAAGCAGGATTAAAAGTGTCTTGTGTACTGAAAACAGGGTACCTTTCAACTCTATCCTCATCAGAATCCTTCCCACTATCAAAATCACTAGAGTTTGACTCTATATCATCCACATCCTCATCAAGAGTATTAACATCATTGTCTGCATTATCTTGTTCTTCTTCAACTTCATTATCTTCTTCAATGTCTTCAATATCAATTTCATAGTCACTGTCTTCAAATGATTCATACTCACTATCTGACCCTATCCCCCATTCTGGTTCCTCAACATAACCACTAGAAGTCCCAACTGTATTACACTCTAAATAGATATCCACCTCCTTATCTATCTCATGTAAAAGACACAATTCAAGGACATGATGAGACTCTCTAATTAAGACAAACCCATCTTTTTCTAAAGTGAAGTACCTCTTTTCTCCTTTGTACCCTATAGTTTGACACAATCTATCCAAATAATCAAAACCTATAGACTTTAATCCCACAGAGTAAAACTTACTAACTTTTCCACCATTGTTTTGCTTCCCTTAGATTAAACTGACCCCCATGGTGAATTACAACTGTAATGGCATGAGCATCTCCAGCTGCAAAACAATAAACAAACCAAATTTCAATAAAGCAATAAACAAACACAAAAAGCAATAAACAGGACCACCAACACCAATAAAACAAACTACTATATTAATATGTGTGGGGTCTTCTTGACCCTAGAAGCAGCAACAACAATGAATAAAAAACGCCCACTAGTCCTACATACAATAAAACAAACAACAACAACAACAACAATAGAAAAGTACATTGGTCATTTTTTCAAAAAAAACATCAACAGCTTTATATTGGGTTTATTGCACAAAAATAAACAATTTCGGACCACCCACATGGAACTTGGATCACAATTTTGGACCACCCACAAAAATTCGTACAAAATCACAATAAACCCTAAGAAAACTTACAATAATTTGTGGGGTGGTTGTCTCCTCGTGACATTTCACAAATTCGTACTTGAACCTTCAATTTCTTTGCTGAAAACCGTAATGCACCTTCAATCTTGGCCAAATCCTGATCGTTCTCTTGTTTCGATTTTTTGCTGAAATGAGTTAGGGTTTGTGGGTTTTTACGATTTGGGGAAATGTTTATGAAATTTGGTCCTTTGACCGCTTAATTGGGTGGATTTTAGGTCAAAATAAAAAGGGGGTAAAATTCCCGCTTAATTGGGTCAATTAACGAGCCACGCACGTCTCACGTGCGTGGTTCCGTCTATTTCTGGACGGAAGTTGGTCAACGGGCCAAAAGTGATAATTTTGACTACATATGGGACTGAGAGTGAGAAAACCAACAAGCGCGGTACCAAAATTGATAATGGCGTCAGTTGTGAGATGAAAAAAGCAATTTACCCTATAAATAATGTTATATATCATTAATTTTTCTTAATTTAGAAGCATACCTAAAGATCTGAAAATTTAATACTTCAAAAAGTATTTGACACAATTAAGTGTATTAAAATATCATGTGTTGGCTTGCTAGCTGCAGGCATGGCAAGCGATATTGGTCCATACGTTGAAAACTAAGTATTATTTACCCATTTATCTTTATAAGTAGTAACTTGGAGGTAAATAAATTGTATAGTGTTGGAAAAAAATGTCTTTGTTAGATTCGTATATACATGAAAATAGGAATGAAAACAAAATATTACATGTGCGCATCTGCTCCCACATGTTTGAACATGAACTAGGCAATAACTAGAGTTATGTATAATATATTCAATTTCAACTCAAACACAAATTTTAAGAGAAATACAATGTATACAAATAATTATATATGTATATATAATGTTTCATTATTTTAGAAAGAAAATACTTGTGAAGAACACTAAGGCTCAATTAGTTGGATACTCCAACCTAAAAAAAAATATTTTAAGAGTAAAAAATTACAAAATAATTGTAATTATGTGGTACATTTAAAAAAAAACTCCAAAAAAATCTTTCAAAATTTTATATAATTTCGAAAAAAATTATTGAAAAAGAAGAGAAATGTGATTATGACTATTTTTGATTTGACAGTTCACTCCATTGATTTAAAGGTTTTTCTGACTATCTTTTCAAATCAAAATATTAAGTTAATCACATATCCTAATCTAAATGTAACGTTTAAAATAAGATCCATTGTTACTATTTTTTGACGTCTAAATCGATGAGTTTGACTAAAAATATTTACTATAAATTATATTCAAATATCAAACAAATAAGTTTCTCACAACAAAAAACATATCACATTAACCATAATCATTCTAAAATTTTCTATAACAAAACTCATCCGAACACACATTTCACAATTCCTAAAATATTTTTTTCTCACTTTTATCATGAATATAAATTTTAGTAGACTGATATGCCATCCAATCGGGCCATATTAGTTGAGGCTTTTGAGATGATTTCTATTTTAGTGAAACTTAAATAATGTCATTTTAGGTATCTCAAATTCAAAAAATTTGTTCATTCTTTTCAAATATATTTTATAATATTATCATCAAAAGCGCTTCAAATTTATAATTTCGCTGATACAAGATTAAAATATCATTTTAGTCAGAATATTCGAACTACATTCAAAGGCTAATTATAACTATAGAGGAATGATAAACTTTAATTTATTTTGTGATGCAGGAAAAATATTTATTATGTTGATATTGGATGAAATTAGTAGGGTACATGCAAAATGGCATTATAAGGAAAAGGCATGTGACATGTGTGCTGTCATTTTAAGCCATTCTAATTATTTAGGGTCTTAAACCATTATTTTGTTTGTGTCCACGGGTTATTTTTTTAAATTTTAATTTTCATTAAGATTTTTCTTGTTTTCTATTTTAAGTATTAATATTTTGTATTTATTTAACACCATTATTGAATTCATCAAGATATTTCTCTTTGGAACCCTAGTCTTTTTGCCTATTTTTAAATAAAATTCTCATGATAAGGTTTTCCTTGTTATAACTATATAGAACTCTATGTAACAGTTTAATAGCCATAATACCATAATTTCTAGTTACTAATAAAACCATTCAATTAATCATGGTAAGAACTGGTTAATTGAAGTACTAATTAATCATGATAATTATTTGCAAAAAACTTGTGTTGAATATTAATGAATTTTAGAAAATGTTGTGAAGTGCCAATAAATTTAAGGTTAGGGTAAAGTGCACTCCACTCTTGGAAAAACTTGTATTTTGCACTTTTTCCTTTAAAAACATAAAAAAAAAAAAAAAAAACATTACCCCTTAAAAATTTGATATATGCATCACTTTGCCCCAATTACTATTTTTACGGCTAAATTTTGAACAAAAATCACTTAAATTATTTTTCCGTCAAGGCATCATCGTCTTTACCATTTTTCTGTGATTCTTTCACATGCTCGTATTTGAGCCCAAAACTGTTGAGCTTCTCTAATATATCTTCTTAGGGTTGCAAAATTATAACCATGATGTCATCCTGCATTTGTATGTGAGTTCCAACTGATAAGCTTTTTCCTTTATATGTAGGATGAGATAATATGGGCATGATTGGTATATTGGAATGTAGTGGGAATGGAATCAATATTCCTGAGTTCATTCTCATTCCTATGATTGGTATGTTTTTATGTCGGGAATGGTCATTCCTGTTGGAATCCATATTCCCATAAGCATGGGAATAGCAATACCTTCTATCCCCCTTGGTATTAGCTATTCCTTATCTATTGTGACTTAACTTTTTTTGTTTTTGTGATAATTTTTTTTTCCGCACTAGTAAAAAAGTCTTGAAAAATTAACTAATGCAATATATATATATATTCTACTTATGATTAATTATCTTAAATTATTTTAAAAATAATATAAATGATTAATAAATTAAAAAAATATTTAAATGCATTGAAAGAACAAAAAAAATGCATATTATTTTTCGTACACGGTCGAAAATATTTTCATCAATAATATAATAAATCTAATTTCAAATGTAAGCAGAATAGGGAAAACATACAAAATTGCATTGACAAAATTTAAAATAAGTGCGTTTAATAAATAATACATCATTCTTAAACTAGTTTATCGATAAAAAAATAATAGAAAACGTGGATTATTGTATAGACAATAATACATATATAACTTTTTCAATTATCAAGTACGGACTATATTTTTCCGTCTTTCATTGCTTTCTCCACTTTTTTCGTCGTGTCACTTGTTATTTTTCTTTAAATGAAACTTTTAAAATCTCACATCATTTATATTTAAAAGAACTAGATTGGATACAAATTTGTATTCAAGTTTAATAAATAACACAAATATACGAATATACAAAACATACAAAATATATAAAAAAAAGATCACATTTCTCAAATTTATTTTTTATCACTAATTGCTTGATTGGAACAAATAAATGAATAATAATTCAATTCTTTTCTCATTCCTTGAGTATACCAATCATAGTATTTATGAAATTAATATCATTCATTTCCCATCTTAATTCCATTCCTTATATCATTCCATTCTCACTCAATTCTATTCATTCATACCAATCATGTCCTATATTATTTATCTATGACAATATGTAATTATTAAATATAAATTTTCTTCAAAATAAAATTACAAAATATTTTTTTCTCAAATAAAAAAATAAAAAAAAAGAGGATAGACAAAGGATATCATGCACGTGAGAGGACACTATAGATGTTGTTCCTTTCTGCATCAAAAAGTTGGTGAAAAAGGAAATTTCTCTCTCTCTCTCTCTCTCTCTCTCTCTAAATTTGTTCATAGAAAGACAATAAAATGATTGAGGCCTTTATAATCTACCAAGGTCAATAGTATATATTATTGGGTTTCTCATAATTAAACTCTACCAACAAATTTACTAGAGAGATAAACAAGATGGCCCTTGAAGCCCTTTCTTCAACTGAACTTCTAAACTTCATCATCTATGATTCTGCTACTAATATTTCTGCAGAAACGAGCCACCCAACTCCGGCGCCGGAAAATGCCCATTTGACGGCGGCGCAGGGGCGGAAGAAGCGCCGGAGACGGCCGAAAGTTTGTAAGAACAAAGAAGAAGCTGAGACGCAACGAATGACACACATTGCCGTCGAAAGAAACCGTCGCAAACAAATGAATGAGCATTTAGCTGTCTTACGCTCTCTCATGCCTGATTCTTATGTCCAAAGAGTATGTCTTTTTAATTTTTTTCTCATTTTTTATGAATTTAAAAAATATTTTTTTATAAATTTTATGTGTTTGTATTATTTATTAAAAAAAATTACATTAGTTAAGTAAAAGAGTTGAGAATTAGTAAATTAATTAACTTTTTTTTGTTATGAGGAAAAAGATTTTTAAAATACTGTTCAATTGAAAGATGGTCTATTTTTAATTTCTTCTCATTTTTCATGAATTTACAATGTTTTATATAAATTTTTTCTTGGTATTAATTATTAAAAAATTACATTATTAATTAACTTTCTTTTGTTAATTGATTTCTAAAGTACTGTTCAATTGAAAGATGGTCTATTTTTATAATGTGAAAAGCTAACCTCAAAATTGTGTCTATGTTAATTGATTTTTTAAAATTATTTTGTACTCAAGAACATCTTTTTATGGGTTGCTTTTTTTGCCAATTTTCCAACTATTAAATTTATTTGATTGAAATTAATCATTGTTGCGAAAAAACCGATCCCCTTTTTGCTTCATGACAATTTTTATTTTATTTTGCCATATTTTTTTACGGACAAAAAGAAAGACAAAATTTTTCATTTCAGAAAATATGGAGGGTACAATTTGATTCCAAAATAGTTGTTCTTTTTGGACATATATAGTTGTCCTAATTCTTTTTAAGTATAAACCAAGCATATATGACAAACTAATTAATCTTAATTAGCTATTTACAAGAAATTAATTAGTAGCTTATAGCTATGTGCTGCAGCAAGAATACTTTCTCTTATACAGTTCATTAATTTATTTAATTATTCACTATTCCTTAATTAATTAATTAATTTTATGGGTTACTGCACACTTCTTCATGTTTTGATTAGAATATAGTGACGTACAAATCTATCTTTCCTCCTCTAATATTTTTATTATTGTACTAAAACTTCATTCTTATTTTGGAAAAAATAAAATAAAATATTTTAGCTATCCACATTATATGTTTTTATATATTTTGTTGAATAATTTAGCCTCCTCATCTTAATATTACTGTTAAATCTTGTAACAAATTATAATGGTTCTAAGACAAGAAGAGGAAAACCCTAAATTTGAGATTCATTTAATTTATTACTAATTTAACCACATTATCTTTATATATATATATATTATAAATTTCACTTATTATGAGACATTAAGAGAAAAACCCTAAATGGGATATGAATTAATTGTTGATTTTTTTTTTAAAATATTTTTTTTGTAGGGAGATCAAGCTTCAATAGTTGGTGGAGCCATAGAATTTGTGAAGGAGCTTGAACACATGCTGCAATCTCTTGAAGCCAAAAAATATGCATTATTAGGGCACCAAAATAATAACAATAATAATAATATTAATAATTCTAATGATCAAGAAAATAATATCAACAATAATACAGATCAAGTATTAAGCCCTAGCCCTTTTGCACAGTTTTTCGCATACCCTCAATTCAGCTGTTCTCATAACAAATACACATCGCAAAGCAAAGCAGCCATTGCAGATATTGAAGTGACCTTAATCGAAACGCATGCGAATATTCGATTACTCTCGAGAAGACGTGTTCGACAATTATCGAGAATCGTGGCTTCGTTTCATTCGATTTTTCTATCCATACTTCACCTCAATGTCACTACTTTCGACTCACTCGTTTTATACTCCATTAGCGCAAAGGTACGTATTTTTAACTATTTTCATCGTCTTTTTTTACGTTGTTTTACGAAAAAAACGTATAATTTTTGTGGTTTTTCGAGTCCAAAATCGTCGTTAATTATTAATATTGAAGATAATAGCTTTTATTTCTGTAGTGTAAAAAAGGGTTTATACAAGTTTGATAGTGATAAAGAATTGATTATATATAAGTTGTCAGTTTCGATAAGAGAAATGTTATGTTACACTGTTTTTATACCACTGATTTTTCACAACCCTTTGATTTAGAAAGTACGAATATATTAAATTCAATTGAATTAATTAAAAAAATAATTATTTACCAATAATATGAGTGAAAAATTGATTGTATGAAAACAGTGGTATATAGCATTACTCTTTCGATAATTTGTTATAAGAAATTTATTGTCATTGTTGATACTTAGTCACAATAATTTTTTTTTTATTTCTAATAAAAAATCACTATTGTGATAATTTACAATTTTTTAGCAACAATTTTGATTTATCAAATTAAATGTATGACTAATATTACTTGGGATTTTCTAGCATTTTGATTATTTTGTATCACACACAAGGAATACACACCATATTTATATATAAGTTGTCACATTCCATATTTTATTAGAAAGTTATTATCATTGTTGATACTTAGTCACAACAACTATAATTATCTATTTATGTTATAGCTAAAAAATTTCAATTTCTTTTCTCACTTATAAAAAATCATTATTGTGACAATATTTACATTATTTTTTATTGCATTATCTATTAAACTTTGTACTTGGAAAATTCTCAGACGCACAACACCTTAGCCATAAGGTATTTGGATGTTTGTTAGACACATTTGGTCCATCCATTGGACCTCAGTATATTATAATTTATCCTATATATATACATCCATTTTTTTGATTTTTTTATTTAGCAATAAAATTAAATTATAAAATAAATTATATATTTTGTTCTTTCTTTCGTCAAGGTACTACACATCTTGATCGTAAACAAAATTATCACTGTTAGAAAATGACCTCAGAATGCAAAAGAATCTACTTTTTTACATAGGCTTGCACGTACTTCCAGATCAGTACAATACTGTGCAAAGATTCGACCATTAATAACTCAATTTCGTAAGGGCTTTTTGGGTATTTTACTATATATTCTCTTTTTTTTCAATTGTATTTCCATGTGCAATGATTCAGAAAGGGAATTTTTTTTTATTACTTTTTATGGGTTTTTTTTCCTATATAAGTATACAAATTTAGTAAAAATATATTATTGGGTATTTATAAATATTAAATATTAAATATAATTTTTGCAGGTTGAAGAAGGTTGCCAACTCAATTCAGCAGATGATATAGCAGGGGCAGTTCATCACATGCTAAGAATAATTGAGGAGGAATCTACAATCCTATGTTGTTAATCCTAGTGTTATAGTTTATTATATATTATGATATTATTATTATTAGTAGTAGAAATATTATCAAACATTTATGTGCATTTCTTTTTAATGTTTTCTTTTTTATCTATGTGCCTATGCTCCTTTTTTTGGTGTTCATGGATTTAGGGTTTTGATTAGGTAGGTAGAAATTTGAATAATATTTTCGGTTCAATTTAGACGTCGTTTTATAAACTATTGAAAGATTGTGGTGTTTTGATAAAATATTAAGTCACATTAAACGTGCTATAACAGATCGACTTCATTAGATTTGATCTGTTATATAATTGCCCTGAGGTTTCTATTTCTGTTGAAACTATTTAAAAGGACAAAAACAAAAAAATACAATCGAGGATTTCAATGTGTGAATTTGTAAATATATTTCGTTTTTTTTTTTTTGCACGAATTAAGGTTAAAATGAATAATACGAGTACCATTTGCTACAATTTTATATGTACCCTTATATTGGACTCTTACATTCTTTTTGGTTATAAAATTTTTAATTTGAAAAGGCGAAAAAAAGGTAAATTAATTAAAACATAAAACACTAAACTACATTTTGAAAATGTTGAAAAGCATATGATATGCTATGCCTTTTACATGATTAAAACGTTGCTTGAACGGGGCAACCCCTGGTAGAGTTGGTAAGGGCATTTGAACTTGTGGCCTAGGTCACGGGTTCGAATCCCACTGTGGGAATGCCTATTGCCTTCTCTACTGTGAGCCTGTCAGCTATGGGCAACCTAGGCTGGTTTACCTCTCTTGTGTGGTTTGCAGGCTATTGCACAAGAGCGGGGTTTACCCAGTGCGCACCTAACGGTAGCGGCTGCGGGTTCCCTTGTCATCAAAAAAAAAAAAAAAACGTTGCTTGAACTTTACCTCTAGATGTCACGAGAAGAAAACTGGAGGCTCCTTCTTACTCTTGCAAGTGGCGGCTATAAGAGATTTTAAGGGATGAGATTTCTTAACAACTTAAATTTTAAATCTAATTAATTATTATTAAATTTTGGTAAACAACTTAGTTAATTATCCTGCACTTTTGGTTAATTTGCACATCAAATGTGAAAATTACCTAAATTCCGTTGTTACGCAGTAATATCCTATTTTCTTTTTATAGTGCGACTCTGTAGGGTATTCCAAATTGACGGTTGAAGGATTATTAAATGATATATGTATTGCTTAGCCAACCTCGTGGAACCATATCGCAGCACAATTTATGAGTATAAGATGACCTTGGTCACAACAAAGCTTTCGATTATAAATACTATATGTCTATAAGCTTTTCATTGTCGTATCTTGATGAATAAGAGCCATAAAATGTCAAACTTACATTACTCGATACTGTATTATTAATATAAAATATTACCTAGTCAATGTATCATCTATTGTGTTAGAATAGGGTGATTATATAGATAATATCTAAAATCTCGATATTTAATAAAAAAACTGTCATTGAAGAGATTAATTCACAAACAGTTAAAAAAATGAAATTTGTTTTTATAAATTTGCTTTGGGATACAATTTAATGGATGTATCATTGCATAGACATTGAAAAGTTATGATATATAATTATCAATAAATTGACTTTTTATTATAATTAATTCAAGTTCAAGGATATCATATTTAAATTTGTTTATATCTAATGAAATATATATTTTCTTTTACACTGTAACAATTAGCGGAAAGTTTTGTTTTCTATATTTTCTACAATTTTATAATTTTTTTTGTGTTTTTATAACATCCCATCATTGATTTATATCATTTCGATCGATAATATATTAATACTTTATGATAATATAAAATAACACATACCAATATTATTATCGATACTATGAATTCAGGCATTTTGCTTGTACGTGCATGTCTAAGTTTACAAAAAAAAAATCCTTAAACTAATGCTTTATCAACTTTATTGATAGAAAAAATCTGCATTTAATCAGCATGGGGATTATCAATCTTTGATTAATAATATTACCACTAAAGAATTAGACGTTGACATGATTTCATATATAGAGATATTCGATATGCAAGGCTAAAGAGGTGACACAAAAGGAAACAGTCTAAAGCTATATTGAGCCTCCACTTAAAGCAAAGCAAGCTATTAGATCCCTACCTACGGATGGTTGATTAAACCTATTTTTTTTTAAAAAAATTAATTTCTGAAGTTTAAAAATAAATTGTCATTTTCTTACTCTTTTTAGGAATTTATAAGTTTGTAATAATTTATCGTGGGCTATGATGCTTGGACACGGGACATGGCGCACGACACAATACATAGACGAAATACGGTACCTTATAAATATTAGAATATGACACGACCTCAAAATTACTAATAAAATGTGTATATTTACACATCATATATTTACATATATACGTTCATTAATTTACGTTAAAATATAAAAATACTAATTTAAATATGACTGGTATGAAAAAGAAATTATAAGCATGACTATTGTACATTATAAATTTGTATTTGATTTGTAAAGTTATATATGTTTGAAAGAACAATAAATAGTTCAGTTTTTAAAATCACAAAAAAAAAAAATAAGTGAAATAATATCAAGTGTCATAAATAATGCATACATAATAGATACACCCTCTAACTGCGTCCATTACGTGTTCATATTTTATTTTTTTCATTTTATTTAAACAGATACATGTATTTTCATATTAGACACGGTGTCGGAGAGTGTCAGTGAAGTGTCGTGTCCAATTAAGTGTCTAAAACGACACGTTGTGATTTTTTGAAGTGTCCGTGCATCACAGATTGTGAGAGGTTATAATTAATTTTAATTATTTTGTAAAAACTTATAATATTATGTAATAATTTATAAAGAAGATTATAATTTGGATAAAATATTAGTCAAAAAGGGAAATTGACAGATGGATCATTGTCGTGAATAATGGTGGGAAATTGTATAATATAATATAATATGATTTTCGATTTTGTATGTATACGTTGTGAATGGTCTTTTGGGGAATCGAGGCCTTCACTTTTTGGTTGTTTGTTTGATAATAATCTGAATTCTCATTAAGAATTGTGTCTTTTTGTGGAAATTGATAGAGACTTATTGGAATACAAAAATTTGCAGCGGTGGGGTTTGGTCTATTGCTAATTTTCCTTGGAAATTTTCACACTATGCTACATGTGGCTACACATGCAATTTGCCTTATCACTTTGTTTTTATTTTTCAGATGAGAAAAATCTGTATAAGATAAGTTTATTGTCCCTCATTATCTCTAGTGGATTAATGGATGATAAAAAATGTATTTTTGGATGATAAGAGTAAAATTTCATTATTTTTGGATAAATATCATTTTTATATAATAGATTACAATTTATACAAAATAGTTAATAAAATATAGCTTATTTATAACTGACAGGTTCACCGTAAAAATTCATGACCAATCAAACTCATGACCAAGTTTATAAGATTCAGCTGTCCGATCACATAAATCTATTTTGATCCAGCAAGTAATTGTCAATTCTATAACAAAATAATTTTCCGAAAAATGTTATGTAACATAATATGAGTTGCTTGAATTAAATATGTATTACTTTGTTTAAAATTAAGGATATAATTAGTTCTTTTAAATGGACTTTATGTGTTTTAGGTTTAGAAAAACACCAAACTGTTCGTTTCATAATAAAAAACTTTTGCGGGAAACTGACTAGTAATCTTCTTTATATATGTCATATTTTATGGAATGTTTTGTAACTAAGACAAAACATAAAATTATTTATATATATATATATATGGGCTAATGAATGCCAAATTTCTATCAAGTTTGTTTTTTAAATAGACTAAATGGCCAAAAATCTACTAGCAAGAATCATAGAAACAAACAAGCTAACTAACTAGTCTTAATTTTTCATACAACTGGTATTGGAACATCAAGATTGTCTAGCACTCGAATGGGTGTTAACGGTTCTTCTACGTTAATGTGAGATATTTTAAAAGTTATTATAAGACTTAATAATAGAAAATCATATTAATGGAAAGTGAACATAGGTAAAATTATGGAACAAAAAATATAATTTTTTTCTATACACAATTTGTATTTATTACTTATTGTTTGACTCTTTTATAATAATAATAATAATAATGATAATAATAATATAAAAATATCTTTATTTTGCTCCGGATTTAAATTAGCATTAGTGAGTCAAAAATAGTTGAGTACGAAATACAATGAGTAGCTTTTCATGATTTTGGATTCCAAAAATAATATTATGTGGACAGAGAGAGACATACACTTTACTTGGATTTTCATCTTCTAAATTAACAAACGATCAAAGAGTAATCTAATATACTTATAGATCTATTTGTACTTTATTGTAGATTTCCAATTTTTACAATGTATTATTCGATTATTTTTATTGTTAAAAAATGAATTAAACATAAATATGTTAAATATCTCAAAAATTAAAAAAATTACCCCCTAAATAGAAGAAAATATTTCTCTAACCCTGTGAGCAGGACTAAAAATGTTAAATTGACATAATAAGCCGGCTTTAACCGGCCCGTCGTAGGCCATTTATCTAAGGAAGCCGTCCGGTTTCGGCCCCTTTATAAGGCCTCGTGGCCCATTTTTTAATTCATTTTTAATTTTTTATTTGTTTTAAGTATATTTTATTTTGTAAGAATTTGTTTTTGAATAGTAGTTATGAGAATTTGAAACCTTGACCTCAATGTTTACAACATGATATTTTTCTAATTGTGTATTTTAAAATAAAAATAATAAAATATATATTTATTAAATAATAATATTTTATTAAAAATAAAATAATTGTAGTGGGTCAAATCGGTTGCGAGCCCAAGTCGAGCTTGAGCTTATTGATGAACTGGGCTCGAGCTTCTGTTTAGGTGTTCATAAGCTCACAAGCCAATTCGTAAACTTTACTATTATATATATATTGTATATATGTGTGTGGGTTTTGTACATAACTATATATATAACACATTTGTGTTTATATAATTTAATATTAAAAATAATGGATACATTATGTTTGTAATGAAAATAATACTGGGTAAACATTTCATAAGTCATTGGTAATTATGATATAATATTCTTGAGACATAGTTATATATTCTCGTTATACCTATTTCAATAAAACCAAAAGAATATTTGGACATAGACTTCATATATATACACACTAACTTTTAAGTACATGAGTATTCTGTAACCAAACTAAATAATATATGATTCTCATAACTCTTGATATTATTTTATGTAAATGCATTATATTACTGAACACGTACGATTTAGCGAGTTATTCATTAGTTACTTACACATTTCATGAAGTGCAATGTTACGTAAACAAGAATTTATCCACCTTTTTTAGTTATGTTTTTTTAAGTATTTTAAATGATTTTGTATTCAAAATCATAATATAGACAAAGATTTGAGTTTGATTCAAACGAGCAAACGAGCGAGCTCGAACTTTGATGAACAAACAAACCGAGTTTGAGCTCAAACAAACAGATAAGCGACCTCGAGCTCGAGCTCCAAAAAATGGGCTCAATGAGTTCGAGCTCGAGCTCAATTTTTTTAAAACGAGCTCGAGCTCGAGCCTGTCAAATTCTCAAGGCTCGACTCTAACTCGGCTCATTTACACCATAGGCTGATGTGAAACAACACTTTTAAGATCACACCGTTGCAGAATATGCTAAGTTGTTTAATTTATGCATGTCAACTTTTATCGGCAGCTCTTTGTTACAAGGGAATTGGACATTTCTCTATTGATCTAATAACCTATATATTTTGTAAATTTTCAAAATATTTACTGATTATTATTAACATAATGCCTTTCTATGATTTTTTTTAATGATTTTTTAACATGTCTAATATTTTATGAAAATGAATTGATCGATTATGTCTGCTTATATATACATTAAGATAAATTTTTCGTTCCTAGTCGTTAGCACAAGACTAAAGCTCTTGTTGTTTTATTAAAATATTTTACTAAAAACATATATATTTATATAACCTACAGCCCCTCTATTTCATAATATTATGTGAATTCTCATAAATCCTTAGCCATTTGATCATTTTTTAGACTAGCTATTCGATCATTTAGCAACCATTGGATGGGAAAATTTTTGAAAATTTAAACAAATTGTAGAAGAATTAGGAAATAGTTTGAAAATAAAAAAATCCCATACAAAATTAAGGAAAATTCAAGCATTTACTTTTGCTAATCATAATAAGCATTCTGATCTTATTTCCTTTCAATTATACTTGTTATATATTTATTTTGTGTTCCAACTATTAAATTTGGGTCATATTGTAGAATAAATATTATTCCTACTAGCACAAAGCCCAATAACTAATTTGGAAAGTAATAAAAGAAATTGGTTTAGTTTGCGCAAGCCAACTATGCATATATTTCATCATTTCCTACACATTCTATTATGTTGTAGAAGTCTGAATGTGATTGTAGACTCTTTAGTTGTCATTTTTTGGATTAACATCCTCAGTATAAATTTATTTAAAAATGTTTTTTACTTGTAGGAATTATCAAAACTTGTAATAATTAGATGTAGTAGAACATTGTAGAAATCTCTAAAGACCTAGAAGATCTATTCACATCATTAGATCAAATCAATTTGCACTGTCCATTGAAGAGGTGGTCTTGTATATATATATAGCCTTTGCATTTTCATTTGAATCATAAATATTCAATCTCTAACTTAGGAACTTTATGAGTTAAGCTTACCTACACAATGACAAAAAATGAGATTATAAAATGAAAAAAAAATCAACACAAACTAAATAAAATAAACTACAAATCTATTATATATATTATAGCAAAGCGGTTCGTTGACCACAATGCTAATTTTGACTTAAAATAATTTTCTAGAATTTTGAATTATTTTAATACAATAAAAATTCTTATTGGTTGGTTTAGTTTTTCAATATTTATTTTTATTCTTAAATCAATCAATTAATTCTAATTGATACTTTCCTAATGTAGTATATTACAACTAAAATGGAAGAGTATTGATTAGGATATTTTCTCCCAGATTTAATTCTCATCACCTTAATAACGAATTGCCAAAAATTTCTCCCAATTTTAATTATCTATTTGTTATTATATATTCTATCTTCTATCTTCTACTATATTAAAACAAGGTTATGGTTACTTTTCCACCAAATAGAATTTTCTCAGAATTATGAATTTTTTTTAACACTTAAAGATTTTGAATTTGTATTGATCAACTATTAATTCTCAACTTCCAACTTAACCACAATTGTCACATAATAATCAAAATTTGAATCAAGATATCCAAAAAATAAAATAAAAATCCAATATTTTCTCTCTAAAATGAGTTTATTACATTATTTTATGCATTTCATTCTGCTAATTTCTCAATTACCCACATCCAAATCTTCATCAATTTCCGATTTATTCAACACTTGGTGCAAAGAGCATCGAAAATCGTACAATTCCATTGAAGAACAAGAACAAAGGCTTAAAATTTTCGTGAAAAACTATGAGTTTTTGTTACGCATCATAACAAAACACCAATTCTTCTTACAACCTTTCTCTAGCCTTTGCTGATCTCACTAATCAAGAATTTAAGGCCAAATATTTGGGGCTTTTAGTTTCAGAAAATGATTTAATAATCAAAATGAAGAGTGCTCAAGATGTTGGGGAAGAAATAAGAATCGGATATCCCATCATCATCTGTTGAGTGGAGGGCAAAAGGGCTGTTACGGAGGTCAAAGATGTGAGTGTTTTTTGTTTTTTCATTTCAATAATGCATTTTAATTTTTTCTGCTATCTAATTTTTATTTTTCATTTTCAGATACATTTAAACCAACGGATTTAGTATATGTCGATGGTCGATTAGTGAAGTTCTGTCATATGTAGTAAATTTGGATTCCAGTAATACATTTTAATTTTTCTACTATCTAATTTTCATTTTAGGTACATTTTCAGGTAGATTTAAACAAATGGATTTATGATATGTCGATGCAAGTTCTGTCAAACGGTAATGTTATGTAGTAAATTTGCATTCAAAATTTATCTTAAATTATGATTCTCTATTCATTCAAAATTTATCCTAAATCCATTCTATTGTGTTGGTGAGTTGTAGTTTATTTTGAAGTTCTATAATCATAATACAACCTTATCAAATGTTGATGTTAATTTGATAAATAAAACTGCAATGTAGATAATTCCAACAATTTTATGTAGGTAATAGAATTTAAATAATATCAATTGCAAGTACACGAATTGCGTATTTCATACTATGATTTTTAAATTTCTTCAGCCAATAAAAAAATACTTGAACGGTGTTGATGTTTTTTGTTGCAACAGTAGTTGTAACTAAAGTTGAGCATATCCTTTTATATATACTAATAATTATTGAGATGATTGACTCAAAACTTTAATATGCAAATTAAGCACTCTTGCTAATTTGTACTTATTATTGTAATTTTTTTTAATAAATTGTTACAGAAGTAATTCAAGTTATTTATAATGTCCAATGGTAATGATGTTGCGTTTTGTATTAGTGATTCACAAACACAAATTTTTAGGAGAATAATGAATTTTCAATTCAAATGTAAACAAAAATATACCAGTTTTAATAAATTATATTTAAATTAACTTAAATCATGCGTAGCACGGGTTACACGCTAGTTATATATTATAGCAAAGCGCTATTTGACCAATTTTGACTCTCAACTCAATTCTTTTTTCTGATAATTTTGAATAATTTTTATTATAGAAAATGCCTTATTGGTTGCAAAATCTCTACTTCCATACCTATCATAAATTTTGATTTTTTAATGATTTTAAATTGTCAACTTACCCAATTAGAATCCCTATGATTATGCTGCCATAAAAAAATTACGTTATCATCTTTAAAAGAAAAAGGAAAGGAATGTAAATTATATCTTCTACACAAGATTTTAAGCCATTATCTAATCCTTATAAAGATTGTCATGCATAATTTATGCTTACTTTCTTTATTTGCTTCAATAAGTTTCTAAAATATTTAATCTTTAAAAGATGAATTGCGTTCCCAACTCTTCTTTGCACTTTTTATTCATGTATGTATTGTTTTATCAACTTTACATGCTAATTGTATTTTGTTTAATTTGTTCTCTTATTTGTAGGATAATATTTGTAAATACATTTCGATGATCAAGTTTTTGGTAAGTCAAGAATAGTAATGAATTTTTGTTTGTACTTTTGTCTTTCTTTTTTCTCTTTTATACGATAATCTCATTAAAGAATGGTTTAGCTATCCATTAGTTACTATATCTTAATTTTGTCGTTCTTAACTTTTCGTACGAACACTAAAATATTTCATTTTTCTTTTTTTGTTGTCATATTAAACTTCATGTTCAAGAGTTAAATATTGATTTTTTAAAATATTTTGCAGTTTCAAGATCAGTGACTCATGGATAGAGACATTTAATTTTAATCTACAATTCTATAATTTTATTTTTTATTGTTTCAACATCATAATATCTAATTTGCTTCACGTCAATAATATTTTAACGATAAGAAAAAAAAATTATAAGAAAGGCTGAAAAAGTTTGTAGTATCATGTACATGTTTTATACATGGTACTTCTATCCAAGTTATCTCACATTTTACTTATCGAATGACCATATTTTAAATTCAGTAACTTTATGCTACAATTAATTGACTCATCATATTCACCTCATCATTATTTGGTTCAATTTAAATAACTTTGCAAAACTTTTGTATGATAAATAAGAAATTTAAGTGGTTGTCTGTCATCATAATGGAGTAATGGAGTACAACTTGAAACATTTCTTATGAGTTATTACTATATCCTGTAAAAATGTATTAGTTGCTTTCAAATTTTATTTTATCACATCTATGGAGTTGGACATTTGCTATTATTTCTACGTTAAAATGTGTAGCACATTAAATATATCAAATAAATTAGATTTTAAATCAAAAAGTAATTATATAGTTTGTTAAATCTTCTATTTCTCCATGTAATTTTACTTTTAGTCACTGAATTTTAAATTAAGCATGAGATATTGTAAGAATTATGTTGTCCCTATTTTGAAATACGGAACACCCTTACTTATCTATTTTATATATTATAGCTAAGAGTGTGGGACCCACTTTGTTATTTGTCTTTTTTTTGATAATTTTGATTGTTTTTTAATCGTCAAAAAATATATATTAGTTAATTTGATTGATTATGTAATTTGATAATTTGAAATTAAACTTAGTCGGAAATATCAAAGCACTTATTTAGTAGTCAACATAATATATGTTAATTTTGAAAATAATTGTCAAGTATCTCGTTAATGATTGAATTGGCTATATTAATTGAAAGTTTGACTTCAAATTAATTAGTAAGACGTGATGTAAAAATTAACATAAAATATGCATGATAAAATTGGAAACCCACCTATCATGTATAGGATTTAAAATCTCATTAATTGAGTTTAGATTTATGGTAATGCGTTTAAATTTTAAACCATTAAAATTTGCCTAAAATATTATGTGGAATACTATTTTCAAATTAGAACCTCTACATAATTGTTATCATGGCTAGGGATGTACATAAACTCGCCCAACCCGTCCGAACCGCTCAAACCGACCCAATCCGTCGGCAAACCGTCGGTTTTAAACTTTTAAATAATAGTGGCGGTTTGATATTCTTGTCACCCACCACTTTTGTGTCAGGTTGTGGTTTTGGAATTTGCAACCCGCCTAAACCGCTACCCAACCGCTAGTTATATATAATGCACACATATGATGTTATAAAGATTAATAACAAGCTTTTTAAAATAATACATAGGTAATATATTTTCTAACAACGATATTTTATTCATATTTATATTACACATTTTACTTTTATTTGGTGAAATAAATTAAATATCTTGTTTGAATACTTATTTTTATTCTACTTCAACAAAGTTTTATTTTCGCAAGTAATGAAATAGGTTATATATGTATTTATAATTACATTTTTGTGATATTTTAGTTTTAATAATATTAGAGTTTTCGCTCATTATAAATTAATGATTATATGAATTTTATTTATAACACCATTTGATTTTCTATATCCACCAACTCAATTATTAATTTAAATCTACAAAGAATAAAAAAAAAATATTAGTGAACTAGTAACTAGTTAACGACAAAAAAAAATAGAGAAAGCTAAAACCGTCAACCCGACCACCAAATTTATTAACCCGACCGAATCGAACCGCGCGGTTTTAAAATTGTATAATTTTGGGTTGTTATTTTGTCCACCCGCTCAGGTTGATTTTTTTCTTTAAAACCGCTTGAACCCGACCGCGTACACCCCTAATCATGGCAAACATTATTATATAGAAGCTTCTTTGATATTCTGTAACTTATCAATGTGTAAATTTTCTTTTCTAATTTGTCACCTTCCTAAGTCTATATTATTGTGGTGGTCGAATATATTACTATACCAAGTTTCAAAATTCTTGATTCTTAGACAAAGAAAAGCAAGAAAAAGTATTGCTGCTAGGACGCGAAAATGGTGTTACATATGAAGGTTTATTTTCGAACACGAGAGCACGCGTAAGGTTCATTTACATAGAAATATTAGTAATAAACATGTTTTTATGTCTTCCTTTTCATTGTTTTTTTTAGTTGAAATAGTCGAGAGTTAAGTCTTTTTTTATAGTTTTCATTACACAATATATTCCGATCTTCTTTTGGGTTTTGTTTTTGATTTAATTAATTTTAGAAAATGTTTAATCATAATATATAGTGGTACCTGCAACTTTATTTTTTATTTCTACCAATTAAAGTTATTTTCATATTGTTTATTGAGCTTTTTGTTTAAAACAGTTAAATATAGTTCTTGAATTTGATCTGAATTATTTATGTGTATATGATATAATTATATATCACGTATACTTATTTTTCTTTATATTTTTTAAAATCTTTTAATCTTTTCCATCACCTAATTTTTTTTTTTTTGTTTATGATTTTCTTAGAGAAGTATATATTTACCTAAATATTGCCCAATTGTTTAGTATGTTTAATATTTATAAGTTTTCCACCACATTTTTTTGTTGTTTATCTCCCATTTGAAACTTTGAAGAATTTGCAACAATATATTTTTCTATTTATTCGATAAGTAATACAAGTCTTTTATATATTTAAATATAAATTTTTTTGTTCTCTTAGGTTATACATTTTTATATATTTATTCATATGTATGAGTATGGATGAATATATGTATATAAGTTTTTTTACAAGCTATCAATAAATTTAGTATTATTTTTCCCTTAATTTAGTTTATTACATTTACTTTATATTTTCTCTAACTTATATTACAGTTAATGGTAGATAGCTTTTATAGTTTGTTATTAATGCAGTTGATAAATTTTCAATATATATTGAAGTTATATATGAATTAATTGATTAGACTTTTATTTTCGCAACTATGAGTTTTATTGATCTCCAATATTTAGTAGTTTTTTTATTGTATTAAGATGCAGTTCACTGTTTTGATAAAAATTTCTTATTTAATTTGATTTTAGTACTAAATGGTAAGAATATTCTACTTTTGTGATTTATAATTGTTTTATTACTAACTTTCATTTTGTTTTCTTATCACTAATTATTATTATTATTATTAGAATATGTTTTTATGCCATGAAAATTTATTTTATTAATCTTTAGGAAAGCTTGGCCTGTATTCTTAATTTGGATCATAAGCTTTTTATGTTAAAGAATTTTATTTGAAGTGGTTTTTTCATTCTTTCATTTACATAATCCAAGATTTTTATTTTAATTTGGATTTTATTATTACTTTTGGGTATATACCAGATATTTACATCCAAATCCAATATTGTAGATGATGTATTTCATTTTCACTCCATGCTCTACTCATGCATTATGAGACTCCACGGTGGAATCTCCACCATATTTCCAACTCATTATTTAAGCATAATTTATCAATTCGGTTCTTAAAAGGGTTTTACTTATCTGGATTTTTATCAAACACTCAAAGATTTACAAGTTTTAGTTAATATTAAATATTTATCATGCATAGCACGGGCAATACGCTAGTAGTTAATTATGATAAACAAAATAGTAACTAAAAATTAGTGTTGTCAAATGGGCCGGGCTGTGCCGGCCCATGCACACAATGTGCTGACCCGTCAATTTTTTTCCACGGACCGGTCCATCATGGGCCGAGGTCGGCTCATGATGGCCTACCGGCCCAGCCCAGGCCCACTTAAAATTTTTTCTCGTGGACCTGGGTTGGGCCGGCCCGGCCCCGATTGGTTGATTTTTTTAAAAAAAATAGATATTTTCTAGAAGTTGTTCGTACTTTAAATTTTCGATAATTGAAATCACATAAAATCACATAACTTGGATAGAAATAAATACTTTACAATGACAAAAATGAGATTATAAAATAAAAAAAATCAACACAAACTAAATATAATAAACAACAAATAGTTAATTACGATAAATAAAATAGTTACTTGAAGTTTTTTCCACAGTTCGATAATTGAAATCACAGAAAGTCACATAGTTAGGATAGAAATAAATTAGTATTTGCTTGCTTGTTTGCTTGTCAAACTAAAAATAAATGATTGGAGATCGCTACCTAACATTTGAAATTAAACATTTTTTACACCAATTTCTGAATACGTGCACCAGCCTGATCCTGATCATAAATCCTATTAAAAACATCTTTCATAAAGCTCCTTTAATACTTCATCAAGTGTGTTTTCAATTGTATATGTCAGGTCAAAACACAATGTAAATACATATTGGATGAATATCCAAAAATAAAATAAAATGAATGATATATGGTATCCAATATAAAAATAAAAATATTTGATACTTTTTGGATATGAATGGGGCAGTTTCTAGGATTATAATAGTTTTTGGTCAAAATTGTAAAGATTTTAATTTTTAGTGATCTTTCTTAAAACTAAAAACTAAAAAAATATAATTTAAAAAAAATCGTAATTAATTTTAAAAAAAAGGTAGAAACAAAAAATGAGATATCCTTCTTCCACCGTTTGATTTTTTTTCGCTGCAATTTTTATTCATCACAATTATGACCGAAATTTAATTTTTCTTTGTTGCAAGTATAATCATAATCATCTCCATCAATCCTTGAATTCTTAGTAGTCTTCAAGTAAGTTATTTAGTATTTATGAATAGTTTTAAAATTTTATAATTTATTAAATACTTTGTAGCACTGTTGAGTTATGAACGTCGACTAATGAATACATAATAAAATTATTTTACTTTTATTAATATGCAATTATGTATCTTATATTGTGATTTTGATATTTTTGTGATATACTCTTAGTCAAAGTCCTTGTTTTATAAGTGTGAAAAATGAGTAAAAAATCGGTATTTCTGTTATCATATTATTATTTATAGAAATTTTATATATTTAATAATTATTATAACCAATTGATCATGCATTAATGTGGAGTATAAAAAAAATTCAAATATTCAAAGTAGATATTATATGCATTATTCTCGTCATATTGTATCCTAATTTTTTTGTAAATCTTTCCCATTTCTTATGGTTGTGTATTGTTTTCAAGAACAGTGGACAATATTTATTTAAAATATAAAATCTATCAAGTAATTTATTTATGTCCAAAACGGAATTAAATTTGATATAACTCGAGTAATTTATTTACATTGAACAATGATCTAAGAAGGTGACAATTTGAGAAGATAGATATGACTTATGAGCATCTCACAAGAACACCTACTAAGTTGTATTAAGTAGGGGTGTTCAAAATCAACCGAACCGATCGAATCGAACCGAAAACTGAAAATTCGGTTCGGTTAAAAATTTTAGTTCGATTTTCGATTTTTATTTTTGCAAAATTTCGATTTTCGGTTCTTAGACGCGGTTAACCGAACCGAACTGAAAACCGAAATATATAATATATATTAATTTTTATTTTAATTTATATATAATTCATAAGTATTATATATTAATAAAAATTTAAAAATATATATAAAAGAGTAGGTTGAAAACCGAAGTTACAAAAAAAATTGAAAAACCGAACCGAACTATGTGATTTTTCCTATTTTTTTCGAAATTCGATTATTTCGGTTAAAAATTGAACCAAACCGAACCGAACCAATTCGGTTAAAAGCGAACTGAACCGAACTTTTTTCGATTCGATTTCAATTTGTAATTTTGGAAAATCGAAAATAAAAAAACCAAAATTTCGATTCAGTTTTCGACCCAACCGAATCGATGCACACCCCTAGTGTCAAGTCAAGCTACAATCCCAATCAACTTGTCCCCACAATAAGCAATAGAAAACTTGTCCACTAACTAGTACACCTTACTTGACTTCCAAAAAACCAATACCCATTTGACACATACCATTTCGACATCATTAGGGTAGGTGGCCGGCACTGGGCCCCACTCATTGGAACTTAGCTCAACTTTCTAAATATAGCAATTCTAAACATAACCACAAACTTACATTTATTTAATCAAAACAAGACAAAATATTTTAGCAGAATAATTAATAAGTTCTCAAAATAAGATATATGGATGATAAAAAGTTAAAAACTCATGCACATATTTTAAGGGCTTGTAAAATAGAAACCAAAAATAACTTTACAAATACTTAGAGCTTATAAGATCTTCAAAATAAGCTTGGCCTTGCAAATTCAAGGTTATTCTTAAAACAGGCTTATATTATATTTGTACATTCAAACAAGCTTTGACCTTTTAGTAATTTACACATTGGTCTTTATTTTCCACTTCCTATTTACCTCTTATCTTTACACATTCTAACTATAATGTCTATAATACCTCATATAACAGGTTTTTTGTATATACAATGAAGTAGTAGCACCCTAAAGGAAAGAGCTATAGTTATAGTAAGACATATATGTATTGAGAGGGTATGTTTTTTTTTTTTTTTCTTTTTCTTTTCGTAATTTTTCACTTATTTTGGTGATTTTTTTAAGTGAAAAATTACGAAAAATATTATATTTGTAAGATAAGTCCACCCATAGGGGCTCTATGTGGAATACCCTTTCTTCGTTTTGCAGTTCGGTAATTAACTGTTGGAGGTGGCGTTGATGGAGTAAAGCTCGAGTTTTTTGGCCCATGGCTACTGCTGCTACTGTAACTATCTTCCCAATCCATCCTATTCTTTTTCTTCGTCTTTTCATTATTCTTTGAGGTCCCAACAATCTGAAAAGTCAAAGTAATTCAAAAAGTCAACTCACTAGAACAGTACACTCATAAGAAAAGGTCAACACAAAGATTCTTGTCAAAAACAAATATGGGAAAATTGCACCACAAATTTTCTCGTCTCATTGTTTATGAAGTTGAAGAATTTATGGGATTTTTTATGTTTTTAGTTCAACTGTTAAAGAACCAACAAAATCCCTTAGGGTGTGTTTGGATTGAGTGATTTGGATTTGGGGAAGGGATTTGGAGGAAGGATTTGAGATGAGACCTAAAATGGAGTCATTTGAAATCCACCGTAGTTATGAAGAAAATAGCTCATGAGTTATAATACATCTAGACGAACTTCGTGAATTTGTTGACAAATTTGAAATCCATAGATTTCAAATCTTTCAATCCAAACACACCCTTAGTTTCGTCCATACAATGATTCTTTTCACAATAAGAAACTTCGTAAAATTGCACCATTAGTAAGAATAGGGCAATGTTATCATTTTTCGTCTCAAAGTTTACAACTTTTCGAATCTTATAGGATTTTAACTTGTTGCGTTTCAATCCCAACCGTTGAAAATTGGATTTTCAATTTTTAGCGGACGAGATCAAAAGTGCAAAAGAAATGTATAGATTTGCAAGTTTGTAATCCCAAATTTCCAATTCAAATCAAGTAAAAAAACACGACAAAGGCCAAACTGAGGAAGAACAATAAGGGTGTGTTTGAATAGAGTGATTTGAATTTGAGGAATAGATTTGGACGAAGAATTTCAAATGAGTCTAAAATGGAGTAATTTGAAATCCACCATAATTGTCGAGAAAATAGCTCAAAATGAATGACAAGGGGTTTGAAATCCATCATAACATGAATCATCCAAACAAACTTAAATGGATACTGTCGATGAATTTGAAATCCATAGTTTTCAAATCCTTCCATCCAAACACAGCATAAATGAATAATACCTTACAACCAAGAGAGCAGAATCTGAAGGAATCAAGGAGACTGCGTTCACACACGTCGCAAGTGTTGGTCACGCCTTTACCAGGCCTAGGTTGTGGTCTCTCATTCAAGAACACAACCTTTGCACTGTTGATGACATATGTTTGAACTGAATTTATGTCCAAATACTTTTGAATTTCAGAAACTCTTATAACATCATGGTATGATGATCTCCTTATCTGTTACAAATCACAAACAAAAATGATCGAACTGGGCAATTTTCTGAAATTAAACTTGAAATTGATCACAATTGGAGTAAAAATAGTCGACAAATGGAAACCAATTATCAGGGATTTTAACCGGTTAAGCTGACCTCTATTGGTTTAAGTTCATCACAGATTGTTACTATTTGATATTTTCGACATTTATTACAACTGAATCAATTCAATAATGAAAAATCAAGAAATTGTGAACATGTTAAAAAGGTAAAAACAAACAAACCTGAATTACACGATGGTCTTTGTGAAAAGTCAAACAGAGTGAACAAAGAGGGCCATTCATACAGTCCAAACAGTACATATTACATTCACTCTTGTGTGAATCGCCATGAAATTTGCACTGAACAAAGAAATGTTCCTTCAACAAAGGTTTCAGCCATGGCGGCCATTTATTTTCCTCTTCATCAGGTCCCTATTAAAAAAAACAGGGCCATCAAAAACATCATTCAAAAATCCAATTATTATATAGAAATATAAATTAATAAAAGGGTAAAATAATATTTGTACCATGATTCGCCTGCTCTTGGGCTTGATTTCACGAACTGGGTTTTGTTGGCTATCCATCGCTGATATTTATTTTGTGGGAAAAGTATTGATAGGAATTGGTGAATAGAGAGTGTTTTTGTATTCAAAGAGAAATGGAGTGTGTGAAACGGGTGTAGTGTGTTTTTTGAGAAAAAGGCAAAGTTTTAAGTAGGGCGTGTTTGGGGTCGTTCTTATCCTTTCATCAAATTTAGGGAAAATCACATTTTTGGTACCGTGTTTTTTTTTTAATTATGGATTTAGTTAGTTTTATTATTGAATCTTATAGCTCGTTCTGTAACTTTCAAAATTTCTTATATTTAGTTATGATTAAAGTTTTTGTACAAAATTTTAATTTTTAAAACCATATGTTACGTTACTTTGACTTTTTTTGTCTTTTTGGAGAATTTATATGTGATTCATACTTATACGTGAATTTTATTTTATACGGGTCTGACTTATGAAATATGTTTCTAAATCCTTCCTTCCAACTAAAACAAATTGATTTTGAGTTGAGTTGATTTCTAAGAAATTTATTTTATTTCCGAATTGGACCAAAATTAATTTACATGGAATAATTATTGTTTTCTACTATAATGACTATAATTTCGTCAATAATTCAGAATTTCAGAGTATAAGGAAAATACACAATATAGTTATATTATCTTGAGCTTGATTACATTTTCTTTCGATTTGAGCTTTATATATTTTAAATTGAACACAGTTCCACTATAGAACCAATGGTTCTGAACCATAAACAATCTAAACTATTGAAAAATCAACTCATTTGAAATCTACTCAGTCGACTCATTTGCCACCTCTAGTTTGACTATTCAATGTTTGATAAAAAATCTATGTGATTAAATACAAGATATTTTGAGAATTATAATATTAAATGTGAAAAATTTGTAGAAAGTGGGGTCAAAATGGAAATAAAGCAAAGTTGTGGGGTGAAGAAGATAACATCTCCTTTCCTTACATCAAAAGTCGTACATAAACAAAACTCCGAACCTACCCCCGAGACTGAACCACAATATACGTTGGGCGCAAGGAACACACCTTCTACTACTTTCCTTTCTTTTTAAATAAATAAATATATTTAATAAAGATGCTTTCTTTTTCATGTGTTACATTATTCATGCTTTGTTATTATCGGCTAATATATAATATAAAATACGCACGGTCAATATTATATTCATTTTGCAGTAATAATGCTATGTAATTTATAATTTTTATATATCTATATTGGACACTCGTTTACCAATTAACATTTTCTTTACTCAATGAGTGAATTGATTTGTAAGTTGGCGCATTATAAATTTATAAGATATCAACTACATCACCATTTAATTATCAAATTTAAAGAAAAATTATACTTTAGTACAAATTTATTAATACTGATATAACTCGTAAAATGCCTTAGAGTCAAATCAAGCCGAGGTTCGTATATGACCAGAGAGGGTCGTATAACGGATATAGACTGGACTCAGACGGACTGAGCTACCTACGTACCTTTATATATGATCAAGGCTAAACGTAGTTCAATATAGTGATTAAGTTCATATACGAGGTTCTTAACTCGGTTTAAAGAGATATGGGAACGTACTGTCAGATCGTACTAGGTACTCTCGAGGTACTATTTGATTGGTCCAAGGTCCTTTTATTAATATAAAATGGAGCTATTTATAGATACTGTTCATCCTGTACGGATGATTGCAGACAATCCGGGATGCTTTCCACGTGTTCAGAGATGGACGCTGTACACAACAAATTTGTAATTCTGAAAATCAAGAAACACAAAAATTGTGACAAATGAAATTTATATTGATCAAAATAAAATATGGGGTAGAAATCTCTATTTTAATCCTCTGATTCTTCCTTCAAAAATATGTTGATTTGAATATTGGAGTTGACTTTGCTTCTTTGATCTTCTTCAACGTTGACTTGAATGTTTATAACGTCAATTCGAGGGCTTGGCAGCTTAATCTCGGATCAAACGTTGAATTTGATATGGAATTTGAAATCTTCAATGTTGACTTTGTGACTTTGATCTTCCTTGAATTTGATTTGAATTTCTATAACGTTAATTCGTAGGTTTAGCACCGTAATTACGAATCAAACGCTATAATTTGATGAATATCTTCAAGAACGCCTTGAATATCGCCTAGAACGCCTTGAGTCTCGCCTAGAACGCCTTGAATATTTGAAGAACCTTCGTAGAGAAAATTTGAAGAGCTTCCTTCGTCTTCTCTAGCTTTTTGATTGAGCTTCTGTGTGTGTAATTTATGAGCTACAAAGGACCCTATTTATAGGTGTAGGATGGAAGATTTATGGATAATTTGGAATCCGTTGATAATTATCCATTTAATTTAATAAATAATTATCATAATTTTGGAGCCATTTGATTGGCTGATAGAAGATCTAGATAGATCTTCTAGATATTATCCGAAAATCAACTTGATTTGATAATTATCCATAAATTAACTCAAATAGATAAATATCATTTGTCGTAGACGACTTTTGATTGGTCAATATTTCCACGTGGCATGATTTGATTGGTTGCAAAATTTCAATATATACAAATGCCCCCTTGAGACTCGTTCACGGAAGTTTGGTTATTTCAAAGCATACTTCGTAGTGGATGAGTCGCAACGTCTCTACATAAAAATCATGCCTTAAGAATAGTTCCATCTTGTGCTTCTATACCACGAAAGTCTTTCCTACAGTTTGGTGTCTCCTCAAAAATACTTTGTTGGCTTCCATCGCAAGTTGTTTGTGTTACAACGAGATTAACATGCCCTCCATGTCAAGATGGGATCTTTCTTTCAAAATTCTTTTGAATGAGTGATGTCACTCCATCAAGAGAACGTGTTTTGATTTGAATTTATGACTGAACTTAGATATATTTAAGTTGCCTATGTACCATAAGAAAAAGGGATCAAGTCATAACGTAATTCAATTTTTTTTTTCTCATAGAGATGCCATATTTAGTTTATACTCTTCAAGGCTTGGAGCACATGATTTGGTTGGACTTGTAGACATTTTATACTCGTGTCAAGGAGAATTTCATTTGATTTGATTTGACTTGTAGACCTTTTATGCTCGTGTCAAGGAGGGCTTCATTTAATTTGATTTGACTTGTAGACCTTTTATGCTCGTGTCAATGAGGACTTCATTTGATTTGATTTGACTTGTAGACCTTTTATGCTCGTGTCAAGGAGAACTTCATTTGATTTGATTTGACTTGTAGACCTTTTATGCTCGTGTCAATGAGAACTTCATTTGATTTGATTTGATTTGTAGACCTTTTATGCTCGTGTCAAGGAGAACTTCATTTGATTTGTTGACTTGTAGACCTTTTATGCTCGTGTCAAGGAGGACTTCATTTGATTTGATTTGACTTCTAGACCTTTTATACTCGTGTCAAGGAGTTCTTCATTTGATTTGATTTGACTTCTAGACCTTTTATGCTCGTGTCAAGGAGAACTTCTTTTGATTTGCTTTGATATGTAGACCTTTTATCCTCGTGTCAAGGAGTGTTGTTGACAGTTTATGCTCTTATCAAGGAACATTGTTTTAGCATCTTTAGTTAAAGTTTGGATGACGATCTTGAACGTCACTTTCTTCCACATGTTCATCACTATCAGATATGGGCTCATCATCAGAAGCATTTGTGAATGGCTTGCCCCCTTTGTTGATTTTTTGTCTACAAGGCTCTTGGATATACGACTTGTCAACTCCACGTCCGGTCATACTCAACTCCATATCATGTGCTCGAGTGGCCAACTCTTCAAATGTTGTTGGTTGAATTCCTTGAAGGATATATCGAAGACCCCAATGCATCCCTTGAATACACATTCCAATAGTAGAGGACTCATGTAATCTTTCTTTGCAGTTAAGACTCAAATTTCTCCAACGATTAATGTAGTCGATGACTGGTTCATCCTTCAATTGACGGGAATTGGTGAGTTCAAGCATGCTGATTGTGCGACGAGTGCTATAGAAGCGATTGAGGAATTCTTGCTCCAATTGCCTCCAATTGTTGATTGAGTCAGCACCAAGATCAATGTACCAGTTAAATGCATTGCCTTTCAGTGATCTAACGAATTGCTTGACTAGTTGGTCGCCATAAGTTCCAGCATCATTACATGTTTCAACGAAGTGAGCCACATGTTGCTTTGGATTGCCTTTGCCATCAAATTGCTGGAATTTTGGGGGTTGGTAACCAGTTGGCATCTTCAAATTATCAATTCTTCGAGTATATGGCTTGACATAAGTTAAAGGCATCTTGGATCTCCCATCGCGATTGTCTTGGATAGTACTCATGATAAACTCCTTAAGTCGAGCAGCTGGAATCGTCCCATCACTTGAAACTTGAAGCTCGTCGACAATGGAATTTTCCTTTTCAACTAGATGTTGATTCTTTGACGTCTCAGCTTCATCTTGCGCCTCAATTTGTTTTTCAATTTCGCGCATGGCATCCACGCCATCTGCTTTTTTCATCAACTTTGCAATTAGAGTGGCTTGCTCTTGAACATGCTTCGTTAATCCTTCAACAACTTTTGTCAAGTTTGCAATTTGCTCCTCCGGAGTGGTAACATTTGTCATCATGACACATGCGATGTTTGAGTCACTTGATGTAGAACGTTGTGGGGATGAATACTTCTCTTCATCATGATTGATTTCATCACCAAAGCGGAATGCGTCATCCTCAACATGCTCAAGTAGGGGAACCACCTTTGAAGATGTTTGTAGCTTCATGGGCATACTTCTTGTGGTGACGCCAATGACTTCACTCGTGGAGTTTGAAGGATTTGAGATGATCATCTTGGATTCCACTATCTTCATAGCTTTGACTTGAGCATCCATTTGAACTTGTTGAAGTGAAGAGATGAGAGGTAGAGATGGTCCCACTGGGCGTGCCAAAAATTTGTACACAACAAATTTGTAATTCTGAAAATCAAGAAACATAAAAATTGTGACAAATGAAATTTATATTGATCAAAATAAAATATGGGGTACAAATCTCTATTTTAATCCTCTGATTCTTCCTTCAAAAATATGTTGATTTGAATATTGGAGTTGACTTTGCTTCTTTGATCTTCTTCAACGTTGACTTGTATGTTTATAACGTCAATTCGAGGGCTTGGCAGCTTAATCTCGGATCAAACGTTGAATTTGATATGGAATTTGAAATCTTCAATGTTGACTTTGTGACTTTGATCTTCCTTGAATTTGATTTGAATTTCTATAACGTTAATTCGTAGGTTTAGCACCGTAATTACGAATCAAACGCTATAATTTGATGAATATCTTCAAGAACGCCTTGAATATCGCCTAGAACGCCTTGAGTCTCGCCTAGAACGCCTTGAATATTTGAAGAACCTTCGTAGAGAAAATTTGAAGAGCTTCCTTCGTCTTCTCTAGCTTTTTGATTGAGCTTCTGTGTGTGTAATTTATGAGCTACAAAGGACCCTATTTATAGGTGTAGGATGGAAGATTTATGGATAATTTGGAATCCGTTGATAATTATCCATTTAATTTAATAAATAATTATCATAATTTTGGAGCCATTTGATTGGCTGATAGAAGATCTAGATAGATCTTCTAGATATTATCCGAAAATCAACTTGATTTGATAATTATCCATAAATTAACTCAAATAGATAAATATCATTTGTCGTAGACGACTTTTGATTGGTCAATATTTCCACGTGGCATGATTTGATTGGTTGCAAAATTTCAATATCTACAGACGCTCCTGATCACTCGGATCGACATAGTATTTGACCCGGTTCTTGGAAAACACGCGGGTTTAGTAGTGTTTTGCAATTAAGGCTATAATGACTAAGGCCTCTTCTGCAATTATCCCTATCCCATAATAGGTCTTCAGGGTCGTACTTATACGAGTCTCACCATACGAGGCTATTCCTATATCAAATACACTAGTTTTTCAATTGATTGATATACTATTGCTACACATTAGAAAAGGTTTTTGGATTTTATGAAGAAGAAACGTATTTAAATATGTAGAGTCTTGAGTATATAAATATTTTTTAAATATTTAATAATGTAGTTATAATATTTTATAAATGAAAAAAATTAAAGTTGTACATGTTATGGAGAATGTTTGATTATTAACATACCTTATTAAAAACAAAAGAGATAATAATAATAATTTTATTATTATCAATAATAAGTCATATCATTATAAACGCATTAACAATTTGACTTCTAACCACAATGTTAGAATAAGAAAAATATTGAAGGCTCATCAATACTAATAATAGTATTCACACAATTAAACACAGTTTCCATCACTTCAAACATCATATTTGTTTTATAATATTGTTGAGTTGGAGTAGTTCATCATTCTTATAAAAGGTGGCTCGAAATAAAATTTCTATTCGAGATAATTTAGTAAAAATATGCATTATTAATGGTGATTGTGATAAAATGCATTTTTTGTTCATATCTGTTAGAAGATATCGACCATTTAATGTGCTTATGCAATTCCACTCACGATGTTTGGCGAAAATATTTCAAATGGTCAGATTTCCAAATGGTGGGTTGAAATACTTTTAGAATCACTTTCTTAATTCCAGTGTATATTTTCCGTTAAGTTTAAATAGATGAAAATTATAAAAGATTCGAGTACCCCTTATACTCATTATTTATAAATATATTAATTATTAATTTGACATTTATTTACATAATAATCTTCAAAATTTAGAAAATCAACTCTATTTCGACTAAATTGCAAATTGAATAGGGAATAAATGAACATAATTAAAGATCAACTTTAGTTCAGGTAGTCTGGTTTATGTCATTTTCTCAAATTTCAACATTAGCATATTGCACTTATTCTAATTAAATCATAAATGCAAGAGATCTTTTTGCATATTTGAATGGGCAATTATGTTATTCAATTCATTTTCTTGTATATTTAATAGCCTTTAATTAGGAAAAATTAGTTGAGTGGTCCAATAATCTACCATCATCACATATCGACAGCAAATGGTGATATTCAACAATTTTCTAAATTATTATAATAAAAAATAGAGAAAACAATTGACTTCAAGAATCATGATGCGTAAGTAGATTAAAATAGCCTTAATCCAATAGTTTACGTGACTAAGCTGTCTTTATGTTATATCAAATTATTAATTTGTTAATTTTAATCCATCTAAAATCTCATAAGTGAACAAAAAACCCCATTAAAAAATAAGCTATTTAACTCTAGGTAAAAATTGGAATATTGATATAGTTCGTGTATAAGTGCATTCAATCAGTATGACCAAATATAAGAATTTTTAGAAGTTATAATATAAAACGTGAGAAACTCGTATCAAATGAAATCAAAATTGAGAATGACCGAATTTGTAGCACAAAAATGTAATTTTTTTTCTAATAGATGCAATTATTAGGATAAATGAACAAAAAACCCCATTAAAAATAAGCTATTTAGCTCTAGGTAAAAATTGAAATATTGATATAGTTCGTGTATAAGTGCATTCAATCAGTATGACCAAATATAAGAATTTCTAAAAGTTATAAGATAAAATGTGAAAAACTCGTATCAAATGAAATCAAAATTGAGAATGACCGAATTTGTAGCACAAAAATGTAATTTTTTTTTCTAATAGATGCAATTATTAGGATAAAATTCCAATTTTTTTCCCAATAAGTTATGCTCATTTTAATTTGATCCTAAACATGGGTGCATGATATTTAGTTCCATAAATCTAAAACAAAAATCTCATTTTTTGTCCCACGTGAAATTTTTTAAGAAAATTGGTGAATGTTATTATTCTTGCATTATACATTTTTGAAAACTAAATCAACTTAAAAACAAGTTAGAGAAGTTTATATTCAATTTATAAATTTCGATCCAAACTCATTTTTACCATTTCTCACTAACAAATTCTCCCTCAAATCCAAGAGAAATTAGAAATAATATTAAGATTTATATTCTTTAA
The DNA here is from genome assembly GCA_963669365.1 of Verbascum thapsus. Taxonomy (NCBI): domain Eukaryota; kingdom Viridiplantae; phylum Streptophyta; class Magnoliopsida; order Lamiales; family Scrophulariaceae; genus Verbascum; species Verbascum thapsus. Next base: position 20,201,942 of record OY770105.1, read on the forward strand.
GAAAGTCAAATTAAGCATTCAACTAATAAATAGAGTGGCGCATGATTAAAAGCATTACATAATGGAATTTTAGAATTGAATAATTGAAGAGGCTTATCTAAAGTGTCAGCACAACTGAAGGCATGGATGTAAACATCCACATAAAGGTTATCCAACCATAATACTTTAGCCTTATAATTCTTTAGTTTAATAACCATTCAAATAAAATTGAAAATTAAACCAAAATATTTGATATTTGGCTTTACTTGATCATTAAAAGATAGAGTCCGGTTCTATATTTTTTACATTAAATCGAATAATTTTTCTATATTCGATAAGTTTTTTTAATCACAACTCAATTTCAATCTGAGGTTGATTTGTACTACAAATTTATACAAAACAATTAAATTAAGCAAGATTCACTTGTGTCAAGTTCGGTTTGATTACAGATCATTAGAGCTCGTCTTAATTACTAATCAAATTAAACTCAAATATAATTTTTCAAAAATCGATTATAATTTAAACACGATATTCCAGAATAAGTGAATGTGTCATTTTTTAATATAAAATAGACAATAATTGTAGGGTGGCTGACTAACAGTATTTGTAACCATAAAATAATAATAAATTTTTAATCAAAGTGATGACTAAACTAAATTCAAATGTCAAGTTGGTTTGGTTGGTTACTAATGTGTCACCTATTTCTTGGTTATTGTCATTTCTCTAAATTCTATGTTGAGTCATATTACTGATCAGATTTATCTAATGTTTTGGATTCAGAAAGGGCACATATGGCTTTTGTTAATATTTTTATTGAGAAATCAATGGCCTTAGATATACATTTCACTAGTTACATTACATGTGTTAAAATAAATAACACTCTTTTTTACCACAGATACCAATAATTAGCCATGGGTTTAGACTGTTATGTATATTTTCACTGCCAATAATTTATTTTGTAGTGGCAGAAAGGGTTCAAGAAGGCTTGTATAGCAATATCTCATGAGATATTAGGGTTCAATTGGATGATATATCCATCTTTTAAAATTGATTTTCATGATAAAAGTAAGGAAATTTTATTTTTAGGAATAAGAAATTTGAGGTGAAATGTGTGTTTGGATAAATTTTTTAAGAGAAAAATATGCAATGATTATGATTGATGTGATATGTTTTTTGTTGTGAAAAAATGTTGGAATTGTTATTTGAATATAATTTATAATAAATTATTTTAGTCAAAATCATCGATCATGTTAAAAAATAGCATAATGGATCATATTTTAAACATTGCATTATTTTACATTATTTTTGGAGTTGAAAACTAGTCGGAATAAACCTTATAAATCGATTGCGTGACATGTCAAATCATAAATAGTAACAATAATTTTTTCTCTTTTTTGCAAAAAATTCTTCAAAATTATCTAAAATTTTGAGAGATTTAAAAAAAATATTTTTGTAATATACCAAACAATTAATACTTTTCAAAAAATTTTACTTTGAATTTTTTTTGGGGCAAAATACAAATAACCCCCACGTGAAATATTTTATTGGCTGAAAACCCCCTGTGAAAAAAATATAGCCTAAAAACCCCCTATGAAATTTTCAAATTACATGAAACCCCTGTGAAAAAAATATAGCCTAAAAACCCCCTGTAAAATTTTCAAATTGCATGAAAACCTCTGTGAAAATTTTTCAAATTTACAAATTAATTAATAGTACTAATAATCAAGTTTTATGATATTAATTAAACTTTATCCAACAATTAATTTTCAATGTAGTTATATTTCATAGTGGTAAACTTTTTTCAATGTTTCAACAATTAATTTAGGTTATATTTTATTCACAGGCAGTTTCATGCAATTTGAAAATTTTACAGGGGTTTTTAGGCTATATTTTTTTCACAGGGAGTTTTATGCAATTTAAAAATTTCACAGGGGATTTTTAGTCTATATTTTTTTTACAGAGAGTTTTCAGCCAATAAAATATTTCACTTGGGTTATTTGTATTTTGCCCCTTTTTTTTTTTAACGAAGTTACCATACATATGAGGCCTTAGTATTAAAATTTCAGACTGGAAAGTTTTTGGGAATACAAATAGAAAAGTGAGCTAATTTGGAAGCAAACACTAAATATTACTAGACAAGTAGTGGGTGAATGGGGCAGGATTTGTATCTGTATTAAATTTTCAGATAAAATCAATGATAACAGTTAATATATCTTATTTTTTAAAAAACATTGCTAATAAGTAATAACTAATAAAAAATATAATAAACCAGGTGCAATTCCAAAACAAAACTGTCCTATTTTCAAGGGTATATATATAACTGCCAAATTCAGTTTAACAAGTCACCTACTCTAATTTTCATTATACTAATTCCTTTTAAGAAGATTCAATACTCAACAGAAAATGGAAAAGAAAATTGAGTCTAATTCTAATCTAAAGCCTCAAAATAGCTAAACTAAAATTTTATTGGTCCACAATTTTATAATTAAAAAGTTAATTTGATTATATCTAAATTTAGTTCCTGATATTCCAATAATTGTAAAATATATTTACTTAAAAGAAAAAACAAATACTTAATCCCATCCCCTTTATTGAAAAAAAAAAATGGCATGCAACGTAGAAGAAGAACAAGTCTGGAAATGTCCAAAACACCCCTCCAAGATAAAACGCAACGGCATCTGCCCCACCTGCCTCCACGACCGCCTCATCACCCTCTGCCCAGATTGCGCTAACGTGCGCCCGTGCGCATGCACTGCCTCAACGTCCTCTTCGTCTTTTCGACGGTCAAGATCTGTCGCAATTTTCCCTTTCCTCAGACCCAAGAACAATCACAACGAACAAACGCCGCCCAGTAACGACAAGGCTCGCGTCAATAATACGCAGTCGATTCTTACGAAGAAGAAAGATTGCGAGATCAACAATGGCGAGAATTTAGACAGACATATCAGGGTTGAAGAATTCGCGAGGCTTGTGACGAGATCTAGATCGGTGAATACGGCGCCGGGGATGGCGTCAGGTTCATGTGGCGCTCATGGCGTTAATTCATCGCCTGGGAAGGTGAAATTGTGGAATTTTTCGAAGGTGTTTAGACGAAGATCCAAGACAAATAAGGTTGATCGACCACCTTTGCACAGAGGTTGAGAATTTTTTTTTTCCTTTTGTTTACTCATATTATTAACACTAATTGTGTGTTTTTTTTAAGTTGCTTGTGTTGATAGTTTTTTTTTTTTTTTAATTGGGTAAATATATGTAGTCTTTTGTGTATATATAATGATGAATGTGATTGTAAATGAGTATAACGCATACTTGTTCATGTTTATTTGAATGAAAATTGAGCTTTGAGAATTATGTTTGTGCTTGAATTAATTGTTAATTGAATCGAGCTGAAACGGGTTTTAATTAGGCCAAACACAATGTTTAGGTTTATTTGAATAAAAATTGAGTTTTAATTAGGCAATTATACGAGTCGATTTTGAATAATTTGATTATTTAGTATTCTTTTTTTTTTTTACTAATCGAGCCGATTTTTAAAATTTATTGAACATGAAATATTTATTCAAGCGATGCGGGATGAACAAGAAGCTGGGTTATAGTGTCTAACTTTGCGCGAACAGATTTACGTAGTTTCTTTAGTATTAACAAATTGATGCTCAAATTAGTCGAAATATTAAATATACAGTGAGGCACCTCTGTTAAGTTTTGAATTTATTCTCTAGTAATTTTGTATTCTAAAATGTTGTTTATTTACATTGAATAGTTAAGATAAACTTGTTCTTTTTGAGTTTTGACCTTTTAAAATTTATAATTGAGAATTTCCTTGCATTGTATGTCTAATTTTACTTCTGTTAAGATATATTACTTTAAAAAGTAAGTAGATCTTTTAGATTTGACAAATATGTTATTTGTTAGCTTGTTTTATTTTATAACTCTTTTATAATTATTCTCATAATCAATAATAATATTTACGAGTCTTTATATTACTACAACTTCATTCGAACTTGTACATTTTTATTCAAATTCAACAAATAAAGGCAAATTGCAAGTGCATAGTGCCTAAGCCAATTGTTGTAATAAAGGATTTCGAAACCAAGTGAAATACGGAAACTTTTTAAAAAACAAAAGAAAACGAGCAAAAGAGCAAGTATACCACTTTATGGCCTCTACATAAAGATATCATGTGGGCTGGGCTGATTCTAGGCCCGGTTAACATGGGCCCACAAATAGAAGTTTGTGGGCTGGGCCAACACAGCTCACTTTGATGCTACTTGCTAGGCTGGCCCACTTGACCGGCCCAATCAATAATTTTCGTTATTATGCTCCTTGTCTCAACATTTTGTATCATTATGGACTATGATGCACGGACACAGGACAAAAAATACTATATTTTAAAAATATTAAGACACGACATGACATCGATACTACTGATAATATGTGTATAGTTATCATAAACATATATATGTTTATTAATTTATGTTAAAATATATAAATTAATCTTTTCATTCTAATATAAGACTGATTAGAGAAATAAACTATAAGAATGACTATTGTATATTATAGATTTGTATTTGATTTGTAAAGTTATATATGTTTGAAAGAAAAATAAATACTCCAGTTATCACAATCACAAAAAATAAGTGAAATAACATCAAATATCACAAATAATGCAAACATATTAGACATACCCTCTAGCTGCGTCCATTACGGTGTTCATATATTTATCTTTTTCATTTTATTTAAACAAACAAATTTATTTTCATATTGGACATAATGTGGGAGAGTGTCGGACGAATATCGTCCAATCAGGTGTCCGACATGATACATTCTGATTTTTTTTTGAAGTGTCCATACATCACAGATTATTAATGATTTTTGGTGCTCAAAAAATTTATTTCGAAAAAATATCATTATAAATATTGTTTATATTATAATATTACATGTACTATTTATAAACCTGAAATATTTTTAACAACATGTGAAATTTCTCGAAAATAAGACTCCAAAATTCAACCCTTAACCCGACTGCTCATTCGGTGGGGATAATCATCACGACAAAGATTTCAAACTGCGAGACCCCACATTTCCATTTTCAACAATTCTACTACTTACATTACATTACGTTCGGATAAATTACATTATTCATTTCCCGATTCCATTTCTCTTTCACTTCTTCGTTGACCAATCAACTTTTTACCATTTCAGGCTACATTTCTGCAACCCCAGATTGAAAAATCGTCTTCAAATGGCGCCAGAGTTCTTTCACCCACAATCGGAGTATCTACTACAGTAGTAGTAAATTTCCTTTCCCTTTAATTTCTTGGTTTATTCATTTTTCTGTCCAGTGTGAATCCCTTTTCGATCTGATTGATAGTTGCGAATTCTAGGGTTTCGGAAGGTTTCTAGGGTTTTTGTTATCTTGTTCAAAACATCAAGAATTAAGTGCTGTATCTCTTGTTATTGTGCTTTTTTTATATGATTTTGAGTTGATCTTGTGTGGATTTGAAACAAATGGGTTCAAATCAACCACCTATGAACAGGCAGATTGATCATTTGGGTGTGAACAAAATGGGGAAAAACATTAAGAAAAGTCCAATTCATCAACCCAATTTTGCAAACCCTAATAGACAACAGCCTCAACCTCAGGTTTACAATATTAACAAGAACGATTTTCGAAACATAGTTCAACAGCTCACTGGTTCGCCTTTACGAGATCAACCACCTAGACCACCCCAAAACCACCCAAAACCGCCTAATCATAGGTTACAGAGAGTTCGTCCCCCTCCGTTAGCACCAACCGCTAGGCCCCACATCACCGTTCATCCACATTTTCCTTCGCAATCTCAGCCGTCCATTCCACCTCCTCATCCGAATAGCTTTGCAAGACCCCATTTTGATCAACTTTCGCCACGTATGTTATTACCACCAACTCCTACCGATGTGTGGGCTAACACTACCGAGTCTCCGATTTCAGCTTACATGCGGTACCTTCAGAATTCGATCATAGATTCTAGTGGTGGTCAAAATCAACATCATTCTCAACACCATTTTCAGCCTGGTCAAAACCTAGCTCAACCACATTTTCATCCAAATATGCCTCCAATTCTATCCCCAAGAGTAAATGGACCTCCCCCGAATCTCCCATCTCCTCGGTTTAGTGGGCCCCCACCTCTTCTACCATCGCCTCGTATGAACGGGCCCCACCCGCCTACTCTTCCTTCGCCTCGTATGAATGGGCCCCACCCGCCGTCCCTTTTACCCTCTCCCACTTCTCAGTACCTTTTGCCTTCCCCTAGTGGCTTCTTTGGTTTGTTGTCCCCTCGATCACCATATCCTCCACCAATGTCGCCCAATTTCTCGTTTGCTTCTGTGGGCCCATCTGGGATTTTGGGCCCTGGGCCCCACCCGCCTCCATCGCCCGGTTATGGGTTCCCCTTGTCGCCCGGGTTTTTCCAACTATCAAGTCCAAGATGGAGAAATCAATAACGGTGAAATGCAAGCTAATGACATAATAGATGGATCACATGGATTATTTTTTGATTGGCCTCGTGCAGGTTCAGCTCTTACATACTAGTCCCCTGGAAAAATGAAGTCTTGGTTCGTTGTATTTTTATTTATATTTGTTTATGCTGTTTTGTCTTTAGATATGAATTGTGTAACTATCTTTAATCTGTTTAGTTCGTGGGATATATTGTTTTAGACAATGTAGTGAAGATTGATGCTAATACTTGATTAATGTGTAGTAGCATGTAGACAGATAGGATACTAGATTTTCGAAACTCATGTAGACTGCAGAATGTACTTTGAAGTTTGTAGTTCTTATCTATGTGAATGTATCATTGAGCTTGTGATTTGTTCAATTATTTTTATAAGTTTTTGGTAAGTTTTGAATTATCTTTAGAAGGCTTCAGTTCTGTTCCCTTAAGCAAGATTATTTAAGCACCTCCATTGTTTTCTTTTTTGAGTTATATGTAGTATTTGTTTTCTGGTATGAGGCTAATTTGTGTTTGTATCAAGTCATTTCCTGGGTGTATAACTAGTGTTTATACTTCTTATGCATAATGCCTCGGGGTTTTTCTTTTGTAATTCTTATAAGATTTCAGCTCAAAAGCCTATAAAAATGAACTTTCTAGTTGCAGTGGCCATTATGATCTTACAATATGTGAAATAAGGACTTATAGTTTGTTAGAATAGTTTGCAAATTTTGGCTTACTTAACATCTTTTTTCTTTAGTCAACCCTAAACATTGTTTGAAGTGTTTAGTCAACCCTAAACTTAATATCTCATGTCTGCATTTTCAGGGTACACTTTAGTCCTTTAGTCAACCCTAAACACTTCCTATTATCAAAATTGTTTGAAAGTCATCGAATCAAAAGTTATATTAGATAAGGAGTTATCGATTCAAACTTAGGGCCAGTCAACGAGTCAACAATTGAATCAGTAATCTGCGTAATTGAGGGTCTGGATCCACTGAAATAGGGGTGTAAGTCGAGCCGAGTCGGCTCGAGCCCGGTCAAATGAGCCCGAGCCCGAACCCGAGCCCACTTGTCTCTGGCTCGCGAGCTTTTTTATTTTTTAATATATTCTTATTTTTATTATTATATTAGTAAATATATATTAAATAATTAAAAATAAATAAAAAATATTCGGCTCGAGTTCGGGCTCGAGCTCGCGAGCTTCGGCTCGGCTCGAACTCGAACCCAAGCTCACGAGCTCGAGCCCGAGCTCGAAAATTTTAGGCTCGACGAGCTCGAGCTCGGCTCGTTTACACCCCTACACTTAAGCATCCTATTCCTGTCCCAGATAATGTAACCATTGTCAATTTTATATTTACATAACATGAATGTTACAAAATCAAATAGTCTGGTTACAGATATACTTATGGTGTGTTTGGATTGAGGATTTGAAAGTTATGGATTTCTAATTCTTCGACAAATCCATTAAAGTTTGTTTGGATGAATTCAAGTTATGATAGATTTCAAATCTCTTAACATTCATTTTGAACTATTTTCTCCACAACTTGAAATAACTACATTTTATAGTCAGTTGAAATTCTTCCTTCAAATCCCATTCTCAAATCCGAATAACTCAACCCAAACACACCCTTAATGTTTTCAAATACTATATGCATATGTTTAATTCTATGTTCCAAGGGAATTTTTGCAAATTGCCTATCCTTCTGGCTTTTGAGTAAAACTAGCAGTAAAACTGAAATTAATTGCACACTCTTTCAGCCATTATTCATCATCTTCACCACAGGAACTTTTGCATCGTCCTACTCCAGTCGAGACATCATGCCAGTTATCACTAATGTATGACTAAGAAGAAAGATCAAATCGTTTTGGCTTATTAATAGAATCAATTTCAATTAGTGATAACTAAGACCCCATTTCGAAGGCCTATCGATTTCAGAAAAAAAATAATTATGATAAAAGTCCTATCGATTTCAGAAAAAAATTAACAATTATGATAAAGTTGGGGAAAAAAATATTTTTAGGGATAAAAAATGTAATGTGAGATGTGTTTCTATGAGTCTTTTTTAGAGGAAAATATATAATTATTATGATTGACGTGATATATTTTTTGTTGTGAAAATTTATGTGGATTGATATTTAGATGTAATTTTTATTAAATATTTTTAGTCAAACTCATCGATTTAGGCGTAAAAAATAGTCACAATGATCTTATTCTAAACTTGTGTAATTTTGCATTATAATATGTGATTAACTTGATTTTTGGTGTTGAAAGATAACTGAAAAAAACTTTTTAATCGATAATGTTAACTGTAAAATTATGAATAAGAACTATTTTCTTGGAGTTTTTACGAAAATATAAAAGAGTAGTGGACCTATTCATATGAGTTTCAATATAAAAGAAAAAAAAGGTAAAATGAATAACATTATGTAGATTCAAGAGTTGGGCCATTATTGGGCAAATCAAATTATTTGTGAAGGTTAGGTAGGCCCCAAAAGGCTACATATAGGAAATAAAGAGTATCAGGAGAGGGGGCCAAGGCTAGATGTTGGCAAAAGTTGGTCAACGAAACGTTGGACCAAATGGGCACACTTTAAACTAGTTGTGGGAAATTAGTTAAGAAGGAATTAATGCTCCCTAGAATTAAACTCTAGGCACAGTCAATATATGCCGATTTTTCGATAAAAAAAAATGGGTCAAACCTAAGTTTTTTAGTTAAGTTTATTTAAGGAGATTCTAGACTTTTATAACAACTTGTAAGTTTTTTATTTAATAAATTATTAAAAATTAAGTTGGGTTTTTCTAATTTATATTTAGTTTCTTTTAATTTTCTTTCGTATTAAATCCCTCAGGAAATATACGCGGTCGGATTCAAGAGGTTTTAAAGGAAAAAAAATCAACCGACCCGATATGAGTGGGTAGACAAAATAGCAACCCGAAATTACATATTTATTTTTTCAAATTGAGCGGTTAGGTTCGGTCGGGTTAATAATTTAGCGGGAGGGTTGACGATTTTAGTTTTTTTTTTTGTTGTTAACCTATGATGCACGGACAAGGGACACGGCGGACGACACGACACCGATACGGGACACGGCATTTTAAAAATATTATGACACGACACGGCCTAGATGCTATTAATAAAATGTCTATATATATATATATCATATACATATATGTTCATTAATTTACGTTAAAATATATAAATTAGTCTATTCATTCTAATTTAAATATGACTGGTTAAAGAAATAAATTATAAGAATGACTATTGTACATTATAAATTTGTATTTAATTTGTAAAGTTATATATGTTCGAAAGAAAAATAAATACTTCAGTTTTCAAAATCACAAAAATTAAGTGAAATAACATCAAGTGTCACAAATAATGCATAAATAGTAAACATACCATCTAACTGCGTCCATTGCGGTGTTCATATTTTATTTTTTTTTCATTTTATTTAAGAGACAAATTTATTTTCATATTGGACACGGTGTCAGAGAGTGTCGGTCGAGTGTCGGTCGAGTGTCGTGTCCGATCAAGTGTCCGACACGACACATAATTTTTTAAAGTGTCTGTGCATCATAGTTGTTAACTAGTTAGTAATACACTAATAAAACATATTTATAATGGGTGAAAACTCTAATATTATTAAAAATAAAATATCATAAAATTTAAATCATAAGTGTTCGTTATTTGTGAAAATAAAACTTTGTTGAAATAAAATAAATAAGTGTTCGAGCAAGGTTTTAAATTTCTCCAAAATAAAAGTAAATTGTGTTATATATATATGAATATAATTAATATTGTTAGGATTATATATCAATATTTTATTTTAAAGCTTGTTTTTTATCTCTATAATATAGATTTGTGTGTATTTTATATGATTAGAGATCAATTGTGGTTTAAGTGGATTACAAATTTTAAACTCACCACCCGATTCGAAATTACGGGTGATAAAAATATCAAACCGTCAGTATTATTTAAAAGTTTAAAACCAACTGTTTGCGGGCAGATCGATTCAATTTAAGCGGCTCGAGCTGGTTGACCGAGTTTATATATACCCCTGCCAATATATATTCTCATTGAGCACAAGAGCTTTCGTGATCAAGGGTCCGAAATATCGGTGTATAAAATATTTTTAAAATATAATGAAATTGTAAATATTTATAAAATACAGAACAAACAATTCATTTCACAATAAAAAAATCCGTTACTTGCGGAGTAGAAGAACAAATGAGAAAATGAAAGTAATCAGTAATTACAAACTAGTTGTAATAAATACTTTATGCTGCATTCCATTATTGTCGGGTATACAATGTGTTGATAATATTTCTATATTCCCCACTCCCACCTCCATTATTGCAATTTCCTATTATTTAAATTATAAATAATTACACAATCAAATGTCCATTACCAAGTTTAAGTTCTAAAATAATCTATATCATACATTTATATAAATATATAAATTTCATATGCAAATTTATTATTTTATATGTATGATTCTTCGACAGTCATCTAAAAATCACTGCTTGAATAAAATAAAATAAATAAGAAAATTTAGCAATATAATTATGGGAAAAATGCAAAAACGACCCATGTGTTAATCTGAAAATGCAAAAAAACCCATGTACTAATGAAATAGACTGAAAGACACCTTGTTTTATTCAAAAATCTGCAAATAATACTCTCGTGCTCATTCCGTCAAAGATTTATAAAGCTGTTAATTTTTAAATTGCAATGTCCATTTTATCCTTCATATTAATAAATGGTTTTAACCTAAAACTTCATATTAATGCGTGAACAACAATCATGTTAACTTTTAATGTAATTGATATTATTTGCAAACTTTTGAATAACACAAATGCCTTTCAGCCTATTTCATTAACACATGAGTTTTTTTGCATTTTCATATTAATACATGAGTCGTTTTTGTATTTTTCCCTATAATTATTCATTAGTTTTTTTAAGATATCAATAGAATAGGCTAGAATTTCACATAAAATATATCTCTCTCGTCATAATCTCTATCATATTGAAAATACACACACACAAAAAAAAATCAAACACAACAATCATCTCTCTATCATCTCCCATGGCGGACGTTAGCGGAAATGCTACATCAATCGAAGAACAACAATCAGTAGCTTCAACAACAGTCCACAGTCTTCCACAAGAGTTCGAAGATCTGAAACCAGCCGTAACAGAGTTCCACAACTATCCGGTCAACTCAGGCCAGTGCTACTCTCTCCTCGCGCAGCGCATCCACGCGCCGCCGCAGAACGTCTGGTCGATCGTGCGCCGCTTCGACAAGCCGCAGACGTACAAGCACTTCATCAAGAGCTCCAGCGTAAGGGAAGGCTGCTCCGGATCGACGGTCGGCGATCTTCGAGACGTCAACATCATCTCCGGATTGCCGGCGGCGACGAGCACCGAGCGGCTAGATCTGTTGGACGACGAGCGGCGCGTGACCGGATTCAGTATCATCGGAGGGGACCACAGGCTGAGGAACTATAAATCGGTTACATCTGTGCACGAGGTGGAGCGTGGTGGAGAGATCTGGACCGTTGTTTTGGAATCGTACGTCGTGGATGTGCCGGAGGGGAATAGCGAGGAGGATACACGCCTGTTTGCTGATACTGTTGTGAAACTGAATCTGCAGAAATTAGGTTCTGTTGCTGAAGCTATGGCGTCTGAGGACAGGTAATATTAGGGGAAATTTATACGTTACAATCTTATAATTTGACAAATGTCTCATTTTTTTTTTTCTTAATCGAATATTACATCGACATTTTAATGATTAATAATCGGTAGTAATATTTGGACTCAAATATAATTTGTATTTGATATTACGGGTTTTTAACAAAAAAAGCATCTCTGTCAATAATCGATCAAAAAATTGATTAACGGAATAAACCGTTTAATTCTTGATCGAAAATTTGATAGAAATCAAATGGGAGACATTTAGTAACAATAGTTAGTAACATTTGAACTCAAATATAATTTGTATTTAGTATTACGGGTCTTTAACAAAAAAAAATCAGCAATCGATTAAAAAATTGATTAACGGCATAAACTGTTTAATATTTGATCGAAAGTTTGATAGAATTAAATTAAATGTGAGATAATTAAGTATCGTAAAGGATTAAATGTGAGATTTATATATGCTTGAGACTAAAAGTATATACTTATATATAATTATGAGACGACAAAATACCATTTATCTGATAATATAATATTATCCACAGCTTGATTGGATGAAAAATTAAGAAGGAACATTTGCAAAAATAAAATGTAAAAATAAAATTCGGATTTTGTTTGGAATTATTGGAATTTACTTTTTGTTTGGGTTAAATTGGGGGGTGGCTATTGCTTTTGAGAGTTTTGTTTGTTTTTGGAGACAAAGGCAAAATGTTTGATTGATGCTGAAAATTCAATTTCGATTTATAGAACCACACTTTTAGCAGTGAATCAGGAGATTTTCTTTTTAAATATAAAGGTTATATATGTTTTGGATATTTTTTCTAAATCAAAGTCAAATTATACTCTATACATATAATATATATATATATAATTTTTTATATATATATATATGATTGTTAGATTTTTTAGCTTTAAAAGGTAAAACCCACAGGTGATAGTACATTGTTCAGTGTGTCAAAATGTATATATATATATATACCAGACCATGTTAGTAGAATGTTGTATGTACCATTTTATATTTATAATATTTTTTAGATTTTGACTGACTTTTACATGTACTAATGAAGTGACTATATTTCATGTTATTTATTAAATAATTTATACTGTACCAAAATATTAATATTTTATACACTAATTGCATATATGGAATTATAATTGAGGATTACATTCGAAATGAATAAGGTTAGATTGGATGAAATATTAATCTCAATTAATATTTTTCATGATAAAAGTAAAAACAAAGATTTTTTGGGGATAAAGAAATGATGTGTAGAATTGTGCGTGGATGAGTATTTGTAGAAGAAAAAAATATAACGATAGTGATTGATGTGATACGAATTTTTGTGAGAAATTTGTTTGAGTTGATAAAGATATAATTTTGTTTAAATATTTTGGTTAAACTCATTGATTTAGGCATAAAAAATAGTTATTTTATTTGAAAAGTTATTTTATTTTATATTAGGATAAGTGATTGATTAATTTTTGATATTGAAATATAGTGAAAGACTATATTTTATCGATGTCTTAAATGAGAAATCATGAATACTAAAACTCAAGTTTTTTTCCTTTTTTTTTTCTCAAGAATTTCTTCCAATTATCTAGAATTCTGTGACATTTTTTTAAGAAACATTTTGTGACAATCCAACCAAATATGTTTCTTGAAACATAATTCCGGAGAACAATTTTTTTTGGAGTATAGATGAGCAACCAATTGGGGTTTTTTTTCTTTTTTTTTTCTATTTCTCATTTTCTTCCTAGAAAGTTAAACATGTATTTTAATTGAGTAGAGATATGATGTTGATAATATGCATGAATTAGTTTTTTGATAGAAAATGTAATGTGTTTTCTTGTATTTTTTTAAGAATTGGTATGGATTAGTTTTTATTTTATAAAAAATAATTGATAAGTCTGAGTCAAATTCATCGATTAAGTTATCAAAAAATATACAAATTGAATCTTATTTCAGTTTGAATCAAAATATAGTTTACTCATGCCATTGTTAAAATTATTTTAGTTGTGAATATATTGTCTAATAATGAATAGAAAAAGATTTGATTTATACGAGAATGTATTGAGTACAATGACAATTGAATCCATTTGGAAAGAAATTTGAGATTTTTCAAAAGAAAATTTTGTGTAGCATGATTTGTTTCTTAATTTTTTTAGAAAAATGCTAAATAAATATATCTTTGATGAAAAAAATCTTAAATAATGATGGAGAATTTGGGAAATAAGGGTCCATGTTCATCTCGGCGAATTTTTTTAATGATAAAAATGAGAAATGTGGTTTGAATGATAAGATTTGATGAAATTTTTAAGAAAAAATAGGTAATAATTGTGGTTGCTGTGATATGTCTTTTTGTTGTGAGAAATTAGTTGGGATTGATATTTAAATATAATTTTTATTAAATATGTTTAGTCAAACTCGTTGATTTAGACGTCAGAAAATAGTCATAATGAATCTTATTTTAAACGTTGTATTATTTTGTATCAGAATATGTGATTAATTTAATTTTTGGCTTTGGAAGATAGTCGGAGAAGCTATTTCAATTGATTCTATTAACTGTCAAATAATGAATAGTAAAATTAATTTATTGCAAGAATTTATTCAAATTATTTGTAATTTTGAGAGATTTTTTTTAAGAATTTTTTTACCACATGCTAAACAAATAAATTTTTCGAATTTTTTTTACTCTGAAATACTTTTTTTGGATATGAATAACCATCCAATTGAGTGCTAAATTACCGTCCAATACAATTAGGTGTAAATGTTCACCTTTAATATGGATAGATTATGATATGTTTATAATTTATATCATTCTTCTGTGCCATTATTAGAGAGGCGAGTTTGAGTGAAGATGTGACGTTTGCTGGTATATATGAGCATCAATTGCTTTCATGATTAATTGTGTCTCTTTTTCAATAATACAGTACACATACTTTTAGATCAAATTGCGGTAGCATCCTTTTTCCATACATTTAAAGTGAACAATTAGATGTATAGTATTCAAATGACCCTTGTTTTGACAAATAGCTTTACTATAAACAATATTTTTTATACACCTAATTGTTCGTGATACACTTCTTTTCCAGTTAAGATATTCCGTTTCATGTAAAATGTAGAATATGCCATAAATCAATAGTTACATATAACAAGCCGAATTTATTTATTAATATTTGCCCAAATTTTATGCTTGCTTTCCTCTCCTATTTAGACAAATATTAGTATCTTTCTATTATGTTACTTTATAGTTAAATTAACAAAGAAAAAAAAAACATTAAAGTTTTAGTTTAATCATAAAATGAAGATTCAAATGCGGACTCAAATGTGGAGAAAATGTAATTGTTTTTGGTCTTTTTGGAATTTCAGTGATGCTTTTTTCTTGAAGTTAAAATATGATATTTTTAGTCCTATCTATCTATTTTTTGGGCGGAAATTACGCATGGAAGATACACGCTTTGTTCGGCCTAATACACGCACATTTTTATTAAAATACTGAGAGTCTGAGACAATGGATTAACTTAGTATGTTTCTAATGCGAGTAATTTTTATATAGAAATAGATAGACATAACTAAAATTGTCATATTTTAACTTTAGCGGGACTAAAGTGTCACTCAAATAGTGTTAAAATTTGACTTTAATCTATCTATATCTATTCGAAGGACATGTTTGGTATTGCTAATAAAAGGTGATAGTCAAATTTATCACTAATAATCACTTGTTTGGTATTTATGACAAAAGCTCAATATTGATAATAAGTCCGGTTTTTTTATCCTCAACTGTAGTGATAACTCATCCCATCCAAGGGGGTGGGATAGAATTATCACTTATTTCATCTTTTCAAACTATAAGGCAAAATGTCCAATATACCCCTCAATACATAAATGTACTCCCTTCTCTACCCTTAAGCCTTCATGGTTTTACAAAACCCATTTATTATGCCATCAATAAATTCGCTTATTCTTCAACATTGATGAAATAACAAGAGAGCTTATTCTTCAACATTGATGAAATAACAAGAGAGCTTCATCTTCCTCTGCTCCTCCATATTATACTTGTTTTCAATTGTGTTTTCAATTGTGTTTACTCCAATCTCGAATAATAAGTTACAACTTGTGCGAGATATCTCCAATAACTTTGAGGATTGTTCGAGATATCTCCAACTCTGCTCCTCCATATCTCCAATAATTTGTTCGGGCCAATTTTCGTCGAAGTTAACATAGTCTTACAAGTTACAACTAGAAAATACCCTAAATTTTGCCCTATTTTCGGTTAGAGCACACATTAATGATTTACCCATCAAAACCCACTAATTAAAACACAAAATTCGTATATGATTGATAAGCAAAAGAGTTCGAAAAGAATGACCTACATTGTTGTACCTCTCAAATGGTCAGATTATCCAAGGGTCATTAAAGTGTTTAACAAATAATCTCTTCCATGGAAATATTTTTTCACCTATAGCCCACACCATTTTTAGCAGGAGGAGTAAGGTTAAAATTGGTTTTAGCTGAAAAAAATTGCATAAATAAAGTCTTATTTATCTAGGGATATGGATGTAAGTTTACATTTATCACTCATTTTATCAACCATACAAAACACCCAACATGATATATTTCTGTGAGCATATCACACATACCAAACGAGAGATTGATAGCATACCAAACGAGAGATTGATAGCTCCTAATTGTATATCTACAATGTTTTATCCTTTATTTTATCAATCACCACATATCCCATCCTCGATACCAAATGAGTCCTAAAAGTATTAAGGACATGATTGGTATGAAAGAATATGATTGATAAGGAATAGAATGGAGATACAAAATGATTCATAATAATTATATATATATATATTATGATTGGTATACTCGAAGAATGAGAATTGAATGAAATCATTAATCAAGTGATTGGTAATTACAATTCTTCCTCCACCTCATGTGTTAATCTTCGATTGATTGAATGAGATGAATGAACTATTTTTTATCCAAAGACTGTACAATGTTGTCAGTTGATAACACATATTAGTTTTGCTAAAAAATGAAAAATATAATTATTAGTATAAGAATTTTTTTTAATACTATATGAGTAAGATAGGAAATTATTAATTCAATTATTCAATTTACACATAGTTACAAACAAGAAAATATTTTCGTAAATTAATTATTTTTCTAAATTTTGTTTATTAGCATTGTAATTACATCCATTCTTTCGTTTCTCGGTGTTTTCTTGATATGAATATTATTAGCAATATTATATTTTCTTTTAATCCTTTTTATATTATAGAATGTTTCCTTTTTATTAGGATTCGAATCTGATAGCTTTCCTTTTTATCAAGATTTGAACCTAATTGTTTTCCTTTTATTAGGTTTCCTTTTTGTTTTAGAAGTTTACTTAGTTAGTAAGTTTTATTTTAGCAGTAAAGTAGATTTGGAAAGATATCAATTTTAATTGATATCCTTCTTTTATTAGGTTTCTTTTTGTTTGGGAAGTTTACTTAGTTAGTAAGTTTTGTTTTTGTAGGAATTAGATTTTGGAAAATATCCTTTTCTATAGGATTTTTACCAAAATTAAGATTCTTGTTTTTGCCTATAAATAGGCTTCGTTTTTCATTAATAAAACAGAGAATATTTTTGATTAAAATTTGTGAGTTTTATCTCTCGTCGTTCTTTAAGAACGTTTTTGAACTTATCGGATTTTATATCCGTGGCGTTCGTTCCCGACTTATCAAACGATTTTCCATCTCGTTTGTGGCGTCATCATTACTTCGTTCTGAGGTTCGTCTTCATTGACTTCATCGGGTTGAGGTTTTTATACCAAGGTTCGTTGTCGCAATCGAATTCGGGTTAAAGATATCCATCCACCATTCAACTCGTGAGCAAACTCTGATCTTAGGGAAATTCCGCAATGAATCAATCCATTATGGAACGATTCGCATCAGGTGGTATCAGAGCTACGTTTGCCACGTAGTTTCTGGAAAGCCTTACCTGCAGTTATCTCCTACTTGAGGTAGAAGTCTTTTCTATTTCAAATAGTATCTCTATTTTTAATTTTTTTCCTAGCTTTTCGAATTCTGTCCGACAATTATTTTTTTTTCTAGTTATTTCGTACTTGTAAGTCCCCATTCTAAAAAAAAAAATATTTGAAAAAAAAGCCAAAAAAATAAAAATAAAATAAAATTCGAAAAAAAAAACGTGATGTCTATGGAATATTTTCCTAAATATATAAAAGGTGACTTTATGTTCCTCATAGAAGACTTAAAGGCTGAGATGAGAAAGTTGGTAAGAACTGAATTTGAGCGACTCAATGAGAAGATGGATCGGTATGAGAGCCAACTCAAGAGAAGGGGTAGTTTTCGCACAAATACACAAGCTTGGGAACATGCTTCGGAACGTGCTTGGGAAGCATACCAATGAAAAAAGAATGAGTGGCAAGCCAAACAAAAATCAAAGATGGAGCACAAACAAGAGAGAAGCCACCATTAAAACCAAAACGATGAATCAAAGATGGAACACAAAGAAGAGACGACCCACCATAACAACCAAGACGATAATGGTTCCGACATTAATGAGATGCCATCATTGGAGGACACGAGTGAAAGGTGTATAGTGCATGATGCATTGACTTTAGTTTCGACAAGAAAATTGAGCGAACACGTGAATGTGGTTGAAGATAAGGTATGTAACGGGACTATTGGTGATAATTGCCCAAAAATCGTTAATATATCTATTGTTGACAAGTTAGAAATATCTCTTTTGGAGCAACCTAAACCATACAAGCTACAATGGGTCAATGATAGTGGTGAGGCAAAAGTGAACGAACAAGTGATTGTTGCACTAACACCTCAACAAGTTTATGAAGATCAAGTGAGGGTAAAGAAAAAGAGTGAGCCAAAGCACATGGGTGGACAAAATTTCAATGGTGATCATGTTCAATTTCAACAACGCATCGACGATACTGCATACAAATGACGCTCTGGATTTGAGGACACATCCCTTTCAAGAGGAGGGGAATGATATGAATATTATTAGCAATATTATATTTCATTTTATGCCTTTTTATATTATAGAATGTTTCCTTTTTATTAGGATTCGAATCTGATAGCTTTCCTTTTTATCAAGATTCGAACCTGATTGTTTTCCATTTATTAGGTTTCCTTTTTGTTTTAGAAGTTTACTTAGTTAGTAAGTTTTATTTTAGTAGGAAAGTAGATTTGGAAAGATATCAATTTTAATTGATATCCTTCTTTTCTTAGATTTCTTTTTGTTTGGAAAGTTTACTTAATTAGTAAGTTTTATTTTTGTAGGAATTAGATTCTGAAAAATATAATTTTCTATAAGATTTTTACCAAAATTAAGATTATTGTTTTTGCCTATAAATAGGCTTCGTTTTTCATTAATAAAACAGAGAATATTTTTGATTAAAATTTGTGAGTTTTATCTCTCGTAGTTCTTTAAGAACGTTTTTGAACTTATCGGTATCCGTGGCGTTCGTTCCCGACTTATCAAACGATTTTCCATCTCGTTTGTGGCGTCATCATAACTTCGTTCTGAGGTTCGTCTTCATTAACTTCATCGGGTTGAGGTTTTCATACCAAGGTTCGTTGTCGCAATCGAATTCGAGCTAAAGATATCCATCCACCATTCAGCTCGTGCGCAAACTCTGATCTTGAGGAAATTCCGCAATGAATCAATCTATTATGGAACGATTCACATAATTGATTGATTCATTGTGAAATTTTCCCAAGATCAGAGTTTGCGCACGAGTTGAATGGTGGATGGATATCTTTAATCCGAATTCGATTGCGACAACGAACCTTGGTATGAAAACCTCAACCCAATGAAGTCAATGAAGACGAACCTCAGAACGAAGTTATGATGACGCCACAAACGAGATGGAAAATCGTTTGATAAGTCGGGAACGAACGCCACGGATATAAAATCCGATAAGTTCAAAAACGTTCTTAAAGAACGACGAGAGATAAAACTCACAAATTTTAATAAAAAATATTCTCTATTTTATTAATGAAAAACGAAGCCTATTTATAGGCAAAAACAAGAATCTTAATTTTAGTAAAAATCCTATAGAAAAGGATATTTTCCAAAATCTAATTCCTACAAAAATAAAACTTACTAACTAAGTAAACTTCCCAAACAAAAAGAAACCTAATAAAAGAAGGATATCAATTAAAACTAATATCTTTCCAAATCTACTTTCCTACTAAAATAAACTTACGAACTAAGTAAACTTCTAAAATAAAAAGGAAACCTAATAAAAGGAAAACAATCAGGTTCGAATCTTGATAAAAAAGAAAGCTATCAGATTCGAATCCTAATAAAAAGAAAACATTCTATAATAGAAAAATGCATAAAAGGAAATATAATATTGCTAATAATATTCATATCATTTCTGGTTTTGGTAACGATTGATGATGAGCATCACAATAAATTGTAAATATTAGTTTTATTTTGACACCCGTATATCTGCTTTTACACAAGTATAATTTGTATTTGCATAGAAATAAAATTTCATATAAATATATACAGAGAGAGTTCATATTTGGTAAGTTACGTAAAATAAATTAGGGAAGAAAGTGTAGGATAATACATCTAGTTCTTTAAGATACATTTTACCAAAATAAGAAAGGAAAATTTTGTTATAAAAAATAAAAATTGATTCATCTGGAATTGGTAAACCCCTCGGATCACATGATGACCGAGCAATCTCATAAATATATTTATGGGAATAACTATTCCATTAGGAATGAAGATTCCTATCAATAAAATTATACCAAGCATGGGTATGGAATGCAATTGGGAATGATAATTCCGTCCAACCCAATTTACATAATTTACACTTTCTTTGTTAACTTGGGGGCTTCCACCTTACACAAGGCAGATTGGATTGTCTGAATCACGAGTTTTATATACTGTGTTGCAATCACCTCATATTGATAAAAAGTTTAGAGAACAATTTGAAATGAAAATAAAAAAAACAATTTATCGTCGTAGAAACAAAATTGCATGAATTGTGCAAAAAGTTTTTTTGGTTAAAATGCCGTGCGACTTGGAGGACATAAGACTGCCTTGGTCAAGCCAAAAGATTGCGGTCTGGATGATCAATTATTATTATTGTTTAACTAAATTATTATTATTATTATTATTGAATGTGCACGAACATTAATTATTATTATTGAATATGCATGAACTTATAATTGATTTCTCAAAATATTGTTTAATGTATATAACTTAATACCAAATACAATTCATTTCAAGAATTTATTTAAAAAGCTCAAGTACAAATTTCTCTTTTAGAGTTCCTTGTGTTTCCATCTCATTTTGTTTTGTAAAAAAATTGATGCAATAAATGAAACACCTTAAAAACATTATGTGAGGCTTGTATCTATTTTTGCACAATTTTTATTTATATTATATCTACTCCTAATTATTCTTCGGCCTGTTATAATCTATTGTAAAAAAAATATTCAGTAATATATGTATATGTACTAACATGACCAAACTTTTTTAGCTGCATGAGTTCATATTTTAAGTACAATTGAAAGGGAACAAAACTTGAAATTTGGGAATCAAATTCCAAGAGAAGAAACTACATTAAAAAACACTCAAGAATGATATCTTGCACCTTTCTGAATTTCAAGATGCTCATTTGTCCTTTTCTGTATCAGAAAATGAATATGGCTTCAATTTCGAAATTGCGCCTATATTGAATGAGGAAGTAAATTCTATGAGCAGATGCATTAGCTAAGCAAATGGCGTCTAATGGAAAGAAATTAATTATAATTCATCTTTTACTTTTTTTTAATAAAAAAAGGTTGAAGAAAAATTTGGATTTTTAGGAGTACTAAAAGATGAAAAGGCCAAGAGAATCAAAGAAACCAGATGATTATCTATGAGAGAGATATTGAGAGTTCACACAGGAGGTTCTTGAGAGGACTAAGACTGAGGCTATTGCAAGGTAAAACTTCCACAACCATCATGACTTGGGCACATTTTAATGTTATCACAATTATTTTCATAACCTTTACATCAAGAAGAAGAAGATGAGTGAGATTTAGCAACAATGGCAACAAGGAGATTGCGTCTGATGGAATCATTGTTAGAGCTGAATGAGTTTGGCATACAATCAAAGATAAGGAGGTGTCGATATATTGTGTTGACGATGGATTGATAACTTGAAAGAAGATCACTTAAGGCATAAATAACAAGATCAATAGGAAAAATGTGATAACTTACTACTGCAAGATTATCATAATATTCTTAATTTAATGAATTATACATAACCAAGAGAAGTCACCTTGCAAGTAATAGAGAATTCACATTTGTATTAGAGTAGTTTACCAACAAAGTTTTACATCAAACAATGACGACATGAAAGCTAGGAAGATTATCGACTTTTTGTAGAATTTCATTTTAAATAGTAGCTTTTAGCAAATATTGCATGCTATGATTTGTGAATATAGGGTAATTAGGGTTAGGGTTTTGGTGGATGATTCCATATATAGATCAAAGTTTGGAATAGATAATGAAGAAGATTGCAATGGATGAGCGGTTGGCGATTGAAAGCAGGTGGTGATGGCTTTTGTATGTCTGAAGTGGGGTGCAACTTCATAAGAGTTAATATGAGGATGATGGTTTATGACGAAGTTACCAAGTTTATAAGTAAGATTAGTGTTGGATGAATGTACATATGAGAAGTTTAGAGTATCTTGGTCTAAAAAAAGTTTGATATAACTAAGAGGGGTGTCCTCTAAAACAAGTGGTGGAAAGCGATAGTAGTGTGTGAGAAAAGGCATTGGGGCTGTGTTTCAAGTTCAGCATAAGTTGGAAATCACTTTCAAATATAGTGTTTGGGATCAAAAAGACTGTCAGAATTCGATTAGAGGAGTAGGAAAAAATGTGAGATGAATGGAGTTGGCTGAATGTTGAAGAAGAGAGGAAATAATGGAGGGGTTAGTTTAGAGATGAAGATGGATTTGAGAAGAGAGAAAAATAGATGAAAAAAAGAGGGAGGTGGATTAATGGTCTAGAAATAATGGTGGTTGCGGTAGAAACAAAGTACAATGGTGGTGAGAAGGCGACAATTATACATGTCAGGAGAGCGGTGTGCAACATCACAAGTCAAATCTCAGCAACAATATCATGCACTACAAGAAAAGATAAAATTCGCAACGATTATTTAAGCTACAAAATGAAATTCGTTGCGATTTGTGATGTTTTGGCAACAAAAAATGAGTTTTGTAGCTTATTGTCATTTACATAGGACGAAAATTATGTTTTGTTGCTAAATGTGCATTTTTCTATGATTTCGCAACGATTCTTTAAGCTACAAAATTAATTTCATTGCGATTTGTAATGTTTTGGCAACAAAAAATGAGTTTTGTAGCTTATTGTCATTTGCCTAGGACGAAAATTATATTTTGTTGCTAAAAGTGTATTTTTCAATTATTTCGCAATTTTTAAGCTACAAAATTAATTTCGTTGCGATTTGTGATGTGTTGGCAACAAAAAATGAGTTTCGTAGTAACCAAACTTGCAAATTGTGATAGAATTAAAAACTTTTTAATATTTTAACCTTAAAAAAAGATTATGTAACAATGTTTTAATATAATATTCAATTAAAGTTAATAAAAGCATTCTCATATGCATATATCTCCAACAGGCAGAAAATATAAATACAGCAAGAAACCAACAAAAAAAAAATGAATTTCGGCGGCAAGTGAATTATTTCTCCCTCTCTCAGAATTAGTTCTCCCTCTCAATAAACTTCCACCAAGTCACGTCTTCCAACCCAAAACCCATTACATCTCAACTTCCTTCAAATCTTACATAAATTCTTATATTTGATAATTTTTCTTGTACTCTTATTCTACAGACGGTAATATTAGAATTCTTATTTATATTTTACCACTTTGATTTTAGTATTAAAAATATATATTTTCTTATGATTTCAGAACCAAAAGTAGATTGTATTTTGGAGAACGAAACTAGTTCATAGTAATTCATTACGTACAGGTATGTCTTCTTAGTGCATTTTTTGATTATATTGTGGTGATTTATTTTATATTTTGATCTCGATTTTGATACATAGATTACACGTTATTGATGTGTGTATTAAGATGTGTTTGTCGGCTATTTATTTTTGAGCATGTTGTTTTAAAATGGTTAAAATTATTAAAGTTTTGCATAATATTTTTAATTTTTTATTATTATTTGTTTATAAAATTTTTGTGACTCTAATTTAATTATATTGCAATCTATTATGTTATGCAGATTCGGGGATGGTGACTCTAAGGATGAAAGAAGAACCAATGCTCATACATGTCCGTTTAGATTTGTACTATTATGTTGTTTTTTTAGTTTGTACTAATATGGTTAAGTGAATCTTTCATAGTTTTATTGTTGCATATTTCATTTGTTATTTTTAAGAATTTTCGTTTATTTTGTTATAAAGACATGGTATCATATGTTCCCTTTATGATGTGTTGTTTAATTATAATATGATTTGTCAAAATTTAAATGCTTTATTGGATGTTTCTGAAATTTACAGTTTATTAGAAAAATATATGGAAAAGATATGAAATATAAAAATAATATTTCAAATATTACCGACAATTTAAACAATCATCACTGATATTGGCAACAATATATTTTTTGTTGCGAAATTTGATAATTTGGCAACAATATTTTTGTTGCCAAATATAATAAATATTGAGTATAATATGTGATTATAGGCAACAAAATATCATTTTATGCAACGATATGCATATACTTTTTAGCACGATTATAATTGTTGCGTATAGTATATGTTTTTGCAACGATTTAATTGTGTTGTCTATAATATACGTATACGCAACGAAATTTCATTTTTCGTTGCCATGAACTTTTAGCAACGTGGATTGCGCCACGAAGCTGGCAACGAAATATTTTCGTTGCCAAAAGTTTTAGCAACAAAAATTTCACTTTTTCGCAACGAAAATTAGCGCGGCTGCTAGTAAAATTTCTTGTAGTGATGGTAATGTTCTATACGAAAAAAAAGCATGAAAACTTTGTATGTGTTTGTATTTAAATGAATGAAACTATGAGAACATAAATATATATTATATATGAATCAATATTTTAAAAATCAGATCGATCATCATCCCACAAATTTTACATGTTCAAGGTTGGTCAAATCATGGTTCAACGTGATTGAATCGGAATTTGTAATAATTGTGATATAAATAATTACTAATATATTAAAATTAGATAGAATTAATAAAATACATTATGCAACAAAATAAATAAAAAAACATCCTTAGATTTAGGCATCAACAAAAAGGAAAGTCAGTCAAAATGCAATCTTTATATTTTCAATCATGTGTTTTTATAACATTTGTTTCATGCGAACATGTGTAAATTTGATTTTTTTTCTTAACGTGTACTATCTAATTAATAATGATATAAATCGGAATTTAGAAACAATATTGAGAGTTTGAGATCATACAATAATACATTGCTACAATTGAAGAAAATAAAAATAGAGAATTACATAAAATAATACAGAAAAACCGAAAGTTTGAAAGTATGCAATTAAGAATTTAAAATGATATTAGAGGGAAGTGAAGATACTTACCCAAATTAGAATTTGAAATGTAAAAATTTAGGAATTAGACCAAATATTGATACGGTTCACTGATTCAACCTAGTTTAAATAACTTTAACCGGTTTCTAAGCGATCTCATTTAAAGGCCTAAACTAGACTGGTATAAGATTTAGCTCGCGGTTAGATCGGCCGAACCTACCGGTCCATTCAGATTTTTAAAATTCTGATATAAGTCTGATATGAGTTATACTACTGGACCTGACTATACAAATGTGGGCCTAGCCTGCATACATATATATATATATACATATACTAATAGAGACGACAAAAGAAAACATGAGGTCCATAATAGTTAAATAAGAGAAGAATCAAACGAAGCATGGTGTAAGATTTTATTTATTTACTATCTAGATCTCGATTTATTTACTACCTGGATCTCGATTTATTTACATTTTCAAATAATGATATTTTATCAAATAAAAATTCATTCAGTTAATTTATTTACTATATAGATCTCAAATTTTACTTTTTCAAATAATTATATTTTATCAAATAACAATTCATTCGATTAAATTATTACTGAAATTTCGGATACATAACAGTTTCAAGTTATATATATATATATATATATATACGTTTATAATTTTAATAAGTCATATAATTCACGTGCAACACATGTATCAATTATTTGCTTAATTACAAATGTAAAAATAATATTTATGTATAAAACTAAAACTGATTTGAATTAGAGTACAATAAGAAGAAATATATTTGAAATGTGCAAGTGAATGCATGAAATTATACCTAATCCTTTAATTTATTGTTTCCCAATACTTGAGGTAACATTAATGGACTGGTGACAGAAAGAGGACAAAAGAGGACAAACTGAATGTGTTGAATGATCAGATATGTTTAGCTAGCAGTATTCCCCACGGCTATATATAAATATATATATTTTGTATCTATTTGTATACACACAGAGAAAGACATTAATTTAAATGCTCGGAATTCAATGCAAGAAAATGACAGTGCACTGCAAGCTTTCTATCCACTTTTGATTCTTCTGGCCTGCAACCCTAGCAATGAAACCTAATCCTCTTTTTAGCCGTTTCAAATGTTACAAACAAAATGAATAAATCAAACAACGATAAAGTTAAAACACTAAATAACCCAAATATCCAAATGAAATTTGCAAGAAAATGAAATCATACAGGTTAAAGTACATTTCTGTTATGGCTGTGGGGGTCTTCGTCCTAATCGGAGTTCTAGATCAAGCTCTTCTACGGCTAAATCTTTGATTACATTCTCATCATTAGTGTTGCTAGAGTGACAGACGGAGGCACCAACGCTCTGTGCTACCGCCAAAGAGTAGGGATTTATAGTAGGGATTAAGAAGCCATTAGGGTTAGGGTTAGGGTTTGGAAAGGAATAGAAAAGGCACAATCCGTTGGCAATGAATTCTTGGGTCGGAACGAGGAGTGTTGAAGAAGGAGCTTTCGTGGGGGGTATTCTCGGTATTTCATGTAACCTTGCACGGTCACGGCGGTGCACGTTCATGTGACCGCCGAGGGCTTGGGCTGACCGAAACTCCCTCTGACAAAACGTGCACGCGTAGGACCGTGGGGGCCACGTGCATCCCATTAGGTTGCCCGACGTATCTTCCTCAAACGCCCGAACCTCCCATGGCTCGTCTATGTCTCGGTACATTTGCTTGTTGTTCAACATTAATGCAGAGTTCAGTGCTGAATTGTGTTTGAAACTGATTTGATTTTTGAAATTAAGTCAAGAGAAGCAGCCTCGAGCTCAACAACCACAGTGACATAACTAGAGATATTTGAAATAAAGAATATGAAGTTTGATAATAGCAAGAAAAAAAGGGATAATATATGTGCAAAAGGAGAAGATGAAGAATGGTTAAATAGGGATGGGGTTAGTGGGGAAATGGGGACAAAAATTCAGCAACAAAGATATCAACAAAGTTTTAAAGTTTATGCAGTTGGATTGTAGTTATGAAGACACAAATGATCAATGTAATTACTTGTTCCCCATTTCACCCCACACCTTTGGTTGTTTAGTAGTGTGTACAAAAGCAACGCCTCTCGATATTGGCTTTAACATTCGAACATCTTTTTCTTTCATCTTCTTGAGTGAACAATAGATTGGTCGAATTTACTTTCGTGATCTAGGAGGGTCTCTTAACGTCTTCGATTTTGGAAAAAACGAGCTTTATCAGGCTGTAATTTGTACTATGAGTGAATCAAATATAGTTGTGAATTGTTTTGTGCACATGGTTAATACTTAGCTACTTGAGAATGTATGTTTTAACCTAGTTCAATATTAATATTAATGTCTAGCAATGAAGTAGTGTATACACGATAGTAATGATAGCCCAAATTTATAAGGCTAAGTACTTCAAGTGTAATACTCAAGATATCTTTAGAAAAATTTGCATTCTTTTACCTAATTATATAGTTCGAAGTCAATTTTGATTTCATTCGAAATGATTTTTAACACTTAATCTAATAACTGTTAATATGTCTCACATTTAGTTTTGTAGAATTTTTTTTTCCAAAATTTAATGGTCAACTTTGTTAGTGAACACTTTAACTAGATTTTATTAAAAGAATACAAGTACGAATGCACTTAAATACATTATATTCAATATCATGATGTTTATGCTTAATGGCATTTATGCATAATAAAATCATTCTTAAAATTATGTGACTAAATATGAAAAACAGATCAAAATTTAACTAAACCAAAATTTTGAAATAAAAAGTGTAAGCTTCCCTTAGGAATATAATGTACTTCAGTATGAGAAATGTACTATTAAAAGAGCAACAATGTTTGTTAATCCAAAGGGATAACAAACTAATAAGAGATAATATGGTCAATGACAAGGAAAATAATGGTCAAACTTTTAGTCCTTGGTAACTTTGCCTCAAGTCTTTTATTAATTAGAATATGTATAACCATACAAAATGAAGAAGTTCTTGCATATTATTTGATAAGTCATGATCTCTTTATTTATGTTTATTATTGTAGTTTTATTTATTGACAAAGTAGATTAAAATGTCAAGCTCATCCTGCAAGATTTGCAAATATGAATACCGTGTTCTTGAGTTGAAGAATCATATAATAAATAGAGATTTATACCCACTCCATTATTTGATTGAATAAGAATTCTCAATTACAACATTTCATTTGTCATCACAAATAAAAAATAGTTACTTATATATTTCAGAACTCGAAATATATTAGAACTTCAAAGGGAACGAAGATATCTAAATTTTGTATAAATAATGACTTATATTAAATGAATAACTTTTGGTGGAAACTTAAAATTTTTAAAAAAGGTCAAATATATAGTGAAGTAAAGACTAAATCCAACTAGAAGCTTAATTAAAATAACCAATTAATATATTAATAAATTTCTAGGGTTGATGTCACTAATAGTTATCGAGGTATAAAGCAGTTTAACTTACGTCTATAAAGTAAAGCTTATTACATTATCATCCATAAATGCATATTTGGATCTCAATTTAGACATTATCGGTCAGTTTTTACCGGATGAACCAATTTTCAGTTGCACTTTAATTTTAAAATATTAAAATAGTATTAGTTTGATTCAAAATCTAGAAAGCAGAAAATTTGTTATTTATATTGATTAAATTTGAGTAAGTAAGCAATTTAGTTATTATTTTATTATTTCATGAATAAAAATAAATTACATATTGTATCATTTTATTTAGACATCAACTAGTTAATACAAATTAGCTAAATAAAATTAACAATGTTTTCTACTTTTTGATGCACCCCGCTAATTTGGACACCCAAAGCGGTCCCCTTTGATCAAAACTGGAATTAAACATTATTTTCTTTTCTTTTCCTTTCAAGCATTCACAAGCTTGTATATTAGCTTAACGATCTTTCTTAGTCATAATATCCTTTCTCATTAATGATCCTTCTATTCATTCTCAATCGAGAAGCATTTAATACTAGTTTTACATTGCCAAAATACTAATGCTTTCAACTATGAAAGACAAATTTACTACTAATTTTATAGTACTAGGAAAGGACACGTGCCATGCACGTGAATCTTTTGAATTTATTGAAATAATTATATAATCTAAATACTTGATGCACCAACGAACTTTTGTTCCAAACTCTTACACTCTCAATCTATTTTGGGTAGTACTCGAACTTAATCATAAAAGAATTATGTATGTACAATATGCCTAATACTTTCCTTCACTATACATCCCACATAATGTTCTAGTTATTATTGTCGAGGATCCACTAAATCACTATAAAATTATTGAATAGGTAGTCATTTTTTAATAACGGAGAAAATCTATAGCCGCTACACTTGTGGTGCATACTGGGTAAACATTTCAAGGAAAGTTATGTAAAAATCTTCAATCTTTTTCATCTCATTTACTCTAAAATTCCATTTATATTTCTACTGAGAGTCAAGGGGAAACTAAGTTTACTACATACATAAAAGCATAATATCCTATTAATATGAGTATTAAGTATCGATAAACACAACCATATAAATATTAAAACTATTTATATACTTATTACAAAATAGTACATTAAGCTTATTTTTCAGTGCTCCAGTCTACTTCTAAACTCTTTGTAAATGTTCTATCAACTTATGTATTTATCTGAATAGTTCGTGCCATCGTTTCTACCTTGAGTTGCAAAGTTCATTAATTCGTGATATTAATTCTTGTTGCAATTGGGAAAAATGATTTTATAATGATAATTTTAAATAAAAACCTTTAGTTAATCAAAATAAATATAATAAAAACCTTAATTTAATCAAATCAAATAAATAGATAATTCAACACATACATACCAAAAGCACAAAATTATACGAGACTTATAAATTTAATATAGAATATTATAATAATGACTTCATATTATCTTTTTCTATTCTTGTTTTTCAAAATGAAACATGGCTTCAACAAAATAAAAAATTACATATTAGTACAATAACAACATCCGACAAGGTGAATATTTGGGATAAACATAAATATAATCAGGAACTACAAAAGATTGTAAAGGCAAAGCCACTTTTGAAAATAGAATGTAAATATCATGTGAGTTATATCTAGTAGTAAATATTTAAAAATTGAACAAAATAGTAGTTTAATTCGACATTGAACTCCACAAACTTAATATTATTA
This sequence comes from Verbascum thapsus, assembly GCA_963669365.1. Taxonomy (NCBI): domain Eukaryota; kingdom Viridiplantae; phylum Streptophyta; class Magnoliopsida; order Lamiales; family Scrophulariaceae; genus Verbascum; species Verbascum thapsus. Next base: position 20,232,886 of record OY770105.1, read on the forward strand.
TTTTTAAGCTCATGTACATTTATTTTATATAATTTTTATTATTCTTCCATGAAATGATAATATGAAGTTTTTACTATTGAATTATTTTACTCTAAACTTTTAAATATAGTAAATCATCTCATATATATCTATACAGTATAACACGATTTATTAATAAATAAAAATACCCTAAATACCATATTTATTGAAATAAGTTTTATTCTACAAAAAAAATAAAATAAATTATAAGTACGAGTTAGAGCGTTGGAGCAAGGTTTTACCAATGACAATTTTCTATAACATTAATTTAATGAAATAAACATAACACGATGTTAATATTATAAATAAGATAATTAAATTTAAAATAGTATCACTTAATTTCTTATGATCACTATTAGCACATTAAAGTAAATTATTTTAATGAGCTCGATTTATTCCCAAATAGTGTATGATGCTAACTATTAATTACACAATACAACATTAAATCACATTACAAAATTTCTTAAGCAACAAAATGAGGTTAACTATATTCTAAACGACGATACATCCTTCAATTGTCAAAAAAATCTATTCTCATCATATCATCCAATAGTCTCGGTCAATGTTGCTTGATATCATTCAATATATGAACAACTCCTAACCTCAACATATACAACATTCACGTATTATGATTTGATTTAGAACTTTTAACGCCTGTTTTTTATTATTCAAATTTCATTATTCTCTTTTGAGCGTATGAAATTAGAGGAAAATTTAAATATGAAATTTAACTTAAGATGCAAGAAATTTAATCAAATGGATGTTGTACATGCTAAGGTTCGTAGTTTTCATCTTTTAAATATGGGAAATGATATTTTAAGAAATTCCGATTGATAAAAAAAATTACTTATAGTCTAAATCATCATTCCACTACTATATTTTAAAATAAATAAAATCACCTGCTACAATGACTTCTTTTCAACAACTTAGTAAATATAAATAACATTTATTTGAACTATTAAACCTACCATTACCAAGTAATGTTATATTATGATCCGCATATTATACATATATATTGTACAAATTTGAGAAATATTATTCATTTCGAGTTCATGTTTGTGTAGCTATCTAATTTAATATTAAGATAACATATAAATTGATTATTAAAGAATAATATTAATTTATTGTTATAGGTTATTTTAATTTTAATAAAAAAATTTAAAAAATATATAAATCATTTAAAATTATTCATACTTTTAGAATAGTTATTATTATTATAGATATTAGACAATAATATTAATTTATTGGTGTAGGGTTATTTTATAAAATTTTAAGAAATATAACTCATTCCAATTGATTCATATTTTTGAAATAGTTATAGATATAGATATAAATTATTGATAAGATTACAATAACAAGTAATATACATTGAACAACCTTATATATATATATATCATTGAAGTTTATGCACCTATTTATTATTTTGATAACATTATTAAATGATTACTAATAGATTATGAAGGTGTTTTGGTCTTAACTATAAAGTGTAAATCATTTGATTTACCAATCCTATAGATATTAGACAATAATATTAATTTATTGTTATAGGGTTATAATTTTATAAAACTTTAAGAAATATAACCCATTCCAATTGATTCATACTTTTGAAATAGTTATAGATATAGATATAAATTATTGATAAGATTAGAATAACAAGTAATATACATTGAACAACTTTATTTATATTTACATTGAAGTTTATGCACCTATTTATTATTTTGATAACATTATTAAATAATTACTAATAGAATATGAAGGGGTTTTGGTCTTAACTATAAAGTGTAAATCATTTAACTTGGTAAATCAGTCACACTTTTAGAATAGATATAGATATAGATAAGTTGCTAATGAAAATATCTTGAATCAATAAACCCATATTATAAGGTTAAAATTTGACTATTGTAAGAGTTAATTGGTACAAAAACACTATAAAATTCACAGAAAATTAAATTAATGATAACTTGACTCAAGAATAAAAACTCAAACGGTCTAGTATCTATAAACATATTTATTGGTGATGCCATAATTCTAAATCAATCCAAATGTAACAATAATAAGAAATTTAAACAAATAGGAGAAGTACTAAAACTTATTACGCAACAATGAGCTCATCATATTAAAATGAAATAAAGCTTTATCAAGAGTTCTAATGATAATTAAAAAAACATTAAAGCACATTCTTTATATTACGAACATAGCACACAATTTTTAAAAAAATCAATTGCTTAATAGTGGAGATAATTTATTTAAGATAAAATCAGTTAATCATTACCTGACATATCCAACTTATTTATTTATTTTACTAGTACACAACTGTAAATTACATAATTGGTATGGTTCAATATGATAATATGATGACCCATGTTTAGGAGGAGCGAAAGATGTAGAGTTTATCAGTCCCCTCTATTGAGCCCCAGTGGAGCGTCTACATTATGGGGGCTACATAAACGCCAATGGCATCCAAGTACCACCCACTCCTACCTTTGAATCACACGATCTTCTCTCCTTGGATTTGTGTAGAGAAAGGGGTCCCTTGGTCAACTCCATATGGCCCGGGTGTTCTCTGATTGGTCTTAAAAGTGAGTGACCTGATATATGGGTTGCCACGATTACCTCACAAAGGCGCATAACGACCCATCACTTCTGTCAAGAACTCCTCTGGATATTGTAGTTTGATCTGGTATCCATATTATGAATGAGAATACAATTAGCTTAAAATATTTCATCTTTAAAAATATTAAACCATTATTCACAACAATTCTCTGAGACCCATATCACTAGGTCCGCGACTTAACGACGTTTGCGATGGTATCAATATTTGTTATTATATTCGACTTGTAGTATATCAACTGATAATAAATAATTTTTTCCTGAAGATTCATAAGCATGATAATCACAAAAGATTTAGAGTTAACCCGTAACAGATTTTGACTTCTACTTGCAAATTGCAAATGTGGTTAACAATTGGCTTGCATGGGTATCTATCCAAATCATGAGATCATGATGAAAAAAAACCAGGGCACATATCTGACCGCCACCTCCTCCATGTGTTACAACAATAGGATTGCATTTTTTTCATAAACTAGTTGTATCGAATCGATTCAAGCACCTGATCGGAGTGTGATTTCCCTTACTCCATCATAGGTTCCATCATCAAAATAATCCCCCCGGCCCTCCCAGGAGGTCCAAAAGAAATTGTCTTTTCATTCTTCTCGCATCCCTATTAAATATAACATTAGAAATTTATATTGTGTTCACATTATTCAAATATAATTTACAATCTTAAAATATAAAAATTAATAATGCATACCAAATGAACCATGATGAGAAAGATCTACAGGAGATAGGTATACAGAAAATATGCATATAACAATGTTACAATCTCATATTTACAGAACAAGAAAGTTAATAACCTTTTGCAACACTATCCGATTCCTTCTACTATAGCACTAACATGGAACAAAGTTTACTTTAAATTAGTATCGGAATGAGTGGTGTGAAAAACAATCCAACAAAATACGTTGAATCATGTGTTGAAACATAATTTACAATCTTAGAATTTTGGAATAAGATAAGAATTGGATTTGTTTTGAAGAGAATAAAAAAAGAAAAGTGTCATGATATTTAGGGACCAAAGTGCACGAGGATAAATATAGTTTTCGTCCCTCTTCTTTTTTTCAATCGCAAAATCGGTCCCTCTTGTTACGGCCCCTACACATTGAGTCCATAAACATAGAAAAGTTAGACACATTGCATCTCTGCCGTCAATTTACCGTCAATAGCTAATGGAAAATCGCATGTGACACTCACATGTCTCTTAAATTGGGGGAAAAACCGATTTTTTGCTTCATTTCATCAAATTAAGTTAAGCCTCCATCATTCTCTGCCGAAAATTCCCTCATTTTGTCATTCATTTCTTTTAATTAAGGTTTAAGATTTCATTCCCTATCAAAAATCAAATAAGTTATTGGATTTCTATTTATTTTTCAGTTCACCATAGCTTCGAAGGCTTGGGATTTCAGTTCACCGTAGCTTCGAAGGTTTGGAATTTCTGTTCACCGTAATTTCTATTCGAATTTTCTTTAATTGCTTTCGGATCGAAGCTTTTGAACACCAAATCGAAAAAGTACATATGTTAATTCCTTCAATTTTTATTATCAAATTGAAAAATCCAATTTTTTGTTAAACCCTAATATAATTTAATTTCACTGAAATTGACCTACTTCTGGATGAGTTGCTTCTGCTCATGTCTTTGAATTGAGACCTACACGAATTGGATGAGCTGATTCCGCTCATGGCTTAAACCCTAATTTGATGAAATGGGAGAAAAATGAGGTTTGGGGAAAAAAAGAGTGGAAAAATGGGTAGAAATTGAATATTAAACTCATTTGATGAAATGAAGCAAAAAATTCGATTTTCCCCCCAATTTAAGAGACATGTGAGTGTCACATGCGATTTTTCGTTAGCTATTGACGGTAAATTGACGGCAGGAATGCAATGTGTCTAACTTTTCTTTGTTTAGGGACTCAATGTGTAGAGGCCATAACAAGGGGGATCGATTTTGCGATTGAAAAATAGAAGAGGGACGAAAACTGTATTTATCCCAAGTGCACATAAAAATTGGTTCTTCCAATTCAGAATGACTGCAATGTGTTGAAATGAGAATATAATTTTGGGATGGTGACTTAAAATTTTTACATCAAGAACGTAAAACTGATACTTCAGATTTTATTATTAATGATATTATGACATGTTACTATTTTGAACCACATGGATCAAATTTACAATCAATTATCTCTCCTACAACCAATTATCTACTAAAATTGTTCCCCTCAAGTCTAGATAGAATTGACAAATACCTGCACATACTACATCTAGATAAGATACTACATATAGATAAGATAGAATTCTGAAATTAAACAAGAATTGGAATCATAATGAAAAGGATATAAAAAGGGAAGTGTCTTCACGTAATTAAGTAGTTGAGGTAAATGCCTTAAAATGTGATTCTATCGTATTAAAGACTTCTATTCATACATTAGAATGTGGCATCAATCATTCCTATGTGTTCAAGAAATTTTTATATTACATTTACTATCCTTACTTCCTTTTTTCTATTTTCTACTTTTCTTTCATTCCCTTCTATTTCATATTAAATATAAAACTACAAAATAAAAATAAAAAATGCTCACAAAAATTCTTAATTAAAAATGAACTCTACTTAATAGTTAATTTTAATTAAAAATAGTAATAATAATTAGTTTGTTACAATTTGTTTTATATAAGCTTAAATATGTTGTTTCTTGTTTACTTTATTGTGGTTCATTAATTATGCTTTAATGATTCAAATCAGGTTTTGATAAACTAAATTTTATTTTAAGTATATTAAAAAATTAAAATAGATTTTTAGTATTGACTATTATAATAAACTAAGAAGACAAACAAAGTTGGAAGAAAGAGTTTGATTTAATCAATTTGAACACGGAGCCATAGATGACTTTGAACTATATGTTATCATAAGAATAATAGAAGTTCTTGCACATTATTTGATAAGTCATGCATTTCTTTATTTATGTTTACTATCATGTTGTAGTTTCATTTTTTACGAAGTAGATTAAAACATCAAGCGCATCCTGCAAGATTTTTAAATCTGAATACCATTTTCTTGAATAGAAGAATCATATAATAAATAGAGATTTATACCCACTCAATGATTTGATTGAATAAGAATTCTTAATTTCAACTTTTCATTTGTCATCCTCTAATAAAAAAATAGTTACTTATATATTTCAGAACTCGAAATATATTAGATCTTCAAAGGTAACGAAGATATCTAAAGTTTGTATAAATAATGACTTATATTAAATGACATGGTCAATAACTTTCGATGGAAACTTAAAATTTCAAAAAAAAAAAGGTCAAATATATAGTGAAGTAAAGACTAAATCCTAATAGAAGCTTAACTAACATAACCAATTAATATATTAATACATTTCTAGGGTTGATGTCACTAATAATTATCGAGGTATAAAACAGTTTCACTTACATCCATAAAGTAAAGTTATTACATTATCATCCATAAACGCATATTTGGATCTCAGTTTAGACATTATCGGTCAGTTTTTACCAGAAGAACCAATTTTTAGTTGCACTTTTATTCTAAAATATTAACATAGTATTAGTTTGATTCAAAATTTAGAAAGCGGAAAATTTGTTATTTATATTGATTAAATTTGAGTAAGTAGTTTAGTTATTATTTGATTATTTTAGAATAAAAATTAATTACATATTGTATCATTTTATTTAGACATCTACTAGTTAGTACATATTAGCTAAATAAAAATAACAATGTTTTCTACTTTTTGATGCACCTCGCTAATTTGGACACCCAAACCGATCCTCTTTGATCAAAACTGTGAATGAACATCATATTCTTTTCTTTTCCTTTTGCGCATCCCCTAGCTTGTACATTAGCTTAACGTTCATTATTAGTCATAATATTCTTTCTCATTAATGATTCTTCTATTCATTCTCAATCGAAAAGTATTTAATACCAGTTTTACATTGCCAAAATACTAATACTTTCAACTATAGAAGATAAATTTACCACTAATTTTATAGTATAAGTTGAGAGTTAATTGGTACAAAAACACCATAAAAATCATAGAAAATTAACTTAATCATAACTTGACTCAAGAGTAAAAACTCAAACGGTCTAGTATATATAAACATATTTATTGGTGATATATAAACATATTTATTGGTGATGCCATGATTCTAAATCAAACAAAGTGAAACAATAATAATAAATTAAAAAAAGGATAACTAATAAACTTATCACGCAACAATGAGCTCATGATATTAAAAAAAATAAAGCTTTATCAAGTGTTCTAATGATAATTAAAGAAGTATTAAAGCATATTCTTTATATTACGAACATAGCACACAATTTTCATCAACTGCTCAACAATGGAGATAATTTATTTAAGATAAAATCAGGTAATCATTAACTGTCATATCCAACTTATTTATTTATTTTACTAGTATACAACTGTAAATTACGTAATTGGTATAGTTAAATATTATAATATGATCACCCATGTTTAGGAGGAGCGAAAGATGTTGAGTTTATCAGTCCCCTTTGATGAGCCCCAGTGGAGCATCTACATTATGGGGGCTACATAAACGCCAATAGCATCCAAGTACCACCCACTCCTTCCTTTGAAACCCACGATCTTCCCTCCTGGAATTTGGGCAGAGAAAGGGGCACCTTGGTCAACTCCAAATGGCCCGTGTATTCTCCAGTTGGTCTTAAAAGTGAGTGACCTGATATATGGGTTGCCTTGATTACCCGACAAAGGCGCATAACGACCCATCACTTCTGTCAAGAACTCCTCTGGATATTGTAGTTTGATTTGGTATCCATAATATGAATGATAATAAAATTAGCTTAAAATATTTCATCTTTAAAAATATTAAACCATTAATCACGACAATTCTCTGAGACCCAAATCACTAGGTTCGCGACTTAACGACGTTTACGATGGTATCAATATTTGTTATTCTATTCGGCTTGTAGTATATCAACTGATAATAAATAATTATTTTTTGAAGATTCATAAGCATGATATTCACAAAAAATTTGGTTGATCCGTAACAGATTTTGACTACTACATGCGAAATGCAAATGTGGTTAACAATTGGTTTGCATGGGTATCTTTGCAAATCATGAGATCATGAAGTAAATAAAACCAGTTACCTGGGCAGATATCTGACCGCCACCTCCTCCATGTGTTACAACAACAGTTTGCAATTTTTTTCATAAACTACTTGTATTTGATCGATGCAAGCACATGATCTGAGTGTGATTTCCTCACTCCATCATAGGTTCAATCATAAAAATTATCCCCTCCAAGCCCTCTCCACGGTCCTAAAGAAATTGTCTTCTTCTCGCATCCCTATTAAATATAACATTAGAAATTCATATTGTGTTCACATCATACAAATATAATTTACAATCTTTGAATATGAAAATCAATAGAGCCTACCAAATGAACCATGATGAGAAAAATCTACAATAGATAGGTATACAGAAAATGTGCGTATATTAATGCTACAATCTCATATTTATAGAACAAGAAAGTTAATAACCTTTTGAAACAATATCCAATTCTTTCTACTATAGCACTAACAGAGAACAATGTTTACTTTAAATAAGTATCGGAATAAGTGGTGTAAAAAACAATCCAACAAAATACTTTGAATCACGTGTTGAAATATAATTTACAATCTTAGAATTTTGGAATAAGATAAGAATTTGATTTGGTTTGAAGAGAATAAAAAAAGAAAGGGTCATGATATTTAGGGACCAAAGTGCACGTAAAAATTGGTTCTTCCAATTAAGAATGATTGCAATGTGTTAAAATGAGAATATAATTCTGGGATGGTGGCGTAAAATTTTGACATCAAGAACGTAAAATTGATACTTCAGATTTCATTATTAATGACATTATGGCATCTTACTATTTTGAACCACATGGATCAAATTTGCAATCAATTATCTCTCCTACAACCACTTTCTAGTTGTCTACTAAAAACGTTCTCCTCAAGTCTAGATAGAATCGACAAATACCTGCACATACTACATCTAGATAAGAATTTTGAAGTAAAATAAGAATTTGAATCGTAATGAAAAGGATAGAAAAAGGGAAGTGTCTACACGTAATTAAGTAGTATAAGGTTAATGGCCCTTAAATGTGATTCTATCATAATAAAGACTTCTATTCATACATTAGAATTTGGCATCAACCATTCCTATGTGATAAAGAAATTTCTATACTACATTTACTATCCTCACTTCCTTTTTTCTATTTTATACTTTCTTTCATTCCCTTTTGTTTCATATTAAATATAAAACTACAAAATAAAAATTAAAAATGCTCACGAAAATTATTAAATAAAAATTAAGTCTACTTAATAGTCAATTAAATTAAAAATAGTAAAAATAATTAGTTTGTTACAATTTATTTTATATAAGCTTAAATATTTTGTTTCTTGTTTACTTTATTGTGGTTCATTAATTATGTTGTAATGATTCAAATCAGGTTGTGATAAATTAAATTTTACTTAAAAAATATAGTTATACTTCAATAGATTTGTATTATTGACTATTATAATAAACATAGAAGAAAGACAACGTTGGAAGAAAAAGTTTTGATTTAATCAATTTGAACGCAGAGCCATAGATACTTTGAACTATATGTTGCCATAAAGAATTATAGAAGTTCTTGCATATTATTTGATGAGTCATGCATCTCTTTATTTATGTTTACTATCATGTTGTAATTTCATTTTTGACGAAGTAGATCAAAATGTCAAGCGCATCCTGCAAGATTTTCAAATACGAATACCGTGTTCTTGAATAGAAGAGTCATATAATAAATAGAGATTTATACCCACTCCATGATTTGATTGAATAAGAATTCTTAATTACATACTTTCATTGGTCATCTCAAATAAAACAATTGTTACTTATATATTTCAGAACTCGAAATATAGTAGAACTTAAAAGGGAACGAAGATATCTAACTTTTGTATAAATAATGACTTATATTAAATGATATTGTCAATAACTTTTGGTGAAAACTTAAAATTACAAAAAAAAAAAAAAAGGTTAAATATATAGCGAAGTAAAGACAAAATCCAACTTGAAGTTTTACAAAAATAACCAATTAATAAATCAATAAATTTCTAGAGTTGATGTCACTAATAGTTATCGAGGTATAAAGCAGTTTTACTTACGTCCATAAAGTAAAGTTTATTATATTATCATCCATAAACGCATATTTGGATCTCAATTTAGTCATTATTGGTCAGTGTTTACAGGAAAAAGAGAACAAATTTTCAGTTGCACTTTAATTCTAAAATATTAAAATATTATTAGTTTGATTCAAAATCTAGAAAGCGGAAAAATTATTATTTATATTGATTAAATTTGAGTAAGTTAGCAGTTTAGTTATTATTTGATTATTTCCTGAATAAAAATTAATTACATATTGTATCATTTTATTTAGACATCAACTAGTTAGTACATATTAGCTAAATAAAAATAATATTGTTTTCTACTTTTTGATGCACCCCGTTAATTTGGACACCCAAGGCGATCCCCTTTGATCAAAATTGTGAATGAACATCATTTACTTTTCAATTCCTTTTTGCGCATTCACTAGCTTGTACATTAGCTTAATGATCATTCTTAATCATAATATTCTTTGTCATTAATGATCCTTCTATTCATTCTCAATCTAGAAGTATTTAATACCAATTTTACATTGCCAAAATACTAATGCTTTCAACTATAGAAGATAAATTTACTACTAATTTTATACTATAAGTTGCTAATGAAAATATCATGAATCAATGAACCCATATTATAAGGTTAAAACTTGACTCTTGTAAGAGTTATTAGGTACAAAAACACTATAAAATTCACAAAAAATTAACTTAATGGTAACTTGATTCAAGAATAAAAACTCAAACGCTCTAGTATCTATTAATATATTTCTTGGTGATGCCATAATTCTAAATTAATCAAAATGAAACAATAATAAAAAATTAAAAATAAAATAAAATAGGAGAACTAGTAAAACTTATCATACAACAATGAGGTCATAGTATTAAAAGGATATCAAGTGTTTTAATGATAATTAGAAAAGTATCAACGCACATTCTTTATATTACGAACATAGCATACAATTTTCATCAACTGCTCAACAGTGAAGATAATTTATTTAAGATAAAATCAGGTAATCATTACCTGAGACATCCAACTTATTTATTTATTTATTTTACCAGTACACAACTGTAAATTACATAATTGGTATGGTTAATTATTATAATATGATGACCCATGTTTAGGACGAGTGAAAGATGTAGAGTTTATCAGTCAGTCCCCTTTGATGAGCCCCAGTGGAGCGTCTACATTATGGGTGCTACATGAACGCCAATGGCATCCAAGTACCACCCACTCCTTCCTGTGAAACCCACGATCTTCCCTCCTTGAATTTGTGTAGAGAAAGGGGTTCCTTGGTCAACTCCATATGGCCCGAGTGTTCTCTTGTTGGTCTTAAAAGTTAGTGACCTGATATATGGGTTGCCTTGATTACCCGACAGAGGCGCATAACGACCCATCACTTCTGTCAAGTACTCCTCTGGATATTGTAGTTTGATCTGGTATCCATAATATGAATGAGAATAAAATTAGCTTAAAATATTTCATCTTTAAAAATATTAAACCATTAATCACAACAATTCTCTGAGACCCAAATCACTAGGTTCACGACTTAACGACGTTTATGATGGTATCAATATTTGTTATTCTATTCGGCTTGTAGTATATCAACTGATAATAAATAATTATTTCTTGAAGATTCATAAGCATGATGATAATCACAAAAAATTTAGTTAATCCGTAACAGATTTGACTACTACATGCAAAATGCAAATGTGGTTAACAATTGGTTTGCATGGGTATATATCCAAATCATGAGATCATGAAGAAAATAAAACCAGTTACCTGGGCTGATATCTGACCGCCATTTCCTCCATGTGTTACAACAACAGGTTTGCAATTTTTCTCATAAACTACTTGTAGCTAATCGATGCAAGCACCTGATCTGAGAGTGATTTCCCTCACTCCATCATAGGTTCCATCATCAAAATAATCCCCTCCAGGCCCTCCCCACGGACCTAAAGAAATTGTCTTCTTCTCGCATCCCTATTAAATATATCATTAGAAATTCATATTATGTTCACATTATACAAATATAATTTACAATCTTAGAATATGAACAATAGTGCATACCGAATGAACCATGATGAGAAAGATCTACAAAAGATAGGTATACAGAAAATATGCATATAACAATGCTGCAATCTCATATTTATAGAACAAGAAAGTTAATAACTTTTTGCAACAGTATCCGATTCTTTCTACTATACCACTAACAGGGAATAAAGTTTACTTTAAATTAGTATCGGAATGAGTGGTGAAAAAAACAATCCAACAAAATACTTTGAATCATGTGTTGAAATATAATTTATAATCTTAGAATTTTTGAATAAGATAATAATTGGATTTGTTTTGAAGAGAATAAAAAAAGGAAAGTGTCATGATGGACCAAAGTGCACGTAAAAACTGGTTCTTCCAATTAAGAATGACTGCAATATTTTAAAATGAGAATATAATTCTAGGATGGTGGCGTAAATTTTTTACATCAAGAACGTAAAATTGATACTTCAGATTTAATTATTAATGACATTATGGCATGTTACTATTTTAAACCACATGGATCAAATTTACAATCAATTATCTCTCCTACAACCACTTTCTAGTTATCTACTAAAAATATTCCCCTCAAGTCTAGTTAGAATCGACAAATACCAGCACATACCACATCTAGATATGATACTACATCTAGATAAGATAGAATTTTTAAATAAAATCAGAATTGGAATCGTAATGAAAAGGATAGAAAAAGGGAATATTCTACACGTAATTAAGTAGTATGAGGTTAGTGGCCTTAAAAAGTGATTCTATCGTAATAAAGACTTGTATTTATAGATTAGAGTTTGGCATCAACCATTCCCATGTGTTAAAGAAATTTGTATACTACATTTACTATCCTCACTTCTTTTTTTCTATTTTCTACTTTTCTTTCATTCCCTTCTATTTCATATTAAATATAAAACTACAAAATAAAAATAAAAAACGCTCACAAAATTCTTAATTGAAAAATAAGTCTACTTAATAGTTAATTTTAACTAAAAAAAGTAATAATAGTTAGTTTGTTAAAATTTATTTTATATAAGCTTAAATATTTTGTTTCTTGTTTACTTTATTGAGGTTCATTAATTATGCTGTAATGATTCAAATCAAGTTGTGATAAATTAAATTTTATTTTAACTTTCTTAAAAAATATAAAGTTATACTTTATACGATTTGTATTATTGACTATTATAATAAACATAGAAGAAAAACAAAGTTGGAAGAAAAAGTTTGATTTAATAAGTTTGAACGCGGAGCCATAGATGAGTTTGAACTATATGTTACAATAAAGAATTATAGAAGTTCTTGCCTATTATTTTATGAGTCATGCATCTCTTTATTTATGGTTACTATCATGTTGTAATTTCATTTTTGACAAAGTAGATCAAAACGTCAAGCGCATCCTGCAAGATTTGCAAATCCGTACACCGTGTTCTTGAATAGAAGAGTCATATAATAAATAGAGATTTATACCCACTCCATGATTTGATTGACTAAGAATTCTAAATTACAAACTTTCATTGGTCATCTCAAATAAAACAATTGTTACTTATATATTTCAAAACTCGAAATATAGTAGAACTTCAAAGGGAACGAAGATATCTAAATTTTGTATAAATAATGACTTATATTAAATGATATGGTCAATAACTTTCGGTGGAAACTAATGATTACAAAAGAAAAGGTTAAATATATAGCGCAGTAAAGACAAAATCCAACTAGAAGTTTTACTAAAATAACCAATTAATATATTAATAAATTTCTAGGGTGTCACTAATAGTTATCGAGGTATAAAACAGTTTTACTTACGTCCATAAAGTAAAGTTTATTATATTATCATCCATAAACGCATATTTGGATCTCAATTTAGTCATTATCGGTTATTGTTTATCGGAAAAAAGAATAAATTTTCAGTTGCACTTTAATTATAAAATATTAAAATAGTATTAGTTTGATTCAAAATCTAGAAAGCGAAAAATTTATTATTTATATTAATTAAATTTGATTAAGTAAGCAGTTTAGTTATTATTTGAATATTTCATGAATAAAAATTAATTACATATTGCATCATTTTATTTAGACATCAACTAGTTAGTACATATTATCTAAATAAAAATAACATTGTTTTCTACTTTTTGATGCACCCCGATAATTTGGACACCCAAGGGGATCCCCTTTTATCAAAACTGTGAATGAACATCATTTTCTTTTCATTTCCTTTTGCGCATTCACTAGCTTGTACATTAGTTTAACGATCGTTCATAGTCATAATATTCTTTGTCATTAATGATCCTTCTATTCATTCTCAATCGAGAAGTATTTAATACCAATTTTACATTGCCAAAATACAAATGCTTTCAACTATAGAAGATAAATTTACTACTAATTTTTATACTATAAGTTGCTAATGAAAATATCATGAATCAATGAACCCATATTATAAGGTTAAAACTTGACTCTTGTAAGAGTTAATAGGTACAAAAACACTATAAAATTCACAAAAAATTAACTTAATGGTAACTTTACTCAAGAATAAAAAGTCAAACGCTCTAGTATCTATAAACATATTTATTGGTGATGCCATAATTCTAAATCAATCAAAATAAAATAATAATAAGAAATTAAAAATAAAATAAAACAGTAGAACTAATAAAACTTATCACACAACAATGAGGTCATAATATTAAAAAGGATATCAAGTGTTCTAATGACAATTAGAAAAGTATCAACGCACATTCTTTATAATACGAACATAGCACACAATTTTCTTCAACTGCTCAACAGTGGAGATAATTTATTTAAGATAAAATCAGGTAATCATTACCTGACACATCCCACTTATTTATTTATTTTACTAGTACACAACTGTAAATTACATAATTGGTATGGTTAATTATTATAATATGATGACCCATGTTTAGGAAGAGCGAAAGATGTAGAGTTTATCAGTCCCCTTTGATGAGCCCCAGTGGAGCGTCTACATTATGGGTGCTACATGAACGCCAATGGCATCCAAGTACCACCCACTCCTTCCTGTGAAACCCACGATCTTCCCTCCTTGAATTTGTGTAGAGAAAGGGGTTCCTTGGTCAACTCCATATGGCCCGAGTGTTCTCTTGTTGGTCTTAAAAGTTAGTGACCTGATATATGGGTTGCCTTGATTACCCGACAGAGGCGCATAACGACCCATCACTTCTGTCAAGTACTCCTCTGGATATTGTAGTTTGATCTGGTATCCATAATATGAATGAGAATAAAATTAGCTTAAACTATTTCTTCTTTAAAAATATTAAACCATTAATCACAACAATTCTCTGAGACCCAAATCACTAGGTTCACGACTTAACGACGTTTATAATGGTATCAATATTTGTTATTCTATTCGGCTTGTAGTATATCAACTGATAATAAATAATTATTTCTTGAAGATTCATAAGCATGATAATCGCAAAAAATTTAGTTAATCCGTAACAGATTTTGACTACTACATGCAAAATGCAGATGTGGTTAACAACTGGTTTGCATGGGTATCTATCCAAATCATGAGATCATGAAGAAAATAAAACCAGTTACCTGGGCAGATATCTGACCGCCATTTCCTCCATGTGTTACAACAACAGGTTTGCAATTTTTCTCATAAACTACTTGTAGCTGATCGATGCAATCACCTGATCTGAGAGTGATTTCCCTCACTCCATCATAGGTTCCATCATCAAAATAATCCCCTCCAGGCCCTCCCCACGGACCTAAAGAAATTGTCTTCTTCTCGCATCCCTATTAAATATGTCATTAGAAATTCATATTGTGTTCACATTATACAAATATAATTTACAATCTTAGAATATGAACAATAGTGCATACCAAATGAACCATGATGAGAAAGATCTACAAGAGATAGGTATACAGAAAATATGCATATAACAATGCTGCAATCTCATATTTATAGAACAAGAAAGTTAATAACTTTTTGCAACAGTATCCGATTCTTTCTACTATACCACTAACAGGGAATAAAGTTTACTTTAAATTAGTATCGGAATGAGTGGTGAAAAAAACAATCCAACAAAATACTTTGAATCATGTGTTGAAATATAATTTATAATCTTAGAATTTTTGAATAAGATAAGAATTGGATTTGTTTTGAAGAGAATAAAAAAAGGAAAGTGTCATGATGGACCAAAAGTGCACGTAAAAACTGGTTTTTCCTATTAAGAATGACTGCAATATTTTAAAATGAGAATATAATTCAAGGATGGTGGCGTAAATTTTTTACATCAAGAACGTAAAATTGATACTTCAGATTTAATTATTAATGACATTATGGCATGTTACTATTTTAAACCACATGGATCAAATTTACAATCAATTATCTCTCCTACAACCACTTTCTAGTTATCTACTAAAAATATTCCCCTCAAGTCTAGTTAGAATCGACAAATACCAGCACATACCACATCTAGATATGATACTACATCTAGATAAGATAGAATTTTTAAATAAAATCAGAATTGGAATCGTAATGAAAAGGATAGAAAAAGGGAATATTCTACACGTAATTAAGTAGTATGAGGTTAGTGGCCTTAAAAAGTGATTCTATCGTAATAAAGACTTGTATTCATAGATTAGAGTTTGGCATCAACCATTCCCATGTGTTAAAGAAATTTGTATACTACATTTACTATCCTCACTTCTTTTTTTCTATTTTCTACTTTTCTTTCATTCCCTTCTATTTCATATTAAATATAAAACTACAAAATAAAAATAAAAAATGCTCACAAAAATTCTTAATTAAAAATAAGTCTACTTAATAGTTTATTTTAACTAAAGATAGTAATAATAGTTAGTTTGTTAAAATTTATTTTATATAAGCTTAAATATTTTGTTTCTTGTTTACTTTATTGAGGTTCATTAATTATGCTGTAATGATTCAAATCAAGTTGTGATAAATTAAATTTTATTTTAACTTTCTTAAAAAATATAAAGTTATACTTCTATAGATTTGTATTATTGACTATTATAATAAACATAGAAGAAAAACAAAGTTGGAAGAAAAAGTTTGATTTAATCAATATGAACGCGGAGCTATAGATGACTTTGAACTATATGTTACAATAAAGAATTATAGAAGTTCTTGCCTATTATTTTATGAGTCATGCATCTCTTTATTTATGGTTACTATCCAGTTGTAATTTCATTTTTGACAAAGTAGATCAAAACGTTAAGCGCATCCTGCAAGATTTGCAAATCCGTACACCGTGTTCTTGAATAGAAGAGTCATATAATAAATAGAGATTTATACCCACTCCATGATTTGATTGAATAAGAATTCTTAATTACAAACTTTCATTGGTCATCTCAAATAAAACAATTGTTACTTATATATTTCAAAACTCGAAATATTGTAGAACTTCAAAGGGAACGAAGATATCTAAATTTTGTATAAATAATGACTTATATTAAATGATATGGTCAATAACTTTCGGTGAAAACTAATTATTACAAAAGAAAAGGTTGAATATATAGCGCATTAAAGACAAAATCCAACTAGAAGTTCAACTAAAATAACCAATTAATATATTAATAAATTTCTAGGGTTGATGTCACTAATAGTTATCGAGGTATAAAGCAGTTTTACTTACGTCCATAAAGTAAAGTTTATTATATTATCATCCATAAACACATATTTGGATCTCAATTTAGTCATTATCGGTTATTGTTTATCGGAAAAAAAGAATAAATTTTCAGTTGCACTTTAATTCTAAAATATTAAAATAGTATTAGTTTGATTCAAAATCTAGAAAGCGAAAAATTTATTATTTATATTAATTAAATTTGATTAAGTAAGCAGTTTAGTTATTATTTGATTATTTCATGAATAAAAATTAATTACATATTGCAACATTTTATTTAGACATCAACTAGTTAGTACATATTATCTAAATAAAAATAACATTGTTTTCTACTTTTTGATGCACCCCGATAATTTGGACACCAAAGGGGATCCCCTTTTATTAAAATTGTGAATGAACATCATTTTCTTTTCATTTCCATTTGCGCATTCACTAGCTTGTACATTAGCTTAATGATCGTTCATAGTCATAATATTCTTTGTCATTAATGATCCTTCTATTCATTCTCAATCGAGAAGTATTTAATACCAATTTTACATTGCCAAAATATTAATGCTTTCAACTATAGAAGATAAATTTACTACTAATTTTTATACTATAAGTTGCTAATGAAAATATCATGAATCAATGAACCCATATTATAAGGTTAAAACTTGACTCTTGTAAGAGTTAATAGGTACAAAAACACTATAAAATTCACAAAAAATTAACTTAATGGTAACTTTACTCAAGAATAAAAAGTCAAACGCTCTAGTATCTATAAACATATTTATTGGTGATGCCATAATTCTAAATTAATCAAAATGAAATAATAATAAGAAATTAAAAATAAAATAAAAGAGTAGAACTAATAAAACTTACCACACAACAATGAGGTCATAATATTAAAAAGGATATCAAGTGTTCTAATGACAATTAGAAAAGTATCAACGCACATTCTTTATAATACGAACATAGCACACAATTTTCTTCAACTGCTCAACAGTGGAGATAATTTATTTAAGATAAAATCAGGTAATCATTACCTGACACATCCCACTTATTTATTTATTTTACTAGTACACAACTGTAAATTACATAATTGGTATGGTTAATTATTATAATATGATGACCCATGTTTATGAGGAGCGAAAGATGTAGAGTTTATCAGTCCCCTTTGATGAGCCCCAGTGGAGCGTCTACATTATGGGTGCTACATGAACGCCAATGGCATCCAAGTACCACCCACTCCTTCCTGTGAAACCCACGATCTTCCCTCCTTGAATTTGTGTAGAGAAAGGGGTTCCTTGGTCAACTCCATATGGCCCGAGTGTTCTCTTGTTGGTCTTAAAAGTTAGTGACCTGATATATGGGTTGCCTTGATTACCCGACAGAGGCGCATAACGACCCATCACTTCTGTCAAGTACTCCTCTGGATATTGTAGTTTGATCTGGTATCCATAATATGAATGAGAATAAAATTAGCTTAAAACATTTCATCTTTAAAAATATTAAACCATTAATCACAACAATTCTCTGAGACCCAAATCACTAGGTTCACGACTTAACGACGTTTATGATGGTATCAATATTTGTTATTCTATTCGGCTTGTAGTATATCAACTAATAATAAATAATTATTTCTTGAAGATTCATAAGCATGATGATAATCACAAAAAATTTAGTTAATCCGTAACAGATTTGACTACTACATGCAAAATGCAAATGTGGTTAACAATTGGTTTGCATGGGTATATATCCAAATCATGAGATCATGAAGAAAATAAAACCAGTTACCTGGGCTGATATCTGACCGCCATTTCCTCCATGTGTTACAACAACAGGTTTGCAATTTTTCTCATAAACTACTTGTAGCTGATCGATGCAAGCACCTGATCTGAGAGTGATTTCCCTCACTCCATCATAGGTTCCATCATCAAAATAATCCCCTCCAGGCCCTCCCCACGGACCTAAAGAAATTGTCTTCTTCTCGCATCCCTATTAAATATATCATTAGAAATTCATATTATGTTCACATTATACAAATATAATTTACAATCTTAGAATATGAACAATAGTGCATACCAAATGAACCATGATGAGAAAGATCTACAAAAGATAGGTATACAGAAAATATGCATATAACAATGCTGCAATCTCATATTTATAGAACAAGAAAGTTAATAACTTTTTGCAACAGTATCCGATTCTTTCTACTATACCACTAACAGGGAATAAAGTTTACTTTAAATTAGTATCGGAATGAGTGGTGAAAAAAACAATCCAACAAAATACTTTGAATCATGTGTTGAAATATAATTTATAATCTTAGAATTTTTGAATAAGATAAGAATTGGATTTGTTTTGAAGAGAATAAAAAAAGAAAAGTGTCATGATGGACCAAAGTGCACGTAAAAACTGGTTCTTCCAATTAAGAATGACTGCAATATTTTAAAATGAGAATATAATTCTAGGATGGTGGCGTAAATTTTTTACATAAGGAACGTAAAATTGATACTTCAGATTTAATTATTAATGACATTATGGCATGTTACTATTTTAAACCACATGGATCAAATTTACAATCAATTATCTCTCCTACAACCACTTTCTAGTTATCTACTAAAAATATTCCCCTCAAGTGTAGTTAGAATAGACAAATACCAGCACATACCATATCTAGATATGATACTACATCTAGATAAGATAGAATTTTTAAATAAAATCAGAATTGGAATCGTAATGAAAAGGATAGAAAAAGGGAATATTCTACACGTGATTAAGTAGTATGAGGTTAGTGGCCTTAAAAAGTGATTCTATCGTAATAAAGACTTGTATTCATAGATTAGAGTTTGGCATCAACCATTCCCATGTGTTAAAGAAATCTGTATACTACATTTACTATCCTCACTTCTTTTTTTTCTATTTTCTACTTTTCTTTCATTCCCTTCTATTTCATATTAAATAAAAAACTACAAAATAAAAATAAAAAAAGCTCACAAAAATTCTTAATTAAAAATAAGTCTACTTAATAGTTTATTTTAACTAAAGATAGTAATAATAGTTAGTTTGTTAAAATTTATTTTATATAAGCTTAAATATTTTGTTTCTTGTTTACTTTATTGAGGTTCATTAATTATGCTGTAATGATTCAAATCAAGTTGTGATAAATTAAATTTTATTTTAACTTTCTTAAAAAATATAAAGTTATACTTCTATAGATTTGTATTATTGACTATTATAATAAACATAGAAGAAAAACAAAGTTGGAAGAAAAAGTTTGATTTAATCAATATGAACGCGGAGCTATAGATGACTTTGAACTATATGTTACAATAAAGAATTATAGAAGTTCTTGCCTATTATTTTATGAGTCATGCATCTCTTTATTTATGGTTACTATCCAGTTGTAATTTCATTTTTGACAAAGTAGATCAAAACGTTAAGCGCATCCTGCAAGATTTGCAAATCCGTACACCGTGTTCTTGAATAGAAGAGTCATATAATAAATAGAGATTTATACCCACTCCATGATTTGATTGAATAAGAATTCTTAATTACAAACTTTCATTGGTCATCTCAAATAAAACAATTGTTACTTATATATTTCAAAACTCGAAATATTGTAGAACTTCAAAGGGAACGAAGATATCTAAATTTTGTATAAATAATGACTTATATTAAATGATATGGTCAATAACTTTCGGTGAAAACTAATGATTACAAAAGAAAAGGTTGAATATATAGCGCAGTAAAGACAAAATCCAACTAGAAGTTCAACTAAAATAACCAATTAATATATTAATAAATTTCTAGGGTTGATGTCACTAATAGTTATCGAGGTATAAAGCAGTTTTACTTACGTCCATAAAGTAAAGTTTATTATATTATCATCCATAAACACATATTTGGATCTCAATTTAGTCATTATCGGTTATTGTTTATCGGAAAAAAAGAATAAATTTTCAGTTGCACTTTAATTCTAAAATATTAAAATAGTATTAGTTTGATTCAAAATCTAGAAAGCGAAAAATTTATTATTTATATTAATTAAATTTGATTAAGTAAGCAGTTTAGTTATTATTTGATTATTTCATGAATAAAAATTAATTACATATTGCAACATTTTATTTAGACATCAACTAGTTAGTACATATTATCTAAATAAAAATAACATTGTTTTCTACTTTTTGATGCACCCCGATAATTTGGACACCAAAGGGGATCCCCTTTTATTAAAATTGTGAATGAACATCATTTTCTTTTCATTTCCTTTTGCGCATTCACTAGCTTGTACATTAGCTTAATGATCGTTCATAGTCATAATATTCTTTGTCATTAATGATCCTTCTATTCATTCTCAATCGAGAAGTATTTAATACCAATTTTACATTGCCAAAATATTAATGCTTTCAACTATAGAAGATAAATTAGTACTAATTTTTATACTATAAGTTGCTAATGAAAATATCATGAATCAATGAACCCATATTATAAGGTTAAAACTTGACTCTTGTAAGAGTTAATAGGTACAAAAACACTATAAAATTCACAAAAAATTAACTTAATGGTAACTTTACTCAAGAATAAAAAGTCAAACGCTCTAGTATCTATAAACATATTTATTGGTGATGCCATAATTCTAAATCAATCAAAATAAAATAATAATAAGAAATTAAAAATAAAATAAAACAGTAGAACTAATAAAACTTATCACACAACAATGAGGTCATAATATTAAAAAGGATATCAAGTGTTCTAATGACAATTAGAAAAGTATCAACGCACATTCTTTATAATACGAACATAGCACACAATTTTCTTCAACTGCTCAACAGTGGAGATAATTTATTTAAGATAAAATCAGGTAATCATTACCTGACACATCCCACTTATTTATTTATTTTACTAGTACACAACTGTAAATTACATAATTGGTATGGTTAATTATTATAATATGATGACCCATGTTTAGGAAGAGCGAAAGATGTAGAGTTTATCAGTCCCCTTTGATGAGCCCCAGTGGAGCGTCTACATTATGGGTGCTACATGAACGCCAATGGCATCCAAGTACCACCCACTCCTTCCTGTGAAACCCACGATCTTCCCTCCTTGAATTTGTGTAGAGAAAGGGGTTCCTTGGTCAACTCCATATGGCCCGAGTGTTCTCTTGTTGGTCTTAAAAGTTAGTGACCTGATATATGGGTTGCCTTGATTACCCGACAGAGGCGCATAACGACCCATCACTTCTGTCAAGTACTCCTCTGGATATTGTAGTTTGATCTGGTATCCATAATATGAATGAGAATAAAATTAGCTTAAACTATTTCTTCTTTAAAAATATTAAACCATTAATCACAACAATTCTCTGAGACCCAAATCACTAGGTTCACGACTTAACGACGTTTATAATGGTATCAATATTTGTTATTCTATTCGGCTTGTAGTATATCAACTGATAATAAATAATTATTTCTTGAAGATTCATAAGCATGATAATCGCAAAAAATTTAGTTAATCCGTAACAGATTTTGACTACTACATGCAAAATGCAGATGTGGTTAACAACTGGTTTGCATGGGTATCTATCCAAATCATGAGATCATGAAGAAAATAAAACCAGTTACCTGGGCAGATATCTGACCGCCATTTCCTCCATGTGTTACAACAACAGGTTTGCAATTTTTCTCATAAACTACTTGTAGCTGATCGATGCAATCACCTGATCTGAGAGTGATTTCCCTCACTCCATCATAGGTTCCATCATCAAAATAATCCCCTCCAGGCCCTCCCCACGGACCTAAAGAAATTGTCTTCTTCTCGCATCCCTATTAAATATGTCATTAGAAATTCATATTGTGTTCACATTATACAAATATAATTTACAATCTTAGAATATGAACAATAGTGCATACCAAATGAACCATGATGAGAAAGATCTACAAGAGATAGGTATACAGAAAATATGCATATAACAATGCTGCAATCTCATATTTATAGAACAAGAAAGTTAATAACTTTTTGCAACAGTATCCGATTCTTTCTACTATACCACTAACAGGGAATAAAGTTTACTTTAAATTAGTATCGGAATGAGTGGTGAAAAAAACAATCCAACAAAATACTTTGAATCATGTGTTGAAATATAATTTATAATCTTAGAATTTTTGAATAAGATAAGAATTGGATTTGTTTTGAAGAGAATAAAAAAAGGAAAGTGTCATGATGGACCAAAAGTGCACGTAAAAACTGGTTTTTCCTATTAAGAATGACTGCAATATTTTAAAATGAGAATATAATTCAAGGATGGTGGCGTAAATTTTTTACATCAAGAACGTAAAATTGATACTTCAGATTTAATTATTAATGACATTATGGCATGTTACTATTTTAAACCACATGGATCAAATTTACAATCAATTATCTCTCCTACAACCACTTTCTAGTTATCTACTAAAAATATTCCCCTCAAGTCTAGTTAGAATCGACAAATACCAGCACATACCACATCTAGATATGATACTACATCTAGATAAGATAGAATTTTTAAATAAAATCAGAATTGGAATCGTAATGAAAAGGATAGAAAAAGGGAATATTCTACACGTAATTAAGTAGTATGAGGTTAGTGGCCTTAAAAAGTGATTCTATCGTAATAAAGAC
Source organism: Verbascum thapsus (assembly GCA_963669365.1). Lineage (NCBI taxonomy): Eukaryota > Viridiplantae > Streptophyta > Magnoliopsida > Lamiales > Scrophulariaceae > Verbascum > Verbascum thapsus. The sequence goes on from OY770105.1 coordinate 20,257,003, forward strand.
TTGTATTCATAGATTAGAGTTTGGCATCAACCATTCCCATGTGTTAAAGAAATTTGTATACTACATTTACTATCCTCACTTCTTTTTTTCTATTTTCTACTTTTCTTTCATTCCCTTCTATTTCATATTAAATATAAAACTACAAAATAAAAATAAAAAATGCTCACAAAAATTCTTAATTAAAAATAAGTCTACTTAATAGTTTATTTTAACTAAAGATAGTAATAATAGTTAGTTTGTTAAAATTTATTTTATATAAGCTTAAATATTTTGTTTCTTGTTTACTTTATTGAGGTTCATTAATTATGCTGTAATGATTCAAATCAAGTTGTGATAAATTAAATTTTATTTTAACTTTCTTAAAAAATATAAAGTTATACTTCTATAGATTTGTATTATTGACTATTATAATAAACATAGAAGAAAAACAAAGTTGGAAGAAAAAGTTTGATTTAATCAATATGAACGCGGAGCTATAGATGACTTTGAACTATATGTTACAATAAAGAATTATAGAAGTTCTTGCCTATTATTTTATGAGTCATGCATCTCTTTATTTATGGTTACTATCCAGTTGTAATTTCATTTTTGACAAAGTAGATCAAAACGTTAAGCGCATCCTGCAAGATTTGCAAATCCGTACACCGTGTTCTTGAATAGAAGAGTCATATAATAAATAGAGATTTATACCCACTCCATGATTTGATTGAATAAGAATTCTTAATTACAAACTTTCATTGGTCATCTCAAATAAAACAATTGTTACTTATATATTTCAAAACTCGAAATATTGTAGAACTTCAAAGGGAACGAAGATATCTAAATTTTGTATAAATAATGACTTATATTAAATGATATGGTCAATAACTTTCGGTGAAAACTAATGATTACAAAAGAAAAGGTTGAATATATAGCGCAGTAAAGACAAAATCCAACTAGAAGTTCAACTAAAATAACCAATTAATATATTAATAAATTTCTAGGGTTGATGTCACTAATAGTTATCGAGGTATAAAGCAGTTTTACTTACGTCCATAAAGTAAAGTTTATTATATTATCATCCATAAACACATATTTGGATCTCAATTTAGTCATTATCGGTTATTGTTTATCGGAAAAAAAGAATAAATTTTCAGTTGCACTTTAATTCTAAAATATTAAAATAGTATTAGTTTGATTCAAAATCTAGAAAGCGAAAAATTTATTATTTATATTAATTAAATTTGATTAAGTAAGCAGTTTAGTTATTATTTGATTATTTCATGAATAAAAATTAATTACATATTGCAACATTTTATTTAGACATCAACTAGTTAGTACATATTATCTAAATAAAAATAACATTGTTTTCTACTTTTTGATGCACCCCGATAATTTGGACACCAAAGGGGATCCCCTTTTATTAAAATTGTGAATGAACATCATTTTCTTTTCATTTCCTTTTGCGCATTCACTAGCTTGTACATTAGCTTAATGATCGTTCATAGTCATAATATTCTTTGTCATTAATGATCCTTCTATTCATTCTCAATCGAGAAGTATTTAATACCAATTTTACATTGCCAAAATATTAATGCTTTCAACTATAGAAGATAAATTTACTACTAATTTTTATACTATAAGTTGCTAATGAAAATATCATGAATCAATGAACCCATATTATAAGGTTAAAACTTGACTCTTGTAAGAGTTAATAGGTACAAAAACACTATAAAATTCACAAAAAATTAACTTAATGGTAACTTTACTCAAGAATAAAAAGTCAAACGCTCTAGTATCTATAAACATATTTATTGGTGATGCCATAATTCTAAATCAATCAAAATAAAATAATAATAAGAAATTAAAAATAAAATAAAACAGTAGAACTAATAAAACTTATCACACAACAATGAGGTCATAATATTAAAAAGGATATCAAGTGTTCTAATGACAATTAGAAAAGTATCAACGCACATTCTTTATAATACGAACATAGCACACAATTTTCTTCAACTGCTCAACAGTGGAGATAATTTATTTAAGATAAAATCAGGTAATCATTACCTGACACATCCCACTTATTTATTTATTTTACTAGTACACAACTGTAAATTACATAATTGGTATGGTTAATTATTATAATATGATGACCCATGTTTAGGAAGAGCGAAAGATGTAGAGTTTATCAGTCCCCTTTGATGAGCCCCAGTGGAGCGTCTACATTATGGGTGCTACATGAACGCCAATGGCATCCAAGTACCACCCACTCCTTCCTGTGAAACCCACGATCTTCCCTCCTTGAATTTGTGTAGAGAAAGGGGTTCCTTGGTCAACTCCATATGGCCCGAGTGTTCTCTTGTTGGTCTTAAAAGTTAGTGACCTGATATATGGGTTGCCTTGATTACCCGACAGAGGCGCATAACGACCCATCACTTCTGTCAAGTACTCCTCTGGATATTGTAGTTTGATCTGGTATCCATAATATGAATGAGAATAAAATTAGCTTAAACTATTTCTTCTTTAAAAATATTAAACCATTAATCACAACAATTCTCTGAGACCCAAATCACTAGGTTCACGACTTAACGACGTTTATAATGGTATCAATATTTGTTATTCTATTCGGCTTGTAGTATATCAACTGATAATAAATAATTATTTCTTGAAGATTCATAAGCATGATAATCGCAAAAAATTTAGTTAATCCGTAACAGATTTTGACTACTACATGCAAAATGCAGATGTGGTTAACAACTGGTTTGCATGGGTATCTATCCAAATCATGAGATCATGAAGAAAATAAAACCAGTTACCTGGGCAGATATCTGACCGCCATTTCCTCCATGTGTTACAACAACAGGTTTGCAATTTTTCTCATAAACTACTTGTAGCTGATCGATGCAATCACCTGATCTGAGAGTGATTTCCCTCACTCCATCATAGGTTCCATCATCAAAATAATCCCCTCCAGGCCCTCCCCACGGACCTAAAGAAATTGTCTTCTTCTCGCATCCCTATTAAATATGTCATTAGAAATTCATATTGTGTTCACATTATACAAATATAATTTACAATCTTAGAATATGAACAATAGTGCATACCAAATGAACCATGATGAGAAAGATCTACAAGAGATAGGTATACAGAAAATATGCATATAACAATGCTGCAATCTCATATTTATAGAACAAGAAAGTTAATAACTTTTTGCAACAGTATCCGATTCTTTCTACTATACCACTAACAGGGAATAAAGTTTACTTTAAATTAGTATCGGAATGAGTGGTGAAAAAAACAATCCAACAAAATACTTTGAATCATGTGTTGAAATATAATTTATAATCTTAGAATTTTTGAATAAGATAAGAATTGGATTTGTTTTGAAGAGAATAAAAAAAGGAAAGTGTCATGATGGACCAAAAGTGCACGTAAAAACTGGTTTTTCCTATTAAGAATGACTGCAATATTTTAAAATGAGAATATAATTCAAGGATGGTGGCGTAAATTTTTTACATCAAGAACGTAAAATTGATACTTCAGATTTAATTATTAATGACATTATGGCATGTTACTATTTTAAACCACATGGATCAAATTTACAATCAATTATCTCTCCTACAACCACTTTCTAGTTATCTACTAAAAATATTCCCCTCAAGTCTAGTTAGAATCGACAAATACCAGCACATACCACATCTAGATATGATACTACATCTAGATAAGATAGAATTTTTAAATAAAATCAGAATTGGAATCGTAATGAAAAGGATAGAAAAAGGGAATATTCTACACGTAATTAAGTAGTATGAGGTTAGTGGCCTTAAAAAGTGATTCTATCGTAATAAAGACTTGTATTCATAGATTAGAGTTTGGCATCAACCATTCCCATGTGTTAAAGAAATTTGTATACTACATTTACTATCCTCACTTCTTTTTTTCTATTTTCTACTTTTCTTTCATTCCCTTCTATTTCATATTAAATATAAAACTACAAAATAAAAATAAAAAATGCTCACAAAAATTCTTAATTAAAAATAAGTCTACTTAATAGTTTATTTTAACTAAAGATAGTAATAATAGTTAGTTTGTTAAAATTTATTTTATATAAGCTTAAATATTTTGTTTCTTGTTTACTTTATTGAGGTTCATTAATTATGCTGTAATGATTCAAATCAAGTTGTGATAAATTAAATTTTATTTTAACTTTCTTAAAAAATATAAAGTTATACTTCTATAGATTTGTATTATTGACTATTATAATAAACATAGAAGAAAAACAAAGTTGGAAGAAAAAGTTTGATTTAATCAATATGAACGCGGAGCTATAGATGACTTTGAACTATATGTTACAATAAAGAATTATAGAAGTTCTTGCCTATTATTTTATGAGTCATGCATCTCTTTATTTATGGTTACTATCCAGTTGTAATTTCATTTTTGACAAAGTAGATCAAAACGTTAAGCGCATCCTGCAAGATTTGCAAATCCGTACACCGTGTTCTTGAATAGAAGAGTCATATAATAAATAGAGATTTATACCCACTCCATGATTTGATTGAATAAGAATTCTTAATTACAAACTTTCATTGGTCATCTCAAATAAAACAATTGTTACTTATATATTTCAAAACTCGAAATATTGTAGAACTTCAAAGGGAACGAAGATATCTAAATTTTGTATAAATAATGACTTATATTAAATGATATGGTCAATAACTTTCGGTGAAAACTAATGATTACAAAAGAAAAGGTTGAATATATAGCGCAGTAAAGACAAAATCCAACTAGAAGTTCAACTAAAATAACCAATTAATATATTAATAAATTTCTAGGGTTGATGTCACTAATAGTTATCGAGGTATAAAGCAGTTTTACTTACGTCCATAAAGTAAAGTTTATTATATTATCATCCATAAACACATATTTGGATCTCAATTTAGTCATTATCGGTTATTGTTTATCGGAAAAAAAGAATAAATTTTCAGTTGCACTTTAATTCTAAAATATTAAAATAGTATTAGTTTGATTCAAAATCTAGAAAGCGAAAAATTTATTATTTATATTAATTAAATTTGATTAAGTAAGCAGTTTAGTTATTATTTGATTATTTCATGAATAAAAATTAATTACATATTGCAACATTTTATTTAGACATCAACTAGTTAGTACATATTATCTAAATAAAAATAACATTGTTTTCTACTTTTTGATGCACCCCGATAATTTGGACACCAAAGGGGATCCCCTTTTATTAAAATTGTGAATGAACATCATTTTCTTTTCATTTCCTTTTGCGCATTCACTAGCTTGTACATTAGCTTAATGATCGTTCATAGTCATAATATTCTTTGTCATTAATGATCCTTCTATTCATTCTCAATCGAGAAGTATTTAATACCAATTTTACATTGCCAAAATATTAATGCTTTCAACTATAGAAGATAAATTTACTACTAATTTTTATACTATAAGTTGCTAATGAAAATATCATGAATCAATGAACCCATATTATAAGGTTAAAACTTGACTCTTGTAAGAGTTAATAGGTACAAAAACACTATAAAATTCACAAAAAATTAACTTAATGGTAACTTTACTCAAGAATAAAAAGTCAAACGCTCTAGTATCTATAAACATATTTATTGGTGATGCCATAATTCTAAATCAATCAAAATAAAATAATAATAAGAAATTAAAAATAAAATAAAACAGTAGAACTAATAAAACTTATCACACAACAATGAGGTCATAATATTAAAAAGGATATCAAGTGTTCTAATGACAATTAGAAAAGTATCAACGCACATTCTTTATAATACGAACATAGCACACAATTTTCTTCAACTGCTCAACAGTGGAGATAATTTATTTAAGATAAAATCAGGTAATCATTACCTGACACATCCCACTTATTTATTTATTTTACTAGTACACAACTGTAAATTACATAATTGGTATGGTTAATTATTATAATATGATGACCCATGTTTAGGAAGAGCGAAAGATGTAGAGTTTATCAGTCCCCTTTGATGAGCCCCAGTGGAGCGTCTACATTATGGGTGCTACATGAACGCCAATGGCATCCAAGTACCACCCACTCCTTCCTGTGAAACCCACGATCTTCCCTCCTTGAATTTGTGTAGAGAAAGGGGTTCCTTGGTCAACTCCATATGGCCCGAGTGTTCTCTTGTTGGTCTTAAAAGTTAGTGACCTGATATATGGGTTGCCTTGATTACCCGACAGAGGCGCATAACGACCCATCACTTCTGTCAAGTACTCCTCTGGATATTGTAGTTTGATCTGGTATCCATAATATGAATGAGAATAAAATTAGCTTAAACTATTTCTTCTTTAAAAATATTAAACCATTAATCACAACAATTCTCTGAGACCCAAATCACTAGGTTCACGACTTAACGACGTTTATAATGGTATCAATATTTGTTATTCTATTCGGCTTGTAGTATATCAACTGATAATAAATAATTATTTCTTGAAGATTCATAAGCATGATAATCGCAAAAAATTTAGTTAATCCGTAACAGATTTTGACTACTACATGCAAAATGCAGATGTGGTTAACAACTGGTTTGCATGGGTATCTATCCAAATCATGAGATCATGAAGAAAATAAAACCAGTTACCTGGGCAGATATCTGACCGCCATTTCCTCCATGTGTTACAACAACAGGTTTGCAATTTTTCTCATAAACTACTTGTAGCTGATCGATGCAATCACCTGATCTGAGAGTGATTTCCCTCACTCCATCATAGGTTCCATCATCAAAATAATCCCCTCCAGGCCCTCCCCACGGACCTAAAGAAATTGTCTTCTTCTCGCATCCCTATTAAATATGTCATTAGAAATTCATATTGTGTTCACATTATACAAATATAATTTACAATCTTAGAATATGAACAATAGTGCATACCAAATGAACCATGATGAGAAAGATCTACAAGAGATAGGTATACAGAAAATATGCATATAACAATGCTGCAATCTCATATTTATAGAACAAGAAAGTTAATAACTTTTTGCAACAGTATCCGATTCTTTCTACTATACCACTAACAGGGAATAAAGTTTACTTTAAATTAGTATCGGAATGAGTGGTGAAAAAAACAATCCAACAAAATACTTTGAATCATGTGTTGAAATATAATTTATAATCTTAGAATTTTTGAATAAGATAAGAATTGGATTTGTTTTGAAGAGAATAAAAAAAGGAAAGTGTCATGATGGACCAAAAGTGCACGTAAAAACTGGTTTTTCCTATTAAGAATGACTGCAATATTTTAAAATGAGAATATAATTCAAGGATGGTGGCGTAAATTTTTTACATCAAGAACGTAAAATTGATACTTCAGATTTAATTATTAATGACATTATGGCATGTTACTATTTTAAACCACATGGATCAAATTTACAATCAATTATCTCTCCTACAACCACTTTCTAGTTATCTACTAAAAATATTCCCCTCAAGTCTAGTTAGAATCGACAAATACCAGCACATACCACATCTAGATATGATACTACATCTAGATAAGATAGAATTTTTAAATAAAATCAGAATTGGAATCGTAATGAAAAGGATAGAAAAAGGGAATATTCTACACGTAATTAAGTAGTATGAGGTTAGTGGCCTTAAAAAGTGATTCTATCGTAATAAAGACTTGTATTCATAGATTAGAGTTTGGCATCAACCATTCCCATGTGTTAAAGAAATTTGTATACTACATTTACTATCCTCACTTCTTTTTTTCTATTTTCTACTTTTCTTTCATTCCCTTCTATTTCATATTAAATATAAAACTACAAAATAAAAATAAAAAATGCTCACAAAAATTCTTAATTAAAAATAAGTCTACTTAATAGTTTATTTTAACTAAAGATAGTAATAATAGTTAGTTTGTTAAAATTTATTTTATATAAGCTTAAATATTTTGTTTCTTGTTTACTTTATTGAGGTTCATTAATTATGCTGTAATGATTCAAATCAAGTTGTGATAAATTAAATTTTATTTTAACTTTCTTAAAAAATATAAAGTTATACTTCTATAGATTTGTATTATTGACTATTATAATAAACATAGAAGAAAAACAAAGTTGGAAGAAAAAGTTTGATTTAATCAATATGAACGCGGAGCTATAGATGACTTTGAACTATATGTTACAATAAAGAATTATAGAAGTTCTTGCCTATTATTTTATGAGTCATGCATCTCTTTATTTATGGTTACTATCCAGTTGTAATTTCATTTTTGACAAAGTAGATCAAAACGTTAAGCGCATCCTGCAAGATTTGCAAATCCGTACACCGTGTTCTTGAATAGAAGAGTCATATAATAAATAGAGATTTATACCCACTCCATGATTTGATTGAATAAGAATTCTTAATTACAAACTTTCATTGGTCATCTCAAATAAAACAATTGTTACTTATATATTTCAAAACTCGAAATATTGTAGAACTTCAAAGGGAACGAAGATATCTAAATTTTGTATAAATAATGACTTATATTAAATGATATGGTCAATAACTTTCGGTGAAAACTAATGATTACAAAAGAAAAGGTTGAATATATAGCGCAGTAAAGACAAAATCCAACTAGAAGTTCAACTAAAATAACCAATTAATATATTAATAAATTTCTAGGGTTGATGTCACTAATAGTTATCGAGGTATAAAGCAGTTTTACTTACGTCCATAAAGTAAAGTTTATTATATTATCATCCATAAACACATATTTGGATCTCAATTTAGTCATTATTGGTTATTGTTTATCGGAAAAAAAGAATAAATTTTCAGTTGCACTTTAATTCTAAAATATTAAAATAGTATTAGTTTGATTCAAAATCTAGAAAGCGAAAAATTTATTATTTATATTAATTAAATTTGATTAAGTAATCAGTTTAGTTATTATTTGATTATTTCATGAATAAAAATTAATTACATATTGCAACATTTTATTTAGACATCAACTAGTTAGTACATATTATCTAAATAAAAATAACATTGTTTTCTACTTTTTGATGCACCCCGATAATTTGGACACCAAAGGGGATCCCCTTTTATTAAAATTGTGAATGAACATCATTTTCTTTTCATTTTCTTTTGCGCATTCACTAGCTTATACATTAGCTTAATGATCGTTCATAGTCATAATATTCTTTGTCATTAATGATCCTTCTATTCATTCTCAATCGAGAAGTATTTAATACCAATTTTACATTGCCAAAATATTAATGCTTTCAACTATAGAAGATAAATTTACTACTAATTTTTATACTATAAGTTGCTAATGAAAATATCATGAATCAATGAACCCATATTATAAGGTTAAAACTTGACTCTTGTAAGAGTTAATAGGTACAAAAACACTATAAAATTCACAAAAAATTAACTTAATGGTAACTTTACTCAAGAATAAAAAGTCAAACGCTCTAGTATCTATAAACATATTTATTGGTGATGCCATAATTCTAAATTAATCAAAATGAAATAATAATAAGAAATTAAAAATAAAATAAAAGAGTAGAACTAATAAAACTTACCACACAACAATGAGGTCATAATATTAAAAAGGATATCATGTGTTCTAATGACAATTAGAAAAGTATCAACGCACATTCTTTATAATACGAACATAGCACACAATTTTCTTCAACTGCTCAACAGTGGAGATAATTTATTTAAGATAAAATCAGGTAATCATTACCTGACACATCCCACTTATTTATTTATTTTACTAGTACACAACTGTAAATTACATAATTGGTATGGTTAATTATTATAATATGATGACCCATGTTTAGGAGGAGCGAAAGATGTAGAGTTTATCAGTCCCCTTTGATGAGCCCCAGTGGAGCGTCTACATTATGGGTGCTACATGAACGCCAATGGCATCCAAGTACCACCCACTCCTTCCTGTGAAACCCACGATCTTCCCTCCTTGAATTTGTGTAGAGAAAGGGGTTCCTTGGTCAACTCCATATGGCCCGAGTGTTCTCTTGTTGGTCTTAAAAGTTAGTGACCTGATATATGGGTTGCCTTGATTACCCGACAGAGGCGCATAACGACCCATCACTTCTGTCAAGTACTCCTCTGGATATTGTAGTTTGATCTGGTATCCATAATATGAATGAGAATAAAATTAGCTTAAAATATTTCATCTTTAAAAATATTAAACCATTAATCACAACAATTCTCTGAGACCCAAATCACTAGGTTCACGACTTAACGACGTTTATGATGGTATCAATATTTGTTATTCTATTCGGCTTGTAGTATATCAACTGATAATAAATAATTATTTCTTGAAGATTCATAAGCATGATGATAATCACAAAAAATTTAGTTAATCCGTAACAGATTTGACTACTACATGCAAAATGCAAATGTGGTTAACAATTAGTTTGCATGGGTATATATCCAAATCATGAGATCATGAAGAAAATAAAACCAGTTACCTGGGCTGATATCTGACCACCATTTCCTCCATGTGTTACAACAACAGGTTTGCAATTTTTCTCATAAACTACTTGTAGCTGATCGATGCAAGCACCTGATCTGAGAGTGATTTCCCTCACTCCATCATAGGTTCCATCATCAAAATAATCCCCTCCAGGCCCTCCCCACGGACCTAAAGAAATTGTCTTCTTCTCGCATCCCTATTAAATATATCATTAGAAATTCATATTATGTTCACATTATACAAATATAATTTACAATCTTAGAATATGAACAATAGTGCATACCAAATGAACCATGATGAGAAAGATCTACAAAAGATAGGTATACAGAAAATATGCATATAACAATGCTGCAATCTCATATTTATAGAACAAGAAAGTTAATAACTTTTTGCAACAGTATCCGATTCTTTCTACTATACCACTAACAGGGAATAAAGTTTACTTTAAATTAGTATCGGAATGAGTGGTGAAAAAAACAATCCAACAAAATACTTTGAATCATGTGTTGAAATATAATTTATAATCTTAGAATTTTTGAATAAGATAAGAATTGGATTTGTTTTGAAGAGAATAAAAAAAGGAAAGTGTCAAGATGGACCAAAGTGCACGTAAAAACTGGTTCTTCCAATTAAGAATGACTGCAATATTTTAAAATGAGAATATAATTCTAGGATGGTGGCGTAAATTTTTTACATAAGGAACGTAAAATTGATACTTCAGATTTAATTATTAATGACATTATGGCATGTTACTATTTTAAACCACATGGATCAAATTTACAATCAATTATCTCTCCTACAACCACTTTCTAGTTATCTACTAAAAATATTCCCCTCAAGTCTAGTTAGAATAGACAAATACTAGCACATACCATATCTAGATATGATACTACATCTAGATAAGATAGAATTTTTAAATAAAATCAGAATTGGAATCGTAATGAAAAGGATAGAAAAAGGGAATATTCTACACGTGATTAAGTAGTATGAGGTTAGTGGCCTTAAAAAGTGATTCTATCGTAATAAAGACTTGTATTCATAGATTAGAGTTTGGCATCAACCATTCCCATGTGTTAAAGAAATCTGTATACTACATTTACTATCCTCACTTCTTTTTTTTCTATTTTCTACTTTTCTTTCATTCCCTTCTATTTCATATTAAATAAAAAACTACAAAATAAAAATAAAAAAAGCTCACAAAAATTCTTAATTGAAAAATAAGTCTACTTAATAGTTAATTTTAACTAAAGATAGTAATAATAGTTAGTTTGTTAAAATTTATTTTATATAAGCTTAAATATTTTGTTTCTTGTTTACTTTATTGAGGTTCATTAATTATGCTGTAATGATTCAAATCAAGTTGTGATAAATTAAATTTTATTTTAACTTTCTTAAAAAATATAAAGTTATACTTCTATAGATTTGTATTATTGACTATTATAATAAACATAGAAGAAAAACAAAGTTGGAAGAAAAAGTTTGATTTAATCAAATTGAACGCGGAGCCATAGATGACTTTGAACTATATGTTACAATAAAGAATTATATAAGTTCTTGCTTATTATTTTATGAGTCATGCATCTCTTTATTTATGGTTACTATCATGTTGTAATTTCATTTTTGACGAAGTAGATCAAAACGTCAAGCGCATCCTGCAAAATTTGCAAATCCGAACACCGTGTTCTTGAATAGAAGAGTCATATAATAAATAGAGAGTTATACCCACTCCATGATTTGATTGAATATGAGTTCTTAATTACAAACTTTCATTGGTCATCTCAAATAAAACAATTGTTACTTGTATATTTCATAACTCGAAATATAGTAGAACATCAAAGGGAACGAAGATATCTAAATTTTGTATAAATAATGACATATATTAAATGATATGGTCAATAACTTTCGGTGAAAACTAATGATTACAAAAGAAAAGGTTGAATATATAGCGCAGTAAAGACAAAATCCAACTAGAAGTTTTACTAAAATAACCAATTAATATATTAATAAATTTCTAGGGTTGATGTCACTAATAGTTATCGAGGTATAAAGCAGTTTTACTTACGTCCATAAAGTAAAGTTTATTATATTATCATCCATAAACACATATTTGGATCTCAATTTAGTCATTATCGGTTATTGTTTATCGGAAAAAAGAATAAATTTTCAGTTGCACTTTAATTCTAAAATATTAAAATAGTATTAGTTTGATTCAAAATCTAGAAAGCGAAAAATTTATTATTTATATTAATTAAATTTGATTAAGTAAGCAGTTTAGTTATTATTTGATTATTTCATGAATAAAAATTAATTACATATTGCATCATTTTATTTAGACATCAACTAGTTAGTACATATTATCTAAATAAAAATAACATTGTTTTCTACTTTTTGATGCACCCCGATAATTTGGACACCCAATGGCATCCCCTTTTATCAAAACTGTGAATGAACATCATTTTCTTTTCATTTCCTTTTGCGCATTCACTAGCTTGTACATTAGTTTAACGATCGTTCATAGTCATAATATTCTTTGTCATTAATGACCCTTCTATTCATTCTCGATCGAGAAGTATTTAATACCAATTTTACATTGCCAAAATATGAATGCTTTCAACTATAGAAGATAAATTTACTACTAATTTTTATACTATAAGTTGCTAATGAAAATATCATGAATCAATGAACCCATATTATAAGGTTAAAACTTGACTCTTGTAAGAGTTAATAGGTACAAAAACACTATAAAATTCACAAAAAATTAACTTAATGGTAACTTTACTCAAGAATAAAAAGTCAAACGCTCTAGTATCTATAAACATATTTATTGGTGATGCCATAATTCTAAATTAATCAAAATGAAATAATAATAAGAAATTAAAAATAAAATAAAAGAGTAGAACTAATAAAACTTACCACACAACAATGAGGTCATAATATTAAAAAGGATATCAAGTGTTCTAATGACAATTAGAAAAGTATCAACGCACATTCTTTATAATACGAACATAGCACACAATTTTCTTCAACTGCTCAACAGTGGAGATAATTTATTTAAGATAAAATCAGGTAATCATTACCTGACACATCCCACTTATTTATTTATTTTACTAGTACACAACTGTAAATTACATAATTGGTATGGTTAATTATTATAATATGATGACCCATGTTTAGGAGGAGCGAAAGATGTAGAGTTTATCAGTCCCCTTTGATGAGCCCCAGTGGAGCGTCTACATTATGGGTGCTACATGAACGCCAATGGCATCCAAGTACCACCCACTCCTTCCTGTGAAACCCACGATCTTCCCTCCTTGAATTTGTGTAGAGAAAGGGGTTCCTTGGTCAACTCCATATGGCCCGAGTGTTCTCTTGTTGGTCTTAAAAGTTAGTGACCTGATATATGGGTTGCCTTGATTACCCGACAGAGGCGCATAACGACCCATCACTTCTGTCAAGTACTCCTCTGGATATTGTAGTTTGATCTGGTATCCATAATATGAATGAGAATAAAATTAGCTTAAAATATTTCATCTTTAAAAATATTAAACCATTAATCACAACAATTCTCTGAGACCCAAATCACTAGGTTCACGACTTAACGACGTTTATGATGGTATCAATATTTGTTATTCTATTCGGCTTGTAGTATATCAACTGATAATAAATAATTATTTCTTGAAGATTCATAAGCATGATGATAATCGCAAAAAATTTAGTTAATCCGTAACAGATTTGACTACTACATGCAAAATGCAAATGTGGTTAACAATTGGTTTGCTTGGGTATATATCCAAATCATGAGATCATGAAGAAAATAAAACCAGTTACCTGGGCTGATATCTGACCGCCATTTCCTCCATGTGTTACAACAACAGGTTTGCAATTTTTCTCATAAACTACTTGTAGCTGATCAATGCAAGCACCTGATCTGAGAGTGATTTCCCTCACTCCATCATAGGTTCCATCATCAAAATAATCCCCTCCAGGCCCTCCCCACGGACCTAAAGAAATTGTCTTCTTCTCGCATCCCTATTAAATATATCATTAGAAATTCATATTGTGTTCACATTATACAAATATAATTTACAATCTTAGAATATGAACAATAGTGCATACCAAATGAACCATGATGAGAAAGATCTACAAGAGATAGGTATACAGAAAATATGCATATAACAATGCTGCAATCTCATATTTATAGAACAAGAAAGTTAATAACTTTTTGCAACAGTATCCGATTCTTTCTACTATACCACTAATAGGGAATAAAGTTTACTTTAAATTAGTACCGGAATGAGTGGTGAAAAAAACAATCCAACAAAATACTTTGAATCATGTGTTGAAATATAATTTATAATCTTAGAATTTTTGAATAAGATAAGAATTGGATTTGTTTTGAAGAGAATAAAAAAAGGAAAGTGTCATGATGGACCAAAGTGCACGTAAAAACTGGTTCTTCCAATTAAGAATGACTGCAATATTTTAAAATGAGAATATAATTCTAGGATGGTGGCGTAAATTTATTACATAAAGAACGTAAAATTGATACTTCAGATTTAATTATTAATGACATTATGGCATGTTACTATTTTAAACCACATGGATCAAATTTACAATCAATTATCTCTCCTACAACCACTTTCTAGTTATCTACTAAAAATATTCCCCTCAAGTCTGGTTAGAATCGACAAATACCAGCACATACCACATCTAGATATGATACTACATCTAGATAAGATAGAATTTTTAAATAAAATCAGAATTGGAATCGTAATGAAAAGGATAGAAAAAGGGAATATTCTACACGTGATTAAGTAGTATGAGGTTAGTGGCCTTAAAAAGTGATTCTATCGTAATAAAGACTTGTATTCATAGATTAGAGTTTGGCATCAACCATTCCCATGTGTTAAAGAAATCTGTATACTACATTTACTATCCTCACTTCTTTTTTTTCTATTTTCTACTTTTCTTTCATTCCCTTCTATTTCATATTAAATAAAAAACTACAAAATAAAAATAAAAAAAGCTCACAAAAATTCTTAATTGAAAAATAAGTCTACTTAATAGTTAATTTTAACTAAAGATAGTAATAATAGTTAGTTTGTTAAAATTTATTTTATATAAGCTTAAATATTTTGTTTCTTGTTTACTTTATTGAGGTTCATTAATTATGCTGTAATGATTCAAATCAAGTTGTGATAAATTAAATTTTATTTTAACTTTCTTAAAAAATATAAAGTTATACTTCTATAGATTTGTATTATTGACTATTATAATAAACATAGAAGAAAAACAAAGTTGGAAGAAAAAGTTTGATTTAATCAATTTGAACGCGGAGCCATAGATGACTTTGAACTATATGTTACAATAAAGAATTATATAAGTTCTTGCTTATTATTTTATGAGTCATGCATCTCTTTATTTATGGTTACTATCATGTTGTAATTTCATTTTTGACGAAGTAGATCAAAACGTCAAGCGCATCCTGCAAGATTTGCAAATGCGAACACCGTGTTCTTGAATAGAAGAGTCATATAATAAATAGAGAGTTATACCCACTCCATGATTTGATTGAATATGAGTTCTTAATTACAAACTTTCATTGGTCATCTCAAATAAAACAATTGTTACTTATATATTTCATAACTCGAAATATAGTAGAACATCAAAGGGAACGAAGATATCTAAATTTTGTATAAATAATGACATATATTAAATGATATGGTCAATAACTTTCGGTGGAAACTAATGATTACAAAAGAAAAGGTTAAATATATAGCGCAGTAAAGACAAAATCCAACTAGAAGTTTTACTAAAATAACCAATTAATATATTAATAAATTTCTAGGGTTGATGTCACTAATAGTTATCGAGGTATAAAGCAGTTTTACTTACGTCCATAAAGTAAAGTTTATTATATTATCATCCATAAATGCATATTTGGATCTCAATTTAGTCATTATCGGTTATTGTTTATCGGAAAAAAGAATAAATTTTCAGTTGCACTTTAATTCTAAAATATTAAAATAGTATTAGTTTGATTCAAAATCTAGAAAGCGAAAAATTTATTATTTATATTAATTAAATTTGATTAAGTAAGCAGTTTAGTTATTATTTGATTATTTCATGAATAAAAATTAATTACATATTGCATCATTTTATTTAGACATCAACTAGTTAGTACATATTATCTAAATAAAAATAACATTGTTTTCTACTTTTTGATGCACCCCGATAATTTGGACACCCAAGGGGATCCCCTTTTATCAAAACTGTGAATGAACATCATTTTCTTTTCATTTCCTTTTGCGCATTCACTAGCTTGTACATTAGTTTAACGATCGTTCATAGTCATAATATTCTTTGTCATTAATGACCCTTCTATTCATTCTCGATCGAGAAGTATTTAATACCAATTTTACATTGCCAAAATACTAATGCTTTCAACTATAGAAGTTAAATTTACTACTAATTTTTATACTATAAGTTGCTATTGAAAATATCATGAATCAATGAACCCATATTATAAGGTTAAAACTTGACTCTTGTAAGAGTTAATAGGTACAAAAACACTATAAAATTCACAAAAAGTTAACTTAATGGTAACTTTACTCAAGAATAAAAAGTCAAACGCTCTAGTATCTATAAACATATTTATTGGTGATGCCATAATTCTAAATTAATCAAAATGAAATAATAATAAGAAATTAAAAATAAAATAAAACAGTAGAACTAATAAAACTTATCACACAACAATGAGGTCATAATATTAAAAAGGATATCAAGTGTTCTAATGACAATTAGAAAAGTATCAACGCACATTCTTTATAATACGAACATAGCACACAATTTTCTTCAACTGCTCAACAGTGGAGATAATTTATTTAAGATAAAATCAGGTAATCATTACCTGACACATCCCACTTATTTATTTATTTTACTAGTACACAACTGTAAATTACATAATTGGTATGGTTAATTATTATAATATGATGACCCATGTTTAGGAGGAGCGAAAGATGTAGAGTTTATCAGTCCCCTTTGATGAGCCCCAGTGGAGCGTCTACATTATGGGTGCTACATGAACGCCAATGGCATCCAAGTACCACCCACTCCTTCCTGTGAAACCCACGATCTTCCCTCCTTGAATTTGTGTAGAGAAAGGGGTTCCTTGGTCAACTCCATATGGCCCGAGTGTTCTCTTGTTGGTCTTAAAAGTTAGTGACCTGATATATGGGTTGCCTTGATTACCCGACAGAGGCGCATAACGACCCATCACTTCTGTCAAGTACTCCTCTGGATATTGTAGTTTGATCTGGTATCCATAATATGAATGAGAATAAAATTAGCTTAAAATATTTCATCTTTAAAAATATTAAACAATTAATCGCAACAATTCTCTGAGACCCAAATCACTAGGTTCACGACTTAACGACGTTTATGATGGTATCAATATTTGTTATTCTATTCGGCTTGTAGTATATCAACTGATAATAAATAATTATTTCTTGAAGATTCATAAGCATGATAATCGCAAAAAATTTAGTTAATCCGTAACAGATTTGACTACTACATGCAAAATGCAAATGTGGTTAACAATTGGTTTGCATGGGTATCTATCCAAATCATGAGATCATGAAGAAAATAAAACCAGTTACTTGGGCAGATATCTGACCGCCATTTCCTCCATGTGTTACAACAACAGGTTTGCAATTTTTCTCATAAACTACTTGTAGCTGATCGATGCAATCACCTGATCTGAGAGTGATTTCCCTCACTCCATCATAGGTTCCATCATCAAAATAATCCCCTCTAGGCCCTCCCCACGGACCTAAAGAAATTGTCTTCTTCTCGCATCCCTATTAAATATATCATTAGAAATTCATATTGTGTTCACATTATACAAATATAATTTATCATCTTAGAATATGAACAATAGTGCATACCAAATGAACCATGATGAGAAAGATCTACAAGAGATAGGTATACAGAAAATATGCATATAACAATGCTGCAATCTCATATTTATAGAACAAGAAAGTTAATAACTTTTTGCAACAGTATCCGATTCTTTCTACTATACCACTAACAGGGAATAAAGTTTACTTTAAATTAGTATCGGAATGAGTGGTGAAAAAAACAATCCAACAAAATACTTTGAATCATGTGTTGAAATATAATTTATAATCTTAGAATTTTTAAATAAGATAAGAATTGGATTTGTTTTGAAGAGAATAAAAAAAGGAAAGTGTCATGATGGACCAAAGTGCACGTAAAAACTGGTTCTTCCAATTAAGAATGACTGCAATATTTTAAAATGAGAATATAATTCTAGGATGGTGGCGTAAGTTTTTTACATCAAGAACGTAAAATTGATACTTCAGATTTAATTATTAATGACATTATGGCATGTTACTATTTTAAACCACATGGATCAAATTTACAATCAATTATCTCTCCTACAACCACTTTCTAGTTATCTACTAAAAATATTCCCCTCAAGTCTAGTTAGAATCGACAAATACCAGCACATACCACATCTAGATATGATACTACATCTAGATAAGATAGAATTTTTAAATAAAATCAGAATTGGAATCGTAATGAAAAGGATAGAAAAAGGGAATATTCTATACGTAATTAAGTAGTATGAGGTTAGTGGCCTTAAAAAGTGATTCTATCGTAATAAAGACTTGTATTCATAGATTAGAATTTGGCATCAACCATTCCCATGTGTTAAAGAAATTTGTATACTACATTTACTATCCTCACTTCTTTTTTTCTATTTTCTACTTTTCTTTCATTCCCTTCTATTTCATATTAAATATAAAACTACAAAATAAAAATAAAAAACGCTCACACAAATTCTTAATTGAAAAATAAGTCTACTTAATAGTTTATTTTAACTAAAGATAGTAATAATAGTTAGTTTGTTAAAATTTATTTTATATAAGCTTAAATATTTTGTTTCTTGTTTACTTTATTGAGGTTCATTAATTATGCTGTAATGATTCAAATCAAGTTGTGATAAATTAAATTTTATTTTAACTTTCTTAAAAAATATA
Organism: Verbascum thapsus; assembly: GCA_963669365.1. Taxonomy (NCBI): domain Eukaryota; kingdom Viridiplantae; phylum Streptophyta; class Magnoliopsida; order Lamiales; family Scrophulariaceae; genus Verbascum; species Verbascum thapsus. Next base: position 20,276,532 of record OY770105.1, read on the forward strand.
AAGTTATACTTCTATAGATTTGTATTATTGACTATTATAATAAACATAGAAGAAAAACAAAGTTGGAAGAAAAAGTTTGATTTAATCAATATGAACGTGGAGCTATAGATGACTTTGAACTATATGTTACAATAAAGAATTATAGAAGTTCTTGCCTATTATTTTATGAGTCATGCATCTCTTTATTTATGGTTACTATCAAGTTGTAATTTCATTTTTGACAAAGTAGATCAAAACGTTAAGCGCATCCTGCAAGATTTGCAAATCCGTACACCGTGTTCTTGAATAGAAGAGTCATATAATAAATAGAGATTTATACCCACTCCATGATTTGATTGAATAAGAATTCTTAATTACAAACTTTCATTGGTCATCTCAAATAAAACAATTGTTACTTATATATTTCAAAACTCGAAATATTGTAGAACTTCAAAGGGAACGAAGATATCTAAATTTTGTATAAATAATGACTTATATTAAATGATATGGTCAATAACTTTCGGTGAAAACTAATGATTACAAAAGAAAAGGTTGAATATATAGCGCAGTAAAGACAAAATCCAACTAGAAGTTTTACTAAAATAACCAATTAATATATTAATAAATTTCTAGGGTTGATGTCACTAATAGTTATCGAAGTATAAAGCAGTTTTACTTACGTCCATAAAGTAAAGTTTATTATATTATCATCCATAAACACATATTTGGATCTCAATTTAGTCATTATCGGTTATTGTTTATCGGAAAAAAGAATAAATTTTCAGTTGCACTTTAATTCTAAAATATTAAAATAGTATTAGTTTGATTCAAAATCTAGAAAGCGAAAAATTTATTATTTATATTAATTAAATTTGATTAAGTAAGCAGTTTAGTTATTATTTGATTATTTCATGAATAAAAATTAATTACATATTGCATCATTTTATTTAGACATCAACTAGTTAGTACATATTATCTAAATAAAAATAACATTGTTTTCTACTTTTTGATGCACCCCGATAATTTGGACACCAAAGGGGATCCCCTTTTATTAAAATTGTGAATGAACATCATTTTCTTTTCATTTCCTTTTGCGCATTCACTAGCTTGTACATTAGCTTAATGATCGTTCATAGTCATAATATTCTTTGTCATTAATGATCCTTCTATTCATTCTCAATCGAGAAGTATTTAATACCAATTTTACATTGCCAAAATATTAATGCTTTCAACTATAGAAGATAAATTTACTACTAATTTTTATACTATAAGTTGCTAATGAAAATATCATGAATCAATGAACCCATATTATAAGGTTAAAACTTGACTCTTGTAAGAGTTAATAGGTACAAAAACACTATAAAATTCACAAAAAATTAACTTAATGGTAACTTTACTCAAGAATAAAAAGTCAAACGCTCTAGTATCTATAAACATATTTATTGGTGATGCCATAATTCTAAATTAATCAAAATGAAATAATAATAAGAAATTAAAAATAAAATAAAACAGTAGAACTAATAAAACTTACCACACAACAATGAGGTCATAATATTAAAAAGGATATCAAGTGTTCTAATGACAATTAGAAAAGTATCAACGCACATTCTTTATAATACGAACATAGCACACAATTTAAGATAAAATCAGGTAATCATTACCTGACACATCCCACTTATTTATTTATTTTACTAGTACACAACTGTAAATTACATAATTGGTATGGTTAATTATTATAATATGATGACCCATGTTTAGGAGGAGCGAAAGATGTAGAGTTTATCAGTCCCCTTTGATGAGCCCCAGTGGAGCGTCTACATTATGGGTGCTACATGAACGCCAATGGCATCCAAGTACCACCCACTCCTTCCTGTGAAACCCACGATCTTCCCTCCTTGAATTTGTGTAGAGAAAGGGGTTCCTTGGTCAACTCCATATGGCCCGAGTGTTCTCTTGTTGGTCTTAAAAGTTAGTGACCTGATATATGGGTTGCCTTGATTACCCGACAGAGGCGCATAACGACCCATCACTTCTGTCAAGTACTCCTCTGGATATTGTAGTTTGATCTGGTATCCATAATATGAATGAGAATAAAATTAGCTTAAAATATTTCATCTTTAAAAATATTAAACCATTAATCACAACAATTCTCTGAGACCCAAATCACTAGGTTCACGACTTAACGACGTTTATGATGGTATCAATATTTGTTATTCTATTCGGCTTGTAGTATATCAACTGATAATAAATAATTATTTCTTGAAGATTCATAAGCATGATGATAATCACAAAAAATTTAGTTAATCCGTAACAGATTTGACTACTACATGCAAAATGCAAATGTGGTTAACAATTGGTTTGCATGGGTATATATCCAAATCATGAGATCATGAAGAAAATAAAACCAGTTACCTGGGCTGATATCTGACCGCCATTTCCTCCATGTGTTACAACAACAGGTTTGCAATTTTTCTCATAAACTACTTGTAGCTGATCGATGCAAGCACCTGATCTGAGAGTGATTTCCCTCACTCCATCATAGGTTCCATCATCAAAATAATCCCCTCCAGGCCCTCCCCACGGACCTAAAGAAATTGTCTTCTTCTCGCATCCCTATTAAATATATCATTAGAAATTCATATTGTGTTCACATTATACAAATATAATTTACAATCTTAGAATATGAACAATAGTGCATACCAAATGAACCATGATGAGAAAGATCTACAAGAGATAGGTATACAGAAAATATGCATATAACAATGTTGCAATCTCATATTTATAGAACAAGAAAGGTAATAACTTTTTGCAACAGTATCCGATTCTTTCTACTATACCACTAACAGGGAATGAAGTTTACTTTAAATTAGTATCGGAATGAGTGGTGAAAAAAACAATCCAACAAAATACTTTGAATTATGTGTTGAAATATAATTTATAATCTTAGAATTTTTGAATAAGATAAGAATTGGATTTGTTTCGAAGAGAATAAAAAAAGGAAAGTGTCATGATGGACCAAAGTGCACGTAAAAACTGGTTCTTCCAATTAAGAATGACTACAAAATTTTAAAATGAGAATATAATTCTAGGATGGTGGCGTAAATTTTTTACATCAAGAACGTAAAATTGATACTTCAGATTTAATTATTAATGACATTATGGCATGTTACTATTTTAAACCACATGGATCAAATTTACAATCAATTATCTCTCCTACAACCACTCTCTAGTTATCTACTAAAAATATTCCCCTCAAGTCTAGTTAGGATCGACAAATACCAACACATACCACATCTAGATATGATACTACATCTAGATAAGATAGAATTTTTAAATAAAATCAGAATTGGAATCGTAATGAAAAGGATAGAAAAAGGGAATATTCTACACGTAATTAAGTAGTATGAGGTTAGTGGCCTTAAAAAGTGATTCTATCGTAATAAAGACTTGTATTCATAGATTAGAGTTTGGCATCAACCATTCCCATGTGTTAAAGAAATTTGTATACTACATTTACTATCCTCACTTCTTTTTTTTCTATTTTCTACTTTTCTTTCATTCCCTTCTATTTCATATTAAATATAAAACTACAAAATAAAAATAAAAAACGCTCACAAAAATTCTTAATTGAAAAATAAGTCTACTTAATAGTTAATTTTAACTAAAGATAGTAATAATAGTTAGTATCCGATTCTTTGTACTATAGCATTAATAGGGAACAAAGTTTACTTTAAATTAGTATCAGAATAAGTGGTTTTTTTAAAAAGCAATCCAGCAAAATACTTTGAGTATCCGATTCTTTGTACTATAGCACTAATAGGGAACAAAGTTTACTTTAAATTAGTATCGAATAAGTGGTTTAAAAAGCAATCCAGCAAAATACTTTGAATCTTCTGTTAAAATTAAAAAGGCGCATGTGTCGTAATTTGTTGTTCCACAAATATATCAAATTGTACATTTTTCATATCATCTAAGAATGTATTATGTGTACAAGCACAAATATATATATATGATATATATATAGTATATTTGTGTATAAACAAATTGTAATTCCTAATCTAGAAAGTAAAGGGTATATTCAGTGCAAAAGATTAACCTATAATTTTAGGCTGATTTGGTATAATAAAAGTTTCCTACTAAATTACAGAAACGCGTTTAGCTAGAGAAATTAATTAATCAATTAATTTGGTCAAATGTGCAGGCCCTTACTTAGGCTATGTTTATTTATGTTTTTGAGTAAAATATTTGAAATTTTCTCGGGAATTGCGTACTACCAAATTTTGTGTGAAAAATGGTAATTGTTTGTTTATGTTTGTTTGCAAGTCTGAGTTTTGCTGCAATAAAATATTAGGTACATCATAAATAATATATTTGATAATCAAAAGTCTCAATGCTAAAGAAATATAAATATAGCCCGAATTTTTATTGAAATATATCTATAAATAACACATCTGAATAAGAAAGAATTTCAGAATAATATAAGAATTGGACTTGAGTTGCAAAGGAGAGAAAAAGGGAAGTGTTCCTATGCAGTGAAATAGTATGGAGTTATTGGTTTTTGATTTTATCGTAGTAAAGACATCTATTTATGTATTAAATTTTGGTTTCAACCATTCCTTTGTTTAGAAAACTATAAATACACATTTAATCTTTTTTTCTCTTTTCTACTCTTCTTTCATTCCCTTCTGTTTCATATTAAATAAAAATAAATTATGCTCATAATAATTCTTATTTAAAAATAAGTCTGCTAAAAAGTTAACTTTTAAAAAAATAGTTATAAAACTTAGTTTGTAAAATTTATTTTATGAAAACATGAATATTGGGTGTCTCGATTACACGTGAGGTTCTTAAATTATGTTTTTAATGATCCACATAAGGTCTTAATAAATTAAATTTTACTTAAATCTTTTATACAACAAAAATTAAGCCATTTTAGATTTTTATAATTGACTGAAACTATAAACTTAAAAGAAAAAAATTGAAAGAAAATATTTGTTTTGATCGTTTCAACCATGGAGCCATAAATGACTTTGGATTATATGTACCGATACAAATTAAAGAAGTTCGGGCAAATTATCATGTAACTTAGGCATCTCATCATTTATAATTACTATCATATCATAAGTTCATTTTGTATGAAGTAGATTAAAAGGTCCAACTTATTCTCTACTATTTGCAAATCTGAAGATCATGTTCTTGATGTGAAAAATCGTATGATAAAAGAGATTTTTACACATTACATTATTTGATTGAATAAGAATTTTTTATTACAATAATTTTTGGTCATCTCTAAGAATCAAAAATAGTTATTTACTTATATATTTCAAAACTATAGATTTATTGGAATTTAAAATGGATTGAAGATATCTGAATATTGTATAAATAATTACTTATATTTGACCGTATGATCAACAACTGAAGCATTAAATTTATTAATTTCACATACATTCATAAGTAAAATTTGTTACACCATCATCCCTAAAAGTATATTTACCCCTCACATTAGTCAATTGCGGTTATTTTTTAGCGAAATATTTGCTCCTCACTTTAGTCAATTTCAGTTATTCTTTAGCGAAACAACAAATGTTCAGTTGCACTTCGATTCTAAAGTATTAAATTAATATTATCTTAATTCCTTAATCTAAAAAGTGGGAAACTTTTTATTTTGTATTGATTATGTTTACTAATTTAAAAAATTCATAATTATTGAATTATTGGACGAGTTAAAAATAATTAAATGTTTTATCATTTGACTAAGACGTTAACTAGTTAGTACATAATAGCTAAACAATAATAATAATGAATATCAGATTTTTTTTGTATTGTTTATTTAAATAATAATTGATACTTTTTATCCGTCTATTTACACGATACCTATAGTTAAAAAATAATAATTAAAATAATGTAGATTGTATCCGTCTATTTATTGTTTTTATTGTTTTCAGTTTATCCATTTGGGGACCATAGTGATACAAACCTGATATTTTAGGGACCAAAGTGCAGGTTTAAACCAGTTCTTCCGGTTAAGAATAGCAATGTGCTAAAATGAAAAAAATTGTAATTTGATCAAAGAAATTTGAAATTGCAGTGGTGATAATAACAACACTTAATGTTTTCATCTAGTGTGAAACTACACTCCTATAGCTTTAACAAAAAGTTGTCAAATTAGCTAAATATCTTTCATTGACAATTCAGTGACAAATTATCACATTACTATATATTAAAATTATTGCTAAAGAATATATAGGTCACATTACAGTGAATCTACAAACTATATACTGATATTAATTAGATTATTTTATTACACTTAACTATGTGTTTATTGATTGTATGGGGTGTATTCGTTCAAATTTAATATTTTATTAACTAATAGTTACTTGTCACATTTTCAGTAATTTGAATACTTATGGAGCTTTGTAATATTGGTTATATGGTTATTTGTGGGATATAATGACTAATTAATGAAGTTTTTGTATCTCTTCATGTTTTTTAAACATTTACAAAATATTATGAAACAAACTGAATCATACAGGTATAAATTTTTGTTGCCGATGAACACAACATACTTTATCTGTATAAATATATATAATGTGTATTCATTTGGTTTATATAGGATTTTAACGATTACGTGTAATTACGTTATACATAGTGAAGATATAATTAGTTTAAATTGATTCAATAAGTACATAACTGGGATTGATCTAAATATAAGGCAATTAGAAGCTCATATATGAGAAAAATCATAAATAAAGAATCCAGGCCCAATATAGAAGAAAAATAAGCCAACTGTACTAATTCTCATAAACAATATTTTTTTCAACAGACTTAGGCTTAGCAGCCCATTTAGTAATCATTACTACTAAAATTGGCTTCTTTAGGTTCAAGCCCTATACATATTATCTTGTGCTGGTATAAAAATCCTAAAAATAATTTTTTTTGTATTAAAAAAAACTCATGTTAATAATTTTCAACTAAAATAATTGCCCATACCTATCGAGACTAATAAATTAATCAATAACAGTTTTATATAAATATTATTTAATTTTAGATTTAAAAAATAGATAATGTTAAGTTAAACCTACTTTTCCTTTATCTCGATTTTAATTAAATATTTAATAGTACTGGTAATTTTGTTGCTAATTTTTTTTTAGCTCGGCTAACAAAAATGGAACAAAAGTTTGTTCTTGGCCTCCCTCAGTGGGCTCAAGAAGCTCTTTTGTCTGACATTGCTTTCTTGTCTTAGTGTATGATATCATTAATGTTCAATAAAAAAAAGAAACTTTAATTTTGCAAAAAAACGAATAGGATAAGGTAGGCGCCAAATTTCTTACTCCCAGTTAGGGATGTTCACGAGTCGAATCGACTCACAAGCTTGGCGAGCTAACTCAAAAATAGCTCGATTCGAGCTCAAGTCGAGCTTTTTAAATGAGCCGAGCTCGAGCCCAAAAATATCTGTTCGCCAGCTCGCGAGCTGGAATAAAAAAATAATTTTTAATTTATATATATATAAAAAATAAATATGTAATTCATATATTTATTTATTTATTTAAATATAATATGATACATTATTATAATAATATATGTATAAATATAATAACATTTTTGGCATTAGTTATGAATATATTTAATAATATATTGAATAAATATAAAATTATTAATATTTTTCTTAAAAAGTATTATTTTTTAAAAAAATATTTTTTTTTAGCTCGAGTTCGGTTCGGCTCGATTCAGGCTCAAGTTTGAACGAGTTCGAGCTCATTATCCTGCAGCTCGTCGAGCTCGAGTTTGAAAATTGTAGCTCGAGCCGGGATTTTTGGCACAATTTGGCTCGAACTCGATTCGTGAACACCCCTACTGTCAGTCTCCTACCCACAAAAATAGATTATTTGAGAAATTGATCATTTATTCTTTCTAATACCCTTCAAAATCTAAGGCTATGTTTGGTTTTGTTTTGGTTTGGTATTTTGATGAGAATTATTGTTGAGAATTTTTTTGGGACATATGAATATTTGGTGAGATTGTGTTTGGTTTTATGTTGATTGATAATTTTTTGGTGAATTTTTTTTGGTGAGTTAGTGTGTGTTTTTATTTTCAAAGGGAACATAACATAAATTACTGTAGCAGTCAAATCACGTAAGCTTTTGTCTTTTAGTAATTAACCGATTGAAAATTATAATATAATATTAAAATTGTAATGATTGTTATATATATGTTAATAGAAGGTGATATATATATATATATATATGTATATATATAAGAAAAGTGGGCCATTAAAGTGTGATAAATTTTAAAATAGGAATCAAAATTTGGACCAAAAAATTAGGATTTTTTTGATGAAAATTGTGAAGACCAAATACAATTTGGTCAAAATTTTGGTCAAAGATTGGCTCAAAATAAAACCAAACATAGCCTAAATATCATAAGATTGTCATTAGCCTAATTAAATCATTCAGAATTTCAGATTTATAAACTTGTGCCCACCCTACCTTAAAAGCAAAAAGAAGAATATTTAAAGCATCCTTAAATGTAAGTAATAAATAACAAATTGCTCAAGACTTAGGTTGACAAAATTTATTTTCATTTAATGAGTCATTATTTAGATTTGTATGGTTTGGCAAGGCAATTGTATGAGCAAAAATATCCTCTTAGATTATATATTTAATTGCATCTTTTTGTGAGTTGGACAATATGATGGATATTTGATGGTACACAGCCTGTACTAAAAATACGGACTGTCACAAATGTCAAATCAAATTTTGCCTTCCCCTCCCCACCACTTTCTTCATTTATCTTCTAATTCCTTTTTCTTTCTAGAAGCAACATCTTCAATTTATTATTTATATAACTCATTTTAAAAGTTATATGTACTAAAATTTGTATATGTCCATGTATATACTATCAAATTTGTTGGAAATCAAGATTCTTGGGATGCCAAATTTACATATAATGTTTTTTTAGATGAATTCTATAAAGTTTTACTCAAATAATGTATAAAGCAGCTTGAGAGTTTATACACTTTATGAATTGTTTGACTGCAACGATGATAAATTTCTTTTGCTTTTGCGAGAGAGAAAATGCAAATTTTAGAATACAAAGAGTTTTAAGTAGTAAATTTGTGGAGAGATATAGAACTAAAATATCAATTTCCCATTAATTGAATGAATAAATAATTTTTATAATCTTCATTAGGTTACTAGGTTGCCGTATTTCGTTTGAGTGTAATTGGCATGTTGTACAATACTTAATAAAAGGATTTCCACAATTTTAGCAACTGTGGGCGAATATAACCTTGTCTTGTTACTTTTTGTGTTATTCCCACTCACTTAAGAGTTTCGTAAATATTTGTTTTGTCAAAACCAACTTTAAGCGATGTCATATAACATTAACAAACTTCAGTTTGGTTTCTCTTTATGTCTGTAGTGAAGGTTGTGGTTGCATTGGTATGAAAATTCATATTTTCATGCAACGAACCATCCTCTGAATTATTTGACGCGATACTTCCTTTCCAAGGTAGTAGTGTCGGTGGTACAAGTGTGGTAACCTAGTTCGGTTTGATATTAACTAAGTCTATCATCTAGAGTTGAGAGAAAGAGTCATCTAATTTCTACAAATCAAAATCGGATGAATTTAACTCTTAATACCTCCATAATTAATACTTTTTAAGATACTAGTATAAACCACGTGCGTCGCACTTGGAGGCGCCTGTATTTATTAATGAATTTTTAGGAATAAAATAAATGAATATTATAATAATTTTTTATTTTAAGTGATTTTTTAAGAAAATCTAATATTGTTGGAATAAAAAAATTAATTAAAAAGATACTACTATGGGATTCATCGAAATTTTAATAAGACTAACCAAAACTATATTGATTCTATATCTATATCAATCTTCTCTATGGTTGTTTCTGGAATTTTTTGCTCTTGTACTTTTTTGCAATATTTGTCTATTCCATAAATTCTCTGCTTAAAATGTTTTCTTACAAAATACAAATATTTAAAGTTGAATTTTTAACTGTTAATGTTTTAATTGTATAGAAAATAATATAATGACTAAAATATCAAATAAATGAATTTTTAAAGTAAAAAACCCAAACGTTCGGGATTAGAAATGACCTTTCATTTTTCAAGTTAAGAATCAGTTCATTGATTTTTCTTATGAGTTTTAATTCAATGTTAATATTGTAATTATTTTAATAAAGTTTATTTTAATATTATAGCTTGGTAAGTATCCAACAATTCAATTTTTGAATATTTATTACAATTCAAATATCAAAAACTATAAATTTAAACCATTATTAGATTCAACAATCAATAAAAAAGTTCCAAATATATAAAATTTATGTGAAATTTTAATTAATTAACTTTTAATCTAAAGGACTTAGGGCAGTCAAGACCATAAATGTATTAGCCCTAAATATATTTTTTTTCAAATAAAAAGTTTTTTTAGATACAAGAGATATTTTGCATGACTACTTTCTAATATGAACAATTGTGATAAATAATACATTAAAATACTTAATAACTGAATATTTGCAAGTATCTTGTTTATTTTTCGATTGTTAATCGGGCTTATGATTCCTTTGTTTATTTTGCCCAATATATTAAAGTATTTCTTGATATGACTCTACATCCAATTGTTGCCTTGTAATTTCATTTTAATGTGATAATATATTTATATAATTTATTGTTGTATAAATTCAAAAACTAATTTTATTATTTATGTTTTTTACTCTTTTATCAGTAAATTGTCACTAAAAAAGTAGTATTGCTTTTGCACCGAATGATGAAACTCCTAATATATAAGTTTTGATTAAATATTTTATGTTATTGAATTGATTGCAAATTTCTTGTTCCGTTGAATACTTTGACAAAGGCGTGTAAAGAAATTGTAATCATTGTTATATTATAAGCTCAAATTACCTATAATTGGATAGAGAGGGAAAATTTTAATTTTGGAATCATTGGAACTTGAATCATTTTTAGTCCCATTAAAATTTTAGTGATATATTTGGTCTCAACGCTTTTTTTGGTTCTATTAAAATTAAAATACGACACTTTTAGTTCCACAAATAGATTAAAATTACATGTGGGAGACATATACTCATTTTAGCCTAGAAATTCTCATGTATTTTTTTAAATCCTAATGTAGTTAACTAAGTGTGAAACACACGCTGATAATTTTATGGAAAAAAATAGATGGATATAGCTAAAAGTATCATATTTTATTCCAATAAGACCAAATGTGTCATTAAAATTCTTGTGAGACTAAAAAATGATTTACTCGATCTACAATGAGGTTCAAAAGTAAAATTTTCTAGATTTCTAATTTTATTTTCTCATGCAAATCAAATTAAAAATGTAAAAAAGAAGATGGGCAATTTAAAAGTAATTTTCTTTTACTTTTGCAAGTGTTTGTTAAGTGCAATTCAAAACACATGTATAATTTATAATTTTTTAAGTAATGAACTATTAAAATTATTCCATTTTGATCATTTTCTCAACACAATCATATATTTTTTTAATGAAACCAATTTAATATATTTGATATTAAAAATGATCACATTTTAGGAATTATAAAAATATTTATTCTATTGAAAATTGATAATTAGAAACAGATTTTTTGCATTTATACAATATTCTTATTGAAATTAATATGTTAATAACTACATATATGTGATTCAAAGTGAAAGTGCTTTCACATTTACTATAAATATTAACTTTTGAGTTACATTTCTTCGTATAATCTATAACTTGATATATGTATTCCACGATGCAAGTATTCAACAATTAATAAAATATCAACTTTGAAATTCCAAAATGTATATACTATAAATGATATGATAAAAATATATACATATACATACACATTAATAATTATAAAATTATAGATTATTAAAGAGTCAACGAATGTCTAATTAACAATTATAAACATCAAGTTAATTCCCAATAAAAATAAATAATTTAAATTTTAAAATAAAGCAATGTGTGCATTATTAGAATAGTATTTCTACACTCCTAATTATGAATCATCATATATATAACTATATATGTGCTGACATTATATTATATATTGGTTAAATTTAGTAAATTCCACTTGTTAAGAATTGTTAATTAAGTTATCTACTATGTACTTATTGTAATGGTACTTCATTTTTTGAATGAATGAAATATTTATTCAATATTGAAAATTATATTATAAACAATGAAAAGAATTTTTTATACTACATGATCATTTCATTAGTATTATATTTTTATTTTCAAAGTGCTTTTGATTTTCTTTTCCTTTTCTTTATTCTTTTATAACAAGGCCATAATTTTTTTTGCATTATACTTATAATACACATTATGTTAAGACCACAACAAAAATGAAGAAAGACAAATAAATATCAAAGGAATCGATGTATAGTGAATAATCGTTAATAATAAAATCTAGTATAAAATTCACGTACTGGCCTCGAACTATAGGTCATGTAACAAATGTCCTTAGCGAACAAATGATGAGACTTACCCACATAAACCTTGTTAGTATAACATAGATCTTCATTTTTGTCTTCATTAACTAATCAATATTTATTTTGTGTATGTTTTCTTTCTTTCTTTTCCCCTCATTCTTCCGCAATATTTTTCCCTCTTTTTTTCCTTTCCTTTAGTAGCCTCTAAAAATTTCTTTTATTAAATAGCATCTAGTCAAATTGAAAAATAATCAGGTACGCTAAATTTAAGAGTTATCACGAGGAAAATAATAGATAAATAAAATTTGTTATTAATGTTGTTTAAATTAACTCTCATCTTTGACTGATTCAAGAATGAGAAAATTATATTATTTGAGAGTAATTTATAATAAAGATGATGCCAAAATTGAATATTGAATTAACTCAAAGTTGATGAGTTTTTAGAATCATATGATTTGAGAAGTACTTTTTTTATGCTAAGAGAAAATTTTGGAAGTAACAATAAATAAAGAGTCAAATATAATGATAAGAAATACATATTTTATACAAGGATATAAATGGTGCATCAAATACATAAGGGGGTAAATGTTACATTTGATAGTTTATGGAGTATATTGTGATATACCTGACAGATCATTTGGCAAACTTTGTTTTACTGGATAATTTGATTATGTACAATGATAAATCAATATACTAAACATAAAAGAAATATGGGAAGGATTTGTTTATTTAGTTATATAAAATATGTAATCATGTATTAATGAACGTGTATTATTTTATTTGCTATGTATTTTTTTCTATATGTCACTATACCCAGCCTTTTCCATCATGGCTCGTTCTTTTTCTTTTTATAGTAAGTAAATGATAGTGTTTTTATATAATCAGTCTCTATTATATATTAACTAAAGAGTCGTAATGTAATATATACTTCTTATTGTTGTGATACTATAGATACTGTAAATAATTTTTATTATTTATTTTTGACTTTTTAAGTTCAATTAAATACGACTATTTTAGGTTGATCAATTTTTTTAAAAGAAAAACTCTATTTTTATAATAGTATATAGAGTATAGACTATAGGGAGATATAGATATAAATTTATATAGTTTACCATTAATAACAACTATTGGTAGTTTAAAAGACAATTATGTTTATTATATAATAATAATAATAATAATAATAATAATAAATTATTTATTCATCAAGAATATAAGTAGTTTGAAAGACATCCACATTAATTATTCAAGAATAGAAATAATAACTCACTTATTAATTATACAATATTTAAGTATTGGGGGTAAATTTGTCTTTTCACAATGGGAAGAAACACTTTGAGGATCTATATTTTATATTAGTATAGATATATATATAGATTATTAATCTAATCTTCTTGTGTCTTGGGCCTCAGAATTCTTTGTTGTCTTGCCTTTCTGATATCAAAGAGGCATATTCCCAAGAGCACGAACGCGATCCTTATTGGATGTTCCAATGTGATCCGTCTATTTTTTGCATAAATTTGAAATTGTTTTTTCAATTATATTATTGATTTTCTGAATCCACGAGGATTTGTTATAATATCTCTGTCCTTCAAATGTTTTATTCTTATAGGTATATGGATCAACTTATAACCATAGTTTTCAACCAGTCTTTTAAATTTTTCTAAGATCTTGGGAAAACTTTGAGGTGTTGATTTTGATTTCTGTCTGTCCAGGGCAGAATTTCCTTTTTCGTAACTATGAAATTTATGTTTGATGGTTTCCATTCTTGTTAAATCTCCTCTATTAAATGTAATTTAATAATTAAAACCTCATTAATAAAACCTAAGGCTATAATAGCATTGGTGGAATGCGGTGTTGAAATTTTGATATATCATATAGTTAATTACATTTTAGGGATGAAAAGTGCAATTCATATAGAAATCCATAGATTTTATATGGCTTTTCCTTCATATAAAGGGGTTTTTATATAGAAATTAAATAAGACTAAGGGGATATATGCAATTTTTCCATGTAGTAAGTACTTACATGTGTTAGTTAGATTTAATAGAATTAGTATTTTTTAGACCTTTGAATAACATATATATTTGTTAATCTATTAATTAACACATAAATTTCTTGTAATTCAAATTAACAATTAAGTTTTTTTTTTCACTTTTCCCAACTAAGAAATGGAAGGATTAATCATAGTATTGCCAAAGACTTTCATGAATTCTTGTTTTGAAAATATTGAAGTATGGCTCCAAATTACACGTAATTTTCAACGTGTACCAAGACTAGCACCATTTTCTAATAAAGTAGATTACAACTATACAAATGCTACTTTATATTATATTTGTATATATAGGGATAGCGTTTACCTCCACGTATAGTGCCCCCATGGTCCCATTTTTGCTTCATCGCAAATCCATGCACCATCATCAAATCTTACATTTTCCCTTTTATATTATTTTCTAAATTTTGGCTGTGACAATTATTTCTTTTTTAAATTAATGAATCAAAATCGACTTATAATAGTAGCTTCAACTGGTTTGTTTTTTAATTTAATTTAATTTTGTCGTATTGTCCATGCACCTACCCATATCTACCGTCCTACCTATAATTTCATCACATTGTTCTGGGGATGAACTATTTTAATTCGGTTATGATGGTCTATTTTTTTATTTACTTTTTTATCAATGGCTCTGATGGTCTTAAATTTTAATATATTTAAGATAGTTGATTTCTATGACTATGTTTGTTTATGTTTTTGAGTAAAAAATTTAAAATTTTCTCGGGAATTACGTACTACTAAAATTCGTATGAAAATGATAGTTGTTTGTTTATGTTTTTAAAAATAGGTTGAAAATTGTGAAATGTGTCAAATCAACATTGATAGGTTGATGGATGATGTGTGGAATGATTATTTTGGTTGTATATATAATGATTATGTGAATAAAAAATAATTAAATATAAATAAAAAAATTATAAAATAGGAAAGAGAAAGTGAAATAATGATTGATTTGATTGGTAAATGTGTGAAAAGTTGTATATATGATTGATATATAGTTATATTGGAGATTGAAAAAGTAGAGTTGAAAATGAGTAAATTTGGTGTGTTAAGTTTATTTTGAATTTTGGGATTTAAAAACTTGAAAATGGGATTTGAAAACATAAACAAACAAAGCTAATATATAGTTGAGTAGGGGTGTTCACAAGTCGAACTAGTTCAAAAATAATTTCATTCGAGCTCGAGAAAATTCGAGCTAAATCAGAGTCTAACGAGTCGAGCTTTTCAAACGAGTTGAGATCGACCCCAAAAATGCCTATTCGCAATATATATAAAAAAACATTCAGATATTTATTTATTTATATATAATATGAGATATTATAATAATAATATAGATAGATAGATAATAATAATTTTGACATTAGTTATAATTATAATATATGAATAAATATAAAATTAATAATTTATTTTTATAAAAAATATTATTTTATAAAAAAAAATTAGCTCGATCTCGAGTTCGAGCTTATTATCCTGCAGCTCATCGAGCTCGAAGTCGAAAATTGTGGCTCGAGCTCGACTTATGAATAGCTCCTAAATTCATTATACACTAGTACCATTAAAACTTAATTAGTATAAAATTTCTCCACCTTTATCTATAACATATTTCATAATCACACACAGTCTACTTTGATGACTCATGAACTACCTATCTTATCTATGTTTAATCACTTCAATAGGTGGTGAGTGGTGACTATTAATCATTCAATATTATCTCCCTTGTTGTCTTTATCAATCCAACTGTGTTTAGCTCACGATCGATCACATTAATTTGTATGTGTGCAGGTATAATTTTTTAATCATATTAATGAAACATAGAATAGTCCGATCCGATTGGATGAGCGTCTATTTCCCGTTTAATAATTATATATATATATATATATTATTTATAAAATTTTATTTTTGATTTCATTGGATTCGACCAATTCACTTTCAGTTCTATGTATAAATTTTAATAGTACCAACGACCTGTTGGTGCAGTGGTGCCAGGGGCTGCACTTGGTAGGACGAACCAAGGTTCGATTCCCCGCAACAACGTTGGGAGAGGTTTAAAACCTTAACCCCGGGACCCGCCTCGAACTGGATTAGTCGGTCTAGTAGGCCGGACACCAGGGTTATAAACCAAAAAAAAAAAAAAAATTTTAATAGTACTTTTGGTTTGATTAAAATCCAAATATGACACTTAATTTTCAGTCAGGATCATCTATTCCGAAATGGTATTCCATCTTCTATTCCAGCCGTTAGATGTTTGACATTTGTAATTTGAATAAATCTTTGTTTGCCTTGTATTTTTTATTTACTTAATTAAAATTAAAGATGTGATAAATTAGGAAACATAAAAATTATAGTTTTAGGAAAATCATCATAAATGGATCTTAATCAAATATTACATCTAGATAAAGGAAAATAAGGGAATTATGGATCTGATTACAAATTTGTTCTCTAAACTTATTCTTACAAAATTGCATAACCGATTTAAATCTATCTAATTTTTTAATCCTTTAAGCACTTTTTAATCAAAAAACATGGAGATTCATATTTGTTTCTTATCATCATAATCATAATATTTCACTGCATATTCAAAAACTTCAACTATCATTTAAAAATCAAAATGCCATTCTTAGGAGTAAAAGTTAACAGCATGTTTCATAAAACAAGAAAATGAGTGAAATTCTATGTTAAATTATACATATATATTTTCTTCATCCTCATTAGCCACGGATTAAGGGAAATAATAAAAAAGAATGTCAATTAGTAGATTTGTAAAACAACGGATTTTGAGGAAAGAATATACAATCAAGGTGTATGTTATGTTTAATTAAATATGTGTAAGATTTGTTTCCAAAACCATAATTTTTATGTTTCCTAATTTATCACATCTTTAATTTTGGTTAAGTAAATAAAAAAATACAAGGCAAACAAAGATTTATTCAAATTACAAATGTCAAACATCTAACGGCTAGAATAGAAGATGGAATACCATTTCGGAATAGATTATCCTGACTGGAAACACATGCCTTATTAGTTAACTGTCTCAAAATTTAAACAGTTTAAAATTATGAAAAAAGTGTTTCATTCCATAATTTAAAATTATGGGAAAAGTATATCGTTCCATCTCTTGCAGTGTATTTTTGTCCAAAAATAGAATAATCTGATAAAAACATCACATTTTAAATTTAATTTGAACAAAAATATCAGTGAAAATTTTCCCTGTGTCATCACCCAAACTATTTATATAAGAATTGCAATAGAAATTGTAACAAAAGATCTCATTTGACATGTCCATCATCACAATGCTAACGGGCTTTTTTGTTTCACTAAAAATAGCAGTATATATTATAATATGTTACTATTAATTTATAATATCATTATTAGCATTCAATTTAATAGCTTGAATCATATTGTACATCTATCCATTTTTTTGAAAGTGAAGTTAGAAAATCATCAATTGGTTGTTGAGTATATAATTACACTAAAGCTCCGTTTGTTTGACAGGGAATGAAATCTAAAATGGAAATCAGATTTCTGGTAATTTGATTACCAGAAATCTTATTTCTTTAATAGTGTTTGGTTATGTATAAGAAAATGGGTAAGGAAATAGATTACATCCTTTTTTTATGTTTGGTTCAAACACATATAATAATGAATGGAAACTAAAATTAAAGATTTTGACTTAAATACCCTCATTTTAACCATATTATTTATTCACCTTTTTTGTATGTTCCAAATTATATATTTTTCACCGTAGTAGAATATTTATATTATATATTTATACATGTGCGTATATATATACATATACATATATATAAATTAACTAGGTTAAATTATAAAAAATATATATGTTAATTTGGTTCAACTGCAATCTCATCTATAAAAAAGTATTATAACTGGATTCAACATGTTTACTCTTGGACCTACATATAAGAATGTATCGATAATTATTTAAGACACAAACACATTATTCTAAATAAATAAAAAACGTCAATCATATATGGACAACAACCATGTCAAAATGAACTATACCAGAACAACATGAAAAATATTTGAATTTTCTTCAACGAATAAATATCAAATAAAATGTAAATAACTATCTATTGTAACAATAAAAATATTAAAAATCAATTAAAAATACTCAATTATTTCTCCATAAATAATCAAAATAAAAATTAAATAAATTTAAATGAAAGGAATAAAGAAAATAGCTATTTTCCTTGATTGTGAGGGTAATAGAGTCATTTAATCACAATTACCTTGACATGGGAATCATAACACCTTCAATAAGTAAGGGACTGTGATTCCTAATTTTTGGAAGGAAGATTCCCATTATTTAGGAATAAGATTATTTTCCCAAATAGCAAAATATAATACCAAACAATGCTATTTGATTTTTGGTAATCATATTCCATATTTTGATTCCATTCCTTGACAAACAAACATAGCCTAAAAAATAACCATATGTATGTACAGTAATATATGTAAATGTTAGTAATATATGTAAATGTTAGCACTTTATTTCAAGGCCTCATTCATTTAGATTTAATAATTATGATTAATAGCTTAATCACATTGTACATACATTAATTTTCTGGAAGTGAAATTAAAAATCATCAATTGTTGTGGAGTATATATTATTACACTAAAAAATATAACGATATATACGGACATTAATATATGTAAATGTTAGCACTTTGTTTCAAGGCCGCATTCATTTGGATTAAATCATTATGATTAATAGCTTAAACCATACTGGAGATATGCCCATTTCTGAAAGTGAAGTTGGAAAATTATTAATTGGTTGTTGAGTATATATTAGTTTACTAAAAAATATAACTGTATATAAGTACTATAATATATTTAAATCTTACCAATTTTTTTCAAGGCCAAAAATGAATTTTAACTTAATAGTAATAACATAGGAAAACTCCTAATTAAAATGAATAGCATGGTTCAAAGTTTCTAAACGTTTCCACCGAATCAGCCGAAACGTTTCGATTTTAGAAGTAATGGAAACAAAATCATTCAACATTTTCGAAATTACTTGGTTTCCTAAGAAACTCACGGAGTTTCCATGTTTTCCATGGAAACCATGGAAACTTAGAGTTTCCTAGAAACTATTATAAACAATCCCAAAAAATCAGGAAAAAAAAGGAATTAAAAATCTTTTATATATTGTTAAATCTACGAAACATAATTTGAATCAAAATTGAACTCTTCAATCCTAAATAAAATTAAAACAAAATCGCCCCTACAAAGTTCTCTGCTGCAGAAAAATTGAAGCACAAAATTAATTTCTAGGAAGCTAAATTTACTTTATAATATTTTGTAAATTTATTATAGTGATTTCGATACGTTTTCGATACGTTTCCGAAACGTTTCCGAAATGTTTCTAATATTTTACTATCCGAAACTCACCTTCAAAACGAAACTTTGAACCATGATGAATAGAGGGTATCCAAAGCTTTGTAACAACAAACTCTAAAACAATATTACCCTTACTTATTAACTTCACTAAAACAAATGTTACTATTAACCTATACTATCTTTAGTATCTATGACTTCACTAATATATATGATACTATAAATTTATACTATCAATATTATCATTCATTTTTTATTTAATCATTATGGTTAATAGTTTACATCTATTTGTACATCCATCCAATTTTTGAAAGCAAAGTCGAAAAATCATCGATTGGTTGTTGAGTATATATTATTACACATAAAAATATAACCATATATATGTATAATAATATGATTAAATGTTAGCACCTGGTGGATTATATGAAGATCTTTCTAGCTATCTATTTCTAAAATTTCAGCATCTGAATTGACATAATAAAGATGACGCTTAGCTATCTCAATTAGTGTTTACATTTGTTATTATTGTATTGTATATATTTCGTTAGAATTATTTTTCTTTTCTCTTGATTACATTCCAGTCAAAACCCTATATCTATATAACATAATTAAGTTGGTGGGTTGGAGAGACCAAACTCCAAAAGTCATCCATATTCAATTTTGAACCTCAGAATTGCATTGGATTTCCAGTGGTCTATTGCAATGGTTTAGAAAATAATTCGAACACCTCTAGCTATGGATGGATCAAGATGGCCATGAAGTAAAACAAAAAATGATCAAAACATAAAAAGATTAATTAAGCTTTCTATTTCAGTTCTTAGTATTTATCTTATCAAAAATTAATTTACCTTCTTAATTTTTTATTTAAGTTATTATACTCATCACTGAAATTATATGAAAATATGATTTACTTAGAAAAGCAATACAAAGGATACGAAAACATATCAACTAATTTACATCATGTCACAATTTTGAATTGATTGCAAGAAAATAACAAATAAGATATTTTGGGGGGTTAAAAATCGAAAACAATATAATATCTAAAATAAGAAATTTATTTTTATTTTAAAATTTAAGTGAGAAGTTTACATACATGTTCCTTATTTATTTAACATGATACGAATCCAAGACATGTATACTAGTATGGACTTTAGTGATAAAATTAGAAATTAATGAGATTACTAATATTTGAATAGATGATCTGTTTATAAGTTTAAATACTTCAAAAAAAATTGAATATTTTTAATTATTCACATTATAAAACTAGTTTTTACTTGCATCTACAATTTACTAGTCTTACAACTAGCTAAAAATTTAGCATGCATGTTTACCCTTAAATCTGAATCTAAAACGTCTCTCAAATATAAAACCCTAGCTAGACTACGATCAGTTGTTAAGAATCAAAGCTTCCAAACATGAATTAGCAATACAAAAATTAAGAATAATTGGGAAATCAAAAGCAATGCAAAAGATAAGAATTTTGAAAAAAAAAAAACTAGATCTAACTTATATCCCTTTGGTCCAATATCTTCACTTTTTAACCCATTTTCAATTTGATTTTGATGCTCTTTTGGATCCAACTATACAAACCCCAATAATTCAAAGATTTTGGTAGTACAAAATGGTATTCCCTATAATGTATGCCAAAATGAATTTAACACTAGATATTATAAAATTTTCAAAGAAACTATATTAAGTAGATTGATAGAATAGAATAGAATAGATAGGTAGAAATAGGATAGATAGTATATTAAAGAGACTTCTTTTTCCTAACTTTATTTATTAAAATCATAAAGGCTTTGAAAGTCAATTATAGAAAGATAAAAACAAAAATATAACTATACCGACTATTTCCAAATGTTAACGTATCTTTCAAAACAACTAAGACCCAACAAATTTTCATGATTAAATAGTGTTTTATCATTGCAATCATGCATAAGCAGACAAATCTTGCATGGGGGCTCTTATCAAGTGGACTAGTGTAAAATATATTAATATAAAAGTACATGCAATATCTCTTCACACTGTAGATGTCAATGCCTTATTTTTGTTCTTAATCAATCCTAATCTATTTTCTATTCTATTAAATAATTTTTTAGCACTTTGTTTTGGGTTTACTCTTGAGTTTTCAATGATATCATGGGTTTGAAAATGGAAGATGAAAATGACAATATATGTTAGGACCATTAAGAATTTTGTGTGCAAGTTGTATTATGATGTTTGACCATTACTTTTATTTCTTTTTTCTTATCTGTCTTTTCTTGTTTGGTCTCATGTATGAATCTTCCTTGTATTTGGCATCAAAAGAAGAAAACGCCTAACCGTGTACAACTTGTATGTGGGATTTGTATTTAAACTCCATGTATACTTGAAAAATGATCATTAAATATTTGTGGGTTTTTTGATTTTTGAGCTAAAGTTTTGATCTTGATAATCAATATGAAGGCACCAAGAGGAAAACGGTCTGAGGTAATAAAGATGAATGAAGATTTATGCTTTGTAATGTTACACCTATAACGTGTTTGTTAAATTGCTTGAACCAATGTATACATATTGTTGATTGCTTTTTTTTTTGCTAGGCTTTTTGGCCCTCTATTGTGATGAAGAAATGGCTGAATATTAAGCCACCGGTTAATGATTTTAGCGAAGATGAAATCGACACGGAAAGTGAGGATGATGGTATGAAATTATGAATGGTATTTGTTGATCACATTCTTTTTGATGTTTTTGTGTGTGTGCTGTAATATGTATGCTATTATTTTTGTTAGCTTTTTCGCCTAGAAGTGAAAGGCGGCACGAGGATAATGTCGATAGAGTAATGGGATTTCAATCTTCATGCTCGAATCAAACAATAGCGAGTAAGTCGATTTAGTTTATCTTATCGACATGTATAAGTTTATGGAGAATCAATATTAATTTTTAATCTATGGATTTCAAATTCATGAACAAATCCTTGAAGTTCATTTGGATGTATCCAAGTTATAATGCATTTCAAATCACTCGATATTCACTTTGAGTTATTTTCTTCAGTGGATTTCAAATGACTCCATTTTAAGTGTTACTTCAAATCCTTCCTCCAAATCCCCTCCCCAAATCCAAATCACTCAATCCAAACACACCCTTAGATTATGAAATAGCTGAAAAGATTCTTGTTAATGTTTGTTTTGTTTGTAACTTTTCGAATTTATCGAATCGCGAAAATCTAAAACGAACGTTGTTTGTACCTTATGGTGATGCTTGAAAATCAGGGAAGCCTCCGAAAGGCAATTCAAAACACCGTAGAGGAAAATCAGAAACGTTGCGTATGCAGTATATAAATACGAAAGATGTGAGGTTTGGCTTAGGAAGAAAAAACATTAAATTTCTTTTTTTAACTTTGTTTTTGTGATGATTAGTTTTTTATATACTACTTTAATGTTTATTGATTTTGCAGAGTAACAGTAGGTACATGGAATGTTGCTGGAAGAACACCAAGCGACGATCTCGATATCGATGAATGGCTTTGCATGCATGAACCAGCAGATATATACATTCTTGGGTAAGAAATGTTGTCGAATTTTCAAACTCTTTTAGGGTGTGTTTGGATTGAAGGATTTAAAATTTATGGATTTCAAATTCGTCATCAAATCCATGAAGTTCGTTTGGATGTATCAAAGTAATAATGGATTTCAAATTACTCGACATTCACTTTGAGCTATTTTATCCATAACTACGGTGGATTTCAAATGACTACATTTTAAGTGTCATTTCAAATCCTTCCTCCAAATCCCCTCCCCAAATCCAAATCACTCAATCCAAACACACCCTTAGAACACTGAAAATTACTCAGTTTTCCATTTGAGCATCTGAAGTTTATGTCTGAAAAAGGTTAAAAGAACTAACAGAGGGTAATTTTATAGAACCAGTAAGAGAACTTTGCCTTCTAGAATTTAGAATTATCAGTCAAATTGTTGTCATACAGATTTTTTATTACTTTCAAACCAGGATCGTTTCATCCGATTCTTTCTAAATTTTGATTCATGGGTCGAAAAAACTAAAATAATATCCGTCCCATTTATGTCCATGAAATCTGGTTTTACGAAACCTCAACCTACGATTCAACTGCCAAATCCTGCACATTGGACATAGATTCCTCTGAATTTCTTCTAATGATTGGATATAAACTTTTCCTCTACTATCACTTTCATTAATGGAACCAATTCAGTTAGGGTGTGTTTGGATTGAGTGATTTGGATTTGGGGAGGGGAGGGGATTTGGAGGAAGGATTTGAAATGACACCTGAAATGGAGTCATTTCAAATCCACCATAGTTATGAAGAAAATAGCTCAAAGTGAATGCCAAGGGATTTGAAATCCATTATAACTTGGATACATCCAAACAAACTTATAAGGGTGTGTTTGGATTGAGTGATTTGGATTTTGGGAGGGGATTTGGAAGAAGGATTTGAAATGACGTTTTAGAGTCGTTTGAAATCCACCGTAGTTATGGAGAAAATAACTCAAAGTGAATGTCGAGTAATTTGAAATCCATTATAACTTGGATACATCCAAACGAAACTTCATGGATTTGCTGACGAATCCCAAATCCATAGCTTTCAAATCCTTCAATCCAAACACACCCTTAATGAAATTCTTCTAATGATTGCTCATTCGATTCTTAGTTTTATTAGTTTTCGATTTAGAACACAACTTGATTTCGGGTTGTCTCCAGTTTCCAGGAGGTAGTTCCTTTGAGCGCTGGAAATGTATTCGGGGCCGAAAATCGAAGACCGATCCTTAAATGGGAATCTATCATTCGAAAGAATCTTAACAAATCACTCGAGCCCGAAACAATACACAAGAGCTACAGTGCACCCCCTTCACCAGTCTTAAGAACTTCATCAGCTTCTGATATATTAGCTGATAATCCAGTTCAAGATATATTTATAGAAGAATCAAAACCCACCACAAATCCCGATATACTCACCATTCCAAATACTATAAAGCTAAATCGAATATACAACATTGACGTTGATTGGCCCGAACACTCTTTAGATTCAGCACCTCAAACTCGATCCAAATTACGAAGAGTACTTAGTGTAAATTCTGCTAGAATTGGTCTTACGTCTCAAAGTTTATCGATCAATAATTCGGGCTTGAAAAGAATGCATAGTAGCTCCGGGAATCTGGGATTAATCTGTATGCATGAAAAAGATGACGGGCTTGAAGTCGTAGATTCTTATTCTGACGAACTGGATGGAATCTCCGGCGAGGAAGAAGATTCCTTTGTAGATATGTCAGATTCCACACATCGAAATGTAGAAGATTCTCCTCGTCCTAGGTATGTGAGGATTGTAAGTAAGCAAATGGTTGGAATATACGTATCTGTGTGGGTACGTAGACGGTTAAGGAGGCATATAAATAACTTGAGAGTCTCGCCTGTTGGAGTTGGACTTATGGGCTATATGGGAAATAAGGTACTTTTTTTTTTGTTTTTCGTATTTCGTATATGTTGCTATAATTGTATTTTTGACGTCGTTTTAAACGAATAATTTGTACACAGGGATCTGTTTCGGTTAGTATGTCACTTTTCCAAAGCCGTCTGTGTTTTGTTTGTTCTCATTTATCGTCTGGCGTTAAGTATGGGGCTGAACAAAGGCGTAACTCTGATGTTTATGAGATTCTAAAACGAACCCACTTCTCGTCCTTCTTTGACGTTGATCAGCCACAGACAATTCCATCTCATGAGTATGTGCACAATTTCGTCTGATGAATTTGACTTTTTATCACAGCTTTTGTTTAGTTAGCTTTTCTTGCTTTTAAATTTTTTATCGAGACTGAACAACTTTGCTTCATTCTCTTGATTGAATTGACATAAAAAGAGTTGTACAGTTTCATCTGGTGCATAGGCTTTCAATTGTCTTTGACATATCAACTCTTTTGCATTATCTTAAGCACCAAGTCCAAGGCTTTGTTGAACTTATCTTATGGTGTGTTTGGATCGAAGAATTTGAAATCTATGGATTTCATATTCGTCGACAAATCCATTAAGTTTGTTTGGATGTATCCATGTTATGATGGATTTCAAATCCCTTGTCATTCACTTTGAGCTATTTTCTCCATAGCTATGATGGATTTTAAATGACTCCATTTTAGCGTCATTTCAAATCCTTGCTCCAAATCCCCTCCCCAAATTCAAATCACTTGATCCAAACACACCCTTATGGTGCGTTTGGATTGAAGGATTTGAAAACTATGGATTTCAAATTCATTGACTAATTTATTTAAGTTCGTTTGGATGAATTCATGTTACGATGGATTCAAATTCCATTCATTTTGAGCTATTTTCTCCACAACTATGGTGGATCTCAAATTACTCAATTTTAGAGTCATTTGAAATCCTTTCTCCAAATCCCTTCCCTCAAATCCAAATCACTCGATCCAAACACACCCTTAAGGATTCTTTGCTATATTTGACCGAGTGCGAGTCCATGAAAATTGAAACAATGTTAACAATCACCTGAAAATTTAACAACTCTTCTGTCGTAATTTAGTGTAATGTTACTGTGATTAATGAGCCATTGCTTTATGAACAGTCAGATATTCTGGTTCGGGGATTTGAATTATCGGCTCAACATGCTGGACTCAGAAGTAAGGAAGCTTGTGGAAAGGAAGCAGTGGGCTGAGCTTCTCAACAGTGATCAGGTACCAATATATATACATCATTCTAAATAGTAATCATCTTATCTATCAACATGTATTTTAGTTGGTTGTACAATTTACTTGCCTAAAATGTGGGGAGAAATTTGATTGCAGTTAAGTAAAGAACTTCGAAATGGGCGTGTTTTTGACGGGTGGAAAGAAGGAATGATAAACTTTGCACCCACGTACAAGTATGAGATCAACTCCGATAGATATGTTGGCGAAAACCCGCGAGAAGGAGAGAAGAAGAGATCTCCGGCATGGTAAATTACATCTTTTGGTTAGTATTGCATAGGCGTGTCAATGGGCGGGGAATACCGAGACCTGAACCGGACCCATGAAATACCATCAAAAAAATATTTGACCCGGACCCGAGCCGAACCCGATCTCATACCCGACGGGTCCAAAAATAGTTAGACCCAACGGGCCAGGTACGTTTCGTGTCGGGTCCGGGTCGGGTAAATGTCAACGGGTAAACTTCTGGCATTGTTCAGGTATACACCCGTGGGTATTTTACCGGACCCAAAGGGTCCCAAAAAAGGTTAGACCCAACGGGTCGGGTAACATTTCGTGTCGGGTCCGCATCGGGTAAATGCCTTTTACGGGTAAACTTCTGGCATTGTTCGGGTGTAGAACCCTGTGTATATTTCAGGTAAAATACCAGTGGGTAAAAATTGTATCGGGACCCGACCAGGTCCCGAACTACCTAGTGTGATCGGGTCTGGGTCGGGTCCGGTCTCAGACCTTGCGGGTCGGGTGTATTTTCTATTGAATGGGTCTCTGGGCAATCCCCGCCCATTGACAAGCCCAGTGTTGCATATAAATATAATGAAAAGTTTTTAAAACTAAGGTGCATATGGTGCAGGTGTGACCGTATACTGTGGTTTGGAAAAGGCATTAAACAGCTTTTCTACAAACGAGCAGAGATAAGGCTATCAGATCATCGACCTGTGAGTTCAATGTTTGTGGTTGAAGTTGAGATCTTTGATCAACGCAAGCTCCAGAAAGCACTTAATTTTTCTAGTGCTGTTGTATATCGTGAGAGTTTTGTCGATCAAATTGAGGAATATCAACTTTAGTGTGTAACAATACAACATAGAATAGGCCATCAGCATTTTAGATAGATGGAAAATTTTGTGTTATGTCCGTTGTTTTATTTTTTCATCGGCTCGTAGAAAACTCATGATTTATAAAGATATTCTTCTTCGACATACAAAATGCACTTAATTAATGGTCTATTTAAACCTCGAAATTCTCTTAACAAACATTCCAACAATATTTGGACTTCATAACTTTCATGAAAATGTAATCTGCTGAGTTTGAGTTTTTGTATTAACTAAAATTGTACTGATTAGAATCAACATGTCTTAGCTTAAAAGTATAATGATTACAAAATTACGTGCTTGAAGCACACGTACACGCAAATTTTTGGTCAAAGCAAGTATAACTGGCTAATGCAGAAGATCATACACATATAACTATTTCAAGCCAGTATGACACATGCACGACACTAATCCTGTGACTTCCATATTTCATGGCTCTCACTCAGTCGGGATACGTCAGTGAAGAGCTTATACGTGTGCGTTAATTTTGATCGAAAGGTTCGTCATGACCCCGTCATTTCATTGTCAATTGGCCTACGGTCTGGTTCCATGAGGCTAGGTGACACCCACATTCTTAGTATCCTCCCAATAACAATTAACACGAGCCTAGAGAGTCGCGCTATAAGAAGGTAGAACATGATGTTTATCTTTTTTGCATTGGACCCACGTCTTAAATTACGGGATATGTCTATATATTCCATAAACTTTGACCTGTTACTTGTATAACTCAGACGCCATTCATTGTATCTATTCTATTATAAAAGTACGAGTGTTTCTTTAAATTTTGATCTATCTAATATGTTCTTATGTATTTTAATTTTGAATGGCAAAAGAATAATAAATAATAACTAATAAAAATAAGTTATATGTATATAAAAATAAGATGTATAATTACACTGGAACTCTACAATACGTAATTCACCTTTTTATTTTTAAAAATAAAAGAGTTAAATAATAAACTAAGTTGTTTAAATCTACAATAAAAAATATGAATATATCACATAAGAACTCTACTGTAAAATTACTGATAAATACTAAATCTTAATTAATAATAGTTAGTTTAAACATGCAAATTATACAATTTTTTTATAATATCAGGTTACAATTTCTTTTGATCAAACAATTAATAAATAAGAAAATATAAAAAACTTCTTTCTTAGTTAAGTAATTGTTAAATTTCAAAAGCGTGTCACAAAATATTTGATTATCAATTATCCTACCCGAACACCTTCTATTCTAAGACATGTTTTAAATATCTTTTAGATCACATTGTCAAAACACATTCTTTGTTCTATAGACATATTATAATTATTAAAATAATCCATCATATCAATTAATATACTTAATTAAATTATTATTTATATTTTCAATATAACATACACAAAATAAGAAATTATCTATATAATTGAATTACTTTATGAGATCAAGACTTATAATTTATTTAGTGAGTATTTACTTAGTTAAATTAATGTTTAATTTTGAATATTTAATACCTTAGTTTATTTTGAGTATTTTATTTAGCCGTTCGAGTATATTGATATTTCCTCCTTTATTAACTTGATCATTCAACTAATTATCATTTTTCAATAATTAAAAAAAATGCATAGTTTATCAAATATATTTATAAAAATAAATCACAAGAGTTAGTAGAAAAGTATTTATTAAAATTGTGGTCAATGCACACTTTATTTAAAAGAATCTCCTATCAATAGCAAATCAAAAATATGATGATGTTATCAAATTAAAGAAAAAATCGTTTCTCATTATGTTTTTAGTTATTTTTCATATTGTACATTAACTATATGTACAACATGCAATTCTTTATTTTTTCATTTTTCTTAACTAGATCAATTTTGATAAATATAAAAACGCAAGAAGTGAAAAAACAAATAAAAATGGATGCATCATTTATTCATTTATGCCAACATTTAATGACTTGCAAAGACTTAGATTAAGGTTTTAAGGTGAGACACATTTAATGATCTGAAAATATGCTATCACTGAGTTTAATAAATGGAGGACTAAAAGGAATAATTTTGAAATTAGAAACAAAAACACTACACAAGTGCCTAGCTTTTGGGACATTATAAAAATTGTTGAAAATACATAGAAATTATTGAGAAAAAAGAAGAGGTGAAGCTTTTGATTCCTCAAAATTAAACAAGATATACTCATAAAAGTTTATTTAGTTACATTATTATTCATGTTTCACTTTTTAATTAACTTAATTATTTCAAGAATTGATTAATTCATTCATATCAATCAATATTTTATATTTCAAATAACAAACTTGTTAAGTGAAAGTTTATAGTTAAATTTAAATTATTAATATCTTTTAAGTTGAATAACAACTATATATATACATATATGTATATGAATTACTTAACGGCGATCATACACTTTACGTTCAACGAAAAACACTACACAAGTGCCTATCTTTTGGGACATTATAAAATTTGTTGAAAATACATAGAAAAAATTACTGAGGAAAAAGAAAAAGTGAAGCGTTTGATTCCTCAAAATTAAACGAGATATACTCATAAAAGTTTATTTAGTTACATTATTATTCATGTTTCACTTTTTAATTAACTTAATTATTTCAAGAATTGATTAATTCATTCATATCAATCAATATTTTATATTTCAAATAACTAACTTGTTAAGTGAGAGTTTATAGTTAAGTTTAAATTATTAACATCTTTTAAGTTGAATAACAACTATATATATATATATGAATTACTTAACGGCGATCAAACGCTTTACGTTCAACGAATATGTTATTTACTAGTATATGTATCTCATGTATCTCATGCGTTGACCATAACACATATTATTCAATATCAAAGTGCTAAAGTTATCTTTATGTACATACACTAGAACACCAACATTATCTCTCACAATTATAGCAAACCACGTACTTTTCATAATCCCACAAGAAGAGAATCTACATTTCCTTGTAAAAAAATAATTAGATGATTTTATTCTTTAAAGCACACACACAAATGTGGAAGAAAGTGTGATTCCCTTCACATTTGATTTCGATTTATACATTAGAACAACAAAAATTATATAGGAAATACCTATTAAGGAACTTCCAATTGAAGATAACCCTTCTCTTAACACACTCAATCAACTACAAATTCATCATCTTAATAATCGATTAGTGTCGATTAGACCTCGTAATCATGGTCCTCGTTCTTCTCTCCAAATTTCATGCTCTTGTACCACGTCGCGCATGCAACATATATAACCAAATCAACGGCCGTCAATCCGGCTAGTAGAAAGTAAAACCTATCCAAATGACCCTTGTTAAGATTACCCGGGATCCATCCGGGCATATTATCCACCGTCGATATTTTCATCACGATAGATACCAATAAGCTACTAACATAGTTTCCTAGAGATATTGACGTCATACAAAGCGCGCTTCCAAAGCTCTTAAGCCCATCGGGCGCTTGAGCATTGAAAAACTCGAGCTGGCCCACGTACATAAACACTTCTGACGCCCCAATAAGGGCGTATTGAGGTACTTGCCAAAATATGCTCAAAGAACTTGACCCTTGGCAATGCTTACAATCTTTTCTAGCGTATTTAAGCCTGTAACACTCAACAATTCCAGCAGAGATCATAGCAATAATCGCTATAACTAGACCTATTCCCATTCTTTGAAGCTCGGTAAGACCCTTTTTGTCATTGTTTTTAACTTTTCGTACAATGGGGTCAAGTACTCTTCGGTATAGGAATATGAAAAAGGCGACACTTAAGATGTCGAAGCTCGACATGCTTGCAGCCGGGATTCGAAAGTTTGATATGTTTGTGTTCATTGCGTCGCCTTGTTCGACAAAGAGTGAGGCCATTTGAGTGAACACTACGGAATAGATTATGGTGCATAGCCAAATCGGGAGGAGTCTGAGTATGCATTTGACCTCTTCAACTTGGGAGATAGGACAAAGGCGCCAAGGGTTTTGCTCGTTTTCGTCGATATCTCGTGAAGTGAGGAATGCTGCTCTGTCCAAAAATCTGCAAATGTTGGATAAGGTTGTTATGGTTTCACATTAAGGATGTACTAATTTGTTGCATTCTATCAGATTATGCAACCAGATTGTGACTGTGAGAGATTGTTAGCTTTGTTTGTTTGTTTATGTTTTTGAATAAAAAATTTAAAATTTTCTGGGGAATTGCATACTACAGAAATTCGTGTGAGAATGGTAGTTGTTTGTTTATGTTTTTAAACATAGGTTGAAAGTTGTGAAATGTGTCAAATTAATATTGATAGGTTGATGAATAATGTGTAAAAGATTATTTTAGTTGTTTTTATTAATGATTATATGAATTAAAAATAATAAAATATAAATAAAAAAATTGTAAAGTAGGAAAGAGAAAGAAAATAATGGTTATAGTAAATGATTTAATTGGTAAATGTGTGAAATGATATATATATATATATATATATATGTTAATAGATAACTATATAGTCAATTGGAAAAGTAGAGTTGAAAAAAGATATTTTGATGAAACTTTGGTGTGTTCAGTTTATTTTGAATTTTTAGATTTAAAAACTTGAAAATGAGATTTGAAAACATAAACAAACAATTAGGAATTCCCCTGGAATCTTATGGTGTTTGGATTGAAGAATATGAAATTTATGGATTTAAAATTCGTCAACAAATCCATTAAGTTTGTTTAGAACATCCAAATTAAATGTATCCATGTTATAATAGATTTCAAATTTCCTGTCATTCACTTTGAGCTATTATGGTGGGATTTCAAATGACTCCATTCAATTTTAATGTTATTTCAAATATATCCTCCAAACCCCCTCCCCAAATCCAAATCACTCAATCCAAACACACCCTTAAACAATCAGCACATCCAAAAGTATATATATACTTACTTGAAGCCATCAGTGTGGAGCATCTTCCTAGAACCAACTTGCGATTTTCCATCTCCTCCTTCATATAAATTCTCTTCACCGGACGACATCTTCACTCGGCACTTCTTGGATGCTGCAACGACGACTTGTGAAATCCGAGACAATGGATTTCCACTAGGCTTAAAATGCCTATACCTTTTTGTACCACAAAGAAACAAGACCAAAGCAGCAAATGCAGAGCCAGTTGATGCCCAAAACCCAAGTGCCCACATACCTCCATCCTCAAAGTATCCCAATATTGTGTTGGAAAATAGTGAACCAAGGTTTAAAGCCAGATAGAAATAACTGAAAAACGAAACTTTCGAAAGGGACTCTTTAGAATCTTGTTCATCGAATTGATCAGCACCGAATGTAGCTATATTAGGTTGATAGCCTCCATTGCCTAACGCAACCATGTATATCGATACGTAGAAGAGACCTAATACCCAGCTTGAATGGGGTTCGCATGGATTTGTTTCGTCCCCGCAACCTTTAGGCTTCAACAACAATATTTGCGTTGTTATCGATAGCAGTGCCAGACCCTGTAATAAAATCCATCGTTAGAGACTTTTATGACGTTACAGATAAAAATTGAATCAAACTATTCGATACTCGACTCAAGCTCGAGTGTTAAAGGACAACCTTTTGTGTTCGATAAATTTTGAAGCTCGACTCGAGCTCGGTTCAATTAGTAAAAAAAAAAAAATAATAACAAAGTACAAAATATTCAAACTACTCGAGCTTGACTCGTGATCAGCTTGATGAACAATCAAACGAAGCACAAATGCAATTTTTAAAGACTGATTGTAATTCAAACAAGCTTAAACACCTATGCGTTCTGCTCGATTCGACTCATGTATACCCTTATTCCAGATGCTTGTTTGCAAAATAAGCGACTAAAAGTGTTGAATAAACCTAAAATAAAGTTGTTTTAGTCACAAAGATGCCATAATTTGTTAAAAACAAGTTTTTACCATTTTTGAGTGATGGATTATTATAACTTAAGTTATGGAATTAGAATCTTAAGTTAGATTTACAAAGAATCCAAACTAAATAGAGTATACTTACAATGACAAAGATGAGCTGAAAAATGGCGCAAGTTTTATATCGTCCCCAATACGAGTCGCTAAGGAAAGCACCAACAAGAGAGAATATATAGACAGTTCCAGTCCATTTGCTAACACTGTTTGCAGCATCAGCATTGTTTTCTTGGAGGACTCTTGTGAGGAAAAGTACCAAGTTCACTCCAACACCGAAAAACGCAAGAGTCGCAAGACCTTGATTTACTGCATCATTTCAACAAGCCAAAAAAAAAAAAATTAGTTCACTTGAAACTGGAAGGCTTCTTTTAAGTTTGGACACACCTAATTACTAATTAGGTTACACTCAGATTTCATGATAAATATATTTCGCGTTACCATATAAATGGGCTCGATTCTGAATCCGGAATGAAATTATGAAATGAAATTATCATATCCAAGTTAATTTTGTTGTGAGATAGAGCCAATGGATTCTATGTTAGAAATATTGTAAAACAGAATGGAAAAATTATGCGGAATTGAGGTGTGATCCCACTTTCTTTAAAGTGATAATTGTCCCCATTATAAATTTGCTAACGGGTTAAAATGACAATTCACTTCTAGGATATAACAAACCACCCGAAGCCTGCGAATAGCAATTTCGAAGACTTCCCTCACGAACTAAGAAGAAAACTAAAATATGTTTAAATCCGAAAACAGACAAATTTTCACAGCTTAAAGTCAGAACTTTTCAGAATTAATTTTTAAATTAATTAAAATAACTAAATTAATTCAATATTTAAATATTTAAACCCTAAATCCTAAATCGAAGAATTAATTCCAAGTACCATATCTTTAATATTTAAATATATATAATATTTCAATATTTTGGCTTCCCTCCAAGCTTCTAATTAAACTTTTGAATTTGTCCTTATAAGGTATAGAAAACTTGTTTATTCTTCCTAAGATTTCATTGAAATCTTACAAGCAATTTCCAACATTCAAAGCTTAAGCTTTAGAAACTTTTTAAGGATACGAATTAGGTACAAATTTAAATTATTATATGAAGAAACGATAAGGAGTGTAGTCACTCATCAATCAATATTATAGTGAAAACGTACGTAGTGGTAATGGATCCATTCTCATAATAAACAACTTGACAAATCATTTTCTACCCATTAATTTATGTCATGTCTTATTTTCCATTTTTAGTGGTCGCTGAAAAACAGAAATAAAAAAGAAAGAATTACGAGCATAAATATAGAGATGGTCAATACAACTTTGGTGTGCTTCTTTCTTTAGAAACAATAAAGAGAATTAAAGACAACTAAAGTACACACATCGAATTCTAATGTGTATTACACCAAGACAACTAAAGTACACACTCTTATTTGTATACTACAATTTCCCAAAACATAATAACAATATATATTTTCCTTTGGTAATTTGGTGTCTATTCGGAACTTACTCTAATGGCATAACATGTATAATTGATTTATTAATATCGATTTGTATAATCAAATGAAATCTGACGTGTAATTTCTTTATTGATATCGGTCTGTATAATCAAATCAAATCAAATCAGACGTGTAATTGCTTTTATTACTTATTAATATCGGTCAGTATAATCAAATCAAATTAAACTCGAATTAGAATTTTCGATTTTTCTCAAAATTTGCTTACATGTCAAAAGACTTGGACACTATGCCTATTTTATATAGTAGAAAAGAGTGGGGAACTTACAAAGTATGATACTTCCAGCTACCCATTTTCCACTTCTTTCTCGTATTGCAGGTTGCCCATGCAAATCAACACTTCCATCTCCAGTTTGTTCATCTTCCTCTACCTTCATCTTACCCTATAACCCATTTATATATTTTCATTATAATGTGATCAAATTTAGTCATATCATAAATTAATAACTAGATTTAAACTAATTAGCCAAAAAGTAGGGTGTTTGTAGAGTTATTATAATATATTGAGTACTGACTTTGCAGATATTGAAACAATCACAACCGTCCATGTGTCAGCTCTACGTTGGATTAGCCATGCATATAGACGGTTGTGATTGACTCTGCAGATTTTGAAACAATCACAACCGTCCATGTGTCAGCTCTACGCTGGATTAGCCATGCATATAGACGGTTGTGATTGTATCGTCATTTCGACACCTCTAATTAACAAGCATGATTATGAAAGTGTGTGAAGAATTTAAAAGCAATAAGATGGGGTTTGATGGTTAACCTCCTTTGACACTTCTAAGGATGCCATTTGAAGAAGATATAAGTGAGTTGGTTATAAGTAAGAGGACAAAATTTTATGAATTAATGAAGTCGTGAAATGGGGTGGTATATATAGAGGGTAGGAGGGTAAAATGGACGGTCAAGATTGAAGGATGAAATCTAGACAAATAGATTATGTCTATAGGTTGTCACATTCATACATCTGACCTAA
This sequence comes from Verbascum thapsus, assembly GCA_963669365.1. Lineage (NCBI taxonomy): Eukaryota > Viridiplantae > Streptophyta > Magnoliopsida > Lamiales > Scrophulariaceae > Verbascum > Verbascum thapsus. The sequence goes on from OY770105.1 coordinate 20,312,536, forward strand.
CTGCAGTATTTATGTCTCTAATATTGGTGGCCTTATTTTGAGCCACGAGACAATTACTCTTCCTAGGTTTTCAACTAAGGAATATGTGATAAAGGACAAACGAAATCATTCATTGGTTTGACTAAATTCTCATCTATACATACTAATGAAATTACAATTAATTGTATATCTATGCATTGAATTTTAATTCGAGTACTAGGATAGCAAGTCTAAGAGAGGGGGTTAAGTATTACAAAAGTATATTTAGGGGTGTTCAATATGAGAGCTATACAGTTTAGGGGGCATAATGTAATTTCAAATTGACCGTTTTTTAGTGTCCATTAATATGCAGAAGATAAACGTGAAGACTATTAAAAAAGGAACTCCCTTCGCATTTTTTTCTATTATTTGGAATGATTTTAATGTGCGAGGCTAAAACTATACTGTTTCTTTCGTGGGAGATTAAATTTATAATTTTATTATATATTTCATTGAAAATAATATTAATCGTGTAATTTTAATATATTTTTACTGGTGAAGGATTCTCACAATCTCTCAAAATTCAAACGTGATGATTATTATTGTAATAAGGTCTCAAAATTGGAAAGATATCCTAAAAATAATATGCATGAAATGGATAATGATATTATATATAATGAAAGAATGAAAAATAAAACATTTAATATATAGACAAATATACTCATTATTATCCATCTATCACAAACTAGTTTTAACCTTATTCAAAGATACATCTTTTTCATTCTTTTTGCAAACTAGAAAATATCGCTTGTGTATGACGAGTTAAAATAAAATAAAATAAATATTTATTAAATTCTGTTATTAATGCAAAAATCCTCTATAAATGCCAAAATCCTTTAAATAAAACCTTAGTGTTTTATAAATAATTTATTAAAATTAAAAATTAAGTACCAAGAAAATCAGATTTTCACTCAATTTGACCATTTGATTGTATTTCACTCAAATTGTTAACTTAAGTATCCTTAAATGCACATTAAGAGACTTAAAAAGATTTTTCAAGTAAGACATTGATTCAACTATAATGTTTCTGTCATTGCCATTTTTAAGGTAATAATCACCAAAAGTTTTAACTATCTCTAAATATATAATATTAATACTTATTCATATTAGTGAAACTGGAGTCCTACTATAAATAGTTTTTTTAAACTATATGTATGTATATTCATACTAGACAGTTTGAGTTTTTATTCTCGAGTCAAGTTATCATTAAGTTAATTTTCTGTGAATTTTATAGTGTTTTTGTACCTATTACAAGAGTCAAGTTTTAACCTTATAATATGGGTTCATTGATTCATGATATTTTCATTACAACTTATAGTATAAAATTAGAGGGAATTACAGATTTCGTCCCCGAACTTATTTCCAATCGTAAAATCGGTCTCTAATATTACAGCGCAACGCATTAAGTCCCTCAAGTTACGAATTCCAGACAAATATAGTCCCTACCGTTAAACATTCGTTAAATCACTAATGGAATGCACTTTTTTAAGAGAAAATTACACTTTTAGCCTTGAAAATTGTAACTTAAGGATATCTTTGTTATATCTCCGTAAAATGGTATCAGAGCCATAGGTTTTATTGATGAAAAAATTAATTATTATTGCATTTTATTGCTTTAGTCTCTAACGGAGGAGATTAAAACAAGAATGGAACATTCAAACAAATGTTGAACGAGTTACGAAAAGAGAGAATTTTGTCCGAAATGGATAGAAATCGAAACTGAAACTGATACCTCTAAACTTACCCAAAATCGAAGAGAAATTCAAAAAACGGTTCAAGATTATGGTCATAGGTTGATCTATATACCTATGAAAATAGAACAATTGAACCAAAAGATGGACGAGATATTACAGATCCTCACCGATTTGAAGAACTCAATAGTAGATCTGAAAAAAGAAGTTTCAGATCTACGCGAAAAACGGAAGGGTCATTTGTGGACATCCAATAGGGACCGTATCCGTGACGCATTTGGGCCTGTACCCCTTTTGCACCAGAAAGGCAAGGCAACAAAAATTCTGCGGTCCAAAACACAAGAAGATAAATTAATGAAATCTTCAAAATGATTAATTAATGGAAGTATAACGAGTGGATCTATCTGATCTACAAGAATTAGCTGAATCTTTTTTCAAACTAGGGATAGGAGATTTAGATAATCTCAAACCTAATGAGGTAAGCACGATTGTGCCACCAGCGCTACCACCTCCGGAAGGAAGTATCGCATCAAATGATCCTCCAAATGATAGTTCGATGCACGAAGGTATGAATTTCCATACCAATTGTAATACCCCAATGATCTCACACCCGGCTGACAATAAGCATGTCATATAGTTAGCATTAATTGATTTACAACATATGAATGACATGACTGCATGAATATGACTACTTGGTAATTATATAATAAACGCATGATGTTACGAAAAGGCTTATGTTCAATTTATGTGATACGTGCATTTAAAATGCATTTAATTAGCATCCTCTACTAGTTAAGCAGATATGACAATTAAGTAAGCACAACGTTTAGACAATTAACGAGTTAGATTAAGCATGCATGATGTCTAGTACTTATCACGAATTAATTAACGAACGGAAAATTGAGGTGCTTCCCAGGACGGTCACCCATCCTGTAATTGCTCTGGTATGAGCACGCTTAACTATAGAGTTTTGATTGAATACGGTACATTAAACCTTCCCGTTAATTATCGAGTAAATATATTTTACACACTACGTGTCACTTACGTGTTACCAGTATATCCCGATTAGTTTAAATACATGACACGTAGAAAATATAACGTATAAATGTATAATACGTAATAAGCTAGCAGCTGCAAATAATTCATACAAATGTAATAATATTTGTTACAAAAATGGTCACCATTAGCTTAGTCACTAAACTTAGCTTTCCAAGTGTCCATTCTTGCCGACTTAACTTTGTAACTCTCTCAAGTTATATGTATATATATATATACACGTCATTTGTGAAGAGAAAAGTTAGAAAGTAAGAAGAGAGGAAAACAGAAAGAAAATAGAGAAGAGAGAAGAGAGAAAAGAGAAAGAAAAGGAGAGAAAAATGAGAAGAAAAATTCCGGAAAAATAGGGAACGAATAGTACTGCGTAAAACGAGTTAGGCGAATCGACATATTCGTTACAAGTAAGTATTTTATTGATAGTTTCTTCAAATTAATCAACGAATTTAGAATATTAGTTGAAAATCATATTTAGGTATCGTATATATATCGTTTTACATGTTATTAAACAACTAGAATTAAAAAGAGTACTATAGGTAGCTTGCGGTAGCGTCACGGTATCAATTTCATTGCTAAGGATATAAGGTAAGTACAATAGAAGTGTTCTTTGATGCATCATAAGAATCAATATATGCATGTTTACGAATATGTGCGTTGATTGTTTGAAAATAAATGCTATTATGTGCCGACTGTGTTAAATGTTATTTATTACGTGTGATAACGGAATTGAATGTTATATTATGTGAAATGCTGAGGTACATGTATTTATGTTGCATCATATTGCTATATATGTAAAGAAGACGTTTTCGAAAAAGAGGTTTGGTATTTGATTGGCGGTCGGGTAGGCACGGGACGCGGGAGGGACCGACGGACCCAACAGAGGGTGGTGAATACCTTGAGATGTAAAAGCCAATATAGATAAAGCCACAGTGGTGAATACCTTGAGGTGTAAAAATTAAAATAGATAAAGTCACGATATATGATGGAGCTAGCGGTTAATATCATCAACCGAAAGGTTGGTATGAAAACCCCGCGATACTTCTTTTATTGGCCAATTATGAACAGGTTCCGAAAACAGACCCCTATCATCATCAGTCGAATACCATACTTCAAGGGTACCCAAGAGGACAAAGAAAGATTTTAAATGAACTATGCATTATTGACTGTCTTATGTGTTACATGATATATTGTTATAATTGAGCTTCTTCTTAATGAGCCATTAGCTCATTAGATTCTTATGATGCAGATGATGATTGATGTATATATGTGAAGGTTGTCCAAGCATCCCGAGCGGTCAGACAGAGCTATGTTCATATGCCTTCTATTTACAGGAATTCGTATTCAATCAAATCATGGAGTGCGTATAAATCTCTATTTATTATATGATTCTTCTATTCAAAAATACGGCATTCAGATTTGCAACTCTTGCAGGATGCACTTGACGTTTTAATCTACTTCATCAAAAATGAAACCACAACATGATGATAGTAAACATAAATAAAGAGATGCATGACTTATCAAATAATATGCAAGAACTTCTATAATTCTTTATGGTAACATATAGTTCAAAGTCATCTATGGCTCCATGTTCAAATTGATTAAATCAAACTTTTTCTTCCAACGTTGTTTTTCTTCTAAGGTTATTGTATTAGTCAATAATACAAATCTATAAAAGTATAAATTTTGATTTTTTAAGAAAGTTAAAATAAAATTGAATTTATTAAAAACCTGATTTGAATCATTACAGCATAATTAATGAACCATAATAAAGTAAACAAGAAACAAAATATTTAAGCTTATATAAAACAAATTGTAACAAACTAACTATTATTACTATTTTTAATTAAACTAGCAATATGCACGTGCATTCGCACGTGAAAATTGGTTTTATAATATTAAATAATTAAAATATTCAAAAATAATTTTGAAATAATATAAAACCTAAAAATAGTTTATTTCTTCAAATATTACCAATTTTTTGAAGTACAAATATTAATTTTTAATTTTATCAATAAAGTCTATGTCAATAAATACGTATTTTAGATTTGTATCATATTAAATAAATAATGAATATGTACACTTCTCATTTCAGTTTTAAATAAAAATAAAATCTCCATATATTAAATATTACATTCTTTACAATTTTTAACCCTACAAAAATTGTATTTGTTATTTTCTTATAATCAAAACAAAATAGTGACATAAATGTACATTAGTTGATATTTTGTAATCAATTGAATTTTTTGCCTAGGTAAATCATATAATCCTATAATTTTATAGAAGAATATAATAAACTAAATAACATAAGAAGGTAAATTATTTTTTTATAAGATAGTCTTAAAAATTGAAAGAAAAAGGTTACTCAATCTCTTTCTATATTGATCATCTTTTGTATTACTTCAAGTCCATCTTGATCCATCCATAGTTAGAGGTGTTCGGATATTTTTTTTAAGCAATTGAAATTAACCACTGAAAATCCAATGCAATTCTTATATTCAAAATTGGATTTAAATGACTTTCGAAATTGGGTTCTCCATTCCACCAACTTAATTATGTTATATGAATACAAGGTTTTGAATAGAATGAAAATAATACAAAAAGAAAATAATCATAATAAAATATATATAGTACAATAATGTCATTTCACAATGGGAAGAAATAACAAAAAATTTCGTACTTTTAAATTAAAAAGAGTTCTAGAATTTGATGAATAGCAAGTGAAAAGACACTTTATATATTTCTATATAAATTATCATATATCATAGAATAAGCGAAGGTCAATGACTGTTATTAATTATAATATGTATAATATCATTTATCATTTACCAAGGGACCCCTTTCTATATAGTAATGGATGGACGGATGGGTTTCAATGGAAGGAGTGGGTGGTACTTGGATGCCATAGGCGTTCATATGGCACCCACTGTAGACGCTCCACTGGGGCTCCTCAAAAGGGACTGATAAACTCTACATCTTTCGCTCTTCCTAAACATGGGTGATCATATTATAATATTTAACCATACCAATTATGTAATTTACAGTTGTGTACTAATAAAATAAATAAATAAGTTGGATATGTCAGGTAATGATTACCTAATTTTATCTTAAATAAATTATCTCCACTGTTGAGCAGTTAATAAAAATTGTGTGCTATGTTTGTAATATAAAGAATGTGCGTTAATACTTTTTTTTTAATTATTATTAGAACACTTGATGAAGCTTTATTTCTTTTTAATATTATGAACTCATTGTTACGTAATAAGTTTTATTAGTTCTCCTATTCTTTTATATAATTTCTTATTAATGTTTCATTTTGATTGATTTAGAATTATGGCATCACCAATAAATATATTTATAGATACTATTATATAATACTCTCGATTAGGGGTGGCAAAATAGTTCCGAAACCACAGTTCCAATGGTTCCAACCCAATTTGGCTTGAATTGGTTCCTAAGAAAATTTTATTTGGTTCCTAATTGGTTCCAACTTGGTTCCAAGTTGGGTCCAACTAATTTCTACTTAGGCCCAAATCGCTTGCTTGTCAATACTCTAAAATTAAAGAACAAAATATAAGGTATTGAGTCGGGTTGGGCTTGGTTCCCTTTCAGGTTGATTTTGGTTCCCTTTTGGGTTGAGTTGGTTCCTTCTTAAAAACCATTTAAGAACCCAACTCATTTTAGAACGAAATCGTTGGAACCCACTCAAACCCAACTCAACCCGCCCATTTGCCTCCCCTACTCTCGATGTAATGGAATCATAGTACTGAACAATTTTTAATAAAAAAATCTAACTGATTCTTCTATTGAATAAAATCAATTTTATAATGTATAATAGATATAACATTATATATTAGCAAATTAATTGCCAAACTTTGATATATATAACTTGTATGTATGTCAGTATGTCACCATCTAATATCAATGTTCAAACTTAATTAATCCCTAATCTAGTACATTTCAGTTTTACGATGATCCAAACAAAATAGAAATCTTATTATTTTCACTATATTAAATAGTTACCTATTATAATAGGTCACCTGTATCTTTTTTCATTGACAACTAATTAAATAGTTTCTGATTGCTAAAAAGATTTTTGGATTTGGTGAGATAGTAAAAAATATTTATACGAATTAAATTTATTATTTACATATTTATATTAAAGATAAATAGGTTGATCTTGAACTATTGATATAAAAACCATAAGAAACCCAAATTAGGAAACAAAAACTTTATTTTTTTTGCTAAAATGAAGCCATTTCAAACAATACAGCTAAAATCAATCATTAAATTTTGAGAAGTTGTGATGATTGTCAAATTATATCATACATTATTTAACACATGTTACAAATTTCACTATTTTAAACAAACATTATTCACATCATTTTCGCATAAATCTATTTAGTATGCATTTCTCGAGTAATTTCCGAATTCTAACTCTAAAACATTAACAAATGATTATTTGGGGTTAATTAGGAAAATATACAAAATGTGGGGGCTAGACAGATATTGTTAGGATTTGCTCCATAATACTTGGTCAACTTGCACAGTGGGTTGCTGCTTTCTTTGTTATAGTGATGTGTGTGTGGCTGGAATTGGTCTTGTTAGTGTACCAATGAGATTCTCATTTTTCATGTAAATTAAATATACCTATACAATTTTATCAATATATATATATATATATATACCTATACACTAATTTTATCACTAGAAATATTATTGTCACTAATATTTAATTTTTAATATAGTATTAAAAACTCTAAGACCCCATAAAAATAATGCATAGACACTAGATAGCATTTGACATAACAAATACAATTATTAAGTAGATGTATTAATATAACATAAAGTAAATATGACTTGCCTAACTTTTGTCAAATAAGACTGTAACCAAGTTATATATAACATGAAAGTATTTAATACATTCATAAATAAATATATGGTCTAAGAGGGTCACAATTGACTTACTTAAAATATTTTATCAGATGCTATATGATCAGGGCTAGAGTTAGAAATCTCGACAAGGGTGGGCGGGATTAGATAAAAACAATTTTATATATGATTAAATGCTTAAAATTTTTATTTATTGTTGTCTTTTTTATCAATTCATTAGATCACTAATATTGTTTGAAGGTATGCAAAATAGGTCCATACTAAATAAATATATAGGAAAAAAAATACTATAATTATTTTCGTAATGAATCCATAAAACAAAGCTTACTAACATGATTCTCAAAAATAGTGTTTGAAATAGGAATAAAATTTTCTAAAATTTGCAATTTCGTGTTAGATATTAAATTGTTGAACTTTGAAGTTTGCAAATTATAAACTAAAATCAAACTGTTTGATATTAATTTTAACTATATCCAATTTCACAAAATATAAATTAAGCTGAAGTATTATCACTAGCCACCTAGTGATCATCTGGAAAAAGAAAACACAAAAATATGATAATTATTTTTAATAATTGTTCCAAAATCTTGATATTAAGTTCAAAAATAGTAAAAGCACGAATTAGGTTTTGCATAGCTCCATATTCCAAATTGAGTTTTATATTATATCTATCGTTTGCTATTGGATAGGTCTTCAACTTTTATATTATTTCGACTTATGCTATTAGGTCACATACTTGTACGACACGGGAAGGAATATAATGTGTTTGGATTATTTCCACCAAGGATTGTGATTGGCTATTTGTCGATATATATACATTCACATATATATATATATATATATGTATATAAATATGTATTTATATATATTATATATATAATTTTAATAGAATGTGATGTTGAATGAATAAAGTGCTAAAATTCAGCAAAATATTGTCATGTGCTAATTATCTTGCTTAATATATAGAATTTCAATCCTTTCGAGTAATCTTATAATTAATAATTATATTTTATATGTCTTATAGCTTACGTATCCTAGAGTAACCAAAAGATTATTTTATGGTTATCCCTTAATTATTGTCATAATATATGTATATACACAAATGAAAATAAGGGTCTTTACGGGTATTGTCTTTCTAGTCAGACTAAAAAAAATATCGAAATATGAAGAAACGAAAAATATTAAGATTATTAAAGAATATTAATTATTTTCTTTTGACATAATTTACTTGTGTCATTCAGTTCTTCACTGTTTTTGTACACCTCTTCTCACTTATTTTCACTAATAATAATATTTTGGACTTTTACTTGTTATACATGTTATCCTAATTCCATGATACATTCTATTATTGTGAATTGATATCAATTCTAAGTTGTATCTTTAAATGGGAAATTCTGTACAAAGGCAGTATCTAAGACATGAACCTAAAACCATAACTTTGAACATTAAAATTTGTCTATAAAATGTTGGACCATCACCTAGTGGACAACTCTCGATTAGATGGATAATTTGGCTAACCTAATTATTAACCTTCAATTGGCTAACTCATAATTATCACCTTAGTGAATAAGGTTGAAAATCAAATCAAACTATTCGATATTTAATTCAAGTTCGATCGATTAAAGCTCGTGCAGCTCGGTTCGATAACTTATAAAAATCAAGCTTGAACAATTGTTTTGTATTCCATTTTTCTACCTTTCTAAATTAGAAAAATAATAAATTTGAAGATGACATTCAAGATGCAATCTTCTACCTTTTTAAATTATATTTAAAAAAAATTGAAGACGACATTTGAGATGTCGTCTTGTATTATTGTCACACCCCCAGACCGAGCCCGAGAATGATGACCCTTTTCTTTTCTAAATGTTATGGTTTTCTAAAAGAGTAAAATATATCATTTGAAATAAAAACAAACAATTTTTCTTTACAAAATCAAACCCTATACATTAACAAACATTTTATTTACAAAACCATAACAGAGCGGCTATTTAAACAAAATCAGAGTTCTTGAGCTACAAAACGCTCGAAACACGGTATATGAACATAGCTCTGTCTGACCGCTCGGGATACCTGGGTAACCTTCACCTATGTACACTAATCATATTCACGCAGTCATGCCATTTATATGCTGTAAATAAAAAAAAATGCTAACCATATGACATGTTTATTGTTGGTCAGGTGAGAGATGATTATTGGGGCATTACAATTACAAGTTTACAACCTCCTTACGAAAATTTCATCCTCGAAATTTGACATACTTTTATCTAATTCACTAGCAAAAGAATGCACAACCATGATAATGATATGCATTGATAAAACATAAGTGAATAAACTAAAGAGTTGACCAAGTTTCCCCATACAGGATATGTTCATATGCCTTCTTTTGTCTTCAGGAAAGATTAAACCTTTGCTCTGATACCAAAAACGGTCACACCCCCAGACCGAGCCCGAGTCTTTTCTAAATATTATGGATTTCTAAAAGAGTAAAATATATAAATTGAAATAAAAACAAACCATTTTCCTTTACAAAATCAAACCATGTACATTAACAAACATTTATTTACAAAACCATAATCGAGCGGCTACTAAAACAAAATTAGAGTTCTTGAGCTACAAAACGCTCGAAACACGGTATATGATCATAGCTCTACCTGACCGCTTGGGATACCTGAGCAACCTTCACCTATGTACACTAATCATATTCATGCAGTCATGTCATTCATATGTTGTAAATCAATAATAAATACTAACTATATGACATACTTATCGTTGGCCAGATGAGAGATTATTTCGGCATTACAATTATCTTCCCAACTTCTTTATGATTGTATTATTTTGCTAAATCCCATAAATGGCACATGATATTTTTTATATAAGTTGATTCGTTTGCCTTTAGAATTTTTTTTTGTAATTCATGTATGATTTTACCCTTTTTGAAATGAAATTTTTGGCTTAAAATACATAGGGTGCAGCTTGCCAAAACTAATCAATTTAAAAGGACGTTGTATTATTTTTCCTTTTTTAAGATGAAAAGTACCTATTAACTCTCTTTTCAAGATACAAAGTGCAAATTATCCTTTGTTATCACCATATAAATGAGTACTTCCAAAATTATTAAAAAATCAACCATCTTTCCCTTCCCATTTTATGTTAAAATCGATTAGTGCCATTTATTTTATTTATTGTTTTCCCTTCTTTCCGTATTGGTTTGATAAAGTAGCAAAGCAATCTCACTTCCATTTTATTTTTCTAGCTTTTGGTCCATCACTTACTTAAACTACAAATTTGGTGATATCATTGTGGGCATATTTTTGTTCGAGATCACATAAAGTTAGCTTATTATATAATACCTCAAAATCCCACATTTCCACCCATTTTAATAATTATTCCCTATCATACAATAAAATATACTATATGCTCATCACAATGAAAGAATGACATTAATCACATGAGTAATTTGTATTAATAAAAAGTCTCGTGCCTTATGTATGGGTTCGATTCTCGCTGAAGGACTGTCTAATATCTTCTCTACTGTGAGTCTGTTACCTATAAGAAACCTAAGTTGGTTTAACTTTGTTGTGTGGTTTGCAGGCTATTACACAAGAGTGGGGTTTACTCAATGCGTACCTAACGATAGCGGCTGCGGGTTTCCTCCGTCATCCAAAAAAATTTAAATTGTATTTATTCTATTCATGAGTAAAAAATTATTTTTAATTATCAAATAATTACCAATTAGTTGCAAGTTTTACTTCATTTTAAATTCACTTATAGTTTTTAATTTATTATTTTAAATCATACTTTAAAAATAACTATAGATTATAATTACTTTTTTCTTCGTATTTTGTTTTCTCAATTTTCATCTTCTTACTCACAGCAAATGGTAATTACCAACTCCACACCATCAGTCCTTCCACACATTTAGTTGTTTGACACGTGTAATTCATAAATACAATTATTAAGGGATGTTTAACACGTGGACTAAAATATCCAACATAAAATCTCAAAAGGTATTATACTTTATTTTTACTCATCATTATACATATAATCATATACTTCTTGGAATTCATAAAACCAGGTATTCCAGTCCCCGCGAATCAATCTAGGTGTTTTGATATATATTTTCAAAAACATAAGACGAATCTAAATTCGAAATACCTTTCTGTTGATATATATTTATGAACACCACTGCATGGATGGAGTTTCTAGATTACCATGCGAAGAAAAATCAGAACCTCTTTCCTACACTGACCGTAGCGGCTAGAGCTATAGGTAGGAATTGTTTTTCTTCTTGTTTGTTCAACCTATAAATTGTCTATTGTTTTATGTTCTTAGGATTTTATGGCCCAATTGGTTGGCATGTCCGTCTCCGATAATTTTTTTCATGATAAAAATGAGAAATGTGGTTTAAAAGATGAGATTGGATGAGATTTTTAAGAGAAAAATAGGTAATGATTGTGGTTGATGTGATATGTTTTTTGTTGTAAGAAATTGTTTGGAGCGCACGAATAAAATAAGATCGTCTCAAAAGTGTTATACAAAAATGGCTACCAAAATTGGCTTGCCGGACACTAACACTAACAGAAATATGGCTGGGTTGATATTTAAATATAATTTTTACTAAATGTGTTTAGTCAAACTTGTTGATTTAGACGTCAAAAAATAGTCACAGTGGATATTATTTTAAACATTGCATTATTTTGCATTAGACTATGTAATTAATTTAATTTTTTGGCTTTAAAAGATAGTCGGAAAAATCATTTTAATTGATTGTATTAACTGTCAAATCATGAATAGTAAACTTTATTTGTTACAAGAATTTTTTCAAATTATTTGTAATTTGGAGAGATTTTCTTGTAAGATTTTTTTCACACCATGCTAAATAAATGAATTTCTCGTAGTTTTTTACTCTCAAATGTTTTTATATATATATATATATATATGAGTAGTCATTCAATTAATGCCTTATGTTTTATTCTAAATACAAACCTGAAGCATAAAACATGCCCAAAATGGGTTCCCATTCTTACCTGGTTATGTGGCTCGGGTTTTAGTATATAGTAATGGAGTCAGATCCCAATAAAAATGGAATTAAATATAAAATTTGAAGCACACTTATGTCACATTGAGAACTAACTTAAATACGTCATTTAGGAGATGATTGAATTTGAGGCAGACAGTGACCAGAAAATGTGATTTTCTTCTTTCCATCTTCAAAACAAACAATGCACCACCTTTATTCTCATTGGTTGCCATTTTAAAATACTAACACTTTATCATATACAAGTTAGGTTATATTTTTCTTCAATAACAAGTTTGACTCTTGAATGTTATTCTTATATTTATCATTGAAAATTGTTCATTATTTAAGCTCAAATATGTTCTTAAGAATGTGATATTTGGATTTCATGAAATTTTATGTCAAATATTGGTTATTTAGAACATTAATTATTTATTCTGTCCTAAAATAATAGTCCTTTTTTTGTAACATTAGGAAGTAAAAGTTGTTTCATATTATTTTTAATAATTTTGTATTACTTTATATTATTCAATTAGATTGAAAAATAACTATATAATTATCAACTAAAATCAAACTTACTTACAAAATCAGGAATTTTGTGTTTTAGAAAAGTCCGCCACATGTTGAAATTACTTTACCGATTTTGTTTAGTGAGTAGTTCTAACGTAATATTGAGTTGAAAATATTTTAAATCACATTTACGTATTTTCAATATTCATCGTTACATTTGGATTTATAGAAAAATATTTATAAATAATTTTTTATTTTCATCATTTTTCTTGTGGGATAGGGGTGTTATAATCATTCTAAAAATTCTGACTGATGAGCGGTTCTAATACCATTTATCACAGGTCGACCCCCATTGAACTGGAAAAGTCTCATCAAACTCAACTAAATATATATTAAATTCATCATATTTTAAATCATGACCAGAATAAATATGTATTATTACACTTGAATTCTTATAAAAGTTTTTATAAATAATTTCTATTTTCATCATTGTTCCTATGTGGAATAAAGTTGTTACTGGTTTTACCTAATTGTGTATGTGTAGACTTCATTATCCACCATACGTTTAAAGTATTTAACTATTTATGTGCCAAGATTTCATTTTAGGTTATCCGCTTTTGTATAATTAATACTAGTGCGTGTTAATATTTATTATAAGTTTTATTTTGTAATGTGATTGATAAGATCTTAATTGGGAGATATCCATTTCATGAAATTATAATTTAGAGGTCGCTTGGCTAAGCTTATTTAAAACATCTTATAAGTTGTAACAACTTATAAGATGTTTTAAGAGCTTATAAGATGTTTGGTCTTATTTAAAAAATAAGCTCTCAAGTGTTTGGATAAAATAAGTTTATTGAGCTTATAAGATGTTTTCAAATATTATAAGAAAGAATTTGTGCAATTATAAAAATAAAAAATAAAAATCGGAGAAAGATATTGTTAGAAAGAAGGAAATTAGATAAGGTTGTTATGTTTTTAACAATATAAACAACATCAAAAATTTAAGATTTTGAAATAAGTTGGGTTTGGCTAACTTATTTCTTATTTGCTTATAAGACCCAAACATCTTATTTTTGGGTCTTATAAGATCTTATTTAAAAAAATTATCCAAACACTTGCATAGAGCTTTAAGCTCTCAAACATCTTATAAAATGTTTAAAAGAGCTTATAAGCTTAGCCAAACACCCTCTTAGTCATATTATGAAGAAAAAAATCCTCTATTTTGAGAATTAATATGATGATGATCGTGAAATAATTACTTGTAGATTACTAGTCATAAAATACTATTTTTTAGATTTTATTAATGACAGTAGGTGTAAATATTTTGGTAATATTATTGTGCAGTGTAATTAATAATCGTAATTAAGACTAGTTCTAAAGCCATTTCGTGAAGTGAAGTACAGTATAGACAATATTAGTCTATTTAATGAGAAATATATATTTCAAGACTTTTATCAATTAATGTGATAATGATCATGGAATTATAAACTGTAGTTTGATTATTCAAAAACACAAGTTTTCTATGTTAGTTAATATTAATGCATGTATGTGAATATCTTATATATTGTGGATGCATATTATTTTACGGTGTATTTAATAGACTCGTAATTACGAATTCACCCCTCACATTTAGCCTATCATTTAACCTAATTTCTATTTTGTTATATTCCTTAAAAACCTATCATTGGATTTTTTTTTTGGTTACATATCATTGAATCAATCTTAAAAATATGGAATTAAACTTCAAACTTTGGTATTAAAATCATCAAATAAGCAAAGTAAATATGTTTTATATAATCATATTATTTTATTAAGATACTCAAAATATTTTTATTTGATGTATAAAATATATTCATATTTTTAAGTATAATTTTTATATATATGATTTTGATGATTCAACTTCAATAATAGGATAAGAAAAGTAAATATATTTTATATAATCATGTTCTTTTATCAAGATACTCAAAATATTTTTATTTGATTATGATAAGAGAAGTAAATATATTTTATATAATTATGTCATTTTATCAAGATATTAAAAATATTTTTATTTGATTATAAAATATATTCCATATGTTTAAGTATAATTTTATGCAAATGATTTTTATAATTCAACATAAGTAAAATAAATATAATTTATATAATCATATTATTTTTTAAGATACTCAAAATATTTTTATTTGATGTGTAAAATATATTCCATATTTTTAAGTATAATTTTATATATATGTGATTTTGATAATTCAACAACAACAATAGTGGTATTTTAGACTTTTTCATTGTATCACTCCTTATATATAATGTCAACCAAACAACTTGAATATATATCATCTAGGATATCACTCTCATTTATAATCATAACCAAACAAGTTTTTGGCAATGAATCTCTCAATTTCTCTCATAACTATCAAACATAATATTATCATGTTCAATCACATGATACAAACCAAACGATACCTTAAGGGTTTAGGATTGATTTGATAAATTAAAGAAATATCTCCTTGATTTTATAACTTTAAAACCTAAATACGAACAAAAAAGTTATTTTTGCATGTTTTGCCTAATATAGGGGTTCTTTGATTAAGTTTATATCAGCTAAGTGATAGCCATGTGTAAAATACGTTGAACAAATAGTTCGATCAAATTTAAAAATAAAAAAGTATATATCCTACTAGATTAATTTTATAAATTTGTAAATATAATCAGATCAAAGTTACAAGACACAAATTTATTTAATTTCTTGATAAAACTCAAGGGTTACATTTATAAACAAAACGAGAGGGAAAAAAAGGATTATTTTGTAATTATTTAAGTTGTTCTATTCTCATTTTTCATGTACCAAGTCTTAACCAAATCAGAGCAAATGAATGGTGATATATTGATCAGAAGACAAAATTATAACCAAGTTGATTGAATATATAATCATCTTATACAAATTTAAAATCACTTCATATTTTCCGACTATGACATGCAAAAATTTACCACTTAATTTGTTCCTATACTATATGATGATTTTGACATATCATTCTCTTTAGTAATTTAGCACCACAAACTGTTCTTTGTCTTTTTATATATATAAACTATTTACTAATAGAATTAAGAGGGTAATTCGTCAGCATAGCTTTTGCAGAAATCTGACTAAGAATTCCATTAAGAATTTATACTGTTTTTATTGATATTTGGACACAAATTGATGGATTTTTTGTACATCTTTGTTGAATTGAATCATTTATGTACATCTTTAAATGTATTTATTTATTTTGATAAGAGAACTGAAAAACTTGACTACTTATTCGAAGTTCAATTCAGAAAATTCAATCTACCAACTTTCTATATCCATTAAACTTAACATTTAGGTTAATAAAAATGCATGTAGCCATCTATAATAAGGATTAATAATTTGTATTTTTGTATAAAAGATATTTTATTATAACTTTCAAATTGATAATTGATATTAACTATGATTTTCAAATTTTTAATCTTCTTACAGATTAAGAAAAAGAGTCTTTCTTAGTGTTAAGAGAATGAAGATGAATTCATTCACAGAATCAATAAAAGGATGAAGAGAATGAAAGCTTTATTGATTGATTGAAAAAATACAATTAGAGTTCTCTGTTAAAGAAGACAACCCGAAGCCCTCTATATATATGCTCCAAAGGCTATATAGATAAGAAGTGCTAAAAGTATATAAAACAGAAAACACGTTTTTTTACACTCCTCCTCAAGCTTGTTGACTAGAAAACTTATCAAAGACAGCAAGCTTGCCCAACAAATACTCAAACTGACTTTTCCCCAAGGCTTTAGTAAGTAAGTCTGTAGGCTGCTCCAATGACTTCAAATAGGCAGTTGTAATGAGACCCTTTTGTATTTTCTCTCTAACAAAATGACAATCAACTTCTATGTGTTTTGATCTCTCATGGTAGACTCGGTTAACTGCCAATTGGATTGCAGAATTGCTATCTGTATGTACAGGAACAGGCATCTTAATGTTGATGTGTAAATCCTTGAACAAACTGAGTAGCCAAATGATCTCACAAGTAGTGGCCGGTGCCCGAAGCTCTATACTCAGCCTCAGCTGAACTTCTAGAGATTGTATTCTGCTTTTTTACTTTCCATGAGATTAATGAGTCCCCAAAAATGATAGCATATCTTGTCAAAGATCTTCTTGACATGGGACATGATGCCCAATCTAAATCACAATAGGCAGACAACTGAAAATTAGATTTGGAAGACATTAAAATACGAAGTCCTGGCTTACCTTTCAAATACCTCAATACTTTGTACATGGCTGCCAAATGAGATCTTCTTGGACAATGCATAAATTGACTCAAAATCTGTACTGCATAACTGATATCACGTCTAGTTGTATGGAAACAACTTTCTGATATTCAGTAATATTACTAACAACAAGATCATCATTTTTCATATTTGAAAATTTAGCATTCTGTTCCATTGGGACATTGAGAGGTTTACATCCTATCATCCATGTTTCAGTTAAAAGCTCAAGAACATACTTTCTTTGATTCATATAAATACCATCTTTAGATCTAGCAAGTTCAATTCCCCTGAAATATTTCAATTCACCCAAGTTCTTCATATGAAAAGTTTTATTCAAATACGATTTACACTCCTCAATTATGTGATTATCATTACCTGTAATAACTATGTCATCCACATACACAACTAAAATCACAATATTACTCCCCCTTGATTTAATAAACAAAGAATAATCATTTTTACTTTGTACAGAACCATGTTGAGTCATAGCAAATATAAACTTAGCATTCCATTGCCTCGAGGCTTGTTTAAGACCATATAAGGGTTTTAAAAGTTTACAAACCTGTGAAGACCCATGTTTACCTTTATGATTGAATCCATGAGAAATAGTCATGTAGACCTCTTCATGGAGGTCTCCCTGCAAAAAAACATTAGTAACATCTAATTGCCAAAGTGGCCAATTATGCATAGATGCCAAAGAAATAACAGTACGTATAGTAACATGTTTAGCAACTGGAGAAAAAGTTTCAGTGTAATCCACACCTTCTTGTTGAGTATAGCCTTTGGCTACTAATCTAGCCTTATATCTTTCAAGACTACCATCGGCCTTATATTTTATTGTGTACACCCATCGACAACCAATATGTTTTTTGTTTGGAGGCAATTCAACAATCTGCCAAGTATCATTCAGTTCTAAAGCTGCAATTTCTATTTGCATTGCATCTTTCCAATTCTGATTCTGTTGTGCTTCTGAAAAACTCTTAGGAATAGACTCATTTGACAGTGCAATAAGAAAAACATAATACTTACGTGAAATTTTATCATATTGAACATAGTTGGATAAAGGATGTTGTACAGAACAAACATTGTGAGATTGAGGGAGAAAATGAGATATGTAATCCTTAGCCCAGTAAGGTGGTTTTACCACTCTATCAGATCTCCTGTGCACAGGAGAAGAAGCTGCAGATGGTGAATTTGAAACAACAGGAGTATCACAGGTGTCATTATTGTCATTACTAGTAACAGGGGAAACATACTGTTGTTGTGTGTGACTTGAAGATGTCAATTAAGGATTAATGAAATCTTCATAGTATAAACTCATATCTTGTGCAGGAAACAACCTCTTGTCACTGTCAGAATTATGTGAAGCAAAAGGAAACACTTCCTCATAGAAAATAACATCCCTAGAAACAAAAAACCTTTTATCTTTTAAATCCAACAATTTATAACCCTTTTGATGTGGTGCATATCCCAGAAAAGCACAAGCCTTAGATCTATGTTGGAATTTATCAGGTTGAGGCAAAATTTTAGCAAAACAAAGACATCCAAAAGTCCTAAGATGGGTATAAGAAGGCCTCTTACCATTTAAGACTTCAAAAGGTGATTTCTCATTCAATAAAGGGGTTGGGGTCCTGTTAATTATATAAACAGCAGATAAAACATATTCACCCCAATATTTTGTAGTAACATGTGATAAGAATTTGAGAGCTCTAGCCACATTTAAAATGTGCATATGCTTCCTTTCAACAACTCCATTTTGTTGTGGAGTATAAGCACAAGAACTTTGGTGTATCATGCCCAACTTTTTAAACATTTGAGAACATTCATACTGAAGAATTCTAAGGCATTGTCTGTCCTTATGGTTTTAACCTTAACAGAATATTGAGTTTCTACATAGATGAAAAAATTATGCAGAATGTTTATCACTTCAGATTTATATTTGAGCAAGAAAACCCAAGTTGCCCTGGAAAAATCATCAACTATGGTAAGAAAATAGGCTTCTTGATTAAAAGTTCTCTCCTTATAGGTCCCCCAAATGTCTACATGTATAAGTTCAAAAATATGTGTACTAAAATCAGATTTATGAGGAAAGATTGTTCTAGGCTGTTTTGCCAATGGACAAATATCACAGTAAGACTTATTTTCATTCAAATTGATACCAAGATCAGGTAAGTACTTGAACCTACTGAAAGCCATATGTCCAAACCTTCTATGCCACAACTTGGCTTTATTAGCTACATCTCTAGAAATTTTAGAAGTAGAATTATTACAGATAGGTTTGGCTAATCTAGATCAATCAGAAGTAACAGATTGCAAATAGTAAAGGTCATTCCTCAACCTACCAATCCCCATCATCTTGCCATTCAAGGTTCCCTGTATAAAGCAGAAATTGGGAAAGAAATTCACACTGACATTATTTTCACTTGTTAGCTTAGAAACAGAAATTAAATTATGCTGAAAATCAGGCACATAAAGAATGTCTTTAAGTACTAAATCTGTATCCAAGATAATATGACCAGTGTGTGTAACTTTGCTGTAGTTACCATTTGGAAGTTTGACTGTTTTATGAACAGTACAAGGATTAAACACAGTATTGAGGAAATTCTTATTAGCTACTATATGTTGATTAGCCCCCATATCAATAATCCACATATCCAATTCATTTTTATAAGGAGTTGAGAAGAGGTTACCGGCCATATTGGCTGCATTGCCTCTAGAGTGTGAGCACCGTCAACTTTCTCATGAGAGGTATGAGCAATCAATTGCATTATCTGATTGGATTGATGTGCAGTAAACACCTGAGATGCAGAGGAATTGACATCCTGATTACCATTGGTTGTTGATCCTTGAGACGCATCAGCTATCATGGCATGTTTTTGATTGTAGGATCTTCCCCCACTGTTGCCTCTGCTAGCATTATTGCCTTCTCTTCTAACACCTCTCTTACCACCTTCTCTTCCGCAATTTGGTGGATAACGAATCAATTTAAAGCACTTTTCCCTTGTATGTCCATTCATGTCACAATTATCACAGTACATAGCCTCCTTAGATGTGTTTCCTTTCTGTACATTACTCATGAAAACAGAAGTGTTCTCTCCATGTGAAGGTAGGACACTCAATCCTCTTTGTGTTTCTTCATTACATATCATGGAGTAGGCATGGTTATGAGTAGGAAGGTGAAACATCATGAGGATTTGTGACCTAATAGCACTATAACACTCATTGAGCTCCATCAAAAATTGCATCATTTTAAGTTGATTACAAAAATCAACATATTCTTTATTGACAATCAAGGATGGTGAGGGAATCAGAGATTCATATTCTTCCCAAAGATTGCGAATCTTGGAATAATATTCAGACACATTACTAGTGCCCTGAACTATGGTATTAATCTGTTTATAGAGAGAGTACAGTTGTGCTCTATTGATCCGATCAAACCTTTCTTGTAAATCTTTCCATATCAAATAAGCAGACTCCATATAAACAATTCCAGGAACTAAATCACGAGATATAGAACGATGGATCCAGGATTTTACCAAGGCATTACAGCGCCTCCATTGAAAAAGGAGAGGAGAATCAGCCGGAGGTTGTACACAACTGCCATCGATGAAGCCTATTTTGTTTTTTGCTTCGAGTGCGATCAACATCTCTCGGCTCCAGATTTTGTAATTCTCGGTACCTTTCAATACATCCGAGACTAATTCCATGTTCGGAGTATCTGACGGATGAAGGAACATCTGATCTTGACTGGAGATCTGCTGTGAAGCAGTCAAATCTTTTGAGACAGTCTTTGAATCATCAACACATGCCATATTGTCCTTGAATTTCGTTCGATTGCGCAGAAGAGACGCGGAAGCTGGAATCGATTGGGACAATATGAAGAAAGGATGAAGAAGAAACAGAAAAACACCTAGGATCCGATTCAATCGAAGAAAATTGGCTCTGGTGCCATGTTAAGATAATGAAGATGAATTCATTCACAGAATCAAGAAATGGATGAAGAGAATGAAAGCTTTATTGATTGATTGAAAAAATACAATTAGAGTTCTCTATTAAAGAAGACAACCCGAAGCCCTCTATATATATGCTCCAACGGCTATATAGATAAGAAGTGCTAAAAGTATATAAAACAGAAAACACGTTTCTTTACACTTAGGTAATTACCATATCAAAGTTTTAAAAAAAATAGATAAAATATTCCAAATATCTAAAGATCTAAATAGTAAAGTTCATTATTACATGATTTATTAATTAGAAACATCCAAAGCGAAAACGTTTTAATATAAGAAATTAAATGAGCAATTCTTAACTTATGAAATAAAGGGTAGATTAGTCCGATAAATTGTCTAACTTTAATATTTTTCAAATAAATAAGTTTGTAAATAAGTATTTAGGTTAAAAATATTTTTATGATTTTTTTAACATAGAAATTTTATTTTTTTTTTTCTTGATGGGGAGGAGGGGTAGTAGATCTCCTTAGGACATATTGGTAGGAATGAATGGAATTAAATGGGAATGGAATGGTATAACGATGGAATGGAGATGGGAACGTAATGATATTAATTTCATAAATCCTATGTTTTGTATGCTACAAAAACTCAAAATGTACTGCAGAATATTCAAGGAATGAATAACGTTGAAATGAATATTCAGGAATGAGAAATGTACCAATCATTTCTCACTAGTAGGTGACGAATATTCATTTCAACGTTTGTTCCAATCAACCAACTAGTGATCGGAAATGAATTTGAGAAATGTGATTTTTTTGTATTCTGTATATTCGTATATATAAGTTATTTATTAACTCGAATACAAATTTGTATCCAATCCGATTCTATGAAATTTAAATCATGTGAGATTTTAAACTTTTCATTTAAATTCAAATAACACGAGACATGGTGAAAATAGTGAAAAAAGAAAATGAAAGACGGAAAAAATATAGTTCTTACATAATGATTGAAAGAGTTATATATGTAATATTGTATATATAATCATTCATGTTTTCTAATACTTTTTTTTATTGATGAACTAGTTTAAAATACTCAAAAATACCCCGAGTATATAGAATATCATCATTACAGATGAAAATAATCGTGGGATTGCATCATACAAGAGATGTCGGGTCGGTCGATTCGGGTCGGGTCGACCCGCAGACGCAGCGACCAGAGGCCCAACATCCTGAGGGCCCGGCGACCAGCGGCCCAGCAACTCAATGATCCGGATAATCTAGACCATGCATCAAAGGATACGTGTACGACTCTCCTTGATCCTAGGGTCATTATCCAATCATTGATATTTTATTCTCCTATAAATAGCCAGAGATGTTCATTTATCAAGGACTTTTTGGCTGACAGTACGAGCAGACTCCTAAAATTCACCTCGTAACTCTTAGGATTTTGGGTAGCCTCGTCAAGGTACGAGGCCAGTAGCTACCACCAATTTTTACTTATAGAACTACAAATTGACTTGATCCTAGGTGACTAGGTTCGTAGGCAGCTTGGCAAGGTCAAGCACAGTCATAATTCCCATCTACTTGGGTCTGGGTTGACCTCTTAGGTCGTAGACTTAGCCCGAATTATCCAGCGAAATTCGTGCTAAATCAATATATTATTTAAATAAGCCCAATATTAACTCCCCACTAACAATTTGTGTTCTTTATTATATAATTAATTTTATTAAATGTATAAAAAAATAATTAATCAAAGTAATTATATTAACGTCTGAATATTTGTTTTATTTAAATAATTTAAATCTACTAAATAATGCTATCCAGTAATTAATTAATTATAATCATTTTCAACTTGAAAATTATCCCTTAATTTTTACTTAATATTTTTGAAAATGTAAGAGCCTGTTTGGATGACTGTTTTTAAAGTTTGTTTTTGTTTTTGCAAAACAAAAATATGAAAAAGGCGTTTGGTTGGGCTTGTTCTCACTTTCTGTTTTTGAAAAGCAAAACTCTAAAATCTGTTATTTTGCAAAACAGGTTTTACCTGTTTTTAAGTTTTACAGAACACTTTTACACTCCAAACTAAAAAAACACAGCACTTAAACCCTCATTGACAAAAAATATATTTTTTCTCTTCTCATTTCACTCCTCCTCGCATCAAAACACTCCCCCTTGCAAAGTGTTCCCAATTTTTTATTTTTTTTAGAATAGTCAACCAAACATGATTTCAACATTATTTATACTGCAAAATTGTTTTGATAAAACTGTCCTACAAAACTATTTTGCAAAACTTCAAAAACAAAAACAATTCAAACATACCCTTGGCAGCACCTCCCAATCAGATGTTATGAACACAATTCCAGCACCAGCTCTTTCTCGGTGGGAGGCTCCATCAAAGTACATTTTCCATGGTGGGGTTACTTCGACTACAAGGACATCTTCATCAGGCAGGTCATCAGATAGTTCCCATTCAGCATGGATGGGGTGATCCCTTCACAGCCTTTTGAGGCACGTATGTTCGTCTCAAATTACCACCGGGAGGAAATGAAAGGTTATGGATGTTACCACATCATAACATAATTGAGATCAACTGATCGAATATATCATTACAAATCTTTTTGGTCTTGAATACCATATACGGGTCTATATCAAGAGAGAGTCATTGAAAATTGTCAAACTGAGATGACTCGATTGTTTGACCATAACGAAGTAAAATTGCAAAACTACCTCTGTGTTCTACACAAGTTAGTTTATTATGCTTTAACCAAAGACTTTGTTGTTTCACCAGTTTATGTCGATTTACCATATGAGACAATGAATTCCATTTGATAGCCATCGAACAATTATCAGTTGTCGATTTACCTTTTAGTGAAAATTTTCTATGGATTGCACAAAATTATATGTTTAATGTACAAAAATTACATGCCTATTACAAAAAAAAAATATGGACAAACTCAAATATTTTTATTAAGAAACTAAGGTTTGATTACTTGATATAATACAATAATAAATACTCTAAATTATCTAACTTTTGATTAGCACCAAGGGCAAATACTTAACAATCAGTATGTCATAATTATATTATTATATATGTCTAAAAAGGAAGCAATGTGACTAATTATCACCACGTCACAAAGTGTAGAGATGATAAATGGATTGGATTAGTACCAAAAATGCGTGTGTTTATCTATGATCAGCAAATCTATTTATGGATACAACTTTATGACATAACAATTAATTTAATCATTTTATATTACTTTGATTTGATGCCTCTTGACACTCCTGAAAGAATGGTGCTAGAATTGCATCATTTAGTTAGGTGAATGCATTATCCTAATTTCTTTTACTCATTGTTGATTCTACTTTATTTGAACCAGTAAAACTTTATGATAAATTTTTTTTATTATTGATAATATTAATAATTTCTTTGAATATTATCTGAAATTAGATAATTGATAAAAAGCATGAAATTGACTGAGAGGATGCTTTAGTTAACGCTTAACAGTTAAATATAATTTATGACTTTTAGAGGAAGGACATGTTAGATAATATTTAGATTAGTTTAGATTATACCGTATCGTGTTGTATTTTTTATAATTTTGTAGTTATTTAGTTTTATCTTATTTTCATGTTTATAGGTAGATTACAATTTCATTAGATTTTATTGTAACTCTATTTATACCCTTCTTTTATCAATAATATAATTCACGGGGTTTCATATTATTCAACAGGACAATTTATGTTAAGCGGAGATGATTGATAGAAAAAAGGAGTATTCGCAAGTCGAGCCTAACGAGTCGAGCTTCTCAAGCGAGCCAGGCCCGAGCCTAAATTGTCTGTTCACCAGTTCGTGAGGCGGAATAAAAAAATATTTTTTAATTAATATATATATAAATATATATTTAATTATCTATAATATGATATATTATAATAATAATAATATATGTATAAATGATAATATTTTTGATATTAGTTATAATTATATTTAATAATATATGAATAAATATAATATTAATAATATATTTTTATTTTAAAAAAAAATGATCTTTTGAGCTTGAGTCAGGCTCGAGTTTGAACGAGCTCGAGTTCGAACCGAGATTTTTTGCCAGCTCGTCTCGAACTCGACTCGTGAACACCCACCAATTTATATTAATAAATCTTAACAACATTAATTGGCCAAAAAAAAAAGGATCTTGCATGCCAAATATAGTTAAAATCTAAAACGTAGACTGTGTAAGAGCTATACCTATTCCGAATATGTTAGATCATTAGATGCAATATATCGCACTATCAATGTATTTAGCACCCAATGGGCTTGGCCCAGACCCATCCTGAAGAGACCCTTATATATTATAAAGGATCTGGACCAAACTGGGCCTGGGCCGGCCCAGGAATATGCTCTGGTCTCGATTTGCAGGGCCTGGTCCTCACTTCATTTGGGCCACAAATTGGAAAATTGAGAAGTTCAAATTGGGGCCAAGGGTATACAAAATCATTTGAGCTAAGAGTTTAATTCAGAAACATTAATGAGCCTAAGTTTTTAAATTTAATTTTTACTTTTAATTTTTTATAAAGATTTCTAAACTAAGTTAATCTATCTATCATGTTTGGCAATAAATAATTGCAAATATTATGAACGGATGAAATGAGAAAAGAGACTGTTGAATGTTGATTTTGTATTGATTTACACAAAATATTTCTTATTATCTGGTCACAAAAGATCATATATATAGTTAGCAAATACTAGAATTACAAAAAAGAAAAACAGTTAAACAAAACGAGTGTCTAATAGTAAAAAATTTACCAGTTTTTGTTTCGTTATTTTTATTAAATAAATTCATCAGAAAAAAAGAAATAACGTTAAGACATCAATGAAGAGATGCCGTCGACCACTTGAATTGAAATTTATTTAAATTAATACTCAATAAATTAAGAAATACTTTAAAATAATAATCTTCAAAAGTGGGTTGTTCAAAAATCATTGACTTCGATAGATCAATAAAATAATATATTTTGAAAAAAATTCTTATATAAATCCATGGTTGTCATATTATATGCAGCTTCATCCTTAACATTATTTTCAACCATGGTTGATACATTTTCTTCTAAACACGATCTTTGAATATGCATTATACTCGCAAAACTATTTACATATTTTATAATCATTGTTGACTTTTCAACACCTTTTAGATAAGAAGTTGTGGGTAATTAGCACTAAACAGATAATTGACTATGTAGTTTAAATTCATACTTTATTACATATTAAAATATTAAAGATAACATTTTATTGACCTATTTTAGTAGCATAATAATTATAATTTTATTGACTAACCCGAAAAATCTAAAATTTAGTATCATAACTCAAATAACGCTATTCGAATTTAGTATAAATTCAACCTTAGATTATTATTCGATTTACTTTAAATTAATTAATTCAAACCCAAACCCCAAATATAAAATTATTACTCATATATAGAATAAATAATAAAATAGAAGCATAATAGTCAAATTGATACACCAAAAAAAAAAGACCAAAATAAAACAATAGAGAAATTGGGGGGGGGTCCTCATTTGTCATTTACCAAATTCAATATGCCTAAAACCGTCCGAGCTGTAGAAGAAAATAAAAAAGAAACAGAAATTCGCGACTGGGACCCACGGCGGACCAAAACACATTGAAAGGCGTTGCTGCTAGGTCAGCTGCATGGGTCCCACCTAAAACCAATTTCAAAATACTCTCACCTATTTTCTCTCTCTCTCTCTCCCCTCACAGTTTTACATACACTTTGTTGAAAGAATGTTTACTAAATGGTACAACTCAACAAATAAAAAATATATATATATATATATTTCATTAAATTTAAATATGGACTAAATTCAACATATTCCCTTCTCTTAATGATAAAAAACCATCATTTTTCAATCTATTCACACATAAAAAAATATATTTACTAAATAATACAACACAAAAATACAAAATATTTTTCATTAAATTTAAAGTACATAAAAAAAAGAAGAAAAAACATTTCTATATATGTACCTTAGCTTATTATATAAGACATAAAATTTATTCAAACTAGCAAATGTATGAATCTCATAATATGAAAACTAAAGGAAAAATCTATATTGAAGAGTTTATCTTTCTTAGTAAAATATATTATTTAAATTTACAATAAAATTTAAACTCGAATTATGGTGTGTTTGGATTGAAGGATTTGAAATTTATAAATTTCAAATTCGTCGATAAATCAATAAAGTTCGTTTAAATGTATCCAAGTTATAATGGATTTCAAATTACTCGACATTCACTTTGAGTTATTTTTTCCATAAAATGACTACATTTCAGTGTCATTTCAAATTCTTCCTCCAAATCCCCTCCCCAAATTCAAATTACTCAATCCAAACACACCCTAAAAAATTAATTTATTGCAGTTAAAAATAATAAATATATAAAAAGAAAAATGTAGAACAAAAGAAAAGCATAGAGGATTAAACCAATGAACACATAAACACACACACACAGAGTCTCTTTCTTTCTCTCTCTCTTTGCTGGAGAAACGAAAAGAAAAGAAAGCAACCTACTTTAACTTACTACTCTTATTCCTCTCTACTCCCACTACCATCCACAACAAACACACTTTGAAATCACTCTCCCGCTAATAAATTTTGTTGGGCTGTTTTGGTTGTGATGAAACTTGGGATGTGATGGGGGCAGGGTTCTCTCAGGTATTCCCCTGTTTCAGTCCATCCACCGCCGGCACTGAACCCGATTCAATCTTTGCTTCAAATGCGCCGCTCGATGAAACCCTTGGTCATTCCTTCTGTTACGTTCGTTCCTCAGCCAGATTCCTCTCCCCAACTCACTCTGATCGCTTCATTTCCCCTTCTCAGTCCCTCCGATTCGACAAACCGCCGGCCGTTTCTGAGACTGGGTTTCGAGCTATTTCCGGCGCCTCCGTCAGCGCCAACACTTCCACACCCATAACCGTCCTCCAATTTGACGATATTTGCGATTATGCCACTGACGCCCCCAATCAGCATCCTAGTGATGTTCCTACTAGGGGTGGCGGTGGTGGTACTGGTAATACTAGTAGTAATGTTATGTTGGAAGGGTTTGAGAGTACGTCATTGTTTAGTGCCTTGCCGTTGCAGCGGGTGCCACGGGGCGGTGGGGGGGAGCCTCCATCTGGGTCGTTGCAGAGGGCGTTTTTCATGTCGGGCCCGATTGAGAGCGGGGCAGTGTCGGGGCCGTTGGATGGGCCTGCCTCTGGGGAGAACAATGGGGGGAGGGTTCCGTTTTCAGCTCCATTGGGGGGTATGTATGTGAAGAAGAGGAAGAAGGGTAGTATTAAGGGAATAGGCAAGGCGTTGTACAGGAACTTTTCTGTAGTGCCTGTGAGGAATTTTATTAGTGGAGGACAAAAGGATGTCTCGCACATAGGAGATGATGGATGTAGGGAGGTGGCATCGGAGATGGGGGCAAGTGAGAGCAATGTGCAGTGGGCGTTGGGAAAGGCTGGTGAGGATCGAGTACATGTGGTTGTGTCGGAGGAATTGGGGTGGCTGTTTGTGGGAATCTATGATGGATTTAATGGGCCTGATGCCCCTGAGTTTCTGATGACCCATTTATACAAAGCCATGTATAATGAATTAGAGGGTTTGTTTTGGGATACAGAGGATGGAGTTGCAGCTTCAGAAGAAACTGCAGTTGCAGGTTCGGGTAATGCTGATATTGTGGGAAGTTCTTATTCGTCTGATATCATCAGAGATGATTTTCATCTTCAGGAGTTTAAAGAAAAGAAAGAGGGTGAAACGGTACCACAAGCAGCTAAGAAGGTCATGTTTGTAGGTGAACAACAGATTGAAGTGAAGAGAAGGAGATTATGGGAATTCTTAGTAGAGGATGATACAGAAGATGGTCTAGATCTATCTGGTTCTGATAGGTTTGCATTCTCGGTTGATGATGCATTGAGTGTCAACAATGCAGGTTCAGCAGTAAGTAGGAGCTCTTTATTGTTGTCGAAACTAAAACATGGGTTGTTGAATAGGCATAAAAACAAGGAAGGCAACAGCTCTTTTCCTTGGAGATTTTGGTTGGATCGAAAACATAAAGCAGAAGACGAAATGATGGAGAATCATGCGGCAGATGATGGTGAGGGTGAGAGGGATAGGATTAACAGAATCGATAGAAAACGGAAGGTGGGATTAGTTGATCATGATTTGGTTTTGAGTGCAATGTCTAGAGCCCTTGAAGCAACTGAGGGAGCGTATTTGGATATGACCGACAGGGTTCTTGATCGTTATCCAGAGCTTGCATTGATGGGTTCTTGCTTGCTGGTTGTGTTGATGAGAGATGAAGATGTGTATGTGATGAATGTTGGAGATAGTCGGGCCATTGTGGCTCAGTTTGAGCCTGAAGAGGCTAGCTATGGTGTAAAACTTCAAGGTCCTGCAAATGATGGGTTGAATAGTGAGGGTATAGTTGAAGAGTCTACTAATGCTAGTAAGAGTGAGAATAATGCAGTAAATGAAGCTAATGCTCATAAATTTATCAAGTTGAATGCACTGCAGTTGTCAACTGACCATAGCACAAGCATACCAGAGGTAATCAATCGCATGTGGTTCCATCTTTATCTTGTTTTATTCTGTGAGCAACGTAGAAATTTAGATGGTTGAGCAACTTTTCATGGTAACTTATGCATGGGAAATTACGTCACCTTTTACATGTTACTTGTTTGAGTAGAATCAATTAGATTTTCATGTAGCATTCACTTAACATCCGAAAGATACTTGAAAACTTCGATAAACTGAGACAAATGTTGATAATTCTTTTCTTCCATGACTATTTGCCAACTCTAGCTTTGACCTCTGCAAAAGGATGTCTCTTTGTTTAGTGTGCTTTCTTCTTTAAACTCTTTCATATTCAACACATTTGGGTCAAAATAGGTTGACAATTGCAATCTCAAAGTCAATAAAGAAGTTTTTACATGAGAAACTCCTTTAATTTGGTGTGTTGCTGTAGTTGGTGACCTTATTTCTATTGGTTGGCATATCCTCTCAAGTTTAGCCTGTTTGTTTGGCACATATTCCACATCAGGAATTGGAAAATGTGATGCCGTCATTTTCTTTTGTCAAATGTCTTGCAGCAAGTTGACAATTTATTACAGTGTCACGACAATTTAAAAAATGATGGATTGCGGTTAATTAATGGACCTTTTGTCACACTTTTGATGTCACGACAATGTGAGGATTACAACATCCCAAATTCAAAGTCCACAAACATTTATTAGTTCGTAAATGTGACCGAAAATGTGTCGCCATCTGTAAATGTGACTGAAAATGTGTCATCATCTGCAGTATAATATGGTGGCGATAAACGATTGTATTACAATCAATTCCAGTCATGGCTAACTCTTTATGATCCGAACCTCAATTTAACTTTTTTCTATTTATGATCAATTAGCGCCCACTTTCAAGTAGGTTAAGCTACAGTTATTAATGGTTAATAAATATATTCCTGAAATGAGTCACTAGTAACTAAGCAAATTTAATTAAGTGGAGGCACAACGAGTTAGAGTGCGCCTTTGGAAACATTATTAATTATGATAAATAAATGTGGATGGGTTGTGGGGCTAATTTTGAACTTGTACAAAATCAAGAAAAACATCATCAGATGCTATATAACTTAGATGTTAGTAACCTAAACTCATATTCTCAACAAGGATTGGTCAGCTTTAGGCCTAGGTGATGATATTGTCACTTAATACAAATCCTCTCAAGTTTGACTTTGAATATGTGCCTGCCTCGTAACTAAGATGTTAGCCTGAATAACCTGCATATCTGTATTGTGTTTGGATTGATATCCGAGTTACCTGTCTTTATCTCATTACCTTTAAAATGTGAAAAGCAAGATTATTTGATAGTTATGAAATAACATTTATGATGATTAAAACATTACGTATGAACAAGAGCAAGCACTTGGTGCACGGAATAAATTTCCGGGAAGACTGGCATTGCTACTTAATCTGATGACACTGATAATGGCTTTAGTGCAACTTGTGATATGGACTTCTTCTATTTTCAGTGTCAGACTTTGGCTAAAATATGCTGCAAAAAGAATTAAGGAATTCAGCAGGAATGGTCTAAGGGGGTGTTTGGATTGAGTGATTTGGATTTGGGGAGGGGATTTGGAGGAAGGATTTGAAATGACACCTAAAATGGAGTCATTTGAAATCCACCGTAGTTATGGAAAAAATAGGTCAAAATGAATGACAATGGATTTGAAATCATCGTAACATGAATTCATCCAAACGAACTTAAATGGATTTGTCGATGAATTTGAAATCCATAGATTTCAAATCCTTCAATCCAAACACACCCTAAGATCATTTGAGGAAGATATTACTTCTATTAGTATACTTGATATGCTTAGAGTCTAAGTCCCATTTTGTATGGAGAGCTAGAGTCCTATGACTTATGGTTTGTGAAATTTGGTATGTATTTTAGACTGTTATAGCCAATGAATAAGGTTGTGAACTAAGGAATACGTGATAATAAGAGAAAGGAGGCATTGGTACTCAATTGGGCAAACTATAGTCCACAGGAATTATTTGGTGTGCTTCTAAGTATACACGATGCTTTTGGATTTACTATACATTTGCTCCATATTTGTTGGAGATAATGTGCTTTCTATATGAACGCATGCAGAATTCTTCTCATTTTATGAGAATTGCCCTAGTTGGTTTGACCTTTATACAAATGGACAATCATCTTGGGCATGAGTCATGAGGATGACATGTAGATAAACGAACACGGATCCGGATAGAGGAATGGGTCCAAATAATCTTTTCTGTTCATATATAGAGTTCCATGGCAAATAAGTAGTAGGTTAACAAAATCAATGGATATGGTTGCAAAGGATTATGGTCAAATTTTTGTTTCTTAATGGAAAATAGGGAGCTGGAAGATGGACCCATATCTTGAGAACTCAAGTGGTCTAGTTGTTAACTAGAATCTTGTCCTGTATATGATGATGATTTAAAATTTGTAAATGATGTTTTAAAAAATTTTGTAGTCTTCTTGAGCCTATTTGGTTGGACAGTTATCTGAATTAGACATCCTAATATCACAGACTTTTTAGGTTTTCAAGTGCTTAGATGATCTCTGAATTTAGGAAAATATATGGATACGCGATGTACATTATAATATTATAGTGAAAGGTAAAAAGAATTCTCAGTTCATAACTTTTGGTATTATATTTTGAACTATGATTTACTTGGATAATTGGATAATGCTGCTGGAAATTTGGAATAGAAAGCAAATTATTATGTCACTCCTGGCCCCCTGAAAGCTAGACCACAATTTAAATTGGAGTTGATATATCATTAACTCGAATTAGTATGTCTGGATTTAAAATCATCATACGCTGTTCTTTAGAATTTTTAGTCTCCGTACATTGGCTTTATCCTTTCTCTATAGAACCTTTTGTTTCTACATTTTTTGGCTTTTTCATTCTTGGCAATGATCTTTTCCAGGAAGTTGATAGAATCAAGAATGAGCACCCAGATGACAGAAATTGTATAGTGAATGACAGAGTTAAAGGTCGTCTTAAAGTTACCCGTGCATTTGGGGCGGGCTCCCTTAAACAGGTGTGTTGATTGAAACATTAGTTGATGTGTATTTGTTATCTATATGTGTTAATGCAGTGTATATTTTTTACTCCTATTTTGTATCAAACCTGGTTGACTAAGGTACACTTTCGATTTATCCCATCTTGGCCACTGTACTTGCTAAAGAGCTTTAGTTCTTTTAAATTATATCCTCGTACAATCATATGGTCTTTGAATTTTGAAGAACTTCTGATGTGATTTTTTTTCCTTGATGGGCAATATTCTATTTGTTTATATAAGCTTTTCCCCCTTGGTGTACAAGCGGTAGATGGAGGTATATGCAGTATGGATTAGTTGATTCTGCTATAATAAATTGGTTTATTTCATAAGCTTGAGACATCATATTTCTCAGGAGTAGGGGTGGCAAAATGGGTCCGGAACCATGGTTCCAACCCAATTAAACTAGTTTGGGTTGAGTTGGTTCCTAAGAAATTATTTTTGATTCCTAATTGGTTCCAAGTTGGGTCCAACTAATTTCAACTTAAGCCCAAATTGCTTGCCAATAATCTAAATTTTAAAGAAGAAAATGTAAGGTATTGAGTCGGGTTGTGCTTGGTTCCCTTTCGGGTTGATTTTGGTTCCGTTTTGGGTTGAGTTGGTTCCGTTTTGGGTTGAGTTGGTTTCACCTTAAAACCATTTAAGAACCAAACCCATTTAAGAATCGAACTGTTGGAACCAACCCAACCCACCCGTTTGCCACCCTACTCAGGAGTAAAGTAACATTGCAAAAATAAGCTGGGGATACCTGTACCACCTACATATATTCATGTCTATCTACTCTTCACCGTCAGTTTTACGTACTGTACTACTTTTAGTATCACGTACGTATTTCCTGCATGTTTGTTCAGTCTTTAGTTTGTTTGATATCTCGTCCAAAGTGAACATCATTGTTTGTCTAACAAAGTGGCATTTTTGTGTTTTGAACATTTGATATATAACTTTCCAGTTGTTTCTCTATCCATGTTGCTTGCTTCTCTTATGGTTTGAAATGCATGTTGATGCAGCAAAAATTGAATGATGCCTTGTTAGAGATGTTTCGGAACGAGTATATTGGTACAGCACCGTACATATCATGTACACCTTCTCTTCGCCACCACAAACTGTGTCCTAGAGATCAATTTTTGGTGCTTTCATCTGATGGGTTGTATCAGTATTTGAGCAATCAAGAGGTGGTTTCGCATGTACAGAAATTTATGGAGAGGTTCCCTGATGGTGACCCTGCTCAGCACCTCATAGAGGAACTTCTTTTCCGAGCTGCCAGAAAAGCTGGTAAACCTTTCACCATAAACGTTATTTAAAGTTGTTTTTGGGTTGAAATATTTGGATCTGACGAAGGATATCAAATGACTCTAAAATTGGAGTTATTTTGAAATTCACTATTGGTGTGTTTGGATTGAAGGATTTGAAAACTATGGATTTCAAATTCATCAACAAATCCATTAAGTTTGTCTGGATGAATTTAAATTATAATGGATTTCAAATCAATTGGCATTCATTTTGAACTATTTTAGAGTCATTTGAAATCCTTCATTCAAATTCAAATCACTCGATCCAAACACACCCTATAGTGATTAAGAAAATAGCTCATAATGAGTGAGAAGGGATTTGAAATCCATTACAGTTTAAAATCATCGAGACAAGCTCAAAGGATTTATAAATGTATTTAACATCTATGGATTTCAAGCCCTTCAATCCAAACACACCCTAAAGTTTACTGTAAACCTGCTGTAACTAGACTTAATTATCAATACTCGGCTACTGGAGTTTTCTTATCCGTGTGATCGTTATTATATTTAGCATTTTGTTGCAGCCCTTGGCAAGTACATTTCTGAAAATACAAGGAAACTGTATTCTTTTTTCTTGCGAGGAAAAATAAAATCTATTAGGAAAATGTATTATGCATGAGTAGTATCTAAGGCATATCATTGGGTGTAAGAGGATCCTCACTAGTTCAAACAAGTTATAAAGCTTACAAAAAAACTGTTCAAGAACATTAAAATACATCTGCATCTATTAAAGACTCCAACTTTTAACGACAGCCTAGAGGCATTTCTGTTCAAAATGTGGTAAGTTGGGAATAATTGAGAGACCCAAATCGTATTTTTGTATCTTGGCAGAAAAAGATGATTCATTAACCTGCTTTAAAGCCTTATGTCACGGTAAAGAAAGCACAACAATGTATAATATTGAACCCCATTTCTGAATGATGCATACAAACATGAATTTTATCACAAACCTTGTTTTGACAGCTAAATCTATCTACTGATGTTTGTGAGATCATAAACTACACATAGTTAGCAGTCATGCAATTTTCAAGCATTTTGTGCATATTGGGAAAGATCATTCTGAATTACCGAAAAAGGAAAGAATCTATTGTATAGGTTCTATTTTCTTGAAACATTTCTATTGATGTTTTTAACCTTTATATCAGTAATTTCCGCAGTTATTTAAATAGGCTGTATCATCATTTACTACATTTTACTGTTCGTTTGAAGTTTGTGTTTAAAGCTACCTACATAATCCCAGGCTCTATTGCACTGCCATGTACAAATTTTTTATACGGACGTTATTTTATTGCTGAACCTCTTTGCCAGTCTCTTTTACCTTATGCTTAATGCTTATGTCTTGTATGCATTTCACTCTATCATTTTCTGTTTTTCGGTCCTCTTCCATTCTAATGTTTGCATTTAATATGTAGCTTCTTTTTCTTTGAATCCCATTTCAAAACCTCTTGTTAAACAACTAATATGAATATCGCCTGATCTTTCCAAGTTTGAGAACGGGGGTCGCTCAAGTATTATTCTATATCTATGTTTATTCTTATTTCACGTAATAAAAAAATTAATAGTAGTTTTTCCTAATGTTATATTCCAAAATCTTCGAACCGTGTTTATTTTTGTGAACTGAACCCCATTTCAAAACCTCTTGTTAAACAACTAATATGCATTTCAAAATCTTCGAACCGTGTGTATATTTGTGAACCATAGTTGATTAATATTAGTGTGTTGCAGGAATGGATTTTCATGAGCTTATGGACATCCCACAAGGAGACCGGCGTAAGTACCATGATGATGTTACTGTTATGGTTGTATCTCTTGAAGGAAGAATTTGGAAGTCATCTGGGAAATACCTATAACAAAACTCGAAATTATTCTCATAATTTGGAAATTACTCAAAAATCAACATGACAACTGGTAAGAAGGTTCAAAGTTTCGAGGATTGGTCGAAAAAAGGTTAGGAAATTTTTGTAGTTGCTGGTGTAAACTTGTGTTAGGCAGGGAAAAAACGGGACCGTTTTATTTTGCTTTTTTCGTTAAAAAAAAAAAAAAAAAAAAAAAGGAATTTGCGAAGATGGATAGCGTTCTCATTCGTTTGTTCTTCTTTTCGGGGTTTAGTTATAGAGCTTTGTATTATTTGTAATTTTCAGCAAGTGAACTTCCAATGCCATTTGGAAATGAAGATGTTTCAATTTAAAGCAGCAGCTGTAGACTATAGAATATATGATATGGGTGAATGAATGGTGTTTTGGTTAACTTAATTGAACTAGATATATGGTTGTTTCAACAATGATAAGTAGGACAACAAAGACAATGCTTCAATCAGAACATGCAATTAAATTTGGTGTAATAATAGTATCCTTATCAATAATTCCATATATATATATGAGAATTTAAATAAAATAAGAGTTGATTAGTGGTAATTATGGACTTCCCCATAATTCTATCTATCTATTTATATCTATTCTAAAAGTAATGAATGATTTATATAAAAAAATTAATTAATATTTATATTAGTTACATTTCTTTATTTTTTATTAAGACTAAAATAGTCTTGTACTATTTATTATTGATGAATTTTGCGCATGCACTTGTAATTAATAACAGAGAATATTGTTCAATGTATATTATGTATTATTATGATATTATACATATGAAATGTTCCGCAAATAGTAACTATAACTAAATGGATATTCCAGGTGCGTAATCCAATCTTAATGGAATTAATATATCATCAAAGAATACCAATATGCATTTCGTAATGTATGATGAAAATACCCTCTTCACTAGAACTTGATATGTGGAGGGTGCATTTATTTGTTAAGCCAAAGGGCATAACAACGAAATTAAAGTGGCCATGTTCCAATGATCAGTGGAGAGTTTCACATTGGATTGATTTTAATATCATTTATTTTAATACTTGTGACATTTATCATACAATATATTATTAAAATAAAATAAAATTTACACGTTAATTTTTATAGAAAAAAATAAGGGCAAAATACAAATTACCCCTCACGTGAAATATTTTATTGACTGAAAACCCCGAGTGAAATTTTTAAATTGCATGAAATCCCTAGTGAAAAAAAATATAGCCTAAAAAATCCCTGTAAAATTTTCAAATTTCATGAAACCCCTGTGAAAAAAAATATAGCCTAAAAACCCCTTGAAAAATTTTCAAATTTTCTAATTAATTAATAGTAGTAATAATCAAGTTTTATGATATTAATTAAACTTTATCCAACAATTAATTTTCAATGTAGTTATATTTCATAGTGGTAAACTTTTTTCAATGTTTCAACAATTAATTTAGGTTATATTTTATTTACAGGGGGTTTCATGCAATTTAAAAATTTTACAGTATTTTTAAGCTATATTTTTTTTCACATGGAGTTTTATGCAATTTGAAAATTTCACCAGGAGTTTCTAGACTATATTTTTTTCACAAATGGTTTTAAAACAAACCCTAAATATTTGACGTGGGGTTATTTGTATTTTGTCCAAAAAAAATAATTATAACCCACCCACTTTATATGTTAGAGCATCAAATTGGCACGTCATCATCTTCTATATAAATACAGAAGGGAAGTGTGAATTTGTAACCCAAAAACAAATCAAAATCTCGATCGCCATCAGAAAAATGACGATTTCTTCATCTGGCTCAATTCATAGGTAATTAAGCTCTTCATCCATTTTCCTGTTTTGATTTCGTCTTCGATCGATTTTAGACATGTATTTATTTCTGTTACATTAATTGATTTTTTAGAGTCTTTTATGGATTCTAAGTGCTTTTCCATTAGTGATTTTTTTGTAATTCTTTCAACCATTACCGTTTAAGGTCCTTTTTGTTCAGCATCAACCAACGCAAATTGCAAATCATCTGATTAAATATGCTTCAGAAAAAGGATCTGATTGAGTATATGTAAAGACCTGTCATTTTGCACTGGCTTATATGTTGTACTGTACCAAAAGCCTGAGTGGGTTGATCACAATCAATGATACGTATATGATCCGTTAATTGAGTAAATTATCTAAATCAATGCAATCAATAATCAAACAATTGTCATAATTGATTGACAAAAATGAATGGAATTGTGTGCTTGTTAGTACGTAAAATAACTCTATCAGGTAGTAAAGTTCATTTTGCAAACTTTTTTCTGGAACTAATTAGTGAAATATTCAGTTAATAGATGAAGGATGAGAAGTGAAATGAGGTTTCATTATCAGGCCGTCAAGTTTTTGAATTAGTGTAAAGAAATGCTAGTATTGATAATATGAACGTATTGATATTGCGTATTATGGTATGATTCTATTGTGAATGGTATCATTCCATTGAATGATAGAATTGAAGTATGAATCTGAGTTTATCCACTTATTTATTTCACCTCTGTAAATAAGTTTGGCTCTTTGATGGCTTAACCATAATGTACCTTCTTGTTATTTGGCTCTTCATGCATCCCAATCTCTCTCAATATCTAACAATAACTTATGTCCATGAATCGTTTGTGGGATCTGAATTTTGATTTTGTTGAGCTTATGTCTCAAGTAATATGAGTTTTTACACTTGTTAAAAGAGGAATGATTTGATACTGCCTTGTCTGTTACTCAGCAATCCTTCTCTATTGCAACTTGCTCCACTTGAAGCAGTTCTATTCGACATCGATGGGACGTTGTGTGATTCGGATCCCCTTCATTATTATGCTTTCCGTGAAATGCTTCAAGAGGTATGCTATGTTTTTCGCTTTTATGAACTGTTTGATACTTCAAGAGATTGATGGCCCCAATTGGTTGGCCACTCATGCTCCCAAAAAATCATTTCAGAGTAAAAAACTACGAAAAATTCATTTGTTAAGCATCTCGTAAAAAAATCTTACAAAAAATCTCTCGAAATTACAAATAATTTGAATTTTTTTTGCAACAAATGAATTTTACTGTTCATGATTTGACATTTAATACAATCAATTAAAAGGGTTTTTCCGATTATCTTTCAAAGCCAAAAATCAAATTAATTACATATTCTAATGCAAAATAATGCAACGTTTAAAATAAGATCCATTGTGACTATTGTGACTATTTGCTGACGTGTAAAACAACGAACGAGTTTGACTAAACAAATTTAATAAAAATTATATTAAATATCAACACAAACAAATTTCTCACAACAAAAAACATATCACATCAACCACAATCATTACCTATTTTTCTCTTAAAAATTTCATCCTATCTCATCTTTCAAACCACATTTCTCATTTTTATCATAAAAATAAATTCTCGGAGATGGACATGCCAACCAATTGGGCCCGATTATATTTTGGCATTTACTGTTTGACTTCTAATAAGTGTCTGTTATTCATGGACCATAACTTTGGCTCTAAATGACACTGATCCTTTGAACAGATTGGCTTTAACGGTGGTGATCCAATTACCGAAGAATTTTTTGTTGACAATATTGCTGGGAAGCACAACGAGGATATTGCATCCACCCTTTTCCCAGATGATCATCAAAGGGGTGTAAAATTTTTGGATGACAAGGAGGCCATGTTTAGAAGGTTTAAAAATGAAATAAAATAAAAAAAGAACAAAATTATATGTAATCATTCTTATACTAACTGTATTCCATACAGGATTGTGAAGGAGAAATTGGAACCAGTTAAAGGGATATATAAACTTACGAAATGGATTGAAGATCATGGGTTGAAACGAGCTGCTGTGACTAATGCTCCAAGAGAAAACGCTGAGTTGATGCTCTCAATGCTGGGCCTATCTGATTTCTTTCATGCTCTTATTCTTGGAAGTGATTGTGAACGTGCAAAACCGTTCCCAGATCCATATTTAAAGGCACTTGAAGTACTAAAGGTGTCGAAAGAGCATACATGTGTATTTGAGGTTTGATAAAACAATGTAATTTCTTTGTCAATTTTCGTTCGAAAGTCTTTTAGGCTGTGTTTGGATTGAAGGATTTGAAATCTATGGATTTCAAATTCATCGACAAATCCATTTAAGTACGTTTGGATGAATTCATGTTAGGATGGATTCCAAATCCCTTGTCATTCGAGCTATTTTCTCCATAAGTACGGTGGTTTTCAAATCCTTCCTACAAATCCCCTCCCCAAATCCAAATTACTCGATCCAAACACACCCTTACGGACTATTTGTTGCTTTGTTTTAGGACTCTGTTTCGGGGATAAAAGCCGGGGTTGCAGCTGGTATGCCTACTGTTGGCTTGACTACAAGAAATCCAGCAGAACTATTAATGGCTGCAAAGCCTGCTTTTCTCATCAAAGATTATGAAGATTCGAAACTTTGGATTGCTCTTGATGAGCTTGATAAAACGACAACACATTCGAAATGAGATTTAGACATGGGGTGAGAAATGGAATATTACTCACCTGGGAACAACACAAGATGGTGATTTTTTCTAGAGATGAATTGGTATTTGCTATTGTTGTTATTATTATTATTGTTGGTGAAAATCCTGAATGGAATAGGAGGCATCAAACAATCATTAAGAATGTCATAATTTGGAATGTTGTCATATCTGTTATTCAAATAACGACAACATCAACATTTGCTTGCTTTCACACTATATCTCATCTCTTTTATTCAAATCTTAACAAATAAAAAGCTCAATAAGTTGATTATGTTTTCAGCAGTAAGTTATGTTGCTCTAGCTCTTCCCTATAAATGAATACAGGTCCGAGTTGGGAATGTCTATTTGTTTTCCGTACTGTTAGCCTGTCAGCTATGGACAACTTAGGCTGGTTTATTTCTCTTGCCTGGTTTGCAGGCCCGAAAGGCTAGCGGCTGCGGTTTCCCCTATCATCCAAAAAAAAGAATAAATAGAAACGTGGCAGCATCTTTATTCAAACACGTTTTTCAATTTTTTGATTTTCTCATAATTCAAAAGCTTGATTATAATTTTATTTAAAAATTACAGATTTATCACATTTAATACTATAACTTTAAAAAATTCACATTTAGTCTCACTGTTCAAAATCTAACTGTCAAACTCTATTAGTCAATGGTCAATTTTTTTGGAAAATTTTATGTTGAATACACTCACCTATTGATTACATTCAGTATTGTAATATTTTTACTATATATAACATGCATCTTATACACAAAATCTCCCTAAAAAAATTGGTTAAAATATTGACTTACTCGATCACATGTATAAATCCAAAACTCTTCATAAATAATATTTTAAAATCAAAAGTAATGAAATAAAAGATTAAATTATACAAAAAAACGATGTATCTCTACGATTCCAACATCATCATCATCATCATCATAATAATAATAATAATAATAATAATAATAATAATAATAATAATAATAATAATAATAATAATAATAATAATAATAATAATAATAATATTCAACGCTTATTCCATATCCTACCTCGGGTTGCTTTCTCTTTTCTCAGGATCAGATCATTAAACTTTGGAGAGTAAAATTAAATATGAGATATTTAAAAATTTATGAAATAAAAAATAAAAAAGTCATAATAATTAGGAATTAAAGTTGAGCTTGAACTAATTTATGTCCCTTTAGATTTTTATTATCCAAATAAAAATGTCAAAGTGTCGGCAACAAATCACCAATCCCTGAACTTGAGAAAAATTGCATAAGTTGCCATTCCCCGCCACACCATCTCAACAATAAATACACCTTTCCTTTCAACTTCACATTTCTTCTTCCCCCTTATCTGCTATTTCCCCACAAATTAACTACACCAAAATAACAAGTAATCTTCAGCCATGGATGGACTTGTGAAGGGTCTGATCAATGTAGCATTGGATCACATTCAAGGTGCCGATCGTAATGATGATGATCATCGAGATCAAACGGATTCTGAGAATCGGGATGAACGATCCAGATCCACTTGGGCCCAGGTTAGCGATGATCCAAATATAGTATTGGTTTTGTTATGTGCTGTTTGTTATCTCTAATTGTGTGCCGTAAAAATGTAACCATGTGTACTAAACTGCGCAGGTGGTGACAGGAGAACCGGAGAACCAAGATGGGTCCAACTCCAACACCGATCATACCAGTAGACCTGGGAACAGGAGAGATGTATTGTTAATATTTCTTGTTTAACTCCTTTGAGTCCATTATAAATAAGATCACTGTTAAAAGTTTGGTGTTTGTGTGTTTTGTGTTCTGTAGGATGAGAGGTATGGGAAAAAGGATGACTGGAGATCAGGAGAATCACGGCCTATTAGAGCCCAGAAGGTCGATTTTCATATTGTTATGTTATTGGTTCTGATACTGAAATTTTGTTCTTCAGTTGCAATTTCAGGGGAGGGAATTTCTTTCATCATTAAGATTTAAGATTGTTGGCCCAAACATTGCACATTTGCACTAGTAATATATAATTTTTTTTGATGAAAACTTTGAAATTTAAGTGAATAATTCTTTGGACTTACAGTTGCAATAATTTCGCCTGATGTATTCATGCTTTAAAAGGGTCTCTTGAATGAACTCAATAACTAATAGTGTCTGTCTATTTTAGATTTGCAACCCTGACTGACTCTATGATTTTCCCAATAATTAGATATTGTCGTAATGTCACAAATGTATGATTTATGTTGAACTAATGCATATATATGAAGAGATGATTCCAACAAAAGCCCTTAAGTTAAGCGATCTTGTAGTTCAATTATTTATATTAATTCTGATTATCAAACTTCTCTTCGAAATTTGGTATTGTACAGGAAGAAAGCGAAAATAATGACGGTTGGGAAACTGTCCACAAGAAGCCTTCGAAACCGCATCAGAAGGTTATATTAGAACTTCATTAAACTTTAATCGTTGGTTGATGGTTTTCTCAAACTTCATTTTGAACTCACTATTCTTTGTCGTGGATGGCATAATGTTTTTTTCATATGTATTTATTTATGATTGTACTTGTTGATGTTAGCAATATTCAAGTGTCTTACTATACTTCTTATAGAGAATTCTTTTGATAGAGAAAAGTCATGTTTTATCTGATGAATCCTATATAATTTATACTTAAACTATCTCAATTTATGGGAAAAATAAATCTCAACTATTTGTTATAGAAAAGAGTGGCCTTTGTAGAGTTATGAAGTTATCAATTAAACAAAATTTTGCATTATGGTCATTCCTTTCAATGCTTTCACCTTCAGATGAAATGCTACTCGGGCTGGTTATCAGTTTGACTCTTGTCTTCATCAAGGAATCTAAATTCTTTTACCAAAGCCATAACTATCGCCTACCAATTGCTGGTTGATCCTCTCCTTTTTTGCATTTCTTTGGACTTCGAAAGAATTTGTCAATAATTCCGATTATATCTTCTTGTTCCTAGATTTTCTATGTGAAAAAATTGTTATTCCCTTCCTATACAGGAAACCCTTCTTCTAAGTCACAAGATAAGAGTGAATTTCTATCTATCTAAGTCTATTTAGATGTATATCCATTTCTGTACATTCAATGTACTCTAGTCTATTTAGATGTATATCCATTTCTGTACATTAGATGTACTCTATCGATAGAGGAACACAGAGAGTTGAACATAGTAAAATACGAAATTGAAAAAATTTGTTGAAATTGTTCATTTGGAAATTTCCCGAAAAGCTAAACGATCTCATTTTACCAATAGAAGAAAGTTATCTCAGGAAAATGCATAATATTGGGATGCTAATACTATGAATGTCAAGATGTTACTTCTAACAAGGTTGTCAATACAGGATTTTGCATACTTTTTCACTTATGTTTGAAGAAATAATTAAGCAATAATGCTTTCAATTTTGGTTAAAAACTTACATGAAGTATATCTATAATCCTTTCTTCCAGGTACATAGGGATGAGTGGAACAATTACAAACGTCCCCTCGATGAGCAAGAGTACTCGAGTGAGGTCAATTGTGGTGCTGATATAGAACCCACAGACGAGGAACTTGCTGACCTGTCAAAGG
Organism: Verbascum thapsus; assembly: GCA_963669365.1. Lineage (NCBI taxonomy): Eukaryota > Viridiplantae > Streptophyta > Magnoliopsida > Lamiales > Scrophulariaceae > Verbascum > Verbascum thapsus. Next base: position 20,356,831 of record OY770105.1, read on the forward strand.
CACTTAACAAACTATGGGAACTCGATTTAAACCGTTTAGTACCTAACAAGGATTATCAAATCGATTGTGGTGAAGGAAAAAAGGTTTACCAAAAGGATGACATGGCCCAAGGGAGCCTCTTTTCATGGTTGAATGAAGACATATTCAAAAAACCTACATACTCACGTTTCTCGTCTTTGCTTGATAATTATAATCCACATGAAGGTTATAAAGAAAATGTAACACCTCAAGAGAGACAAGAGGAATTAGCTTTTGTTGAAGAGATTAGTAGAACTGCACCAATTAAATACCTTCACAAGTATTTGGCCGCAAAGGGCATTGGGCCGAATGATTTTAAAGAATTTAAAGGAATGATGACAAGTCTATGGTTTGATCTTTATGGTCGAGGTGGTACATATGGTTCTTCTTCTGCTTTTGAACATGTTTTTGTTGGAGAAATCAAGCAACGTGGAGAGCAACAAGTCTCGGGATTTCATAACTGGATTCAGGTGTTTGTCTAATAACCCTTTTCTCAGCTACTAAATTTGTTTTTTTAGGTTGCCTCTTAATGAGTTATTCTTCTATTTGAATGCATTATGGATATAGAAAGACAATATAGCTCTGGTTTGAAATTTTCTCGGGAATTTTATACTATGGAAATTTGTGTGAAAATGATAGTTGTTTGTTTATGTTTTTAAACATAGGTTAAAAGTTGTAAAATATGTCAAATAAATAGTGATAAATAAATAGTGATAGGTTGATGGATGATGTGTAGAATAATTGTGTTAGTTGTGTATTAAATGATTATATGAATAAATATTAAAGAAATATAGATAAAAAATTGTAAAGTATGAAAGAGAAAGTGAAATAGTGATGATTTGATTGGTAAATGTGTGAAAGGTTGTATATAAGATTGATAGGTAGTTAGTTATATATGAGATTGAAAAAGTAGAGTTGAAAAAAGTGAAATTTGGATGAAAATTTGGTGTGTTAAGTTTATTTTGAATTTTGTGATTTAGAAACTTGAAAATGGATTTTGAAAACACAAACAAACAAGGCCTATAAGTGTTGCATCTTGACTTTTTTGCAGTTCTATTTGGAGGAGGCAAAGGGAAGAGTGGACTATCAAGGCTATATATTTCCCAGAAGGCGTGGCCAAATGGTAAGCGATTTTACTTCCATTTTCGCTTTCTAAATGTTCATTTATAAGCACATACATTTAGCTCAATACGTTTTTTATATTGCAGCCCGATTCAGAGTCACAATTGCTTACGATTCAGTTTGAATGGAACGGTGTTTTAAAATCTGTTTCAAGCTCGTTTATAGGAGTGAGCCCCGAGTTTGAAATTGCTTTATATACTCTATGCTTCTACTTGGGAGGTGAAGATAACTATGTGGAACTTGGTCCATACCCCGTTAATATCAAATGCTATCGACTTGGTAACGACAAAATTGGATCTGCTTTTCCGATTGCAGACTCTTAACTTTCAGTTTGGATCTTTAATCCGTATATTTATTGTGTGTATGAGCCCAGAGAGCTCTGAATTATGAGAAGTATTTAATGATTTGGGACGATGCGTGTGAGAATATTCAAAGGTTAGATTTGAATTGAAGGATTTGGAAAAATGATTTTAAGTTATAATGGATTTCAAATGTTTAGAATTTCTTTTGTGCATATTTGGGTGTAAACGAGTCAAGCTCGAGCCGAGTTTGGTGATTTTTCAAAACTCGAGCTCGGGCTCGACCAAGCCCAAGATCGTGAGCCCGGCTTGTGAACCTTAAATTACAGGGGCAAATTTGATTTTTTTTAATATATATTAATATAATAATAATAAATATATATTAAAAAATAAAAAAGCTCGTGAACTTTTTTCATGGAGAATTGGGCTTCATTAAAAGTTTGAGCTCGTCTTACACCCCTACTTAGAAGTAGGAAGTTGTAGGATTTTTTATATAGATATTATAAAGTATTGTATCTATGAACGATCATTGTAAATATTTAGACTAATAATAATATAAATGGATATTAGCATCAAGTCTATTACTAACATCCATTGAGAATGTGGATAGTATAAACTATAAATAGGGGTTTGGATTGCATTTGTAATCCAACAAATTGAGAGCACTAAAATACTTGAGTAACTTTTTTTTTTTTTTTTCATTTTTGCTGAGTTTTATTTTTGTTGATTTCTTTAGCACACAAAAATAAACGAATATTATTTCATAGAGGCAAAAAGGCAAAACTCTCTACCCAAAAACAAAAAGCAAATGCCCATATTACCATTATATAAAATTATATATTTATGGTGGAGCCCACAAATATATATTGGGAAAAAAATCAAATTGGTTGGCCTGATGGTCTGGTCCCTTTAGGTCTGGCCGGGTTGGTTTAGGGGGCCAGGCTAGGCCAAATTAACTGGCCGGTTTCGGCCTGTTATGGCACATTTAACTGCTTTACCCATCAGTTACCAACTTTTCAAATATCTACTTTGTCTTAAAAACAATATTAATATCTGAGCTAATATTTCTCTTATTTAAAAATAGCTTAAACTCATTCACTAGCTAGATATTAATTTCTATGATATCCACAACTATTAATAAATCCATATATTTCGATTTTAATGATTAGGGAAATTAATGGAAAACACACTAAGTTGAATAAGTAATAATTTCTATTCCAACATGATATGGTTAATGTCATATACAAAAGCTATGAAATTTATAAATTATTGTTCTTACATCAAAAAATTTCAATAGTAATAAGTCAAATCTCTACCACTATATCAAATACACTTTCATTTAATTTTCACACGAAAATCAATGGGAAAAGTAAAATAATATATAAAAAAAATAAGAATCAAAGAGATTATAATATCTACTAAATATCCTCAAAGATATTTGATAAGAACAAAATATCTACCAACTTTCCTGGACGATATTTTTTGTTGTGATTTGAAAGTTCAGTAAAGCTAGTTCACATAAAACCACGTCGGCTAGGCCTTCTATACTCGTGTGTTATTTCTTGATTCCAAAAAAGAGAAATTAAAGATTAAATAAACCTTAGTATTTAAAAATGCAAGCTAATAGAGAGGGAGAATTCAAAAAAGAAAAAGAAAAAAAATACATATATATATATATATATCATTTTCACAGGCTTACCACAATTCCTAGAGTTAATTATTTAAATATAAAGACTGTCTTTGTGATTTAAGTTCTAACACCATTGATTAAAAAATAATATTATAAAAATTATCTAATCCATTTATATCTAAATACATTATAATATGTGATGAAGTTGATTCTCAATGTAATGTTAAGAAACATTCAAATACAACGGTTATAATTAATAGGTAAACAGTCAAATTATGAATAATAAAAATTATTTTTTCTCTTTCTTTTTACTAGAATTTTAAGATCCCTTTTTAATAAAAATAAAACAATCGACGATTGTCAACTACCTACATTTTTAATCTCTAAAAACAATTTTTTTCCATAGTAAAGATGGTTATAGGCCTTTGTTATACCAATACCAAATCAAGATAAGTATCAAAATGAAAGAAGAATTGGGAATGGTCCCAATTTGCCAAATATATGAAAAATAAAAATGTTTGAAATTGTATTTTATACCACATGAAATAGAATATGCAAACGAATACATATTTTGAAAGGCAGCCGACGAATAGATAAGGTAGTAAGAGTGAGTCCTCACCACAAAATGAGCACAACAAGGCTTATAATATCAGTCCAACAAAACCATCCATTTTCTACAGCTGCACATATTTGTTCTTTTCCCACATAACTCTTTGTACCAAATTTCTAAACTTCACATATCAAAATCACATTGGCATTTTTACACTCACATTTTGGACAAGTTAAAAAATTTCAATTTCTAACCTGGGGCATTGTCTTTTTATGTTCACCGAGATACATGTACATTCAGCTTCCTGCATAATAAATCATAAATCATAACAGCTTTTGATGGTCACATATAGAATGAATGAATTATATATACAAACCAAGAAATCACATTTGCCATAGGCTATTAGGGGTTTATATCGAATCTGTCAACAATCTACACATAATCGAGTCACATATGACACAGGTATCAACACATTCAGCTTCAAAACAAATGGAGCCAAGTTGTAACGAGTATCTCAATTATAATCACAATTCACAACCAATAATCAGATATAAACTCTTTTAGGGTGTGTTTGGATTGAGTGATTTGGATTTGGGCATGGGATTTGGAGAAAGGATTTGAAATGACACCTAAAATGGAGTCATTTAAAATCCACCGTAGTTATGTAGAAAATAGGTCAAAATGAATGACAAGGGATTTGAAATCCATCGTAACACATGAATTTATCCAAACGAACTTAAATGGATTTGTCGATGAATTTGAAATCCATGGAGTTCAAATCCTTCAATCCAAACACACCCTTAACCACACCTGAATGGAGTAGTTATCTCCAATAATAACATGGGCCGACTTCTAATCAAACATAAATTCCAGTCTTACAAGGATCCCAATTTTTCATTCTTATCCTACTACACACCAAAAGAGCAACGAAATTTAAAAAAAAAAAACATTTTCTTTTTTCATCGACCACATATACATGCAATGTCTTCATCAACAAAGGCCAATTGGAGAACGAGCAAAACCTGTGGGGTTAGTTGGGTCACTGCATAACAAAGCCACCCATCATTTATCACTGAGATATGGCTCACACTCAACCCACATAATTTTCCTTGTTAATTTTCGCGTCGACTACTTCAATTTCACTCCTTTTTAGCGGATCACATAAATAACATCAAATGTGCAGATAGTAAGAAAATTAATTACTTAACATCATGTGGAAGTAAATGCATCGATAAATAACGCTGATGCCCATAAATACAGTCAAACCGTACCAACAAAAATAGAGTGAAACATGGAATCATGGACCTATTAACAAGTATGTGCATAAACGAAAAGAGAGCCTCTGAAGTGATCGTTCATAATTCAATAACTGATTTAACTTTTCACATTCACCTAATTCCACATCTCCAACAAAGATGTACCAAACTATTTTTTCCCAAATGAATAACTGTAACATGATATTGAAGCAAGGACATATATAATTAGAATAGATCTTTTTAGATGTTTGTTCAACTAAACAGTATTAGGATGGTATCACCTTAAGATAATCACAAGAAGAAAGCAAGAAAGAAAACTGAGATGTATACGATTGTGCATCAATGATGTACAGTTGGTCAGTTTAAATGACTAAGCATCTTATTGTCACAATGCAACATTCCTTACCACATCAATGAAACGAAATAGTCATCACAAATAGAACCATAACGGTGAAAAAAAATTAATCTGGAAAATTACTTTCCAGAAATAGCAATGCAGCAGTACCATTTCTATGTGACATTTATCACCACAAAATGTTTTCATCACAACCTACCAAATATTTACAATCCCACATCACATCATTAAAACATTTAAATTTCGAAATTCAAAAAAGATTTCTTTTCCCTGAAAATTTAGCATTCTGAGATGGAAAAGTGCAAGCGCGGTCCTAAAATGACTTAAAAAGGTAAAGATACTTGTTTGATCTTTTGCATTTTTTTCTTTTCAAACTAGAGCCCACCAAAAATTGTCTTATTGATGAACAAGACTTGGTTACCTTCATAAATAGACACCACCACCCTTCATCCTTTCCTACATCTCTTCCACTTTCACGAAAAAAAAGTATGGCTTTAACACTTCGTTCTTCAACTTCATTTATCAATCTAAATGATAATAGAATTTTCAAAACTCCCGATGATTTCTCTAGCATAGTCAGCTTCGCCCAAATTCGACCATCATGCCAGCTACGAGCAAAGAATTCAACACAAGAAGCTCAAATCTCAGAAGGAAGGAAAAATGAGGAGATAGAGAAACTTCATGGGATGATAGTACCTCATGGCCATAATAATAATAGTTTGAGGGTACCTATTTTTGTGATGTTACCACTAGACACTGTATCTGTAGGGGGGATTTTGAACAAACCAAGAGCAATGTTAGCTAGTTTGATGGCCTTGAAGAATGCTGGAGTTGAAGGAGTTATGGTTGATGCATGGTGGGGACTCGTGGAGAAAGATGGACCTTTGATATACAATTGGGAAGGCTATGCTGAGCTCATAAAGATGGTCCAAAAACTTGGATTAAAGCTTCAAGCTGTTATGTCCTTTCATCAGTGCGGAGGAAATGTTGGAGATTCTTGCAGGTAACTAAATTTTCTTCTTTTCCTATTCAACTATCACTTTATTAGTGAATAATACCTGCTAATGGCTATTTGTTCAAGGATTGTTAGCATTAAATACCACTTTCACGATTCTAACAATCAAGTCGAATTGATAATGAAATCTGGTCTTTCTACTTGCGCAGTATTCCTCTACCGCCATGGGTGCTTGAAGAGATAAGTAAAAATCCTGACCTTGTCTACATGGATAGATCAGGTCGGAGCAACCCTGAGTATATATCATTGGGTTGCGACTCGCTACCTGTTCTGAGAGGAAGAACACCAATTCAGGTGTACTCTGACTATATGAGGAGTTTCAGAGAGAGATTCAAGGAGTACTTAGGGGATGTTATAGTGGTAAGCCTTCCATTTCCTCACTTTTCTTAGCTCAGTCGTGCATGAACAGAATCCAATGGGTGTGTAGAATGTAATGGTACTATATGTAGAAGAGAGGTAAGAGAAAAGATACTAAGACAAAAAAGAAGTTGGGGAGGAATTAGTGCTTCTGTCTTCTATTTTCTTCATCATGAGGCTCTAATATTTACCAAACTTGAAGCAGCAAAAGGGTTTTAAAGGCAATCATATGTAAAAGATCAAGAGAGTCACACTTATTGGGTTTAGAGGTCGACAGGAAACATGATATAGTAACAGTAGTACAAGAAATTATAGATTGCGGCACAAAAGAATCTTTAAAACTTATTTATTCAACAATGTAACCAAAAAGATGTAGCTTTTATTTGTTGAATAACTTACATTCTAACACGGAAAAACTTAGCTAAGCTAGAGAAAATATATAAGAACAGGATTAGCACAATGAACAGGCAAGCTGAAAAGAGGAAGAAATAAGAAGAAAAAAAAAAAGGTCAACGGAATAATGAATAGTATTATGCCAGTATAGCATCCCTTGAAACGTTTAGGTAAATATCCAAAATTCCAAATAATCAAACAGGTAAACCATTCTAGTCTTATAAGCATGCTCAAAATATCACAGGTTAAGGGTACTATTACATCCGACCAACAAAATAAAAGATAATGACTTCCACTCAAATTTGTTTGTTTTATAATTCAGGAAATTCAAGTGGGAATGGGACCTTGTGGAGAGCTAAGATACCCATCCTATCCAGAAAGCAATGGTACATGGAGATTCCCTGGAATTGGGGAATTCCAGTGCTATGACAAGGTAATTTCTATCAATAGTAATTGCATAAAAATTTACCATTTTTATGTTTATGCATATACTAATTGTATTTTATATACAGTACATGAGAGCTTCACTGGCAGCAACAGCAGAGTCAATCGGAAAGGATAACTGGGGAAGAGGAGGACCACATGATGCGGGCCAATACAACCAATTCCCAGAAGACACTGGATTTTTCCGTAAGGATGGTACATGGAACAGTGAATATGGACAGTTTTTCCTAGAATGGTATTCGGGAAAGCTCCTTGACCATGGAGATAATATTCTCACATCAGCAGAAACAATATTCCAAGGAACTGGAGCCAAACTATCCGGCAAAGTAGCCGGAATTCACTGGCATTACAAAACAAGATCACATGCACCAGAACTAACAGCAGGATACTATAATACACGGCATCGAGATGGTTACCTGCCGATAGCAAAAATGTTGGGCAAACACGGCGTGGTGCTAAACTTTACCTGTATGGAGATGAGAGATGGAGAACAGCCAGATGAAGCTAACTGCTCGCCACAAGGTCTAGTTAGGCAAGTCAAGATGGCAACCAAAACTGCTAAAACACAACTTGCTGGTGAAAATGCACTAGAGAGGTATGATGCAGGAGCATATGCACAAGTATTGGCAACAAGTAGGTCAGATTCAGGAAATGGATTGAGTGCATTTACTTACTTAAGATTGAATAAGCGGTTGTTTGAAGCAGATAACTGGAGGAATTTGGTCGAATTTGTGAGAAGCATGACAGAAGGTGGTCAAATCACGAGACTTACAGACAGTGATCGAATTGGGACAGACCTGTATGTTGGATTTATACATCAAAATAACGTGTGGAAGATAAAGGAAGCTGTCCTTGTGTAATGAAAGACATATATTGTGTAATTATTTAAATGTTTTACTCTAGTAAGTGAAAGAAATGTGATGCCTCAGAGAAAGACATCACAAATATTCATAAATATTCAGAATTTACTTATTACTTTGCTCTAGCCAAAGTTGGAAATTTCGAAAAACCAAATGTAGCATGGTTATCTCGATAGCCAATACAAGAAGAGTAGATATGAGATCATCCACAACTCTGGTGAATGTTAGAGCTTGAGGCAACTACCTGAGGTCCCAAGATGGCGAGACCTTGGTACTACATACTCTGTTCCATGGTTACTAGACGTTCTTTTTCCTGTACAGATTTAAGTTCTAATATCATTTTCTTTTCTATTTGTTGGAATACAAAGAATATATAATCTCGATCTTTACTAACTTTTATTAAGTACATAGATTCTATATTGTCCATATAATGATGATTCTTGTACTATTGATTAGATAACCTATGTGCATTCAGATATCCTCGTAAAGGATTATGCACATTGCACACACAGGAGCCATATACTAAATGTGCAACATCAGAAATGAAAGCAACAACAAGAAGTAAATTGGACATGCACGACACATTTGCATCAGGAGATAGCAAACCATATTCTGTCTTCTACAGTATTAATATTCATATAAAATACAATAAGTACAACATAAAAAGAAAGATGGTCATAGACACAAAACTATCTTGCCTCCAAAAACATTTGCAGCATCCAAGGTAGATGCCTAAACATAAATACACGGAAACATCAAGGAAAACAACTAAATACCTTCCTGTGTACCACAAAAAGAACTGCTTTCAGCAATCGTAACCAAATGCCCCATGACATAGTAATAGAAAGAGAATAGTGTACAAATAATCATGCACTCATATGTACCAAAAGAGTAATACATATAAGACTTCGACTTTAATCAAAGGCTCGACGAACGAGTAAAAGACATCATGCCAAGTTTTATACCATACATGGGGTTGATAGATCATGAAGGGAACTAAACTAAGTAAATACAAGGTAATGCTGCATTCTCTAAAATGCTGGTGACAAAGCTGTTGACCAGTTTAGCTGAGCAGTTATGATCTGGTAGTTCCTAATGCTATGATCAGAAATTCGAGAGTTTAACCTCCCCATTTCTGCATATCCTCCCCGACCCTGCCTACATATCCCTCCATACCGCGGTAAACAGAGAAATGAAACTTAACACATCGGCAGCATTCAATTAGTCATGTTCAGTTCTAACTTCCCTTTCTATTTATCTTTTTGAGATGTAGATTGAATGATGCAATTGAAGTTGTGGCATCATATACATGCCTAGAAGGCGACTATAGCAGACACACAAATTCTATATAGTGTATTAACCAAGCATTCTTCAAATGAGATTTGAATCCTAAAAGGCGAATTGGATTAAGAGATAATGTACAAGCATTATTTCAATTAAATTTAAAACTGAATTTTTAACCAGATATCCCTCCAAAATAATGGATCTCCACACAAAAAGTAAAACAAATGCAGAGGATGAACTACTACAACAACCCATTAAGTGGCAAACCTTGCAAGTCAGCCTGTAGTGCAGTCTACAGGTATCAGTCCATATCCATTGATCTCACAAAAGACACAGCACGCTGCTATTTCTAGCGCCAGTCAAGCTCAGAGTATTTATATTACAGGTTAATTTTCATACAGAATTCAGCTAGTAAAATAACAGGGTCAATCATTTTTAGCTAACAGTAAAAGAGCAGTAGATGAAACGCAAGTGTCCAATGAGCATCACAACTGAAGCTCTAAATGAAATCTTGAGTACCTTCAGCTGCAGAATCTAGCTGACATCCAATAACAAATCTAGGAACCCTATTTTTCCCAGTTCACTTGATGAAGCCCATCTGTAAAACCTGCCAATACATATCTAACAATTGAATTGAATTTGTTCAAGATTCAAAGTTAGCAACTCCGAACAAAGAAAAGACTACATTGAAATACATTTACAAGCTTAAAATTTACAGTTTAGACTTTAGTTCTCGAATAAGTAACCGTATTACATCTTCAAATTCACTACACCATTGGACAAACAACACGAATTCTCACAAGCGCTCACGGTAAACTTGATGATATCCACTCTCCAATTCCAAGATAGAACATAGCTATACACGCACATTACACATACTAACATGGCATATTTCGATTAATAAGTACCGATAGTTAGGAATGTTCTGAATGAGGTGGTAGAACAGAATCGGGATTGGGATTAGAACTGCGCAGTGTTTCAATCAAATCACCGAGCTCCTTGCGTGCAGACTCTCTGCCGAACATGAACCCATACCTGAAATTCAAATAAATGAAACATATTACAAAAAAAATTAATATAAATATAGAAAATCAAAAGAGAAATATGATACGATCAAAAGATGATATAAAAGGGATAAGAATGTGAGTACCAAAATGAGACGGCGGAGAAGACGCCAGCGGTAGCTACTGTGTGTAAAAGAGTGAAGCTCTTCTTTTGCATCATTTCTACATTAATTAACACTAATAATTTCAGGATCACTTTCAAATTCGATATCGTAAATATAACAATGTCTTCCAAATCAGCCAAAAATGGGGAACTAAATCGAAGTATACCAGTTCACGATGATGGCCGACGCCGGTGGTGGGCGGTGTCTTCGCCGGGCGACGGATTACGACGCTGGGTGGCCGTGGGGGTTAGGTTTCAATTTTAACTTTGGGGCTTTTTGATGAAAGTTTTATTTTTATATTTTTTATATTAATTTTAAAAAAAATTAATTATGAAAAAACTGGTAATCTAGACTTTTTAATTGATCAAAACTCCTAAATTTAGTTAATGAAAAACTATTTCATATTTTGAGTAATATATTAAACTTTTAAATAGGGCAAGAAGTCAAGAACATTTACAAACTATTATGTTTTTCTTTTCTTTTTGTAAAACTAGCCCCAATAAAAAAAATATTTAATATACTAAATAACATGTTCACATTAATTTGACTATACATTGTATATTTGAAATGATAATATTTAAAATGTTAATGAGCAAAATTCACTAAATATGTGAAAATTAATTGAAAATAAAATTAATTTTTTAATATGATCTTAACGATTTTAATTTAACAAATAAATTAAAAAGACTAACAATATTTGAATTGATGAACTATTTATATGTTTATATTATTTCAAATACTTTTAAATAATTGTAACAATTTACCTATATAAAATTAATTTTCAAGTGCGAATTCACGTGCATTTTCCAGTAATTAAAAGTATATGAAATTATGATTCATATTGATTCAGAATAATTTATTAAGGATTTGTTTAAATTCCAAAATAGGATAATTTTTGAAATTTTTCACTAACATACTTATAACCATTAAGTCATCATACTCAAACACACATTATAAGACCTTGAAAAAGAATACATACAAAGAATAGAACACTACTTACAGTCACACAAGGCATTTAATCTTACACCTAAATAAGATCTCATTTAATCTTATAGCAAAATGATTCTCATATTTAACATGAGATGAAGCCTCTCACCAGCAATCCGACTTCCGTATAAAGGTAAAAAAGATCGATTCATCGAATTTTAGATCAAAATCTTCATGACCAAGTTGACTCCATTATCCTTCACATTCAAGCCTGTAAAAGTATATACAAAAACAAGAGAGAAAAGAAAAGGCAAAGTTAGGCATGAACATAGGCCACACATATCAGTTGTGGGAGAAAATTTGAAAATAGTGTATGAGTACAGTTATGGTGTGTTTGGATTGAAGGTTTTGAAAATCTATAGATTTCAAATCCGTCAGCAAATTTATTTAGATGTATCCAAGTTATAATGGATTTCAAATCCTTACCATTCACTTTGAGCTATTTTCTCCATAACTATAATGGATTTCTAATAACTCAATCTCAGCATCATTTGAATTCCTTCCTTCAAATCCCTTCACCAAATCCAAATTTTTAGGGTGTGTTTGGATGGAGTGATTGGATTTGGCGAGGGGATTTGGAGGAAGTATTTCAAATGACTCTAAAATGGAATTATTTGAAATCCATAGCTGTAGAGAAAGTAGTTCAAAATGAATACCAAGGGATTTGAGATCCATTGTAACTTGAATTCATCCAAACAAATTTAGGGTGTGTTTGGATTGAGTGATTTGGATTTGAAGAGGGGATTTGGAGGAAGGATTTGAAATGACACCTACAATGGAGTCATTTTAAATCCACCGTAGTTATGGAGTAAATAGCTCAAAGTGAATGTCGACTGATTTGAAACCCATTATAACTTGGATACAGCCAAACGAATTTCATGGAAATGTTCACGAATTTGAAATCCATAGATTTCAAATCCTTCAATCCAAACACACCCTTAATGGATTTGTTGATAAATTTGAAATTCATAACTTTCAAATCCGTCAATCCAAACAAACCATTAACGTTTTTTAGCAACTTGAGTTATCCATATTCACTTGATGCTTATAAGCTGTTTTCGAAACTTAAAAGCTTTCTATCATCCAAAAACAGTCTCTAACATCCTAGAACTGAACAAAAAACATAAACCACTTGCCTGAGCCATGTGAACCATCTGTCTGAAAGGCTTATTAGTTCCCAACGACGAAGACGTTGCAGTTTGTGAAGAAGAAGAAGAAGACCCTTGTGATTCTTCAGTCACTTGTTTCAAAATCTCGACCACTTGGCTCATAGATGGTCGATCTTTTGGATTCTTGTTCAAGCATCTATCAGCCAGTTTCGCGATTTTTTTAGCAGCGTTTAAGGAATATTGATTTTGTAGACGTCGATCAATGATCATGCGAAATCTCTTACTATCAGCTGGAAACTGTTTTACCCATTCCAATAGCTTTTGCTCTGCTGAAGGTAATGTTCTTTCTAATGTCCTTCGTCCTGTAAGAATCTCGTAAAGCACAACACCAAAGCTCCATATGTCACTCTTCACTGTCAAATGCCCTGTCTCAACATATTCCGGTGCAGCATATCCTCGTGTCCCAACGGGCTAACAGTTTAAAAATCTCCAAAAATATTAGGCATACTCAAATTATTTGTATCAAATATTATTGAAATTATTGAACATAGTGGCTTTGCATGTCCAAACAGAACAAGATATAAGGTACAGATAGTCAAAATGAAACTAAACATGGACCGAATAACACTAACGGTTGTGTTTTCAATCACCCATTTTAGGTGAAAGTAGAAGTACACACTTTATAGCGTTTCCAGATGAAAATACTTCATTTTCAATCTAACTTTTACGCCTTTTCAATATAATTATCGATCACTTCACCAAATCACACCCACCTCTGTCTGAAAAAAACCGTGCTTTTCAGCAACGATAGTGGTGATATACCGAAATAAAGTACATGATTTTAAGACCCAATTTTCAATATTTTTAGTGCTCTACTGTGAGCAACTCCTTGTCATTTCCATTTACAAATATATTTCACTAATACAATCCTATATATTGTTTTATCTACAACACTATTCACACAACCATTACCTTTAACTAGGGGTGGCAAAATGGATCCGGAACCACGGTTCCAACCCAATTTGGGTTGAATTGGTTCCTAAGAAAATTTTATTTGGTTCCTAATGGGTTCCAACTTGGTTCCAAGTTGGGTCCAACCGTCCAACTAAATTTCAAGTTAGGCCCAAATCATTTGCCAATAATCTAAATTATAATGAACAAAATGTAAGGTATTGAGTCGGGTTGGGCTTGGTTCCCTTTTGGATTGATTTTGGTTCCATTTTGGGTTGAATTTGGTTCCACCTTAAAACCATTTAAGAACCAAACTCATTTAACAACCAACCCATTGGAAATGACCCAAAACCAACCCAACCCGCCCAATTGCCACCCCTACCTTTAACTAACTCAATCATTTCATGCATCGTCAACAGTCAAATAACTAACTCCAACCGTTTTAAAAGCGTAACAAAACATGCCTACCAGTTTCGAACGAAAAAAAAAAAGTCCTGTTGAATAAAATATGGAAAAAAGTTGCCAAAACATTATCCTAATTCATAATTAAACTTTTAAGCAATTCCATTTGATCAACTTACCGCTGTAGACACATGTGTTCGACCATCTGTAGGACCTTCCCTCGCGAGCCCAAAGTCAGAAAGCTTGGCGTTGAAATCCTTATCTAATAACACGTTTGACGTTTTGAAATCTCGATATATAACCTCGACCTCCAAACCCTCGTGCAGATAAGCCATTCCTTCAGCAGCCCCAAGGATAATGTTTAATCTGGTTATCCATGGAATTGTAGGCATAGCCCTGCTGAAAAGATGATCCTCCAAGCTTTTATTAGGCATGTACTCGTAAACCAACAACCGGTGAATTCCCCGTTCTGCGTCCAACGAACAGTATCCTAAAAGCTTTACGAGATTCGGGTGATTTACGACTCCGAGGAATTGTACCTCTGCAACCCATTGCTTATGCCCCTACATGATATAAACATATGAATAAATTGTAAATCATTTATCCAGTAAAGTACGGTTTGTTTATGTTTTTGAGATAAAATTTTGAAATTTTCTCGGAAATTGTGTACTATGGAAATTTGTGTGAAAATGGCAGGTTTTTGTTTATGTTTTTAGAAATAGGTTAAAAGTTGTAAGACATGTCAAATCCATAGTAATAGGTTGATGGATTATGAGTATAATAATTGTGTTAGTGGTGTATATAATGATTATAAAAATAAAAAAATAAAGAAATATAGATAAAAAAAAGTGTAAAGTATGAAAGAGAAAGTGAAATAATGATAGATTTGATTGGTAAATGTGTGAAAAGTTGTATATATGATTGATAGTTAGTTATATAGGAAATTGGAAAGTAGAGTTGAAAAAAGTAGAACTTGGATGAGAATTTGGTGTGTTAAGTTTATTAAGAATTTTGTGATTTAAAAAGTTGAAAATGGGTTTTGAAAACATAAACAAACAAGGCCTAAATATCTCGACTACAGGAGTATTAGGCAAGACGGAAAATTAAACTTTGAAAGCGGACACAAGTATTTAAACGAAGGATGTGAAATTGTGATAATAGATGGATTTTTTAATGAGCCAAGTTAAGTGGTTTAGACAGAGCATTTGTGTACTTGGATGTGCTACATTAAACGACATTCGCATTCTTTCTACGATAGACGATAATTTTACTCTGCATATACTATATTCAAGTGTAGCAATTTAAATTCATATCATCAAAAAACAGCAGAAGAGAAGAAAACAGACTATTATTACAAAGTTTTCTTTGTTATTTATAGAGAGCTAAAGTCTAATTCTTTTGAAAATTAATGAAATCATGAGAGGATATATATCACAAAACAAATGTCTCTTCTAAATAGGCAACATATTGATGATTCAGATCAGGTAGTTACTTCTTTCACTCAATTATGAATTGTAATCTAATCTGATATCCTGAAAATTGATATTCTATTCCATCCAAGCTACATAAAGGGCTCTTTCAAAACTCCTAGGATTGTTAATTTACAATTTTAAATAACATTTATGTAAACTACATTTCAGTTTTCACTCAATACATTCATCAAAGTACACTCTCTTAAACAATTACAAAATCCCAACTATGTTTTTGTCATCTTTTCTTTCTTGTGAATTTCATATGTGGTTGAAAAAGTGAATGAGAAGAAGACTGGAGAATTACATGGATAGATTGAATACAATTGTCACCCCAATAAATAAATATGTTATAAATGTGATAATCGAGAAATCACTCAAAACCATATCACAATCTATTCAAATTAAATAATCAATCAAATTCCCAACTAATCCACAATCTAAAATCATATCAAATATGATTTTCAAGATCAGTTTTCATTTTTTTTCAACATTTACAATTTTCTAATCACGCGATCATTACCAAAACATGTTACTCAATCATTTACCACATCATACATCGATCAATCACATTTATTTTTCTTACCCATTTTACTCCATCCAACATCATATCATTTCCACACAAATTTTTCCAAAACAAAATCCAAAAATTTACTTAAAAAAAACATAAAAAACAAACAAACCCCAGAATGTAAACAAACAAATATGAAATACCTGTAATCCTTGTGTATTTAGTTTCTTAATAGCAACAATAGTAGGTTCTCCCTGCCCATTAGCACTCTCAATAGAGCCCTTATACACACTGCCAAACCCTCCTTCTCCGATTTTAAGCAACCTGTTGAAATTGTTAGTAGCTTCTTTAAGCTCCGACAAAGAAAACACTCTCAGATGTTGCCCTTTATCTCTGTACATCTCAGGTATGCTTCGAGGCGATGGCGATGGCAATGAACCCGTTGATCTACAAGCTCGTTTTGAAATGGGATTTTCATCTTTAGATTTGCCTAATTCAGGCGCTGATTTACCAGGCCTTCTCGACCTGGATTTATCCTTGAATATGTTGAAACACTTCATCATTTTTGGCTTCGAAATGTGATAAAAAAATAGTTTGTTGTTTCAGATAGTTTGGGTTTTATGAGATGGGTTGGTGTGATTTATGCCTGCGTATGAAAGGGAAACGAGTGTGAAGAGACGAAAACAATTATACATTTCAAAGATAAGAATAAGACTATATGCATACATATATATCGTGTTCATATTTTCTTCGTCAATATGGTCGTCGTCATGGCAATATACTAGTGTTTTACTATTATTAGGCTTTTTGTCAAATTGAAAGAGTGTTAATTTGGTCAAATTTAATTTTAGTATCATTTACTATAAAATTTTACGATTTTCGAAACATTTATTATTTAGTCTCGTTGTCCAAAATTATTTAACTATAATTAGTCAATAATTTGATTGGTTATATGTCAAAAGAGTCACAAATTATATTTAATATTATAATATTTGTACTCTATCTTTTATTCACAAAATTTCTTTAAAAACATTTAATTAAAATATCCATCGATAAATTTTAAATTAAAAATAAAACACTTAAAAATTATGAAACTTAACTCTTAATAAAAGAGACAAAAATTGAATTTGATATAAGTTGTTGGATTAAAAATCTACATTTCGTATTAGACTATTTTGGCCCAGCGTACGGTTTTCCACGTTGAATTGTCTTATTGTATTCAATTTCACGCGTATATTTATTTATGATTTATTCCCCAACATTGAACTATAATATCCCATTAATTTTATCATCATCATCATTCTCTTAATTTTTCTATATTATTTTATAAATGAAGAGGGAAGAAAGTTGGTCATATAATAGGTTGTTGGTCAAAATAGCCAAAGAGATCGGAAGTCTATTGACAACTACGTTAACCAAATTATTCGAGTCAATTATTAAAAAAATATTTAAGTGTAATTGTTAATATATTAAATTAGGAGCGTTCACGAGTCGAGTCAGCTCAAAAATAGTTCAATTCGAGCTCGAGTCGAGCCTAACGAGCCGAGCTCGAGCCCAAAAATACATGTTCGGCTCGCCAATTAAAACAGAAAAATAATTTTTAATTAATATATATATATAAATAAATATTTATCTAAATTTAATATGACATATAATAATATATGTATAAATAATAATATTTTTAACGTTAGTTATGATTATTTAATAATATATGAATAAATATAAAATTAATAATATTTTTATAAAAATATTATTATTTAATAATAAAAATATTATTTTTTTGAGTTTGAACTCGGCTCGACTCAGGTTCGAGTGAACAAGCTCGAGCTCATTATCTTACAACTCATCGAACTCGAGCTTATTATCTTGCAACTCGTCGAGCTCGAGCTCAAATCATGTAAGGATACACAAATAATAATATTACAAAAGATGAAAATGTAAACTATTCACTAATTTTTAGAAAAACTAATAACTTAAACTATTCTAGAAAGAAGTATTTAATCAAACAAAATATTGGACAAGGGCCATACTTTTGTTTTCAATAGTCAATAATGTTCAAACGTAAATAAAAAAGACTCAAGAACTATGACAAAATAAAATTACAAATTGTATCATTAATTAACATATTTTACTATTTTCTCAAAGTTTAGGTATTTATAAATTCTAATATTTCATTCAATTCCCCCAAATTATTTTAATTGTTTCGGTTATTCATTGTTAAAATTTTGATTTTATTTTGTTACAACTGCAGTATTAATTGATCTAATTGTAGTAGTAACCAAGAATCAAAAGATACGCAATAATTAGTGGATGAAATATTTTAACCTATAAAATTGAAAAGAAAAAAAAAATTTCTTTTCAAAAAGTTTGAAGAGTCTTAAGAAATGTCAAAATTTCTCTCAAGGTTCAACCTTAATCATGTTGGAGTCCATGTCTAGTATGGTAGGGTAAGATGAGTGGTTTTAATTTTAACCCCACTTCACAAATATACATTTTTGACATAAGGGCCCATTAAAATAAAATCAAAGAGACATAAAAGTGTTACCATCTGTAAACAAAATTAAACACTGATTTTGTAAAATGAAAATACAATATAATACATTAAAATAAGATTTCTGTTAATTTGATTATTAGAACTCTGATTCCATTAATAGTGTTTGCTTGTCTAAAAAAAATGGGTAAGGATTGATTTTTTTCCCTTTTTATGTTTGGTTCAAACACATATAATAAAAAATGAAATATAAAATTAAAGACTTTGACTTAAATACTCTTATTTTAAATTATATTTGTATAATCTAATTATAAATTTTCAACCATAGTAGAATATTTGATATTATATAGATATACATAAGTGTATATAAACATATATATTTAATTTGGTTACATAATAAAAAATAAATACGATATCAATTTGGTTCAATTGCATTGTCTTCTTTTAGAACAATGATAATTAAATTTAACATGCTTATCTTTTATTTACATATTATTTCACTTTTAAAAAAAATGATACATATATGGATTTTTCATGTACCAATGCATTGATAATTATTTTAAGTCGGAAATATGTAATTATTAATAAATAAAATATATTAATCATATGTGACCAACAACCATTTCAAAAGTACTATCACAAAAACAACATAACAATTTTTCAATTTCATTCAATAAATAAATATCAATAAAATGTAAATCGCGATCTATTTTGACAATAAAAATATTCTAAATAAATTAAAAATACGAAACTATTTCTCCATAAATAATAGCATAAATAAAATGCATAAATAAATAACTATTTTGTTGATTTTGTATTATATCTGATATAGGGGTAGTAAGGACATTAAAATATTGTATTTATGATTACCTTGATATGATAATCACAATACCTTCAGACGAGATCATCTATTCCAAAATTATGTTTCATCTTATATTCCAGTCATTAGATCTTTGACATGTGTCATGACTCTTAATGCCTGTTTGTTATTCTTATTTTTATAGACTTTCTAATAATTATAAATTTCCTTAATTACAACCATAAATCAATAAATATTCCTCATCTTTTAATTAAAGTAAAATCTCATCGTCCCGAATTTGATTCTCTAATAATTATTTGGTTTGGCATAACTCCCACCCTTTGTTTTTCGATTTCTTTATTTGTAATATAATTTTCATTTAAGTTCAACAAAATCAAGTCCCAAAGTTGTTTCTAAGGCTGCGGGATATTTTGAAGAAAAAGGATGTTGAGATAAACTCAAACACTTTTATAGATGTAAATTTATGATAAATAAAAATAGGACAAAGTGCACTTCACCCCCTCAAAAAATTTGTATTTTGCACTTTCCCCCCTAAAAGCATAAAAAAGAGACATTGCCCCCTAAAAATTTGATATATGCATCACTTTGCCTCAATTACTATTTTCCGACCAAATTGTGATCGGAAATCATTTAAATGATTTTTCCGTCAAGAGCATTACCATCTTTACTTTTTTTTGTGATTCTCTCACATGCATGAATTTGAGCCAAAATCATAGTACCTCTCTAACATATCATCTTAGAGCTGCAAAATTTTCACCATGATATCATCTTGCATATAAAGAATGGTAGAAAAAGCTTATCAGAATAGGAACTCACATCAAATGCATGATGAGATCATGGTGAGTATTTTGCAACCCTAAAATGATATATTAGAGAAGCACAACGATTTTGGGCCCAAATCTGGATATGTGATAGAATCACGGATAAATGGTAAAGACGATAATGTTCTTGACGAAAAAATCATTTCAATGATTTTCGATTAAATTTAGCCGAAAAATAGTAATTGGGGCAAAGTAATGCATATATCAAATTTTTAGGGGGCAATGTCTATTTTTTGTGTTTTTAGGGGGGAAAGTGCAAAATACAAATTTTTTAAGGGGGTGAAGTGCATTTTGCCCATAAAAATATTTTTTTATTGTCTTCAATTCTAAGCAAACTACACTTCACGTAAATAAACCATTTGTAATTTTGCACCATTGTTGTTGTTGGAAAAAGAATTTAAATTTTTAGTATGAAATTTAGAATTTCTCGTACTAGTGGTTTCTTAGAGAACATTGTCTTCGGTTTGATAAATTCTTTGAATGTATAATAATTGATAGACTGGAAATTTTGTATGCTTTGAACTTGTAATTAAAACAAGAAGATATTTGAAATATGGAAGAACAATATCAAGAGAGAGAGGGGAAAGAAGCAAAAATTAAGGAATTAATTCAAGTTATATAGTCTCATTTCCTTTCTTAAAAAGATTTCTTTAGGTACTTATGTCAATAAATCTTTTAGGCAAGTTTTAATTATATTAAACCAAACTAGTATTAGTAAGACTAGAATATTTTTTTACACATGTCAAAGATCTAACGGATGGAATAGAAGATGAAATAGAGTTTTGGAGTAGAAGATATTGTAATTCCTTTATTTGTGATGATAATTATCATAGTTTGGGAATTAGATTGCATTCCATAATATCAAATAAAAAATACCAAACAAGGTTATTTGATTTTTGGGAATCATATTCCCTATTTTGATTTCATTCTCTTGACAAACAAACGAAGCCTAAGTCATTAAGTATCCCAAAGAATTTAATTTTATTGTAATATTTGTACTAAATAATTGAATTCTGAAAAACAACACTACCAAAAATATGGAGACCAGAGATAACCCTCTATTCTTAAATTTAAATTAACACACTTAGCAATACGCGTCCTAAAATATAATATATTAATTTTTATACCAAAACCACTTTTTGATATACAACACTTTGAACTTTGTATGAAGTCAAGAAAGGAGAGGAGAGAAAAGTATGAGATGCTTTGATTTCAGCGTATTACAATCATTTTATAAGGGGTGCCTTTTATAGGCTCTGAAATTAAACACTACTCAATTATACCATTAAAGCATAATTGACTCACAATCAAAGTTTTGAACATTTTAGTCCAAAGTGACTGATATGTTAAACTTATCAAAACTGTTACGCATCATATTAAAATTGATTATGTAATTAAATTAAAAGTTAAAAATTAATAAAATATGATCAACATTTTATAACGAGTGTATTACCTTTGAAAATTTTCTAACTTTTTGATTCTCATCGCTTAAGCGCTGAAAAATTATCTGAACGCTCAACACAAGTGCTTGTCGGCGCGTCCATCACTTAAGTCTCCAGACTTAGTCAAAAAATTCTTATCGCTTATTCAGACTTAGTGTTGTTTGTTTTCGGACTCAGCCAAAAAATAGACATCTTTTGACATACCAAAAAAGAGACATCATTTGTCATGCCACAAGTCCAAGTTCACGATCACGACCCACGACTCAGACCTGGTCATTACTAGGTCATTTCCAGGGTGATTCTATCCTGGACCGGGACCAACTTTAACCACAAGTTTTCACTTTGGGGTGGGGTGGTATACACTTGGGGTGGTGGATAAAACCACCCACCCGCTGCAAAATTTGTGGCCTATCTTGGCCGGGACCAACGGTCCCGGTCCAAGATAGATTTTTCCATCATTTCCCCTTCTAAAAGCACAAAGATGAGATAAATCCATTCAACTTATGGTATACTATCAAATTTTAATTCTAATATCCCACTTTAAAACTTAATTTTTCATTTGTTAGAAGTCCGAGTTGAGAATTTCGAAATGTTAAACTAGAATTATGAGTGTATTCTTTAATGTGATGTGTACCCCCACAAATTGCTAACCCTTGATAACACTTTCTTTTTGTCTTAGCCATTATCATGGAAAGTACTCATTAACTTGTTTGAGCAATAGCATAGTGGAGATACTGAATTGACATTTTTGCCCTCCTAGAAAAAGACATAAGCATTCACCAAAAGAAACTTTCTCGTTAGTGTTAGATTTTCTATCTATTTTATCTCCTTTCATTTAATAACTAAATAAGGAAAAATGATTTTCCTTGTGTTATCGTTTTCCTTTTTTGGCAATTTCGTGCTATGACTGTGGATTATAGTGGTACGACTGTGGATTATAATGGTTGACAATTAAGAATTGTCTTTAATTTATTAAAAAAATTGAAATTATATTTCTGACGAGTGTTTGTCAATATTCTTAAAATTGACGGGTTCGGTTCTGTAGATAGTCCAGGTGACATTTGACCCAACACGAACTGGCCGTGAACTAGTCAAATCGAACAGTTAAATCGGTCTAATAGTTACTCACGTAGCTCACCACTACACCAAAGAAATTTTTTATTCAAATCTATAACATTATATATTATATTAATTTTTTAAATATTAGTTTTTGAATTTTAAAATATTAAATTTTTACTTAATTCTATTAATAAATCAATTGTATATAAAGTTGAACGTGAAATACTTTTTATTAATATATAATGGCCTCATGAAATTTTTGAATTTGAAATGATAAATATCTTTATGTGTACATTTTGTGATTAACGTATTTGATATTATATGTATTTAACTATTCTATTTTATTTAAATTTAACCGGCTCAAATTTATTCTTTTAAAAATAAACTCAAACTAATTTTAGTTGTAAACTAATATGTATAATATATGTGTACATGGACAATAATATATATATACATACATATGTATGTATAATCAAGTTGCCAATTTTTTTATAACGGTTCGACCGGTCAGACCAATGATCAAATGACCCAGTAAATTGTCCGATTTGATCACCGATCCGAATTTAAAAACATTGGTGTTGTAGTCACTTAAGGCTTTGTTTGTTTATGTTTTTTATATGAAATTTTAAAATTTTCTCGGGAATCACGTACTATGAAAATTCGTATGAGAATGGTAGTGTTTGTTTATGTTTTTTAAAAATTAGTTGAAAGTTGTAAGCCATGTCAAATTAATAGTGATAGATAGATAAATGATATGTAGAATAATTATGCTAGTGATGTATATAATGATTATGTGAATAAAAAAATAAAAAAGTAATGGATAAAATATTGTAAAGTATGAAAGAGAAAGTGAAAAAATGATTATAATAAATGATTTGATTGGTAAATGTGTAAAGTGATGTATATATGATTGATAGTTTTTTTTTTTTTTTGGATAACGAGGGAAACCCGCAGCCGCTACCGTGAGGTGCGCACTGGGTAAACCGTTAGTTATATAGGAGATTGGAAAGATATAGTTGAAAAAAGGGGAATTGAGATGAGAATTTAGTGTCGTAAATTTATTTTAAATTTTTTGATCTAAAAACTTGAAAATAGAATTTAAAAACAGAACTTTGTGTGTGAAAACCGTTTTCCATAGTGGTCCTATAGCAAAATAAAATACATCATCTCAATTTCCACTGTCTTTGCATTTTAAGACCCAGTATTCAATACTTTTAGTGCTATGTTGGACTCAACTTCATATCATTTTCACTCAAATATATATTTAATTAATACAACCATATACATTGTTTTATCTTTTCTTTGTTAGCAATCTATTAAAAAATAATTTCATAAATTATTAATAATCACAACAAAACATGCCTACCAATTTTGAACGAAAATAAAAAAAACTTATATTTTCTCACGTATTTTTTGAAAATCACGTGAAACACATCCAAACACAAGCCTAAGCAAATAAAGTCCTATTGAATAAAATGGTTTGCAATATGGAAAAAGTTGTTTATTCTTCTTCTCCTATGTAATACTAATAGAAAGAATAATATGTTGATTCGGATCTTTAATCCCAGTAGCTCTAAACGGGCCTGTTTGATAACATCTTAATGGGCCGACCTGCTAAGGTTGACCCATTAAGCTCATAGAGCCTTAAGAGGCCGGCCCCTTAAAGCCATTGGGCCAAATTTGCCCGGCCAATTTTGGCTTGTGAGGCAATATGGCCCACCGCAATTATTTTAATTTTTTTGAAAAATTATTATATTATAAATATATATTATCATTTTTATTTCAAACAACGTGTAACATAGTTGAAATATAATTAAAACAAATAAAGGAAAAAATAATAAAATAATAAAAAATAAAATAAGGGGCCAAAACGGGCCCGGCCCACTTAGGCTTGGCTTGTTTAGTAAGGGGACCTTAGATAATGTTGGGATTCACCTCGAGGAGTGCCCAAGAATCCCAACCCCATGAACCAATTATAGTTTCTTCATATTCTTGACATGCGATATTAAAACAAGAAACGAATCTAATTTGCATTACCTATATGCGTTGTTGTGGATTTGAAGCACTACCACGTAGATCACGCCAGTAGAAGTAAAAATTCTAAAAAACCTCTACTTGCACTGGGGCGAAGGCCAAAGCTGCAAGGAGTATCATTTCTTCTCTCTTGTTTAACTTATAAACTGTGACTTGTCTAATATGTATTAGGATTTTAAATAAAACCTTAAGCCATAAGGTATAGAGAAGGCGCCCTCCATCACATGACCTGCGATTTTTCTTATCCGGCATGTGAAAAATTGTTCCTATACGCAGTGGAGATGGAAAGAGATCGACGTAAGGGTGAAGCAGAATTGTATTAAAAGAAATTAACATCGTTAAATGAAAGTAAAGGTCTGTTAAGTTTTATTGAACAAGCTTGCGTTACCGTAAAAAAACATAATACATGGAAATTTAGCAAATTTTGCATAATATAAGAGTTACCACACAATTATTCCTCTTCAACGAAATTCGATGAACAAAAAAAATCACACAATCCCGAGCTAAGAAATCTACCAAAGTCTAGAATATGCAATAATTTTTTTTTTCTTTTTATGTTTATTAATAACTCGCTATAATCGCGAAATCTTTTTTATTAATCAAAAGATTATACTATACATTATAGTCTTGTTTGGAGTCCAATAATTGACTCGTGATTTGAATAATCTATTCCACGTTGCCAACATTTTCATCTCTCTCTCTCTCTGCCCTTTCCCTTTTCCTATTTCACCTCTGTTTGTTTTTGTTTTCTCATTGGGCGTTTCGAAGTACTAATTATATACATACACATTCGATTGTATGTATCTATCTGTAGTACAGAAAACCCAAAAATCGCCCTTCATCTCTTGTCTCTTACATATAGCCGCTCTCATTTTCTTTGTTGGTAAGCTATCAATTTCCTTTCCTTTTTTCAATTCTACGTTTTTAGGGTTTGTTATGGAATTATCGTCTATTTCGTCGTAATTATTTGATTTTTTTGTTTGTTTTCGTTTAGGTGAATTGGTGAAGCCTTTTGTTGTCATGGGTTATTATCTGTTTGTAATATTGTGGTTATGGAATATGAATTGATCTTTTACTATTTTTTACTTGATTTTTTTTTCTAATTTTCCTTGATCCGGGTTGGTTATATGCTTTCATGGAATGACGGATCTGTATTTCTTTTCTTCAATTGGCTAATTGTTTTCTTGTTAATTGTAAATATGTGGATAGTTGGCTTGTATGATTGCATCATCCATTAACTTTATCAAGCCATTTTTGCAATCAAGTGCTTTATTCCTTATGTTGTTGTTGTTACTTATCATCAACCCGTGATTTGATAATTGTTAGGTAATAGCACACGTTACTTATTGATTGGAACATCTGCCTTTTTGAATTTGGCTGTGTGATTTGCAAGGTTTAAAGGTTTTGATGATGTGTTGTAGTGAAACGTCACTAGACTCGAGCACAGCTGGGAGGTTTTTCCCGCATTAAATGGGCTGTTTTCAGTCTACATCTAAAAGGCAGTACCCTGGACATGAAGACCCCATTCGTCTTGCATCACAAACAGCTTGTAAGTTGATCAATTATCAGTTTTATGTAGATGAGTTTAAGCTATTGATTTTAATTAATTTCTCTTCATTTTTAAGATAACAATTTTGTAGCGTTGGGATGTTAATCAAATAAGTTGATCCAAATTTGCTTGAGGTTTTTTTTTAATGTAAGTGCCTTTTTCTTCAGTTACAACTTATAACTAAAACTTGCATGTATTTATTTTTTGCATTGCAGTTAGCGTGAGTGAGGTTGAAGCATTATTTGAGCTGTTCAAGAGCATTAGCAGTTCTGTCGTTGATGATGGGCTTATAAATAAGGTTACTGTGAGCCAGAACAATGAGAACCTTCATTCTCCTTATATATAATATATGTTTCTTTATGATTTAGCTTGTGGTTGAAGGGTGATATTTCTCTAGATGATTGTTTTACTGGTAAGGTTTTGAATTTTGATAAATGTTAATCTGAAATAATTGGAAACAAGTATTAGTCCTTTGGAATTTGCTGTTATACCTCTTTTTATGTTTTATCAAGTTCATTCTCACTGCTAACATGACAATAGTAATGGTAACGCTCAATCGTGACAATTCTGTTGAACAATACATCAATAGTGTGATCCTTTTGCTGAATTATTCTGGAAGTTGTTATCTGTTTTCTGCTTTCTGCTACATGTCTCCCTTTGTGCAAAGTACTTAGCAGACGAGGTAATTTTTACTAAACATTGGTCTGGTGACAAATATTTCTTGTTAATGTCTCTTCTCTTCTTTTCTGGTTTGATGTGTTCAAATAATAAAGAATTTATCTGCGCTATGCTACTGGATTTGTTTCCTACCCTAGAGAACATATAAAAATAGAATGCTTAATTTTACTTTTATGTTTATAAACTGAGTTGACTATGCAGGAAGAACTTCAGTTGGCTTTGTTCAAGAACAGAAAGAAAGAGAACCTTTTTGCAAATCGGGTATGATGTTTTAAAATATCATTTCTAGGAATTTTTTTCTTATTGAGAAATGACAAAATTAACTTGTTTGGTGTGGACATTGTACCCGAACTACAAACGCAATGGACCTCATGCACCTTTTATGCCATCTTTACTTGTGTTGATGGGTTTTTGACTACTCTTCTTTCTTTTGAAACCTTTTTTGCATATTATCTCCTACTTTGCCACATGAACTTTCAAAAGAATGAAAATGCTTCCTTGCTTAAGAACATGAACTTTTAATATCTCAACTTGAATCTCGATTATCACATGTCTCATGACAAGAGAAGTGTGAATAACTTTATCTAATGGTTGTGAGTTGTTAATTCTTGGAACTCCTCCATGTGGCCTTCAATTGGCTTGCTACCTTGCGTCAATGAAAAAATTGTGGAATATATGACTTGTCGTTATCAGGAGGAAGAATTTGATTTCAATTTAATCCTCATCTATCCAACACATCTGTGTGCTTGACTATTGCAATTGATTCCTGTAAACATATAGCTCCATCTAATTTTGCCTTCATAATGCATACTTCCTCGTTTCCTTGCAAAAGTACGATTTGGACGCTATAAGATTTATTTTCCATATAAATCAGGACATCCAGGCACAATAAATCATCAGATGAACTTGAAAAGTCATGATATTGAGGCTTCGTATTTGTCCACTCTGATAATTTCCCTGCTATGCTTTCAGCTGATTAAAGGATTGATCCACATAATTATTATTTCCATGTGTGGGGGAGAAATTCCCTCGAGAAACTAAATTTTATGTAGGCTTACTATAAATATATTGTCTTCTTGATAGTGTAGAGTTAACCCACTCTTTAGTTTCATACTACTATCTAGCTTGAGAACCTTGGGCTTTGTTTGTTTATGTTTTTGAGATAAAATTTTGAAATTTTCTCGAGAATTGCGTAGTATGAAAATTCGTATGAAACTGGTAGGTGTTTGTTTATGTTTTTAAAAATATGTTGAAAATTGTAAAATATGTCAAATTAATAATGATAGGTTGATGTTTGATGTGTAGAATGATTATGATAGTTGTGTATATAATGCTTATGTGAATAAAAAAAATATAGATAAAAAATTATAAAATATGAAAAAGAAAGTGAAATAATGATTATAATAAGTGATTTGATTGGTAAATGTAGGAAATGATGTATATATGATTGATAGGTAGTTATATAGGTGATTGAAAAAGTAGAGTTGACATACTTGACATGAGTTTGTTTAATTTACATGAGTTTGTTTCTTGGAAACTTATTATTTATGGTTTATCTAATGAAGTTATGGATATTATTGTTAAAGAGATAGTATATTATTAATTATATTAGTATATACAATTATTATATTTTTATAATTTCTACTTCCAAAAGCGTGTGCTGCACCATGAGACCCTTGTCGCCACCCCATTCGCCATTAATAACTATGGGATTAAGAACCTTGTTCAACTGGTATTAGGCTTCACCATGCTTCAGCAAGGTTTAGACTCAATTAATTATCTCTTGACTAACACGTAATCATAAAAGGTACTAAAAAATTACATTTTTTATGAAGGAATAGAATATGAAGTTAATAGATCTTTAGCAAATTACTTGACAGCCCCTAGTTGATAAAATTACTAGTGTGCCCTCAAATTGCTAATTACCCCGGAGAGTTAGGCAACTGGTATTTAAGATATTCTTGTCGTCTTGTAGCTTGGATGTAACATTGCCTATTTTTTTCTTTTTGTAACTAAATGTTTCTTAGTCTAATGTTGTTAAATTGTTCCTTTTTGCAGATTTTTGATCTCTTTGATGTGAAGCAAAAGGGAGTCATAGATTTCGGTGATTTTGTTAGATCACTTACTGTTTTCCACCCAAATGCACCTCTAGAGGATAAAATCAATTGTAAGTTAAATGATATCCTCTAAAATAGTGGGATATTTTTTCTATTATTCTTTTCTTCTCTCTTCCCTATTTTGTGTTTTTCTTTTATAGTCCCAAAAGTTACAGCGGACAATTTTTTTTAACTCTTTGCTTTTTTGTGCTCTGAAGTTTCCTTTAAGCTATATGATATGGACGGAACGGGATATATTGAGCGGCAAGAGGTAATTCATTCTTCATTTGTTTTAGATTTCTTATTTGCCATATGAAAACAATTTTTCTAGACCTTGCTTCTGTTAGTAGTGGTAATTTTTATGGGCAAGTTTGTTCACTTCTTTTTGGATCGATGAGTACACTGAAATTTATGGTCTACTCTACTTTATATTAGTGTCAAGTCTGTTGAGCTTTATTTTGTCATAGACTTGCATAATGTCCGTTTCACGGTTCTCGCTTAATCTTTCTATTTGTTTGTTCACCCCTGTTTCAATATTTTCCTAGGTGTTATATTCAGATTTTGCTTGCATGTTCTTTTAGTAATTCATTAACTGTAAGTGCTTAAGAGGAACCGGAAAAAGAAAAAGTTTCTTTCTGTACTTATTCCTTGTAAGTGTGCTTGTACCATGTCAGAACGAACTTTCTTAGTATATTAGTGGCTAATTAGGCTGTTGAAGAATGTGGTGTTAATTTTTCTTTTTTCTTTTTTTCACTGAAATCAATTTGCAGGCTTCTTCATGGTCTGTATTTTTCGCAGGTTAAGCAAATGTTGATTGCACTTTTGTGTGAGTCTGAGATGAAGTTGGCTGATGAGACAATAGAGACAATACTTGATAAGGTAATTTAATTAGCAGTAATACGTGTTTTACATAATCATTACACGAGACAATATCATAAAAAAAATGGGTGAGGTCTGAAGTTCATCTCCCTTTGCGAAATGAATATGTTTCCTCATCATCTTTACTAGTTATTTGGCTATTGCAAACAAGCTATATGTGTTACCCTATGTTCTCGTCTTTTTCTTAGTCTGTTTGCCATTTAGTTTCTAGAACTGATTTCCTTCTTTGGAATCTCTAATTCTGCATTTTCTTTTCCAATTCTGATTTGGCTAATTATTTAGGGATGTCAATGGGTGGGTCTGGCCCAGGCTTAGACCCAAAGATTATATTTGGGTCTAGACCCAGACCCAATAAAAGCTTAGACCCAAAGTGAGACCCAATCAGACCCAAAAGTTAAATTTGGGCCCAAGTCCTCACTTTTACAATATATACACAATTGCTAGCCGCTAATATTGCACTAGCAATTTTTGACAGACATTTATGGAAGCTGACATAGACAAAGACGGGAAAATAGACAAATCCGAATGGCACAATTTTGTGACCCGAAATCCTTCGTTGTTGAAGATAATGACACTCCCATATTTGAGGTATATATTCTTACGTTAGCCAATTGTAAAATGATCTACTTTTTTTTTACCATACAGACAGCAATTGATACAGACCAATGTCGTTATTACATACAGGGACATAACTACAACATTTCCTAGTTTTGTTTTCAACTCGGAGGTCGATGAAGTTGCCACATAATAAGAATCGAAAATGCAGCTTAGCTCTTGGGGGATGCACATGTTCAAGTAAAACTATAGCACAGTTGAGTTTTTATGAGGTAGTTGGCTGTGTGAAATTAGCATTCCTAGTGTATTTTTGCCGTCGAATATGTCTATTGAAACACAATTTTGTCAACTAGTCTCAGTTTGTTGTCTGGTATTTTAATGAAAATGAAAATGATTTAGTACATTATTAAATGTGATCTGCATAGTCTTCTAACTGATTTAGTTCCTTAAAATCAAGCCTCGCAATGTTTTTAAAAAAGTATAAAATTAATACTTTTGATACGAAACATTAATAAGAGTCCTTGTTACGAATCATTAGTACACTATTGATACGAAACATTATTGTTATTTTAATTGATTAATTTGAGTCCTTATTTAATTAGGCTTATTAAGAGTTTTAGTTGGTTTAAGATTTTATAGTTATTTCCTCTCTTAGGAGTTTTACTTTGTTTAGTATTTTATTGAAATTATGAGTCTTTCATTTTTTATAGTTGTTACGATTGATGTTTTCATTCATTCAGTTAGAAATCAATAAAAGATCGAACTTAGGCTTGGAGCAAACTTCAGTTTGTTAGGCAAGAGTTCATTCTTGTAGGACTTTTAAGAAGAAATCGAAAGTATTTATTATTTCTTTTCGGTTTATCCAATTGTGGTTTCCATCTGATAACTAATAACAATAAAGTTTATGTAGGCTGAGTCCATAAATATTTTCTTAAAATAAACAAAATTAAAATAAGGAGGCAAAGTTTATTAAAAAATAAAAATTATATATAGATGAAGAACAAAGTTGTTGAAACTATAGTCCTTATTACTTGCAAAGTTCTTGGAAATCAAACTCAAGAACCTAATGAACTGCTAACAAACACAGCTATAGGAACTCTCACAACATGATTCTTATTTCCCTCCAACACCATTTCGCCAAACGTATACGCGTTCGTTCTCTGAGTCGCTTCGACAACGAGCGTAATATATCTCGACGCGTTAACACTAATCTTAAACGCCTCTGGCGTAACGGTTATATTAACACCAACGGGCTGTCTCAAAACCACTCTATACTTCTCATCATCATCACCGACATTCGTAACTCGTCTAATCACCTTTCTCCACCCGACCAAATTTGAAATCGTCACACTTGGCGTGTTCAAATCCGAGCACCATTTTTTTCGTTTATCCGAACATCCCACTCCCGTTGCACGTCTTATGGACATGTCGTCGAGACCTGGAACTGCACATAGAAACTCAATGTAGTTGTTGAAATGAGCGTTGAAAACGAGCCCTGGGTCGATGGCCTTGGACGGGTTGACTGAGCCTGAGCCTAGATCGAATGGCGTGGCCGGAGATAAGTTGTTTTTGTTTTGGGCTAGAAATGGGGCGCCGGAGGATTTGTCGGTCACGTCGGCGGTTGTCATCATTGCGGAAGTGATGGCGGCCGGACTCCAGTGCCGGTGTTTCTGCTTTATCAGAGCGGCGATTCCGGCAATGTGCGGAGTGGCCATGCTGGTTCCGGACAGTAACGCGAAATTTTGCCCTGTAAAGTCGAAATCGAAATGTGTTAAAACTACTAAGCTTATTTCAAAATGTGAAAATGTGGACTGTAGTGGTGTCAATGGGAATACCCAAACCCATATCAGACCGTTAAATACCCACAAAAATTATTTTACCCCGGATCCGATCGCATACTCGATGGGTTCAAAAAAATTTAGACTCGATGGGTTGGGTACGTTTCGGGTAGGGTCGGGTCCGTGTCGGGCAAATGTCCACGAGTAAAATACTGGGGGCAAACATTGGACTCGGACTAGGGGTGTTCACGAGTCGAGCTCGAGCCGAGCTTGGCCAAAAATTCAAGCTCGAGCTCGACGAGCTGCAGGAAAGTGAGCTCGAGCTTGAGCTCGTTCGAACTCGAGCTTAACTCGATCCGAGCCGAGTTCGAGCTGAAAAAAATAATTCTTTTTAATAAAATAATAATTTTTTATAAAAAAATATTTTTTTTGGGTAAAAATATATCATTAATTTTATATTTATTCATATATTATTAAATATAGTCATAATTAATGTCAAAAATATTATTATTTATACATATATTATTATAATATATCATATTATATAAGAATATATGAATAAATATTTATTATATATATATATATTAATTAAAAATTATTTTTTAATTCCAACGAGCCAGCTGGTGAACAAGCTTTTTTAGGATCGAGCTTGAATCGAGATATTTTCGAGCCAGCTCGCCGAGCTCGTGAGCCGGCTTGACTCGTGAACGCCCCTAACTTGGACCCGACCCTGACCGAACTACATAGTGCTATCGGGTCTAGGTCGGGTGAATTTTCTATTGAACGGGTTCTGGTCTGGGCAATCCCCACCCATTGACAAGCCTAGTGGACAGGACTACCTTTGTTGTATTGATCTCCTTGACTACTAGGACTCCATGCAGCCCATATTGATGAGCCAGGGGCCATGATATTAGGCTTGAGCACATCAGCAGTTTCTAAAAGTTCATTATTCACATCGGGACCTCTCGACGAATACGACGCCACAACGGGTGGCTGTCCCGTGTAAGTCGCCTCCCTCCCGTCTAATATCCTCGCGGTCGCTATAAATCCAACGGCATTTCCACTTCTACCCCTTATGGTGTTTGAATTGTAATATTCCCATAGAGCCGAAGAAGATTCCATATTGTTCAGAATGAGCCCCGGGACTTGTAAAATTACCGTAGAGCCCTTAATTTGCTCGTTTTGAGACCCAATATCGGGGTCCGTTGTTAGTATGAAGCCTGCAGCGCCTATTTCGAGTATTGTGGCTGCAACGGTGGAGATAGTTGATGTTGTCGATTCAAGTAAGTCGAATGTGTATGTACATATGATTATTTTTCCAAGAACTAAGGCGCGGATGAAAGGATCCGTGCTCTGGCAGCTCTCGACGAGTCCCGTTGTGATGTTGTTTCCGCAAACATCTGCGGCAGCTGCTAAGGGGTAAAATACTCCTCCCCTAGTTGAAGCTGCATTGATATATATATATATATATTATATATATAGTTGCAAGATATTAGCAAATGTTGTTTTTTATCCCGTTATGGAGCAGATTTTGGAAGAGGATTGATATTTTAAATCCTGTAGTTAGGTTTCCTAATTGATAGGATTTTAGTTATTTACATTCTAAGTTAGGTGTCATTTATTTTTGGTAATTAGGATTAGTGGTAGTATAAAATAAGTTGATAAGATTTTGTTATATCTAGATCAAATAATTGCAAGAACTGAAGTTCTTGTTCCTAAAGCATAAGTTGGCTCCCAAATTCTTTGATGAGATATAACAAAGTCTTATCAACTTATTATATACTACCACTAATCTTAATTACCAAACAATAAATGACACCTGACTTAGGAAAGTAAATAACAAAAATTCTATCATTTAGGTAACCTAATTAAAGGATTTAAAATATCAATTCTCTTCCAAAAATCTGCCCTATAATTCTCTTTCAAAATCTGCTCCATAACATACCCATCGTGGCACATCCGAATATTATTGAGTGATATATACTATATGATGCAAAAATTCTAAAAAGAATTTATAATTTTTTAGATTATTGTATCATAATAATATATTATACAATAGTAAAAACTCTTACGTGCAAGTCCGGTGCCGATTAGACGTTGTCCGTTTCCCAAAACGAGAGAATTGTTGTACTTCCTATCGGTCAAAGAGGCTGCAACACTTGTGATCCATGGACTAAATGAAAGTATGGAAGTAGAAGATGGCCCTCCATTTCCAACTGCTTGAACAACCACAACACCAGCTTTTGTTGCAAATAAAAGTTCTAATTCTAATACATTTAGGAATGCACTTAGCCCAGAAGGCACCTTTTCTGGCCCTATTGACAGACTTAGTATATCAACTCCATCTTCTACAGCCTAAATCAAAAGAGATTGATTACTTGGTGTTTGATAATAATATTATTATCAAATAATAAAAATATTCTTATGCAATAAATTATTATTAATAATAATATTATTAAAAGAGATTGATTACTTGGGCTACGTTTTTTTTTTATGTTTTTGAGATAAAATTTTGAAATTTTCTCGGGGATCGCGTACTATGGAAATTCGTGTGAAAATGGTAAGTGTTTGTTTATGATTTTTAGAATTAGGTTAAAAGTTGTAAGAAATGTCAAATCAATAGTGATAGGTTGATGGATGATTTGTAGAATAATTGTGTTAGTGGTGTATATAGTGATTGCGTATATAAAAAAGTAAAAAAAAATATGAATAAAACATTGTAAAGTATGAAAGAGAAAGTGAAAAAAATGATTATATAAATGATTTGATTGGTAAGTGTGTGAAATGATGTATATATACGATTGATGGGTAGTTTAATGAAGATTGAAAAAGTAGAATTGAAAAAAGTAGAATTTGGATGAGAATTTGGTGTGTTATATTTATTTAGAATTTTGTGATTTAAAAATTTGAAAATGGAGTTTGAAAACATAAACAAACAAGGGCTTGGTGTTTGATAATAATATTATTTGTTATGCGACAAATCAAATAACCTGATCAACTGCAGCCACAACGTCCGACATATAACCTCCGAAAGGATAAAGGGCTTTATAGACGGCAATCCTGTAATAATTTAATTTACATTATTGTAATAACTAAGAATTGAATGGATTTCTTATTACCGTTATTACCTAGCCCCTGGTGCCATTCCACTTGCATAGCCATAGTTGAAATTGTTTACTATGACTGGAATATTGTGGTTTCCTGCTGCTATTGAGGCTGTATGACTGTTCAATCAATTCAGCATCATCATTTTAATGAATTACTTATTAAGAAATATAAGGCCCGATTAGATGGCATATTCATTTTTGAGAATTTATTTTCATGACAAAAGTCGGAAAAAAGTATCTTTAGGGATTGTATAAAACATATGTAAAAAATTTGTTTGAATTGATATCTGAATATAATTCATAATAAATATTTTTAGTCAAACTCATCGATTTAAACGTCAAAAAAATGGATCTTATTTTAAACGTTGTGTTATTTTATATTATAGTATGTGATTAATTTATTTTTTTTGAGTTGAAAGATAGTCAAATCAGGAATAATCAGAATCATATTTCTCTTTCTTTCAAGAATTTCTTCGAAATTATCTAAAATTTTCAGAGGTTTTTTGAAGAATTTTTTTAAGACATACCAAATAATTGATATTTTTCCGAAATTTTTCACTCTGAAATATTTTTTTGTGGGTTGGAGTAGCCAACCAATTGAGCCCAAAGACTTAGCCAAACACGATATAAATAATAATAATAAGGTGTTACTCGCCTTCCATGGCCGTCAGCGTCGAACGGTGACTCATAGTCTCGTGTAGAATTAAATTCACCTGCAGCAATTGCAGCTCTAGCAAAATATTGTGCACCGATTATCTTACCGTTGCATGCTGATTCCGGGAAATTCTCACCGATCGTACATTTTCCTTTGAACTTACTAATTTTTTTAGTTGAATTTAATGTCGTAAAGCTAGGATGGAAAGGGTTAATTCCTGTGTCGATTAGGCCTATCACGACTCCTTCACCTGCAACGTCCGATCCACCCAATGCTGGCCATGCACCTTTACTTATTCCTAAAAAATCAGGTGTATGTGTAGTAAGCTTCAGCATTTTCATATCTTTGTGAATCGATCGAACTTTGTCTGCATCTCGAAGCATTTGGAGCACCTGTTGAGTAATTTGTCAAATTTATGTACTAATATTATTACCAATACTGCAACTTTAAACCATGTATGCAATAAATATACATATCTGCGGTGACAATTTGGGTCTATACATTATTTTCACCCAAACTCAACTAAGTTTTCAATGGGTTGGGTCCTAACATTTTAGCATTTTAGTTCCAACTGGGTTGGCTTTTAATAATATTTGGGTCAAAATAAGTTTCAAATTGGGCCCAATTTGGGTGTGGTTATTTTCCACTGAGTCACTAATCTACATTTTACACAACTTTGATTCATAATGAGTACTTATTGGGTTCACTTTGGTCCTTATTAGGTCAAACTATAAAGCATATTTTTTGACATTGGACCCAATTGGACCCAACCCGCTTTAAGCCCAACACAAATGGACCCGACCCAAACCCAACCCATTCAACCCAATTGCCGCCCCTATACATATCTATACCTCGTCCTCCTCGCCCTTGACATAAATTGCGAAGCCATTCAGCAAATGAGTGTAGCTATACAACTTGATGTATGAGCCTTCATCAAGCACCGATTTTAGGAAAATGTCGTGCTCGTTTCGTATTTGCTCTTTGTACATTGCAATATCTTCACTATTCCTGAAAACATGCACAACAAAAATCATTTATAGATATATCAGGTTCCATATTTATATTATCCAAAACAGAAAAATAAAAATCGCAAACCTTAATGACATGGTGACAATAGGGTCATCGTCCATTAGAACAATCAATACCTTGGCGTTTGTCCATGGAATGACGAAAGAGACGAAAACTAGAACAACGATGAAAACGGGTGATATCATGGACAAAAGTGAAAAGTATTATTAACAAAGTGGTGAATTGAATTGCAATTTGAAGATGAAAATGCAATGAAATGAAGATATAATGAGAGAATGTGCACAAGATTTGTATTTTAAAACTACTAAGACCATGCATGGAACACTTCCCTCCCCCCATGCTTTTGTACGGAGATTTAAGGGTGTGTTTGGATTGAAGGATTTGAAATTTATGGATTTCAAATTCATCGATAAATCCATTTAAGTTCATTTGGATTAATTCATGTTGCGATGGATTTCAAATCCCTCATCATTCATTTTGATCTATTTTCTCCATAACTACGGTGGATTTCAAATGACTCCATTTTAGATGTCATTTCAAATCCTTCCTCCAAATCCCCTCCCCAAAATCCAAATCACTCAATCCAAACACACTCTAAAATAACTTATAACTGTATGAGTGCTTATAAACTTTTATAAGGTGTTTGGTAAAACAACTTACATGCTATCAAAATAAGTTGTAGGATATTATTATAAGCTCTTAAAAAATAAATTAGGAAAGCCCGACTTATTTTTTGAAGGCTTGTAAACTTTTTAAAGTAAGTTTAGCCAAATACTTACTCTTACATAACATTCTAGAAGTGATTTCTTCAAAATGAACTAGTGTAGGACGAAGTTGATTCAAGAGACTAAGTTGTTCCAAGAACGTTTAAGTAATTTTGGAACACGAACTTTGTTTTGATACTTGCAGTTCCATATATACAACGTAGTAATTTGTTTTTAACTTCTATTGAATTAGTTATTTATTATTTTATTTACATGATTATTTATTTATTTTTTTAAAATATTTTCCTTTTCCTTTTTCTTCGAGACGAATGAATAAGATTGTTAGCGGAACCTCTAGTCTTAAAATGGTGTCTGATCCTGATAGTTGTCCAGTGCGTAATTTTTAATATAGAAGTTTAAAAGTTTAAAAATATTATGATCTATCTATATTTTAGGTAATAAAATATGAATAATTTTAGTATTTCTTCTAAATGTGAATTTATATTTTTATCCTTAGCTATGTTGTATATGCGTTGCGCATGATCAACCTTTTAATGCACTATATTAAAACACCTATATTTATATTTCAAAATATTTAATTTTGTCCATTTACAAAATATTTAGGGTAGTTAACCATGTGAATTAAAATAAGGGAACGGTAATCTTTAATATTCATTTACTATGTATATCATATATTATTATAAGTAAGTTCAATTCACTTCTTTTATAATATACTATTGTAACTAGATTTTATATTTTAATATTAAATATTTTAGATACTTTTGTATAATATATTTTTTAAATTTTCATATGGTCGCTATCTAAAAGAATATGACTTAATTTTCAAAATATTTAAGAAGATTAAAAATTATAAAATCTAAAATTGAAAATAAAATTAGTATCACTTATCTATGTAAAATTTTTAAATAAACTGCGGTTGCTTAACTTTTTTATTTGGAGACTTATGACAATTAAGCCCATTTAGTTAATTATCTAATCCAAAATATGCAATTCAATGTATTTAATAAATATTAAACTACATGTCATAGCAAATTTAGCTTGGCAATTTTTCCAAGCTTGGGCTCGAGCTAGTCGAGCTCAAAAATTTCGAGCTCGGGCTTGAGCTCGAGCCGAGCCCAAGTTCGCAAGCTCGAGCTTGACCCGAACTCGATCCGAGCCTGTGAAATTTAGGGCGGGAAATTCAAATTTTGAAATAATTTTTTTATTTTTTATTAATTATTTGATATATTTATTAATTATTTAATATATACTTATTAATATAATAATATATTAAAAATAAAAAAGCTCGCGAACCTTTTTCCAGAAAGAAATGGGCTCGAGCTCGTGAAGCTCGGCTCGAGCCAAATCAACCTGGCTCGGCTTACACCCTACTTATAACTAAGTAAATTGCTCTTCAATTTGACTAAGGAGATTTTCAAGCATTGCTCTAATCTTAAATATATTAGTATAGATTATATCTCATATCTTTCATTATCTTATAGTTATTTAGATTTATCTTATTTCTTGATTGTATGTAAGTTACGATATCATTATATTCTTTTGTAATATCTATTTAAGTTCATCATCAATAATACAATCGTTAATGAATTTTATATTATTCAACAAATGTTACCCATAATATTTTATTTCCACCATTCAAATTTTGTTAGACCTCGAATAAACTATATTTAATCAAGTTCAACATAATCATCACGAAGAGACCGAGGTCTCTCGAACCTAAAAACCAAGCCAATATCGTGCAAGTTCATCCTCGAGTTGGCTTCAGTCTCAAGTAACTAACATGAACTTACACGTTTTCAAAATCAACACACCCTCAACAACCGTCCATATGAACGAGTAGCATTGTAAACTGCAGATAACATAAATCGGTTTTCATCAGATTGGCCATGACTTGTGTTCATCATATACATAAACGACAAATTGAAGAACAAAATGGCTCACAAAAGGACGAGTTTGAGAGGCGTTAAAATCAACGATGGATAAAATTAGAGTATATTGAACTACTACTTGTGCTCGTTGGGAAGAGTAGTTCAGCCTGTGGGAATGAACCATTCGATGGCACTTCAACCAGCAAATCCTGTTCATCGTCTATAACTTGTGAACCGTTCGATGATAAGTGGCTTTTTTGACTTAAGAAAGAGCAATCTTTGTTATTTATTTCGTCATAGCTTGACGTCTTTGTAATCTTCATAACCATCTTTGTTCCTGAAATAAAAACATCGTTTTTTGTTAGAGATAAATCGTTCGTTGGGATTGCTTGTTATGATTATTACCTTGACTTCGATACTTTTTGGGACGTGATATTATTTTGAGCACGACGTAAAAAGCCAAAACCGGAAAAAGGGATCGGAAGCATTTGTCGATAGGTAAAAATATGGTTCATATGATGAGCGGACAATTAAGAGTAAAGCGCTTTGTGACGCATGCTTATTCACCACTCAGTTACTATATGAAATACCCTCCTCATTAGGCTTGTCAATGGGCGAAGATTGCCCAAACCCGGACCTGTTCAATAGAAAATGTACCCAACTCATAGGGTCTGAGAGTCGGGCCCGACCCGGACCCGATGATACTAGGTGGTTCATCTGGGTACAATTTTTACCTATGGGTGTTTTACCCGGAAAATGCTCGAACATTACTCGAAATTCGCCCGTTGAAAATACCCGTGGGCCTATACCCGAATAATACCCGAAGTTTATCCGTGGGACACTTACCCGATGCGGACCCGACGGGAAACGTACCTGGCCTGTCGGGTCTAACCTTTTTTGACCCCGTCGGGTATGTGATCGGTTCCGGGTAAAATATTTTTTTTGGCGTAATTCATGGGTCCGGGCGGGGATTGCTTAGACCCAGACCCATTCAATAGAAAGCATACCTGACCTATAGGGTCGGAGACCCAAACCCGACCCGATGACACTAGGTAGTTCGGGTCCGGGTATAATTTTTACCCGCGGGTATTTTGCCCGTTTAAAATACCCGCGAACTCTATACCCGAAGTTTACCCGTGGGCACTTACCCGAAACGTACCCAGCCCGTCAGGTCTAACTTTCTTCGGACCCATTGGGTATGCGATTGGATCCGGGTAAAATATATTTTTTATTTTTGGTATTTCATGTGTTGGATTCGGGTCTGGGTATTCCCGGCCATCGACACCCCTACTCCTCATGTACGGATCTG
The DNA here is from genome assembly GCA_963669365.1 of Verbascum thapsus. Taxonomy (NCBI): domain Eukaryota; kingdom Viridiplantae; phylum Streptophyta; class Magnoliopsida; order Lamiales; family Scrophulariaceae; genus Verbascum; species Verbascum thapsus. The sequence goes on from OY770105.1 coordinate 20,397,906, forward strand.
ATGAAGGCTGTATACCACTCACTACAAACATCTTTATCAATGGAAAAAGCAGAAAATCATCAGCAATTTATGCATATCGAGATTTAGATTTTGAAAGGACCTATAAAAAATGGCTTTCGATCAAGGATGAGACAAAAACCTGCCAACAGATGAGCATTACCTGAAACATTTTGGTCTGGTCCATCTCGAGATCCTTTCAAGCACGCCGAATAATCAGTCACAAGTGCATTCAATTCTCCAGCAACTTGCGATTCGCTTACACTATTTTTACCTTTCAAATCCTATACGTAAACATGATTTAGATTTTATACTTTAAGAAGCTATTTTCGGATACAATTAAAGTTTAACATCTACAAACCTCAAAGCTTTTATATTTTTCCACTTCCACCGAGTTTGAATTTGTCATATTGCACAAAACAAGTTTCTTCAGAGCTTTAGAATCCTCTGTTTTGAGCCCAGATATTGTATTATCAAAAACTCCATCAGCAAGAAGCTTCTGAAAGGACAACACATTCTCCTCGAACTGAGGACTATTGAACATGCTTCTAAGACTACTGCAAAATAACTCGAGTCCCGTTAAGCACGAAACAAAGAACATTTTCTGCAGATTTAGATTAGTATAAACATTAAAATGGCGTTTAATTTCATCTCAACATCAAGCAAATACATTGTCAGAACTTATCAGCATTCTAAAGATTAGTTAGCCTATTATCTTGTCCATGCTTGAAGCGGTAAGCTGAATAGCAATACACACCTTTCTGGCACGTTCGAAATGTCAGCAGAAGGCAAAAGCTTCAGCAACTGTTGTTGTTCATCATTTGTCAAATGACTTCCAAAATTGTCACAATTTAGAACATCCTGCATAAATACACACATTCATCATGACAATGGCTAGTGAAGTTGATAATGCTGAAAAGGGTACCAAATAATATTTATGTTTGCAACTTACTTGCAAGTAACATAGAGGTGAATTGTGATGGGCCATAATCTGTACCTTTTCAAGTTGATCCTTGTCTCTGAAAAGTAAATAAACGAGCAACCAACGTAAAAACACAATGCAATTGCAATCTATTGAGTTATGGAGCCTGAAGAACTATAAACCGGGCCACAGCTCTCGTCGATCCAACTTAGAAGGGTATTTTAGTCTTTACGTAATTTTTTTCTTATTAGGTTACGTATATTGTAATATAAATAGCCCTATTCTCATTGTAACATTCTTACGAAAACTATAGTGAATATCCTGGCTTGGCAGCGCCCCCAGACGTAGTCAAAATTCTTTTGACGAACTGGGTAAACAATTCGTGTGTTCTTTTATTGTTCTTTTCTTTCGTATGATTATTCATTGGCATCATATTCCTAACACAATCATCAACTAGAAAACTTCATTTTACCATTAGTGTGTTTGAAAGTACCTTCTAATTCGCTCTTGTTCTATCACCTGATCAACAGGCTTCTTCATTTTATCGATTGAAAGGGAGCTAGCTTCTGATTCTTCATCTCTTGGGTGGCGAATGAGTACACTCCCATGTCCAATCTCAACAGATACCATCGGTTTATCACTCTCAACTAGCAATTCATCTTCTGAACAAACAGAAAAACACGACGCTTGTTGTTCATGCCATATCGTATACAGATCTTTGGTCAGCTTCTCGACTGGAGATGGCTTTGTACGATTAAAACACGTTCTTTTCCTCGATGGCACCATTGAATCCCATACAACGGATTGTTGGGATGGACCTGTAAGCATATCAACGCGTAATAACATATCCATATACCACACAACTAGATACATACATACATACATACATATATATATATGTGTGTGTGAATAAGGACCGTAGAAACCTGTCAAGTCACTAGCATCAGCACTGCCATATTGTGCACAGCTCTCTTGGTTAGATATGGCAGAGCCAGAACTTGATCTATTACTTGTATCTTCATCGAGTACTTTAAGGTTATGGTCTGTAAGAACCGGTCCAATTTCAGACAAATCATTATCGTGCTTGCATTTTAGTACTTTTGCCTTCTTTACAGGTGTGGCTTTAACTCGATAATCCTCAAGATGGTTAGCTTCTGCTCTAGCATGTAGAGGTGCATAGTGTGCTAGACTTCCCTTTGTTCTCCATCTCGAACCACATGCATTGCATAATACAGGCTTCTCGGGAGGCCCGTTACGCCATAGAGGGGTGCCTATTGCATAATATTTTCAAACAGTCAGAATGTAAGGGTCTGTTTGGATTGTTTTAGTTTTTTATGTTTTGCAAAATAGTTTTGTAGAACAGTTTTATCAAAACAATTTTGCAGTATAAATAATGTTGAAAACCAATTTTGCAGTATAAATAATGTTGAAATCCTGTTTGGTTGACTATTCTGAAAAATAAGAGTGTTCTGTAAAACTTAAAAACAGATAAAACATGTTCTGCAAAATAGCAAATTCTGGAGTTCTATTCTTCAAAAACATAAAGTGAGAACAAGCCAACCAAACGCCTTTTTCTTGTTTTTATTTTGCAAAAACAAAAACACACTTTAAAAACAGTCATCCAAACAGACCATAACTCATGTAAGGAAATCGTAACTAGTACCACAAGACTTCCTATGCATCGTCATTACAGCAATTGCAGTAAAATCCCAACATGTTAGCACGAATAACCACAGAGAAGTATATAATTGAGTAAACCATGCATTTTCTTCACATAGATGTAATACCGTTTGCAAAAACTTGTGCTTTTAAAGAAGTGTTGAATTTTACAAAATATTGTTATAAGTGGCAAAAAGTTTGAAGGGTTTGTTTGCATATAATGAATTGTTAGAATCAAAGGAATGCAGAGGTACCAACTCAATTAGTAACAAGAGTGTAAATCCAAATACCAAGTAGAAATATATCTATTACATATACAGATAGAAGCAGCAAAAACACAGAAAAATGATGCATAAACATACATATGACTTAGTGTTGTTAAATCTCAAGTTATTATTTTCAATATCCAAAGAATCCGGATGATGAATAATGAATCAATATAAAGCCATTTGAAGAACAAAAATCCAATAATAAAAATGAATTAATCTCTTTTATAACATTTACAAAGTAAACATTTGTTCAGAAAACCATAAAAAACTCACTTGTAACACCACAGTGACAGCAAGGTCCATGCTTTCCCATGTCTTTTTTATATTAATAATTCTTTCTTAATTTCAAAATTCACAATTTCAATCAAAATTCACCCAAAAAAACAAAAACAAAAAAGCACAAAACCAGTTGCCTGTAAATAAAAAGCCTTTCAAGAAAATAATTTGTAAAATAACAAACAAAAAAAATCTGATTATTTCTATTAGCCTTCTTGAAGCATATGCTTCTGGGTATGAAAGATTTCTGCAATAAACCCAGAAAAAGTTGGATTAAAATATCAAAACCCAATAAAGCTTTTTCTTACAGCCTCAGAAAAAACCCACAAAAACAGCAAATTTTGCAAAAGAAATGAAGGTTTGAAGATGGGTTACTAAGCTAAGAATCCATAAATACAATCAATGGGAAGAAGGATTAAAACACCATGAAGGAATCTCAATAAATGGTTGAGAAAGGAAGGTGAAAATGATAAATAAATAAAAAAAACAATGAATATATATATATATATATATATATGTATGACTTTCTTGTTGTTGTACTGTGTATTTTATTGTATTGTGTGTGAAGTAAATGTCTCGTATTTACTCATCGACAAAATGTAAAAAAAATTCAACTTTCTTAACAGTTAATGCTATAAAATCCAACAGTTTAGTTAAACACTTGTGAATTCAATTATCTTTATGTGATGTAAGAACTCAGATGGGTAATTTGTAAATATTATCTAATAAAAAATTACTATAATATATATTGGTTTAATTTTTTGTGTCCCTTTTTTCAATTAAATAGATAATATAATCACTTAAATTTATAAAATTGTTGAGATTAAAATAATCAAGATTATGAATTTATTGATATAATTGATACACATCATAATCTTGACTCTTTTTAAATGTATTCAAGAGTTTCAGGATACATTTATTTCACAGCATAAAGAGGAGAAAGAAACAAAGAGTTAGTTTGGACATTTACTCTGCTTTTCTTGTTTTCTATTATGCATATCTTAAAAAATTTATTCAATTTAATTTTTGTCATCAATTACAGAATTTTTATATTTTTATAATATTTAAATTATCTTATATTAATTTTATCATCCAAAATCTAACGATCAATTTCATCAGTCAATATTTAGATCAATTCTTTTAAAAAAATTCATGCATAAATACATACATCCACACATAAATTATATTCAGTCTTATAATAATTTTACTCAATATCAGGTGTCTTTCTTAAAAAAAAATTCAAAAAATCTCTTCAAAATATTAACTAAGAAAATCGATATTTTTATAGCCTAGACGAAGAAACTAAATATACAACATTTAGAAATGTATAAAACTAAATATGAAAAATTAAAATATATTAGATTAAAATTGAATTTGTGATAAATCGGAGAGAAAAGTACAATCTTTCGAATAATTTTCCCTTTGCATATGTTGTGTACTTGTGTTTATAAAAATGAGGACATTGTCTAATGCTTATTGGCATGATGATGTAGAATAATATTTAATAATATACAAAAATTACTTTTAACTTATTTATTCATATTCTGCCTATTAATTTAGTACGAGCAGCTGTGTTATTTTTTGATGTCACAGTCACATTTCCAACCATTTATTTTAGCTGCTCAAAGTTTATTTTATTTGTAGGTCCCACCAGCCACCTTATAAATTGTAATTTACAGTTTGATTTACCTTCTAGTGGTGATCCTAATATAATTACTTTATATTGATGCTTTGGAAATAACTAAAACATCAAATTTTATGATTCAAAATTTATCATGTTAGTATTGTTGGAAATAGGTAGTATAAATGTGTGTGACTATAGAATTTAAACATATAAGTTTTTTTGGATATAAAATATTATGAGATAGTATAAATGTATGTAATGACTAAGAGAAGGATAAATATTATGAGATAGTATAAATATATGATTAAAAAATTTGTTTGGATATATGTAATATTAGAAATATCACATAAAAAATCAAAGAGAATGTGTGATGGTTGATAAAATCTCATTTATACGCATTTTGTAGCATTCATTTAGCCATGTTTAGTATCTGTTTGCTTTTCTTTTGTTTTACCTCAAAATGCGTCTAATAAGTTCATTAAGTGTTAAAATTCCAAAGTTTGCACTAAAATGCATAATTATTACATAAGAAGAGGCTAAAATCGAGAATAAAATAAATTAAAAGATAGCTTTAAAAGGCTGTGTTTAAATGTCACGCCGGACTTTTAAAACATCGGGCATTTAAACGTCAGGTATTAAATTAACTCTTAAATAATAATGAAAGAATAAATAAGCTCAATTTAACATCACATCATACACAACCCACCCCCTCTGATGGGTCATAAAGTCCAAGTTATGGAATCATTAAAAATGGGTCATATTGATTAGTTTCAATTTACTGTGTATATTCAATTTGTATCTCATTTCATGGATATTGGTATTGGGTTCATCAATGCATGTCTGTGTAATTCTATGTTGCACTAGGACTGTTGGTCCCATTGCAGTCATTACCACATGTTTCCCTAAGGGGGAGGTTTTTTCACCTACCCATCGAAAAAACCACCCCTGATCCCGTTGCAGGATAGATTTTTCCATGCATGTATATGGTTTCACATTACAATGCCCAGAACAAACTCAGTAAAAGTTTCATAATGGCGTCAATGTTGAATTCGGATTTTTTACATTAAGTAGGTGTAAGATTGATTTTCATCACCAAGTCATTATTTAATTGTCTTATTCATCGCCCATCGAATCGCCGAGTCTCGCCGGGTGTTCAAACGCCGCGGTAACGTTTAAACGTTGATCGCTGCCTAGGAGTTTGGTTCCGTTTTGGTTTCTCACTTTCTCGGGGGAGTAAATACCTCCTTCCAAGGTTTATTTTGGTTTGGAAATTTTTGTGTTCAAGAGCATAGTAGAATTGATCATAGATAGAAGAATGATAATTAGAGGTCGAAGAACGATTATCAGAGATTGATTGTAAACGGATTTCGACACACGTTATTGAAAATAGAGTTTTATTTCTCTATTCCCTCTTTTAATTCGTGTCGTTGTATCATACTTATAATTATGACTGTTAATTGTATCTTTGAATCAATGTAGTAATCTATTTTATTCTGAACTTGAGAATAGCCCGATAATATGTTATTCATCTATATTATATAGCTTGAATTCTTGGTTTTTAATGCTTGTAAATTTGTTGGCCACTTATTTACATGTTTATAGGTACTAGCAAAATGCACGTGCATTCGCACGTGAAAATTGATTTTATAATATTAATAATTAAAAATATTCAAAAACAATTTAAAAATAATATAAAAATCTATACATAGTTTATTTATTCAAATATTACCAATTTTCTGAAGTACAAATTTTAATTTTATCAATAACGTCTATGTCAATATATACGTCCTTTAGATTTGTATCATATTAAATAAATAATGAATACGTACACTTCTCATTTCAGTTTTAAATAGAAATAAATCTCCATAAATTAAATATCACATTGTTTACAATTTTTAACCCCACAAAAATCGTATTTGTTATTTTCGTATAATCAATTCAAAATAGTGACACTAATGTATATTAGTTGATATTTTGTATTCAAATGAATTTTTTGCCTAGGTAAATCATATAATCCTATAATTGTAGAGAAGAACATAATAACCTAAATAAAATAAGAAGGTAGATTTTTTTTATAAGATATATATTAGAAGTGAAATAAAAAAAGGTTACTCAATATCTTTCTATATTGATCATCTTTTCTATCACTTCAAGTCCATCTTGATCCATCCGCAGTTAGAGGTGTTCGAATATTTTTTTAAGCAATTGTAATTTACCACTAAAAATTCAATGCAATTCTCAAATTCAAAATTTGATTCAAATGACTTTCGGAATTGGTAGCAATATTTTATAATATATTAGTGAAGTTTTTATGTAGGGATAATTGTTGTATTCAATTGTTTAAAAGAATAATATCATTTATCATAGAATAAGTACATAACCATTATTGTTTTTAATAATTATTATTATAATAATTAAAGATTAATGAAGTAAGGACAACAATGTCATTTCACAATGGGAAGAAATAACAAAAATTATTTGTATTTTAAACTTAAAAGAGTTATACAATTTGATGAATAGCAAGTGAAGAGACATTTTATATATTTATATAATAATATCATTTATTATAAAATAAGTTACCGTTCATGATTGTTAATAATAATAATAATATATACATATATATAATATCATTTATCATATAATAAGTTAATAGTAATGATTGTCTGTAACAATTATTATTGTTACAATTCAAACTATCATTAAAGATTATAATTGTGTCCTTAAAGAGAACATTTGACATGTCATTTTTTTTATTTTTAGTGGATGATTTATTAGGAAAATATTTTTCACAAATTTTTTCTTTAAGTGATATTATTATTATATATATATAGTAATGTGTAAATTATCGAGAAGAAGTACAGTATAAAAATCATAAAATATTCATGTGAATATTAATAATAATATACAATTTTAATCAAATACATAAATTGCAATAAAACTTGACAAATAAAAAGTAAAATTTTATTGTATATTAGTGAAGTTTTTATGTAGAGGTAGTTGCAGTATTTCATTGTTTAAAATAATAATATATTTATCATAGAATAAGTAAATGACCATGATTGCTTTTAATAATAATTATTATTATAGTTAAAGATTAATTAAATAAAGAAGACAATGTCATTTCACAATGGATGAAATAACAAAAAATATCCGTACTTTTAAATTAAAAAGAGATCTAGAATTTGATGAATAGAAAGTAAAGAGATACTTAATATATATCTATATAATAATATCATATATCATAGAATAAGTGAATGTCCATGATTGTTATTAATTATAATATCATTTATCGTAGAATAAGTGAATGGTAATGATTGTTTGTAACAATTATTATTACTATAATTAAATATTATCATTAAAGATTACAATTGTGTCATTAAGAGTACATTGGAGATGTCATATTTTTTAGTGGATGGTTTATTAGGAAAATAATTGTTACAAATTAAAGAGTCTTATAATTGATGAATAGTAAGTGAAGAGACACTGTATATGTATATATGTATATACATATATCCATAATACAATCATTCATCATAGAATAAGTGAGTAATCATGATTGTTTTAATAATTATTATCATTAATTAAAGATTTAAGTAAGGATAACAATGTCATTTCACAATGGCAAGAAACATTTTTATGAAGTTAGAATTGATTTTAGGCCTTGAAACAAAGTGCTAATAGATAAATATATTATTATGTATATAAATGTTTATATTTCTTAGTATAATAATATATACTCAACAACCAATTGATAATTTTCCAACTTTACTTTTAGAAAATTGATGAATGTAAAATAGAATTTAAGCTATTAACCATTATGATTAAATGTAAATGATTGATAGAAATGATAGTATGTATTGATAATAAAATATATATTAGTGAAATGAATGATGGTAATTGTAGTATAAATAAATAAATAAATAAATAAATAATACATATATTAGTGAATTTAATAAGTAATGGTAATAGTGTCTTTTTACAATGGGAAGAAACATCTCCAAACATTCACACTTTTATATAAATAAACATTCGGTGCATTAGTGCTGATATGATCGCACCCATAAGACTTCCCAGGGGTCACCCATCCTAGTACTACTCCACACTTTTATATAAATAAATTAATAGTAACAAATATTAATGAATTTAATAGGTAAGGGTAATAGTGTCTTTTCACAATGGGAAGAAACATATCCAAAAATCCATACTTTTATAATAGTACAGATAGATATAGATATAGATATAGATATAGATATCTATATAATAATATCATTCCCATGATTATTTTTAATAGTTATATATACATAATATCATTTATCCTAGAGTAAGTAAATGGTCATGATTGTATGTAACAATTATTATTATTATAATTAAAAATTATCATTAAAAATTATAATTGTGTCATTAAAGAGAGTATTTGACATGTTATATGTTTTCGTGGATGATTTATTAGGAAAATAATTGATACAAAATTAAAGAGTCCTACAGTCCATGAATAGCAAGTGAATAGATACTATATATATACATATATGTATAATAATATCCTCTATTGTAGAAGTTAATAGTTATGATTGTTTTTAATTATTATTGTTATGATAATTAAAGATTAATTAAGTAGGGACGACAATGTCATTTCACAATGGGAAGAAACAACAAAAATTATACATACTTTTATTACTATAGATATAGATATAGATGTTTTTATATCTTTATATCTTTATCTCATAAAAAAAGAAATTGAATTTGTTATATATGAATTGAATTATGTTAAAATCCTATAATTGTTAATGATTTTAGGATTTTCAAATTTACCTTTTCCCTTTATGTATAAATATATTAGGGATTAATAATATACACAATATTTTCTATAAATTAGATAAATATTAGTGAGGAGTTGAAAAGTTAGTAGAATATTAAAAGTTTTAATGAGTGTTGAAAGATAGGACATGAAAAATTGTTATTTAATTAAAAAAATATTAATATTTATTTATTGTTCATTGTAAAAGGAGTTACATATTAATATTAATTAAATGAATTAATAAGGGTAAAATAGTCTTTTCACAATTGGGAGAAATATCTTTCAATATCCATACTTTTATAGTAGTATAGATTAAGTGAAAATTCTGAAAGGTGACATATAGATATCAAAACTCATAGAAGTTGAACCTAGAATTCTAAACCACGAAAGTAGGCTTAGATCGTTTGTGGAATAGATACAATATTATAAAGCTTAAAGAACATGAATTAAGGTTTGTCATCACAAAAGCATGTGATTAACTGATTTGGGTATTTTATTATACTTTGAAAGAAGGTAAATAAGTAAAATTGGATAGTGTCCTTCATAAGTGGTGATCGAAATTGAATGGATGGTATGATTAAGTCGATGATATATGTCGTGGTAAATCTGATTGTGGAATTGCTAATCAATCATAATACAAACTAGTTTCCAACGTTTGCCCTTTTATTCTTTTCTCTACGTCACATTTTAAATATTTAATTGATTTAGATAACCTATACATGAAGAAATGAGTACTTCATTGTCTAGTCTATGTGGGAACGATAACTTAACTACTACACGGAAGTCATGCTTGCGATTTTACAAATCAAGTGTTTGGCGCCATTGCCGGAGACTTGAATAATTAACATTAGTTCCTTTCATATTTTTAGTGAGATTAATGTCAGCCAAAACTTCGATCTCCAAGGTTTTCCAATTCCGTGCGGCACCAGTCGAGATGGCCTCGAGTCTAGTTAATCAGCCCTGTAGCGGTATTTGGCTAAGTCGTATTAGATAAGGCAAAAGAGCTTTTAAAGAGGAGATTTTGATCTAGAAATCTTTATTAGGAACTTTAGAACTTGGTTTTTTGATGGATTGAATTTACAAATGAAAGACTCTCCTATTTATACTACTCCTAAACCCCCACGGACGGTCGAGATCGACTCGATCTAACAGTGAAGAATGAAGATGGCCTTCAAACTCCCCAACTCTTAAACTTCTACATGACCCTTCAAATACAAAGATGACTCTTCAAACGCATGATTATCTACACGTCCCTTGAAATTACATAGATAATTCTAGAAATATAAGTACAAAATGGACTCGTCACACCTAATCTCACGTGAGTCGAACCCCAGAGAGGTGGGTCGTGACATTAAGCTACTTTTATTTTTAGTTTTACTTTTTCGTAATTCGTACTTATATGATCTTTGTTCCTCTTTGTGTATGCAAAGGAACATCAATTTCCCTATCGAGTTAGATCGGGAAGAAAAGACTTTCTATACAAGGAGAAAGTTACAAACGCAGAAACGAGCTCAACTGAAAGGAGCAGCTATGGCTGAAGACAACACAAACATGAAGCCTCTGAAGTACTTTGCAGCACCCAACGCGCAAACCCTTCACTCTAGCATCATAAGACTTAGATGCTCACAACTTCAAGATAAAGTCATTCCTTCTGCAAATGGTTCATCGGAATCAATTTAGGGGTGAACCCACTGAAGAGCCGAACCTCGACTTGTTCATGTTCTTAGAGTACTCCAACACTCTAGAGATGAACTAAGTTTCAAAAGATGCCTTTCGACTGAGATTATTTTTGTTCTCATTAAGGGGCAAAACGAGATCTTGGCGATATTCCCTACCATCTGGCTCCGTCGAGACTTGGGATCAAATCATGCAGTGCTTCCTAGCGAAATACTTTCCCCTGATTAAGACTGCACATCTAAAGAACCAGATTACTACTTTTTCTCAATGTGATAGTGGATCGTTATACGAAGCTTGAGAACGATTCAAGGATCTTCTCCGACTGTGCCAAGACCATGGGTTGAAGAAGTGGCTCATCGTTCATACATTTTACAATATGTTGATCTACAATACGAGAATGTCTATTGATACAGCAAGAGGAGCTTTGATAAACAAAAACGTTGACGAAGCCTATGATCTTTGTTGGGTGTATGCCCTTGATCCCAAATGAGGATAGGGAATAGGGCATAAACCGTAAAACTTGTATTGACTTTTTTTATTGATAAAAGGCAAGGCGTTGTTTCATATAAATCTTATGGCATCTATAGTATTGAACAACTTGTCCATGAGATTGCTAAGTTTGACTTTCCACTTCTCTAAGTGAGAAAGTAGCACTGGAAGAGTCATGCGTTTGGTCTCTTAAACCGGGTGTGCAAGTCTATGAAATCTTAACACGGGTCATTAAGATTTCGACTTGATCGACACAAGCTCTGGCAGGAGAGTGTTCGTCAATACTATGGGTTAGCGAGCTTGTGGCATAGGTAAGTCGATGGGTTCGATATACCCGAACACGACTCACCGTAATCCAATCACATGGTTTTTACTCTTGGTAGTCAATAATTGGGATTACATATTAGATGGTGCACATGAGCTTTCGACCTTAGGGATTATGAAAGATGTGCATGTAGTGACGAATCTGTTACTAGAGTAGTTAGGATAGTATCACCCCTTGGTGGAGTTAACCTCGACGTGTAATTCACTCAATACAAGTAGCAATCTTTCATGAATCGCCAAGAAAGGAATTTAATGTCTCGATAGTAAATGAGTAGCATGCATCATGTGTTGTCATAAGTGGGTGAAAATAGTAAGTCTTTGATCAAAGCACGTATTACTGGCTCTGCAGGGCATAGAGTGCAGCTTCCTAATTCACGCCAATATGAGACATGCATAGTCACATTCCATGATTCTTACTCTATGGTTCAAACATCTGGACAATCTTTAAACATGACTCAAGGTATACCTCTTATCTTTGATGAATGCATTTGCAAATCACATATATCATTTTCATTGTAAATTCATTAACAACATTTTCACCATGATAAGGATCATCATACAATCCAAATTATTATACAATTCAAATTACCACATTCATTTCCATCACTCAATCAGCACATAATCCATGTTATAATAAATAAAGGATTCAATCAACACAATTAGCAAATAAAGGATTCAATATGAAACATCAATTAAGAAAATATCATTGAGTTAAATAGCAGTCACCGAATTATACTCACAAGTAGTGGCTATTGAGATATCTTTACTTATTTGGCGTTTCGACTCCTCTATGGAATCTCGACCTGTTAAACAAAGCGAGAATTATACATTCCTAAGCGACTTGTATGAAGTGTCAGTATATCAAAAATGGGTTGATACAATTGATACATCGTAGTATTTTCAGCCTTTTATTGCATAGATCTATCTATATCACCTAGACAAGATAATTTAACGTTAAAGAGATAATTTAGCGTTAAGTACAGACAATATCTCACCTTGGTATTTTCTATAATGTGTTCTTTAATTTAGATTTTATATGCATAAGGGCCCATTTTACAATATACATGAATATTATGTAGATAGGCCCATTATTTTATTTTTCCTTGATTTATGAGAGATCATATGAATATGAAAACGGATGATAAAATAGAGATAGACAAAAACCTATATCATTAAAACAGTATGTGCCACATAAAGGCTTGGCCCGTTCTTACTATCAGAATGGCTTTGTGAAATCCCATACCGTGCAACGGTAAGATCCCCAAGAACCAGTTATCGCCTTTCCTTCATGTAATTTAGCCTTTGTTTAATAAAGCTCGTAAGAAATAATATCAGATATGGAATTGATGGAAAAGAAAAGAACCAGAACCGGAGCACTTCACATAGACCAAACATATTCGTTAATTTCCAGGATTCATTCAAGTCTTCATAAACATTTAACCACAATACCACAAACATAAGAAAAAAAATAAAGTCATTACTGCACAAAGTCGAAACCTATTATCCTGAGAGAAGTGCTCAAGAAAGGTAAGTTTATACACATTCAACATTTTTAGCAAACTGTAGTTTCCTCAGTTTCTCCTCTTCTTTTTCTTCTCTTCCTTGTCAGATGCATTCCTCAACTGCAATACATTCTCAAATCAGTTCATGATAAGTGGATAATTTCTGTAAGGACATTAATGACAAATACTTACCATGATGATGAGAATTCGAACGAAAACAGCAACAAAATCAGTGAATAGAGTAAGAGCATGCTTGACGTAGTCCATGTCTCCAAAGTGTGCTTTTTCAATAATATCCTGAGTATCAACCACTATGTAGCCCACAAACACCAAGAGTCCAAAGTACAACTGCACAACAATAGGATGGTGAAATAAAGCCTCTGATAGAGTTTTGATTGATTCATATATCAAGAGGGTGTTTGGTTAGGCTTACTCAATACATCTTATAAGCTTCCAGATTTAACAAGATCTTTTTGAAGCTTATACGATGTCGGATTATTTTATTTTTAGTCATTTGGTCAGAACAAGTTCATACATCTTATAAGAGCAAGGAATACAATTGTGAAATTAAGATAACCAATTCAAATAGGATTGATAAAATCTTAAGCCCTTACTTAATTTTAAGGGGCTTTTAAGTTCAGTAACATTCCTCCAAGAATTATCCAAGCACTTTTTTTGTAGTTTATAAGCTTTTAAAAATATCTTATAAAATGTTTTCAAGAGCTTATAAGCTCACCAAAACCCTGAGGTTTTGTACAAACAAGTCAGAAAAACCAATTCCAATACCTCAAATTTGAAAAAGGCAACAGAACCACCAAAAATTGAGGACGCAAAGTGCAACCAGAAAAGGATTGAGAGACCAGACGAAAGCAGACCCCCTAGGTATAAGTACTCTCTACGTTTGGCTACCATGGCAGCAGCCGAGAAACAACCAAAAGCCACAGCACAACCAACAAAAGCACCAACAAGAATACTGCAACAGGAAAAAATCATTTAATGAGAATTAGTACCAAATCATCATCCAAATTGTTAGCATAAAAGAATATGCAAAAAGTTGCCCATCTAACTATTTAGATATTCACTTCAGCACTGAAATTAAGATTCCAACTAAGGAGCACAGAAGATTAATTGCTAAACAGATGTGGCATCACATGACATCATGCAAAACTAACATTAATCAAACATCAAAGTATTTCACTCTCACGAGTAGAAATGACATACAAACAACATTTCGGGATGATAAAAACAAGATAATGCAAATGACTTACTCTTCTTTAGGTTCTCAATATAATGCAAACTATTACATGGGCTACTTGAAGTAGATCAAAATGGAACATATTGAATTGGCTGTGAACGATATCAGATAAATTCTTAAGGTACAAAATCCAACCAACAACAAGAAGAAACAAAATTACACTTTATAAACTCAAAATCGGGATCAACTAAAACACATTCGGAATTCATATGTATCACAAAAGACTTATTACCTCGTGTCAAAATCAATGGCCAATTCAATCAAAGGACCAATGGAGGCTCCTTGAAAGACCGCTGATGCCATGAAAAGTGACATCCTCTTTTGCTGTTCATTATCAAAGTGGATGAAATTGAATATAATCGAATTGAAAATACAGTTCGTATAATTTGAGAAAGAATCGACAAGACTGCCATAAAAGAAATACCTCTTCATTAGGAGGCGAAGAGAGTAACCAAACGATGCTACCCATGCATCCAAGTGTTGTGAGAAATCCACCAATATTCCAAAGAATGTGAAGATAAGCCCCAATTGCTGATGCCACTAGTGCGCAACATAGCGAGAGATAAACCTGTAATAAAACAGCAAGGTTCAGTCTCTCTTCTTTAAAATTCTTTATATGTAGACATGCAACATAATTGAAGTTCGCATCACACTTCTCATAAAAGTTAATTGCTCCATAATAAAACCAAATGGCGCACATGCTAAAATTCTGACCTAATTTTTTCAATCGGTCAACCGAGTAACAACAAACCTGATCAGATAGAGGGCAAATTTTAACGACAGCATACATACAATTCAGCAACAATAAATTCGTATCAAATTTCATCGAAACTTAATTGCGCCACTATGATAAAAACAAAATCGAATGAAGAAACTGAAAAAATCATTTTTCCGACCTAATATTTTATCGAAATAACAACAAAACAAAACCTAATAAGGTAGAGGCGAAATTGAGGAACTACAACATACAACAAATCTAGATAATATACATAATCATTAAATCAAATCTGGGAAGATAACAAATCAAAAAATGGAAAGGCTAAACAAAACCTTCTTGAGATGAAGTTGAACAGCAGGTGAAATCTGACGCAAGTTCTTGAGAGAATCATAACTCCAGCTATTACGAGATGTGAAAGTATCCATTGATGAATGTTGTTTTCGTCTTCGTTTAAAATCTCAAAACTAACTATTTTTAGTTTTTATTTTTTAGTTCAATTTGGTTATAACTTACATCTATATATATAGAGAGAGAGGAGAGGTAACTTGAAGGAAATTACTTGGAAAATTCTTTTTTATTTTTTATGAATATTGTATTTAATTAAATAATTACTTTATGCCAAGTGGTTATATTATATATTGTTTCTAAGTAATTGACATTTTCAATTTTGGATGTTAATATTAAATTAGTAGTGATTCATTTGTTTTTCCTCTTTTCTTTACTTGGAATTTGATTAAAATATATTATGTCAAAAAATGAAAATATAAAAAGATAATTAGTAGGTCTCTAGGTCTTTCTAGTACTTTATGGGGAAAGCTCTCTCTATATGTGCCTTGCAGCCACGGCACACCACCAATAAGAACCTGCCACATCATCCATTTCTATTTTACTTTTCTTTCTTCTTTGATTATTTTATACTTAGTTTTAATACATCGATTTAATATGATAAAATTATAATTTATGGTACATTAGAAGAAAAAAAAGTATTTGGATACAATTATAAATAAGAATGATATTTTAGATAATTTTAAATTATTTAGTTTGCAATTTATATTGAGATGGATCCAATATAAAAATTCAATATGATCTATTTTACTTTTTGTATCACCAAAGTCATTCATATAAAATTATACTTAAATATATTGTAATAAATGTTTGACCAAAAATAGAACTTTGCAAAGTTATTCATTACCAAAGCAAAGAAGCTTGAAAATTGTTATTTGTTAGCATCAACAAGACAAGCCCTAGTAATTATTTAGAAAATAATCACTTTAAACAAATATTATACGATCATTTCAAAGGAACCTTCTTATTATTATTGTGTAATCTATTTTTAGGCTTCGACTTAGCAAATTTAGAAACAAGTCACTTAAAAAAATGTATTTGCTTCCATCATTCTTTAACACAAAAAATCACAAGTTAGCCAAATCACATAAATCAAATAAAATAATTCGGGTATCTTAATAAAATTGGCATAAAATATATTTACTTTATTTATTGATGATTTAAATATTTTTAGATTTTTTTACAGGATAAATCACTAACTATAGTTTTTAGAATATGTTGAATATAATCTTGTGACGGTAAATATCACGTATCACGTATATCTATAATCCTAGAAAGGGGAAAGGGATTGATGAAGAATCAAGCTTAGTATGTACTATGTATCATGAATCAACTAATTACTTTGATAGTAGGGCTTTTTTCATCCCACCCATCCAAATAGTGTGTGCTAGACCAGACCATATAAGTCATATTTTCATATGAGATATATTAGTATTGATATATTTTGATTTATATCACTTCTGAGGATGGCAATGAGATAGGCTCGAACGGGTAATGCAAGACTCAAGGCACGTCCTGTTCATAAATTTTAAGACACAGACTCGTTCAGGCCAGTCAATGTCCGGATCCATTCCTGTCCCGACAAGTCTTTAGCGAGTCTGGGTCCTAACTGATGGACCCGGTAGAATGATAATTTTAAGCTTTTTTCTCATGATGTTCTCACAAATACATCCAAAATAAAAGGAAACAATATTATATCAATGTACACACCAAAAAGCACATCCTAAAAGATAGTTATTCGGTATTTAAATGTAAATTAATTCACAATAAATATAAATTTAAATTGATAAAGTCACTTTCAAATTCTAAATCAAGTACACATATTAAATAAACCATCAACCGTAAAGTTTCTATTTGAAAATAACAAATTAAATAATAATAATAATATATATATATAATAAAGTATATAATTAATGACCGTCCTAAGTCCGGGTCTAGGACTTAGATGGGTCTCTATTGGGCTCAGACTCGGTCTCGGACTTGACCGAGTCTCAGTTTTTGAATATGCGGACTTGAACTCATTCCATTTTTTAGGACTCATTTTCGATCTCAACAAATGCAAAGCGAATTTTCTTTTCTTTTATCCCATAAACATCCTTAATCGCTTATGTACACCACCACATTCAATGTATATAAGAGTTTTTCTATTATTTGAGTTAAATTTACTCACCACCGGACTTACTTGATGGGTTTTTTTAATGGAATAATACAAGACTCGAAAAATAATTGAGAAGACACTGTGACGTGGTCTTCTATTCCAATAATTAACAATAAATAAATAAAAATGAGAAGATGTCATTGTGGATGCGGTCTTCTATTTTCAATAATTAAAAAATAAAAATTGAGAAGATGTCATTGTGGATATGATCTTTTAAGAAGATAGCATTATAGTTGCCTCTAATTAGAAGCGTCAAGTTCTAAATAGTTGTGACTAATTAGAATATTTTGTAGTTAATATATATATATATATATATATATATATATATATATATATATCACTATATCAAATTTGGCACGGTATAAACTTTAAAGTATAGACAATTCAAGATCAAAATAGTAATATTTTGAAATCCAACCCAAACACTTAAAAGGAAAAAATATTTGAATTATGTCATTGGTTCAACTATCAACTTAGCATAATATATGATATATATCTGAAACTGTACGGGCTTGAACGCAATTTCCAAAAAGAACAAACACCTAATCATAATTTAAGAAACTTAATGACGTACCTTACCCGGGATAAATGCAGTTTTCGTCCCTCATGTTCCATGCAATCGCAAAATTAATCCCCTGTGTTCCGCGCACGTCAATTTAGTACCTCAACTTACCACATTTTGACACAATTGGTCCCTGCCGTCAATTGGCCGTCCAACTCTAACGGTTCGACCGTGTGACGCGCACGTGACAAGCAAATTTGGGGGGAAATTGCATATGCCAAGCAGATTTGGGGGAAATTGCATATTACATAATTTTAGCTTAATATCCTTTATGTACTCTTACTTTACTGTCAACACTATTCATCATCTTCTTCATCTTCTATTCTTAGTTCAATTTTCCATTTTCATCCAAACAAAACACAACAAATAACAACAGTAATGCCATCTCTACACCATTGTTTTCTCATCTCAATCTTCTTCACAATCCTCACATCTTCAGTAATCCCATCCCACGCACAACCTTCTGACATTTACGATGTTCTCAAGCTTCACGGATTGCCAATGGGATTGCTCCCCACAGGTGTTAAAAACTTCACCTACGATAACTCTGGAAAGTTTCAAGTGTACTTGGATCGAGCCTGCAATGCCAAGTTCGAGAATGAACTGCACTACGATATGAATGTCTCCGGCGTACTCCGGTACGGTCAGGTTGACGGGCTGGCCGGAATCACGGCCCAGGATTTGTTTATGTGGTTCCAGGAGAAGGAAATCTGGGTGGATATTCCTAGCTCCGGTTTGATTATTTTCAAACCCAAATTTAAACCCTAATTGAAGAAAATAAATCTAAAATCATGTCATATGCAATTTCCCCCCAAATATGTTTGTCATATGCAATTCCCCCCCCCAAATATATTTGTCATATGCAATTTCCCCCAAATCTGTTTGGTATATGCAATTTCCCCCCAAATCTGCTTGTCACGTGCGTTGCACATGCTCGAACCGTTAGAATTGGACGGTAAATTGACGGCAGGGACCAAATGTGTTAAAATATTGTATCTTGAGGGACTAAATTGACGTACGCGGAACATGGGGGACCGATTTTGCGATTGGCTGTAACTTGAAAGACGAAAAATATATTTATCCCTACCTTACCCCTAAAACCCTTGATTTTCCCTCTTTACCTAAAAGATGGAGATTTTATGAGGCATTTCTCAGTTGGAATTCGAAGAACTAAGCCATGACGTCCCCTTCGACTCCAAAATCCGATTTTCAACAAACAGTAAGGTACTATACCCCTACCAGTTATTTTTGTGTTGTTAAATGTTTTGAATTTTTTGTTATATTTCGTGTGAAATTTCAGGAGTGTTTGGCTGATTGGTGGTTAGTGAAGGCTGAAACTGACGTCCATGGATGTAATCAAATCGCTGTTGCTGGGTTTACTTCTCGAGAGTAAGTTGTTAATTATTCTTACTTTGTTGCTCTGTTGTTAATAATTACTTGTTTTGTTGCATGATCCATGTGTAATGTCAATCCTGTGGCAATTTACTATAACCTTTGTTTTTCTTCTGAGCCAAAATTTAAGGAAACTGAGATTGAAGAACTTAAATCTCACACGGGTTTCATGTAATATTGTTCTTTAGGAAGCAAGCCTTGCGATTCTTTTCATCTGCTCCAATACTTAAAAGATATGATCTGTTTACTCTTCTGACCACTGATGGGATATGTGTAATCATCAAAGGCTTCATAAACAAAGCTCACACCGTAGAAAATGGGTTTCCATCTGATGTAAGTCCCTAAACCTGCTTTTGATTCCATGTGTTTTAAAAGGTATTTCAAGTCTTTTTTTATTCGATATTCAAAGTTAAGTTTCATTTCCCCTTATTAGGTTGTGTTTGGATTGAAGAATTTGAAAACTATATTATCACATTTATAACAAATCTGTTTCTGCTTGTTTTGATGATTTCAAGATACAGTGGATTTCATATTCTTTGGCACTCATTGTGGGTATTTTACAGCCATTATCAGTTCTAGAATATCCTTAATTTCACCTTAATCTGAATGGCACTTCTTTTAGTTGGATAAGCAGTTTGTTGCATAAACATTCTTTTAAGTTAATGACTTTTGATTCGCTACTTGAACAGGTATTTAACCATTTTGTTTTTGGATTTCCTCCATACTGGAAGGAGTATTTTGAAAACTTAATGGGTAAAGGATCTCCTTTTAAGGACACTTCAGGAGTTAACATTGTTCTTAAAAAGCGATTGTCACGATCACAAAGTACGTTTACCATCTTAATCCATTTGACCGCTACCTAATTGCCAATAAAATAAGTTTGAGAGTATTTTTAGTTATATTTATTCCTATTCTTAACGCTGTTAACCAGGAGGGCCTGTAGATAAAATGAAATTAAACGAGTTAGATTCTGATTCTGTACAAGATGATTCTGAGCTAATCTCTGAGATGCCAAGCCTGGATAAGGACATGAGAGAGGTTAAAATTAAAGGCAAAATGCAGAAGGCAAAAAATAGATTGTCTGAGAAAGTTAAAGAACCAGTGGTGAAGACCAGAAGAAAATTGGCATATGTTAGTAAGCTTTTCAGTGACATCTTTATTGCAATTATCCTCGTATAATTACTGTGCTTACTATGTCCTACTTGTTTTATAATATTTACTTTATCCCAATAAAATATCACCTTTATATCACAAACATACCCCAAACTTCAACATTCTCATACGAATAACTATAACCATCATTCCAATACAAAATTTTAGAAACAAAATTGAAAATATAACCAAACATAACCTAAGCATTCAGAAAAAATGGGGAGCAGATCTTAGAAGTTAGGACAAGCCACACTATGAATTGCTAACTATTACAGAAAAATTCCTAGGTGGGCATCAGTAATCTCCCTGCAATATTACCAGCAAAAGAAGAATAAAGAAGTTATTAACTCCATTGAGTGTATTTACTTGATTGGACAACAGTGACGTGCTTAACGAGCATGCAAACAAGTATCGGGAGCTGAATTATATGTTGAACGGTTAAGATACTGCAAAAGAAATAAAAAAATGAAAGAAAAATGCTCACATAAGCAAACACGGGTATTGATGATCTCAAATTTGCATTTTTCATAGAAGTTTTGATGACAGAGCTAGGTGGGCTTGGCTCAACCATCCCTCTTCAAATGGCTGAGTTGGAAAATCCAACATATTTGCCATCAAGCCAATTATTTGGCTCATACTCTTTTCAAATTGGACTTTTCATTCAATTTTTTGTTGTGGTATTCATTTTAAGGAGCCTAGACTCCATCCTTTTGAACTCTTGGAATCAACATTGAATTGATGATGCTCTATTTTATTTGTTCGATTCAGATATAAAAATTTATTTAGCATAATCACAGAACATATCTGTTTATTTGATTGAATGATCCAATTGAGGTTTTCATTTGAATTTTTGTAGTTTTGTGATTTAAGTAGCCTTGACTCCATCTTTCTGAACTCTGTGTATCAACACTGGATCGATAATACTCTATTGTAATTGTCGCCTTGTCGGTTGATTTTGTTTAATTAGGAGATAAAATCTATTTAGCCAAAATAATAATAACAATCTCAGAGCATTTCTGCTTATGTGATTAAATATTCTTTGTTCAGTACCCCTTCCTTTTTGTTCTTACTTGAATAATTCAAATTTGGTGTCTTTCGTGCTGCAATGCATTTATTTCCCTTTCTTGTACATTTGGTATAGGAAAGTCCTGACAGAGAAAAGGAGAAAGCACCGAGCGGATCGCCTCAATCTTTGAGTTTAAACAGATCTAGATCAGGTAAATATATATTTTCCTAAATCTGAGTTCATTTATTTTTAGGGGTGTGCACGGATCGACTAACCGACCGAACCGAAACCGATTAATTCGGTTTCGGTATTTTCCAAAAAAATCGGTTATCTGTTACGGTTCGGTTTTGGCAATCGGTTGGTCTAACCGAACCGAAAACCGAACAAATGGGCCATGATAAAATTTGTGTATTAACATAGGGGTGGTCATTTTGCAATATTTTGTAACTTGAGTTGAGGTCTTGAGGATGTTCGTAAGCCGTAACTTATAATCTTTGTGTTTTTAAATTGTATGAATTTTTTGTATTCAAATAGGTCAAATAGCCCAAATTTAAATTAATTCTTGCAAAAAAACAATTTTTTGTCCGGATTTCGGTTAACCGTTCAGCTAACCGAAATTAACCGAACCGATTCGGTTCCTATTTACCAGTGTTTGCTAATTCACGCAATTGTTTCACTTTTTTTTTTTCTTTTCCAATATTTTAACCTTTCAATGTATAGTTCAGTTCATAACATTTGTTTTCATGCTTGTTTAACTGCTGTCCAATCAAGTAAACTACACTTTTGAGTTCATATCTTCTTCATTCTTTCGCTGATAATATTGCAGGGAGATTACTGATGCCTACCTTGGAATTTTGGCGCAATCAGAGGGCAATTTATAATGTGGTTTGTCCTAAGTTCTAAGATCTGCTTCTCATTTTTGCTGAATGTTTTCCCCATTAAGCATGCAGTTCAAGCACAATTGACTTGCATATACCTTAAAGTTGCTTACAAATTTTTCTCAATGTGCAATTAGTTTGAAAACATCTTGGACTATGATTCTGAGAACCATATAGAATTATTGGTAGCAAGCTTTATCCAATTCTACTGCTCTCAACCGCTGTTATTAGCATACTACACTTTCTCACAATATATAAGTCTGGAAGTGTTAAATCAAAAAGTTTCTCATAAAAAATGTGTTGATAGTTGGGATATATTGGCAATAAACAAAATTTCTTCTGTATGCGGGTTTTTTGTAAAGATAATTTGTTGAAAGTGATGTCAAAATGAAGATATATTTCAGGATGGAACAATTACCGGGATTGAGGAAGAGGACCGGCTGGAACAGACGAGGAAAGGTACTTTGGGAAAAAATTGTCTTATATTTTACACTCTGTTATTACATGTATTTATGCTAATCTTGTTTTTCCATGATGATAGTGGTTTGATAACGCATCCCAGATAAATATTTTTTTTTTTCCTTATATGGAGTATTTTTTGAAATTTGAATACCAATATTTCCTGGTGGCGGATAGAAGGAATAAACCAAATCAGTCTATTCACATTATAAGGTTCCTCATTCCTGTGACACTAATCTTTTACCAACACATCCTTCTCTCATGTCACAGAAAAGCTCAAGTGCTTTTACCTTTAAATCTTGCAAAACCAATTACGAAGTTTGCGATTTCATAAATATACACAGTTACATGCAGATTCGGTTTCTTTCACTAACTCGTTAAATTTTAGTGTGTGATTGTTTGTCGAAAGCTGTCTGATTTTTAATTCTGAAAATACATTTTGCCACTTATAAGAACATTTGTTTCAGCTTTTGATTGGAATTTTGGACAGGAAGTCGATCTATGCCGCTGAGAAAGAGAACGCAACCAGTATGAACTTACAGATTACTTAAAATCATAAGGTAAGGGAATTAGAACATTAATCAAATGGCTAAATGTGTGAATAGAACAGTATAAGTGAAATGGATACTCATAATTGGGAATAATTGGAATATTATTTCAAAGAACACTTTAGTTTTATTTATGCTGACTTATGTTATGCCACTGATAGAAAATGGAGATGGTAAATGAGGAGAAAAGCTACATTACTTGTTAACATCACGATTATATATTTGCTTGCAGCATGTACAGTTTAGTGATTAAATCTGAATGGGCAAATGTCACTAACAGTCCGTAAAGTTTCACTTTGGTTCTTAATGTACCACATGTTATGATACCGTCCGTAAAGTTTAGTTCATGTTGCACTTTCATCATTCATGCCATTTTCCCTTAAAAATGGCACTTGAGGTGGTACATGCTCCACGATCCTGCCAAATTCCACCAGAAAATGGCCCTAATGACGAAATTGAGACATAAATTTAACTTTAAGAAGGATAACATAACATTTGGTACTTAAAAGATCGATATATGTACAAAAGTTAAACAATAGAAACTAGTATAACATTTACCGGTTCTACTAAGGGTAAAATTTATGATTTCTTTCTTTTGATGATAGTTGATGGTGGCATGATTTTGATATAACAACTTTTTCTCCACTGCTCAATAGAGTAAAACCATTGTTCTATTGTGAAATCGATATTTCTGCATTGCACGATACTTATGAGAACTTTCTGAGCAGGTTCCAAATGGGGAAGCTCAGGTTGTGTGATTTTACTATTAATTTATGTTTTTTAGCTTTTCATGGAGGGGATGTATAAGTATTATCCCATAATGACTCTGATTAATGTATAATAGGTAGGTAAAAATGTACTTTTTATCTTGATCTTTTGATTATTAACAATTAGTTTAGGTTCTCTTTTGTAAGAAACAATGTCTCAAAACTATCCCGAGTTGACGGTTTTTGCAGTAACCGATTTGTATATATACTCCCTGAACTGGTTTAAGGATATTTTTCCAGTTTTATCAGTTCAACTGACTGAATTGGATTGGGTTTCAAAACATTGGTAAAAATGCGATATAATACAGATCTAAGTTCATAGTTGCTGGTGGAATGATGAATTTTATAACAAAAAATTACTCAATGTACCTCTGAAATAAATTGTTATATAAAAAACATGTGAAAATGTTTACAATTCAAATATTTATCTCACAACTTTTTATTTGAAAGGAATTGCTAATAATTCCTTAATATTTTTCAATTCAAAAAACAAAAATTACCAACTTTTCTTGGTAGAAACAAAATTGATGTAAAAATAATTTCGATTATTTGAAATCTCAACAAGAATAAAGTCTTGCCCAATAAATTGAACTCTGTTCTAAGTCTAAATTAGATTATTGTGAATGAAAACATAAATCCTAACACTTCCACTTGACGGTGATTGAGAAATATTTTAAAAAGATTAGGTTGGTTTTCTTAGGTAGGTTGGGATCCAAGGCAAAGTTTATTCATAAATAGGCAAAGTTTATTCATAACGAAGTTTTTAGCTGAGTACTGAATACAAAATTGGATTTGAATATGAAGATTTTTTCAACACAAATCCTCTGTTATTTTTCATAGATATAAGATTGAGGGTATTTTGATTTCAAATTTAACTTAATATGAATCTTGATGGTTGTTTGAAAAGATATATATATATATATATATATATATATACATATATGTACACAAATACTTGTTTATGCATCACTTAACCACACAGTAAACAACTATCCATTCAATAGATATTGCAGATAAGAGTTTTTAACACGAACACGTTATTAAGACACTACTAACTATCTAACGATCAAAATTACTACAACCTAAAACCGACTCTATTAACATAAGATTAATGTCGTTGTTCTACATACCATGGTTAGCATGAAAAGCTGATGGCCTTGTGTTAGAGCCTTGAACGAGCTTTAGCGAGAGTGTCCTGTTATTACCAAGTGATTCCCCTAAGCTTAATTTGGACATGCCAACTAATTCATCAACATTGATTGGTGTCTTTGTATGGACAGCAATAGGCTTCAACACTTCCACTTTACAGTTATCAGTTTGTTCTTGTGCATATTTGTAGCTTGGCCAATATGGGAAGAATGGAGCTGTTATATAAGCAGGATAGACGAGAGGGTATTGTGGGCCCTCTGCAACGGGAATCTGTTTTTTGTCTGCATCGTTTGAGTTTGAAGATTCCATAGATTCACATTCTTCATCCACGGGTATCTCAGATAGAGCATCGACTGACTACACAAAATGTCGTAATTAGTTTACATTCTAAAACTCGAAGAAACACAAGTGACATACATACATATATATATATATATATGTTAGAGAGAGAGAGAGATAAGATATATTGCAATATTTGTCCCATAGGGGACAGTCTATTAACAAAATAGCCCTTTTTGCAATTTTGGTTCGATATCATCCGCCAAGAAACTGGATGAAATTTCATGCACACAGCTTTAAGGGTTTTAAGAATTTATGATAGATTGGATAAAAATGCGTTACCCCGACTTTTACAAAACTTAACGCTAGCATTATTAACCAAAGATAAGGGTCGAGCGAAATTCATTTGCATTTAGACACTACAAAAAACACTCCAACTACAAACTAATATCCTTTTTACAAAATATACATATATACCAAGAAAACGAGCCAAAACAGTCGTTTATCATTTAAACTGATAATTCTACCATTTTTGTCTATTTTTTGATTTGAGGGCAAAATAATAAATTATGGACTTAGATTTGGCTTTTGAACAGAATGATTCAAGGAAACAGCAGGAGCTGTTGGTTATTTAACAATATCAAAGAGAGTGTAAGAGTAATTAACATTAACTACAAATCACACTCACAATTAGGGGTGACAATTTGGGTCCATACATATATTTTCACCCAAACCCAACTAAGTTTTCAATGGGTTGGGGTTCTAACATTTTAGCATTTTAGTTCCAACTGGGTTGATTTTTAATAATATTAGTCCTTGGGCCCAGTTTGGGTCAAAAAAAGGTCCAATTTATTTTCCACTTTGAGTCAATAATCTACATTCTACACTCTACAGCTACCACTTACACCACTTTGATTCATAATGGGGTTCTTATTGGGTCCGTATTTGGTCCAACTATAATGCATATTTTTTGACATTGGACCCAATTGGACCCAACCCACTTTAAGCCCAACCCAAATGAACCCGACCCAAATCCAACCCATTCAGCCCAATTGCCACCCCTACTCACAACCATAAGAGTTCAGTTTTCAATTACATGATGTTCCCTTAGTGTTGTAAAAGAAGCTAGAGAAGAATGCTTACTTCATCGGGCACAATATCAAAGAGGCTTGAGCGCCTTTTCCTCCGGGACATGTTAGTTTGCCTTATAAAGTATTTCTGGGCATGGCTAGCAACTTGAGTAGGTGTTCTCGAGATTACGTAATTACGAGCAATGCCACGCCAATCACCTTTTCCAAGCTTTTGTAAACCAAGCAAGAACATCCTATGTTCCTCCTCTGTCCATGGAGTACCTGCAAAATAAAAGTTTAAGAAGATGAAACATGAAATGGTTTATCAGCCTCTAATACCTAACTAAGCCAATGTTCAATAATAATGGTCCATAACGTCACACAATCTGTCAAAAAGTCATTTTTCCGCAAAAAATTGTGCTTTTAAACTAGTGCTGAGTTTTAGAAAAAGTTCTAAAAGTGCTAAAAAAGTTGAAAAATGAGTTTCTTTGTTTGCAAAAAGAGTCATTAACATGCTTTTTAGATTAGCTGATTTTCATCTATTTTATAAAGAAGCATAATCATAATCACAGAAAGAAAACAACAGTAAGCAGCTTAAGTTTAGCACAAAGCTCAAAAGCACCTTTTTTCTAGTTTCTTGCAAACAGAGCTGAAACTCACCCATACAAATTACCCAAAATAAATGCATAATATCTGCAAAAACATCTTATAACTACATCCTTTTATATCAACACCTTATGATTGTTTAATGTCCAACTTTGCTAGTCATGTATAACGAATTTCCCATTTTATAGGTTCCTCAGCATTTTGTTCAATCAAAAGCACGATAATCCATATCAGACTAAACTTTTACCATCATCAAGTACCAAGACAAGTCCAGTATGTACTCATCATAAATGCATAATATCATCAGTATTCGGTTTCAACACTTGTGGAATAAAATTCCACAAAAAGTAAAATCTTTCATTCTAAACAAACAAAAATCCCATTTTTATGATGCAAACCCTTAAAACAAACATCAATACAACAAAACCTCAGGAGAATGAAAATTATATCTGTTTCTCTTTTTCAAGTGCTGCTTCAAAATCCAATACATTTTCTACCCAGAACTAGAAACACACAGAAAAGCACCTTAAGAAGTTATAGACAATTCAAAATTCCTTGTCTTCGTTTTTAATTAAATCATATATAAACAGTATTTTTCTTGGTTCTCATTTAATTTCCTCCCGACAATAGACAAGCTTAAAGACGAACCAAGCTTCAAGCTTGAACAACTTTTTCTATGTTCAATTAGCTCGAGATAACTCTATTACGAAAAAATGATAAAATGTGTGCTATAAAAATCAAGCTACTCAAGCTCATTCTCTTCAGCTCGACTAAAAATCTAAAACCCACATAACTTCAACTCAATTAACAATCAAACTAAACTCAAACATAAATCTAAAACTCGATAATAATTCCAACAAGCTTAACATTTTCTTCGACTCAACTTGTCTACCCACTCCAATAAACCCACAAATTACTGAGATTCAAACTTCATTTACATAAAAAAAAAAAAAAAAATCATTTACTACACATGCAGGCACAATCATAACATCCTACACCAATAAACCAAAAAACCTTCAATAACAGAATAAAACAAAAATTCCGTTCACAAAGAATAAAAAATGAAGCACCTTTCTTCCTCTCCCGGCTAGAGGAGCCGGCAACAAAGTCTTCCGACGCATATCCATCAGCGGCGGCGTGGTCAGGGGTGTCCGCCAGAGAGTCGCCATGAACGGCGCCGTTTTGAGGCGTACCATTTCCGCTACCACCAGCGCTCATGTAATGGGACAGATTGCCCATACTGGCGCTCTTTCTGATTGAACCATCGGTCAATCGGACCCCAAATAGCTTCACACCTCGATTAGGGCACGTACGCGAATTGTGCCCGTTGTGGCTGCAATGCGAGCACTTTCGCGTCATTTAATAAAATTGAAGTGGATTGAAGATGGATGAATTTCACAATTAATAGTAAAAGATTAAAAATGTTAATTTAGGGATCTTTTTCATTAACATGATTCGATCGATCCCAAACAATCAACCAAACAAACAAGATTCGTTGATTGTGTTTTCTTATTGTTCGTGTTGCTTGGCTTTGAAGTTTGAGGTGTGGATGCAGATTTGCTTATTCTCTGTCTGTGCGCTACTTATGTATGGCTTCTGATATTGCCACGCCAATATCCATGTTGCCAGAGCAAACATCCTTAATTTCTTGATGAAATGTTTTTTTTTTAATTTCCACGTGAATGAGATTTTTATCATGTTTTAAAGATGATTTTAGAAGATTCTAGTGTGTTTGGATTAAAGGATTTCATCCATAAATTCATTTAAGTTCGTTTCCATATCAGTTTGGATAAATTCATATTACGATGAATTTGAATTCTCTTATCATTCACTTGACCTATTTTCTCCATAAATACGGTGAATTTCAAATGACTCCATTTTAAGTGTCATTTCAAATCCTTCATCCAAATTCCCTCCTCAAATCCAAATCACTCCATCCAAACACACCCTAAATAAAAGAACAAAGACAAAAGTCATTATTTGTGCTTATCTAAAATGAATTTAAACATAGAATAACCGTTACTCTTAAATCAGTAAACCTCATGTATTTGAAATCGGTCTCTATAAACAAATTCAGTCGTTATGGACCAACTGAATATCGATCGTTACATATGCTCCTACATCTCATTTTATCATTCGAGCTCTCTTGCTTAGAACTAGACATATACTCTAGGGGGAAATTAGGAAAAATTGCATAATTGGTACCTCAAGTTGGCCTGTACACGAATGTAATACCTTAAATTGGACCACTTGCAATTTGGGTACCATATGTTTGAAAAAACCGCAATTTCAATACAAATTTCGCCGGGAAATCATAAAATCGCCGGAAAAAGTCACGTGACACGCACGTGACTCTCAATTTGGGGATTTTCTGATTTTCCCTCAAAAATCACCAAATTGGCCAATCACCTAATGACATGTCTGTACACAACAAATTTGTAATTCTGAAAATCAAGAAACACAAAAATTGTGACAAATGAAATTTATATAAATCAAAATGAAATATGGGGTACAAATCTCTATTCTAATCCTCTGATTCTTCCTTCAAAACATGTTGACTTGAATATTGGAGTTGACTTTGCTTTTTTGATCTTCTCCAACGTTGACTTGAATGTTTATAACGTTAATTCGAGGGCTTGACAGCTTAATCTCGGATCAAACGTTGAATTTGATATGGAATTTGAAATCTTCAAGGTTGACTTTGTGACTTTGATCTTCCTTGAATTTGATTTGAATTTCTATAACGTTAATTCATAGGTTTAGCACCGTAATTACGAATCAAACGCTATAATTTGATGAATATCTTCAAGAACGCCTTGAATATCGCCTAGAACGCCTTGAGTCTCGCCTAGAACGCCTTGAATATTGCCTAGAACGCCTTGAATCTTCTTTGTATTTGAAGAACTTTCGCAGAGAGAATTTGGAGAGCTTCCTTCGTCTTCTCTAGCTTTTTGAATGAACTTCTGTGTATGTAATTTATGAACTCCAAAGGACCCTATTTATAGGTGTAGGATGGAAGAATTATGGATAATTTGGATTCCATTGATAATTATCCATTTGATTTAATAAATAATTATCATAATTTTGGAGCCATTTGATTGGCTGATAGAATATCTAGATAGATCTTCTAGATATTATCCAAAAATCAACTTGATTTGATAATTATCCATAAATTAACTCAAATAGATAAATATCATTTGTCGTAGACGATTTTTGATTGGTCAATATTTCCACGTGGCATGATTTGATTGGTTGCAAAATTTCAATATCTACAAATGCCCCCTTGAGACTCGTTCATGGAAGTTTGATTATTTCAAAGCATACTTCGTAGTGGATGAGTCGCAACGTCTCTACATAAAAATCATGCCTTAAGAATAGTTCCGTCTTGTGCTTCTATACCACGAAAGTCTTTCCTACAGTTTGGTGTCTCCTCGAAAATACTTTGTTGGCTTCCATCGCAAGTTGTTTGTGTTACAACGAGATTAACATGCCCCCCATGTCAAGATGGGATCTTTCTTTCAAAATTCTTTTGAATGAGTGATATCACTCCATCAAGAGAACGTGTTTTGATTTGAATTTATGACTGAACTTAGAAGAGTCTAAGTTGCCTACGTACCCTAATGAAAAGGGATCAAGTCATAACGTAGTTCAAATATATGTATAGATGTGCCATATTTAGTTTATACTCTTCAAGGCTTGGAGTACATAATTTGGTTGGACTTGGACTTGTAGACATTTTATACTCGTGTCAAGGAGAATTTCATTTGATTTGATTTGACTTGTAGACCTTTTATGCTCGTGTCAAGGAGGGCTTCATTTGATTTGATTTGACTTGTAGACTTTTTATGCTCGTGTCAAGGAGGGCTTCATTTGATTTGATTTGACTTGTAGACCTTTTATGCTCGTGTCAATGAGGACTTCATTTGATTTGATTTGAATTGTAGACCTTTTATTCTCGTGTCAAGGAGAACTTCATTTGATTTGATTTGACTTGTAGACCTTTTATGCTCGTGTCAAGGAGAACTTCATTTGATTTGATTTGACTTGTAGACCTTTTATGCTCGTGTCAAGGAGGGCTTCATTTGATTTGATTTGACTTGTAGACCTTTTATGCTCGTGTCAATGAGGACTTTATTTGATTTGATTTGATTTGACTTGTAGACCTTTTATGCTCGTGTCAAGGAGGACTTCATTTGATTTGATTTGACTTGTAGACCTTTTATGCTCGTGTCAAGGAGAACTTCATTTGGGTCTTCAATTTATTGAATGTTTAAACTCTTATCAAGGAGACTTGTTGATAGTTTATGCTCTTATCAAGGAGCGTTGATGACAGTTTATGCTCTTATCGAGGAGCGTTGATGACAGTTTATGCTCTTATCAAGGAGCGTTTGCTTAACATCTTTAGTTGAAGTTGTGATGGCAAACTTGAGCGCCATCTTCTCCCATATGGTCATCATTATATTCAGGTATGGGCCCATCGTTGGAAGCATTTGTGAATGGCTTGCCCCCTTTGTTGATTTCTTGTCTACAAGGCTCTTGGATATACGACTTGTCAACTCCACGTCCGGTCATACTCAACTCCATATCATGTGCTCGAGTGGCCAACTCTTCAAATGTCGTTGGTTGAATTCCTTGAAGGATATATCGAAGACCCCAATGCATCCTTTGAATACACATTCCAATAGTAGAGGACTCATGTAATCTTTCTTTGCAGTTAAGACTCAAATTTCTCCAACGATCAATGTAGTCGATGACTGGTTCATCCTTCAATTGACGGGAATTGGTGAGTTCAAGCATGCTGATTGTGCGACGAGTGCTATAGAAGCGATTGAGGAATTCTTGCTCCAATTGTCCCCAATTGTTGATTGAGTCGGCACCAAGATCAATGTACCAGTTAAATGCATTGCCTTTCAGTGATCTAACGAATTGCTTGACTAGTTGGTCGCCATAAGTTCCAGCATCATTACATGTTTCAATGAAGTGAGCCACATGTTGCTTTGGATTGCCTTTGCCATCAAATTGCTGGAATTTTGGGGGTTGGTAACCAGTTGGCATCTTCAAATTATCAATTCTTCGAGTATATGGCTTGACATAAGTTAAAGGCATCTTGGATCTCCCATCGCGATTGTCTTGGATAGTACTCATGATAAACTCCTTAAGTCGAGCAGCTGGAATCGTCCCATCACTTGAAACTTGAAGTTCCTCGACAATGGAATTTTCCTTCTCAACTAGATGTTGATTCTTTGACGTCTCAGCTTCATCTTGCGCCTCAATTTGTTTTTCAATTTCGTGCATGGCATCCACGTCGTCTGCTTTCTTCATCAACTTTGCAATTAGAGTGGCTTGCTCTCGAACATGCTTCGTTAATCCTTCAACAGCTTTTGTCAAGTTTGCAATTTGCTCCTCCGGAGTGATAACATTTGTCATCATGACACATGCGATGTTTGAGTCACTTGATGTAGAATGTTGTGGGGATGAATACTTCTCTTCATCATGATTGATTTCATCACCAAAGCGGAATGCGTCATCCTCAACATGCTCAAGTAGGGGAACCACCTTTGAAGATGTTTGTAGCTTCATGGGTATACTTCTTGTGGTGACGCCAATGACTTCACTCGTGGAGTTTGAAGGATTTGAGATGATCATCTTGGATTCCACTATCTTCATAGCTTTGACTTGAGCATCCATTTGAACTTGTTGAAGTGAAGAGATGAGAGGTAGAAATGGTCCCACTGGGCGTGCCAAAAATTTGTACACAACAAATTTGTAATTCTGAAAATCAAGAAACACAAAAATTGTGACAAATGAAATTTATATAAATCAAAATGAAATATGGGGTACAAATCTCTATTCTAATCCTCTGATTCTTCCTTCAAAACATGTTGACTTGAATATTGGAGTTGACTTTGCTTTTTTGATCTTCTCCAACGTTGACTTGAATGTTTATAACGTTAATTCGAGGGCTTGACAGCTTAATCTCGGATCAAACGTTGAATTTGATATGGAATTTGAAATCTTCAAGGTTGACTTTGTGACTTTGATCTTCCTTGAATTTGATTTGAATTTCTATAACGTTAATTCATAGGTTTAGCACCGTAATTACGAATCAAACGCTATAATTTGATGAATATCTTCAAGAACGCCTTGAATATCGCCTAGAACGCCTTGAGTCTCGCCTAGAACGCCTTGAATATTGCCTAGAACGCCTTGAATCTTCTTTGTATTTGAAGAACTTTCGCAGAGAGAATTTGGAGAGCTTCCTTCGTCTTCTCTAGCTTTTTGAATGAACTTCTGTGTATGTAATTTATGAACTCCAAAGGACCCTATTTATAGGTGTAGGATGGAAGAGTTATGGATAATTTGGATTCCATTGATAATTATCCATTTGATTTAATAAATAATTATCATAATTTTGGAGCCATTTGATTGGCTGATAGAATATCTAGATAGATCTTCTAGATATTATCCAAAAATCAACTTGATTTGATAATTATCCATAAATTAACTCAAATAGATAAATATCATTTGTCGTAGACGATTTTTGATTGGTCAATATTTCCACGTGGCATGATTTGATTGGTTGCAAAATTTCAATATCTACAAATGCCCCCTTGAGACTCGTTCATGGAAGTTTGATTATTTCAAAGCATACTTCGTAGTGGATGAGTCGCAACGTCTCTACATAAAAATCATGCCTTAAGAATAGTTCCGTCTTGTGCTTCTATACCACGAAAGTCTTTCCTACAGTTTGGTGTCTCCTCGAAAATACTTTGTTGGCTTCCATCGCAAGTTGTTTGTGTTACAACGAGATTAACATGCCCCCCATGTCAAGATGGGATCTTTCTTTCAAAATTCTTTTGAATGAGTGATATCACTCCATCAAGAGAACGTGTTTTGATTTGAATTTATGACTGAACTTAGAAGAGTCTAAGTTGCCTACGTACCCTAATGAAAAGGGATCAAGTCATAACGTAGTTCAAATATATGTATAGATGTGCCATATTTAGTTTATACTCTTCAAGGCTTGGAGTACATAATTTGGTTGGACTTGGACTTGTAGACATTTTATACTCGTGTCAAGGAGAATTTCATTTGATTTGATTTGACTTGTAGACCTTTTATGCTCGTGTCAAGGAGGGCTTCATTTGATTTGATTTGACTTGTAGACTTTTTATGCTCGTGTCAAGGAGGGCTTCATTTGATTTGATTTGACTTGTAGACCTTTTATGCTCGTGTCAATGAGGACTTCATTTGATTTGATTTGAATTGTAGACCTTTTATTCTCGTGTCAAGGAGAACTTCATTTGATTTGATTTGACTTGTAGACCTTTTATGCTCGTGTCAAGGAGAACTTCATTTGATTTGATTTGACTTGTAGACCTTTTATGCTCGTGTCAAGGAGGGCTTCATTTGATTTGATTTGACTTGTAGACCTTTTATGCTCGTGTCAATGAGGACTTTATTTGATTTGATTTGATTTGACTTGTAGACCTTTTATGCTCGTGTCAAGGAGGACTTCATTTGATTTGATTTGACTTGTAGACCTTTTATGCTCGTGTCAAGGAGAACTTCATTTGGGTCTTCAATTTATTGAATGTTTAAACTCTTATCAAGGAGACTTGTTGATAGTTTATGCTCTTATCAAGGAGCGTTGATGACAGTTTATGCTCTTATCGAGGAGCGTTGATGACAGTTTATGCTCTTATCAAGGAGCGTTTGCTTAACATCTTTAGTTGAAGTTGTGATGGCAAACTTGAGCGCCATCTTCTCCCATATGGTCATCATTATATTCAGGTATGGGCCCATCGTTGGAAGCATTTGTGAATGGCTTGCCCCCTTTGTTGATTTCTTGTCTACAAGGCTCTTGGATATACGACTTGTCAACTCCACGTCCGGTCATACTCAACTCCATATCATGTGCTCGAGTGGCCAACTCTTCAAATGTCGTTGGTTGAATTCCTTGAAGGATATATCGAAGACCCCAATGCATCCTTTGAATACACATTCCAATAGTAGAGGACTCATGTAATCTTTCTTTGCAGTTAAGACTCAAATTTCTCCAACGATCAATGTAGTCGATGACTGGTTCATCCTTCAATTGACGGGAATTGGTGAGTTCAAGCATGCTGATTGTGCGACGAGTGCTATAG
Organism: Verbascum thapsus; assembly: GCA_963669365.1. NCBI lineage: Eukaryota > Viridiplantae > Streptophyta > Magnoliopsida > Lamiales > Scrophulariaceae > Verbascum > Verbascum thapsus. The sequence goes on from OY770105.1 coordinate 20,433,934, forward strand.
AAGCGATTGAGGAATTCTTGCTCCAATTGTCCCCAATTGTTGATTGAGTCGGCACCAAGATCAATGTACCAGTTAAATGCATTGCCTTTCAGTGATCTAACGAATTGCTTGACTAGTTGGTCGCCATAAGTTCCAGCATCATTACATGTTTCAATGAAGTGAGCCACATGTTGCTTTGGATTGCCTTTGCCATCAAATTGCTGGAATTTTGGGGGTTGGTAACCAGTTGGCATCTTCAAATTATCAATTCTTCGAGTATATGGCTTGACATAAGTTAAAGGCATCTTGGATCTCCCATCGCGATTGTCTTGGATAGTACTCATGATAAACTCCTTAAGTCGAGCAGCTGGAATCGTCCCATCACTTGAAACTTGAAGCTCCTCGACAATGGAATTTTCCTTCTCAACTAGATGTTGATTCTTTGACGTCTCAGCTTCATCTTGCGCCTCAATTTGTTTTTCAATTTCGTGCATGGCATCCACGTCGTCTGCTTTCTTCATCAACTTTGCAATTAGAGTGGCTTGCTCTCGAACATGCTTCGTTAATCCTTCAACAGCTTTTGTCAAGTTTGCAATTTGCTCCTCCGGAGTGATAACATTTGTCATCATGACACATGCGATGTTTGAGTCACTTGATGTAGAATGTTGTGGGGATGAATACTTCTCTTCATCATGATTGATTTCATCACCAAAGCGGAATGCGTCATCCTCAACATGCTCAAGTAGGGGAACCACCTTTGAAGATGTTTGTAGCTTCATGGGTATACTTCTTGTGGTGACGCCAATGACTTCACTCGTGGAGTTTGAAGGATTTGAGATGATCATCTTGGATTCCACTATCTTCATAGCTTTGACTTGAGCATCCATTTGAACTTGTTGAAGTGAAGAGATGAGAGGTAGAAATGGTCCCACTGGGCGTGCCAAAAATTTGTACACAACAAATTTGTAATTCTGAAAATCAAGAAACACAAAAATTGTGACAAATGAAATTTATATAAATCAAAATGAAATATGGGGTACAAATCTCTATTCTAATCCTCTGATTCTTCCTTCAAAACATGTTGACTTGAATATTGGAGTTGACTTTGCTTTTTTGATCTTCTCCAACGTTGACTTGAATGTTTATAACGTTAATTCGAGGGCTTGACAGCTTAATCTCGGATCAAACGTTGAATTTGATATGGAATTTGAAATCTTCAAGGTTGACTTTGTGACTTTGATCTTCCTTGAATTTGATTTGAATTTCTATAACGTTAATTCATAGGTTTAGCACCGTAATTACGAATCAAACGCTATAATTTGATGAATATCTTCAAGAACGCCTTGAATATCGCCTAGAACGCCTTGAGTCTCGCCTAGAACGCCTTGAATATTGCCTAGAACGCCTTGAATCTTCTTTGTATTTGAAGAACTTTCGCAGAGAGAATTTGGAGAGCTTCCTTCGTCTTCTCTAGCTTTTTGAATGAACTTCTGTGTATGTAATTTATGAACTCCAAAGGACCCTATTTATAGGTGTAGGATGGAAGAGTTATGGATAATTTGGATTCCATTGATAATTATCCATTTGATTTAATAAATAATTATCATAATTTTGGAGCCATTTGATTGGCTGATAGAATATCTAGATAGATCTTCTAGATATTATCCAAAAATCAACTTGATTTGATAATTATCCATAAATTAACTCAAATAGATAAATATCATTTGTCGTAGACGATTTTTGATTGGTCAATATTTCCACGTGGCATGATTTGATTGGTTGCAAAATTTCAATATCTACAATGTCACCCACCCAAATTGGAAACTTTAATTAGTTCTCTACTCCCAATCAAGCAACTAACCATCAGCACATGTGATTCCTTATTGAACGTATAGAACTGAGAGGAAATATGCGGCTCGGGGCTAATGTGCACGCCTGGGTGATGAATTGGCCTCTTGTTATCGCGCGCCACCGGATTTTTCAATAAGTTAGGGTTTTGACATGAAACAGCGCCATTCGAGTGAGGTAGAGTCATTTCAGCGTCAGACGAGGTGTGGATGTCGTCTTCGTCGTCCTGGGAGTATAGGTCGATTTCTGCGATGGAAAATGAGTCGTCATCAATGGCGGCCTGAGATCGAGTGCGGTGAGGGGCCACGAACTGTTCATGAAACAGATCTTGCTCAATTTTGCTCGAATTCATTACCAACAGTGCACGAATTTCATCAATCGCAAGTAAAGATTCGAGCTTTACTCTGGATTGTGAATTATTTATTGAGTTGGTTTGGAAGGAGGGGTTTTAAATTATGGCTTCTCAGGTGGGAGTTTGAAATTGAGATGCGCATTTTTTATTCGAATTCGCATTCCATTTCTTGTGACTGTATGGTTTCGTGTAGAATTTATGGTGATAGATTTTGTTGCTGCTGTTGTTGTTTGATGCGAGTTTTTGTGTGAATTATTGATATGTGCTTGTGTGATTCTTGAATTAGGTTTTTGATTTGGGTTTTTTTTTCTTTCTTAAAATTGATTTCGTTGCTAATTAATTGGTGTAGAAATCTGATTTTTATGTAAATTCTTCGATTTCATTTGGTTTGGATTTTAAACAATATTTGTTTCGAAGTTGAAACGTTTGGTCTTAGTTTTACTCTGTTTGGGTTCAATTTGGGTTGTTTATCAGAGTTCAGAGAGATGCATATTGAGGAAATGAAAGAGGGGGATTCTGAGAATTTGGAGCAGCAAGTATGTGATGATTCGTGTAAAGGTGCTGTGGTTGTTTGGGACCCGAAAAGGGCTCTAGTTGGAGCCGGGGCTCGTGCCATTTTTCCAAAGCAGAGTTCATGGCGGAGAGTGAGGTTGAGGAGCAGGAGTTTAATGGAGTTCATGGCAGTGCGTGGGGTTAAGGAGTTTGGGAGTAGAGAACTAATTAAAGTTTCCAATTTGGGTGGGTGACATGTCATTAGGTGATTGGCCAATTTGGTGATTTTTGGAGGGAAAATCAGAAAATCTCCAAATTGAGATAAAAATCCCCAAATTGAGAGTCACGTGCGTGTCACGTGACTTTTTCCGGCGATTTTATGATTTTCCGGCGAAATTTGTATTGAAATTGCGGTTTTTTCAAACATATGGTACCCAAATTGCAAGTGGTCCAATTTAAGGTATTACATTCGTGTACAGGCCAACTTGAGGTACCAATTATGCAATTTTCCCGGGGAAATTTTGTTATGCAGACATAAAAAAAAAAGGGTAGGTTAGGTTTACTCCTAATACTAATGCAATAAAAGTACATGTTTACTATCCAAACATATGGGATTTAGAGGGTGTTTGGCTAAGCTTATAAGTTCTTTTAAACATCTTATAAGATGTTGGAGAGTTTATAAGCTCTATAAAAGTGTTTGGGTAATTTTTTTAAATAAAATCTTATAAGACCCAAAAATAAGATGTTTAGGTCTTATAAGCAAATAAGAAATAAGTTAGCCAAACCCAACTTATTTCAAAATTTTAAATTTGGGATGTTGTTTATATTTTTAAAAGGCATAACAACCTTATTTAATTTTCTCCTTTCTAACAATATCTTTCTCCGAATTTTTTTTTTTTTATAATTGCACAAATTCTCTCTTATAACATTTGAAAACATCTTATAAGTCTAATAGACTTATTTTATCCAAACACTTAGAGAGCTTATTTTTTAAATAAGACCAAACATCTTATAAGCTCTTAAAACATCTTATAAGTTGTAAGAACTTGTAAGATGTTTTAAATAAGCTTAGCCAAACACCCTCTTAGCCCATTTAGAAATTGTGAACAACTGTTTATCTTTCCATGACTTTCGGTTATGGTAGATTAGCAACCAAAAGTCAGAGCAAACTATTTTAGAAATTACCATCTTCTCAACTACCATTACGAGTGAAAATGAGTCGAGCCGAATATATAGGTGTTCCAACTTATTTGAATTATAATCGAGTTTTGAAAATTGTGTTTGAGTTTGATTTGATTTTTCATCGAGTCGAGCTTGAGTAGTTTAACTATTGTACATGTTTTTGTCATTTTTTGCTAATCGAGCCGAGCTCGAGTCGAACTTCAGAATTTATCGAATACAAAAAGTTGTTCAGGCTTGGTTTGGTAAATTATCGAACCGAACTTTTAGCGATCGAGCTCAAGTTGAGTATCGAGTAGTTTGGTTCAATTTTCAACCATAACTATCATCAATGCTCTAAAAAGACAGGGAGAAGATCTAAAAAATAAGAGAGAATTACTATTTAGGAGGAATGAGGGCCCAATTGGATTACACATCCGTCTCAAAGAATTTTTTTCATGATAAAAATAAGAATAATAATTTGAAGGATAAGAAATGTGGTTTGAGAAGAGAGTATGGATGAGGCTTTTTTGAAGAAAATATGTAATGATTATTGTTGATGTGATATGTTTTTTGTTGTGAGAAATTAGTTTGAATTGATATTTATATATAAATTTTATTAACAATTTTTAGTAAAACTCATCAATTTAGACACAAAAAAATAATTCACAATGGATCTTATTTTAAATATCTCGTTATTTTGCATCAAAATATGTAATTAATTTAATTTTTAGAGTAGAAAATATAGCCAAAAAACCTTATTTTTATTTGTAATTGTAACTGTCAAATCATGAATAGTAAAATTTATTTTTTCTCTTTTTCTATAAGATTTTTTCGGAATAATTTTTAATTTTGAAAGATTTTTTTAAGAGAAACTTTATGAGATGCCAAACAATTGAATTTTATGAGATTTTTTACTTTGAAATAAATTTTTTGGGAAAAGACTTGCCAACCAATTGAGACCTGCGATGTATTTGCTTGTCACGATAAGTTCTACATTCTTAATTTATACACAATTTAAATAGTTATCGTGTAATCTAAAATAAAGAGATTAATTAAGTAACAAAAAAGGTCAACCAATTTATCATTTATTGCTTGGCCACACATTTGAGATCTCGAACTTTTTCTCATAAAAGTATGAAAATTTTCAAGAGAATATAGGAGCGATTTTAGATACTTGAATGATTGAGTGTTACAACATGATCAATTGCATTTTCGATCATTCTTTGAAATTCCTTGACATAAATATTAGGGGTAATGCAAAAAAACCCTTGTTTAATCCGAATGTGCAAAAAACACTATGTGTTAATGAAATATGCTAAAAGACATCTTGTGTTATTCAAAATGTGCAAAACATACATTTATAAAACTAACACTGAAAGAAAATTGAGTAAAACACCATGTGTTATTTAATTTATGCAAAAAACCTCTTATGTTAAGGAAAAAGCCACATAAAACCCTCCGAATTTCTATATAAACTATTAATTTCATCCCTAAGGTGGAATTAATTTCATCCCCCAATTTTTTTAAGTTTTTTAAGACGACATCTCTAATGTCGTCTTTTTTTCTTTTTAAATGATAAAATTTAGATTTCATTCAACTCTAAAAAATCATATACAAGTATGCTACTAGACTCTTCAAATCAAAATTCCATATTTACATTGTAATGGACTCAAAATAAATCCTACAAGATCTTTTGGCGTCTTCCTTTCTTTAGCAAAGATTCGTTGATTCCTCTCACTCCATATGTGATATACCATGCTAGCAAATAATCTTCATTTAATCTCATAGAGCCGTGTTTTTCCTACACAAATTTTTACGAACCAGAGAAGCACCTCTGTTCACATCTCTCCCCTGCAATTCTGTTTCAACTGCCCCAAACTGCGGTGCAAAATATCTTTCGGATACTCACATTTAAAAATGAGATGGTCTCTTGTCTCTCGATCCCCATTACACAGGACACAACGGTCATCCAACCCCGTATTCCATCTGCTTAGCCTATCCTTTGTCTTTAGCCTATCCCTGACCGCAAGCCAAACAATGAACATGTGTCTAGCCACCGACCATTTTCCCCATATCACTTTCTCCCACTCCACCTTCTCCTTATGTTCTATGATGTGATCGTAAGCTCTAGAAAAAAAAAATATAAAATTCTCAAGACCGACACTCACGATGTCATCTTATATTAATTTCATAAATCCTATTGCATCAATTTTGGATTAATATTACAATTTTGTATTATTCAGTATATTTAGTTGTTTGTACAAAGTTTTATTTACGAAATCAATGATTTTTTAAAATTAGAAGTTTAACTGATTACAAACTATGATTATATGATTTTTTTTATCAGTAACACCACTTAATTTTCTTCATTTCACAAATTCAATTACTTGAAAGTAAATTTATGACTACTATATATTTTTTTAATTTATTACTAACTAGTTAACAATAAAATTGAAAAAGCAAAAACGCCAACCTGCCCGCGATACTCGTTAAACCCGCTCGAACCAAACTCCACGATCTAAAAATGAAAATTTGTATAATTTCGATTTTCGAGTTAATATTTTTTCTCCTTACTCATGTCGGGTCAATTTTTCTACTTACTCCGTCTCTATTAGAGTCTTCAACCACTTAGATCTAGCCACGTCATTATCTTCACGTAAGTCCTGGTCGGTATTTACATGTCGCTGACGTGGATTTATAAAGCAATTAAAACTAAATAAACAGAAACATGTTATTAGGGATTTTTAAATTTGTCGATCGATTGCAAAGTTTAGTAGAATCCAAAAACCCTAATTGTTTTTCACACACAACAAATTTGTAGATCTTAGATTAAATTCATTCTGTGATCTGCAGATTGATTCTGAGCTTCGATTTCTGTATCTCCTCTTCTCCAATGGCTGCCCCGTTCTTTTCAACGCCTTTTCAACCCTTCGTTTATCAGGTAAATGAATTACATATGGCTGTATCTCAATTTCTGTATTTATGAATCTGTATTGAATTATGATCTTCAAAATTAGGTTTTCTATGTTTGAATTCTGTGATCATAGTTAGTTGCCTGTGGTATCTGATTATGTTGAGGACGGAATGTCTATCTAACTCTCAGCTTTGCCAGTTGTTGTGCAAGTCATGTGTGTCTGCAAGTTGTGCTTGGTGCGATGGATGCATAAATTTCCCTCTTTTGCGCTTTGTTCTCTAGACGAAGATTAGATCTTTGCATCAACTATTGCTTTTGTAGTTTTGATGAAGCAGGAAAATAATCAGAATGAAAAGCAAGAAATTCATTTCTTAGCATGGGTATATATATTCTGATGAAACTTTAGAGGCACATTTCTAATAAATTAACATTTTCATATTCAGGCATATGATATAGTTACAGATTTCATATTAACGTATATATTATGAACAGTCTCCAGTCAAAAAGCCATAATATACCCATATAACCTATGTAAAACATGTGATACATGACTTAGAAGTTAAAACATAATGTTCTCTCACTACAGTTTTAAATTTTTATATCTTCGTGGTGAAAGAATTTGATCTAACATCTTATGATTCACACTAGTTGATTGGTTAACTAATTTGTCTCCATTCTCTCGAACAAATTCTTCAACATTTTCGCAAATCTTTCTGAAACATCCCAGCATTAACGTATTAACTTAAAATGAGTTAGATGACTTATTCTGTTGGTTAAGGATTCCTTATAGATTAATTGTTATCATTCTTGGGCTGTGTTCATTTGAGCCCTAGTCAAGAGTTCAAACTGTGTGGCTGTGGTGGTGACTATTTCCACATGTGATAGTCCTTGAGTTTGGCCCATTTGAGGTGGGAATAGAGACAAGTCCTACTAGATTCCACTGTGATAGACTTTTGTGTGGCCACACAAAAATGTGGGTATTACATACCAAGTGCTGGCAGTTCCAAAATCTGATGGGAAATGAGGAATGTGGTGGCTTATAGGATTTGATCAAGGGGAAAATATATCTAGTTGGTGTCTTTGGTCTGGTTCCCTTTACCCCTATTTCAGGTTGCGCATTTGGGCTTTGCATCAATCCTTGGACCTTAGTGGGTTAGTGGCAATGGAAATCGAATATTTTTTAGTGTGGTTAGCTTGTGTGGTACTGTTAATTTTCACAATGAATCATTGGTTAGGCATAGAATGGATGCAAATATTGTTCTCGTAAATTATAACAGGGTCGGGCAGTTTAAGTATTATGATCTTAATTCTATAATACCTACAGTATCAGTTTCATTTTCTTTTGGTAGATTACATGTTCACTAGACATGTTTCAATTATGTTTCAGAGCCCACAAGATGCCATGACACCTTTTCAGATCTTAGGTGGTGAGGCTCAAATAGTTCAGGTCTGTAACAACAAAGTTTCTCTATGTTGTTGTTTGGGGGATTTTTGGCTATTAATACGACTAACTTTCGCACTACCTTTTTTTACTTCTTAATAGATAATGTTGAAGCCGCAAGAAAAGATTATTGCAAAACCTGGTATGCTACTGTGACCTTTTTCTCAAATCGCAATCATATTCATAGTTAAACTGAATGATTTTTGAGTCTGAGTTGCTTAGGTTTTGCTGATTGCCTGCCTTAGGTTCTATGGGTAATGCATTTCCACATTTTAATCCAGCTTTAAATCTGGCTTTCATGTGATGCCATTTAGCGGATGGGAATTCACAAATCTAATATGGCAAAATAGATAGTTTAAATAGTTTCCTACTTATATCATATAATCCCTCTTATATCAATTTTAAGAAGACTACGTGTAATGAATTCAGTTACTCAAATCTAAGCCGATGGAAATAGCCATTAATTTCTGTGGGGTACATTGAGTATATTAACTTGTCTTACTCCGTATTTTGCTTCATGATTATTCACACAAGCAATGTAGTTTGTGAGGTGGAGTTTTGATTTACAATTTTGTTGCTTGAGAGTTTTCAATCAGTTCAGAGCAGTTATGGTAGGATCCTCAAGTATCATCTTTTGTGGTAGAGGGAATGCTTTTTTTTTTGGTTACCTTTCTCATTGGCTCATTTACATATAGAGTCATATCCAATTCTTATGCAAAAAAGTCTTATGAAGTTTTATCCTATATCCATTTTTTTAAAACCTTATCACATGAGAGACCCTTAGACTTGACATATATACAGGAAATAGATAAAAAGACCATATACATATAAAGAAGTAGATATAAGTCACATGAATATGAATATCTTGATAAGTATTTACAATTATATCATTATTTAGTATTGATGAACTTTAAAAAGATTTGGGCAAATAAAATTTTACATTAATATACTAAAATAGAAATAAGTTATTCCACATAGCGATGAACAATAGAGATCAAATAAGAATCCAAATCTTGTCGTTCGAGTTTGTTCAAAAGTACTAATCAACTGGCCTAGTTAATACAGAAATTCAACAAGAATCAACTCAGAAATTTGAGTGGTAACTTCTTTTAATTAATTTCTAAATTCATAATTATTGAAAATCACCGGATTTTCAAATAAATTTTGTATAGTAATTGATTTTTATTATATCCGTCCTTATAAATTCTAGACATTTCTCTTGCAAATAACTCATATATAATATGAATATAATAATTAAATATTATATCTAATACATGTTTCGATACGGTTTTTCACTGGTACGAGATTGCTAAAACCAAAACCATACCAAAATAATGGAGTGGTCTTGCCTTGTACCAAAACCTAATTGTTTACTTAAAAACCATGAATTTAGTGTAGTATGGTACGGTTTCAAAAAATCATGGACCCCCTAATCATGATTCGTCCTTATAAATTCTAGACATTTCTCTTGCAAATAACTCATATATAATATGAATATAATAATTAAATATTATATCTAATACATGTTTCGATACGGTTTTTCACTGGTACGAGATTGCTAAAACCAAAACCATACCAAAATAATGGAGTGGTCTTGCCTTGTACCAAAACCTAATTGTTTACTTAAAAACCATGAATTTAGTGTAGTATGGTACGGTTTCAAAAAATCATGGACCCCCTAATCATGATTGTATATGTGCTTAGACCCTTATAAAGTATATGGGTTGATTCATGTCTATTCTAATGAAAGTACCCTTATCTCATTTTTATAACTTACATTTACTATAAGTGATATAACTGATGCAAAAAGTAAACTCAGAATTAGGGGGTATTCACGAGTCGAGCTAGTTCAAAAATAGCTTGATTTGAGCTCGAGAAAATTCGAGCTCGAGCCGAGCCTAATGAGTCGAGCTTTTCAAACGAGCCGAGCTCGAGCCCAGAAATGCCCATTCGCCAACTCGCGAGCTGGAATAGAAAAATAATTTTCAATAATATATATATTAATAAATATCCGTCCTTAATTTTCAAATAAATTTTGTATAGTAATTGATTTTTATTATATCCGTCCTTATAAATTCTAGACATTTCTCTTGCAAATAACTCATATATAATATGAATATAATAATTAAATATTATATCTAATACATGTTTCGATACGGTTTTTCACTGGTACGAGATTGCTAAAACCAAAACCATACCAAAATAATGGAGTGGTCTTGCCTTGTACCAAAACCTAATTGTTTACTTAAAAACCATGAATTTAGTGTAGTATGGTACGGTTTCAAAAAATCATGAACCCCCTAATCATGATTGTATATGTGCTTAGACCCTTATAAAGTATATGGGTTGTTTCATGTCTATTCTAATGAAAGTACCCTTATCTCATTTTTATTACTTACATTTACTATAAGTGATCTAACTGATGCAAAAAGTAAACTCAGAATTAGGGGGTATTCACGAGTCGAGCCAGTTCAAAAATAGCTCGATTTGAGCTCGAGAAAATTCGAGCTCGAGCCTAATGAGTCGAGCTTTTTAAACGAGCCGAGCTCGAGCCCAGAAATGCCCATTCGCCAGCTCGCGAGCTGGAATAGAAAAATAATTTTCAATAATATATATATATTAATAAATATTTATTCATATCTTTATTTATTTATATATAATATGATATATTATAATAATAATATATGTATAAATAATAATATTTTTGACATTAGTTATGATTATACTTAATAATATATGAATAAATAAAAAATTAATAATATATATTTATAAAAAAATATTATTTTATTACAAAAATTTATTTTTTTGAGCTCGAGCTCGAGCTCATTATCCTGCAGTTCTCGAGCTCGAGTCGAAAATTGTGGCTCGACCTCGAGTCGGGATTTTTAGCCCAACTCGACTCGAGCTCGACTTGTGAACACCCCTACTCAGGATCTTGCTCATTGAAGGAGCTTGTTTAATAACATTATCAAAAACTTTTTAGTTGCTAAGTTGTTACACAAATTGGAATGTGGTGTTATTATATGCTTTTTTTCTAAAAATAGCTATAATGATAATAGTTCTTCTTTTAAATGCTTAATTATTATCCTCAGCTTCTTATAATTTTTTGATCCAAAATTGATGAAACATTTGCATGTGGTGGATTTGTTGCAGGTTCCATGTGCTACATGTCTGGTTCTATCCAAATGGAGAACTTTTATGTGCCCGAAAACGAAGCAGGTGTATGGCAGTGGGTTTTTGGAAAGAGTGTTACTAGCATAGTTCTCCACAATACTGGGCAGACTGATGGTTTTGTGGGAATTGCTGCACCTACTTTAGCAAGAATTCTCCCGGTCTGCTATTTGCCAGAATTTTTGTTTACAAGGAGACTTTTAATATGTATAAACCAAATTCTGAGATGCTATTGTCTTTCTAACTCTGGATTTTATAATGTAGATTGATTTAGCTCTGTTTGGTGGTCAGATGTTGTGCCAGGTATACATGATTGTTGTCAACAGTTTTTATCTCTTGTATTTTCTCCTTCCTTTTCCTAACTTCCATTTGCTAGACTAGAGCATGACTTCGCTAGTATATATATGTAGCCAGATGCATTCCTTTGCTCAATTAATGATGTCAAAGTAAATAATACAGTCGACCCGAGGGCTCGCAATGTTATTACAAGTGCGGAGGTAAGACGTTCAACTCTCGTCATTTTCTTGTCATTCATTAATTGTCATTATTATATGTTGTTTCATTATAAAAATCTTATTTTTAGGGATTTTTGAGGCAGAAAATATCTGGCCAAGGCCTTGCCTTTATAGTTGGTGGTGGTTCTGGTACGTTATTCTGAATTGCAGTTGCTGTTAGAAGAGCTCCTTTGGTTTTTATAAGAGTTACATATCTATGTTCTTGCTTCATATTATTAATATCATATGATCTCGGATCTCCCCCTTAAAAGTTATGTTTTATCATTCAAGTATTTTTTGTCTGACCTTGCCTAGAGAAGCATGTGTGAGTAAATGAATGGTTGAAAGCAATGAATAGCCAATTTTTTTTCTGTCTAGAAATACTTCTGAATCAATAGAAAGGGGAAACTAGGTTATATTATTATGAACTGAGTGAGAATAGACAATGAACAACCTAGGCGTGGCCGCGTTCATGGCGCACCCTCAGCTCCATGAACCGTGGCATGGCACCTATCTTCGATATGGTGCACACCATTGGCGCCATTCTCGCCATGGCGTGCGCCTTGAGGGCCTAAAATGACGTGCAATTTCTCGAAATTCAAAATTGAATAGTTTTCTTGGGTTAAAATTGAAGGGTAACAAGTCAAAATGTCAAATAGGTAAATTTATGATACACAACCTTTAAACCTTCAAAGTTAGGCACCAAATTGAAAAAACCCGAACCTCTCAAACCCTAACATCTTCAAAATTGGGCTCCAAATTAGAAAAAACAGTAACCTCTAGCTGTCAAAATCGTCTGACTGTCAAAATCGAGTTAGCAGATTTAGATTTAGAAAAATAGAGTGTTATCCCTAAAATTAGATTGTTTCTTTATTGTTGCGTTGAAATGCTTGATATGAGTTCGTTTTATTTTTTGTTTGTTTCTTGAAAACCTATTATTTATGGTTTATCTAACACAGTAATGAATATTATTATTGTTAAAAAGCTAGTATATTATTGGTTATATTAGTATATATAATTATTTTATTTTCATAATTTCTGTTTCGAAAAAACATTTGCTGCGCTGCGCCGCGAGACCCTTGTCACCACGTCGCGCCATTTGCCATTAATAACTATGTTTAAGACTCAGGAGTGATTCATGCTTGAGTGTTATTCATTACTTGGTGTAATAAAGCAACTTTGAAATTCAGTTAAATCTGTACCCTAACCATACCAGCAAGTAGCACAATTAATTTAGAAGGCTTGAAATTTTTCATGTGTTGATAGGGACAACTGCACAATGCAGTAGCTGAAAGAAGTCATTCAATTTTATTGAAACTGCAAAACCAGTATTAATTGTATATGTTAAATTGTGACTTAAATGTAATCCTTTTCCATTTCTATTTCGGTTGCTTATTAGTTGTGCAGAAAAATCTTGAGGTGGGTGAAGTACTTGCAGTTGATGTATCGAGCATTGTTGCAGTGTCAGCATCCATCAATACACAAATCAAGTATAATGGTCCTATGAGGAGAGTGGTGTTTGGGGTGAGTAACACGTTTTTTCATCTTCCTTACACATATTTCTTATGACGGTTCAGTTTGGGATTAGTTAATTCGATCATGCATATATTATTTTGTGCGTACATCCGCATTCTCAGTCAATTACTTTTGCTATTTCGGTATACCTTAAAGAAGATATCAATGAAATTCTTTCATCTTTGCCAGCTGTAGTTAGTTTCATTGTTCCTTTTCCGAAAAGCCGGGTATAAACCCTGTTTGTAGAAACTGGACGAAAAGTGCGTTTGAGCTTTTTGGTGAATATAAGCAGTTGTTTTGTTATTTGGTTTCACTGCTTTTATTTTTACTTCTCAAGACAAAAATTGAAAATACTGGAAAATGCATAAAAGAATGAGCTTCTATCACCCTTTTTCGTTTTCCAGTTATTCAGCAAAACTTGCAACCTTAACTTTAGCCTTTTACAATTTTTTTCTAAAACAAAGCACTTTTTCAAATGCACAAGCTGTGCTTAAAGTGATGATTTCATTCTTGCAGGGCGACAATCTGATTACTGCTGTTGTAACGGGACCTGGAATTGTTTTTATCCAGAGCATGCCCTTTCATCGCCTTTCACAGCGCATTGCTAGGTATAATACAAGTGAAATAAGCTGAATATTTTGTTCATCCACTTTTCCCTCTCTTATTTTTCAATATATCATTCTCTTACATTGGTTCTTGATTGGTTATTACAGGGCTGTAACATCTCCCAATATGAGGGACAATCCCAAGTTTTTCCTGCAGATAGCATTCTTTTTTTTCCTAGCCTATGTTGTTGTTGTGTCATCACTAATCTTGACGGATATTTGATATAAACCTTCTTCACTTTTTAAGATATAGAACTTGACTGTCTTACTAGTGTGCTCCAACTTCTAAATTTAAAGAGGACATTACAGATTTTTGAAATCTGCCGATTTAAATATTTGAAATGTGAAAAAAATTGTATTCATTGGATGTTGCCTTGAAACCGTTCTTTTGATCATCAACTGTTTTCGTTATGTTTTTAATAGAAAATACTACGACTTGTCCAAGGGGTGGGGCTGAAATGGCTATTAGGTAGCTTTGATGATGCCTTGATGGGTAGTGAAGGACAAATTTATGCACAACTGGTTTAATAGATTCGATGTGTTATAGGACACATATTTATCAGGTGAGGTGGTGAAAACAACCTACTTTTTTTTTTGGATGACGAGGAAAACCCGCAGCTGCTGCCGTTAGGTGCGCACTGGGTAAACCCCGCTCTTGTGCAATAGCCTGCAAACCACACAAGAGAGGTAAACCAGCCTAGGTTGTCCATAGCTGACATGCTAGAGAAGGCAAATAGGCATCCCTCATCAAGATTCGAACCTATGACCTAGGCCACAACATTCAGATGCCCTACCAACTCTACTGGGGGTTTAGGGTTTTCGGAAATGAAATAACTCTCGAGGGTAAGAAATCACGCTGAAAAAAGTAAGACACAAGAAAGACCTGATGATTTTCAAGTTTTTTCGACTATATATGATATATAATGTGGTTATACTTCAAACATGATGAAATTCAAATAATTAAATTGTTCATATACACCAACATTCTGCCTAGAGTGGATTAATATATCCTAATAAGAGCCAACATCTCGTTTTGCAAAGAAAAGCAAAGTTGAAACAATCCACAAACACACATTGAAATTGCAAATGTGGCTGTTTGGTTAGTTCTGTATGAAGTAAATAATCAATTTAATGCTCTCAACAACATAATATCAATAGAATTCAATTCTCTGGTCCCATCTCTGAGCCAACTTCTTAATGCTTTCTGCAGTGTATCTATCTACTTCTTATTCTCATTTTGTGACAATTTTATAATAAATAAATCAGGTTAATAAAGTCGATTTGTTATATGAATGTGTATTTTTTTAAAACACCCCTTGAAATTTAGACTTATAACACCACTCATTATTGACTTATAACAAACCGACATCACTGAAATTTAGACCCTATCTGTTATAGAATTGTCCTTCTCTTTCATACTCTTACCAAAATATTTTAATTTTAAATACTCAATATATTTGTAGAAATGTTTCTTCTTCTGGGTCATAATGATCTTTGTCGGTGTTATTTATATTTTATAGTAAATTACATATTTTAATGTTTTTTTTTTAAATATAAACAGGCCATGCACATGTTGTAGCGTTTGAATATAAGATGCATTCATTAATCTATATGCATGTATTTGTTGAGGGGCCTGTTCACATATTTGGTATGAAAAGAAACTGAGTTTCATCATAAGTATGTCAAAGAGAGTTAAAGAAAATAATAATAATAACAATAATATTTCAACTCTAGAAAAGAGGGCAAAAGCAAAAGGAGATTCTTTTACAGATACTACTTATGCTCAGCATAGGCGTTCCAAGAGGTGATTTAAATACATTTTGCTTTAATAATAATGGATTAAATAGGAATCTTAATTATTTCTTTATGATGTTGTAATAGTGTGAAGAATTTTTTAAGGTATCATCATTTGTGCCTATTTTCAGCTACCTTTGAAGGGTTTTTATCAGTGTAATGAATACTGGTTTTTCTTGTTAGGAAGACAAATTTTGAGTTTGTGACATACTTTTTATAAGTAATCTATGTTTTAGTTCAAAACATCACTTGAATGATTCTATGTTGTCTTTTTTTTTTTTTATCAATTTATATTTCTATCAGAACGTTTCTCAATTATATCGAGTTTTTACAAGCATATCACTTCTTTTGTGTGTTGTACACTATCTAACAGCTCAGATCTAGTTGAACTTATATACCGTCCATAAAATGCTGGTGGTAAAAATTTATCAATTTTTTGGGTTCATAGGTCATACATAGGATAAGAAGACATTGAGTTTTCGTTAAAAAAAAAAAAAAAGTTTACATTATTACAAGGCAGAACCTTCATATTTTATCATTGAAAAACCGAAAAATCATAGAACAAATTGCGTTATATAATAAAATCAAACAAAATTATGGACCATTACTTTTATAGCTTATATACTCTGTGTTGCCTTGAATTACTAGATTAACACATGTTTTCGTTAATATACATTGCAGTGCTTTTGAGAAAAGCTTGAACCTCCCAAGAGTTGGAAGTTCTTATTACACGAGAAAGGACGTAAATGAATCATATGTAAGTGTTGTTACAATTTTAAAACATTGACATGTAAAAGGATTAAATGAATGACACTGAATATACAGGAATTGGTGCCGTGTACGAGTAGTTGTAAAGCAACCCCAGTTCACAAGAGCTCCTTTTGCACGATCAAGACTGATGGCGTTACGAATCACAAAGCGTCCTTGGAAAAAGATGTAAGTCTGAAATTTCAACGTCAATAATTTCCCTAGCAATGGTTGATAAAATAGTTTATATAAGAGCAACGTTAATACGTTACGATCGTGGGCTGCACAATGGGACCCGAGCTGACGACCCCAAAAAAATGAGCCCATGGCCCAACCGAGCTTGTTATAAACACCATCTTAATCCCTAAATGAGGATTATCTTTCTGGTTTACTCTCTACAAATTAGAATTACTTAATGCTCTATGAATTTACAAAATCGAGGAGTACAATATCTAAAAACTACGAACAAGCTTGATCTTATCAGATTAGGTACGTAGGCAGCTCAAAGTTACTGTGGGTCGTATCAGATCCCACTAAGATGCTTTTAGTTTCTTTCTTACTTAAATAGTGTACATAGGCTGGTACATATCACAATGGAAGGATAGGGGATAAAAAATTGCTGAAAACTTGAGGGGTTTTGCCTATGTGAAAAAAAAAAACTAGTAAACTAGATTTCTCAGATTGATTTAAAGCACTTTGCTTCACAGTCCAAAATTGGTTATATATGATTGTGATAGCATGCACAAAAGTCTAACTTTTCGATGCAGTTACGAGCTCTGATTATCCTCGAGACTGATATAATAATCAGACTGGTGATATTGGAACTTCGGATGCTATATGGTAATTTATGACGGATATGTCCTCTTGTATGTAACTAAATATTTTGTAAAGATGAAAAAGCAGTTATAGGATAACTATTCTTCTAAATTATCTTTGCCCTTCGTTATGTTACCTAAGAACACCCACAGTGGGGGGCTTTTCATAGGGCTTTTTGGAGGATTTTAAGTTACAATGGGGATTTTAGGGGAATTTTGGTGGGCTGTTCCTAAACATCCCCTCCAAAATACGCTGACTCAGCATTTATTATCGTATTTTTTATATTTCGTCTAAATAGCAGTAATAAATACTTAGATAATTATGTATTATTATGGAAGATGACGTGGCGTTGTGGGTCCAAAAGAAGGGCTTTACGCCTTTACCATTGTAGGTAAAAATTTATGGGGCTTCTTATTTTGGAGGGATATGACTTGGCATAAAGGAAAATGTGAAAAGCCCAAGGGATTAACCATTGTGAGTGCTCTAAGAAAATGATTTTCTCTTTACACCTTTTTCAGATTGAACGGTTACATTCACGGTTGCAGCAAGAGAAGTGTATGCGTGGGGCACTTGAGCACGCAATGGGCAGAGCTTCGAGTATGTTATCACCGGGACATCGTCATCTTGCTGCCGAGGTGACTAAAATATTTTCCTCCACCTTGTACGATGGAAAAAAGCTAATTGTTTGATTGTCCTGTTGGAAATTAATTACATGCAATATCATGAATTGAAGTGATAATAACGTAACATGTTTTTTCATGCTTGTTTTAGACAAAGGAGTTAATAGCCGAAATCGAGTTTCTCGAAGAAGAGGTTGCAAACAAGGAACAACATGTTCTCTCTCTGTATAGGAACATATTTGAACAATGTGTTGTGACCTCTCCAAAGGGCGAACGAATAAGAAAACATCCTAGTATCATTTCAAGTGCTTTTTGTTCCTCAAAAAAGTTCCCTTTAGGAAAGTTGTATGTTGTGAATGATTTAGTGAAACGCAGTCTGTCACAAACCAAAACAAGAAATGATTCACTAGTACTCGATCACAAAGACAACATGAAAACTTGTATGAATCATGTCAAGGTAACAACTAACAAGTAGGCATTTTTTTTCCTCATTTAGATCTTGTTATTATAGTTTGCGTGTATGTTCTTACAAGGATAATCATATGATCGTTTTGGTTTTGTATTGTTGAAAGCTATTTCTCAATGAATGATTCTTAAACAGGGTAAAAATTGTACGCCTCGGACACTAAAGGATCATCTTTACCAATGCCCGAGTAAGTTGTCAGAGGAAATGGTTAGGTGCATGGCTGCCGTTTACTGCTTGCTACGAACTCCATCTTCATGTGCCAAAACAGAAGGAAAGATATACAGATGGGATGTTGGAGATTCGAAGGATTTGTCGAAAAAATTAACAGTTGAAATACCTTGGATATCAACGGATAATAATAACTTCTCACGTGCATCTTATGCCATTAGCAACTATAGGTGAGTTTCTCCTCTTCGAGTTCCAGTTTAATGAGATAGACATGTACGAGAAAAGGGAAACGAGATGTATTCTTTTATTGCTTTTCAGTAATTTGACAAGTTCCTTTCATTTCTTTCTCACTAAATCAATCATGAACAAATGTCTTGATTGGAAGAACATTTGATTGGTCTGAAAAATGATCATGGGATACTTGAGAATAGAAGTCCTAGAATCATAAGTTTTTTCCAAAGATTTGGGCATCTGATACTGGTCACGGGCCGAAACTTCGTTTGCTGAGGTTTCCAACTTCGTGCGGCACTAGTCTAGGTCGCCTCGAGTCTAGTTAGTCAGCCGAGTACATGTGTTTGGCTAAGTAGTGTTAGAGAAGGCTTAGAACTTTTCAGAGAGATGATTTATAAACTAAGAACTATTTATTGAACTTTAAACCTGATACCACTTTTCACAGGAGTTGTGAGCCTCAACAAACAAAGTTTCGGCTCGTTACAAGTTGAGATCTTCAGTTATAATTAACATATGATCGTAACATAGGCCATGAATAACATATAGAATCATCTGAAGGGTATATAAATACGAGATATATGTAAGTGTTTTGATAATAAGGGATGTTTATAACTTTTGCATTTCAGGGTTCTTGTAGAGCAGTTAGAAAAAGTGAACATCCGGAAGATGGATACAAATGCACAGATAGCATTTTGGATCAACTTGTACAATTCCTTGGTTATGCATGTAAGCATCACATTGTCATTTATTTAACTCAATTTCTCTATCTACTTACTTTTCTCCTTCTTTCGTTTATCAAGGCGTATCTGGCTTTTGGTATTCCTCACAACTCGCTCAGAAGGTTAGCGTTGTTTCACAAGGTGTGGAAATTTATTGTCCAATTATATATTGTTAATTAGCTTCCTTTGCATCAAACTTCACAAGGTGTTTAATCACTTCTACTTGCATTCTGCAGGCTGCTTATAACGTCGGTGGCTACATTATAAGCGCGAATACAATTGAGCACTCGATATTTTGCTACCAAACACCTCGAATGGGACAGGTAAAAGAGCCCACAAATCTTTTTCTCAATAATGAGCCTATTCTGTTCCGTAAGCAGCTTACAGAACTTCGGGTATAAAACTGCGCGTATTTCTAAAGGGTAAATTTCGGGTAAAATACCCGTGGGTAAAAATTAGACCCGAACCCAAATTATCTAGTGTCATCGGGTCCGAGTCCGGGTCTCCGATCCTATGGGTCAGGCCTGAGTCGGGTAAGTTTTCTATTTAACGGGTCTGGTCTGGGCAATTCCCGCCCATTGACAAGCTTACAGTAAGCTGAAAAAATGTATTGACAATTGCAGTGGTTAGAGACAGTATTATCAACAGCTATGAGGAAAAAATCTGGTGAAGAAACGAAAGTAATAAGTTCAAAATATGGGCTTCAAGATTTCAAACCACTTATTTGCTTTGCATTGTGTAAAGGAGCTTATTCTGATCCTTTGGTAATTTCTATCTTCTTCTTGAAATATCAGTCTATTACCAGTTTTTCAACATTAGAGGATAGTGTGCAAATAAAAGGATTACAGAAAAGTGATTATAAGCTGGAAATAATTTGTGATCACTTATTTCAAAAGTTTGTAGACAGTCCTTAGTATTAGATTAAAATATATTAGTTTAGATGGTGATATCTTTCCGTATCTTTCTTTTATCAATAATATAATTTACGGGTTATTAAAAAAAAAGAACAGAAAGATACGGAAAGTTATGGCAATTTAAACTAATATATTTTATTCTAATACTTAGCATTGCATTTCTAATTCACTTTAAATTGTTTCTACATATGAAGTTAAATGTGTACACGGCTCGGAACATCAAAGAGGAGTTGGAAGCAGCTAAAAGAGGATTTCTCGAGTCGAATATAGTCATAAAAAAGTCGAAAAAAATATTGTTACCGAAACTAATTGAAAAATATGCCAAGGAAGCTGGTATACCCAGTGATGATATTATAAAATGGGTTTTTGAAAATGTAAATAAGAAACTTCAAAATGCAGTACAAAAATGGGTTGATGAAAGGGCTTGTAGTAAAAAGTCATCTCAGAACATCAAGTGGTTGCCTTACAATTCAAAGTTTCGATATGTATTGTCTAAAGAGTTAACTGAGAAGCCATCTTGGGTGTAAATGTCTTGTTTATGTCTTTTGTACATTAATTGTCTCATTGCTACATTTCTAGCTTAGTAAACGAATGTTTAATCATTTGGAAAATTGTATTTTTATTTTCATAACTTTGTTTGAGTTTAATTGTAGTCTAATCCGTTACATATTTCTCATGTTTAGTTCAACAACTTTTAAAATATCTTATGTTTAGACACACTGTCCAAAATTTAACTGTTAGCTTTGCTAATGAGATCGGTTGTGTTTTGAAGAATAATGCTTGAATATATGAACAAGCGAATTGTATTCAATAATACGATATTTCTACTCAATATCACATGTCTTTTATGACAAAATCTCCCCAAAAAGTGTGATCAAAATGTTGACCAATGGCTTTTTGGCCTCGTTCACTACATAAGATTTGTAATTTTATTATATAGGTAAATTTAAGTGGACAAATTGTGATAAAGAATAAGAGTAACCACGACCGATGATTTGGATGATGTGCCTCAATTTTTTTTTTCAAGCGTGGAAACCTCAGTTTTGTTGGGAACGTTTAAATCCTCTGGTGAAATTTCGCAGTGGAAGTAGGAATTTCAAATTTTAGAGTACGTTTTACCCAATTAATGCTAGAGTTTATGTATAATTGAAATTAAACCAAATATAACATACCTAGTGATTAAACGTTGTTATTTAATCAACCTTTTGGTTTCTCCTTTTTGTTTATGGCGTGTGGCACATAATCAGAAGGAGGTCCTTAAGCACTCCAAGTGTCGTGCCTCTAAACGTTGTATCCATACTTTTAGCGCTTTCCTCGTTTATCGTAGGAGCAACTATTGTCAACTATTTCACTCACCTATGACCACACAGTACAATCGTTTACTACCGAGATAATGAATCCCTATCCTAGCAATACATGAAGGACTGCTGCCAGCATTGAATGAACCGCACGTTGAGATCGACTCCACCAAAGGGTGATACGAACCCAACTGCTCTAGCAAAGGATCCATCACCATAGGCATCTTTCATAACCCCTAAGGTCGAAAGCTCAAGTGCACCATTTGATTTTTGTAATCCCAATCATGGACTACTCAGAGTAAAAATAATGTAACTGGATTATGGCGAGTCGTGTTCGGATATATCGAACCTAAGCATGGCAAAATAGGTTCAAAACTATGGTTCTAATCCAATTAAACTAGTTTGGGTTGGAATGGTTCCTAAAAAATTTTATTTAGTTTCTAACTAATTCCAACTTGATTCCAAGTTTGGCTCAACTAAATTTCAAGTTAGACCCAAATTGCTTGCCAATGTTCTAAATTATAAAGAACAAAATGCAAGGTATTAAAATAGGTTAGGCTTGGTTATATTTTGGGTTGAGTTTGGTACACTTTTGGGTTGAGCTTAATTCCACCTTAAAGCCATTAAGAATCCAACTCATTTAAAAACTAACCCATTAGAACCAACTCAAACCCAACTTAACCCACCCATTTGCCACCCCTAGTCGAACCTATCAATTATACCTATGCCACAAGCCCGCTAACCCATAGCATTGGCGAGCACTCTGCTGTCAGAGCTTGTGGCACTCAAGTCGAAATCTTAATGCCCCAAATTAAGATTTCATAGACTTGTGAACTCAGTTTAAGAAACCAAGTGCATGACTCTTCCAGTGTACCTTCTCACTTAGAAAAGTGGAAGGTCTAACTTAGCAATCTCATGAATAGGGGTGTACGCGGTCGGGTTCGGGCGGTTTTACAAGAAAAAAATAACCCGACCCACCATGAGCGGGTGAACAAAATATCAACCCGAAATTACATATTTATTTTTTCAAACCGAGCGGTTCGGTTCGGTCGGGTTAGTAAATTTAGCGGGCGGGTTGGCGGTTTTTAGCTATTTTTTTTCTTCATTTTTTGGTGTTGTTAACTAGTTTGCAATATACTAATAAAATATATTACATTTTTGTACATTTAATTACAAAAATTAGTTGGTAGATTGTTGATAAACAAGTAATTTTTTTAATAAAAATCATATGATCATAATTTATAATATCATAAATTTCATAACTTCAATATTATTAAAAATATATATATATATATATATATATCATAAATTTCAATCATAAATTTATCGAACATATTTCATTGATTGTAAAAATAAAATTTTATTCAAATAAAATAAGTGTTCAAATAAAGTTTTAAATTCTTTTAAATAAAAGTAAAGTGTGTTGAAAATGTAAAAACAGAATTTTGAATGAAATACATACTGATTATCGTTTCAAAAAAAAAAAAAAAAGTAAAGTGTGTTATATAAATATGAATAAAATTATTATTGTTAGAGAGTATATACCTATATATTATTTTAAAGCTTGTTATTAATCTCTATAATATACATTTGTGTGTATTTTATATAATTAACGGTCGGGTTGCGGTTTAGGCGGGTTACAAATTTTAAACCCACCACCCGACCCGAAAGTGGCGGGTGACAAGAATATCAAACCGCGGCTATTATTTAAAAGTTTAAAACCAACGGTTTGCGGGCGGATCGGTTCGGGTTGAGCGGTTCGGGCGGGTTGAGCGGGTTTATGTACACCCCTACTCATGAACATGTTGTTCAATACTATAGATGTCATAGGATTTATATGAAACAGATCCTTGTCTTTTATTGATTGACTGCCTCCATTATGCTGTTGCTAGCAAATACCACTAGTTTTGGTTTTGGATCTTCCAAATCATGCCCGCAGCAAATCCGGACCCATTTTTTGCTGATCTTTCGAGAAAAAGAATCATTCTCTTCATGAAAATAGGAGGTAGAACCAATAAAGTTTTTTTTTCGATTCATCACTGGCCTCATTCAAGAATTATTTTGATCCAATCTGTAGGAATCAATAGAAAAGGCAAATCCCTTATAATACATTAGATCAGGCTCAGTTACTGATAGAGTGAATAGATCTGCCATTTTTTGAAATCTCTCTTCTGATTCAAAATCGTGGTTTAACGTGTATCCTCCCCTGTTTCGGTCATGTAATAGATGAATGTCAATACAAGTTATACAATTTATGTTCTGTTCCCTATCCTCGTTTGGCATCGACGATATATACCCAACAATTTATCCACAAGATTTTTCTAATAGATCGGTCAAAAAGTTGCCTAAAGGAGTTGATCATTTTATTTTGAATGAAAAATTCGATTGAAAAAATATGTGAAATATTTTGAAAATTACAAAAATAATTATGATAAACATATGACACATGAGATCAAATTAAAGTAGTACATAGAAATTATGGCAAAAAACAAAAAAATATTTTCATCCCATAACTTCGTCCAAGTTAAACTTTGGTTCCATTCATTATGAGTTTTTCATATTTTATCCTATACCATTCAAAGTGTCTTACATTTAGTCACCCCGTTCAAAATCTAACGTCAACTCCATTAATTAACACTTCCACCAAGTTCTTGAAAGATTTTGTGCATAGAGAGACATGATATTGAGTAGAAATATCGTAATATTAATTCCTGTGTCAGTGTATTCACACATGAATTATTCCAAAAAAATTGATCAAAGTGTTAACTAATGAAGTTGACCATTAGATTTAGAAAAATTAGAATAATTTTTAAATATTTAATAGTTATGCGACTAAATAAGAAAAACACGTTGCGTTAAATGATGAAAAGTGCAATTTTATCAAAGAAAAATTTATAAGCTTCAATATGTTTCCTAGAACATAAATAGTGAAATTTGAACCAAATTTTCAATAAATGACGTTAGCTACCTCCTAAATTAGAAGAAAAAAGGCCTCAAAATTAGTGTAGACCATTATTCACCCAATCATAGTTCATAAAAGAAGCCTTCATTTCATATCCAATTTAGGCTTTTTAGTGATTATATCTATAAAAAAACAAAAATATTTGTCTCTTTCACTACAGCATTACACTCTTGTTCCCATTTGTTCCAACGTTCAGAAACACTGACACACTTTTAATTTTGCCGGCCCTACTTTCCCTATTTTAATTTTGTTTATTCTGGAAATTAGTGGGCCTCATTGCTGGGACCTGTCAAAGGATTATGGTAAAAAACATTAAAAATTTGTATTCAAGCAGTCATAATCCACCTTCCACCAACGGACTATTAAACATTAATCCCATTACCCATATGATTAAGAAATATGAGTATTTCAGCCTCGATGAAGTATTCAATACAGAAAAAAAGAAAAAGAAAAAAGGATTATAATAAAGATGAGAAAAAAACATTTATATTTGAATAAGTTTTTAAAAAAAAATATGTAATACTTATGATTGATGTAATATATATTTTATTATGAGAAATTTATTTGTATTCATTATTTAAATATAATATTTATTAAGTATTTTTAGTCATTCTTAATTTAGACATCAAACCGTAGTTGAAATAGATTTTATTAAACATTGTGTTAATTCGCATCAGAACATGTAATTAATTTAATTTTGATATTGAAAGATAACCTAAAAAGTATTTTTAATTGATAATATTAATTGTCAAATTATGAATAGTAAGAGCCGTTATTTTCACTTTTTTCATGCACAAATGTTTTCAAAACTTTTGAGAATCTTTAAAAGAAATTTTTAAGTCATACCAATGAATTTTTTATTGTAAAACATTTTTTTAGTGAAATAGACCATCAAACCAATTGGAGCCAGTTTTTCTTCCAAAGTTACTCTTCATTTACAATAATATTTATAGTGCAATGTCTTTTTAACTCTCTACTATATTGTATTAATAGATATTGTATTTTAAAAAAAACAAAACTATATCAAATATCACATAATTGACTGCTGGAAATAAAAAAATGACCTCGGAATTGATGTCTGATTAGGAGAAGGAAAAACTGTTGTGCAGATTTATCAAAATATTTAAGTTTTATCCTATGTTTGACACTAAATTCATAAGTTATCAACAAGGCACATTAAATATATCACGTTTATTTTCTGGATAGTAAATGTATCATCTCATAGAAGCTAAATATGTATGGCGTAATAATTTTCTCCACTTAGAACTTATTTCATTGTTTCTACAATAGAATATATATATTATACTTATTGTTTATAGGTAAGTTACGATTCTAATAAATCTTATCGTGATTGATTTTATTTATACGTCACATAATAAAATTAATCTTCATGAATTTTAACAATCTTACACGGATTTTTACGAAGTGAAGAGTTTTTTTCTCAACGCTGTTGATGTAACACAAAAAAAGGATCTATTACATTTTCTGATACGAAAATGACTTATCATTTGCAATATTTCACCTCTTGTTAATAAAAAATAATATACTAACACCCCATTTTCTTAGTTGATAGGATTTGATAGGAATATAGACTTAATGGTCTATTTGTAGAGAAAAATATGACCGTTAGAGTAGAGGAATTGCATACACATATATATATATATGTATATATATATATATATATGTATATATATATATAAACTTGTTCTGACTCACTTGTATTTGTTCTCTAGCTATATGCTATCTCACTCACATTCATTTAATTATAATTATCAACATTCTTTCCTTCTTCACATTACTTACACTGTACTTACTTTACACAGAAACCAATTATAATGTCTTCTCAAATTATCATCTTCATCATCTTCTTCATTTATTGCTTCCATTTACATGCAATAATAGCCTCAAAACCCTCTAATTCTACTATCTCAATTAACACCAATTCTAGTACCACCCATCGCCGCCACAAATGGGTGGGGCCCTCCGGCCACCTTCTCATCACCGTCGATGTTAACGGATTAGGCGATTTCCAGTCCGTTCAACAAGCCGTGGATCATGTTCCTCACAATAATCGCAAAAACGTTGTCATTCTTATCACTGCTGGTCATTACCTGTACGTGTAATTAAGCTCTTTGTTTTTGTCTTTTTCTCGTTTTTAATTTTTAAGACAGAGAAAAAAAAAGATTACTTACGATGTATTGATTTTGGTTGTAATTGATTTGCAGAGAGAAGGTTTTGGTACCGGCAACAAAGCCTTACATAACGTTCCAAGGGGCGGGAAGAGAGGTTACGGTGATCGAATGGCACGACCGTGCATGTGACCGTGGAGCTGACGGCCAACAACTGCGGACTTACCACTCCGCTTCTGTCTCGGTTTTTGCGCCTTTTTTCTCTGCCAGAAATATCAGTTTTAAGGTATTTAGATGTTTGACACGTGTAATTCTATATATGTATATATATTTTAATACACAGCACTAAAAGAGTGAAACACAAGATAGAACACAAAATTAGAATAAAAAATCTAATCATATGTGCAAGGGAATAAGATTTTGTATTCAAAATTGGTGTTTCATCTTTTATTCCGTATATTTAGATAATTGACATGTGTAATTTACGGTTACACTTATTAAGGGATGTTTAAAACTTGTAAATATTTTTACAATTGTCAACTTCTAAACATATGGAATAGAATATGGAACACCAATTTGAAGTAGATAATCTTATCCCGTATCCAAGACTCTCTCTTACATACAAATGAGTATGAGTTTCTCTATTCCAAATATCTATTCCATCTCCTATTCTACTGAATTAAATTTTGACATGTGTAATTTTATACATGCACTTATTAAAGTTTGTCTGATTTTTAATGTTGTGCAATAACTTTTATCTAGAACATGCAATTTTTTGTTCTTTTCAATTTTCATCAAATAATACATTGAATTTAGTTAATAAAATGACACAATCAATAGTAGAGATGCATCTTTTGCTACAATCTACTAGGCCTACAAAAATTGAATTGAGAATTTACAAGAATGGAACAAAAGATGAAGCACAAAATTAAAATAAAAAATCTAATTCCATACATACGTGTGACAAATATTTAAAGAGAAACTAACCACCGGTATAATATATATATATATATATATATATATGTATATGTATAGAATACAGCACCAGCACCAATGCCGGGCATGCAGGGATGGCAAGCGGTGGCATTTAGAATATCAGGTGACAAAGCATTGTTCTCAGGGTGCGGTTTCTATGGAGCACAAGACACTTTATGCGACGACGCTGGCCGTCACTACTTCAAGGAATGTTACATTGAGGGCTCTATAGACTTCATTTTTGGCAATGGCAGGTCCATGTACAAAGTAAGTATATATATATATATATATATATGTCACTCTTTTATTTTCATTTCCAATTTTTTTCCAAAATTATTGAATGATTCAAATGTTAAAAAAAATATATAACAAATTCTACATTTAAACGCCCGTATCTAAACGCTAAACTGACGTTTTAAACGCAATTTTTAAACGTGTGTCTTCTGTTCGATCTCGTCTCGTCTCATCTGTTTAGTTCTGGATTTTAGCCTCTTCTTGTAATAATTATGCATTTCCATTGTAAACTTTGGATTTTTACTTGCAACACTTAACAACACTTAACAGACCTATTAAATGCGTAGTGGATAAAAAAGAAAAACAAACTGATACTAAACGAGTTTTATCAATTCATATTTAAAAACAAAAATAGAATAAATTCTTCATTTCATTAAACTTTAAGTGATAGCCCATTGTAATAATGAACACCATTTATTTAATAAAATATGATTTACACAATATTTAACTATATGTAAATTTATTTTCTTTTTTTTTAACAAATATAATATTTAACAATTTTAAATTAAGGACGGAATTGTTTTATAATAAGCTCTGTCATTTCTTTAGTGCCCATTTTCAAAAAGTAATTCTAATGATGATGGAGAAAGCTGTTTCTTTTTTACTTTTTGTCTTTCGCATCTTTTGGAGGTTAGCTACTGAGAAATTGAAAAAGGGGGTTTGCTTTTCAAATTTCAACACCTCAACATTTCCTTAGTGTATAATTAAATATATTCGGAAATTTTACAATAAGATAGGAATAATTGCATTTTAATTTATTTTCGTAAATTGGCACACTTATATTTTCTTGTATCTTTACTACTAACCGTTTAAAAATATATGGAAATTCTGTTTGATTTTACAAAATAATCCATCATCTAGTACTAATTTTTCATACATAGATATGGAGTAATACAACATTTTAACCTTATTCAATGAGACTAATATTATTTCGATTTTCACTAATATATATATATATGTAACAATCTTAGGATTTCACATTCTATAGTTTAATATAGTTTATTTTTAATTGTTTATTGTACATATACTTTATTCAAAATTCATCTCCAATTATATACCAGGAGTTCATCAGCTCAAGTCTAAACATGCAAATTTACGAGTTTATAAGAAAATAAAATTGTTCAAATTTTCTTCTACGAATACGAATTTCTATCCTAAATGCCTTGTTTGTTTATGTTTTCAAAATTCATTTTCATGATTTTAAATCACAAAATTCAAAATAAACTTAACCCACCAAATTTTCATCTCAATTCCCCTTTTTTCAACTCTACTTTTTCAATCTCCTATATAACTAACAATCATTCATATACACATCACTTCATACATTTACCAATCAAATCATTTATTATAAAGCATTTTTTCACTTTCTCTTTCATACTTTACAATTTTTTATCCATATTTTTTTTATTTTTAATTTACATAATCATTATATACACCATTAACATATTTATTCTACACATCATCCATCAACCTATCACTATTGATTTGACATCTCTTACAACTTTCAACTTAATTTTGAAAACATAAACAAACACCTACAATTTTCACACGAATTTCTATAATACGTCATTCTCGAGAAAAATTTAAAATTTCATCCCAAAAACATAAACACACATAAAAATTTAAAATTTAAGTTCTGATTTTTTAGCACTACTATCATCATCGATTTTATTCAACATGAAAATGTGAGAAGTGAACATATATATCTAACTTTTGTTGTAAAAGATATTTTTGATCTAAATTTTCTCTCATAAGTTTCATCTTTTTCACTAATCTCAAATTCATGAAGTCATGTTGAGTCTATTAGTAATTAAACCCTAAACATTGTGCAATTTTCCAAAATACATGATTAATTTGCCCTAATATACAATTATCTACTTTTTTTTTTTTTAATCTTTTCGTTCTATAAGGCTTCTTATATTGATATTGATATGTGCAGGATTGTGAGTTGCACTCAATAGCAAAACGGTTCGGGTCAATTGCAGCACAAGATAGAAATGTAGCATATGAAAAGACTGGATTTGCTTTTGTCAACTGCCGGGTCACGGGTACCGGCCCACTTTATGTGGGTCGGGCCATGGGCCAATACTCCCGAATTGTATATTCGTATACTTACTTTGATGACGTCGTTGCTCATGGCGGTTGGGATGACTGGGATCACGTCAGCAATAAGAACAAGTAAGTATTTCGTATTCAGAGCTGAAAATTGAATCAACTTACTCGATATTTGACTCGACGATCGTTAAAAGCCTGTTCAAGCTCGATTCAATGATTTTCCATATTAGATTTAAACAATTTTTGTGTATTTGATAAATTTTTAAACTCGACTCGAACTCAACTCGATTAGTAAAACATAATGATGATATATGTACAATCGACTCGGTTGATAAAACTAGACTAAAATTCATTTTTTGAATATTAATTGTAATTTAAATAAATTTGAACAATTATACATCAGTTCAACTCGACTCAATTACAATCTTATTTCAAGTCTTACATGATAAACCTTTTTTAAGTAGTCTAAAAGCTTTTCATAGTAGATTATAAGTTATTTGAAGCTTATAAAGTCTTACAAATGGTGCAATATTTTTTTAAAAATAAGTTATCAAATTCCAAAAAATGAGTCAGAAAGCAAGATAATTTATACGCTAAAAAAAACATATATAACCATTATAAGTAACTTATAAATTTTTTTAAATAATTCTTTTGAGGAATTTTAAAAATAAGTTTAGTGACCCCCTGCTTAGTATAAATCGAGATGGGCCCCCAAAATTAACTTTTGCTCTATATATACCGCAGGCAAATTATAGCTGGTGTAATTCAATATGAGTGTATTTATCATCTTAAATATATCTTTTTGTATATAAATTGTACCTAATAAATAAATTAAAAAATAAAAACAGGACAGTGTATTTCGGTGTGTACAAATGCTATGGGCCTGGGGCAGCAGCAGTCCGCGGAGTATCATGGGCCCGGGAGTTGGACTATGACTCGGCCCATCCCTTTTTGGCCAAGAGTTTTGTTAATGGCAGACATTGGATCAACCCGACAGATGCTTGAAACCTTGCTTCCTATATTATTTATTCATTCTTTCTCTATGTAATATTCAATTTGTTTTTTTTTTTATTTGTTTTATAATTCATTCAATTAATTTATTCGTTCAATTTCAATAACACATCAAAAGTGTAATATATTTCTTGTAAGTTTTGTTTAGATATTCTAATAAATGAACTAGTGGTTATTTGTCTTTCTTATGTTCTGTTTATGGTCTGAAAATTAAACTACATTATGTCTTTAGTTTTGTAGTTTTATTACTTAAACAAATAATATGTGTTACAATTTAAGCCGAAACACAAATTAAATTACATAATATCAAGGACAAAAGTTTCATTTCTGAGCTAAGTTTCGAGTTGTTAAATATAAGAAACGTTTCGTAAAAGTTTCATTCATGATTTTATACAAGTTTCATCATTAGTAATTAGTCAAGGCAAATCATATGGATCCATAGATATCATGGCTAATTTGTTATGTCAGAGGATTCAAAATTAAATCAAATTCTTACCGCGATTTTAGGTGGAGTATTACGGCCCCTACCATAATCGATAATAACAAATACCCTCGGGATATGTTTGGATTGAAGGATTTGAAATCTATGAATTTAAAATCCGTCAATAAATCCATGAAGTTCATTTGGATGTATACAAGTTACAATGAATTTCAAATCACTCGACATTCACTTTAAACTATTTTCTCCATAACTATGTTGGATTTCAAATGACTCCATTTTCGATGTTATTTCAAATCCTTCCTCCAAATCCCCTCCCCAAATCCAAATCACTCAATCCAAACACACCCTCAATGTAACCCAAACTTCTTTTCGAAGGGTGTTGTGGAAATAACTTTCCAAAAAAGTATCAATTTGAAATTTTTTTCATAATCATAGTATTATTCATTTCGAATTATTGCAATAATCAAATAAACAATCTGCAAAAACTAGAAAATCCCATATAATTTTTTTTAGCAAAACAAATTTATCAAAAGGTATGAAAATGTATGCAAAACAAACATGGATTGAATATTAAAGATAACAGATAAACAAACTTGGATAATCATCTTCATCTCTCACATAATACAGCAATTCTGCTGAGACTCCAACATTTCTGGAGACCTACAAACACCAACCACAAACACACAGTCAATTCATCACAAAATCTCTGTCTGTAAAAACCACATTAAAAAAATGTTTAAACAGCACGGAAAACACTCACAATTGTCCAAGACTCGATATATCGAAATCTGGAGCAAGCTCTTGGACAATATCGTTAGGTGGTTGTCCACATTCTTGCATTTTCTGCATCAGCTCAACGATCTTGTTGAAATTATTTGGCTCGTTTTCATAGACTTGGTTTAAATCTTTTATAAGCTCATATTGGTGTGAATAACGAGTGTATTCTTCATTTCCGAGTTTCCCTTTATTCTCTTCCAACCATATGGGATAACGCTCTCCAATTTCTCTCATTGGTTCGTGTAAGATTTCTTTCGATAAAAGCTGTTGCATCATCGTCTCCACTATTGACTCCATATCCTACAAGTGAGAAAAAAAAAAGATTCAATAAACAGAAGCAATAAATTGCATATGCATGTAAAATGAATAAGATAAACGAAAAAAAATTGAGAAAAAAAAAAAAACCCGTAAGAGATGAATTTCAATTTAATAGACGGGTAGAAGGGAAAAAAGTAACATGAATGCTTAACAGTGTTAGGAATATGATGCCAATGAATAATCGCACGAAAGAAAAGAACAATAAAAACACACGAATTGTTTTCCCAGTTCGTCAAAAGAATTTTGACTACGTCTTGGGGCGCTGCCAAGCCAGGACTTTTCACTATATGTTTCGAATAATGTTACATGAGAGAATAGGGCTATTTATACAACATACGTAACCTAATATGAAAAGCATTACGTAAATGACTAAAATACACTCAAAATCGGCGAGAGCTGTTGCCCGGTTTACAGTTCTTTAGGCTCCATAACTCAACAAACAGATGGAACAAGATTGTGGGCAAAGTAAATCACTAGCAAAATGTACAGTTCTTGTTGTTCGTAGTGTGGCTTCAAGTTTTGATGCCTACTGATTCTAACTGGTCTCAAGAAATCATCTTACTTGTCAGTTTTGTTTTCGTTTCATTAGACACAATTCTTGACGAATTTATAATATTTTCTAATTGATTATTGTCAAAATCATCATGTATATCATATTTTCTTCATTTTCCTCTGAAGTTAACACTATGTTTGGCAAATACTACTTTAATCTTTTTACAACTCATTAATATAACTTTTATTCGAATCACACGCTGCCCGTGAAACAACCAGTCTTAGTGTGAATGCTTCCATCTTTACAAGAGCTTATAAAATCAAAGTTGAGAATTGACTTCCGCCAAACAGGCAATAAGGTTTAGAAATGAAATTACCTTCTCAGCATCTTTTTAAAATTATGAATTTTTTATTTGTAACTTTT
Source organism: Verbascum thapsus (assembly GCA_963669365.1). Classification (NCBI taxonomy): domain Eukaryota; kingdom Viridiplantae; phylum Streptophyta; class Magnoliopsida; order Lamiales; family Scrophulariaceae; genus Verbascum; species Verbascum thapsus. The sequence goes on from OY770105.1 coordinate 20,467,558, forward strand.
GGAAATGTTAAAATCTTTGAAATTTTCAGTGTTCTTTTAAATAATGATGCAAAAAGGAGGCAATGGAGTCAGGCACAGGAATTCCTTCTGTTTTCTCGTGTGTTATTCTTACACTCTCACTTTAGCTCTTTTGCTCTCGATTTTTTACTTCTTATTTAGTCTCGATTATCTAAACTACCATTTGGACAACATTTAACCTCCACATGCTACAAAAAGACGGACCCTACTTTATCGACAATCATGCAACAGAAATGAAGTCATTTTTTCCAATTGACAAGGATCTCAATCAGCCAAAGGTTCTGATATATGTTTACCAAGTTTTCTTGCATATATACCTCATACGAAATCAGCCCTGGTTGTTACACGTATACAAGCAAAAGCCCACTATTTGTCATACGTCAATGGTACTAAGTATGGACACCATAGAGCATGCAGTAATATAATAAGAATCCAAAAGCTACACTGATCTCAATAGTTGGTATCTAACAAAATCAATCCCATTATTCAACTAACCAAACACACAAATAGGGGTGGCAATTTGGGTTCATACATATATTTGGACCCAAACCAAACTAAGTTTTCAATGGGTTGGGTCCTAACATTTTAGCATTTTAGTTCCAACTGGGTTGGCTTTTAATAATATTTGGGTCCAATTGAGCTTAAATTGGGCCCAATTTGGGTCTAAATTGGGTCCCACCTATTCTCTACTTTGAATCAATAATCTACATTTTACACTCTACAACAACCCCTTACACTACTTTGATTCATAATGGGTCCTTATTGGGTCCATTTTGGGTCCACTTTGGGTCCTTGTTGGGTCTAATAATGCATATTTCTTGACATTGGACCCAATTGGACCAAACCCACTTTAAGCCCAACACTAATGGACCCGACCCAAACCCAACCCACTCAACCCAATTGCCACCCCTACACACAAAGAACCATAAACTAAAACGACGAAATCAGAAAATTAATAATAAGTAAATAAATTAGTAGAAAGCCAACCTGAGTGCCAGCAAGCTCCTCAAACTGCTTGACCCAATCCTCCATCATTGCATCACTACCGAAATTATCTGCACCCATTGGTGGTTTCGGTCCACTCACTGATTCCAACCCTTTAACGGCCTCCCGAGTTTGTTCTCTTAGCTTATCAAGCGCCTCAGAGACATGTGATTCTTGCTTTGGTGATGGAGATACCTTTTGTTTACCCTTTTTCTTAGATTTCAAATCAGGCAAGCCCATCCCTAATCCTTGTATATTTCCAGTTGACACTGTTGATAAACTCTCTTGTTTACTTTCTCCAAGGTTGTCATTATTGTTCACACCTCTACAACCGCGAAAAAATTCAAATAAAATTGAAAAACAGCTCTAGAGAACAAAGGCAAAGTGGCAAACACTTCACAAAATTAACATGCAAAAACTTTGATCAAATGGTTTAGTTCTATACGAGTGTTCGCAAGCTCTTAAAATAAGTAATTATCAACTTATCGCTTGAAATAATCTATTTGTAATTGTTTGCAAGTAAAATTTAGGACTCTAATTCACATAAAATTTGAGTGACACTAAATTATGATCTAGGAGTTGGCAAAGTGGTGCTTAAAGCTGATTATGGCATTTATGTAATTAAACTTGAACATTGATATGGAGAAAGATATCTCGTACTTTAGAGTTGTACCCACGTGTCACATTTCATACGACCCTTATCATGAAGTTATTTATATTTGCACAAGAATCCTTAACTAAGAAATACATATTTGCAAAACACTACTAAACCCGAGTGTTATTTGAGAATCTGGTCAAACATACATATGATCCGAATAATCTGATACACATATGTACGGTATTCCACATGTTACTCTACCATCCGTATAGCATGTCACTCCTATAAATAGTACCCATTATAGACATAACAAGGGGATTGGAAAAGTAACTCGTCTTACACCTTACGACTTCAAGCAATCTGATAGTACGATTCCACATATACTAAACCGAGCTAAGATAACTCGTATATGACCCTAAAGAACATCTTTAACTACGTTTAAACTTGATCCTATTGAAAGGTGCGTAGATAGCTCGTTGAACCCAAGTGCAGTCTATAACTTTTCTATGAATCTGTTAGGCGTATAGGCGAGTCTCAGCTTGATTTGGGTCTTCGAGAAAAATCAAACATAATTATATCTTTTAATCAGTTTTTTTTTGTTGTTGCAAACAATGCTCTACCAAATTGTTTTCCGCTTTTCAGTTATATTCGCAAACACTACCAACATCTGATTTCATATTAGTTCCAATTCTTGTCCAGTTAATTAATTGCAAACACCACAAACAAAAATCCCTAATAAATTAATTGCAAAGGGGGTAAAAATTGTACCTTTGAGCAGAAGAGGTGAGGTTAAGATTCTGGAAATCATCCAAAGCGCCTGAATTTAGTTCAAACAAATAATATGAAATTGAATTAAAGGTATTTAAATGATTGATAAGTGAACAAATTAAAAGGGATTCGAGGGTTTCTTACTGTCAAGTAGTTGGTCTAAATCCTCCGTATGTTCTGCCATTGAAAACCTTCTTCTATATATCTATCTGTGTATTATATATACAGATATATATATATGTGTGTGTGTTTATAGAGAGGCAATCGATGTGAAGATTGTCAAAGATAAAGCCCTTTTTCTGTTTGCATATATAAATTGGAGAAGATACAGCTACAGCTGTATGTATATATTTAATAGAAGACTTTAATGGGAAAATATATATATAGGTTTATACTCGTATATAGCTCTGTCAGTTCTTCACGCATAAGATAAGACTTATGAGATGATAATTAATTTTGAAAATAATTCTTCTCTCTTGTAAATAGTAGACATATAGGTTGGCACCTCTATTCCCATAAAATATATTTTAGATTAAAAGTTTTGGTATCTCATACAAAAATAAAGAAAAATTATTAAAATTCAAGATAGTTTACAAGGAATTTTTACGAAAAAAAAAAAATGATTTTGATGATTTGAAAGTCTATTTTATCAATAAAATGGGTTTTTTTGTTAAATTTTAACTCAAAAAATTAAATTAATCACATATATAATGCATAATAACATGACTTTTAACATATATATGACTGACTCATTATGACCATCTTTTTATCTTTAAATTAATGAGTTTGACTTAAAATAATTAATCAAACTTATATTTAAATATTAATTCAATTCAAACAGATTTCAAATAATAAAAAAATATATCACTCAAACTATAATTTTTACTTATTTTTCTCTAAAATAACTCATCCTAATTCACTTGTCAAACAATATTTCTTAACTTTAAAATAATTTTTTCTCACTTTTCTCACTAATTTTTTTACTGTGAGGAATATATATACTATCTAAGTGGGGCAGTAGTTACTATTATTATGTGGGTAGAAAATAAAAATAATATTTTTAAAATTAAATCGGTGATCAGGGTTCAATCGCTCAAATCGTAATTAAAAACCTTAAAAAATAAACTAATATATATAATATTTGTGTATTGTATTATATAATTTTACCCACGAGCTATAGTCATCTGGGCTTGAAAGTTTGTAAAATCGTACCCTATTTTGTACTTTTACATTCTTGACTACTTTTAATTTCTGATTTATTGTTTTCATGGTTGTAAATTTTGTAATTTTTATTTACATAATTATAATTTCCTCAAATATATTTAAGAATATATTATAAATAACTCTAACATAATCTTTCAAATTATGAATAATACTTATAAATAAAATACTAAAATAAAGTATTGCATTGATGGAGAGTCACGATAAATGACGATGTCTCAAATCCAGGAGGCATGCCTCCCTATTTGCAGGTTTTGACGGTTGATTACGACTCGAAAATAAAACTCCATTAACTCACAATAGTGTCTTATCCTATGTGCACAATAATAAGGAGACGATGAATCAATCCTTAGCCACATTGCCAAAACACTCTGATAGAAAATATAAAATAATCTCACAAAATATTATATATATATATATAAATTGTGTGTCATTCTCAAATATCAAAATAAAGTAAACTGTGACTCATTTATATTAGGATGAACTTTGACCAATTCTAAGAGATTGATGGGCCTCTAAAATCATCATATATCACCATAAATCAAATAATAATTAGGCCCAATAATGATGGTCAAAATCACATAAAAACAATAATAATGAGGTCTTAAACTAAAAAAAAAATTGTAAGTATATTGGCAAACTTGTTGATCCAAGTGGTTTTTCATCTATAAGGGGCCAAGGGGGTTGAAAGACCCAAAAGTTATTTAAAATTTTAAAATTCGTGTTCATACGTTATTAGCTCTAATGCACAGATACTTCAAAAAATCACAACGTGTCATGTTGGATACCTGATCGGACACGACACTCGTCCGACACTTCCCGACACCGTGTCCGACACACCCGATACCGTGTCCAATATAAAAATAAATTTGTCTGCTTAAATAAAATGATAAAAATAAAATATGGACATTGTAATGAATATAGTTAGAGGGTATGTCTACTATGTATGTATTATTTGTGACACTTGATGTTATTTCACTTATTTTTTGTGATTTTGAAAACTGAAGTATTTGTTTTTCTTTCAAATATATAACTTTACAAATCAAATACAAATTTATAACGTATAATAGTCATTCTTATAGTTTATTTCTCTAATCAGTCATTTAAATTAAAATGAAAAAACTAATTTATATATTTAACGTAAATTAATGAACATATATATGTATATTAATTTATATATATACATTTTATTAGTAGTTTCGAGACCGTGTCGTGTCATAACATTTTTAAAAATGTCGTTTTCCGTGTCCGTTTCATATCGTGCGCCGTATCCCGTGTCCGTGCATCATAGGTTATTAGTTACTGAAATGTGTCAGCACTTTTATTGAATATAAATAAATATGTCGAATGTAAATATAAAAAAAGTATCTAAAAAATTGCACGCATATCCCCTAATACAGGAAACACTCGTTCCCTTTCTCCTCTTGCATTTTTTCTTCTTTTGTGCCCCATTACCCCTGCCAATGTACGCTCTGTCAAAGTTCATTATGCATTGGGAAAAGAATTTTGGGACATAATAAACCCTTTTCTCTATAACATATCCAACGTTCTCGAGACTGAGGATTATCCTCAAGTTTCTGATCCAATCAATTTAGTTTGATTCAGTCAACATGTTTTTATTGAGTAGTACTGAGAGTGGGTTATTTACCATTTTAAAAGAGATTGTATGCATAATTTAGCTAAGATATCAATTAGTTGACTTGTATTGATTGCTCAAGTGAATTTTAAGGACTTGTAAATTCACTTACCTCCCACTATATTTTTCGATTCATTGCATGCACTCCCACTGTGATGATTCGGAAACCCCATTGGATGTGCTTCGTAGTGAGTGATTGAGTTCTTCAATGATTCCAACATGTTGTAACCTATTTCGACTTATGGCCTGTCAGTTTCATAAAAGCGGCATCCTACCCACCAATTAAACTTATGATTCAATCTCTTCGGCTCATGGATCACTACACTGCAACCTATTTCGATATATAGGCCGTGATCCATTTGAGTCATATACACATCAACCACTATCAATCTAACAATTGAATCCTGCTTTGCAACCTACTTCGACATATGGGGCAGAATTTGCTTCGATCAACGGTGTCTAACACACTAAAGAAATTCTCAACCATACTCAAACACATGAGCCCCTTATTCCAGGGTAATGCCTACTAAGTATGATTTTGTCTTTCTAATGCTTGATGGAGAGCCAAGATATCCAATATCCCTTTACTTACTCAGTATTTATTGTGAGAGAATTTTCGACTTTTTATTAAGTCTCACTTTGTACATTAATTAATTACGCGCAATTTGATAAATATATGGAGATACGATAAAGAAAAGTCTAGCAATTCTATCAACCCACACTCATATGGGCTTTATCTAGATCGGCCCGAGACCTGGGCCAATAAAGAGATGCGGCCTATCTATTACAAAAGATGTTTCCGCTGCATACAAGATTTTCAATCTTCGCACTCCACGCTCGTGCAAGTCCTCCAAAAATCTCCTAGGTATCTTACATTTAAATAGAAAAAAACCTATACAAAAATCTAATATAAAATAAAAGATAAAAAATTGGAGGCCTCAACCCGGCCCAGTACAACCCAAGGAAAAGCCTTAATTCCATATAAAGTGTCACCATCACATAATATACAGGAGCACGTATAGAAATTAAGCACATATGTGAAAACTAAATATTTTTAATTTATGTTCGATTAAATCCAATTGGGTGAGATCAAATCAATTTACTTAACTGGACCACCTGGGCCCAATTGCGGATCGAGAAGTTCCCGTGCTTTCTAGATTAATTAAATTGATCCAACCCAAGTGTGTATGAATCCTAGACCCATACTAAATTGCATACTAAATTGATAGACGTCTGAACCCGGTTCAAAAATTTGCACCACAGAGTACAAAACAAAAGGAACATCATTTACACACTGCCTCTCACGCCCGGACCCCTAGCAGCTACGCCCCGGCTGCCAGAGAAAACATTTTATTTTTCCTTCTTAGATCGCGACTCTCTAGGCTCGTGTGAATTGACATTGGGAGGATACAAGGGTGTGGTTGTCACCTAACTAGCCTAGTGGAACCACATCGTAACCGAATTGACCTCAAGATGATGCGGTCATTAAGAACCTGCTAATCAAGATTAATGCACATGTATAAACTCTTCACTGACGTATCCCGACTGAGTGAGAGTCATGGAACGTCAAACTCATAGGACTTAGTGTTGTGCATGTGTCATACTGGTGTGAAATAGGAAACTCTACTCCATGCCCTGCATGAGCCAATTATACGTGCTTTGGCCAAATACTTAGGCTATGTTTGTTTATGTTTTTGAGATAAAATTTTGAAATTTTCTCGGGGATCGCATACTATGAAAATTCGTGTGAAAATGGTAAGTGTTTGTTTATGTTTTTTAGAAATAGGTTAAAAGTTGTAATACATGTCAAATCAATAGTGATAGGTTGATGGATGATGTGTAGAATAATTGTGTTAGTGGTGTAAATAATGATTATGAAAATAAAAAATAAAAAAATATAGATAAAAAAATGTAAAGTATGAAAGAAAATGTGAAATAATGATTGATTTGATTGGTAAATGTGTAAAAAGTTGTATATATGATTGATAGTTAGTTATATAAGATATTGGATTCCGAGACTCTTCCAGTGCTACTTTCTCACCTGGAGAAGTGAAAAATCGAACTTAGCAATCTCAGAGACAATTTGTTCAATATTATTGATGCCATAATATTTAAATGAAACAATGTCTTGCCTTTTATTAATAAAGAAAATTCTAAACAAGTTTTACAATTTATGCCCTATTCTCTATTCTTTTTTGGTATGGAGGGCATACACCTAACAATTATGACAAATATACATAACTTATGTTAGTTTTACGTCACGAAATTTTCGCATGTATATGTAATGTATATATCCTATAGAATATAAGATAAAACGTTAATTTAAAATAAAGGATCCTTATATTGATTAATCCCATCTTAATTATTACTAAATGATTGTCAAAATTACAGATAGAAGTGAGACAACCAAACCTTTTTATTTAGTAAGTATGAAACAACCAAGCCAGACTAAATTTTCAAGGATAAAATGCACTTTGTATGTTTAAACTAATCATTTTGTCTTATATATTAATTCTATATTATAAAATGTACACAAAATGTTCCCAATTATAAAATGTATCAAATAGATCTTTATCATTTTTTTTTCAGTTAATAGATTTACTAACCAACTTTTTAAAAACTATATTACGTACCCATCATTAATATTTGTTGTTTGGTATTTATTTTTAATGATAAATGTAATATATTTAATTAGTATTATGTAGTGTGCATGATTAATATTTTAAGCATCACTATGAATTATGATGTTAAATATTATCTACATAAAGAATGATTACTTAAAGTTCTAATATTTATCAGTTGTTTAATCCTTAGTACAATCTCTATATTGAAATATAGATTTAGATTTACTAAACTAACTGCATAAATTTTTATAGTTTAATCATTAATAACACACTATGTTATTTGCATATTAAATATGTCTCTAGCACATTACAATGAGGATAAATGTATTAATAATTATCAATAAATGTACCTATTTAATTATTACTACAAGTATAATATAAATAGTTGTTATAATTAACTTATATTGGAAATAGAAAAGTTTATCATACATTATCAGTTTATCACTAACAAAAATATTATATAATGAATGGCAGAACATTCAATAAAAGTTCTTAGTAGTAATAGTATAAAAATTTAATTACGTCTGCGAAGTAGGTGATGTTTAAAAGACAAACACAAATTTCATTTTAATCATAAGTAGTAAATTCTTGTAAAATCTCCAAATCAACAATTCAAAATTTGACTAATAATGTTCAACATCTTTATAATCTAGAGACCTAAATTTGACAAATAAAATATTTAATATATTTTGCCCTATTTTGAACAATTAATTACCTTGGCATCACATAATTGAATCACAACTATCCGAGATTTGAAATTACGCACAAAATATAATCATACCTGTAAAAACATTGATCACGTTTTTACACTCGTTAAATTTGACTCTTGGCTGTCAATTGTAACCGCCATGGTATTTATGTTTTAATAAAACGTTTCGCCAGTTATAATGCCAACATTATGTCAGAATTTAATCTTATTCAATTTTGTCTTTAGTGATATACCTATATATAGGCCTCCTATAGAATGTCGATGCACCAAACATAAAAGACGTTCTGTATTTATTCTTTCTTCCTCTTTTGTGAGCGTCTTGAGCAATCAAGTTTGTTGGGTTCTATATCAGAAGTGGTTCTCTTATAGAGCAATACCGTTGTATTTTGGAACGTTTGTTGCAATGACCTGTACCACCTAGGCGGGACAATTTAGAGTTAAGGATAGAGTGTTGTCACTCGCCTCGATATATTCCATTTTTATTTGGATTTTCGATTATAAATTTTATTCGAAAAGTGCAAATTTACCAACACTGTCGAACTCTTTTGTGTAGTTTGCAGGCTATTACACAATAGCGATGTTTACCCGGATTTATCTCGTAATCCAAAAAAAAACACTATTTCAGGAGCCCAACACTATGTCAAAGAAAAATATATTTCATTAGACTTATGTCCATATATTCACCAACTTGATTAGTGATTCACAATAAACTCTTTTATATACCAGCCGACCTATAATGGAGTATCTTTCATATTTCATATCAAATAATAAACAAAACAGTACTGTTCGCTATCCACAGTATTGCATCAGAAGGGGGAAATTCTATCCCGGACCCTGCCCAATGCAGCCGGTCCGGGATAGCCACACATTTCAGGGGTGGTGGGTGTTAAATTACAACACCCACTCCCACAAATGTGTGGTCCCCACGGGAAATGTGTGGCTATCCCGGACCGGCTGCATTGGGCAGGGTCCGGGATAGAATTTCCCCATCAGAACGTGCTATTTAATGAAGCTGCAAGGAAATTTCCTGCAAGGCCCACCAAGTTTGTCTTATTACATAATTCTACCCAAGAAAAGAAAATATTATAATATCAGTCCCTAAGTTGCAATTTATTGCAATTTTAGCCTAATTTTTTTATAAACTGACAAAATTCGCTTTACAGATGCATTTTGTTAGCAACAATTTTGGTCACAATAGAATTTCTATTTTACAATGTAATGTACGTAGTTTTAGTTTTACTATTGAAGGACTCGAATCAAAGTTGGAAGAGTAATTTGAGTAATAAAATTGCACGAATCTCTTAAGCGACCACATAGATTAATAAATCTATACTAAAAATGCATCATAAGGGACAAATATTATAAATTTGCAAACAATAGATACTCTATTGCAATTTTTCTTTATGATTATTTTAACATTTTTTTTATTAGTTCTCACTAGAATTAGGATATTTACGCTTTCTCAAAATATTTACATATGTTCCACGTCCCTTAATAAATGTATTTGTGAATTACATGTGTCACACATCTACATTTGTGGAATACGAAATTGGAACAAAGTTTGGAATAAAAAATCTTATCCCGTATATATATATATATATAGGTATATGCCAAGGAGTACTCTATTGGACATTAATATATATGTCCAAAGAAAAATAAATCCTCATCTCTCTAGCTAGTTTTGATGGCTTTGCCGATGGTGGTCGTAGCAAAGCTCAGCCTCATAGCAGCCTCCTCACCCGCCGTAACTCCGCTAGTGACCGCCTTGTTATGCCCATTTGTGCTCAAATTATCCTTTAGTTTCAGGCCACTGAATGATGCTTGCAGAGATATGTTGTATGCATTTAGATTCTTCTTTTTTCAATTAACATTTGACGCGCAGCCTAGTGGTGGCGCGTGGTGGCAGAGAGCTCTCAGGTTAGTGCATGAAAGGATCATCGAAGCGAGAGATGCACAGTCCACTGCCTCCGGCGAGGACAGTTTGGTTGCTCTCTCAATGCTTGCACTTTAATGTTGTTATTAATAATAGTTTTCTAATGTTAAGACTTTTATTAGTGATTGAAATTGAATTATAAATTTTCACTTTTATAAAAGTGAATTATAGATTGATGGTAAGATGTTGGAACTATTTGCATTTGATGATACATATTTGATGCACTTAATGAGACAAATTTTGTAATTTTGAAAATAAAAAATAGAAAAATGTTGAGAAGTGAATTTTATATTAATCTTTCTTGAACTTCTATAATGTTACTTAGTTCGTTTAGCACTTTAATTATGAATCAAATGCTATAATTTTGATAAATTTCTTCAAGAACGCCCTGATTTTCTTCTTGAGCACCGTGAATCTTCTTGAGTTTGATGAGTTTTGCAGAGAACTTTGACAAACTTCCTTTGTTTTCTCTAGCTTTGATTAAACTTCTGTGTGTGCTTATTAATTATTAGCTCCCAATGACCGTCTAAATGGAGGAGTATTTGGAGTTGTTTGATAATTATATATCTCTGTAATTTATCTATTTATTATGAGATAATATCAATAATTTTGGGACCATTTTATTGGCCAGGATTTTCACATGGTGTGATTCGATTGGTTGTGGACTTTTTACTGCAAAACATTATTTGATTGCATGAAACATCTCAATTTGACACCTGGAGTGGCTAATTTGTTGTGGCTTCTTAATTACAATGTATGATTTGATTGAATGAAACACTTTAATTTGACACATAATGTAATTTAATTTGTCAATAAAATTAATACTAAAATATTAATTAGAGCGACTATCTAGGCTCGTGTTAATTGGCATGGGGAAGATGCCAAGGATGTGAGTGTCACCTAGCCAACATCGTGGAACCACATAATAGCCTAATTCGCTCTAAGATGATGGGATCATCATGAACCTTTCGACCAAGATTAACGCACACATATAAGTTGTTCACTAACGTATCCCGACTAAGTGAGAGCCATGGAATGTCAAACTCACAGGACTCAATACTGTGCATGTGTCATACTGGTGTGGAATAGGAAAATGTGCTCCAAGCTCTACATGAGCCAGTTATACGTGCTTTGGCCAAAGACTTGCTATTTCACCCACATATGATTGCATACAACACATATTGGTTTGCTAACAAGATAGTGAATGCATTTCTTCTCGATTCATGAAAGACTGCTACTTGCATTGAGTGAATCGCATGTCGAGGTTGACTCCACTAAGGGGTGATATGAGCCTTACTACTCTAGCAACAGATTTGTCATTAAAGACACATCTTTCATAATCCCTAAGGTCGAAAGATCACGTGCTACATCTGATCTGTGATCCCATTCATGGACTACGCAGAGAAAAAAAAACATGTAATTGGGTTACGGCGAATCGTATTCAGTGATATCGAATTCATTGACTATACCAAACCTGCTAATCCATAGCATTGGCGAGCACCCTCCTATTAGAGCTTGTGATGATTAAGTTGAAATCTTAATGCCCCAGATTAAGATTTCATTCACTTGCGAACCCGATTTATAAAACTAAGCGCATGACTCTTCTAGTACTTTTTTCTCACCTTGAGAAGCGGAAAGTCGAACTTAGCAATTTCAGGATATTTTGTTTAATACTATAGAAGTCATAAGATTTATATGAAACAACCCATTGTCTTTTATTAATAAATAAATGTCAATACAAGATTTATAGTTTATGCTCTATTCACTATCCTCGTTTGGCATTAATGGCATACACTCAAGACAAGGGAGATCAAAGTTGCAAGTCGACCTTGAAACTTTCAACTTCTACACAACAGATCATACATTTGATTCAAGATTAAGCTGCCAAGCCTCGTATTAATATTGCAAACATTCAAGTCAATATTGGAGAATATCAAATAAGCAAAATAAACTCCAACATTCAATTCAATTTTTTTTATGGAAGAATCAAACGATTAAAAATAGGGATTTGTACTTCATTATATATTTAATCAATATAAAATTCATTTGCTACGATTTTTGTGTTTTTGAGACAAAAATTTGTTGGGTAAAGGCATTTTGGTACTTTCTTTCCCAATATATGTCAAAATAATCCGAAAGGACAAAGCATTTTATTGAATTAAATAATAATTAATTAGATTAATAATTTAGGTGATTGAATCAATATGATTAATGTAATAAAAATTGAATTAATTAATTGAGCTAGTTTATTAATTAGAGGCCCGATTAATCATTAATCAAGTAACATGGTGGACTTAGTTTGTTGAGCCAACCTAGTCAACGTGGTCGTTCATAAGAGAAGCCCAATCGAGACTTGCAAGGCTTTGAGATTTTATAGTAAAAAGCCCTGAAAATAATACATATGATTCATAATTCTCAACATTACAATTCAATATCGATTCCAAATTACAGTATACAAATGTCTGAATTCGTGTCATTTTAATGATACCATTTAGAATTAGAGTGATCTTATCAAATATTGGTGATATGATGTTTAAGACGGTACTTATATAACAAATTACCTACGTACTTCAATTGAGATCAAGTTTAACATAGTACTAATTATTTATGTCATGTTGTAGATTTAATAGCTCGTATATGTACAGAAAACATTCGTCCCCACAATGCGCATTTAATGAAGTATTTATAGATTGTATAATCACTATTCATGATTAGACATTTGGACATATACCTAATTGCCACTTGTCATTATTCTGATAGTTCATGGGATATATTGTCATCCGGACCGGATTTCGTAAATACCCGTACCCGTTATCCAATGACCCATATAATAGGTTACGAGGCAATTTATTTATTTATCCTGCCTCGTACAATGTACCTCGTATTATATGAACGACCAATTAATAAGGTGTTTAATGTCTTCTGTTAATATCTCACCGCGTATGTCAATTTTACTCGTCCTCGAATTTACTCCATATCATAGAGAATCAATAGCATTGAAACAAGAAAATAGTGATTTCAGTAGTAAACAAGATACAGAAATCATATACCAGAAAATGTTTAATATTAATCTTCAGTATTTGAGTTTCAGGAACTATATATACAAGATAGATGCTATACATAATTTGAAGCAGTAATATGTTTATTAGATAGGCAGAAAGACGAGAACTTATCAACCAAGTATAAACCGGGAAACGACTTTTAACCAAATGTGTTCTCTCCACTGTAGGTTACATAAAGAAAACCGTCTTCATCCTTCTTTTCATCATATATTGCCGACATTATAGCACCTATACCAAAACCAGAATCCATATCGATTAACCAAATATGTTTAATATATATAGGCTTGTCAATGAGCAGGGATTGCCCAGACCCAGACCCGGATCCATTCAATAGAAAACGTATATCCGACCCGGACCCGATGAAACTAAGTAGTTCGGGTCCAGGTACAATTTTTACCCACGGGTATTTTACCCAAAATTTTACTTGTTAAAAATACCCACGGGTCTATACCCGAACAACACCCGAAGTTTACCCGTGGACATTTACCCGACGCAGACCCAACCCAAAATGTACACTGCCCATTGGGTCTAACTTTTTTTGGACCATTCGGGTATGCAATCGGGCCTGGGTAAATTATTTTTTTGTGGGTATTTCATGAGTCTGGTTTGGGTCTGAATATTTCTCGCCCATTGACACCCCTAAATATATAGACTTTTACCTGTCGGGGGCAAGACATTGTCAACAAATATAAAAATGGCCTTTTCTGCACTAAGTTTGATCCTTTTGCGAATAACATACACAAACTGCCCAACTGTCAACTCCGCTGGGACAAGATACCTGTAATTATCTCAAGAAAATGAGATTCGACATTAAAATCAAGACTAAAATTTAGTGGAAATCAAATCTGCATACTTTTTCTTGTCAATATTGGGGATATCACTCCTCTCTGCCTTCTCGACGATGACCTGTATTTCAGAAATTTCACGCTATAAGTTCACTTATTTTGATTGAAATTAAACATAAACTTATGGAATAAACTTCATGGTTCTGTATATAGAGTAAGAAGAGTGTCATTTTGGACTCAAAATTGTATTCCTTCAAAAAAATTATTGCAATAACAGATAATGAAAGTGTATTTTTATACCGCCTTCAGACCAAATCATCTCCGTCTTTTATATTCCAAAATTGCAGATTGAGGACTCACCTCAAATTATGTCTTATCGAGTAGTTTGATCTTTTGTACATATTTTTATTATTTTTTACTAATCGAGCCGCCATTCAAAACAAATCAAACACAAAAGTTGTTCATGCATGGTTTCACATGTTAAAGAGCAGAACTCAAACGAGCTTTTAGATATTGAGCTCAAGTCGAGCAGTTTGGTTTAACTTTCATGCCTACTTATAGGGAGAAAAAGAAACTAGAGATGGTATGAAATTCCCAATTAAATTAACGTATCACTAAAAGAGCCATTTTATCATCCCATCCTTTACTAACTTTCTCAAACTTTCGTTTTTTTTTTTCCTTTTATTTTTCGAAGAATAAAAATGTGAAACGCGTAGGTGGTATCTTAAACAAGTGTATTGAAACAGGCGTAATCCAAAGTTAGACTGTTCAAACACAAACAATCACCAACTCTACTTACAAATGTAATGCTCTATACCAAGATTTAAGACACAATTAACTTCAAGTCATTCATTCAATATACCAGACAAACTTAACCAGGTTTCTCAATCTATCCCATGATGAATAAGTTTGACAATCTACTTTCCACACTCAAATAACGATATATACAAAGTCTTAAATTGCACCAGATAAGCCCCAACATTGCCACAAAGCATCCTAATTCCTAAACCATCTGCAGTTCATAACTTCTATGGTAATAAAACAGAAAATTAATATGTTAGGGTGTTAGAAATAGTACCCAAATTCAAAATAGATTTATCACTTACATTACTAGGATATTATCTAATTAACGATAATTGCATTGACATGCTAACATAAGAATCTGAATGGTATTTATGATCTCAAGCATGTCATAAGACAAAAGCATATCGTCTTCCTTACACATGGACAAAGCTAGGCATTAGAATAACTAAGCCCTTGTTTGTTTATGTTTTCAAAATCCATTTCCAGTTTTTTAAATCACAAAATTCAAAATAAACTGAACACACCAAATTCTCATTTTCTTCAACTCTATTTTTCCAATCTTCTATATAACTGACTACCAATCATATAAATGTGTGAAGGGTTGTGTATATGATTGATAGTTAGTTATATAGGAGATTGGAAAGTAGAGTTGAAAAAAATGAAAATTTGGATGAGAATTTGGTGTATTAAGTTTATTTTGAATTTTGTGATTTAAAAAGTTGGAAATGAATTTTGAAAACATAAAAAAACAAGGCCTAATGGATATTTGAACAGTTTCACAATTCAAATTACAAAGCACATCATAATGGATATTTTTCTTTGTTCTACTAATTATCTCAAAATAACTCAACCCAGAGACATTCGAAAAAATAAGTGAAAACTGCTAAAATTCACAAATACAAATTCTACAGAACAAACAAATCATTACCGGGATTCGATCGGGGTATTTGTCTCTAATTCTTGCAGCCTCAGCACGCCTTTTCTCTAAAAAAACATATAAATTAAATAACATATCACAAATTTGAGGAAAAAAAAATTATTCAAATTAATGAATTCTTGAAAAAAAAAATTATTCAAATTAAGACAAACCCAAATCATGCTCTTGCTTGAACAAACTCTTGGCCATCCCACCTCAATATTATCACTGCTAAAAAACGTAAGGGAAATAAAAGTCAACTTCTTGAAATTATAATAGTCATCTGAATTTAAAGCCTTAAGGAAAAATTATGAAATCAAAATCAATTGATATGATAACAAAGGGAGCAAAATAAATTAACTAAACATACCAGAATACACTGATCTTTGTTTTGAAAAGCAAAACTATGATGGGTTCTTGAATTTTGTAAAAAGGGTACAATTAATTGATGGGTAATCAACAAAGTTGGAATCTTGAAATAGCTTTCAAAGCCAAGAATGAAACTTGGGAAACAAGATAAAGTAGAATAGATTAGATTATAAAAAAGCAAAGAGGAGAGGATGAACCTTATTCAAGGAAAGCTAATTATGGAAATGATAATAAATAATTAAATAATATGTATATTATATGAAATAATGTGTGACCAAATCATCAATCATTATCCATTTCTTTACTCCAAATTCCAAAATACAAAATTCGGCAAAACTTATGTGGAGTTGCGTATTAAAACTTCTTTTTCCTTTTTTTATTTTTTCTCTCTGTTTTCTCATAAAAGTTATTACCTAGAACCAGCTTAGATCAACTACTATTGTCCAGTGTTTACGAGTCAAGTCGAGCTGGACCAAAAATCACGGTTCGATTTCAATCTCAAACTCGAGCCACAATTTTCGTGCTCGACGAGCTGCAGGATTATGAGTGGTATTTACGAATCAAGTTCGAGCTGGACCAAAAATCACGTCTCGATCTCGAACTCGAACCACAATTTTCGAGCTCGACAAGCTGCAGGATAATGAGCTCGAGCTAAAAAAAATACTTTTTTTATAAAATAATATTTTTTTATAAAAATTTGTTATTAATTTTATATTTATTCATATATTATTATATTAATAATATTATTGTTCATACATATATTATAACATAATATATCATATTATATATAAATAAATATATGAGTAAATATTTATTTTTTAATATATTAATTAAAAAAATTAATTTCAACTCGCGAGCCGGCGAACAAGCACTTTTGGCTCGAGATCGCCTCGTTTTAAAAGCTCGACTCGTTAGGTTCGAATCGAGCTATTTTCGAGTCGGCTTGCCGAGCTCGTGAGCCGGCTCGACTCGTGAACACCATTAGTCTCCACGTTTACAAATTACTTATAAATTGCACAATAACTCAATTTTGATATCATTCGAGAGAATCAAACACAGAATTTTTAAATTTGAAAATGACTCATTTCTTACTGACTAATAAATATGTAATGGCATATTAAAAAGATTTTGTGGATTTTACTTATGAAATGACCCATATTCAACTAAATTTACATTTGCTACAAAAACTTTCAATTAATAATGAATCTTGATAATGATGATGAAATAGATATAATCATAAATATCTTGGGTTTTCCACTAATATTAAAACGAGTTAATTGTGATTTTACAAATCAAAACCACTATGTAGCATTTATTCAGTCGCTTCTACATTATAAAACAAAATAAATAAACAAAAAAAATATCATATCTATCATTAAACTAAAAAATGGTCATTCATTAATGAAAATACTAGTTAGGGACATATTTATGAAGGTTAAACTCCAGTAATTACAAATATACCTATAGACATATTGACTCGCGATATAATGTTATTATATAAAGAGTACCATACATGAGAACGAGATAAAGTACTAGCACGTCACTCTAAATGGAGATTTTATATTGTGCGTAAGTATAATATATATTGTACTATATTACTAAATAATATGTATAATGTACGTGAATTATGTACATATTTAAGTTTAAAGAAATCGTTCACTTCCAAGAAAGCATGTTTTCAAGATTTTAATAAGAATTTGACTGAGTGAATAATTATTTAGTAAATTCCAATCATTTACATACTAAATATTGATTTAAATAAAAACAGAATGATGCAGCTCAAGTTCGAGTTTACAAGATTCGGTCCAAGTTCCAATCAGACTCATCACGACATCAAGAGTTAAGAAATTCAAGGTGGTATTAACTAGGTTAATCTAACCTCAGTCAAATTAGTAGAATAAGACATAATGTAAATTAATTGATTTTCATTTATTAATAAAAGACAAGACATTGGTTCATATAAATTTTATGGCATCTATAGAATTGAACTATATGTCCCTGAGATTGCCAGTTCGAATTTCAGTTTACTAGGTGAGAGAAAGCACTGAAAGTGTCATGCGCTTGGTCTATTAAACTTAGTTCACAAGTCTATAAAATCTCTGTTTGGGGCATTGAAATTTCAACTTGATCGTCACAAGCTCTGGAATGAGAGAGCTCGATAATGTTATGGGTTAGCAGGCTTGTGGCGTAAGTATAATCGATGGGTTTGATGTACTCGAACACGAGTCGTCGTAATCAAGTCACATGATTTTTACTCTAGGTAGTCAATGATTGAGATAACATATCAGATGATGCGCATGAGCTTTCTGTTGGATGTATACACTCCATGCTAAACAAGGAAAGGGAATATGGCATAAAATATAAAACTTGAATTGACATTTATCTATTAATAAAAGGCATTGAGTTGTTTTATATAAATCTTATTGTATCTATAGTATTAAACAATATGTCCCTGAGATTGCTAAGTCAGATGTTCCACTTCTCTAGGTGAGAAGGTTGCACTAGAAGAGTAATATGCTTGGTCTCTTAAAATGGGTTCGCAAGTATATGAAATCTTAATCTGAGGTATTAAGATTTCGACTTGAGCATCACAACCTCTGGCACGAGAGTGCTCGCCAATGCTATGGGTTAGTAGGCTTGTGGTATAGGTATAATCGATAGGTTCGATATATCCGAACACGATTCATCGTAATCTAATCGCATGGCTCTTAATATGGGTAGTCAATGATTGGGATTACAGATCAAATGGTGCATATGAGCTTTCGACCTTAGGGTTATGAAAGATGTGCCCCTGGTGATGGATCTGTTACTAGAGTAGTTAGACTTGTATCACCTTTTAGTGGAGTCAACCTCGACGTGTGATTCATTTGGCGCAGGTAGTAGTTTTCATGATATGCCAAGAAAGAGATTCATTGTCTTAGTAATAAACGAGCATATATCTTGTGCAGTCATATGTGAGTGAAATAGTAAGTCTTTGGGTAAAGCGCGTATAACTGGCTTATGTTGTGCACTGAGCACAATTTCTTATTTTACGTCAGTATGATACATGCACAATACTGAATAATGTGAGTTTGATATTTTATGCTCTCACTTAGTCGGAATACGTCGATGAAGAGCTTATACATATGCGTTAATCTTGATCAACAGGTTCGTGATGACCTTGTCGTCTCGGAGTCAATTGGAGTACGATGTGGTTCCACTAGGTTGGCTATGTGACACTCACATCCTTGATAATTGATATCCTCCCAATGCCAATTGACACGAGCCTAAAGAGTCACACTATAACAAGGAAGAATGAGATGTCTATCTCTCTAATTTTATATGCAAGGGCATTCTGATATATTTTTTTTTAAATTACTTTATTGAAAATTATCGTGACAAGTAATTATTGTTATTTAATTGGATTAAATAAATAATCAATTAAATTATTTATTTAGGCAATTAAATCAATTGGAATAATTTAATAAGAGCTAGAATATTTAAGTGGAGAATTAATTAATTAATCAATTAGACTGATAAATCAGTTAATAGAATGGATCGCGATTGGATGGTCCAATCCCAAGTCACACGACATGAGGGGGTGTGGGAAGCCTTTCTTGGGCTCTTCCATATCTTGGGCTTTTATTTTGAATAAGGACCGTAAAGCCCTAAGATCATAACACAAGTCTTGATTCATAGGTTGAACAAGAGAGGGAAATAAAATATTTTTCTTGGTGCTACTAGCCGCCACCCCCTTAGTGCAAGAAAAGTCCTGGTTTTTCTTCCTTCGCGTGATGATAGGCACTATCATCATGGTGATGCTACCCAAATCCACAACAAGGAAAAGCACAAAAGGAAATGCAATTAGATTCATTTATTGCTTTTTATTTTCAAATCATGCCAAGAACATCAAGAAACCCTGATTGATTCATGGGCATGTGATTCTTGGGAGTTATTTATGTTTTATTCTGCTGTGTTCTCCCATGGATAAATTTCAACACGTTCGACCTTAGGGGTTATGAAAGATGTGCATGTGGTGATGAATCCATTACTAAAGTAGTTAGGCTCATTTCACCCTTTGGTAGAGTCAACCTCGACGTGCAATTTACTTAGTGCAGATAGCATTCTTTCATAAATCGCCAAGAAAGGAATTTGTTGTAATAGTAAACGAGTATATATCTTGTGTGGTCATAAGTGGGTGAAATAGTAAGTTTTTGGCCAAAGCACGTATAACTGGCTCAAGTAGGGTATGGAGCTTAGTTTCCTATTTCACACCAGTATGACACATGCACAATACTGCGTCCAGTAAGTTTGACATTCCATGGCTCTCACTCAGTCGGGATACGTTAGTAAGAACTTATACGTGTGCGTTAATCTTGATGAACAGGTTTGTGATGACGTCGTCATCTTGGAATCAATTGGCTACAGATGTGGTCCATATGCTAGTTAATTGACAACCACATCCTTGATAGCCTCCTAATGCAAATTGACATAAGCCGAGAGTGACGTGCTCTAAGACGAAAAATGGGAGTTTGTCTCTCAGCTCATGTAAGATTTATATGAACCAACACATTGCCTTTTATTAATAAAGAAAATCAATACAAATTTTACCGTTTATGCCCTATTCACTATCCTTGTTTGGCATCGGGGGCATATACCCAACATACATCATCAAAAATATGTCCGAAAAAAGGACATGGATGCTCGTGTCATAAAAATCTCATGCCAGGGAGGTCTTAGTAATTATAGAAAAAGGAGGGGAGATTTCTGTAATTTCCCTATTACAGATGGGAGGTAAATGTAATTTTCTCTTAATTAAATATTGTGACAACTTCATATCATGCAATAGCATTCTGATCTTAATTCTAATGAGGTCTCTAGAGTCAGCTTAAACCCATAACTCTAACTTAGGTGAAACTTTTAACGATACGTGTGACTTCTACCATGCGGATTTTCTTGCCTTGGTCTCATTAATGGTCAAACCCTACCTAATATCACACATTTTACATCATTTCACCTTAAGATTCTATCTTATAGAATAAACTCCTCAATAATGCTTTTAAATTATGGATCCAAGCTGACCCATTGAATCTTATTCACGGGGTCTTCGATGACAAGAATTGTGTTGCTCCAAAGGTCTCCAACTATAGTTTGAACATTGTAGAGTATTCTTCATAGTTTCTCATAAAGCCTTTTGTTCGATTGGCTTCAAATTTTATATAAGTAATGACTAAAATAACTTAAAGCATTATATGTTGGGACATAAAATTATCACATCATATCAACTCCAAATGCAATACAATTATATTAATTTTATACGGACATAAATTATCACATCATATCAACTCCAAATGCAATACAATTATATTAATTTTTATACAAATTTTTACCATGAATTGGTGCAGCAAATTTTTCTCAAAGCCAAACAAGAATTTGATGATATATTTGACCAAACACTAGTGAGCCAGATGCCATGTTTCGAGCTCTGATTGGGTTATGCATTTACCTTTGGAACACATAACATAAGTCACAACTCACAAGTGGTGTCCATGGGAAAAGTTAGGAACAACAATAGAAAGCTGCAGTAAAAGTCACTGTGTTTGAGATATCTTCGAAAAAGCTGTGTTTACTTTTATGTTTTTTCTAGTTTATTCTTACTTTCTTGATCTAAGAAATGGAGTTTTGTATGCCATATCATTAATACATTGTATTTATTTTTCTATACTTCTTATTTTATTATTTTTGTTAATTTGTATTTATATTCTAATGACCAACAATCCACTTTTTTCTTAGAAAATAAAAGAACTCATTAACTTTTCTTGTGATACAGTTAAAACTTAGTGATTTGCTACTAAATTTGTTAGTGAGAGATCAGTGTATCAGGTACTTTTGATACGTTGTAAATTTTTTAAAATTGAATGGTTCACACATTTGGTTTATGATAAAGTTTAAATTTGTGAACTTATCATCTTATTTCATTCACTAGAACACTACGAATTAAATATAAAAAAATTGTAAGTTTAAATCATATTGATACCAATTATCACTTTAGAACCCCAAAGAAAAAATTACATATTAAAAATGACATATTGAAAATCTCAACTCTGAGAGGACTTTAATAAATACTCCTAAATTCATATGTCCTTAAGTTTTTATACTCCCTAGCAACGCGAACATAGTTCGCCCTTAACGATGAAAATGTAGGAGTACGCACCACTAGCGTACCGAATGTATGAAAAATTCATAAAATGTACATATATGATTGTCGATCTGTTATTTATATAGTAAACGAGAATGTAAAGTATGTTGATTTGAGGCGTGATCCCACTTTCCTTAAAGTGATAATTGCCCCCACTATAAACTTGCTACCCGGTAAATGGCAATTCACTTCTAGGATACAACAAACCACTCGAAGTCTGCGAATAGCAATTTCGAAGACTTCCCTCACGAACTAAGAAGAAAACTGAGATATGTTATGTAAAATATGGATGAATTCGAATGAATTGATTTTGTTGGCTCTCAACTTATTTATAGACACTTCGCAACCATTCGAATCATTGCATAGATTGATCAATAGTTTTTTCTCCAAACAATGCAATGTTTAAATCTGAAAACACACAAGTTTTTGCGAAAAGTCATAACTTTTCAGAATTAATTATTTAAATTAATTAAATAATTAAATACGAAAATAATAATAAATAAAATAATTCAGTCGTAGATCGTATCAGGTCTTATCCCTACGTATTATTAATGTGATACATATTTAATCACAAATCACTAATAATACTCACATAAAAAGATATAATTAATATTTCAAACATCAAATATTGTGGACAGAAAAAATAAGTCGTGGAGTAAATAAAAGAAAGAAAGATAGAGACAGGAGAGGGGGAGACATAGATAGGTTCAGAGAGACAGTCTGATAGCAATGAGGGTACCCTGGTCCCCACTTTTCATTGCCCTTTTTCATGATTTACATACCAAGTAAAAGTGAATAATTTACTCCTTGTACTATATGCTATTTATAAATATATGTTACTTACTAAAATATTATATTATAAAGTATAGCTTCATAATTAGAAATGATGCAATAATATAAATATATTGATGGCTTTGAAACCAATATACCCTCTTATGAAGTTATTATTTTGTAGAAATTCTCAATGTCGTATTATAGTAATTATCTTTTATCGAAATTATGTAATGTTTGTATTATGAAATATATTTAGTTGTCTTTATGAAACATGCATTCTGTACTAGTTTTAATATATATTTTAAAATGTAATCCATATATAAGACTAGAATAAGAAATAAGATTATTAGAATTGTGTATAGGTAAAAGTGTGGTTTTGTATATATAAGTAGAAACACGCTTTTATAGTATTGTGGAAGTGTGTATATAGATAGGGGTTATATCACGAGTTTATGTTTTGACATTCATTATTCATTCAATATTAAAATCGATCGATATTTTTCTCTCTCTCTCTCGAACCTTCATCTCAGATCCATGGAGTCTTTCGATTCTTAACATGGTACCAGAGCAGTGATCTGCTTATTTTTTTCCGATCGACAACTTCCGCTGTGATCTCACATAGCTATGGCGAAGGATGATGTATCTCAAACAGGGGAATCAAACCCTAAATCAAAACAAGATTCTCAAAATTCGATAATCGATCCCCAAAATCCGCTATACATCCATCCATCTGATACGCCTAACCTAGATCTGGTGGCTGATGTCCTCAAAGGTTCAGAGAACTATAATATTTGGAGCAGGCAGATGATAACTTCACTTGAGGCCAAGAACAAAATCGGCTTAGTAGACGGGACATGCACCGCTCCAGACATCGATTCTCCACTCTATCATCACTGGAAGCGCTGCAATGCGCTCGTCAAATCCTGGATCCACAGATCCTTAAACCGAGACCTGATCCATGGGGTAGTATACCTAGAATCAGCGCACCAGATCTGGCGAGACTTAAAAGAGCGATTTGATCGCGTCAACGGTGCAAGATTGTACTCCCTGTACAGAAAAATTAACACCATCACACAGGCAACAACATCGGTTTCAGAGTACTATTCGAATCTTCGCATGCTTTGGGATGAGTATGATTCGCTTATTCCCTCCCCTGCAAAGCATATCTCGAAGGAGTATACAGATTTTTGTGACCAGTTGAAGGTCATGCAATTCTTGATGGGCCTCAATGAGAGCTATGGTGTAATCCGCTCACAAATACTGATGATGACGCCCTTACCTTCGCACGGTCAAGTATACTCCATTGTGAGTAATGAAGAAACTCAAAGGGGGATCACTGTCAATCACAATATTGTGGAATCATCCATTGCGTTATATGGGAGTTCTTTACCCAACAAAGCCAATGACAAGACATCCTTACACTGTGATCACTGCAACTATACAGGACACACAAAGGAAACCTGTTTCAAAATTCATGGGTATCCACCCAATTGGAACAGGGGAGGCCGAAGGGGTGGTGGACGAAGAGGTGGATCCAGAGGAGGAGCCGGTGGACGAACCAAGGCTAATGTTGCAGAGTATCAACCAGAAACTAACAATTCCACAACTACTCAGAGCTCATCCAATGGAAATCCACAGCCAGCCATTACTCCACACCAGTATCAACAAATCATGAATTTGTTGGATACCATAAATCCAGCACATGACACTGTCAATACATCCAACACAACCAATCTGGCATGTGCCAATAATGCAGGTATATCAGGTATACCTCATACTTCTTGCTCACCTCTTGATAGCAAAGTTGGCTGGATTATTGATTCTGGTGCTAATCATCACATGATAGCCAATGATTCTTTATATTATTCATATTCTCAAGATAATGTGATTGCCAAACATGTTAAACTACCTAATGGTAACCTTAGTAAAGTAAATAAAATTGGCACTGTGATGATTAGCAACAATCTGAAATTATTGGATGTCTTGTTTGTGCCTGATTTTAAGCATAATCTTCTATCTGTGTCTCAACTTGCTAAAGATGCTAATGTGTTTATCAGTTTCTATCCTGATTTTTGTGTGATACAGGAGATAATGACTGGATTGATGAGGGGGATTGGTAAACTTTGCAATGGCCTATATTTTCTTTATCCTGTTTCAGATTCTAGTTTACAGGCCCTTTTTTATAAAACTCATACTCTTTGTAAAAATCAAGAGATTGAACCTATAGCTTTCATTGCTTCTAATAAAACTCAACTATGGCATGAAAGATTTGGCCATATGTCCTTTGATAGATTTTCCTTTCTCCCTGATCTTAACATTTCTATGAAAAACTGTGATAGATTTTGTAAAATTTGTCCTTTAGCCAAGCACAGTAGGACTCCTTTTCCCAATAAAACTAGTAATACCTCAGATATTTTTGAGCTTTTACATGTTGACATATGGGGACCCTATAAAGAACCAACATATAACAATGAAAAGTACTTCCTTACTATAGTTGATGATTTTTCTAGGAGTACTTGGGTTTTTTTGTTGAGATTTAAATCTGAAACTTATCAGTGCCTGAACAAATTCATTACCTATGTTAAAACTCAGTTCTCTAAAAGTATTAAACAAATCAGAACAGACAATGGTATTGATTTTTTTAGCAATGACTGTAAATCCCTTTTTGATACCCTAGGGATTATTCATCAAAGTTCATGCACCTACACCCCTCAACAAAATGGGGTAGTTGAAAGGAAACACAGACACATATTGAATGTGGCTAGGGCATTGAAATTTCAATCTTGTTTACCTATGAAATTTTGGGGGGAATGTGTGCTTACTGCTGTCTACTTAATTAATAGGACCCCTACACCTCTGCTTAATGGTAAATGCCCTTTTACTGTTCTCTTTGGTAAATCCCCTGCATATAAACATTTGAGATCCTTTGGTTGTATGTGTTTTGCAAAAGTGCTTAATCAATATGATAAATTTCAACCTAGATCCAAGCCATGTGTGTTTATTGGGTATTCTAATGTTCAAAAGGGGTATAAACTGTTAGACTTAGAAACTCATGCTATCTTTGTGGCTAGGGATGTTATTTTCTATGAGCACTTGTTTTCTTTCTCTAAAACTTCTGATAATTCTGTCAATCAAAAGTTTCCTACTCAAGATTATGTTACCTACAATGATGTTATCCCATCTCAACATATCACTATAGATGAAAACATTGATAATGAAGAAACTGATGATAATATTCATACTGATGATGCTTATGAAACAGAATCTGACACTGAACATGTTACTGAAACTGAACCTGTTCCTGTTAGAAATGATACATTGAGAAGATCTCATAGATCTACAAAACCCCCTATTTGGCTACAGGACTATGTTTCACCTGCACAATCTGCTTCTAATATGATTATATCTACAAAATATCCCTTGTCTGATTATTTGTCTTATGATACTGTTAAGCCCAAGTATAAAGCTTTCCTTTCTGCTATATCCAATGATAAGATACCAAATCAGTATAATGAGGCCAAAGATGATTCTAGATGGGTTGATGCTATGAAAACTGAAATAGAAGCCTTAGAATTGAATCAAACCTGGAAAATAGTGGACCTCCCACATGATAAAACTGCCATTGGTTGTAGATGGGTGTACACTATTAAGTATAGATCTGATGGAACAATAGAAAGGTATAAGGCTAGATTAGTGGCCAAAGGGTATACTCAATTAGAAGGGATAGATTACAATGACACTTTTTCTCCTGTTGCAAAGCATGTTACTGTTAGGATGGTTATATCTCTTGCTGCTATAAATGGTTGGAATATATGGCAAATTGATGTTACTAATGCTTTTTTACAGGGTGATTTGAATGAAGAAGTTTATATGAGCTTGCCTCCTGGTTTTGGTTATGATTTTAAAAATTCCCAACAAAAGGTTTGCAAATTACAAAAACCTCTTTATGGCCTAAAACAGGCATCTAGACAGTGGAACAAAAAATTTACTACTGCTGTCACAAATTTTGGTTTTAAACAGTCAAAAAATGACTATTCTCTGTTTATCAAAAAACAAGGAAATGATTTGGTTATTCTTTTGGTTTATGTTGATGACATATTGATAACTGGGAGTAGTTACAGTATGATTAAAGATTGCAAAGAATATTTAGATAAAACCTTTTATATGAAAGATCTTGGTGAGTTAAAATTTTTTTTAGGGATAGAGGTGGCAAGATCCAAAGCTGGAATATGCTTGAATCAGAGAAAGTATGTCATTGAGCTTCTTGCAGAAGCTGGTATGTTAGGCAGTAAGCCTAGTAATATACCAGTTGAGCAAAATAAGAAGTATAGTAATGAAGGAGAATCTGTTGATGATCCTTACATTAAAGATATATCCTTTTTTTAGAGGATTGTGGGTAGATTGATTTACCTATGTCTCACAAGACCAGACATAGCTTATGCTGTTCAGTTGGTAAGTCAATTTATGCACAAACCTCGTAAATCACATCTTGAAGCTGTTTACAAAATTCTGAAATATTTGAAAGGAAAACCAAGTTTAGGTTTGCTGTTGTCATCACAAAGTAAACTTGAACTTAAAGCTTATTGTGACAGTGATTGGGCATCTTGCCCAATGACGAGAAAATCCTTAACAGGTTATGTGATTAAGCTTGGGGAATCCCTCATCTCTTGGAAGTAAAAAAAACAGGCAACTGTATCCAGAAGTTCAGCCGAGGCTGAATACAGGGCAATGGGGACAACTACGGCAGAGATTGTTTGGTTATTAGCATTGTGTGATGATCTTGGCATCCAGCATTTACAGCCGGTGACTATATATACTGATAGCAAATCTGCTATGCAAATCGCAGCCAATCCAGTTTTTCACGAACGAACGAAGCACCTCGAGGTAGACTGTCATTTTATACGGGACAAAATACAAGAAGGCAAAATCTGCACCAAGTATATCTCCAGTTCACAACAACCTGCTGATGTTTTGACTAAGGCACTTGGGAAGGCACAATTTGAGTTTCTGATATCCAAGTTGGGTGTCTTTAATTTGTACAGACAACCAACTTGAGGGGGGCTATTAGAATTGTGTATAGGTAAAAGTGTGGTTTTGTATATATAAGTAGAAACACGCTTTTATAGTATTGTGGAAGTGTGTATATAGATAGGGGTTATATCACGAGTTTATGTTTTGACATTCATTATTCATTCAATATTAAAATCGATCGATATTTTTCTCTCTCTCTCTCTCGAACCTTCATCTCAGATCCATGGAGTCTTTCGATTCTTAACAAAGATTCATAAAATATTATAATCCATAAAATTTTAAGGAGTAAATTGCATATACTTGTAACTTTTTGAACTTTCAAAATGAAATCCAAAATTAATAAAATGACTCAATGAAAATTAAAAAAATTAAAAAATCGTGCTATTAGTGTTGCACTATTTTTAGCGGAATACTATAAATAATGCTAGAAATGGAGCAACAACTGATGTTATATTGGAACAAACCCAATTTAGGTATTTCAATCCAAAATAGAGTTGAATTGAATAAAAAGCAAATTTTGGTATCTCATGTAACTCAGGACTCAAATTAAGAATAGGATCAAAGTGCTATAAATTCAATTAGATTGTGATAAATTGGTGTAATTAGTGCATACTTTATAGTATAAAGGGAAGTGTCAAAATTAAATAAAGAAGGTTAGTTTCAGTTTGGCCCTACAATTCTAAACCTTTTGGAGATTACCAGTTTTGGACTTAACTTACTTTAATCTCTCTAATAAATTTGTAATTATATATATTTAATTTAAAATAAATGACAATGACTTGTCAATTTGTCCATGCTGTAAAAGTTAATACTGAAATGAAATTAACATAAAGACAAGTAACAATAAAATGGGAAAAGTTGGTTATGTTACTTAAAACTCATATTATTTCCACATTAGGATTTTCTTTCAACTTTTAAACTATTGTAGAATTAGCACAACATGGGCATGTACATATTTTATATTTTCCTTTTTCTCACTTTTATTTTGCTTGTTGCGTTAGATTTGGATAAAGTTTAAAACAAATGAATCAATTTCTTTGAAAAAAATTAGTACAATTAAATCTTATTGAATGATTAAAGTACAAAAGTTAAACTAAGGAAAATATGAAGATAGAGTCTCAAAATTGTATTAGTTGGCAAAAAATGAAATTACCCAAAAAAATAATTATAAGATAAAATACTTTTATTAAACAATATAATATAATAATCAAGAAGAGAGAGGTCTTATTTACATGTAGAGAGAGAGAGAGAGAGAGAGGGGAAAAAGCAAAAGGCTATGGAGGTAAGATGTTGATATGAAATGGAGGTTCAAAAAGGAAAGAAGGGATTTATTTCATGGCTTTGATTTTTACTAATAACAATAGCCATTCATAATTTGAAATCTTTGTAAAAGAAAATTTGAAGAGAAAGCCAAGCTCAGTCAAACCCTTATGGTATGCTACTTTTTCTTTGATAAATTCTTGTTTTTTATGCTATTAATTTAGGCATTTTATTGTGTTGTTTTAGAAACCCTTATGGTATGCTACTTTTATTTGTTTTTTATGCATAAATTCTTGTTTTTTTATACTATTAATTTAGGCATTTTGTTATGTTGTTTGTTAATTGTAGATGATAGGAATGTTGAAAAAAGATGGAATTTTTACTACAAACAATGAGCCCATTTCAGTGTTAGATACATGGAGTCCAAGCCCTTCAACATCAACATCCAACACACAACAAGGAGGTAATAATAATATGGTTGTTGTTAATGCTGCCCTTTTGGACTTGTCTGAAAAATCCAATCTTGGAGTTGGGTGTTTGAACAATTTGCCTGAATCTGAATGCAAACAGCAACAAATTGATGTTTTTAGCCTTCAAGAGGAAAACCCAATTGACAAGAACCCTAATTTTGCTCTGTTTTGTGGTGGTAATGTTTCTTCTGCTTATGGGTTTCCTTTGTATGAAGAGTTTCAGGGTTTAGACCACAAAGTTGAGATTTTTAACAATGACTCTGTTTTGAACCAAGTTCTTGTTCAAAATGCACCAAATTCAAACATGACCCACCAAAACCCTTTG
This sequence comes from Verbascum thapsus, assembly GCA_963669365.1. Lineage (NCBI taxonomy): Eukaryota > Viridiplantae > Streptophyta > Magnoliopsida > Lamiales > Scrophulariaceae > Verbascum > Verbascum thapsus. Next base: position 20,498,023 of record OY770105.1, read on the forward strand.
TTCTTTGGTTCATCTCATCACAATATGGGCTTTGTAAATCCAAATTTAGCCTCTTTTAACACCAAAATTCCGATTTTGGACCCGGGTAATGAGTTAATACTCGTTAAACACCAAAATTCACCTCAAATGCTGCAACCTTCAGCAGGGTATTTTCAACCTCCTAACTCTATACCTCCACATATGCCACTATTAGTGCCCAAGCAAGAACAAGTGAGTATAAATGAACAACAGATTGTATATGACGAGCTCTTTAAAGCAGCCGAGTCGATACAAACTGGCAATTTATGCAACGCGCAAGTGATATTGGCGCGGCTCAATCATTTTCTATCCCCAAATGGTAAAAAACCCTTTCAAAGATCTGCCTTTTACATCAAACAGGCCCTTGAATTTGCTTTCGATCGGGCCCCACCGAAAACCCCATCGCCGTTCGATTGTGTGTTCAAAATGGGCGCTTATAAAATTTTCTCTGAAATTTCCCCTGTTATCCATTTCTCGAACTTTACTGCTAACCAGATCCTTCTTGAAGCCCTTGATGGTGCTCAACAAATCCATATAATCGATTTCGATATCGGTTTTGGTTCTCATTGGTCTTCATTTTTGCAAGAGCTTCCTAAAAATAGCGACAAAAATGTCGTTACATGTGTCAAAATTACTGCCTTTGCATCTCCATCTACACACCACTCGGTCGAAATTAGCCTCATGCATGAAAACTTTACTCGATTTGCTAACGAACTAGGAATCAATTTCGAACTTGAAGTCATCAATATCGACACGTTTGATGCTAATTTGAACTCCGTTTCATCTTTTCGATCCTCGCAAAACGAGGCCATTGTCGTCAATTTCCCAATACTATCCTTCGCAAATTACCTTTCCGCCCTTCCTTCATATCTTTGTTTCATCAAAAAACTTTCACCGAAAATCATGGTCACTTTGGATTGTGGGCACGAGCGAATTGATCTACCTTTCTCACGCCACGTTCTTCACACTCTTCACTATTACGAGGCTCTTTTCGACTCTTTTGATGCTGCTAATTTAACTCATGAGGCTACTAACAAAATCGAAAAGTTTATTTTTCAACCAAGGATCGAAAACACTGTTGTGGGACGTTTTTTTTACACTCATATAATCCCACCGTGGAGAAAGCTATTTACTTCAGCGGGGTTTACGCCTGCTACAATTAGTACATTTGCTGAAACACAGGCTGAATGTCTGTTGAAGAGAACTAAGGTTAGAGGGTTTCATGTCCAAAGGCGAAATGGATCGCTTGTGCTGAGCTGGCAACACGGGGACCTTTTATCGGTTTCAGCTTGGACTTGATTCGATGTTTTTTCACATGTTATTAGGTGAGTTATGTGTTGTAAATTTTTCTTGCTTAGTCGAGATTTATGAAAGATTTATCGATTTTAGACGAATTTGTGTTTTTTCTGGTTTTAGTGACATTTGAAGCTCTTATTATTGCTACATTATGATAATTTCAACTATGGTTTTATCTTCATTGTAGTAACATCTGGTTTTGTTTTTAGCTGTATGGTGATAGTTTAGTGAATGCCTGTGTTTACTTTCCTATTGTGTGTCCTAAAATTATCACATTTTTAAATCTTGTTTTGCTTAACTATTCAACACTTGATGTCCATATACCATGCATATATGAGGGAGTTTCTACATTTGTGGTTAGAATAAAAAGTTGTAATGTTGAGACAAATGTGAAATTCCTCACATTTTAACAACTCTGTATATATCTATGTGACATAAGATTCATGCTAGGATGATTATGTAATAACCCCTACATGAGATCTTAATTATTGCAAATTCGCTCTTTAAGTGTTACTTTACAATTTCACCTCTAATTTCTCAATTTGTTAGGATTTGCCTAGAAATGTCTTAGAGTGTGTTTGACTGAGCTTAGCTTTAAATAGGTTATAAGATGTTTGAGAGTTTGTAAGCTCTTTAAAGTGTTTGGATAATTTCTTTTAATAAGAGAGCTTATAAGACTAAAAAAATAAGATGTTTGAGTTTTACAAGCTAATAAAAAATAAGTAAACCCAACTCTCCTTATTTCAAAATTTTAAATTTGAGATGTTTATATTCTTCAAAGACATTAATAACCATTGTTAATTTTTCTCCATTCTAACAACACCTTTCTGCGAAAAATGTTTTTTTTTTTTTTTATTGCACAAATTCTCTCGTATAACATTTGAAAACATCTTATAAGTGACTTATTTTATGTTCATTTAATGTCTTACTTTTTAACTAAGATTAAACATCTTATAAGATGTAAAAACTTCGTATCAAAGATGTTTTAAATATGTTTAGCAAAACACGCACTTAGCTTCGTATCAAAAGCCCGTAGCAATTACTCAATTAAGTGAAGGGTTGTTATATATAATTATCAATTAATTTAACCAGCACTTTATTGCTGGTCAAATTTATTTATAAGTAAATGTAAACCCAAAATATTTGTATAAACTTGGTACCAGCAAAGCATATGAGAGGTGAGGGCATATACTTGCTAAATTGTGGCCTTGTTTTCTCTATAACACAAAAACAACTCAACAATTGACTTGTCTCTTTTATGCTCAGCACAATAAGTTTCTTGGATTTTGAATTGTTCATTATACCTACTTAATCACATCATATGGCTCGTATTTCATTACACCTACCACTTTTATTCTTTACTAATTTTTATTTATATGGACTTAATAATACTATTTTGTACAAATTTGATTGTTTTCCAACCACATAATATGATGTTAGGATAGATAATTAAGCAAGTGGGCATGGTATATTACCACTTAGCATTCAATTCAATAAAATATTAATCACTTATAAATATTAGGGAAACATGATGATGATGATGATACTTTGGACTAATCATATTTAAATGCTTAAACTATTAGTTCTCTCACCATCTATATATAATTAATTATTTAGTAATCAAATGTTTTTGGGTATTTTTGTTCAAAATCAACTCTTACATAAAGTCTTTGTCTCGTGTCAACATCTACTTATGTAGAGGAAATGCTTTATGTCAACTTCACATATTGTACCTGCTTAATGATATTAGGAAGTTATCTTTTTTGTCATTTTTTAGTTTGTTTTTCTCATTGGTTTGCTTATGGTCTTGAATTGCTCTTCAAATTTCTAATCGCGGGATAGCCATCTTTACTTATGACTGATGCGCCTAAAATATTGAGGATGTTGGGATTTACCTTGAGAATTGCGCATAAAAAAAGAAATTAATAAACCCTTTAACTGTTGTTATGGATTTGCAAACACCACCACGTGGATGATGTCTCTAAATTTTCATGAGAAGAAAAATTCCGGGAGCTTCTGACAATACTGGGGCAACGCCTACAGCTGCTGTGGAAGGGTTTTTCTCCATCTCTTGTTCAACCTATGAATAGTGACTTTTGTGATATGTTCCTCGGGTTTTAGAGTTTTATTCTAAATAAAAGTCCAATGCATATGCCCAAATTGGGCTTCCCATGCCTCCTGGTCGTGTGGCATCAGTCTGGCCTAGCCAGCCCGTTCCATTCGATTAATTAATTTTACTAATTATTGATCAATTTATGAATTCCCCAATTATTTATTCTAGCTCTTATTTGTATTGGGTGAAACATGCCTCTTGTAGTTGGAATTTTTGTTTTGATGAAGTAAGAAAGTTTGGCTTCATCAAGAATGATGATGAATCACGTGTCTACATGAAGGTCCTGAACATATTCGATATGAAACACTCTAAGAGAGGTCTCTTGGCCATGGGACATGGACTGCATCTTTCGAAATCTTATATTAGTCCTTAGACGAACAAAGTTCGAGAAGAGCTAAAGATATAACATATCCATTAATCAATAGAATCCTCAACCCCCCCTGTTCCTACTCGCCGACGTGCCCTCATCATCACCCGCTGACTGACTAGAGTCAACCAACGAGAGCTCCTAGCACTCCCGTCTATAAATCTATGTAGCCTAATTACATAGAATTTTATAAAATCTTCTATTTCCCCGAACATTTCCAATCTTTTAGGAAATGTTTTTATCGTACTCATAAAACTACAATAAAAGTTTTAGAATAAAACTAAATCCCCAAGTAGAGAGCTAGGCTACAAATAGAGACTTTCTGAAATCTAGTGAATGAAACTGCCAGTTATTATTAACGAATTTTAGAAAATCACATACAAATTAAAACCTTCCAAAATTTTCTACCTAGAACATACACATGATATTTCATTTTCCATAAAAATTTACATAAAGAAGTTCATTCATTTGGTTAACTAAACATGAACGTAAAAGCTACTGCACAAAGCTACAATTTCAGCATCTTTTTATATCTTTTTACTATGCAGAAACAAGGAGAACATATATATGAGCAACTTTGAAATTCCAAAAGTTTTATTCATCTAAAAGTTTGACAATCAATCAGTTTAATTGCATCTTAAGATACTTGATTTAGTCTCAAAGAAACAAGTTTCTTACCAACTCACTCACCTAAAGGGAGCAAAATAGAATGAAGATGATTTCCAAATTAAATTATGTTCTCCTGTACTCTAGCATTCACCCTTCTTTTTTCTTTTGTTGTAGCAAAACAATTGGGGAAAGAGGCTTTAATGGTTCAACATTTACGTAAATTTGCTTCTTGCCACGTAGAGACATGAAGTGGTGTAAGTTTCTAAGTTTGCCTCCTACCTTTGTAAATCTATTCTCCCCAAATATATATAACACATAACTATATATATATAAATAAATAGAGTCTATAAGGATTTATAATAATAGATATAGCACACATAGTTAGAGCATAATAGGAAACAATACTAAGCAAAAGGTAAATATTAAGATCGAAAACGGTGAAATTGAAATATATAGTGAATTCCAATTAATAATATAAATTTTACCTCTGCCTCAAAATATTAGGAGAGAATTTGCGGCTTTCTAATTACCTTTCACTTTGCACGTTAATTTATTATGCGCAGTTTATAAATACATGGAGATACGAAAATTTAAAAAAAACTAGCAATTCTACCAAAAAAACACACGCGCGCACACACACGCATACATATGGGCTTTATCTAGATCGGCCCGAGCCATGGGCCAATCAGGAGAGAGAGCGTATCTATTACAAAAGATGCCCCCGCTGCATACAAGATTTTCAATCTTCGCACTCCAAGATCGTGCAATTCCTCTAAAAATATCTCAAGTATCTATAATATTTACAAAGAAGAAATCCTATACAAAACTCTAATATAAATTAAAAGATACAAACTGAGAGACCTCAATCCGACCAATAGAACCCATATAAAACTAAGGAAAAAACCCTAAGCTCAGATGAGGTATCACCATCACATTATATACGGGAGCACGTATGCCAATTACGCACATGTTTGAATAAATAAATAAATCTAATTTATTTAATCTTGATTAAACCCAATTTAATCCAACTGGGTGACATTAAATCCAATTTGATCAATTGGACCACCTAGGCCCTATTGCAAATGAAAAAATTCCCACGTAATCTTGATTAATTAAATAGGCCCAACCCAAATGTATATGGACCTCAGACCCAGACTAAATTAATCACGATTGAACCCGGTCCTAAAATCACATGGCCCAAGAACCACATATTTCAAAAATTTCAGCAACCGTGTTCGAAAATTTCAGCATGTGATTTTGTTCTTGATTTGATTAACTGAGTCTAACCAAAGTGTATATAAACCACATGTCCATACTAAATCAATTGTGTCCGAACCCGGTCCGAAAAACCACCTTGAAACATCACATACAAAATTTTCAGCATGTTATTAAAAGAATAAATCTGTATTTTAATTATTTTCGAAAAAACAGCATGGGGCCAAATTGATGTTAAACCCATGAACATAGTTTTCATTCGTTTTTCCCGTTTGTCGATATTTAATTGATACTTGATTCAATCAACGTCAAATTCAACTCGAAAAACTCACAACCACCCAACCATAACAATAAGCATGCTATTACATAACATATAGCACAAATAGAATATATGACATGCAAATAAGGAAAAGAAACATCAAGAACCATCGATTTCAATCTGATACCATTGTTGAGGTTTCGATCCGGGAAGAACGCAGCGAATAAACCAAAATCAATCATAGTTTCTTGGTGTTCTTTGCATGCTTTGAAACAAAATGCATTAAACAAATTTAATTGTATTATCTTTTGCGTTTTGCATTGTTGTGAATTTGCATAACACCACCACAACGATAGTGATTCTAAATTATCACGTGAATGAAGAAATTCGAGACCTTCAATAATGCCACGGGTGGTGCTTGAGCAAAATAGGAGGAGTATATTTCTCTCTCTTGTTCAACCTATGAATCAAAAATTATAAATTAATTATGATATGATCTTAGGGATTTAAGGTTTTATTTTGTTCCATTAATTAATTTACCAATCCAATTGAATAATCAATTAGTGCTCCAATTAAATATTCTAGCTCTTATCAAATTAATTTAGTTAATTTAATTGCCCAACAAATTATGTAATTGTATATTTATTTAATCTCATTAAATAATATAATTAATTGTCACAATAATTTTTTACAAAGTAATTTTTATAACCCATCAACTCATATCATTGACGAACACTCTCCTGCCAAAATTTGTACGATGAAGTCGAAATCTTAAAATAACCATCTACTCAAACTGCACAACTCACAGAACGAAACACAATTTAATGAATTCAAATTTACAACCAAAATAAATCTCAATGATAGTGGTCTCACTTTACATATCAACACTTACAGCAAACATCCAATTATTAACTATTTAATATGTATTCTTAAAACAATGTATCTAAACTATCTATGTGTCATCTTTTGAATATTCGCTTGTTTCTTTCATCCCACAGTTTGTATTTTATTTAATCACGAGAATAGTTGTATATAAGTTTTCAATCCTAATAATTAGTAATAAAAAATTATTATCATGGTTGGCAATTAATAATACATATTTACTATAACAATTTGATATTATTATTATTATATTTTTGTATTGTCACTATTTATCATATGATAGAAAAATTCTTGTCTCTAGAAAATAAAAATTATTATTGTGACAAAGTGAAATCTTTTAACTCAAGAAAATTTGAAAATTTTAACCAAATAATAAAATGCGTAGGCCCATTAATAGTAATCAAACTTTACAAGATTAACTAAAACCACAGTTAATAGCCGAAACGAGTGACTTAATAGATACTACAATTGCCCATGATGCTTTGCCCACTGGTAACATATAGTTCATTAATTTTAATATGTAATTGACAAGTAATATGTGGTTCATTGTTTTTAGTTTGTAATATAAAATAGTGGATAATTTTATATATGATTCCGAATTCGATGTTTAAGATGTAACCATTTTATCAAAAAATAAAAAAAATGAAGATCTGTTACTTAATCCTTAATTGAACCACCAAATAAATTTATTCCATATAATATTTAGGTACATTTAAGTTGTTTGGACCTTAATAGGGACATCCATGTGCTAGTAATAAGCTCATAATCCATTGTGATTGCCATAAGATAATTACCATGTGCTCATGTCTAACAACGTTTCTAAGTTTTATTATTTTAGAATTGTGAACAATGTGAAAATTTTAATCGAAGTTCCAAAATTATTATATATATTTTTTAAAATTAGGTGTCGTATTTTCTTCTAAAGTTCAAATATTTAAAAGAAGTTCCAAAGTTAACAAATTGTTTCTACTTTATACACCCAAATATAAATATCACCATTTTGATTAAGGAGAAACTTACTCAAAGTTCATACAAATGAGATAAGTAAAAGAGTCAAAAGAATAAGTGCTAATGACATATATACATAACCTACATACTAATATGTTAAATTATTAATATATGTAACTCTTAAGTCATTACATATCATATGCTTGAGGTTTTGTGAAAAATATAGAATCTAACAAAAAATGATAAGGCATCTCCAATCATACAGTGCATTTTGCAGTAATTTGTTGCTATTACACTAAATTCACTCCAGCCAATAACACTATTCACTGCACAAAAAAATTATATTTTCTATCTTTTCTATAATATTACATTTTTTCTCAAATAAAATCCAAAACTTTTACATTACTATATTTTGTCAATAAAATTCACTTGTACAAGAATATTTTATTATTAAATAATTAAAATTTATGTTAATTGATTTTGATATTTAAAAAATTAATTAAAAATTACATATGTTATTTAATTAATGACGAAATTATTAAAATGTGCATTTTATACAAGTGGATTAAATATAACTTGTAGAATTTATTTATAGCTAATTACATTTTTACGAACTAATAATAAAAAAATTATTTATAGTATAATTATAAACTTAATGTATAATTGAATAAAATATAATAATAGTATAGAATTATAACTAGTTAAATTTTTAAAGGCTAAATCAAAAATATTTCAAAATTTATAAATTTAAAAGGGATTAAAATAAAAATAAACTTAGAGAAGAAGGACTAAATTGCAAATCTTAAAAAATATAAAAAAATTAATGGAGTTGCGCCATTTTTGGCGCATGCAGGGCTATCTCCAACTCAATGTTAAAAGGGCTTTTTTGATATAACCCCCCGAGGTATGTAGCTTTGGCAAAGAACCCCCCGAGGTTTGAAATTTTGGTAAACAACCATTTCTGGTTAGTTGACCGTTAGTCAACAGTTAAGGACATGGGCAAAATTGTAATTTAATAATTCCAAACAAATATATTAATTTTCAATGTATTTATTTGGAATTATATTGAAAATAAATACATATTAATTTTATTTATTTGCAAAATTGTAATTAATAATTCCAAACAAATATATTAAATAAATATATTAATTTTATTTATTTGCAAAATTGTATTTTAATAATTCCAAACAAATATATTAATATTACATTGAAAATAAATACATATTAATTTTATTTATTTGCAAAATTGTAATTTAATAATTCCAAACAAATATATTAAATAAATATATTAATTTTATTTATTTGCAAAATTATAATTTAATAATTCCAAACAAATATTAATTTTATTAATTTCAAATAAATACATTGAAAATTAATATATTTGTTTGGAATTATTAGATTACAATTTTGCCCATGACCTTAACTGTTGACTAACGGTCAACTCACCAAAAATGGTTGTTTACCAAAATTTCAAACCTCGAGGGGTTATTTGCCAAAGCTACATACCTCGGGGGGTTATATCAAAAAAGCCCATGTTAAAATCATTTCAACCCACGTTATAAGCTAATAGCCCGGATTACACTTCCATTGGAAAACAGAATACAACAAAAAATTCAATTAAATTTGAGATAAAAAATTACAACTTTGTCCCTCCTTTATTTAGACAACATAACAACTTTTCTTTTAGTTTATATAAATAAAAAAGAACCGATGCTTCGAAAGAGGTTATATTTTACCCTTGTGAGAATTATTAACACTTATATTTGTCAAAAAAATATTCTAAAAACAGTTTTGCTGAAGGGGATTTTACAATTTCCTGCTAAACTTGTTTACATGAATTCTTTTTTGAATATATTAATCTAACTTGGAGATAATCTGTCAATTAGATAATGAACTAAAGAAATAATGTATGTTCCTTTTATTGGAAAGTAGAATTATACTCCTTATCAATTGAGATATATTGAAATTATTTTTAATCAAAAAAAAAAAATGGGAGACAAATTCCAATAGGCTCGGGAGGGCAATAATTAGAAAGAATAAGATTATAGTGCAATAATTAGTTTATGTATGACCTGCACCAGTTGATGCTTATGAGATTCTCAATCTAAATATACCATTTCCCCATCACAAATCTCCATATACAGTTGGAAAATTCTGTGTTTCTTACAAAAAATAATCAAAAAATCATTTCACTTTAGTGCTTAAGATATTAATCATTTTAAAATTAATGAAGTTCTCTAATGTGAAGACATTTCTATATGCATTTAAATTTGTTTACAATTTTATCTCGTAAAAACTTTACAAATAGATAATTAAAGGGTCATATTGTAATTTACTAAAAATCAGGGATTTATTTTGTAATTAGCACAAAAGTGAGGGGTGACATGTAATTTACCCCTCACAATTGAAATCAATATCTTTGGGAAAAATTCATGTAATTGAGATGTGACATTAAGTCTACTCAAAATTTTAGTCTTCACTAAGAAATGTGCACTTTTTTCCAGCAAATTTGTGAAGAGTGATGATATTCTTAGTCTGGTACAAAACAGGCATTTAGAAAAATAGCCTGAAATTGGCATTTTGTTTGAAAATTAGCCTTCATTTTGGTATATTTAAATGTCATAGCCTTCTCCTTTAAAACAAAATTGAATTGCCCAAAATACCCTTTTGAATAAAAGAAAATATAAAAGAAAATATTTTGAAAAAACCCATTTGAATAAAAAATAAAATTTAAAACAAAATATATTCCACAAAAAACCCAAATCAATATTCTTCAAATTATATTCCATTCTCTTACATTTCCATTGATCATTATCAAACTCATTTTAAATTCCAACCATCATTCAATGTGCCTTGGATTTTCAACACTCATGGAAAGAAAAATTGAAGATAGTAACACCTCAAGAGTTTGAGAGATTAGTTCAAATGTTACTTTCATCTCAAATCTCATATTTTTATATAAACTTTGTTGTTTAAATATTAGGTTTCATTTTTAAGATTATTAATATAAGATATTGTCAAGAATGTGTTCTTTTGACTTTTACATTAAAAAATCGTAAAATTTTTGTGAGGAAGACGATGAACAGTATAAGCAGACCGATGTTCAGGTTAACCAGTCTACCTAGTCGGTCCAATCGGACATTTACAGTTTCTGGACAGACTGGTTAGATCGGTATACCAATCTTTCCAGTCTTACACGTTCGACTGCCCCCAATTTTCCCGATTTATTCAGTTGGATCATATATTATTTCTTTTTTTTTTTCTAATAGGAAAATGTTTGAGATCCTTTATATTATCGATATGATGGTGAATGGAACAAAAGAGAGGATAAGTTATATGAATTATTATAAAAAATGATCAAATTATGAGCATATTAATACTAGATGACCCAAATCGGTCGGTCGATGTAGATACCAAATTCTTGCAATAAAGTTTTGATCATGCCAATCGGCACATTAGTCTCCCCGATCGACTGATTCAGATACTAAAAAACATTCAAACAAGTTATCAACTAGACTGACTAGTGGACTAGATTCACTCTAACGACCGAGAAGATTGTTAAACCGTTATGACCAATTGTGTAATGATTATAATAAATAAGTTATGGAGCAATATATATATATATATATATATTCTTACAATTTTATTGTTAATCTTCTATATAATTACTAGTCATGCCAATGCATTGAAGACCAATTAGTATATTGTAACAAAGAACAAATTAAGTTTCTTATAAATACATAAAAGAAGTATAGATGTTAAATTAAGAATACTAAAAATTTCTTGAATATAATGTAATCAATCTACTACTATTAGGGGATTAATTGAATTTTCAATGTATCATCCAAAATCAAGCTAAGTGTGTGTTATCTTCAATTACATTGTTATTTTGTATTAATATTAACTATATACCCTATACTCTAACACATAAAACAAGTTGTTATTTGAAATCAATCATATTGTTTCTTAACAAAGTAAGTTTCTTTTAAATATGTTTCTTATAATTGAATATGTTTCTTTTAAATATGTTTCTTATAATGTAATCAATCTACTACTTAGGGACTAACTGAATATTTTTAATGTATCATCTAGAATCAAACTAAGTGTGTATAATTGACAATTACATTCTTATAATTGAATATGTTTCTTTTAAGTATGTTTCTTATAACGTAATCAATCTACTACTTGGGGACTAATTGAATATTTTCAATGTATCATCTTGAATCAAACTAAGTGTGTATAATTGACAATTACATTGTTATTTTGAAAAATAATCAATCATATTGTTTCTTTCAGAAAAAGTTAATTTGTTATTTATCATAATAAATGTTATTAATAATGTTATTATTTTTCATAGTCGAATGTTTATTGCAAGTGTTTTGAGTCTTTTAGGGTTTAGAGGTTAGCCGACTGGGACGACTGGAATCCAATCATCCCGGTCAGAAATTTATTGTGATATTTTTTGATTTTGTATTGGCCGACCGGTCATACTGGTATGCCAATCGTCCTAGTCGGCATCTAATTGCAAGCGTTTTAAGTCTTTTAGTGTTTAGGGGTTAGCCGACTGGGACGACTGGAATACCGGTCCAGTCGGACATTTATTATGACTTTTTTTTATTTTGTATCGGCCGATCGGTCATATTGGTATGCCAATAATCCTAGTCGGTATTTTATTGCAAGTGTTTTGAGTCTCTGCATTGGCCGACTGGGATGACTGGTAGACCAATCGTTCTAGTCGGCATTTTATTGCAAGTGTTTAGAGTCTCTACATTGGCCGACTGAGATGACTGGTAAGCCAATCATCCTAGTCGGTATTTTATTGCAAGTATATTGATTCTCTGCATTGGCCGACTGGTATGACTGGTAGGCCAATCGTCCTAGTCGGCATTTTATCTTCACATTCAACATTTTCATCTTCATCGATCAAATGAGTTGGAATATTGCAGTTGTCCGATCCACATGATTCCTTTCGCATATACGATCATGAAGCTCTAAAAGTTTTATCTTGTTTGGATCATCTAGTATTAATATGCTCATCATTTGATCATTTCTTGACACCCATTCATATGATTTGTCCTCTTTTTTGTTCCATTCGCATCATATCCGTAATATAAAGGAATCTCATACATTTTCCTATAAGATAAAAATGAAATACATATGAGCCAATTGAAAAAATTAGGAAAACAGGGGACAGTCTAATGTGGCAGACTGGGAAGATTGGTGTACCGATCGGACCGGTTTGTCAGTCTAAAGATTGATAAAATTCGACTAGACCGACTGGGTAGACCGGTTAATGTGAATACCGGTCTGCTTCTACTGTTCATCGTCTTCCCCAAAAAAAATTAGAATTTTTTTGTGTAAAAGTTAAAAAAAAAACACATTCTTGATAATATCTTATATTAATATTCTTAAAAATGAACCATAATCATAAATCATCTCCCACAAAAGAACAAAACACCTAAAACTAAAATAAAATTCAACTGATAAAAATTATCGATTTTATTAAATAAAACAGAGTTTGCACTTACACCTTAGTTACAAATGCAAGGGAAGCCTCAAGAAGTTTCAGAATTTTGCCTTTCTTCCCAAACCCTAATGTTTTGTTTTTTAATTTGTCTTTAGTTTTGTTTTTTAATTTGTTTTGTGACGGTAAGATATTTTTTAACTTAAAGGGCACTTTTGTTCTTTTACCATAAACTTGTGTAAAATAAATAAAAAATAATATTTATTTTAGGTGGAGGTTATATATTAAATGGGTGCACATTTGAAGGCTATTTACTCAATTGTTCCGGTACAAAATATGCACTGGTTTCTAAATATTATTATTTATCCAAATTGAGATGCAAAATATTTTCCTGACATTTTTTATTTAGTTTTGTTATTTTGATGAAACTTACCTTTAATTGAAATAAAACTAGAAATTAGAGTATTACTATTAATGCCTGCCTTGATGCACAGATACTTCAAAAAATCATAATGTGTCGTGTCTAACACTTTATCGGATACGACATTCCACCAATACTCTCTGACACCGTGATATGAAAATAAATTCGTCTGTTTAAATAAAATAAAAAACATAAAATATGAACACCGTAATGGACGCAGTTAGAGGGTGTGTCTTTTATATATGCATATTTGTGACACTTGATATTATTTCACTTATTTTTTGTGATTTTGAAAACTGAAGTATTTATTTTTCTTTCAAACATACATAACTTTGCAAATCAAATACAAATTTATAATGTACAATAGTCATTCTTTGTAGTTTATTTATCTAACCAGTGATATATATTATATATATATATATATATATATATATATATATATATTTTATAGCAGTTTTGAGGTCGTGTCGTGTTTTAATATTTTTAAAATACCGTATTTCATGTCTGTGTTGTGTCGTGTGCTGTACCCGTCTTCGTGTATCATAGGTGATTGCTAATTAAATACACCCTTAGTTATATGAGAAATTGCAATTTTGGAATATTTTCTTCAAATGAGATAAGGAATCAAGATTACTAATACGGTTTCGTGGTTAGCAGAGGAGGCTTAATCAGTAATGATACAGATGTAACGTGGACTAAGGACCTAAATAAATGATGAAAAAGATGGAAAATAAATAACTAATTTTTATAATTTTTACACACACATATATATAATCAACTAACTGGCCCTTATCAATTTTATTATCCAATTACCTAACATATTTGAATATACAAATCGTCAGCATTTTATAAGTTATCAATTAAACTCTAACCGGCCTTACTAATTATTCTGGAAGGCCAGTTTTGCTGTAACATATACATCTGAATTGTTCTGCGTAATATTTCGATATATCAGAAAATAAAAATGTTTACTCTTTGCCATCTATTTGAACATTATTATGGCTGGGATTTTAAGTCATGTTCCATAATATAGATATATAGCAAAGGAAAAGAAATATAGACATATTAATTGTATATTACAAAGTATTTTTAGTACTTAATTGTATGCTATTATTATGGAATAACAACAAATTAAATGCTACCCTTATGAATCCGTTAAATTGTATATTTTCACATGATAATAGAAGCATTCGACAATAATTGAGTTCCATATATGTATTATTGGAATAAATTAATAATGACGACTTCCATTTCTAAATATTTATTTTACTTAAAAAAGTCTTTTTATTTTTTCTACAATTTTTTCTCCTTCAGGTGTACAAGTCCCCCTTATCCTTCTCTATTCAATTATAAACATTATTTTATAACATGTCAAGAAAATTAAATAGCCAAATTATTGTCATATCCTAAAAAGTCCAAACTAAGTGGATTTTTTTAATTTATTTTTATGGGCGTTGTCCATTTGTCACTTCAGATCCAAAGAATGGCTTTTGGAGATACTGAATGAATACGGGAATATATTTGTTTAATACAATTTGATTCTAACTTGTACCAATTATTGTGAATTAAAAACTTGGGAAAGTAGTCAAAATTAATTAAATATTAATGTTGTCTGTGGATACTAATGGGGGCCAGATTTCGTATGAAAAGGCGGAATATACACGCACGTAATACTCACTCTTCTAGCTAATTGAAAATTATATTTACCATAATGTAATTTATTTAATGCTGTGTGTTATTAAGGTAAAGAGGAAATACCCAAAAGTAAATATTTTCTCAATATTTTCAGGCTGTAACTAAAATAGATTGTTACAATTCTCATTAATTATAATAAATTTATTAACTAATTACAGTGAGGTCATAATTTTGTTTTATAGTATCAAACAATTTATTAATGACAGGCTGATTCAGAATCAGAAAACTGGATGATGATTCAGATTAAAGTATATGCATTGAGCTGGTCCATAATGCAGTTTTTTTAACTATTAATATTTTTGGGCTTATCTTTTTTGATTTAAAATATTGAGAGTTATACAATAAATAAATAATAAATGGATATTGAGGCAAGTCAACACCAAGGCAACTACTTGTGTGGTTTATATCTATTCCAATTGTTTATTAATAACATACATAATCAGTCATCTATCTAACCAATAGAAAAAAAAAATCACATAATACAATTTATTTGTTATTGTAATTTGTAAATATGCCACTTGTCTAGTAATCCATCCATGTGTGATTAAATTGAATTTTTATATGATCAAAATGGTAGATTAATTTATGTAATACTAATATTGAGAACCATGAATCACAACTTGTTTATGTCACGAGCTGCTTTGCAAAATAAAACAATTGAACTTTTATAGGTTCATTACATAATGTCCTAAATTGTAGTAATTTTAGGTTGACAAGGCAATGAGACATAGGTCTAAAACATTATATATAGCAAATTAATGCTGTAATGTTTAAGCAAAGTTTAGTTTTGATCCTTATTAGCGGACTCTTATATAGCAAAATTAATGCTATAATGCTATAATAATTATTGAAAATATAATAATTAAAATGGAGATGTTATTAGTATTCGATATCGATCTTCAGTGAAAAACAAATTATGATGCTGAAGTTACTCAAAAGATCAAGGAACATGAGCTTATAATGTACTAATCTTGAGCAATTATTATAATACATATAACTGATAAACTGTGATTCACGGACACTTCAAAAAATCATAACGTGTCGTGTCAGACACTTGATTGGACACGATACTCGACCGACACTCTCCGACACCATGTCCAATATGAAAGTAAATTTATCTGTTTAAATAAAATGAAAAAAATAAAATATGAACACTTGATGTTATTTTAATTATTTTTTTGTGATTTTGAAAACTGAAGTATTTATTTTTCTTTCAAACATATATAACTTTACAAATTAAATACAAATTTATAATGTACAATAATAATTCTTATATTTTGTTTATCTAACCAGTCATATTTAAATTAGAACGAAAAGATTAATTTATATATTTTAAAGTAAATTAATGAACATATATATGTATATGATATATACACATTTATTAACAGTATCGGGGCCGTATCGTGTCCTAATATTTTTAAAATGCCGTATTTTGTGTCTGTGTCGTGTCCCGTGTCCCATGTCCATGCATCATAGGTATTCTATATTAAGCTTTAGTGAAAAGCAAATTATAATGCTGAAGTTACTCAAAAGATCAAGGATCATGAGCTTATAATGTACTAATCTCGAGCAATTATTATAATAAAATGTAACTGATATATATCAAAGTCAATCGAAAAGCTATTAACACCCATGATTTAATTAACCATTTATCCACTTTAATTGAGGTTATAGTGAGTTTGTAGATGTGGATGAGGTGTCTTTAATCTACACTTTTTAAAGAAATAATAAAATCGAAATGAGTTCCAAGGCCACAGCTATATAAAGGGCAACTCAAAGTTGAGAATCTACACAAATTAAACTGAATTTAATTAATTAAGAAACAAAAAAAACATGTCAACACTTCCTCAAACAAAAGAAGAAGGTGAAAGTCTCCACGATGCTTGGGACTATAAAGGGCGGCTGTCCATTAAGTCAACCTCCGGCGGATGGGGCGGCGCCGCCATGATCCTCGGCGTTGAGGGCTGTGAGAGATTGACAACGCTAGGCATAGCCGTTAATCTTGTTACATACTTAACTGGGACAATGCATTTGGGCAATGCTAATTCTGCTAATGATGTTACTAATTTTCTTGGTACTTCTTTTCTTCTCTCTTTGCTTGGTGGATTTGTTGCAGATACTTTTCTCGGCAGGTATGGTGTTTTTCTGATTTTGTTTTATGATTTTTATGAAGATTTCATATTTTCTGTGATTCATCTTGTTGATTTGATTTGATTTTCAGGTATTTGACAATCGCCATTTTCGCTACTGTTCAAGCTATTGTAAGCTTATCCTTTGATAAACCCAGCTGTAACTTTCATGCAATGAATTATATATATATATATATTATGTTTACTTGATTTCGTCGTATGATTATGGTTTATATGTCACTTGTGTGAAGAGAAAAATCGAGAAAGTAAATTAGAATTAAGACGACTGCTTATCACTAATTGTGAAGAGAAAAATCGAGGGAATGAAGAACGACTATATATATATGTATATATATATATAAAGAAATGAAACTTAATTGTATGATTATGGTTTCATCGTATGATTATGGTTTATACATATCTCACTTGTGTGAAGAGAAAAATCGAGAAAGTAAATTAGAATTAAGATGACTGCTTATCACTGATTGTGAAGAGAAAAATCGAGGGAATGAAGAACGCCTATATATATATATGTATATCTATATGTGTATATATATATAAAGAAATGAAACTTTATTGATTTCGAAATAGAATAATCCCACCATCCCATTTTTATATTTTCTCGATCCTGCAGGGGGTAACAATCTTGACAATCTCGACCATAATCCCAAGCCTGAGGCCTCCGAAGTGCACCGCCGGCAGCCCATCATGCATTCCGGCGAGCGGCAAACAACTCACAGTCCTCTACTTAGCTCTCTACCTGACAGCCCTGGGCACCGGCGGCCTGAAATCGAGCGTCTCCGGCTTCGGTTCCGATCAGTTTGACGATTCAGACAAGAATGAGAGGAAACAAATGGTGAAATTCTTCAACTGGTTCTTTTTCTTCATCAACATCGGGTCACTTGCAGCAGTGACTGTTCTTGTGTACATTCAAGATAACCTTGGGAGAGAATGGGGCTATGGGATTTGTGCATGCGCCATTGTTGTGGGACTGGTGGTGTTCTTGTCTGGTACAAAACGATACCGTTTTAAGAAGCTTGCGGGCAGCCCGCTGACCCAGATTGCTTCGGTTTATGTGGCGGCTTGGAGGAAGAGGAAACTGGAGCTGCCCTCTGATTCATCTCTTTTGTTCAATGTTGATGATGTTATTTGTGGTGATGATAGTAAAAAGAATCAGAAGAAGCAAATTTTACCACACAGCAAGGAATTCCGGTCAGTTTCCATCTCTCTCTCTCTCTCTCTCTCTCTCTCTCTCTCTCTCTCTCTCTCTCTCTCTCTCACCTTAGTGATCTAGGTCAAAAAATATGTGTTTAAATCCGAGTTGCTCCAAAGGGACTAGTAGATTGAGAAATATTATAGACTGCACTTAAGGCTACCTTTTTGTAGGATCAAGTCTAATCATAGTTCATAAAATAGAAATGACCTAGTGGATTTAGAGAAATATTAGAGACTGCAATTAGGGTTCACCCAAGCTACCACACGTACTTTTCTCTAGGATCAAGTCTAATCGTAGTTCGTAAAATAGAAATGAGTCGCAATTTAGCCTTTCTGCTAGGCAATAATAGTATAACGGTTTGTACTATTCGATCTATTGTCCTTTTTCCATCCTCTACTTTGATTTGGGAGAGCAAGTATTTATAGCTACGACACACTGTACGGATGGTGTGATGATACGTGGGGAGTGCCGTATATGTGCCCAAGATATGTGGGGCAGATTTCTCGGGTCCCTAGGAATGTTTGACCCGTCGATAATAACACGTGAATCTTGTAGTGTTATGTAAATTTACCTTATAGAGGGACCTATGAGCAAATTACAAGTACTATTCAGGGTCATGGGTCGTGTTACGACCCGTGTTTATAAGATGTATTTTCCTCCATGTGACCTAGATCATGTCAAATGGTCCGAGAGAGTGTGCATTCCAGTGTCGATCAGTTTCACATAATTAAGAAACTCATTTAATTATATTGAACACATAAAATATCAAGTTGAATATGATGAATAGGACCTATATAGAGCAAGATATCTAACATGTAATATCTACTAACGTTCTATTTCAAAATATAAATACACATGTAAATATGATAACTATAGTTACATACAATTTTCTTTCATTGAAGAAAAGATAAAATTTCCAATAATGATATCGTAACTAAGGGTTGTGTGTCTGTGTATTGAAATAGAGATTCATAATTTTGGCATGGATTATTGTAACATTATTTGCAAAAAACATATGTAGATATATAATATGAATCATGGATGAGATGCAAATAAAATAAAAGTTGGACAATTAAGTTGGTGTCGAAGCTGGAAAATTATAACATATTTGTGGTCCATCAATTTAATAGAGAAAAGAAAAGAAAACTGTGATCCACTAATTGACAGCAAAATTTGAAAAAAATGTGTGTAAAATATTGGCTCCTAGAATTATTGGTCGCAAGTAAAAAATATTTGGATATTAGATGATTAATGTTACGTAATTGAATATACGTAATGTGGGCCAATTGGTGCTGATTGATTTTATCTACAAGGACTTGGAATCAATGTTTAACATGTGATTATATATTTTTTATGTGCTTAAGTTTGACTACATCATCGATTGAATTTAAATTTTTCTGAACATCAATCCTTTACTTTGTTCATATAAATACAATTACTGAAACAAAACTTAATTTGTTATTACTATCATAACCTTATTTACATTACAGAGTACATAAATATATTTAAATATGAAAGTTTGTGAATAAAAGCTAATAACATAATTTTGATTTAAATTAAATACAAGTAAATAAACTATTTTAAGGACTCGTATATTCATCAACAGCTATGCATATCATAAAAGATTAGTAGGTGTATGATACATATATATATTTATGTTTACATTTAATATCACTTATAATGTGTGAATAAACTATCTCTCTCTCTCACACATATATGGTATATACATATATATGCATGTGTACCATATACGCCATACATAATTTTTAATATAGACATTATATGTGCTATAATACAATATATAATAAAATAATATATAAACTAATCCTATTAAAGTATATGTATAGTGTATGAGATATTCAAGTATATTTATACACATATTATATATGTGTCTGTTCTATTAGAGAACTTTACAAATATTCAACCACATATAAAAATGAATAAAACAAATTATATACAGAAAGATAAATAAAACTTATTCTTAGCAATAATTCTTAATTTTGGGTCTAAAAGTTGTAACTTTCCTTTTTAATTACTATTCTCCACTATTCGGTATGATAACTGCACTATATATATAATATATTTATTGTTAAGCAGTAAACAATCCAAGACCATTTTGGTTGTATCTGAATAATAATATTTGTTTGTTTCAGTTTTCTTGACAAGGCAGCAATCAAGGATTCAAGTGTTGTTAACAATAATAAATGGTACATTTCAACTCTAACTGATGTTGAAGAAGTGAAGCTTGTGATCCGTATGTTGCCTACATGGGCTACCACAATAATGTTTTGGACTGTCTATGCCCAAATGACCACATTCTCCGTTTCACAAGCCACAACCATGGACCGTCACATCGGCCAATCCTTCGAAATCCCAGCCGCGTCCCTAACCGTGTTCTTCATTGGTAGCATCCTCTTAACCGTCCCTATTTATGACCGAATCCTCGTTCCAATTTTGAAGAGGACTCTAAAAAGCCCGCATGGTCTATCCCCTTTGCAACGAATCGGTGTGGGCCTAGTCCTGTCCATACTGGCCATGGTGGCTGCAGCACTGACCGAAATCAAGAGATTACACGTAGCACGTTCACACGGTCTGGCACACGACCCAGCCGCCACTGTGCCACTCAGTGTGTTCTGGCTGGTCCCACAGTTCCTCCTGGTTGGATCTGGTGAGGCGTTTACATATATTGGACAGCTTGATTTCTTTCTCAGAGAGTGTCCTAAAGGAATGAAAACAATGAGCACTGGTCTGTTTCTAAGTACACTGGCACTAGGGTTTTTCTTCAGCTCGATTCTGGTGACCGTAGTGCACAAGGTGACCGGTCAGACCAAACCGTGGTTGGCTGATAATCTTAACGAAGGGAGGCTTTACGATTTCTATTGGCTATTAACGATTTTGAGTATCTTCAATTTGGCGATCTTTTTGTTTATTGCAAAAAGGTATGTGTACAAGGAGAAGAGGCTCGCCGATGAGGGCATAGAGTTGGAAGAAGCCGAAGTAGCTATGCATTGATATCTAGCTTCAACTAGGGTTTTTTAAAAATTTTACTTACAAGAAAAGTTGTTAAATATTTTGTTTTTCCTTTTATTGTAACATAGATGGCCAAAATAATTATGAAAGTTGTTTGGCTAATAAGCATTTTGTAAAGCGCTCGTGAGTGTTTTGTTGTTATGTTGTCAATATAAATATTTGTTTGAAGAGTGATTAGTTGTCTTAATTATTCATTATACAAAATATTTCTTTCACTTAGTCTCTTGGCACCTTTGGGGTTTTATTAGTAACAAAATTCCAGGACTAGATCTAATTTGGGCTTCCATGCCACTTTTGGACGGCCAAGGCAGGGTTGGCCAAGGCAATTCGATCCATTATATTAATCAATTAGTTCTCAGTTAATTAATTCTAGCTATTATTAAATTAATAAAATTATTTCAATTGCCTCAATAATTAAATCAATTAATGATTTCAACATTAAGCAATGTTTTGAAACCCAGTCTGGACCGGCCGGTTCAACCGCTTTGACTCGAAACCGGTCCTTAAAACGAGCCGGTCAAACCCACAAAATCGTTTTTGGCTCAAAACCGGTCAATTTGGCACAAAATCGTTCGACCCACCGGTCGGACCGGTGACCCGGTAAAACCGGTCCCGGGTCAATCGAACCGTTCGATTTTTATAAATTTCAAAATTCAAGCTTAAAACTTAATTTTTTCCCCAAAAAATCACAAACCCTCCCAAATTACATTCTGTTATTTTGCTCCTCTAACATGAAGTTCTCAAAAACTTTTCTTTCGAACAAATCAAATCAAAATATATTATTATTGGTAAAATTCAAATCTTTTCGTTTTAGTTTTTGTTAGTTTGCAAATTATTAGAGCTCTTTTAAGTTATTTTTTTCAAAATTGTTGGCTTTATTATACAATGATAAATCAATTATGTCATTTGTAATGTATATATATGATGTTTTGTTCCATGAATTTGGAAATTATATCACTTGAGCATAATTTTACTTGTTTACTAAAAAAAAAATTCATTTTTTTTAATCATTTTGACATAAATATATGTACTAAAAATAATTTTGAATATAAAAAAATACCTATTTTTTATGTTTAAAATTTTATAGTAAATTTTAGTATTTTATTTAATATTTATTGCATAATTATGACATCACTGGTTCGACCGGTGTTGACCCGACGGTTGAACCAGTGACCAGTGACCCGGTCAATTTTTCGGTTCGATGACCGGGTTGGGTTTCAAAACATTGATATTAAGTTTGTCATTTTTATGGACAATTTCAAATTTTAAAGTGATGATTGTTGGGATTCAATCTGGGAGAACGCAACTGAATGAAACAAAAATATCTCTAAGAATCTCATGCCCATGAATCAATCATGGTTTATTCATGTTCTTGACATGCTTTGAAACAAAAAGCAGTAAACGAATTTAATTGCGTTACCTTTTGCATTTTGCGTTGTTATGGATTTCCTAGTCCTTCTTAAGTACTTGAGGATGCATGTCACTACAATCCATTGCTTCTCTCCTGGTTAGAAGCAACTCATCGAAGTCGGTGCTCATGTATTTGCCACCTTGGTCCAAACTTAGTTCCTTAATATGCCTAGTTTGGTTTTCAGTCAAAGCCTTGAACTCTTGAACTATTAAAGCGACTAAGACTTATACTTCATCAAGTACACAAGACCGTACCTTGAATGATACTCTGTAAAGTGATGAAGTACTGAAAACCCCCCACGGTCGCATCCCTGAAGGTCCCACACACGTCAGTATGTATTAAACCAAAATTCATTGGCACTTTCAAAATGCCCCGCTCCCTAGCCATCTTGCCCATCAAACATTCGCAAGTAGCTAGGTTAGGGTTCTACTCTGAATGGGCCAATAAGCCCATCTTTCTCCAACTAGTGAATCTTGAATTCACCTGCATGACCCAATCTTAAATGCCACAAGGGTTTTTGGTTTATCCCAAACATACTACGGCTTCCTAGTCATAACATTCACAACACATCTATTTTGAAAATTCAATTAATATAAATCATTATAAAGAAGCATTAGCAACGCAATTATTTCTAAAATAAATAATGCATTTATCGTCTTCAAATGAAAAAGAATATTCAATGTTCATCATGAAGTACACATATATCCCAATCTCAATTTAATTCTCACCAAAAAGAAAAAAAAAAAAAAAAAAAACAACCCCAAAACATGCATGACAAATATTTTTCGAATATGAATATTTAGTGTCATTATAATTGTACAAAACTAATCCTTAGACTTAATGCACTTTGAAACATGATTATGATAAACAATAAGAACTTGATCGAATGGCCGTGTTCCGTACATATGGAGTGAATTAAGGATCGGTCTCTACGAACCTCAAAAAGATCATTTACACGTGAATAGAGATGTGGAATACACATTAAAACTTAAAAGTAAAAATTTACTTATAGTGTAGAGTGTGTGGATGGAGGGACTTGAACTTGGGAATTGGATTTTGACTAAATATTTTAATTGATTTTAAATTTATATAATTTGAAATTTATCATATTTATTGAGAAAATAGATAGCTCAAAATAAGAATTTGAGAAAATAAATAGCATAAGAATTTGAAATTCATTATAAGTTGAAATCATCCAAACCAACTTAATGAATTTATAAATAAATTTGAAATTTATGACAATCAAGATATTTCAATCCGACAACTTTATGAATTGATAAACAAATTTGTTATGTTCGACTGTTCGTCAAATATTGAAATGACTAAATTTTTCAATGTAATAATCGTCTCAACATTCTTACATAACAGTGAAAGTTCAGCCACCATAAAATATCCATTTAGTACATGGTTTCTACTTAGGATGCCCACAATTGACATGTGATTCATGATGGTTCATGATACTCAACTCGAGAAATATTCACGATACAAAATATTAAAATATGACAAACTATGTATGTATTTTGATACATCTCACATATGTTTTAACACTTGGTGTAATTAATATTTCTAACAACAAATGCATGTGGAAGCTTGTATAATCTTGCATGTGCACATGTTATATAGTTCTCGACCAACTTCAAACCGAGCGAACATCAAGAATCATAGTATTATTTAGATGAGGGATAATTGTATTTCATTCAATTATTGAGTTTTTATTAATAATTAGAAACAAATTATGTTGCCAAATCTTGTCGAAATTGGTCACATTATTTATTGCATGTGGCTAATGCACATGACTTCTGATTATGCGCCCATCCCGACAGCTGGTTTGATCTCTAACTATTGAAATGTAACATGTCTAGTTATCCTTTTACACATGATTAATGAAACTGTAAACGACAAAAGATTGATAATATGGAGTCACACTTGGAGATCTATGCTCTGTATTTATTTTTATTTCAAATTTCCTGATTAAATTTATAAACTTCTAATATTTGATAAAATTTCCTGGTTTGCCATGCAATGCCTCAAAGCAGCACAAGAAATAGCAAACAAACATTGATCTTAAAATTTAAAAGATATATATATATATATATGTTTTTTTAATTATTTTATTTATTAAAACAATAATGAGCCAAGTTTGGGCTGTGCAATGAGAGCCGAGCTGACAGATCAGGCGAGCCCATGGCCCAACAAGGCTTGCTATAAATATTACCTTAATCAATGAAATCGAAGGATCAGATTTACACTCTAAAAACTAGAAATACTAAAGTCTTTTAAGATCGAATACTGCAATATTTGAGAACTACGAAGAGGCTTGATCCTATCAAAGTAGTTACAAGGCAGCTCGAAGTTATCCTCAGCTCGCAATCAATTAAAACGCTAACTAATCTTTCGTGGGTCGAATCAGATTCCATCCACGTATAATTCACTTGATACATATTTGATCTCGCATTAATATGGTGACTTTGGTGAAGATATTATTGAGCGGCGGTGGCTGCGAATTAGTCGGCAATGTGAACAATACACCGAGAAGTTGACTGGTTGATAGTGGACGAAGTTACTAATGATAAGATGGTGTGGTGAAGATGAAGAAAGGAGAAAAAATGAGAAAAAGTAATTAAAAACAATAAATAATTGTAAAATCAGAAAATATAAATGGTTTTAAGATTCTTTATTGAATTAATTATTCATTATTAAATGTTATTAATTTGTGGAATAACTTAAATAATATATATATATATATGTATATAAACATAATAACTTATAAAAGTGATTATTTATATTTAATTTAAATTAATGAATTAAAATTGAAGGTTATTTAATTTTTGTAAGAAGTAAAATGCACTTATTTAGTTTTGTTTCTACTTTGACAATTCTTATTTTCTTATTTTTTTAATTTTTGATTGGAAGAATAAGATTTTTTTAGTTTTATTTTGACAACATATAAATTATCAAGTACAAATGAATGTCAATTATTTGATAATTTATAAAAAATCATTTACTCATTGATAGAGTAACTATAGATTAGTTAAGAAATCAGTAATCTACAAACATAATTATTTGTTATAATCAAAATTAAAACACTAAGAGAATGTAATTTTATCCAAGGAGGAAAAAAAATTATATACTTTCTATGCTTTAGTTATTGATTAATTACTAGCGCATATCTATCTTATTTTTAATTAAAAAATAGAAGTTAGTAATAAGGTAGGTTTGCATCCAAGCTAAAATATTACATTGGCACCTCTTTGAGATATTTTTATAAAATCACAATAATCATGTTTTATTCAAGTAAAAATAACATCGACATCACACTCTAGAGTGTATTTGGATTCATCTAATTGAATTTGAGGAGGAGATTTGAATGAAAAATTTCAAATGACTCTAAAATGGATTTACTTGAAAGCTACCATAATTGAAAAAATAGCTCAAAATGAATGTCGAGAGATTTGAAATCCATTATAACCTGAAATCATTCAAACAAACTTAAATAAATTTATTGATGAATACGAAATCCATAATTTTCAAATCCTTCAATTCAGACACTATTTCACGGGTTAGGGCAAAAAAATAATTTCATGAGAGTAATAAATATATCACAAAGGAGGTTAAAATAATAATTGATAAGTGAGTAAAATTTTTGGCATAATTACCCGATAAATGAGGGGGTATACATAATTTTTCATTCAATTTTCTAGAGGCCGGTATACACATGGTGGCCGGGTGTCAATTACAGTAATAGACAAAACAATAAATAGAATATATATATATAGAGAGAGAGGATCCAAAGTGCCTATAAAAATGCTGAATAAACTTTCATTTCTAACATAAACCAAATTTTTAAAAAATTATTAAAAAAATACAAAAGATGATACCCTCTCATTCATCCATTAACGATTCCCCATTGCTCGACGGCAATGCTCCGGCCAAGCGCCGTTCGTCATGGGTTTCGATTCTTCTGGTGGCCGTTGCCTTATTCGTCTTGGTAATATTCTTACAAGATGGGAATCTAGAATCTAGTAAGAATATTGAAATGGAATCTAGGCCGTCGATGGTGAATCGTGGGGTGTCTGAAGGGGTATCATCTAAATCGTTCGTTCCTTTGCTGGGTTCATCATCTTCATTTGAATGGACCTCAAATATGTTGGCTTGGCAGGCTACTGCTTTTCATTTCCAGCCTAAGAAGAATTGGATGAATGGTACGTAAGAATTTGAATTTCTATTTTTTTTATTATTTATTATTATTTATTTTGGTCAAATATTTGATATTTTATGGGAGATTTTGATTACAATTTATAAAAACAGATCGTATTGAGGCTAATGCATGTTTACTTATTTTTATTACGTTTCGTTTTTTGTTCGGTATTGCGTCGGATTTTACTGCTGGCGTTATATGATTGGGGATGCGGCTCTTGTTTTCAGATCCTAATGGTAAGTTCTTCATAATTTTTTCCCATTATTATTATTATTATTATTATTATTATTATTATTATTATTATTATTATTATTATTATTATTATTATTATTATTATTATTATTATTATTATTATTATTATTATTATTATTATTATTATTATTATTATTATTATTATTATTATTCTATGAGATTGCTATTTTTGAAGCAAAATCTTTAATGCTTGAGTAGTTTTCTTTCTTTTTTATTCATCTATTTCTTTTCTTTTTTCATCCATATCATTTTATTATTATCATTCATTTGTTGGTCTATGCACCTAGGATTTGAAAAACTCGACTCGAGCTCGATTGCTAAAAGTTTGGTTCGAGCTCGATTTAATAATTTACCAATTCAGACTTGAACAATTTTTTCTGTTCGATAAATTTTGAAACTCGACTCGAGCTCTTCTTGATTAGCGAAAAATAACAAAAATATGTACAAAATATTCAAACTATTCGAGCTCAGCTCGTGATCGGCTCGATTAAAATCGTTTGAACTCAGACTCAATGAACAATCAAATTAAGCTCAAACACAATTTTCAAAGCTCGATTGTAAATCAAACAAGTTTGAACACCTATGCGGTCGGCTCGACTCGACTCATTCTCACCTCATACACCTATAAAAAGTGACTACTCATTATTTAGAAAAATATAGTAACTAAGTTATTATAGGAATAAACATTTCAATAAACATTTCAATGTCAATTATATGTTATATGTTATCAATTATTAGTATTGGCTACTGTCAACTTTTATAATCTATTATCAGTTATATATACTATATAGTAAGGCAATTCAATGACTAACTTTGACTTTGTTAAAAGCAAATATTATTTTGTGGTAATTTTGATTTTTCTTATTTTAAAATAATGTTATTGGTTAATTGATATTTATATATGATGTATATAATTTTTCAAAAATTAATTTGAATAAACCCACCCATTAATATGGCATTGTCTGTTAAATGTTAAAATTTGGTCAATCAACATTACTTATAAATTCCCTATTGTTATGTTAGTTGCCATATATGATTGTTAATAAGTAATAAGACTATTCATTATTTAAGGAAAACACAAGAATCCGGTATCAATTAAAATTTTAAACTTAAAAGGAGGGAATAGACAAATGGAATTGACAATTTTCCATTTTTTATCAAAATATAATTTACAACATACATGATTGCACTTATAATTAAAGAAGAATTAAAAGAAATGACACATTCACTTGGTCATTCACCCTAATTCATATTTTTGGATGTATGTATGTCTCTTATTATTTTATATCTTTCTTGGATTTTTCTGTAATTATTAGTTTTAATTAAGTTTTACATAATAATACTATTCAACAATTTATAATCGTTATAGGTATGGACCCATTAGATCTTTTACATTCGAAATCATCTTCATATTGCACATTAGTTTTATAAATTTTCATTATTTGATATGTTTTTTTTTATTTAATAATATTAAAGAGTCTAATCATATGAAATTACATTGTTTCATTGTATTCTATACTCAACATCTATGCTTTTATTAGTTCGAGGTTTGGACATGCATTCTATGAGTTTGATTTCTAAAAGATTCACTTTCTAAAGTTTTTGATATATACATTATTTTCGGTCCATTTGTATAGCATGATGTTGTAACAAATAAGTCATTTCCCTACCTTTGCACTAAGCATTTTATTTTTATGAATTATTCATAATATTAATTATGCATAACACGACCATACACTAGTTAAATTATTCTAAAAAATATTGTATCAAATATTTAATGCAAATCAGATATCACTAATTTTTTTACTAGTGACAACTCATACCAATTTATATTACTACTAAAATTGTAAAAGTCATATTTGCCACAAGCGTTCTTTTCATAAGAGGGTTCAATTTGGGCTTAAATTAACTTAATTGTATTACATATATATCAAAATTAGAAGGATACTTCTGCCATTTAAAAGAATAAATAGAGATTTTAGGAAATGTAAAAATCTTTTCTACATAAATACAGCTATTTGTTTGATTTAGCCTTAGCGTCCAACTTGTTAGAGTGTATGTATACAACCCATCATTGTATAGTCCGGACCCGTTTTTCATCTATTGTGTACATACAATTATAATTCATTCGAGAATATACGAACTTAATATTGTATCACAACTGAAATGAAATAATGGGTTAGAAAAATAAACGATTATTAATTCTCACTCATATCTTACATAATACACACAGGTCCAGTACTTTACAAAGGATGGTACCATTTCTTCTATCAATACAATCCATATGGTGCTGTATGGGGCAACATTGTTTGGGGCCATGCAGTTTCAAGAGACCTCATCCACTGGCGCCACCTTCCCATCGCCATGGTCCCTGACCACTGGTACGACATCAACGGCGTATGGACCGGCTCAGCCACCATTCTCGAAGATGGCTCACTCGTGATGCTCTATACTGGGTCCACTAACGACTCTGTTCAAGTCCAAAATCTTGCATATCCTTCGGACCCTTCAGACCCACTTCTCATCGACTGGGTCAAGTACTCTGGCAACCCGGTTCTAGTCCCCCCACCCGGGATCGGACCCAAGGACTTTCGTGACCCCACCACGGCTTGGTTGACCCCTAAAGGCAATTGGCAATTCACTATTGGCTCTAAAGTCAACAAGACTGGTATTTCGTTGGTGTACGAGACTAAGGACTTTAAAACGTATTCACTTCTTGATGGGATATTGCATGGTGTCCCGGGGACGGGTATGTGGGAATGTGTTGATTTGTACCCCGTTTCGAAGATCAGTGAGAATGGATTAGACGCGTCTTATTTTGGTCCTGAAGTGAAACATGTTGTCAAAACGAGTCTCGATGATGATAGAAATGATTATTATGCTATTGGAAGTTATGATAGTGAAACCGGAATATGGACCCCGGATGATCCCGTAAACGATGTGGGTATCGGGTTGAGATATGATTATGGAACTTTTTATGCATCGAAGACGTTTTACGATCACGAAAAGAAGAGGAGGGTTTTGTGGGGATGGATCACAGAGACTGATAGCGAAAAGACTGATATACAAAAGGGTTGGTCATCAGTTCAGGTATATTCTATTTAAGTGTTGATTCTCATTGAGAATGACAATTTGGGTCCATATAAATATTTGGATCCAAACCTAATTGAGTTTTTAATGGGTTGGGTCCTAACATTTTAACATTATAGTTCCAATTGGGTTGACTTTTAATAATATTTGGGTCCAATTGGGTTTTAAATTGGACCTGATTTGGGTTTAAATTGAGTCCAACCTGTTTTTCACTTTGAGTTAATAATCTATATTTTACACTCTACAACAACTTCTTGCATCACTTGATTCATAATGGGTCCTTATTGGATCCACTTTGGATCCTTTTTGGGTCCAAGTATAATTATTTTTTGACATTGGACCCAATTGGAATCAACCCAGTTTAAGCCCAAATAGACCCGACCCAAACCCAACCCATTCAACCCAATTGTCACTCTTAATTCTCACTATCATGTCCGATTGTGATATTAGTAATTAGACTTCACATTTACTAAAATAATATTTTATTTTTTTTCTCGAAAAAGGCGATTCCGAGGACAATATTATTAGACAAGAAAACCGGAAGCAACATCGTACAGTGGCCCGTGGAGGAGATCGAGAGCTTGAGAATGCAGAAGAAGGTTTTCAACAATGTGGAAGCTGAAGTAGGCTCAGTTGTGCCCCTTAACGTTGGCTCTACTTCTCAGGTTTAATTTTCAACCTTATTGTTATAAGAAATCTATTCAAGTTCAATAAATTCTATATCGATTAATTAATTTGGTAAGTACAATGATTTTTTTTTTCATTAATTACAGCTAGATATTGTGGCTGAGTTTGAAGTAGATAAAGAGGCCTTGAAGAGATTAAATGGCACTGATATCACATACAGTTGCACTAGCAGTCGGGGTGCGGCTCAGAGAGGGGCATTAGGACCCTTTGGTTTATTGATTCATGCCGATAATGATTTCACCGAGCAAACCTCGATTTATTTTTATATTGCAAAGGACACACAAGGACATTTCAAGACCTTCTTCTGTGCTGATCATTCTAGGTAAAAATTCTATACTCTAACTCATAAATTAGTCATACAACAATAATATTATATATTAGCGAAAAATATTAAATGATTATTTTTATTATTATAGTTCGAAGTTTTGATACGTACATATTCATAAAATGATGATGATTTTTATGGACATATTGGTGACAAGAATCAACTAATAACAGTTTTGTTACTGAATTATGATTATACATGTGTTACTAGCTAGTCACAATTCACTAATAGTGGTAATTCATATACAATTATTTTGCGACTTATAGTAATGACTTATGTAGTTTCACAATATTAACATATCGTCGATTACAGATCCTCTGCAGCAAGTGATGTCGACAAAGGAATCTATGGAAGCACAGTGCCAGTATTGAAAGACGAAAAACTTTCCATGAGAATACTAGTAAGTTCAAGCCCTTAATAGCATTATATACTTGTTAAATGTGTCCAAAACCATGGTCTCAACCTAATTAAACTAGTTTGGGTTGGGTTGGTTCTTAAGAAATTTTATTTGGTTCCTAATCGGTTCCAAATTGATTTCAAGTTGGATCCAATCAAATTTCAATTTAGCCCAAACTGCTTGTCAATAATCTAAATTATATAAAAAAATGTAAGGTATTACGTAGGGGTGGCAAATGTGCGGGTTGGGTTGATTCCAATCAGTTGGTTCTTAGGGTTCTTCATGGTTCTAAGGAAGAACCAAACTCAATCCAGAATGGAACCAAACCCAACCCAATTAAAGACATTTTATGTTTGTTCTTTATATTTTAGATTATTGGAATCAATTTGGACCTAATTTAAAATTTAGCTGAGCCCAACTTGGAACTAAGTTAAAACCATTTAGGAACTAAACCAACACCCAAACTAGTTTAATTGAGTTGGAACCATGGTTTGGACCCATTTTGCCACTCATAGTACTAAGTTTGGTTGAGCTTGAATCCCTTTTGGGTTGATTTTGGTTACCTTTGGGTTTGAGCTTTATCTCACCTGAAAACCATTAACCCAACTCATTTAAAAACCAACCAATTTGAACCAACCCAAATTCAATCGGACCCGCTCATTTGTTTGCCCTACTTGTTATCAACATTGGAAACAAATCCCGAAAAAATTAATCACGAACATTGTGTGCCTTTGGCAATGCAGGTGGACCATTCGATACTAGAAAGCTTCGGTCAAGGCGGAAGGACGTGCATTACATCTCGCGTATATCCAACCAAAGCAATCAACGAACATGCTCACATCTATTTGTTTAACAATGCTACCGATACACGAGTAAAATCATCTCTAAAAATATGGCAAATGAGTTATGCTTATGCACACTCATAGGTATATTATTAGCTTTCCCAAGATTTTGAATAAGAGTGTCAAAAAGTAGAATCTATAAGGAATTAAGCAGACCAAAATACAAGATTGTAGATTGTATTTTTTGATCAAAGCCTTCATTAATTTGAGCATGTATTGTTGTATTTATGGCAATTGGACTATGATTTTGTATTCAGTTTCGTTCCTACACACTTTCTCAACAAATATTTATGTTCCCTTGAGAATCATGTTAATGTTTATTTAATGTATGCATTAGTTGGTAAACTGAATGAGTGATGCAAATTTCCAAAAAAAAAAATATATTAAAGAAAAAACAAATGTTTGATCGCAATATTTTAAATCAATGTTTTCGCGGGTTGGAAAGTGATTTTACATAGCCTTACGTTGGTTGAGGAGAAAATGTTGAACAAACTTCGAAAAAAAAAAACAATCGCTTCAAGAAGTAGAAAAATTCGAGACGAGATGAACTCTTTTTTTAATACAAAATTGCTCTGTCGTAGATAGTAAGGGTTGTGAAAATGTGTACCAAAATACAACGAATTCAGTTTTCCACTCTATATTCAAGAAAAATTAAACTTTATTTTTCGAACTCTCAAGAGAATAATATATTAAACGCTTTGTATATTCTTGTGTCTTTTCATTCTATAGAAGCGCTCATTTTATATGCTCGAAATTCAGAGAATGAATTAAAATCAAAATCAAACTTGCCATTAACCTCACCATAAAATTGATGCCATTAATCTCAGCCTAAAGATTAATCTATACAATAATTATTCTAATTTTAATATTATAATATAACTTTCAATTATTATTTAATCACTAACAGACAAAAGCTTATATTATTTGACTGCTACAATATCTTATATTTGCTCTGCAAATTAATCCAAACATCATCTCACCAAAAAACTGCCCAAAAATTAATTTTTAAATTAAAATCAAACACAATCTCATCAATAATGCACGTGTCCCAAAAACATTCTGGCCAACAATTCTCATCACATTCCAAACAAAACAAACCCAAACACAACCTTATTTTTTTAATTTCATATAAATGGATAGAGTTCACCCATCTATAAGAGGTATCCTATTTCCAACACTCATTTATATATTATCTCCAATGTAAATATGCATGAATAGCCTTTGATCTTAGTAAATGTATTTTATACATTTAATTTTTGTTGTTTTTATCTAATTTTATCGGGTTTAAACTGAAATTCAAATGTTACAAAAAAAAGTCCAAAATAAATTAGAAGTTAGAACATGAAAAAAATTCAATTTTTAATACAAAAAAAAAATTAAATTCAAAAATGTTACCTTTTTAATATTAATTAAAAAAAAACACAAAAGACCAGTTGAAATGGGTTGTTCTGAACAACCCAATAGCATTGGGTTGTTATTTGACATGCTTTCAGAACAACCCAACACTATTGGGTTGTTCTGACACTTGACTAATTTGGTCTTTATGACCGAAAAAAAAGAATAGGCCACCTACTTCTTGGAACTTTTACAAAATTTAACACAAAAAAAAAAAAAAATATTATCTTTTTCAATATAAATTTAAAAAATATTTATCTTTTCAAGATAACTTCTGTTGCTCTACAGTCAAAGCCAAAGAGACGTTGCCATTAATTAGAGGCCTCCTAAACCAACCCCTCATCCTTTATTTAATTAGAAGACCAACCCCTTCTCCTTTATTTAATTAGAAGACCAACCCCTCCTCCTTTATTTAACTTTTCTATTCCATTTTGTTTCTTTTATATTTCATTTTTTATGTAGTATATTTTCTTTTCTTCATCAAAATAAATCCTCTGAATTTTTTTGATATCAATATTCTCTCATTCCAAATTCTAGGTAAATTTTATTTTATCGTAATTTTATTAAGTTATTTATTATTTTTTGAATTATAATTTAGGTATACATTTAATATGTTAGTCTAATTAGAATATCAATTACCCCATTAACAATATTAATATACACTCCAAAATACAATTGTCCCCCTCATTTAAATTTTTTTGACCCAAATTTATTTCATCCTAACTTTACTAAATATATCATCATCCAATCAAATGAATAATAAGATATATTTTTTGGCATTAATACGATTTCTTTTGTTAAAATAAAATTTACACAACAAACTTATAATTGAAATTAATCTATAAATTGGTATAAATTATAAATTATACAACATTTAAATAAGCTATATAAATTGAAAAAATAATATTAAATTAAATAATAAGAAAAATAATTAATTATCTGTAGCAATACGAAGGGATAATTGATCAAGAAAGAAATCCAAAAGGAACCCAAATTTTTTTTGGAGTGGTTTTTATGATCAAAAAGAAAAAAATTTGGATATCGAATTTTTGGAGTTTTTTATGACCAAAAAGAAAAAAAAAATTGAATTTTAAATTATTTTGGATTTTTTTTCGTGAAGAACACGAGCATATAAATATAAGTTAGAACAAAAGAATTGGGTTGTTCTAAAAAAGCATGTCAGAACAACCCAATGCTATTGGGTTGTTCAGAACAACTCATTTCAACTGGTCTATTTTTTGAATTAATATTGAAAAGGTAATATTTTTTAATTTAATTTTTCTTTTTGTATTAAAAATTGAAAAAATTCTTAGAACATCAAATGAATTTTAAATCGTGTTAAATGTGACATAAGCCAACACTTGTTTGACTAAAATTTGTTGAAAGCTTCAGAATGGAAAAGAAGTTTGCACGATCAAATGGCAGTCGTATTTAATAGGGACACGTTACATACTTTTCACAATTACTTATTTGTTTTTTGGTATTAAGTAAGAGGGACGTACGAACGAATGTACTTCACTGGATTAAAAAAAGCTTATTTATGACTTGGCAAATTTCTTTGAGATCTACCACAATAAATAAAATAAAGTATTAATTCTAATTTCAATAAAAAAATTGTGTTGAATTTCGTAAGTCTGACCCTTTAATCTTAAATATATAAATAAAGAAAAGGTCTGACCCTTGAAAATAGTAATGGCCACGAAGCTGATATATTCACACCTTCACGATCTCTTTCCTTGATTAATAATTTTCCAATCACAACGTTTTAAATTTAAGTTTCAAACAATGTCACCCCTATTAATGATATTTAATAAATTCATGTTTTGAAAATCATAAATAGAGTGTGTTTGGATAGTGTGATTTAGATTCAGAAGGGGATTTGGAGAAAAGATTTAAAATAATACTGAAATTAAGTCATTTGAAATTTATCATAATTATAGAGAAAATAATTCAAAGTGAATGGCCAAGAGATTTGAAATCCATTATAACTTGAATACATCCAAACAAACTTAATGAATTTATTGACAAATTTAAAATCTATATATTTCAGATCCTTTAATCCAAATACACCATAAATTCCTATTAAACTGTTATTCATATTAGATTTGGACAAGCCTAAATAAATTACACTAATAAAGTATAATTTTATTTGTGTAGCATATTCAAGATATTAAGTGGCTTGATTGTACATACACTAACTTTAATTTTTTCTGTTTTCTTAGTGGTTGTTATTAATTATAAATATCTATTGTTAATTGGTGACTCATAATTGAATTCACGATGAATTTGTAAATGTAATCAACTCAAACACAAAAACAATGTAATAAACTTACTAATAATTTAAATTTACTCAACTTAAACATATTAATATATTTATTAATTAAAAACAAAAAAAAAATGTTATTAAATTTGTGAACCACAAAAATCTTGACAATTGTAAAAAACATCAAGCCCCAATTTATAAGACCACTAACATTTTCGGTGTGCCCGCAAATTAAATATTTTATTGTAAAATTATATTTCAATACATATTTAAAATATTAGATAAGTGACATGTGTTTGATGAAAATTTACAATTACACATATTATTTATTTAATATCTTACAATAATATATTTGCAATTTTATCTTGAAATAAAAAATTTCAAATAGGTGTGCCGACCACCCAAACACTTTTATATTATCCTCTCTAATTCTCCACTCTTGTAGATAAAGGGGCAGCTCCATTAGACGAAATAATTCATCAATTATGAATTAGGATCAAATGTATACACAAAAAGCAGCATATACATACATACATATATATATATTGATTTAGAATCAAATACATATCACGTGAATTACACATGGAGATAAAATCTGATCCAACCCACGATAGACTAGTTAGTGTTTTAATTGATTGGGGGTTGTGCTCAGTAACTTCGAGATACCTATATACTTACTTTGATAGGAACAAACTGCTTCATAGTTTTGAGATATTATACTCATCGATCTTGAAGATTCAGAGCGTATTAAATAATTCTAATTTTAAAAATGTAAAACAAGATAAACATCATTCAGCTGATTAAAACAGTATTTATAGCAAGCTCTGGTGGGCTACGAGCTATCTTATTGAGCGTATTTGAATACGATCCATAATTGTAACATATTAATATTACTCTTATATAAATTATTTTATTTAATTACAAAAATACCCTTTATTTAATAGAATCCATCATATATATATATATATATACACTTGAAGAATAGTTTGCACAGAAAACACAGCAAAAACACAGCTAATCCAAGAAACAATTAATTAAAGCACACATGCACACAAATTAATTATTACTAAGCATTTAGTCAACAATATTAACAACTCTTCGTTAATTCCCTTTTCTCTCCCAAAATCTCTCAACCATGAGAAGGAAAAGGGGTTTCAGGCTGGTCAAAGTGTTCAAATGGTGCATCCAACGGCGACGATCGACCCACGGCTACAAGCGTCTTCATCATCAACCCGACCCTGTTTCTTCAAAGCTCCACAGATGGGTCCGTTCGCTCAAACGTGGGGCCCGGAGAATCTGCTCCGGCGATAGAAAATCGGTCAATTTTCCGGTGCCGGAAGGACACCTGGCGGTGTACGTCGGCGATAAACAGGACGACACGTCGCGAGTTCTTGTTCCTGTTATATATTTCAATCACCCATTATTTGGTGAATTATTGAGAGAAGCTGAGGAGGTTTATGGATTTGACCACCCTGGTGGGATCCAGATTCCTTGCCCCAAATCGGAATTGGATAGTGTACAGATGAAAATCGCCGCCGATTGCGGTGGCGGAAGGTGGCGGCGGCGGAGGGCATGATTGGGACTTCATGCTAGCTCACTCTACTTATTTTCTCTATTTTTGCTTTTTTAATATTGGCTTTGATTTGTAGGCCCATATTTTATAGTTTATAGAATATTTACATGTACAAACTTTTGTGCAATGCAGAGTTCTCATTCACCAGTTTTTACATTGTAGTGTTATAGCTAGTTTCCAATTTTTTTTATTTAATTGCCCAATGGTTAATTAAGTTTACTATAATTACTTATTATCCTTGCTCACCAAATCAATGGTAGTGTGACAGGGTTAAATGAGTTTTTGTATTAGGAATATGTTTTGCTTGTATGGCTGAAAATGAGTTGAGTCGAGCCGAATGTATAGGTGTTGAAAATTTTGTTGAATTACAATTGAGTTTTGAAAATTGTGTTGAGTTTGGTTTGATTGCTCATCGGACGGAGCTCAAACACACTTTAATCGAGCTGATCGCGTGTCGAGCTCAGGTAATTTGAATATTTTATACATATTTTTGTTATTTTTTGCTAATCGAGCCAAGTACGAGTGGAGCTTCAAAATTTATCGATCAGAAAAAGTTGTTCAAGCTTGGTGTGGTAAATTATCAAACTGAGCTCGATCCGTGCTTTTAGCGATCAAACTCAAATTGAATATTGAGTAAAGTGATTCAATTTTCAGCTCTACTTACTAGGGACAAGTTTGAATTAAGGGTGTCAAATTGGCCCTAACGGGCCTAAACAGGCCGGCCCGTTAGGGCCAATTCAATTAGGGGCAAGCCAGGCCTTAAGGGGCCAGGCTAGCCCCTTAAGGCCTGGCAGGCCGTTTTGGCCAACAGGCCGTGGCCTGATAGGCCGACCTTAACGGGCTGGCCATCAGGCCAACCCAATCCAATTTTTTTTTGGATTTTTTGTTTTGTTTTCCTTTTTTCTTTTCATTTCTATTTTCATAATTTAATAATTTATTATTCAAATATTTAATATATAATTAGTAGTATATAATTATATATAATGTATTGATATTTTTAGAAAATATAATTTTTGTGTAAATAAATTAGTAACTTGCATTAAATTAAAAAAAATTCATTACAAAGAAATGAGAATTAAATTATCCAACTCTATTACAAAGTAATGAAAATATTGTAAATATTAATATAATTTAATGGATTGATATTTTTGAGTTTATATAATATGTGTATAATATTAGTACATCATTATTATATAATTAGTAGTATATATAATATAATGTATTGATATTTTTGAGTTTATATAATATGTGTATAATATTTTTGAGTTTTTGTGTACAAATTATTTATTCAAAATTTTTATATATCTGCTTTGATTTTGATAATTTTCATGATAGATTTTATTCTGATTATCTGCTTTGATTATCTGCTTTGATTTAATACATATTATAATATATGGCTACAAAATGAGGCTTCTCAAATAATATATGAATTATAATTCAAATTGTGATATATTTGGTGTAAATGAGGCCTCATATTTATAGATGAACACAAATATAAATTAATTAAAAAAAATTTGAAAAAAATAAAAAAAGTAATTAAAATAGCCGTTGGCAACGGCTGGAAAAAATTCGGCCGTTACCAACGGCTATAAAGGGGGGAGGGTTTTAATTAAAAAAAATTAAATATATATATATATATATATTATAAATGGGTCAGACCGAATAAGGCCGGCCCCTTAAGGCCATCCTTAAGGGGCAGGTCATCCTTGGCCTGGCTGGCTGGCCTTAACAGGCTAAGGCCGGCCTGTTAGGCCGGCTATCAAGCAGCCATTGACCGGCCTGCTTGACACCTTTAGTTTGGATCCACTAAATGGATTATAGTTTTTAAAATCATTACCGGAATCAGTACGAGTGAGTAGTAGGTTTGGTCCAACCCGCCTAACATTGGTAATAATTAAATAATTATTTTATTTTAAATTTCCCATAAATTTATACATTTGGTTAATTATTTATGTTTTATGATTAAATTGAATAATTTGAACACTACTCGCTTAATTTGGTGTAGTACTCTTATTAATGTCGATGAATATAACGTTAATATTTAATTTATGTATGTTATTTGAAACTGTTGTACGAAATATGTTACTTGTTTATGTGGTAGTTTATGTTATTTGACACAGTATAACATAGGATCATATATATGCACATCCTCTCATTTTAGTGCTAATTATTAAATTACCGAATTTTGATAAATTATAACGAGATTTCATCAAATGGCTTATTTGTGAAGTTTATAGGGTCCATTTCTAAGGGTTTCAAATATACAAAGGTCAAAAACAAGAAAAAACGTATCTAATTCGTGTTACTTTTTTTGTGTCGTTGTAGATTTGAATTGAAGCGCCTCTAAATTGTCACGCGAATGAAAAACTCCGGGAGCGCTGATCTGGGGCGGCGACTAGAGCTATAGACATAATTATTTTTCTTCTCTCTTGTTCAACCTATGAACTGTGTCTCCTGTTATGTGTATTATGGTTTTATTCTAAATAAAAATCCTATGCATGGAGAAGGCCCAAATGGGCCTTGCATACCACCTTGGTCGAGTATGCCTAGTATTGGCCTGGCAAATCTCTATCAATTCCCTAAACCCTAAATACTCAATCCTAAACTAGTTGCTAATCATGTCTACCATGAAAAGTAGAAAAAGATTGAGGTGGATTGTCACTTCATTCGAGAGAAGATACAAAAAGGATTGATTATTACAAAGTATTTGTCATCAGCTGATCAGCCTGCAGATTTACTTACAAAGGCAATGGGAAAGAGCCAATTTGAATACTTATTGGGAAAGCTTGCAGTCATTGATGTGTTTTCTGCATGCAAGCTTGAGGGAGAGTGTTAAGTGTAATGAGATTAGCACTCTCTTCCTCTGTATTAGCAACTCTTCTTATGTTTTAGTAATAGCACTTTATAGATAAATGGGTTATATAATTCAATTTATTTGTCCTTCTATTCATTCATTCAATTTCAATATGATGTGTTGAAATTGTGAGAATTGGGGGAAAATCATATCGATATTATTGATTAAGAGAAAATTCATATATCAGATACAATATATCTAAAGTAAGGAATATATATACCCAGATACAATCATGGGCCCTGACTATCGTGTTAAACTAATAATTAGCCCAATATGCTTAGATAAAGAATAGCCCATATTACAGCCCACATATATACAAACTTAATACTCCCCCTCAAGTTTGGTTTGTTTTAAACGTATCAACCAAACCAAACTTGCAAATAAGATGATGATGTTGATCTCTCCCCAGCCCCTTTGTCAACAAATCAGCTGGTTGATCTTCACTTCGGATATATTTCATGGTGATAACCTTCTTTTGCACTAATTCTCTTATCATGTGACAGTCGATTTCGATGTGTTTCGTACACTCGTGAAACACTGGATTTGCCGCAAGACTGATGGCAGATTTACTGTCACTCCACATATGAACAGGTTCTTTCAATTCCACTGATAGGTCTTTCAACAAGCCAATAATCCATAAAGCTTCACATGCAGCCATGGCCACTGATCTGTATTCCGCCTCACACAACGATCTCGATATTGTTTGTTGCTTCTTTGTTTTCCAGGAAAGCAATGAGTCCCCAAGTTTAACAAAATAACCTGTTACAGATTTTCGGGTCATCACACAGGATGCCCAGTCTGCATCACAATACACAGTTAAACTCAAGGAACTTTGACAAGACAGAAAAATACCCATACCTGCTGTACCTTTTAGGTACCTGAGTACTCTTATGGCCGCATTCCAATGAGACCGTTTAGGTCTATGCATGAATTGAGATAGAATATGCACAGAGTATGCAAGATCAGGCCTTGTCATGTTTAAGTATATCAACTTACCTACCAGCCTTTGGTATTCATTTACATTGTCCAACAAAGGGTCATCTGCCTCAATCTTAGCATTTTCATCATGATCCTTGCTGGTGAGCTTAATGTTTGGCTCAAGTGGTGTGGCTGCTGGTTTACAGGCAGTCATTCCTGTTTCCTTGAGAAGATCTAATATGTATTTTCTTTGATTCAATTGAATCCCCTGATCATTTCTTAGCACCTCAATACCTAAAAAATATGTCAGACTACCAAGATCTTTGATATGAAAACTGTTATTCAAGTAAATTTTCAGATCATTAATCATGGATTCATCATTACCAGTGATTATGATATCATCTACATATACTAAAAGAATCACTAGTGAACTGTTTTCATGCTTGGTAAATAAAGAATAGTCATGGAGAGACTGTACATACCCAATGTCAAGTAAGGCATTAGTGAATTTAAGATTCCACTGTCTTGAGGCTTGCTTTAAGCCATACAGGGATTTAAGAAGTCTACAAACCTTTGGAAAAGCTGTGGAATGATTAGGAGACTCCCCCTGATTGACAAATCCATCTGGAAGAGTCATGTACACCTCTTCATCTAAGTCTTCCTGTAAGAAAGCATTAGTCACATCTAATTGAGATAAGGACCAGTTATGAATAGAGGCTAAAGTTAAAACAGTTCTAACAGTAGCTATCTTAACCACAGGACTAAAAGTCTCATGGTAATCAAGACCAGCCTGTTGATTATAGCCCTTGGCTACCAATCTTGCTTTGAATCTATCCAAAGAACCATCTGAGTGTAACTTAACCTTGTATACCCACTTACACCCAATAGGAGTTTTATGAGGTGGCAGGTCTACTACTTCCCATGTTTTATTTAACTCCAAGGCCTTAATTTCAGTATCCATTGCAGCTCTCCATCTAATGTCCTTAGCAGCTTCCTGGAAAGATGTAGGTTCAGGAAACTTCTGCAAGGAATCAATATAATTTTTCTGAGTAGAAGCAAGATGAGAATAATATAGAAAAGAGCTTAAAAGATAGGGAACATAAGACTTAGGGATAACAGCAGAAGCACTATGGCAAGAAGGACATTCATAATCCTGTGTCCAAGCTGGTTTAACAGGTATCCTTGAAGATCTCCTTGGTTCATTGGCTATGTTGTCTGCAGAAGGGTGTGAAAGCCTTGCAGGTTCAGAGGTAATGTCATCTGCAGAAGGCTGGGCTGCAGAATGTGGCATCAATGCTGACTGCTGATAAGGAATGACCAAATCTTCCCAGAAAGAAGATGGTGAAGCTTCCATAAACTGATCAGGTTCACTAGAAACATTGTTAGAATCAGAGAATGGGAATACATTTTCATGAAATATAACATCTCTTGATGTAATAAAAGTATTAGAATCAAGAGTTAGAAGCTTATATGCCTTCTGGTTAGCTTCATATCCAAGAAAAACACAAGACCTTGACCTGTGAGAGAATTTATCTGAGTTAGGGATGACCTTTGCATAGCAAAGACATCCAAAAACTCTCAGATGGCTAAGGTCAGGTATTCTTTTGAAAAGCAGTTCAAAGGGAGTCTTCCCTTTCAGTATAGGACTGGGGGTCCTGTTAATGAGATATGTAGCAGCCTGTACACAGTCCCCCCAAAACCTTATAGGCATCTGTGACTGGAACATGAGGGCTCTGGCAACATCCAGAATGTGTCTGTGCTTCCTTTCCACAACTCCATTTTGTTGTGGAGTGTAAGGAGTGGAACTTTGATGCACAACACCTTTGGATGTAAGAAAATCTCTGCATGAAGATTTAAAAAAGTCCCATGCATTGTCTGTTCTGACAATTTTAATACTGGTATTGAATTGATTCTCAACATAAGTAAAGAAGTCTTTCAAAATGGATAAAATGTCAGTTTTAAAATGCATAAGAAAAGCCCATGTCCCCCTACTAAAGTCATCTACAGCAGTAAGAAAATACTTATGCCCAGAGTGTGTAGCCTCTTTATATGGACCCCATATGTCTAAGTGTAATAATTCAAAAGGTTGCTTAGTGATGTATGTCCTGCTAGGAAAGGGACTGCTAGAATGTTTGGCTAAAGGACATATGGGACAGTGAGAAACAGCAGTGTTCAACTTATGACCAATAAGGGGCAGCAACTTTAATTTGGAAAAGGACATATGTCCCATTCTCAAATGCCATAAAGAAGAATCAGTAGGTAAAAGATTGGTATGAAAACAGGAAGAAGATTTATTGCATTCATCAAAATTGCTATGTTCAAGAGATACAATTTTCTCAATAGGAACAGAAGCTTGAATACTACTGTCTAAAGAATTCTGAATAGAAGTATTGCTAGCTGTAAAGGAAGTATTGCTAGTGGTTTTATTTGTAAAGGAAGTTAAAAAATAGAGCCCATTTCTAGCTTCCCCAGTTCCCTTTATCTCTCCATTCCAATTGTCCTGAAACACACAAAAATGTGAATGGAACAAAATATGACAGTGATTATCTTG
The DNA here is from genome assembly GCA_963669365.1 of Verbascum thapsus. Classification (NCBI taxonomy): domain Eukaryota; kingdom Viridiplantae; phylum Streptophyta; class Magnoliopsida; order Lamiales; family Scrophulariaceae; genus Verbascum; species Verbascum thapsus. Next base: position 20,542,441 of record OY770105.1, read on the forward strand.
AGTAAATTTAGAAATGGAAAGGAGATTATATTGAAACAAAGGTATAAATAGGACATTTTTAAGAGTAACATTTTGTCCTAAGTCAATGTCTCCAATTTTGTCAATAGTAGCAATATCACCAGTAGGTAGTCTAACAGTGGACTGAGTGGATGGAGTAGAGTAAAATTTTGAAAACAAGTTCAGATTGCAACACATGTGGTGACTGGCACCTGTGTCTAAAATCCACTCAGTTTTAGAACAATACCCTGAAAGTGCTAAAGGTGCATATGATATACCTGCATTACATATACCTGTAGCAGTGTTGGAGGTAACATGTGATGGATTAGCAGCATCCTTTTGGATGAGATTCATGAGGAGTTGATACTGTTGTGGTGTAAAGGTGGGGGCAGGTGGCTGTTGAGCATTGTTTAAGTTGCTGGAACTCTGTTGGTGCCCTTCTTGGGTCTCAATATGGTCTGAACTTTGCTCATAAGAAGCCTGATTTGAAGAATATCCCCTGCCTTGACCTTGTCGTCCTCCTCTATTGTTCCTGCCTCTGCCTCTCCCCCTGTTAGATCCATTTTTCGGTGGAGGATACCCAACTAATTTGAAGCATGTGTCCTTTGTATGACCTTGGATTCCACAGTGATCACAAGTAGCTCCAGATTTTTGGTTAGTTGTGGTTGAATAAAATGTGATAGGATTCTCTGTGGTAGGTGTATTATTGATGGTTCGTTGGGATTCCTCATTGCATATCATGGAGTATGCTTGTTTATGAGAGGGTGAAGGTTCCATCATCAGGATTTGGGATCGAATGGGTCCATAAGATTCATTCAATCCTATCAAGAACTGCATAAGTTTATGTTCTTGATTATACTCCGAGTACTTCTTGGCAGTAGAACAATCACACACAGGAAGGTTGACGAGACAATCAAACTCCTCCCACATTTGTCTCAATTTGGAGTAGTAGAGGGTGACCGAGTTGGCTCCTTGAGTGTAGGAATTTATTTCTTTGAAGAGGGCAAATATGCGTGCACGATTCATCTTGCTGAACTGATCATGAAGATCATTCCAGGCATCCGTTGCCGTTTCGCAGTAAACGAGCCCATTGTAAATTTCTTTACTGACGCATTTGAGAATCCATGAGAGGACAAGCGCATTACATTTTTCCCATTGCTCGGATTCCGGAGAATCAGGATCCGGTCTCTTGCACTTTCCTGTTACGAATCCCATCTTACTTTTGGAATTTAGGGCTAATTTCATAGCCTTACACCAAATTCCGTAATTTTCAGCCCCTTTCAATTCGTGAGGAACCAGGTGCAGATTGGGTACATCAGAGGGATGTACGTAGAGGGGATCATTGACATCGATCCCAACGGAAGCTTTTTCAGAGGGGGTTTTCGACATTTTGAGAAATCGAAGAAAATAAGGGTTTAATCAAGAAGAAAATCAGCGATGATTCCGATTATCAGGCAAGAACCGCAGCGATGCAGTAATTTTGAAGAAATCAAAGAGGGTGACGAAAATCGATCAAGATATAATCGATTACCTGTGCGAGTGGAAGAACGATTGGGAAATCAGCGATGATTTCAGTGTATCGGATGGAAACCGCAGCGATGCAGTGAAATTGAGAGTGTAGAGTTGGGGATGAAAAATCGATCAAGGTTGAATCGATTGCCCGCTCTTGATACCATGTTGAAATTGTGAGAATTGGGGGAAAATCATATCGATATTATTGATTAAGAGAAAATTCATATATCAGATACAATATATCTAAAGTAAGGAATATATATACCCAGATACAATCATGGGCCCTGACTATCGTGTTAAACTAATAATTAGCCCAATATGCTTAGATAAAGAATAGCCCATATTACAGCCCACATATATACAAACTTAATATGATGTACTTCAATTTGGGAGAATTCTTCCCGTTCATTCAATACAACAAGATTTCTTTTATTCTTGAATCAAGTTTCTTTACATATATTGTTAAGAATATCATAAATATATAACATAATTTTTTTTTAAAAAATTAATTCTTTTTCTTACAACTTCAATGCTAACTATAATAAATACTGATTGCCACTGCCTTGGCATTTATTAGTAAACCTATAAGATGATCTTCATGTTTTTATTTGAATTGTTCGCTTTTATGTTTCGATTTTACTTGAATAAGATAACCTATTCAAATTATCGTCCAACTTGTAGAGTTCCAAGACGATATCTTTCATAAACCTAGAATTTGAATATGTGACGAAAACTTCACCGTAAGAGAAATAAAGCTAACCCTTTATATTAAAAAAAACTTAAATATCTAATTATAAGATATGCCAAAATTGAGAATATGCATGAAAAAGAAAATAAAAATCCTAGGTGAAGGTAAAGAGTCTCCTTTCTTGATATATACATCATTGATATGTGTAGAATGTAAATTTTATATTTGGTTATAAAACGTATGGCCCACTGCTGGTTTTGAGTTTGCCTAAGCTTTACTCCATAACCTTTGCAAGTATAGCCAACCAACACTTGGAAAGCTCACTCAATAAACAACACTTTTATCTAATCTCGATGATTTCAATAATTTCATGAATTTTAAATCAAATAACAAAATTAATTCTTTGCAAGAACCAATCATCTTCGATTGTTATTTGATATACTTTCAATGATTAAGTTTTCAATCAATAATACGCAAACCAAAATATATAATTAGTATTTATACATCTTTTGATATAACTTAATTTCTTACCCTCATAATTAAATTTCCTAATTCATTCAATTGCAAGCTGCCAAAAATAGGGTTCTAGAAGTCACACCAAAAAGTATTGCCACGTAGCATCATGTGAACTATAATTAGGGGTGTTTACCGGTCGCGATCGAGCAGGGCTGGGCCAAAAATTCGAGCTCGAGCTCGAGCCACAATTTTCGAGCTCGAACTCGCGAGCTACAGGAAAGTGAGCTCGAGCTCGTTCGAACTCAAGCCGAACTCGAGCCGAGCTCGAGCTAAACAAAATAATTTTTTTAAATAAAATAATAAATTTTTTAATATTTTTTTTGGTAAAAATATTTAGTCATATATTATTAAATATAGTCATAATTAATGTCAATAATATAATTATTTATACATATATTATTATAATATATTATATTATATAAAAATATAGAAATAATATTTATTTTTTATATACATTAATTAAAAATTATTTTTTTATTCCGACTCGCGTGCTGGCGAACAAGCATATTTGGGCTCGAGCTCGGCTCGAGCTCGAATTGAGCTTTTTTTGAGCCGGCTCACCTAGTTCATGAGCCGGCTCGACTCGTGTACACCCTAGCTATGATAGTACTTGTATAGTTGTATGACACAAAAAAGTCTTTTGCTCTCGCTTCACTTATATACTCAGTATGTGATTAATGGTGATTATTAATGCCATAGAATTAATCCCATGAAATGCATTTTTAATAATAAATTTTTGCGGGGAAATAAAAATTAAAATAAATATTTAACTCACGTGTCATTTTACCGGGCTGTGGGCCCGCTTTTGGACCGGAGGTGGCCCACATGAAAGTTGAAACTTTTATGTGACCCTAATTATCAGTATTAAGCCCACGCCCGACCAGTTGTCGCCACGTCATCCAAGCGCAGAATACGAAAGGTTATCGTAATGGGGACCACATCACCCGTTTAATTCTTCTTTTGCCTTTTTTGTTATTTCTACTTTTTGAGTTTTCTATAATATTTGGTCTATAATCTATATATTGCATATTATAAACATCAACCCAAAGTTCAATTTTCTTATTAATTATTTTAGTATATTCAACTAAGGGTGTAAGGTGATTCGATTTTTTATTATATTCAATAGGGGTGTAAAGTGAGTCGATTTTAATATATTCAACTAGGGGTGTAAGTTGAGTCGAGCCAACTCATGAGTTTCATGAGCCGGCTTGATTGGGGCTTGGCTCGAACTCGAAATATCACGAGTTTGAGTAACGCATTTCAAGCTCGAGCTTTTTTGTGAGCCAAATTTGAGCTTACTTGTAGTTGTTCAAAGCTCACGAACTGGCTCACGAGCTTTTTATTAATATTATTTTTAATTTCTTTTATGAACGTAAGCATTCAAAATTTTAAAATTAATTCTGAAGTTTTTATTTAAAATATATTTTAATAATACAAAAGTGATATTTTAATTTCTGTACGTCATGCGAAATATATAATAATAATTTTTAATATTTCTATTTATGTATATTATGATATGTGTTTATACAAATTGGTTCAATTATATTATATTTTAGTGATATATATATATATATATATTATATAATATATATCTAATTAATAATAAATTAAATGAAAATAATTCTACAAAAATAAAAAGTAACTAAATTAATTTTTTTTTCAAACTCGACTCGTTTTTAACGAGCTTCAGCTTGGACATTAAAAAGTAGGCTCGTTACATTCAAGCTCGAGCTCGAGCTCGAGTTTGGAAAAATATAAATTGGCCCGAGCTTGAACATAAAAATTTTATCAGGCTCAACTCGAGCTTGACTCGTTTGTAAAAAAATATTTTCCATGTAAGATTTTACATTTTATGAAAGAATATTATAGTTAATCATGGGTGGACCAATGATTCTATTGTTTGACTATTAGACAAAAAAATAGACAATATAATATTTATATATATGTTATATATTTTATAATATTAATTGAATCTCTTGCAATTGTGTGTATCAATAGTGGCTATGAACAAATCAATGTGATAGTTATACACCATGCAAACAGCCTGCCCTTCCATGGAAATTGGAATCATGTTTTTCACAAAGAGATTTAACACTATGCTAGAAATATTTCAAACTAATTTCACTAACTGATGAGCAAGACAATTAATATCATTACAAGAAAACAAGATTTTCGAGACGAAAATTAGTGACAAACTAAAATACTTGGTTCAAATTTAGAGACGGAATCAACTTTCGTGTCTAATTACATTTCAAACGAGTAACGAATGGAAACATTTATGTTGTCAAGAGAGATGGGCTTAGTGACCGAATTAGTGACGGAATTTTTTCATCGCTTATTCTGTCGGTAAGTGATATTTTAACTTACCAAAATTTGTGTATCTAAAAGATCGTTTGGAGATGGCAATTCAAATAACTTTTTCATCACATAATCTTGATTCTACCTATTTATGTACTTATTAAACAATGTATGTGTAACTGTCTAATATTATAAGTTACAACAATTTATTAATGTCATAAAATCAAGAAAATGATGGATAAATTTATTATAAATATTAGTTAACTTTTTGTCATAGATGGATTTATCTCTAGACAATAATCCATGATCAAACATAAAGAATTAGCTTCATATAATATATTTATTGTCTATAAAACTGAACAAAACTCTGTGTTTAGAGTATAAACTGAACCATGTATAAAAGCTTTTTGCTCCCAAATTTTTTATGTTTCGGAATGTAAACTGATTTCCAGATCGATGGAAATGATATGTTTTTCATTTTATCTGTTTGTTTATGCCACTAAATGAATACATGTATATCATGTGTATTTATAATTAAAAAAATTCAAAATAAAATACAAGAGTACAATAGAAATTCCTAATTGTCCCCTTGTAACATATATAATTGATAAGCATGTTTGAGGTGTACTAGTATAATGTGAACAATTGAATTTTCAGTCCATAAGTTAAATTATTTGTAAAATTAGTGTCAATATTTTATGGATTTCACCTCGTTGCATCCCATATTTCCTAAAAAAATTTTGTTACAAAGTTCCAATTTTCGTCGATTCTATTATAGGAATAGCACATGTTCAAATTTGGTCGAATATTAGGAGACATAAATTGTTTAATTAACTGTCCTCGTGACAAAAACGTGCTAACTCTACTTGAAATTGTACACTTTTTAAAGACATGGTGTAAAATTGTAATTACATATAGTATAGGCTTGTTAATGGGTGGGAATTGCCCAAACTCAGGCTCGACCCGTAATGTTTCGAGACCTGAACCTGACCTGGACCCCATGACACTAGGTAGTTCGGGTCCGAGTTGGGTCTGGATATAATTTTTACTCGCGGGTATTTTACCCGAATATTACCCAATATTTATCCGTTGACAATACCCACATACCCAAACAATACCAAAGTTTACCAATGAACATTTATCCGGTGCAGACCCGACCCAACCCAGCCCATATTCGACCCATCGGGTCTAACTTTTTTAGACCTGTCAGGCATACGATCGAGTTCGAATAAAATATTTTTCGTGGGTATTTCATAAGTCCGATTTAGGACTTGGTATTTCCCACCATTAAGTCAATTTTGTCACTAGTTTGTAAAAATAGGAAATAGAAACAGGAGTGGCTACTAATTTAATTTAATGAAAACATTCTTTTTAATCCTCTTTATAATATCCTTTCTTTAGATCTCTCTCTCTCTCTCTCTCTCTGAAATTAGGTTTCCTACTTGTTAAAGATAAAGTCATTATCATCATCATCATCATCATAAATGCTTCTGTAGAATTATATACACAGTAAAAACACACACTGAGAGTGCTAGTTAGACATTTGTGTGTGTGTATATATATATGCTCATATTTCTGGAAAAACTACCCTTTGAAGCTTTTCATTCATTTTCCACAAGAAGAGAAAAAATCCTTTCATTTATTATTAATCACATAGGGATCTGATCATTCTTTGACAAGAAATTTGAAAGAGTCAGTTCAATTCCCGAGTAAAAAGGTTAACTTGCTTTTTTCACCTTTTAACATTCATCTTTTTGTCTGCTTCTAAATATATAATTTTCTCTTATTCAAAAGACTGATTGCTTGTAAACAAGGTTAGGATCAAGCCAGGCTAGATCTATAAGGGATTTTTGTTTGGAGTTTAGATAATATCCTCAAAGGTTAATTTTCTTATTTATTGAATCTCATTCTTCTTCTTTTTCTTTTAGGGTTAAGCAAAATTAGAAGATTAGTAGGTTAATTTAAGGTAGTTGATAACTTAATTTGTGCCAATTTCTACTCATAAATCTTGAACATTTTTCATCAGTGATCTTCACAGGTGAAGTATATATTCGTCTTTTGATAGAATATTACAGTAATTAATTTCCATTTATTTTTACTCATATATCTTTACTTTGCTGCACAATTGTTTTTCTAATCCCTTTTGTGTAAATTATTGAAATGGTTTTAAATGTTTTGGATGATAATTTTGTGTTCAATTACTCAGACGATCTTCTACCTTGATCTCACTTATATACAAATATTAATTTTAATATCTATCAGAAGAGATTTATCTCCTAAGTACATATAATCAAACCCTTTTTTTTTTTTTTCTCCTTTTACCATTTGTTAACCATAATTTCATAAAATGAGACATTTGGTTTGGCTAATTATAGTTAAGGCAGTTTCTAAATCGAGGCTCCAAGATAAACAGAAAATTCTTTTCTTACGAATTTTTTTTAAGGAGGAATTCGTGTTTGCAAAAATATAAATTACGCGTTTTTATTATTTTTTTCAAAATATCCCTTTTATTTGTCTCTCACTTTTTTTTAGTGGAGCAAACATTTTGTTTTTTCTTAATAATAAGTGTTTTATTAACGTTTCATGCCTGAAGCAAAAGCAAACTTGAGTATTTTTACCAATATTGTTCAAATAATCAAAGGTTGCATGCTTTTTCCTCATAAGGGTGACAAAGACTATTAATGGAGTGCTAAAGTTGATTTTCCTTTTATATGTGTAGGAAAGAAAAAATAAATAAAATTTGCAACCCTCAAAATCTGGTAATTTATTTTGTTTTTATTTTCAATATTTGATGTTGTATGTGCTTAAATGAGTTTCTGTAGCTTTGGAACTGGGATGAAAAACAGATAGATTTTTTTCATTTCAGAAATCTGAATAACTAAAGGCCAAGATTCTGTGATTTGCTGGGCAAGAAAAATATCTTAATCCTTTCTTCAAAATTAGAAAAAACAGTACGTACTTATAGTCTATTAAATACCTAAATGTGCATGAAATAATATGATGCTTCATAACAATCGTATATTTTTTCTGAATATAATTGATCTTTTATGTTAACTTGGAGATTTTATAATAATAGTTATATTTTTCCTATGGTGGAAAGCTGTTTGGTTCTAATTCAGTTCACAATCTTTTGTTATTAAAAAACACTTGATTTACTTAATTGCTAAAAAAGTTGCAGTTTTCGACTAATTTAAGAATTTGTTTCTTCTGTATGATATCTAAGTTGATGATAAAACTTAGCGTGTGTTTGGATCGAGTGATTTGAAATTCATGGATTTCAAATTCATCGACAAATCTATTTAAGTTCGTTTGGATGATGATGGATTTCAAATCTCTCGCCATTCATTTTGAGCTCTTTTCCCCACAACTACGGTGGATTTCAAATGACACAATTTTAGGTGTCATTTGAAATCCTTCCTCCAAATCCACTCCTCAAATCCAAATCCATCGATCCAAACGCACCGTTAATGAATTCACTAAATAGGAACTTAAGAGTATAATTTAAAAATTTACCATCATACATATATTATATTACATGTTTCATTGGTTGCATGAAATCATTAGTAGGAGTATAATTATCATCTTTATGATGCAAACATTTACAGTAAGTGTATACAATAACTGAAACCAATTATCTATTTAGTTGATATTTCAGTTTTTACATTAAAAAAAACTTGGTTTATTACATTTATAAATATTTGATTCATTTAATATTGAAATTACAGGTTTGAGATTAATAAAAAGATGGATTCTTTTACACATGTTCCTCCTGGATTTAGATTCCACCCAACAGATGAAGAATTGGTGGATTATTATCTCCGCAAAAAGATTGCTTCAAAAAAAATTGACCTAGACGTTATCAAAGATATCGATCTTTACAGAATCGAGCCATGGGATCTTCAAGGTACCACCTATATATACAACATATACAGTAGAAACTCTATAAATTAATACTCATGGACCACGAAAATTTATTAATTAAAAGAGTTATTAATTAATCGATAAATTAATAATTATTAATTTATATATTAATTAATATTTTAGTAATTTATAATGAAATATTCAATTGTACAATGTATCAAATGAAGGGTCCAATTTAAAAGAACCGTTCAATCTCCCACCTTAAGGAAAACAATACCAGAAGTTCATTAGTGTTATAATGATAAGAAAAATTAGACACGAAATTCAAGATAAAATTGATTTCCACAAAAAAACAAAAGACAATTCAGTCATTTTCAAGAAATCTTCATAAATCATTCGTAGTATATAAGGAATTACAATTTTATATTGTATATGAAGTCTATAGAAACTATCAAAAATGTATTATCTTATAATTTTAGCGAATTATTAATTTAGCACCCTATCCCCGAGTCGGGACCGACCAAAAATATTATCTTAGAGAGTTTATTAAATAATCGAGTATTAATTTATCGAATTTCTACTATACATATATATGTATTCTTTATTTAAATATACTAAATATATATGTATTCTTCAGAAGTGTGCAGTATTGGAAATGAAGAACAAAATGAATGGTATTTTTTTAGTCATAAAGACAAGAAATATCCGACAGGGACAAGAACAAATAGGGCAACAAAAGCTGGGTTTTGGAAAGCAACAGGAAGAGACAAGGGTATTTATTGTAAGAATAATTTAATTGGGATGAGAAAAACGTTGGTATTTTATAAAGGTAGGGCACCAAATGGACTCAAATCAGACTGGATAATGCACGAGTACAGGCTTCAAACTAATCAAAATGAGATTCCCCAGGCAAGTGTCTTCATCATATATATATATATATATATATAAATTCTATAGCCTTCAATATGTATATATATATATATATATATTAACATGTAGAACAGAAATTTAAAATTAAAATATTCTTGATTGGAAGATAAATCTAAAACCCTTCTAACTCCCCATAAAAGAGTGAATGGACTTAGGTATATTTATATGTAAACATTATATATATATAGAGTATTAACTATTGATAATGTTGATAGTACCAAATATCAAATCTTAATCCAGATGTTTTATTTTTTATATATATAAGACAATTTTTGTTTCAAATAATGCTACATATTTTTTTTTTGTGCATGGAGATGAATAGTCAATTGTAGCAAGGACTATTTCTCTTTTTAATTGGAGGAATAATATGATCTTGCTATACCATTTTATGAACTTAAATGCATATTTGTTGCAAATTCAAAATAAGCGACTATCAGCATGTACCATTTATATATTAGGTCTTACAACTGTATAAATTGCTAGTGCTAAAAAGTGATTCAATATTCCTCTTTAATTAATTGGACTACTTCATGATATATACATATATATATATATATTTACATTTTATATTATATAAATTATAAACGCCTTGGACATTGATTTTTCAGCTATCAACCTCATACATAATGAATAATGGTTTCCAATGGTATGTTATCCATAACTCACGTACATACCTAGGCTTATCAATGAGTGGGAATTGTTCAGATCCAGATCCATTCAATAGAATATTTATTCGCCCCGGACCTGACCTACAGGCTCCGAGACCTAGACCCGATCAGGACCTGATGACACTAGGTAGTTCGGATCTTATTTTTACCCACGGCCATTTTTTCCAAAAATACCTGAATTTTACTCTTCGAAAATACCCGCAGGTCTATACTCGAACAATACTCGTCGATAGGGGTGGCAAAATGGATCTGGAACCACGGTTCCAACCCAATTTGGGTTAAATTGGTTCCTAAGAAAATTTTATTTGGTTCCTAATTGGTTCCAACTTGGTTCCAAGTTGGGTCCAACTAATTTCAACTTAGGCCCAAATCGCTTGCTTGTCAATACTCTAAAATTAAAGAACAAAATATAAGGTATTGAGTCGGGTTGGACTTGGTTCCCTTTCGGATAGATTTTGGTTCCCTTTTGGGTTGAGTTGGTTCATTCTTAAAAACCATTTAAGAACCCAACTCATTTTAGAACGAAACCGTTGGAACCGACCCAAACCCAACCCAACCCGCCCATTTGCCACCCCTGATCGTCGATATTTGCCCGACATGGACCCGATCCACTCGACCCAAAACGTATCCGGCCCGTCGGGTCTAACTTTTTTTGGACCCGTCGGGTACGCGATTGGATCTGGGTTCAGACCGAGTAAAATATTTTTTTGTAGGTATTTCGTGCGTCCGATTTGGATTTAGGTATTCCCCGCCTTGAAAGCCCTATACTACCTATGTGTGACTAAGTGTATAACAACATATTTTTGGAGAAACCTACATGACGGAATTTCTAAACTATAATATTATGTTAATAAACTAACAATTTCCATTGTCATGCATGCCTACAGAAGTGTCATGATTTATTCTTCTAATTATTTTGATTTTGCAAGCAAAAATTGTTTCACCTAACAAATTTAACAAGTGTAGCAGGAAGAAGGATGGGTGGTTTGCAGGGCATTTAAGAAGAAAATAGCAACAGCCAAAAAAGACGAGTCCCTATATTGGGTCGACGATCAAGTCTCGTTCATGCCCGATTTGGATCCTCATCAATATACAGACTGTAAACAAGAGATCGAATTTCATTACAACAACATGGCTCATCCTGACCGTCAATTATTCCTACAGCTTCCAAATTTAGAAAGTCCTAATTATGAACAACAAATACATATGAACATGCAAAAACAAGGGTTAGTGGATGATCAAGTTTATACTGATTGGCGTGTGCTTGACAAATTTGTTGCATCTCAGCTGAGTCATGATGAAGCTAATTTTGTTTCAAGTTTGTGAACAAGATCTTTGGAAGTGAGAAATGGTATATATATATAATATATATATATATATGAGAAAGAATAGTGTCTCATTTGATGCTCATTACAATAAATTCCAAGACATGTATATTATGTGGAGATTGATATTGTATATATATATTGCACACTGAGAGTACTGTTGAATATATTTCCTTTATTTAGCATGAAAATATACAAAGTCAATAGTATGCATTAAACAGAATATTGTACGTGAAATGCAATAAGGATGTCCTACTTTCTATTCTCATTTGTTCTAAAACATTTGTCTTATGCTAAAAAATTATTTCTATTCATTTAATTTCCTTTTGTGTATATTATATTAGTAGGGGTGTAAATGGGCCGAGCTCGAGCCCAGCTTTAAAAATTTCACAGGCTCGAGCTCGTTTTAATATTTTTAAGCTCGAGTTCGAACTCACCGAGCCCATTTTTTTTGAGCTCGAGCTCTCGTTTATTTATCCAAGCTCGGGCTCGCTTGTTTGTTCGTGTGAATCAAACTAAAACCTTAGACTATACTTTGGGTATATAATATATTTTGTGATTTTGAATTCATAATCATTTAGGAAAATTTAAAAAGGTAATTAAAAAAGGTGGATAAATTATTATTTATGTAACATTATAGTTCACAAATGTGCTATATACAGTAAAAACTCTATAAATTAATATACATGGGACCATCAAAATTTATTAATTAAAAGAGTTATTAATTAATCGATAAATTAATAATTATTAATTATATATTAATTAATATTTTATTAATTTATAATGAAGTACTTAATTTACAAACACCTTTCAAATTTCCATTTAATTATTGTAAAATGCATGCACGTATATAAAATGAAGGGACCAATTTAAAACAACCCTACAATTTCCCACCTTATTATGTTTGTTCAATGTGTATCACTTTATGGACATTAAAAAATATTTTCTATATAAATACAATATCAAAATATGTTAACACAAACAAATCATACACACAACATGGCTTCCCATCTTATAAACCATTCATAATATGTAGTATATAAGGAATTATTAATTTATATTTTATATGGGGTCTATAGAAATTATCAAAAGTGTATTATCTTATAATTTTAGCGAGTTTATTAATTTAGCACCCTATCCCCGAGTCGGGACCGGCCAAAAATATTATTTTAGCGAGTTTATTAAATAATCGAGTATTAATTTATCGAGTTTCTACTGTATATACAAACACACAAACATATATACATATGTATATATTTAACAGTAAAGAACACTTAAGTAGAAGTTCGAGCTCGCTCGAGCTCGTGAAGCTCGGCTCAGGCTCAGGCTCACAACAATTCGAGCTTGAGCCGAGTTTTAGATAGAAAATAAAGCAAATAAAGGACTATTAATTGTATAGAGTGTGCTTTCTACAGTTTCAATATATACTTTGTGGATTAGTTCAACTTAGTTGATTTGTAATATGCACAAAGGCTTCTACATTTTGAACCAATCCTTAAAATTTCTAATTGCAATAGATACTCAAAAGATGACATTTCAACGTACATACTATAATGAAACTAAATTATGGAAAAAAGTAACAAAATTGACCATTTCCTTAAAATCGAACGAAATGGTCAATGAAAATTTGCATTTTGCTCCTCACTTATATATTTTGTATAGTTTGTACAATACACCATTTAAACATGTCTTTTTGTTATTTACCCCTAAAATAAAACAAAGTTAAAACATTCATCATTTCTCCAACCACATTTAGTTTTATTTAGCTAGGACTGTTTAATATAACTTGTTCAAGGGGCAAAGTGTATACTTTGAAAAATACAGTTCCTTAGTTTTAATTAATGATATACGAAAATTAATGTGTCGAATTAAAAAAAAAATGAAAATTGCAACTTTTTCAAATTATTCAGATTATTTTAAATTACGTATAATGCGGAACGAAAACTTCTTAAACCGCTCCATCCTGGGACTAAATTTACAGTTTTTGTAGCTATTGCTAAATGAAGAACCACATGGTTAACTTTTGTATAAGGATAGAATCATTTGTGAAGTAAATAATACACATAAATAATATATATATATATATAGGAAATGAATTTACTTGAAAAAGATCTTTTCTTACATATCTGCAAAAGTTAAATTTGGTTAGAACATGTTTTTACATACCTGCAGGCTCCATATTTAAGAGCAAAATGGGGCGGGAAACTGTTGATGAATAAATATATATTTCGAATTTGAGTTGGCTTCTTAATTGTATATGTATATATATATATATATATAACTCGTGAGGAAAAAGTTTGTATATTTATTAATTTCTAATCGTAATATATACATGATAATAGTTGAGGATGCAATGAGAATAAGAAACAAAGAATGATAGTTTTAATGATTTTAAGTTGGGTTGAATTCAAAGCAGGCATGTGAGACTCCCTTTCAAGCAATATAGACACAATCATTAAGCATGCTCTAATGCTTCACGCACAAACACACACACGCATTTTTGTAGGGCTGAAAATTGAATCAAATTATTCGATACTCAACTCGAGCTCGATTGTTAAAAATTCGATTCGATAATTTATCAAACTAAGCTTGAACAACTTTTTATGTTCGATTGAAGCTCGACTTGAGTAGCAAAAAATAAAAATATATATATATATACAAAATATTCAAACTACTCGAGCTCGAATCATGATCGGCTCGATTCGTTTCAGCTCGGCTCGATTAACAATCAAACCAAGCTCAAACACAATTTTCAATATTCGATTGTAATTCAAACAAATTTAAACACTTATATATTCGACTCAATTCAACTCATTTTCACCCCTATTATTTGTGAGTTCACCATTAGAAAAGAAAATAACAAAACTTTAAAAAAAAATTATAAATATGGAAATTATCCCAATTCGTACTCATCGTTTACTTTGTGAAAAATGAATCAGAGAATGACTTACCAAATTGTAATTTAACATTAAACATATATAATCGATACTTATATCTTCAAATGTGCTCACTAATTTTTACTAGAAGAAATAATGAAATATTATATGGTATCCCATATCTTGTTGTTGGTCGGATTTTTTATCCCAACCTGCAACACGAAAAATGATTGTAGTTGAGTACATAATATAATCAATTAAACAAGAAGCAAAGTAAATTATATTTTGCACCAATTTTACAAGTTTTTACTTTTTTTTTGTGTTGTTATAACTCTCTCTCTCGAGAACCTACAACTCTAAATTTTAAGTTACAAGTCAGTTTTTGCACAAAACCTATTATTCTAGAATATTTCTTCTTACACATCATTTTATACTCTCACCCATAATTTCATTCAAGAAAATATATTTTATTATTTTATATTGTTAAAAAATAAGATTTATAGTTAAAATTTATTTTATTATAATAAATAATTAAAATTAATTCTAAATTTTTTATGATATACTAAATTATAAAACACTAAGGCTCCGTTTGTTTGTCGAGGGAATGGAATCAAAATAGGGAATATGATTCCCAAAAATCAAATAACCTGTTTGGTATTTTTTATTTAATACTATGGAATGCAATCTAATTCCCAAAATGTGGGAATTATCCTCTCAAATAAGGGAATCACAATACCTTATTTATTGAGGTATTGTGATTCCCATATTCAAGGTAATCCTAAATACAATATTTTAATAAACTTACTACCCCTATTATTAAATATAATACAGAATTAACAAAAATAAATATTTTTTATGCATTTCATTTAAGTTATTGTTTATTAAGAAATAATTTCGTATTTTTAATTTAATTGAATATTTTTATTGTTAAAATATATCGGATTTCATTTTATTTGATATTTATTTATTGAATGAAATTGAAAAATTGTTATGTTATTTTTGTGATAGTACTTTTGAAATGGTTGTTGGTCACATATGATTAAAATATTTTATCTATTAACAATAGTATGTTTCCGACTTAAAATAAATTATCAATGCATTGATATATGAAATATGTATCAATTTTTTAAAAGTCAAACAATATGTAAATAAATAATAAGCATGTTCAATTTAATTCTCATTTTTCTAAAAGAGGATAATGCAATTGAACCAAATTGATATTTTATTTATTTTTTATTATTTAACCAAATTAAATATACATGTGAATATACACTTATGTATATATATATATATATAATATCAAATACTCTACTATGGTTGAAAATTTATAATTAGATTATATAAATATGATTTAAAATAAGGGTATTTATATCAAAGTCTTTACTTTTAAATTCCATTCTTTATTATGTGTTTGAACCAAACATAAAAAAAGGGAAAAATATATATATCCTTACCCAATTTTTTTGTACAAACCAAACACTATTAATGGAATCAGATTTCTAGTAATCAAATTACCAGAAATCTTATTCTCATTTCAGATTCCATTCCCTGTCAAACAAACGGAGCCTAACTTTTATCATTTACCGATGTCTGACATTGATCGATGTTCTCGCCACATTTAGCGGCCGGGAACACTTTGATTCCCCTTGTATATTTTATGATTATATATTTAAGCTCAACTTTCTGATTTTTAAATATTATCGTCAATGGTATTCAAACAAATCTTGTGTTCATCTCAGACAAGCGTTCTGACTTGAATCTTTTTGTAGTTATAAGCACACCAATTATTAATTATAAAATACGTATTTACCTATAGTTGAAAAATATTTTAGAAAAATTATATTTTTGATACATTAATATAGTTTGCATGCTTTTTTGATACACTAATATAGAAGATGATAATTTGGGTATAAAATTTTTTAATTTCGCCAGAAAATGTAATGTGTGTGGCACATGACCCATAAAATTGAGAATTTTGATTGAAATTTCTTATTTTGACTAAAATTGGGAATTTCTGCTTATTGTCGACCAAATTTGATTAATTTGGTCTGAAAGTATCTCATTTCTGACTAAGAGGGTGTTTGGCTAAGCTTATTTAAAACATCTTATAAGGTGTAACAACTTATAAGATGTTTTAAGAGCTTATAAGATGTTTGATCTTATTTAAAAAATAAGCTCTCAAGTGTTTGGATAAAATAAGGTTATTGGGCTTATAAGATGTTTTCAAATATTATAAGAGATAATTTGTGCAATTATAAAAATAAAAAATAAAAATCGGAGAAGGATATTGTTAGAAATTAAGAAGGAAATTAGTTAAGGTTGTTATGTTTTTAATAATATAAACAACATCCAAAATCTAAGATTTTGAAATAAGTTGGGTTTGGCTAACTTATTTCTTATTTGCTTATAAGACCCAAACATCTTATTTTTGGGTCTTATAAGATCTTATTTAAAAAAATTATCCAAATACTTTCATAGAGCTTATAAGCTCTCAAACATCTTATAAGATGTTTAAAAGAGCTTATAAGCTTAGCCAAACACCCTCTAAGAGGGCGTTCGGCTAAGCTTATAAGCTCTTTTAAATAATCTAAGCAATAATAATCTAAGCAATACTACTAAAAAATTCAACATGTTGGATCATAGAATGTTCATCTTGATAAGAAATTATATACATGATAAAATATGTATCACAAGCACTAAGGGCTATAGCTTAGTTGGTAGAGCACCTTGTTTACACGTGCGCCAATGTTTTTCAAGGGAGTCCATCATACAATCAAAAAAATTGGTCATATTGAGAAATCGATGTCTTACTCCATAACTTTGAGGAAACAATAGATGTTTAGAGCTTATAAGCTCTTTAAAAGTGTTTGGATAATTTCTTGTAATAAGAGCTTATAAGACCAAAAAATAAGATGTTTGGGTCTTATAAGCTGATAAAAAATAAGTTAGCTCAACCCACCTTATTTTAAAATTTTAAATTTGGGATGTTGTTTATATTCCTAAATGACATAAATAGTCCTAGTTAATTTTCTCTTTTTCAAGAATACCTTTCTCCGAAAAATGTTTATTTTTGCTATTGCACAAATTCTCTAGTAGAATATTTGAAAACATCTTATAAGTCCAATAGACTTATTTTATCCAAACACTTAAGAGCTTACTTTTTAAATAAGACCAAACATCTTATAAGCTCTTAAAACATCTTATAAGGTGTAAGAACTTATAAGATGTTTTAAATAAGTTTAGCAAAACACTCTCTAAAATTCATCTCACTTTGACTAAGATTCAACCAAATTCCCAATTTTAACCCAAGTTTACCAAAAACACAAACCCATCGCTGCCACTACCGTCGTCACTCTTTATTGAAAAGGCATTGTCAACGGAAATTCTAATGAATTAATAAATCTTGAAACGAAAGATTTTTAATCTCGATCGTCGGAATAAATTCTAAGAATAAGAAGGGACCAAAAGAAGACAAGGGAACAAATGAAGAAAAAGAAGTAGAAGAAAATAAGCATGAAAAACTTAAACCCCAAAATAGAAGTTGATCGAGAAAATGATACTATGATAAAGTACAAGTGTGAAACGCTTGAATGGTTCAAAGGAGTTAAAGGCTTTGGCCAAACTAGACAACATATTAAAGCACTGAATTCTGACCAAGGTGGCGAATATGTGAGCATCGAGTTTGGCGAGTTCCTTAAAGAATATGGCATAGTATTACAATTTACGTCTCCAACTACATCAAATGGGATAGTAGAGAGAAGGAATCGAACGTTGTTGGACAGGGTTCGATACATACTCAGCTACATGATCTGTCAATTTCATTGTGGGGCATGCTTTATTGCATTACTTACAGCTACACACATGCTAAACAAATGTCCCTCTAAGTCTATTGCGGAAATGCCGTATGATATGGGCATAAGCCTAGTCATAAATATATAAGGATATGGGATTGTCCATTTCCTGGGAAAACGACCAAGATAGAGAAAGTAGAGGTTAGGTCTAAAGAGACAATTTGTTGGATAAGCAAGTTCAGTCAAAATTCTCAATTTTATGGGTCATGTGCCACACATTACATTTTCTGATGAAATTAAAAAAAATTGTACCCAAATTGTCATCTTCTATACTAGTGTATCAAAGTAACATGCATGCTATATTAATGTATCAGAAATAATAATTTTGCTTAAATAATTTTCGAGTATAAGTAAATACGTATGTTATAATTAATAATTTGGTGTGATTATAGCTAAAAAGGATTAATTAAGAACGTTTATCTCGAAGGAAAACAAAATTTGTTTGAATACCATTGTCGATAATATTTGAAAATGATAAAGTTGAGCCTAAATATATAATCATAAAATATACAAGGGGAGTGATTCCCGGCCGCTACATGTGACGAGAACATCAATCAATGTCAGGCATCTTCTTCTAACATTGTCAACAACATAATAAAAACTAAGGTCGATAAGGCGTCAAAGTATTTTTTTTTATTATTATTTTTGGATAAAATCAAAGTAGTTTATTAGTATACTAATAATAACACAAATAATTGTCGCAGACTTTATTAATCAAGACCAGAAATAATGGTGCAAGGTGAGTTCCACGTGCACGAGCTAGACTCTGATTTCTAAATGTTTTGCCATTTAATGAATATACAAATCATTTTCTTAACGTTTTCCTCAATTTAGTAATTTAATTATTTTGTAAGTTATGCAAATGAATATCTCTATATCATACACTTGAATCTTGATCTGAGCATGTAACATGCAATTATAATATGAATATGAAATCAGACAGAAAACAAATATTTTAACTGAATTAATTTAATACTAACATTTACAACAAACCAGAAAGCAACTATGAAACACTACTGTTTGTTTTATGGAACCTTTTGAATTTAATACAAATCATAACCATCTTTAACTTGATCTAAAAAAACCAACATGAATCCCAGTCAAATTAATGTATTAAAATTCAGTATTGCATGTAATTAACCTTGTAAACAGTAGTGAGATTTAGGCCTTGTTTGTTTACGTTTTCTAAATCAATTTTCAAGTTTTAAATCACAAAATTCAAAATAAACTTTATTTTTCTAATTTCCTATAACTACCTATCAATCATATAAAATATATTTCACAAATTTAACAATCAAATCAATCATTGTTTTACTTTTTCTTTCATACTATATAATTTTTTCTCTCTATTTCTTTATTTTTTATTCACATATATGTACAACTACAACAAATATTTTACATATCATCCATCAACGTATCACTATTGATTTGACACATTTTACAACTTTTAATTTATTTTAAAAACGTAAACAAACAATCCATCATTTTCACACGAATTTTTACAGTACACAGTTTCCGATAGAATTTAATTATCTTAAAAACATAAACAGATAAAACCTAATGTTTTGCAGCAAACCTATTAACTAAAGCAAGTGCATTACTCGTAACTTGTGCACAATCTACAACACTCCTCCTTACAGCAACTTTAACAACTCCACCGATCACGTGACTCGAAAAACCCTCGAGGCACGTGTTCTCGTAGGTTAAAGCTGCGCTAACCCACGTCTCGACGTTGCTCACGTGCCACTCGAAATCCCGACCAGTTGCTAACCTACGCATGGAGCTGAGCTCACTCAAAGACCGGCTCAGCTGATCAACTGTGAGCCCCATATTCTCAACACAGTCTTTCACGGCTCGATATTGCATGGGCTTAAGGGCTCGAGTTTTAGCCAGCTTGGACACGAGCCTAGCCGCGGCTTGAGCCCGTTTAAGGCTCACCCAGAGTGCGGCTTGAGCTAGCTGCAGCTTGTTGTGATGGATTTTGGTGGAGTAGATTGAGAGACATTTGACGCAGAGTGATGGGTAGAGTGTGGTTTTGCATTCGGATTTGATGAAATTTGTGGCGTTAATGGCGTTTGAATATGATGGAAAATGAAGAATATGTAAGAAAAGAAGCATTAAAATGTGAAGTTTTGGCATTGTGTGATTAGGATAGTGAGTTAGGTTTTTATCAATTAGGGAGCTTTATATATATAGGAGGATAAAGCTTTGAAGTGCCTTCAAAATATGTATAGTTTTCTAAATCTTTTTTGAAAAATAATGTAATGTAAATTAAAAATTATAAAGTATATGAAAGATAAAAAAATAATTATTATAATAAATGATTTGATTGGTGAATGTATGAAATGTTATATATATGACTGATATCTACTTGTATAAGAGATTGAGAAAGTAGAGTTGAAAAAAAGTGAATTTAAATGAGAATTTGGTGTGTTTAATTTATTTTGAATTTTGTAATTAAAATAGTTAGAAAATGAAATTTGAAAATATAAACAAACAAAAGCCTAAGACATTTGTCAAGTCTTGAGAAGCGGGTTGGGGTTGGAGGGGGGATATTGTTTGATTAGGTTGAAAGAACAAGTGATTTAATTATTGATTATTACTATTTACAGTTTGAGAAATAGCCAAAGTAGACATGTTCAATTACTAATACCCATTAATAAGACAGATAATTTTTGCGCAGTACTGATAAAGATCCAAGTTTCTCACACACTGAATTCTACTTTATTTTAAATTATGTTTTTATCTCTTATTTAATTTAATTATATAATATGTAATATATAATTTACTCAATTATTGATTTAAGAAAATTATTTATACAAGCTGTTTGACATACAAGGGAAATTCTATCTTAGTCCGGACCGTTGGTCCCGACCAAGATAGGCAACATATTTGTACAAAAGGGGTTATTTTTTTCACCCACCCCATGTGGAAACCACCCCCATATACACAAATATGTGGTTAAAATTGGATCGGGATAAAATTTCCCGATATACAAATAAGTTGGTCCTAATCTAAAATAGAATTTCCCGACATATAAATACTTAATAGAACAAAACATGAAAGATCATTTGCACTGTCCAAGGTTAATTGAATTAATATATAAACCAATTATTGATGGGACAGTAAATAATAAGTGTCAAATCCTAGTGAGTCAAGACTCAAGAGTGATAACCGTAAACGACAAGAAATTATTTAATATATATATACAACTTGATTTTAAATAATACTAGTTACTTTCTAATGTATTTTACGTGTAAAGATTAAGATTTCAGAGGCAAAGTTTGTCTGTTCAAAGAAAAGATCTGATTAAATTAATTTTCCAGATGCAATTAAACATAGGTTGTAGGAAAAGACGAAAAATTGCCAGAGAGGTCAACTAGATCTAGATCATTTAGCAGATGATTTTCGATTGTCTCGCCCTGTTAATATAATCTGAGAAGCATTACAAGATATAGGATGAAGAAGAGAAAGATGTGTAGTGTTGGTAGGGTATTTGAATTGAATTTTGTGGTCTTGGTCACGGGTTTGATTCTCACTTTGGGAATGCATATTTGCCTTCTCTAGTGTGAGTCTGTTAGCTATGGGCAACCTAGGCTGGTTTATTTCTCTTGTGTGGTTTGCAGGCTATTGCACAAGAGCGAGATTTACCCAGTGCGCGCCCGATCGAAAGGGTAGCGGTTGTGGGTTTTCCCTCGTCATCCAAAAAAAAAAAAATTGTGTAGGAACAATTTTATTGAATCAATATCAGAATGAGATTATAAGAATTCCAACATATATTTATACATTTTACCTAACTAACTACGACATTCATTGGTTGGGTTAGGCCCAAATCCACACCCAAAAGTGTGGGTCGACTCAAACCCAAAGTTAAGACCCAGATTCAAAACTTTGGACCCACTGAATCTAGGTCTAGACATAGATCCAATTAATTTTTTTTTATAATTATAAATTTATGTAATATATATTATAAAATATATTTTATTATATAATTTAAATATTATAATTGAATACATTTACATATAATTTGTAAAATATATTTTATTATATTATAATACTAAGAAATGCATACCCCAAAATTGAATATAAAATCATATATATATATATATATATATATAATATATCAAATCGACTTTCTTTATCAATAAAAGGTAAACCGTTGTTTCATATATATCTTATGGCATCTATAGTATTGAACTACTTGTCCCTGAGTTTGCTAAGTTCAATTTTCCATTTCTCTAGGTGAGAAGGTAGCATTGTAAGAGTCATGCGCTTGGTCTCTTAAACCGGGTTCGAAAGTCCATGAAATCTTAATTCGGGGTATTAAGGTTTCGACTTGATTGTCACAAACACTGGGAGGAGAGTGATCGCCAATGCTATGGGTTAGCTAACTTGTGGTGTAGGTATAGTTGATAGGTTCGATATACACGAACACAACTCGCCGTGATTCAATCACATGGTTTTTACTCTGGGTAATCAATGATTGGGATTAAGTATTTGTATTGGTATGTGGCCACTATATAAATATCGATTAATATGTATTTTAGAACTTTTAATTTTATGGATTGTTTGATGAAAAAATATTGATTTTAAGGATTGGTATTTTTTTTAGTAAATGTTATTCATATAAAATTGCATTTTGCCACTTCAACTATACAAAATGTACCAAACACCCTCTTAAACAAATATTATTGTCACTTATCTCAATAAAAATTGGAAGAAAATTAAAAATGATTGAGGGAGATGATGTTTGGGCCATATTATGAATGTCCGACTAAACCTATATGTTCTCTTTTTAAAATTTTAAATTATTTTTCAGGGTGTAAGAGAGAAATAATATTTGTTTAATGGGATGTTTAATATATTTTTTAGTTGACGGGACATAATTCAATTCATAATAACAAAAAATAAACTATGGGACTAACATTATTATAAAAAAGAATTAATATTGCAACTAGTATGAAATATTGGGACGTTTTCTAAAATTTCATTATGTGGGAATAAAGTTAGAATTCTGATATATTATGGGACTAAAACTAAAAAATTTCTGGATTTGTTTCTATGTTGGAATCATGCTTGATTATACATAGCTGTCAAGACTTTTTATGTTAAAGATATAATTGAGTTGTGCTCAAATATTAGTTAAATAATTAAGCTTTGATATGGTCATGAATAGAAGATCTTCTAGTCAGACACCAAAGTCTTTTCCATTCATTTTAACTTTTTGGCGAAACTAGTATGCTTATATTATTGCTATATGAAGCTTTTTTTTGATTTTGAAATACATGGGTGTATATATATATATATATATAATATTGAACTCTTCATTGTTGAATTTTCTTGGCTACAAACAATTACAAGACGATAAAAAAACTCGTGTAATCTTCAAATGTTTGAAAATTAGATCAAAGAAGATCTGAGATAGATTAAATTAATTAAAAACCTAATTAATGTAGTTCTTTTTATTAAAGTACAAACATTCCACGCACTTAATCAACCATAAATGTGCCGGCATTTACGACTCAGGTTGTCTAAGCAATCTTTGGCTTGACTGCAAACCAAACTCAGTCACATCTAGAAACTTGGTCAAATTTATAAATTACTTAAAACAAGTTTCAAAATTGTAATCCAAATAGACAATATTCCACATATCTAATGGTGTCAAATATATCCTGAGTGAGAGTCATGAAATGTCAAACTCATAGAACTCGGTAATATGCGTGTAGCATACTGACGGAAATCAAAAACTGCGCTTTATGCCCTGCATGAGCTAGTTATACGTGCTTTGGCCAAAAACTTCAATTTCACTCACCTATGATCATACAAGATATATGATTATTTACTACTGAGATAGTAAATTTCTTTTTTTATAGATTTATGAAAGATATAATATGAAGTGAATCGCACGACGAGGTTGACTCCACCGAAGGATGATACGAGCCTAACTAGTCTAGTAACAAATTCATTACTACAGACACACTTTTCATAATCCCTAAGGTCGAAAGCTCACGCGCACCATCTGATCTGTAATCTCAATCTTTGACTACCCAGAGTAAAAATTATATAATTGAATTACGGCGAGTCATGTATATCAAACCTATCGACTCTATAATGCGACAAGTCCGCTAACCCATAGCATTGACAAACACTCTCCTGCTAGAGCTTGTGATAATCAAATCAAAATCTTAATGCCCAAAATTAAGATTTCATAGACTTGTCAACTTGGTTTAAGAGACCTAGCATTTGATATCCAACTTGCAATCTCGGGAAGGTTGTTCAAAAGTATAGATATCATAAGATTTATTTAAACCAACGCCTTGCCTTATTATTACTTAATACAAGATTATATATACTTAAACTCTCTATCTACGTTTGGCATCAATGACATACACCTAACAAAGATAATGTGCAAAACTACTATGATGCATTAAATGAGGCAAATCAAAGTGAATGTATATATGTCGTGGATGTTACATACGAAGCTATACATAACCAATATTTGTAGTCTTTATTTATGATTCTCTTAATTTTCTTATTAATTTGCTTTTGTTACGGAGTTAGTATTCCTTATATATATGCTTTATATATATATATATATATATTTTTTTTTGATAGAGTTAGTACTAGTTATTTATATACTCATATAAAAAAAACATTTTTGTAAAGTAAATAGAACTCATTTTTTATTGCTTTCTTGCTAGTTTTAATAAAGAATGGACTAGCGTCCTGCCATCACCTTCCCGCTAGGTTAGTTCTCTAAAATAAAAAAATTCAAGAAAGTAACTTGTGAAATATTTTAATTTTTATGTAAGCATAAAATCGTAATTGCCAAGATCTTCAACAATATGATTTTCACATGTAAGCATAGATCGAAGAAACATACCTTGATCCATAACAAGATTCGTAGTAGCGGAAACGATGAAACGATTTATCTCCGGAATTGTATTTCTCTCTCTTGACCCCTTTAGACTTGAATGATTTTCTTGATGGATAGAAATATCGTAATGGGTTGAGAGAGGATCAATTCCTAGGGTTTTCTTTATATAGACCCACCATCAGGGTATTTTAGGAATTTACCTTTTCTAATCCTTAACCAATTAGAATTACCCTTATATTATTAAACTACCTAATGTATATAAAACGTGGGCCACATCATAACAAAATACCCACTTCTAATAGAAGTAGGAATATACGTGGGTTTACATTCTCCCACTTGGCCCATGTGCCATTATACATACCATAAGGTTTAATAATAAACGTAATTGCGCATAGTATAGGGTAACTCATCATTATATTGGTTAAATCATAAAGTCACCATTAAGCATGACAACCAATAAGGATCATAGCGGTTGTACATCAATTTGTCGACATAGTCCCTTCTATGTATCACAATACTAGTCTCATACTCAACATGACACGTAATAAGGTATTCAATAACGATCCAACATAATGTCTTTGTCAGAGACAATATCTTGTTTCACATAATGCATTAATGTATATACTAATCATAAGAAACAAGATCCATATATCCATAACATAAACAAAATAAATGAGCTCAGAGTATCAATCACATGATAACATAAAACATAAACAACTTTAACGATGACATTCAATAATCCTCATTCTTTCGACATGTTCAGTAAATGTCTTAGGGGGCAATCCTTTTGTCAACGGATCTGCAACCATAAAATTTGTGCTAATGTGTTCGATTGACACTCTTTGTTTCTGAACTTCTTCTTTAACGGCAAAGTATTTCAATTCCATATGTTTAGCACCTTTCGAATACTTGTCGTTTTTAGAAAAGAAGACTGCTGCGGAGTTATCACAATAAATTTTCAGCGGCTTGGCAATAGTGTCAACTATTCCAAGTCCCGAAATAAAGTTCCGCAGCCATAAACCATGAACTGTAGCCTCGAAGCATGCTACAAACTCAGCTTCCATAGTGGATGCAGCAATGACAGTCTGCTTCGCACTTTTCCATGAAATTGCTCCTCCAGCCAAGAGGAACAAATAGCCGAATGTGGATTTTCTTGAGTCCACACATCCGGCAAAGTCTGAATCTGAATACCCAATCACCTCGAGGTGATCAGATCTTCTATAAGTAAGCATATGGTCTTTCGTTCCTTGCAGATACCTCAAAACTTTCTTTGCAGCTTTCCAGTGATCTATTCCCGGATTACTTTGATACCTACCCAACATTCCGACAGCAAAACTGATGTCTGGTCTGGTACAGGTCTGTGCATACATCAAGCTTCCAACAATGGATGCATAAGGAATTTGTTCCATCTGATTACGTTCCAATTCATTCTTTGGACATTGATTGAGACTAAATTTATCTCCCTTCTGAATTGGAACGACACTTTTAGAGCATGTGTTCATTTTAAACCTCTCTAGAACTTTAGTAATATATGCTTTCTGAGACAATCCCAACAATCCTTGTGACCTATCACGAAATATTTCTATTCCTATCACATAGGATGCCTCACCCATATCCTTCATCTCAAAGTTTTTAGAGAGAAATTCCTTAGTTTGACGTAATAAACCAAGATCATTAGTAGCTAGCAAGATGTCGTCAACATACAAAACCAAAATTATAAACTTACTCCCACTGATCTTCAGATATATACATCGGTCAACGATGTTTTCATTAAATCCAAAAGATGTAATGGTATCATTGAACTTAAGATACCATTGTCTGGAAGCTTGTTTAAGCCCGTATATTGACTTCTTAAGTTTACACACCATATGTTCTTTTCCATCAACCACAAAACCTTCAGGTTGATCCATAAAAACTTCCTCATCTAAATTCCCATTCAGAAAAGCAGTTTTCACATCCATCTGATGGAGCTCTAAATCATAATGAGCAACCATTGCCATAATAATCCTTAAAGAGTCCTTTTTAGAGACAGGTGAAAAGGTCTCTTTGTAGTCGATACCGTCTTTCTGAGTAAAACCTTTGGCAACGAGTCTAGCCTTGTGTCGTTCGATATTGCCATTTGAGTCGCGTTTGGTCTTGAAGACCCACTTACAACCAACTCTTTTACAACCTTCAGGCAATTCAACAAGGTCCCAGACTCCATTATAATCCATTGATTTTAGCTCTTCTTTCATGGCATCTAACCATTTAACGGAACTCTCACTTTCTATGGCTTGTGAAAACGAAACTGGTTCATTATCGATTCCTAAGTCGGATTCCGACTCTTGTAGATAGACCACATAATCACCAGAAATTGCAGGTCTCCGTTGTCTTGCAGACCTTCTTAATTCAATTTCTTGTGGTTGATCTATCATTGGTTCATTGATAATAACTTCATTATGTGGTGTTTGGTCGTTAATTTGTTGTTCTTGCAAATCATTAGCATGATCAACATGTACAGGAACAACAACTTGAGAAGAAGGCAAATGCAAAGGAATTTGCACTCTAACTTCTTGAATTTCCACTTTTTGTGTCTCTAAACTCCCACTAACTTCACCATTCTCAATGAACCTAGCATTTCCAGTTTCAACAATTCTCGTACTATGATTAGGACAATAAAATCTATACCCTTTAGATTTTTCTGGATAACCAATGAAGAAACCACTGATTGTTCTTGAGTCCAGTTTCTTTTCATGTGGATTATATATTCTTACTTCCGCTGGGCAACCCCAAACATGCAGGTGCCTTAAACTGGGTTTTCTTCCCGTCCACAGTTCAAAAGGTGTCTTAGGAACTGCCTTACTAGGAACCCTGTTTAATAAATATACAGCGGTCTTTAAAGCATGCATCCACAGTGATTTGGGTAAAGATGAATAACATAACATACTCCTAACCATTTCCATCAAAGTACGGTTACGCCTTTCTGCAACACCATTTTGTTGCGGTGTTCCTGGCATTGTGTATTGAGCACAAATACCACGACTTTCTAGAAATTTAGCAAATGGACCAGGGCACTGTCCACTTTCATCATATCTACCATAATATTCACCACCTCTATCAGATCTAACAATTTTCACCTTTCTGTCTAATTGTCTTTCAACTTCATTGATAAATATCTCTAAGGTATGTACCGATTGAGATTTATCATGCAACAAATAGACATATCCATAACGTGAAAAATCATCAATAAAGGTGATAAAATACTTTTCTCCACCAAAAGATGGAATATCAAAAGGCCCACAAATATCGGTGTGTATTATTTCAAGGAGTTGTGAGCTTCTTGTGGCTGTTTTCTTAAGTGTGTGTTTTGTGTGCTTACCCTTAATGCACTCAACACAAACTCCGAGATTAGTAAAATCTAAATTGGGAAGGATTTCATTCTTTACCAATCTCTCGATTCTTTCTTTGGATATATGACCCAAACGTTTATGCCACAAGTAAGCCGACGATTCATTACATAATCCACGTTTAGTTCCAACATTATGATGCAAGGTCAAAAGAGTCTCAGCGAAAAGGGGATCAAGTTTTAGTTTGTATAAACCATCACAAAGAAAACCAGAACCGATAAAAAGATTTTGTTTGAACAAACTAAAACATCCGTTACCAAATTTAAAAGAGTATCCAGCTGAATCGAGTTTCGACAACGAAATTAAGTTGCGAGAAACAGAAGGAACATAAAAAGTTTGAAAAAGATCTAAATGATGCCCAGTATCTAAAGTTAAACGGTAAGTCCCAATGGCTTTAACTGGGGCTTTGACTCGATTCCCCATGAAAATAAATTTTTCGTTTTGGCTTATGGTTTGGGTCGTAAGAAATCCTTGCATCGTATTTGAAACATGAGTGGTACAACCAGAATCAATCCACCAAGTATTATAAGGAACTTCAGCTAAATTTGATTCGAAACATACTAAAGCACTAGGCTTACCTTGCTTTTCGAACAATGCCTTACGTTTCAAGCAATCTTTCTGATAGTGACCGGTCTTTTTACATAATCGGCACGTATCACTGCTTAGTTCCTTCTTCAGTCTTGCTGCAATATTCGTCATTTCAACGATATGCTCATGCATGGTACGAGAACCATCGAACTTCATGGTGGTTAACGTACCCATCAGTGTCCCAGCAAGCGACTTATCAGCCGACTCAGACTGGGAGCTTTCTTCCACATACTTCATAAATTCCTTAGCACTTTCAGTTTTCTTAATTATGGACTTGATGTTGTTTGCTACAGTCATTCGCATGAACATAAGGCTCAGTCTGTTGGATCTTTCCCAAGCTTTATGAAAAGATCGATCCTCAGTGCTGCTAGAATCAGTAAGAGCAGCGGGTTTCTCACTTAAGAGTGCTAAATCAAGATCCAGAACACCGAGGTGAAACTGAACTTGTTCACACCATTCAGAGAAATTAAGCCCATTAAACTTAATAACAGACTCAGCTTGAGAATGAAGAGAAACGGGGGCAGATGCTGCAAAACATAATATATGCTTACACTTTAATGCTTCGAGTAATAAACTTAATCTGTATTACAGATTCAAAAACATAATTGTACATGAGCGTATATTGTAGAACACCTTTGGGTGAAACGACAACATACGATAATCAAGCGTAATTGTAGTTCACCTTTGGGTGAAACAACATAATAAAATTAATCTTTAATACAGATTTATAAACATGAATGTATATTGTAGATCACCTTTGGGTGAAACAACAACATACAATAATCAAACGTAATTGTAATTCACCTTTGGGTGAAACAACAATGTTCGGTAACTTAAACATAACATAATTGATGCTCAAATAGTTTCACATAATTGGTAATTAACATTCACAAATTAGATATATTCGCAATCTTTGGATATACTAAAATATCTAACCGATCACATCAATTCACCACGATAATGTTCATGAATTATAAAACGAGTAATCAACCTTTGGGCGATCCAATAATATTTTATAACCATGAACTTTATTGAATATCATGAAGACATTCACTTGATAAGCATCACATAAGTCGAATCAAGAAATTTATTCAATTCATATAACATAATCAAATTTCTTGCTTTCGATTAGTAAAACACAAGTAGATCATAATTAGGGTTTCACTTGATGAAACTCTATTTTGTGTGCAAGTTGTAAAACATACTAAGAATTCACATCTCACTGCCATCACATAAATCCATACATAAACCCATACATAAACATATATACATATAATATATATATATATATATATATATATCTAATCATGCAACAGATAACGAAAACCATTAACTCATACAATCACCATAATCTGAAAATTTCAGCATGAATTATATCATCTTTATATATTACTTAATCATGCAAAGTCATGCAATTTGTTTATAGAAAACCGAAACAATATTATGCGATTAAATTTAATTCAAAAACATGATCATAAAATAAAACATTCATGAATAATATTTAATCGATATTCACATAATAATATTCGAAAATCGAATCGATTAATTCGAAATCATAATCATAAAAAAAAATTGTTCATGAATAATATTCAATCGATACACACATAATAATAATCGAAAATTGAATCGATTGATTAAAGGAAAATCATATGTTTTCAATCAAGGCTCTGATACCACATGTAAGCATAAAATCGTAATTGCCAAGATCTTCAACAATATGATTTTCACATGTAAGCATAGATCGAAGAAACATACCTTGATCCATAACAAGATTCGTAGTAGCGGAAACGATGAAACGATTTATCTCCGGAATTGTATTTCTCTCTCTTGACCCCTTTAGACTTGAATGATTTTCTTGATGGATAGAAATAACGTAATGGGTTGAGAGAGGATCAATTCCTAGGGTTTTCTTTATATAGACCCACCATCAGGGTATTTTAGGAATTTACCTTTTCTAATCCTTAACCAATTAGAATTACCCTTATATTATTAAACTACCTAATGTATATAAAACGTGGGCCACATCATAACAAAATACCCACTTCTAATAGAAGTAGGAATATACGTGGGTTTACATTTTAAATATTGATTTCTTTATATTGTACAGTATTATGAAATGTCACGCGTCCCAAATTTATATTCTTTTACTATGTTACTAAGGATATATACAATAGTAATTTACATCATAAACAAGTAAGATAATTTATAATGTACAAAATTGGCTTCTCTCTATTTTTCTACAAGCTTGTAAGATTGTTTTACAACAAAAGATTCTTAGGAAACTTGTAAACTTACCAAACAACTTAGTTTTGGCAGTTGAGAAATTGATAAAAAGGCATATCAAAACTTGTGTTGAATTAGTTGTTAGGAAATTCTTGGATGGTCCTAAGCCGTTAGGCATTAGAAGATCCTTAATAGCTAAATCTGTGTAAACTTGTGTTTTACTTCTTATGATTGGAAAGTTCCACGTATATTTATATAATATATAGTTAAATTGAAATAAAGAACAATTAAATTTACAGTTTCGTTGTAGACATTAACAATTTACTAACTTTGCATTTCTAATTAAATAAAATATTTAACTGATAGATAAATATAATCTTTCGGTGTTGAAGCATTTGAATCGATCAAGTTATGACTCAAATCTCCAACGCATTAAAAATCAAATCTCATCTTTTGGTCAAACCTGCTGGAGAATGAAATAATTGTTGTTAATAACCAATCAAATCATGTCACTGCATCAACTGATTATATCAAGGTTCACATTCGTTACGACCCTGCTTAAGGCCATCTCCAACCTAAATAGTGATTTTGCACAAAATTTTTCCACCAATTTGCTGCAATTATAGTACATTCATTCAAACTTGTAAAACTATTCACTGCACCAAAAAAAAATATTTCAAAATATTCTTTTTTCTATTTTTTTATAATCTTGCAATCTTTTATAAATAAAACTCAAAACTTTTACGTAGTAAACATTTTTACCCGATAAAATATAACTTATTAATAAAAGTTCACAAAAAGAATATTTTATTATTACATAATTAAAATTTAGATTAATTGTGTTTCGATGTTTCAAAAATTGATTAACAACTATAAAAAAAATTTACATAATTTATTATAAATTTTTTTATTTATAATTTAATTATAAATTAAAATAAATGCATAAAAAAGCTAATTAATTATAACTATATAAAATTTTTATTGGGTAAATTGAAAATACTTCAAACTTTATAAATTTATAAGCAAATTAAACTGAAAATAATAGAAATAAAAGGACCAAAATAAAAAACAGAAAAACACAAAAAGAAACCCTAATTTTGTTGTGCCAGAAATGGCGTAGCGTTATTTATTGCATCATTTCTGGAGCAACAAATGGCGCTGGTTTGGGGACAACCCAATGCCATTTGATAACATTATAATAGTGTTGGGTTGGATATGCTCTAATAGAAGTTCAAAGTAAAGAATTCGTCCCAAAAATTTGAGCAAGAAAGATTTCAAGAAGGACGTTTAAATTTTGTCAAATCAAATTCAAAAAGAATCAAAGCATTTTTTATGGCATTCAAGGTGTGATATGCGACGTTGAAATATTAAAGGCATTGTAGGTGACAATAAAGGCAGCAATCAAACAAGGTATTTTTAGTGTCAATTAAAGCGACAAAAAAATATTTAATATCTAACTCTAGATACATAGAATAGATACATAAAATAATAGTTTCTACCAAGGATCGAGTCCCACCAGCGGCAGTGTGGGAGCAACCTCTCAGGTGAGGGGGGCTCCTTGTGCGCAGTGGGCACTGGTCTAGCCTCTGTGATTGACTGAGTTATCATGATTTATTCCTCCCATAGTTCTGTTGGACTGGGGCAGGGGGACCCTTGTGGTTAGGGATTCAACCTTTTGAACAATAAAATAATAGTTTCTTATTATTAATTATCAAGTGAGATGGTTTAAATGAAAGCCCATAAGTGCATAACCATCAAAGACACCACAATTACTTTGAGCACCATTACTCAATCTTCACATAAAAATGCCCTCTAAAATATAGTGAATCAAATCAGATTTCAACTCGTTAAATACAAACTCTCTCCAACAACAATATATTTTTCACGATTTTACTTTTGTATCTAATATTCTTTAGCAACAAATTTAATTTATTATACTTAATATGACATTAAATTTCCTAAATATCATGTGAACAAGTATCTAATAATATATAGCAACGAATTTAATTTATTATATTTAATATGAGATAAAATTTCCAAACTGTCATGTGAACAAGTAAATGTGAACAAGTCTAAAACTGTGCCCAAACGATATGGAACCGACACGTGTACAACCCCACAATTTTCCTCATATTGCATTCACAGCCTGTCCAACCACAAGTAATTAATAAACCCAATATATGCCTCTCCTTATTCTTCTAGTTCATACATACACAAATTGCCTATAAATACATATCCTCAAACAACAAATTAAGTTATCAAATTTTCATCAATTCACAAATGGCATTGAAGATGATAGCGGCGATCCTGACGGTGGCGCTACTGGCGGTGGCGGAGGGGCAGTCGGATTGCGCGTCGCAGCTGGTGCCGTGTGCCGAATACCTAAACTCAACAAATCCATCGGCCGTGTGCTGTAACGCCATCAGATCTGTCGTAACAACTCAGCTCGACTGTCTTTGCAGGCTCTACAAAAATCCGGCACTTCTCGCCGGGATAAATATCACTCAAGCGCTTGAGCTCCCAAGGCACTGTAATATGACTAATGACGTCAGCGCCTGCAACGGTATATCTCTATATCTGATTTCTTTTTCTTTTCTGTTCTTTTGTTTTCATTTGAATTTACTGCCAAAAGTTTTTGTGTATGTTTGAATTTGTGATTGATTTAGGGTTTGATGCTAATAATTTGGGTAATTTGGAGTTAGTTGACTCAGAACTCATTTAGTGAGCGAGTTCACAATTTTTTTTTTCTGATTTTATAAAACAGGTGATTTCAAATTGTCATAATATCTTTATTATTTTAAGTGAAACATTTTATCGTTCGAAAATAAGTGTATTTTTTTTCATATTTATAACATATAAATTTGTTATTTTATATATGTTTGATATAATTTGAATAGTAGATAATGTTAATTGAGATGAAAACATATTATATATTTAAGATATAATGGTGGGTGTTTGGTATATAAAAAAATCTTTTCTGTTTCCTGTATATTTTGTAAAACTAAAAAAGAAACTGCTTCAGGTCTCATTGTTTGGTAAAGTTTGAAAATGAAAAAGCAGCTATCACATTTATGCTTTGTTATTCTTAAACAAACATTTTTTTGTTCCAAGCATTCAGTATTTTTAGATAGATGTTACAAAATATAATCATATTTTTAAATTTGAATCTGCAATCTCCGGTAAATGAAGAAAATAAAAACTTTCATGTATGTCAAGGCTCCGATTGGATGGCATATTTATATCTAAAAATTTATTTTCGTGATAAAAGTGAAAAAAAATTTAAATATTGTGAAATGTATGTTTGGATGACTTTTTTTAAAGAAAAATTAGTAATGATTATGTTTGATGGGTTTTTTTTGTTGTGAAAAATTTGTTTGAATTGTTATTTGAATATAATTTAAAGTAAATATCTTTAATAAAACTCATCGATTTAGACGTCAAAAAATAGTCATAATGGATCTTAGTTTAAAGACTGTGTTATTTTATATTAGAATATGTGATTAATTTAAGTTTTTGAGTTAATAGATAGTCAAAAAAATTTAAATCAATGGAGTGAACTGTCAAATCATGAATAGTCAGAATTATCATATTTATCTTTTTTTCCAAACAATTCTTTGAAATTATCTAAATTTTTCATAGATTTTCTGAATTTTTTTTAAAACATACAAAAATTTGATATTTTCTAGCAATTTTTACTCTCAAAATTTTTTCTTTTCCAATATGTGATTAAATCAATTTTTGAGGACTAACTTATATCCATCATCCACAGCTTTGGCTCCAGGTTCCTCATCAATTCCACCTCCAGGTAACTTTTCTTCCATGTTATTGTTCATCTTTTTAAACTTGATCTTCGTATTAAGCCTTCGTGTTTTATCCAATATTTTTCATATTTTCATAATCTATACCTATCTAAATATATTATTTAATATAAGATTAAACAATATACAGTTAGGTCTAAAAATTATAAAATTCGGGAAATATTTATTATTGCCATATTTGGTCAATCAATTGTAGTGGTTAGGCATTAAATTTATGAGTGACTTAATTGAATATTAAAGAGCAAAGAATAAAGAAGCTTCGCTTGCAAGAGTTGACCATGACTTTTAGTCTTGTACCTAGTTCACGCGGTTTAATCGCCCTCAACATTGACAATATATACTATAGACTTTTTCTGCCACCTACCCCACAAAAACTAACATGTGTTGATGACTTTGTTTAACGAGTTCCTATTAAATTATATAAGATTTATCAAAATCCATATTTGCCTGTCAAAGTTTAGCCCGATTAGAAAGACGAATATTTTTTCTATTTCTCATTTTTTTTTTTTTTGGAGAAGTATGAAATTTTGAAATTTTATTTTAATGGTGTGAACATTTATGAATCTGTTAAAGTTTAAATATAAAATTATAATTTATTGGGTCGATGAAATTATATACTTAACTTTATATATTACCTAGACATAGACCCAATAATTCTAATATAAATATATAATTATTAAAAATAAAAAACAAAATTAGCTGGGTCTATAGACTGAGACCCAACAAGTCGAAAGTTTTGTGTTTGGTCTAGACCCAAAACTTTGGGTGTTAGTTTCGACCCAGACCCACACTATTGGGTCTGGGTCTAGCCCATTCAAAGATTTAAGCTAGACCCATACCCAGACCCGAATATAAACTCAAATTCCAATTTAGACCCAATACATTATGTCCAAGCCCAAAAATCTACATATAATAGCTACAATTTTCTCTCAGAAAAAATTGAGAGTTGAATTCTAATTTTTTAAGATGTGTTATTAACTTCCTATCCCACATATTCCTATTTATAATATAATTTCTCTTTATTATTAGCATTGATCTAATAAGCTTATGAACATTTTTACAGCCCTACCCGGTGGTGGGAATGGCAATGCTGCAGGCAGGCTGTCATGGATCGGAATGCCAGCCTTAGTTTTGCTCTCTGCTTTCGCATTTCTCTATTAGGATCTGTCGAGGGATATATGACTAGTGTTTTGCGTTGTGTTATTGTTTGTTTTTCTGAGTTCGAGATGAGCATTTTTATGTGGCCTATTGTTGTTGTTATGATGTAATATATGACACGATGATTTTGTTGTGTGTATGTTCTATGCATGATTTTACAGTAAATATTTCAATAAATTGATTGATGGATTCTAATTCTATTAATTTTAAATGTTTCATCAAACCAATCATGTTTTGATTTCAGAAATCATAATTATATACTTTGTGATATATATTCATAACAATGTTTTGAAACCCAACCCGGTCATCGAACCGGAAAATTGACCGGGTCACGGGTCACTGGTTCAACCGTTGGGTCAATACCGGTCGAACCAGTGATGTCATAATTACGCAATAAATATTAAATAAAATACTAATATTTATTATAAAATTTTAAAACATAAAATTTTGATATTTCCTATTTTCAAAATCATTTTTAGTTCATATATTTATATCAAAATCATGAAAAAAAATTGAGAGTTTTTTAAATAAATAAGCAAAATTATGTTCAAGTGATATAATTTTCGAATTCATGGAACAAAAATCAAATGTACATCACAAATGACATAATTGTTACATCATTGTATAATAAACCAACAATTTTGAAGAAAAATACTTAAAGCTTTAATAAATTACAAACCAACAAAAACTAAAACGAAAAAGACTAGAGTTTTGCAAATAATATATTTTGATTTGATTTGATTTGTTCGAATGAAAGATTTTCTTGAGAAATTTTCTTTGAATCATGTTGGATGAGCAAAATAATAGAAGGTTGGTGATTTTTTGCGAAAAAATTAAGTTTTAAACTTGAATTTTGGTATTTATAAAAATCGAACGGTTCGATTGACCCAGGACCGATTTTACCGGGTCACCGGTTCGACCGGTGGGTCGAACGGTTTTTGACCAAATTGACCGGTTTTGAGCCAAAAATGGGTTTGTGGGTCTAACCGGTTCGTTTTAAGGACCGGTTCCGGGTCAAACCGGTTGAACCGGGCGGGCCGGGTTGAGTTTTAAAACATTGATTCATAACACTATGTAGTTTTGTTAATAGAAGAACGTTTATATAGATTATGACCAGTGCTTTGTTTAGAATGCTAAGACTGACAATATAGTACAATGAAAACAAAAAACATTTTAAGAAATGAAAAAAGAAATATTTCATATTAAGTTATTGTCATATTCCATATTACGCAATAACTTTTATGTTTAATAAGTAATAACTTAATTTATTGAGCTTATATTTAAAAAAACCAAAATCTTATAACGAAACAATTAGAGTACAGAAAGAAGAAAAATAAAGATATCAACTTGATATGATTGTAAATGTAATTGAGGTTCAAATTAGAATCAAATCAAATTGAGGTCTCCTTTCAAAGTGTTTGAACTTGTTGTGAGACATGGGTTCCCTAGCCTTGCGCAATAGCTCAATGTCACACCATAGTGGTAACAGTATCTTCATGCTAGGAACCACTTGAAGTCCCTCCAAGAATTTCTTGATCCAAAAAGTTTATTTTGCTACCTCCGAGGCAGCCACATATTCAGCCTCCGTGGTGAAATTTGCAATTGTGCTTTTCTTAAAACTTTAGACACTGCTACACAAATCCACAAAACGCGAAAGGTAACGCAATTAGTTTCGTTTATGAAAGATGTGCATGTAGTGGTAAATCTTAGGCCTGGCATTGTGCGGGCCGGACCCAGACCCAGACCCAAAACTTTGGGTCTGGGTCCGGACCCAGACCCAAAACTTTGGGTCTAGACCTGGACCCAGACCCAATGGATCTCATGTTTTGGGTCTGGGTTTGGGTCTGGACCCAATGTTTTGGGTCTAGACCCAGACTCAATGTTTTGGGTCTAGACCTAGACCCAATATATTTTTTTTTTAATTTTTTTTATCTAAAATGTTTTATAATTTTATAAAATAATAAAAACTTATTAAGCATCTACATTAAGTTTTTACAATATTTTTTTTTTACAATTGTGCTCATGAGATAGAAATTTTTACAATTTTTTTTTAAAATTTTGAAATAACAATAATAATGATAAAACTCAATTATATAATTGTTTTTTATTTGAAATGAGTGTGTACTAAAAGTTTAGAGACAAGCATTTCTCAACTTGTAAAAGTCATCATTTGATGTGTATATGTATATAATATAATCCGGGTGCTTTTATTTATCTAAAATAATATTTTTAGATTAATTAAGAATGAGAATTATTAATGTGATAGTTCTTACTAATTATTTGATGTTGAATATATATTTTACGTAAACTATTTGGTTGATCTATTCTTCAATTTTGAATATATATAATGAAGATGTATGTATTCTCAAGACAAATAATCGATATCTGAGAGAATATAGATAAGTGAATTATAATTTTTTATTATTTTACAAAATTATAAATCATTTTTAGATAAAAAAATAAAAAAAATATATATTGGGTCTAGGTCTAGACCCAAAACATTGGGTCCAGACCCAGACCCAAAACATGAGACCCATTGGGTCTGGGTCCAGGTCTAGACTCAAAGTTTTGGGTCCGGGTCTGGACCCAGACCCAAAGTTTTGGGTCCGGGTCTGGGTCCGGCCCGCCCAATGCCAGTCCTAGTAAATCTGTTACTAGAGTAGTTAGGCTCGTATCACCCTTTGGTGAAGTCAACCTCAACGTGCAATTCACTCAATACAGACAACAGTCTTTCATGAATCGCTAGAAAAGGATTCACTGACTCGGTAGTAAACGAGTATGTATACTGTGCAGTCAGGTGAGTGAAATAGCATGTCTTTGGTCAAAGCACGTTTAACTAGCTCATACGGGGCAAGGAGTGCAATTTTCTATTTCACGACAGTATAACACATGGACAACACTGAGTTCAGTAAGTTGATGGGAATATTGCATTTTTGAT
This sequence comes from Verbascum thapsus, assembly GCA_963669365.1. Lineage (NCBI taxonomy): Eukaryota > Viridiplantae > Streptophyta > Magnoliopsida > Lamiales > Scrophulariaceae > Verbascum > Verbascum thapsus. Next base: position 20,581,951 of record OY770105.1, read on the forward strand.
ACATCAATGTGGCCTGCACGTTTATTTAATACACTAATATGGGGGGGTGGCAATTTGAGTACATTATTGTGGGGTAGGTTTGGCAATTTGAGTACAAATTTCGCCGGAATATTCAATTTCGTCGGAATATTCGATTTTTACCGGAAAATTGATTAATTTTACTAAAATTGGGGATTTTGACCTTTAATTTGGAGATTTTGACTACATTTTTGGAATTTTGACTGAAATTGAACATTTTATTGATTTTGACCGAAATTATTCAATTAATTTGGGGATTTTGACCTTTAATTTTGGAAATTTTGACCTTCAATTTGGGGACTTTTTTTTTTTTTTTTTGTCTTCTTCCCCAAACTCCAATTCTTCATCACCACCACCACCACCTATCACCAGCCCCTTTCACCAACCAACAACCTCTGCCCACCACCATCGACGTCTACACCAACCACTCAATGGCACGGCCGTCACCATCGAACTCTTCTCCACCACCTGATTCGGATTTTGCTCCATTCTTGTTTACCTTAAAAGCTTCAAAAATTCCCCCTTCCGTCCAAGATCAGAACGAGCTTGTCGGCGGACCACTTGGTAGCAAAGGAGACAGCAAATGGCTTTAAGCTCCTCCACTTTATGGCTGCTGCTTCTTGATGATATCTTTGCCATGTGATAAAATTGATGTTGTCTTTTGGACTTTCGAGGGTGGTCAGGTGGTGCCGTGGTGGTCAGGTGGTGAGGGTGGTGGAGTAGTGGCATGGTGTTCTTGGGTTTAGGGTTTCTTGGGCAGAATGTTTAGATGATGAAGAAGACGGAAAAAATGAAGAAAAGAAAAAATAATAATGGTTAAAAGAAATTATAAATTAGTTAAATTGATCAAAATTATTTATTAGTCAATATCACTTAATTTTGGTCAAAATTATTAAAAATTCCCAAATTCTAGTCAAAATTTCCAAATCGAATGTCACATGCACGGCACATGACATTTTCCGGCGACTTTTCAATTTTCGGCGAAATTTGTACTCAAATTGCCAGACCTACCCCACAATAATGTACTCAAATTGCCCCCCCCCCATATTAGTGTATTAAATAAACGTGCAAGCCACATTGATGTAAGAAAAATATAATATTCCCGTAAGTTGACATTCTATAACTCTCGCTCGATCGTGATACATTAGTGAAGAGCTTATACGTTTGTGTTAATGTTGATCAAAAGTTTCGTGATGACCTTCTATTTTGGAGTGAATTGGGCTACGATGTAGTTCCGCTATACTGGTAAGGTGACAACCACATTCTTAGTATGCCAAGTGAAACAACCTTGAGAGTTGCACTATAAAAAGGAAAAACGGGATGTTTATCTCACTCATATTACATGTAAGGGCATTCTGGTAATTTCACATAAGTGGGAAAAATTACATTATAAAAAACATGTGATTGAATTACGGCGAGTTGTGTTCGGGTATATCGAATTCATCGACTATACCTACCTCACAAGGCCGCTAAACCATGTAATTGGCAAGCACTCTCCTACGAGATTTTGTGATGATCAAGTCGCAATCTTAATGCCCCAGACTAAGATCTCATTACTTTTAAACCCAGTTTAAAAGACCAAACACTTGATACTTTCAGTGCTACCTTCTTACCTAAAAAAGTGGAGTTACCGACTTGCAATCTGAATGACAAGTTGTTTAATACTATAGATGCCATAAAATTAAATGAACTAACGCATTGTATTTCATTAATAAATAAATGTTTGCACAATACATGATAAAAATATTTTTAAATGTCCTGTTCTCGTTTAGCATCAAGGGCATACGTGAAAGAAAACTTTGTATATGAAGAAGGGAGTGCAAAATTTAGATTATGTGCTATGGATTAAAATTCAAGTTGGAATTGTGATTAGGAATATTTCTCCTATGTTTAAAGACAATTCTTATATAAACACGTAAGGCAAAATAAGATCACACTCCCCATGATATGGACAAAGTAAACGTGGTGATGACGAAATAGCTGATGTTATGGTTGAGTAAGATTGCAATCACAGGGTTCAATTGTGTAGCCAAACAGTAAAGAAATGTTTTCTTTCTTTTTTTCATTTTATTTATTTTATTATTATTTCCCCACACAAAAAAAAAAAAAGAAAATTATTTTTCTTAAAATATTTTCTGGGATTTTGTGTATCTTGTGGAGTCGAAAAGACTTGTAGTTCATCCGTAGCTTTCAGAAAACCAATGGTGGGCCCTAAAATCAGACTCACACTCTCACACACAACACATTATTATCATTATTACAATTATTTCATGGGATGAAAATTGATAAATTAATTGATGGGTTTGGTAGTATATAAAGGTGGGTAATTGTGATTTTTGAGTTCAAAGAAAACTATTATTTTTATTACACATAAATAATAATAAAAAAAGTTTATTAGTGGTTTTGTGGTGAAAATGGGAAGACAACCTTGTTGTGACAAACTTGGTGTGAAGAAAGGGCCATGGACTGCTGAAGAAGACAAAAAACTCATAAATTTTATACTCACAAACGGTCAATGCTGTTGGCGGGCCGTCCCCAAACTGGCCGGACTCCGGCGATGTGGGAAGAGTTGCCGCCTCCGGTGGACTAATTATCTCCGCCCCGACTTGAAACGAGGCCTTCTTACTGAGGCTGAGGAACAATTGGTTATTGATTTACATGAACGTCTTGGCAATAGGTACGTCTTTAATATTAAACTTCATATGTTTATATTACTTGCCTTAATATTTTATTTACCAACTATGCTTATACTAATCATAATCAATGTTTTCTCTATAATTTTTATTTACTAGATACACTAATATTATACTTTTTTGTTTACCAAACACACCTATACATATTATATCCAAATTAACGTTTTTCGTATATTTTATTTCATGTATCTTGTATATTATAACCTCTTATAAATAAAACTGATTAAAAGAACAATAGAGAGAAAAAATAGATTATGTTCAGTTGTCAGGTAATCTCGTTTAAGTAAGAATGATCTTGATTTTGGTTTGAGATTACAGAAAATATTTTCCCAGCAACTCAACTGATTATATTAAATTCAATTTCAATGTGTTACGCTAGGCCTGTCAATGGGCGGGCAATGCCCGTACCCGGCCCAGACCCGCACAATACCCGCAAAAAAAAAAATTTACCCGACCCGGACCCGGCCCGAACATTTACCCGACGGGTAGATTAAGCGGGTATACCCGACCAAAATTAAAGTTTCGGGTCGGGTCGGGTCGGGTCGGGTACGGGTCGGGTCTTACCCGACCCGATAAATTTTTTTTTTTTTAGTTTTTTCATTACTTTTTCACATACTCATCAAATTTCGATTTTATAAAATTATATAGAAATGAATAACTTTATTAGTGTTTGGCAATAAATTTAAAATTTTATTCGGACTTACACTTAACTCCATATTGATCGTAAATTCGTAATGGTACTTTACATTTAGAACAATGTAATATGGTCACTAAAAAAACTCATTAATAATATAGTCTATAGACTATAGTTTTGGGAGAAAACCATTCATTTTCACATAGAAACTAAGATGTTAATTTATTTACTAATCAAACCAAACTTGGATGAACTTTAATCGAAACAAATAAAATTATGAATAAAATCTTATTTATAGACACCAAACATAAAAAATATCCGAATACTCGATTGTCAACAAAACTAAAACAAATTCAAATATTCGATACAAATTCGAATTTTTAATACAAATATTCGATTGTCAATGCTAAGAAGGATTGAAGTTTGGGGGAATTGGGAGAGAAGAATTGGAGGAAAAGTGAAAAGTCAAAATCTCACGGGTAAAATTCGTGTATATTACCCGCGGGTAAAGTTCGGGTATATTACCCGCGGGTAGAATCCGGGTAAATTACCCGCGGGTAAAGTCCGGGTATGTACCCGACCCGGACCTGAATATTAAAAATAATCGGGCCTGGGTCCGGGTCCGGGTATAAATTAATATAGGTCGGGTCTGGGCAGGGTCTTAGAGCGTTTTATTGGGTATGGGCCTGGGTATTGCCCGCCCGTTGACAGGCCTATGTTACGCAGTGCAAAGTGTCTCTTTTTTTTTTCTTTTTTTTTTTTTTCCTTTTTCATGATGATAAACATTTTTCATTGTTATGCCTTTTACCTATAACTTCTATACTATACCAATTCTATTGAGCCACAAGATATTTGTGAAGAGGTTGATTGATTTTTATCATCCATGCTTATGTAAAAATCATTTTTAAATATAAATGTATAGTGTTAAAAGTATTAGAACTAATCGACTGAGTCTAGCTTAGAATTACTCTCTTTTGCCCAATTAATATATAGCTTCTGTATCAAGTTTCGCTAATAATCATTCATAACTTTAATCAAATAATATGTCAATTATGTGCATGTATTCATATATTCTTGTAGAAAAATTAATCGTATCTCTATACGAGATTTCGTTATAAGTCTACACTTTAAATGTTTAAAAGAAGTAGAGATACTCCAAACGGTTTTGAGAGATAAATATAACTTAATTGGCAAATTTCTCAAATCACTCTATCGTACTCTATTTATCTAAAATTTCCTAATCCGAACCAAATATAAATGCAATATAAATAACTTGGTGCAATTCTAGTTATGTAATCGAATGGATGCTTAAATCATAAGTTATCTCAATTAATGATTGATGATGCAACTAAAACTCTATCTAATTCTTCCTTTCTTGTAATCTTAGAAGGCGTGACCATCTCACTTAATAAATATGTATATATATCATTAACACATTAGAAAGTTGAATTAAATAACATGTTAAACATTGACTAAGCTCACGTTTTTATAATATTCAAATAAAGAAACCATGATGAGTGTTATATATAATAATTTTGTAACCCCAAAAGAACTTGATTGCCAAGATACAATGAAATTGATTTATCGAATTTTTACTAATTTCTCTCTTCATTTTTTTTTTAAAATTAATTAGGTGGTCGAAAATTGCAGCGCGAATGCCAGGAAGGACAGACAATGAGATCAAGAATCATTGGAATACCCATATAAAGAAAAAGCTTCTAAAAATGGGAATAGATCCTGTCACACACCAACCCCTTCACAAAGAAAACACGCAATCTAATGAACCAGAATTGAACGATAAGTTGGAATCACCAGAAGTAAATAATAATGGCACTGCCAGCTCTGAAGAAAACTCGTATTCACCAACTGATCAAAATAGTTCATCCGATGAATCCAAATTTTACGAGAACGACCCGTTAATTAGCTGCCTATTTAAGGATGATCAAATCGAGGTTCCATGGGAATTTCCATTGCAAGATGAAAATTTCAATAGTTTGTGGGACCAACATTGCTCATGGCTATTGGATTGTCAAGACTTTGGCATACATGACTTCGGTTTTGATTGTATATAACGCGTTAAACCTACTACAGATTGCGAAAAATCAATAAAATAATCGCAATCGCTGTGAAATGTATATAAAATCAAACAATATTGATTTTTCGCAATCGATGTGAAATGTATATAAAATCAAACAAAGTATCATGTATGTATGGTAGTTATTTCTTGTTCATAGTTTTAGCTAGTAGAATATAATTGGTGTGGTTTTGAAAGTTAAACCTTTCTTGTGAAGACCTTTTAAGTTAAATTAAAGAGGAAAAGTGGAAAACTACACCAATTTCAAATTGTTTAATCAATTCAAAAGGTTACACTAATTTGTAAAAAGTTGGCTTTCTTCTATCCCATGCTGAAAAGGATGGGGACATACAAAATGAATCTTATACTTTATGTACTAGTGAATGATCTATTCCAGTTTTTGTTTTTTATTCATTTCAAAGATAAATAGATGTTAAAAGAGTGATGCAAGATTATAGTTCTATCTTTTTTTCACTTTTGTAAAAAAGAAAATGCTATAAACCATTTAAAATTTTGTTAATTTTCACCTTTTATGTGGCAATCCAAATCATCATCCAAGTCACCATTCAATTTAGAATTGAATTGTTATTTTTTTTTTTATATTTATTTATTTTCTCCCACATTTTATTCCTAACCATTCTCTTGTTTCCTTAATTCACACTCATTTATCTAATTAAATGTTATAGTGTTGATTTCTTTCTCATAGTCTTGTTATTCATGTCTGCCGCCAATTCCTGTGTTAAGTTATCAACTTTATTTTTCTGTAATTTTTTTTTTCGTTTTTCATTAAGTTATCAATTATATTTTGTCTCATTTGTGCATTACGAAATTGAAACATGAAGCGAATTTTAACTATCTAATAGAGTTTTTGATCGAATTTTTTAAGGGACCAACATGAGATGTTTAAAATGTATAGATAATAGTACCATATGAGGTTTAAGTTTTTTTTTTTTTTTTTTATGACAAGGGAACCCGCAGCCGCTACCGTTAGGTGCGCACTGGGTAAACCCCGCTCTTGTGCAATAGCCTGCAAACCACACAAGAGAGGTAAACCAGCCTAGGTTGCCCATAGCTGACAGGCTCACAGTAGAGAAGGCAAATAAGCATTCCCACATATGAGGTCTAAGTTTTGCTTTTATTAAGAGGGTGTTTCGATGAATTGAACATTTTATAAACGATTACGTCTTATAAGATATTTTTAGAGTTTAGTTTTAGTAATTCTTTAAAGAGAGTTTAGTTTAGTATTCCATTTCCATGTGTGGCAGTAGGAATTAAGCCTCTTCTATGTTGAGGTAGATGGTGATAGGAAAATCGTATTTGGCAACTTCTTTTGTCTGGTTCCGACAACTTGGGCGAAATATTACCCTCATCTCACAAAAATAAAAGGACTCTAATCAAACTCCCGACCTATAATTTTGAAAACAAAGTCAAGTCTATTAGCATATAGCGATTCTAAGCCTTGTATCGACACTACACACCTTTTTATACAGTATATACCATGTTTTGCAGCCAACCTCTTCTTAATAAATAATAATTATATGTTTCCGAGCTCGAATTTACATATTTTTGAATTAATCTTAATAATTTTATACTTTTTGAGATCGAGTTTATAACCATAGGTTCTCATTATGAAATAATTTTATAAAACATATAATTTTTTGTATTATATTTAATAATAAATACATTAATTACTATTTATTACATTATTATGATACTATTTTGACCACAATTAACTCAATTATTAAAACAGTGACATGAGTGATGAGACCCTCTTAATTTTTCAAATCAAACTTATTGGCTCACACAAATAGAAGATAAGACCTAATTTTTTCTAAGCCATGTGTCCCTGCATGCTACATCCATAATAAGTTTCCCCATTTGTCACGTCGATTAATAAATTATTTGTTATAAATAAATTCTCCTTTATTCATCTCTTTACTGCTCCCACTGAACTTCACAACAATGGAGGAATTCACAGTTGCAGCTCTCACAATCTTCATCACTATCCTAGCATCCATCTTTTTCGTATTTAAAAACTTCAAATCGCAAACCCCTAAACTCCCACCAGGGCCACGAGGCCTTCCGATTGTGGGCTATCTTCCATTTTTACAGCCAAATCTGCACCACCAGTTCACCAAACTAGCTGAAAAGTATGGCTCAATATACAAGCTATGGCTGGGCAGCAAGCTCTATATAGTAATCTCATCACCATCTCTAATAAAAGAGGTTGTTCGAGATCACGACTCGATTTTCGCGAACAGGGACCCTCCTGTGGCGGCGCTTGAGCTCACGAAGGGGCTCGACATTTTCTGGCCACCCATCGGGCCGTACTGGCGGGATATGCGCAAGCTATTCGTGCGCGAGATGCTGAGCAATAAAACCTTGGAGGCTTCTTATGTGTTGAGAAAAGAGGAGGTAAGAAAAGCTGTTTCAAATTTGTTTAATAGCAAGATTGGCAAGAAAATCGATATTGGTGAACTGATATTTCTGACTGAGCTGAATGTGATTCTTCGATTGCTTTGGGGCGGGATAGTGGATCTGGAGAGGCGGGATAGAGTGGGATATGAGTTTCGCAGTAAGATGTCGAAAATCGTGGATTTATTGGGGAAGCCTAATGTGTCTGATTTTTTTCCGGGTTTAGCGAGGTTTGATGTTCAGGGGATAGTGAAAGAGATGAGGGAAATTATGCCTGGGGTTGAAGGGATTCTTGATTCTGTCATTAATGAAAGGATGAAGATGATGGAGGGTGAAGATGAAGCAGAAGAAAGGAGAAATGACTTTTTGGAGGTTTTATTAGAGTTGAAGGGGCATGATGTTGCACAAAGATCTTTTGGTACCACTGAAATCAAAGCCATTTTGATGGTAATTTCTAAAATTGCATCATTTCTTGTCTTCTTTCTGTTGATTTTGATCATAAATAACATTTTTGGCATCAAAATCAGCACATATAAATCAAGGAGAATAATGGTTTTCTTTATCAAGTTATTTGTTGTTGCCTCTTAGGAATAAGATTTTTTTTATTCCAAATTGGTGTTCCAGTTTATATGTTTAGAAGTTGACAAGTGTATAAATATTTACAAGTGTTAAACAACTATTACCAAATAACTATAAATTACGCATGTCAATCATCTATATATATGGAACAGGAGATGGAACACTAATTTGAAATAGAGAATCATATCCCGCCTCTTAGAATGATACCCATAATATTAGAACCTCCTAATAATTGTATAATCAACTACAAACTACAACGTGATCTTCATAATCTCCGTTAGGCAAACAATTCAGATTTTATTCACTAAAACTAACAGCCATTCCCTGAATAAAATAGGACATTGTCGTAGGTGGGACCGACACAACAGCAACAACAGTCGAGTGGGTGATGGCCGAGCTTTTGCACAACCCTATTGTAATGAAAACGGTGCAACAAGAACTAACTGATGTTGTAGGAATGGACAACATTGTTGAAGAATCACACACATCCAAACTACACTATCTCGATGCAGTCGTTAAGGAAACTTTCCGCCTACACCCTCCACTCCCACTCATAGTCCCGAGGTATCCAAGCCAATCCTGCACGGTCGGTGGATACACAATCCCGAAGGGCTCGAGAGTATTCTTGAACGTGTGGTCAGTTCACAACGATCCACAGATTTGGGAAAATCCTTTAGAATTTAGGCCTGAGAGATTTTTGAACGACAATGAGAAATTTGATTACATGGGTAATAATTTTCAGTACCTTCCATTTGGATCCGGTAGAAGGGTATGTCCCGGTCTTGCCCTGGGTGAGAGAATGGTAATGTATTTGCTTGCTACGCTTGTTCATTCGTTTGACTGGAGACTTCCCGAGGGCGAAAGTGTTGATATCTCGGAGAAGTTTGGTATTGTCATGAGGAAAAACATACCGTTATCTGCAATTCCGTCTCAGAGGTTGCCGGATTTGAACTTGTACGCGTAATTGTTATATGTTTATATTTATACGATGCTTGATAAGTTATACAAGTTATCTATTCTAGGTTTATTATATCGTTGTTGAATGTATTGAGCGATTCGAATTGTCTTTAGCATAAGTGATTCGAGTCATTATATTCTATAAATCACTTGTTGCATCTTTTGATGTTTATGGAAATTAAGTGTAGCCATTCGAATCAAAGATTGAACGATTCGATCTGGGAGAATGCAGCGGAATGAAACATAAATAACTCCTAAGAATCTCATGCCCATGAACCAATAATGGTTTCTTGATTTTCTTGGCGTGCTTTCAAACAAAATGTAATAAACGAATTTAATTATGTTACCTTTTGTGTTTTGCGTTCTTGTAGATTTTTGTAATACACCATGATGATAGTGCATATAAAATTATCACGTAAAGGAAGTAAAACTGGGCACTTTCTTGATCTTAATGGGGCGGCTAGTATGCTCCAAGAATAGGGTTTTCTTTCTCTTTATTGTTCAGCTTATGGGGCGGCTAGTAGGCTGCAAGCATAGGGTTTTCTTTCTCTCTTTTGTTGAATCTATGATCCAAGAATTATTTTATGATCTTAGGGCATTAGGTTCTTATTCAAAATAAAAGCTCAAGGTATGGAAAAGTATAGAAGAACCCGTGAAGACTTCCATACCCCTCATGTAGTGTGACTTGGGATTTGCGCTATTGATAAACCTCATTTATATGCATTATATTGCATTCATTTGGCTATGTTAAGTATCCGTTTGCTTTCTTTTTTTACCTCACAATGCGTTTAATAGGTCTGTTAAGTGTCGCTGCATTTTCTATAAACATCCAAAGATACAAGTGATTTATAGAATATAATGACTGAAGTACTTGGGCTAAAGACAATTCGAATTGCTCAATACAATCAACAACAATATAACGAACCTTGTTAGATAACATGTATAACTTATCAAGCATATTTTATATATCTAAGCATATTATCTATATCTGCCTATATCTTTATCTATTTATATCTATGCTACTATAAAAGTATGGATTTTGATGTTTTTTCCCATTGTGAAAACACAGTATTACTCTTTGCTTATTAAATTCACTAACATATGTTACTATTTATTTATTTCTATTACAATTACTATCATTCATTTCACTAATTATATATGTTATTATTAATTTATACTATCAATTCTATCATTCATTTACATTTAATCATAATGGTTAATAGCTTAAATTCTATTTTACATTCATCAATTTTTCTAAGAGTGAAGTTGAAAAATCATCAATTGGTTGTTGAGTATATATTATTATACTACGAAATATAACCATTTATATCTACAACAATATATTTATCTATTAGCATTTTGTTTCAAGCCTAAAATCAATTCTAACTTAATAAAAATATTTTTTTTCCATTGTGAAATGACATTGTTGTCCTTACTTAAATCTTTAATTGTATAATAATAATTATTAAAAACAATCATGATTATTCACTTATTCTATGATAAATGATATTATTATACATATATGTATATACATATATATACATATAAAGTGTCTCTTCACTTGTTATTCATCAATTATATGACTCTTTAATTTTGTAACAATAATTTTCCTAATAAATCATCTACTAAAAAATATAACATCTCAAATGTTCTCTTTAATGACACAATTATAATCTTTGATGATAATTTTTAATTATACTAGTAATTGCTACAAACAATCATCACCATTTACTTGTTCTACTATAAATGATATTATATATATATTATTATAATTAATGACAATCATGGACATTCACTTATTCTATGATATATAATATTATTATATAGATAGATAGATATAAAGTGTCTCTCCACTTGCTATTCATCAAATTCTAGAACTCTTTGTAATTTAAAAGTACGGATATTTTTTGTTATTTCTTCCCATTGTGAAATAACATTGTCGTCTTTACTTAATTAATCTTTAATTATGATAATAATTATTATTAAAACAATCATGGTCATTTACTTATTCTATGATAATGATATTATTATTTTAAACAATGAAATACCACTTTACCCCCTACTTAAAATCGTCATTAATATATTATAAAATTTTACTTTTATATAGGATTATATGATTTACCTAAACAAAATATTCAGTTGAATTCAAAATATCAACTATTGTACATTATGTCACTATTTTGAATTGATTATAAGAAAATAACAAATACGATTTTGTGGGGTTAAAAATTGTAAACAATGTAATATTTAATATATGGAGATTTATTTTTATTTAAAACTAAAATGAGAAGTGTACATATTTATTATTTATGTAATATGATACAAATCTAAAAGACGTATATATTGACATAGACTTTATTGATAAAATTAAACTTTGTACTTCAAAAAATTGGTAATATTTGAATAAATAAAATATTTATAGGCTTTATATTATTTCAAAATTATTTTTGAATATCGTTAATTATTTAATATTATAAAATCAATTTTCACGTGCGAATGCACATGCATTTTGTTAGTACTAATATATAAGTATGGATCTTGGGAGATGTTTCTTCCCATTTGGTAAAAAAAAAATATTACCCTTGCTTATTAACTTCACCAGTATATGTTACTATTTATTTCTTTATACTATAATTACTATAATTCATTTCACTAATATATATGTACTATTATTTCTATCATTTATTTACATTGAGTCATAATGATTAATAGCTTAAATTCTATTTTATATCCATAAATTTTCTAAAAGTGAAGTTAGGAAATCATCAGGTTGTTGAGTATTTATTATTACACTAAAAAAATATAACCATTTACACCTACAAAAATATCTTTAACTATTAGCACTTTGTTTAAAGGATAATATGCATTCTAACTTATAATATAATTTATATATCTAAAATATGCGGAATTTGATGGATATCATCACAAATTTTATTTAGATGACTATTAAATCCTATTATGTTAGTTCAACAAATAATAATACATAGATTGAACAATTGAATAAGAAATAAATTGATCAATGAACATCGAGAAATAGATATAGAAAAGCCAACAATTTATTTGAATGTACATTATATCGGTAATGATTTTATCTTAAAATTTCAAATTCCAAATATTTTAATGAACACTTAGTAACTTTATTTATCAAAATTAGATAAAAGAAATACAATTTAAATTATTAATATAGCACAATTGAATTCAATTATGCCGTCCACATGTTGTACACTATATTTTATTATATATAGATTAATTATTATTTTTACATATTATACAAATTTCAACCAGCTTTAAATTCATGCCATTTTCCACAAAATTTCGCAGTACGCATTTTTAATTTTTTTTAAATTTCTAACTCAAATAAATAAATAAATGGAAAGTATTAGTTTACCAGTTCTTTGCTTCTTTTTGTTGATCCTTGTATCAACTAACTGAATTCCCCTTTATTGTCACATTTTAATAAAGTAAATTGAATGGAAGATGTGAAGAGCTTTATAACAACAAATTCTAAGACAAGATTACTCTTGCTTATTAACTTCACAAATAAATTTTACCATTAATCTATACTATCATTCACTTTACTACTATATATGTTGCTATCAATTTATACTACCATTATTATCATCTATTTAGATTTAATGATTAATAGTTTGAATCTTATAGTACAGCCATCCTTTTTTTTTTAAGTCAAGTTGGAAAATAATCAATTTGTTGCTAAGTATGTATTATTACACTGAAAAATATAACCATATACTTACACTAATATAATTTTTAAATGTTACTATTTTGTTTCAAAATTTAAAATGAATTCTAACTCAATAAAAATGACTAGGAATACTTGATCTACAACTAATTAATGAATGGAGGATATCAAGAGCCTTATAAATAAATTCTTTGACATGGTATAAATTATAAATTATATAACCATAAAACTTCTGTCAGCCTATTTTTTAAAATTTCAGTATTTGAATTACATAACAAATGTGACACTTAACTATCTCAACTAATGTTTAAACTTATTATGGTACTATATATATTTTACTAGAATTATTTTCTTTTGCATTATTTACATTCTATTTAAAACCTTGTATCCCTATGAAATTATTAAGTTGGTGGGATGGAGAACCCAATTCTGAAATTCATTTAAATCCAATTTTGAACTTGAGAATTGCATTGGATTTCCGTGGTCAACTGCAATGGCTTAAAAAATATTTCAACACCTCTATGGATGGATCAAGATGACTTGAAGTATTAGAAAAGATGATCAATATAGAAAGAGATTGAGTAACATCTTTTATTTCAGTTCTTAATATTTATCTTATTAAAAAAATAATTTACCTTCTTATTTTATTTAGGTTATTATGTTCTTCTCCAAAACTATAGGATTATATGATTTAGCTAGGGAAAATATTCTATTGAATACGAAAATATATCAACTAATGTACATTTATGTCAATATTTTGAATTGATTGTAAGAAAATAACAAATACGACTTTTGTGGGTGAAAAATCGAAAACAATGTATTATTTAAAATAAGGAGAATTATTTTATTTAAAACTTAAGTGGGAAGTGTACATGTTAATTATTTATTTAATAAGATACAAATCTAAAAAATGTATATATTGACATAGACTTTAGTGATAAACTTAGAAATTAAAATTTGTACTTCAAAAAATTGGCAATATTTGAAGAAATAAACTATTTAAAGGTGATATTATTTTAAAACTATTTTTGAATATTTTTAATAATTTAACACTATAAAATCATTTTTCACGTGCGAATGCCGTAAATGTGACTAGTAAATATAAACATATAACAGTTACGCATACAAGTTCAAGTCTGGTAACCTCTGAGATGGAATCGCAGATAACGGTGTGTTTTTCCTCATGACGATCCCATACTTCTCGGAGATATCAATACTTTCGCCCTCCGCAAGTCTCCAGTCAAACGAATGAAGAAGCATAGCAAGCAAATACATTACCATTCTCACACCCAGGGCCCGACCCGGACATACCCCTCTACCGGATCCAAATGGAAGATACTGAAAATTATTTCCGTTGTAATCAAATTTCCCATTGTCGTTCAAAAATCTCTCGGGCTTAAATTCTAAAGGATTTTCCCAAATCTGCGGATCGTTGTGAATTGACCACACGTTCAAGAAGACTCTCGAGCCCTTTGGTATTGTGTATCCACCGACTGTGCAGGATTGGCTTGGAAACCTGGGGACCATGAGTGGGAGTGGAGGGTGTAGGCGGAAAGTTTCCTTTATGACTGCATCGAGATAGTGTAGTTTGGATGTGTGGGATTCTTCAACAATGTTGTTCATCCCCACAACATCGGTTAGTTCTTGTTGCACCTTTTTCATTACATTAGGATTGTGTAAAAGTTCGGACATGACCCACTCGACTACTGTTGCTGTGGTGTCGGTCCCACCTACGACAATGTCCTGTTGTATTCAGGGAATGGCTGTTAGTATTAACGAATAAAATCTGAATTGGAGATTCACATTGTAGTTTGTCAAGTTGAAGAGGAGTTGATAATACAAGTTGTCTTTCTGCTATCCCATGCTGAAAAGGATGGGGACATACAAAATGAATCTTATACTTTATGTACTAATGCAAATTAAGAAAATAGATTTTGAATGCTCAATTCTAGTTTTTGTTCTTTATTCATTTCAAAGCTAGATGTTAAAAGAGAGATGCAATTAAGATTATAGTTCTATAGGTTTTTTCACTTTAGTAAAAAAGAAAATCCTATAAACCACCTAAAATTATGTTATTTAATTTTCACTCCTATGTGGTAATCCATGTCACCATCCAATTTAGAAATTAATTGTTATTTTTCATTTTATACTACTAACCATTCTTTCATTTCCTTAATTCAACTTCATTTATCTTTTTTTTTTGGTGGTAACCTCATTTATCTAATTAAATGTTAAAGTGTTGATTTCTTTCTCATAATCTTGTTATTCATATTTATTGCCAATTCCTGTGTTAAGTTATGAACTATATGTTTTTGTAAATTTATTTTGTCTATTTTTCATTAAGTTATCAATTATATATTTTTTTGTTTAATTTGTGCTTTATGAAATTGAAACATGAAGCGAATTTTAACTACCTAATACAGTTTTTGATCCAATTTCTTAAGGGACCAACACGAGATGTTTAAAATGTATAGATAATTGTATCATATGAGATCTAAGTTTGCTTTAATTAAGAGGGTGTTTCGATAAATTGAACATTTTATAAACGATTACGTCTTATAAGATAACTTTAGAGTTTTGAAAGAGAGTTTAGTTTAGTTTTCCACTTTCCTCTGGCAGTAGGAATTAAGCCTTTTCTATGCTGAGGTAGATAGATGGTGATAGGAAAATCGTATTCATTAGCTTCTTTTTTCTGGTTCCGAAACAACTTGGCGAAATATTACCCTCGTTTTACAAAGATAAGAGGACTCTAATCAAACTTCCGGCCTATAATTTTGAAAACGAAGTCAAGTCTATTAACAAAGAGCAATATGAAACCTTTCTCTTTTGCAGCCCCTTGCCTCTTCATAATAATTATATATTTCCGAGCTCGAATTTACATATTTTTGAATTAATCTTACTAGTTTTATACTTTCCGAACCATAGGTTCTCGTTACAAAAATAATTTTATAAAACATATATATTTTTATATTATATTTAATAATAAATATATTGATTATTATGATATTATTTTGACCACAATTAACTCAATTATTAAAACAGTGACATGAGACCCTCTTAATTTTTCAATTCAAAATTAGTGGCTCTTACAAATAGAAGACAAGACCTCATTTTTTCTCTGCTATGTGGCCTTGCATTGACAATAAAATCTGCACCACCAATAATAAGTTTCCCTCTTTCTCACGGCGATTAATAAATTGTTTTTTAGTCTATGTACAATGGGGTGTTGAAAGAGGGTGTTTAATATTTTAAATAGTTGAAACCATTGGAATAGGGTGTTTAATGGTGAGGTGGATTAAATTGGTGGAGAAATTTTACATGGTGTTGAAAAGCTTACATGGCATGATCTTATTGGCTAACCATATTGTAGATATTTTTATCACACTCCAATTATTTGATGTTAATTATTTGATAATAAATAAATTTTTTTATATAAAAAAAATATATCAAAATTCATAATTTTTTCTCCTCTATAAATAGAGACTAGTTTCACTTGATTTGGATACCAAAAAAATTCGATCATTTTCAATATAATCATATTATTATCCTTTAATAAATAAGATTAATATTTAGATAAATATTTAA
Source organism: Verbascum thapsus (assembly GCA_963669365.1). Taxonomy (NCBI): domain Eukaryota; kingdom Viridiplantae; phylum Streptophyta; class Magnoliopsida; order Lamiales; family Scrophulariaceae; genus Verbascum; species Verbascum thapsus. Next base: position 20,598,606 of record OY770105.1, read on the forward strand.
ATAAAATTTATTTTAAAAAATATCGAAAAAGAAATTATTTCATCGTTATTTTTAATTATAAACGATAATCTTATTATAATCTAATCATAAAATTAAAAGGATAAATAAATAATAAAAGTAGTGGGGTAGGGTGTTGAATATTATTAAACAAAACCATTGTAGAGTGTAAAATTTGAATGAGTGTTTAATTATTATGTGGCAAAGAGATAAGATGATGTGGAGTGTTGGGAATTGAAAAAGAGGGTGTTTAATGAGGGTGTTTAATGTTGTGACCATTGTACATAGTCTATAAATTCTCCTTTTCATCTCTTTACTGCTCCCACTAAACCTTACAAAAATGGAGGAATTCACAGTTGCAGCTTTCACAATCTTCATCATCCTAGCATCCATCTTTTTCATATTCAACAACTTCAAATCACAAACTCTTAAACTCCCACCAGGGCCACGAGGCCTTCCGATTGTGGGCTATCTTCCATTTCTACAGCCAAATCTGCACCACCAGTTCACCAAACTAGCTGCAAAGTATGGCCCAATGTACAAGCTCTGGCTGGGCAGCAAGCTCTATGTAGTAATCTCTTCGCCGTCTCTGATAAAAGAGGTTGTTCGAGATCACGACTCGATTTTCGCGAACAGGGATCCTCCTGTGGCGGCGATAGCGCTTACCCAGGGGCTCGACATTTTATGGCCCCCCATCGGGCCGTACTGGCGGGATATGCGTAAGCTATTCGTGCGCGAGATGATGAGCAATAAAAACTTGGAGGCTTCTTATATGTTGAGAAAAGAGGAGGTAAGAAAAGCTGTTGGAAATTTGTTTAATAGCAAGATTGGCATGAAAATTGATATTGGTGAACTGATATTTCTGACTGAGCTGAATGTGATTCTTCGATTGCTTTGGGGCGGGATAGTGGATCCTGAGATACGGGATAGAGTGGGTCGGGATTTTCGCAATAAGTTGTCGAAAATCGTGGATTTAGTGGGGAAGCCTAATGTGTCTGATTTTTTTCCGGGTTTGGGTAGGTTTGATGTGCAGGGGATAGTGAAAGAGATGAGGGAAATTATGCCTGGGGTTGAAGGGATTCTTGATTCTGTCATAAATGAAAGGATGAAGATGATGGAGGGTCAAGAAGAAGATGATGAAAAAAGAAATGACTTTTTGGAGGTTTTATTAGAGTTGAAGGGGCATGATGTTGCTCAGAGATCTTTTGGTACCACTGAAATCAAAGCCATTTTGATGGTAATTTCTATAATTGCATCATTTCTTGTCTTCTTCCTGTTGATTTTGATCATAAATTGTTAGAAAATTTGAACCACGAATGATTTCGTCCTCCAAGTCGCATAAGATTTTACGCTCTCCTCAAGACAATATTCGCCCTCTACCGAGTGTAAACGAGTTTATAGCGAATTTGTCCCAGGATACAATGGAGCCTAGTTTAAGAAACTATTATTTATCTGCGATTTGCACTATCGAAGATAAATCCGAATACTCTACGTTGTTGCGAGTCTTTAATAAGGATGTTGAAAATTTTGGTTGACGAACTGTAATTTGTAGGAAAGAATGATGAATAAGGAATTTAAGAAATCTGCTTCTTAACCATTGGAGTGATTGAATGAAGAATAAAAGTGAAAATAATATTTGATTTTCTGAAAATAATAACAATGAGTGCTCTGTTTTCGAAATTCAAATGGGCTGCTCAATTCTTCTATCTATAAGAAAAGAAAGTTGCAACCTTTCATTTTTAAAATTCAAGAGATGCAAATCACGTCCATATTCCAACAGGTATGAATATGAAATTCAAATTGAAATTTGTTTGTGAAACATCACAACTGTTGGAATTATATTATATTACAAAATAATTTTGAAAATTATTCAACAATCCTCCACCATTTTCAAAATAGACTCGGGAATATGTGCATCGATAATGGTGTCTTACGACTTGAAACCATTACTTAGTGAAAGCATTTCAAAGTTAAAAAGAAAGAATGGTAGACTTATCTTTGAACCATCTTCCAAGATGTAAAACCGGAAATTCTAACACACACATATATCCATTCACTTCGAGTATTCAAAGAAGCCGACACGTGGATTGGCCTTGTGTCTATATCCTGTTTCATGAGTGCTCTAGAGTTAAGCCCTTAACGCATAGAAGGCGGCACCACCTTCGACACTCATATAGGTAGATTTATCGAAAGTACCCCCGTAATAAAAGTACTTTAACACACAAGTGTTATAAATCTATTAAGAGTATAAAACTCAACCTTCCTTTCAACATTACAGGTCCAAGCACTATTTTCTTCGGGATGAATGATAGTATTAGTGCTTCAATCACATCTTATGATGTACTTTGCTCATTGAACTTCGATTCTCAAATATTGAGATGAAGTTGAGTTTCCATCATTGGTGATCCAAAATTATGGGCTTAAGTCCCATCCCTTTAGCAATCTTTTGTACCAAGTCTCTCGTCAATCTTTTCGTCAAAGGATCCGCTAAATTTTCACAAGACCGTACAAAATCAGTTGTAATTACTCCATCGGTGAGTAATTGTTGAACATAGCTATGTCTTAGTCCAATATGTCTGGACTTTCCATTATACACCTTACTATAGGCTCTTGACAGTGTGGCCTCACTGTCACAATGAATCGATATTGGTGGCATCGGCTTTGGCCAAAACGGAATTTCAATTAATAAATTCCTTAGCCATTCCGCCTCTTTACTACTTGAAGCAAGTGCAACAAATTCAAATGCCATGGTTGAATCGGTTATGCATGTTTGCTTCTTGGAGCTCCATGATATGGCTCCCCCACCAAGAGTAAAAATCCATCCACTTGTGGATGTATGATCTTCTCGATCAGTTATCCAACTGGCATCAGTAAATCCTTCAAAAACCGAAGGATATCCTTTGTAACAAATTCCATAATTTATTGTTTTCTTTAAATATCTCAAAATTCTATTAATAGCTCCCCAATGCTCAAGACTCGGATTACTCGTGTATCTACTTAGCTTACCAACAGCAAAGGCAATATCCGGTCTAGTGCTAGTCATAGCATACATGAGACAACCAATAACTCTAGCATATTCAAGTTGATTTATAGCTCTACCCGTATTTTTAACCAACTTAATACTAGAATCAAAAGGAGTAGCTACAGGATTACAATGATATTGCTTAAATTTCTTTAGCACCTTTTCAATATAATGAGATTGAGAAAGAGTTAAACCATTACTATCTCTAATAATTTTTATACCAAGAATCACATCAGCATCACCCATATCTTTCATATCAAAGTTAGAAGATAAAAATTGTTTAACATGCTGAACATATTCTAAATCAGTGCCAAAAATTAACATATCATCAACATATAAACAAATAATAACACCTCTATTACCATGAAATTTACTATAAACACATTTATCCGATTCATGTATCATAAATCCATTAGAAACAACTACTTTATCGAATTTTTCATGCCATTGTTTAGGAGCTTGTTTTAATCCATATAAAGATTTAATTAATTTACATACTTTTTGTTCATGTCCGGGCATAACAAATCCTTTAGGTTGCTCCATATAAATTTCTTCTTCTAAATCGCCATTCAAAAAAGCTGTTTTAACATCCATTTGATGTATCACAAAATTATGAATAGAAGCTAAAGCAATTAATACTCTAATAGTAGAAATTCTAGCAACAGGAGCATATGTGTCAAAGTAGTCAATACCTTCTTTTTGTGTAAAACCTTTTGCTACTAATCTAGCTTTGAATTTTTCTATCGTTCCATCTACTTTCATTTTCTTTTTGAAAATCCATTTACAACCTATAGGTTTTGAACCGGTTGGTAAACTAGAACCCAAGTATTATTTCCTAATATAGATTCCATTTCATCATTTATAGCTTCTTTTCAAAAACTAGCATCACGAGATTTAATTGCCTCTTCATTAGTTTGAGGATCCGGTTCAATACTAGGAGAAATGGCAATTTGTGTACAATGAGTATCTCTATTACCTTCAACTAGATATATTATAAAATCAGTACCAAAAGATTTTTCAATTCTTTTCCTTTTACTTCTTCTAGGTTCAACATTTTCTTCTATATTTTCAATAGGTTTATTTTCGACACACTCATTTTCTTTCGTAGTTTCGTGTATTCTAGAAATAGCATTAAATCTATTTTCATAAAAAATAGCATCTCTAGACTCAATTACCGTATTTAATCTAATTGAATCATTAGGCTCTATAACCATAAATCTATAGGCCTAACTATGTTCAGCATAACCTAAGAAAATACATTCAACAGCTTTAGCACCTAAACTTCTAATCTTAGGTTCCGACAATCTAACTATTGCTCTACAACCCCAAACTTTAAGGTAATCTAAGTTCGGCTTTCTTTTCTTCCAAAGTTCATAAGGTGTAACATGTGATTTTTTATGAGGAATTCTATTGAGTATGTGACATGCAGTCAATAAAGCTTCACCCCAAAAACTTTTATTTAAACCAGAATAATATAACATGGAATTTACCATTTCTTTTAAGGTCCTATTTTTTCTTTCCACCACTCCATTTTGTTGAGGAGTATATGAAGTCGTAGTTTCATGAATTATGCCAAAAGATTCACAAAAGGCAGGAAAATTATACTCACCTCCTCTATCAGATCTTAAACACTTAATTTTACAATTCAAGAAATTTTCTACTTCATTCTTATAAATTCTAAATTTATCAAGTACTTCATCTTTAGTATGTAACAAATAAACATAACAATACTTTGAATAATCATCAATAAAAGTAGCAAAATATTTATTTCCACCTTTAGTAGGAGTATCATGTAAATCACATAAATCACTATGAATGAGAAATAATAAACTAGTATTTCGTTGCACGGATTTAAATGGAGTCTTAGTTATTTTTGTATGTGCACAAACTTGACATTTATCAATTATATCATTTTCATACTTAGGTATTAAATTTAATTTAGTCATATCCTTCATGCGATTAACATTTACATGTCCTAATCTATTATGCCATAAGGAAAAGGAGTCAACGATATAAACATAATTAATAGCTTTATTAATATTGAGTTTAAACATCCCCTCATACAAATATCCCTTTCTAACAAAGTTTCCACCCTTAGACAGAACAAACTTATCAGCCTCAAATATAAGTTTAAAACCATGCTTATTCAAAAGACTAGCAGAAATTAAATTCTTTCTAATCTCGGGGACATGGTACACTTCTCCTAAAGATAAAATCTTTCCCGAAGTAAATTCTAATTCCACCGTCCCTTTGCCTTTGACAATGGCAGTCGACGAGTTTCCCATGTACATAACATTGCCTTCTTCAACAAGCTCATACTTGGTGAAAAAACTTTTATCCTTGCATACATGCCTCGTAGCCCCGGAGTCAACCCACCAAGAACTATCATCATCAATCATGTTAGCTTCAGAAATAACAGCAACAAATTTTTCTTTGTTATAATTTTGCCCGGCCTTATTTTTCTTAATAATTTTACAATCTCTTTTATAATGACCCGGAGCACCACAATTATAACAAACACCCTTCTTTTTCTTATTTTGATGATTAAAATCCTTGGAGTAGCTTTTCGTTTCTGATTTAGTTTGTTCTGTCCGGAGTGATTAGGATGTTTTAACCCTCTATTTTCCTCCACCATATGCACCTTAGAAGAGTCTCTAACTTGTAGTTCTTCCCTTTCTTGCATTCTAGATTGTTCTTCGATTCGAATATAAGTTCCTAAGTTTAACACTAATATCTTCTTTTTTATGTTTAAGGGCGTGATTGGTATAATGGAATGAGGTGGGAATGGAATGGACATTCCTATGTTCATTCCTATTCTAATGATTGGTATGTTTTTTGTTGGGAATGCTCATTCCTATTGGAATCCATATTCCCAAAAGTAAGAGAATAGTGATTCCTTCCATACCCCTTGGGTATCATCTCTAGTTCCCCTTGATCAAGTCCGCTCCTTCTATTTATTCGACTATTGATCATGTCCGTTCATTCTCTCATGTCTCATCTCGTCCGCACCTGAATCTACGCTTAAGGAAAAGGGATCCTTTGCTCGATAAAAGAGCTTATTCTGTCTGTCCAATTCCGTCTTTAATCGGTCTATCTTGACTATTGGATTCAGGATAGGTCCATTTGCGCTTCATATTCGCCCGGAGTTCGCTCCCAGAAATATAGCCATCCCTGCCCCCTCACGTCAATCCCACGAGCCTCTTATCCATTCTCATTGAATCACGGCGGGGGAGCAAATCCAAATAGAGCCTATCAGGAATCAATCATTTCTTTTTCTTATGATATTATTTTCTTCACAACAATATAAAAGTTTTGAAAATTTGATGAATGCAATATATATATTTTTTGGACTTAGGATTAATAATCACAAATTATTTTAAAAATAATATAAATTATTAAAAATTTCAAAAAATTATTTAAATGCATTGAAATAACTAAAAAATACATATTATTTTTCGTACGTACTAAGTCGAAATATTTTCCTCAATAAGAATTACTTAATTATAATAAATATAATTTCAAATGTAAAAAAAATTGGAAAAAAATACAAAAATGAGTTGAAAAAATATAAAATAATATTGCGTTTAACAAATGATATCTTATCGTTAAACTAGTTCATCAATAAAAAGTATTAGAAAATGTGAATTTTTATATAAACAATATTACATATATAACTCTTTCAATCATTATATAATAACTATATTTTTCCCATTTTTCATTTAATTTCTCAAATCATTTAAATTTCATAGAATTAGATTGAATTCAAATTTGTATTCGAGTTTAATAAATAACTCAAATATACAAATATACAAAATTAAAAAAAAATCTCATCTGGAATTCATTTCCTTTCTCATTCCTGCACTATACCAATCATAGGATTTATGAAATCAATATCATTCTATTCCCATCTCCATTCCATTCCTTATACCATTCCATTCCCACATAATTCCATTCATTCATACCAATCATGTCCTAAGACTTTTCTTATAATCTTTCCATGAAGGAGGGAGTTTATCTATAATGCAAGAAACAGCTATGCACTCATCCATATTCATATTCAATTGATGCATATGTCCTAAAATGCATTGCAATTCATTAAATTGATCACTCACAGATTTACCATCAATCATGCGATAGTTCATAAATTGAGAAGATAAAAATTTCTTACTTGTCGCATCTTCGGTTAAATACCGTGCATTGAGAGTATCCCAAAGTTCCTTTGCCGTTTCCACATTTTGATAAACATCGAACAAATTATCGGCAAGAGTGTTGAGAATGTGGCCTCGACATATTTCATCATCTTTTACCCATTTCGTTCGAGTTCTAGATTCCGCCAATGTCTCATTTTCATGTTCTTCCGGCTTTGGTGTCGTCAACACATATTCCACCGCAAGTGTCAACAGTAGAAAACGAACTTTCTTTTGCCATCTTCTAAAATTTCCACCATCGAATCGCTCCAATTTCATGAAATTAGTCGTGAGTTGTAGCAAATTTTGAGAAGCCATATATTGTCTTGAGATTGTTAGAAAATTTGAACCACGAATGATTTCGTCCTCCAAGTCGCATAAGATTTTACGCTCTCCTCAAGACAATATTCGCCCTCTACCGAGTGCAAACGAGTTTATAGCGAATTTGTCCCAGGATACAATGGAGCCTAGTTTAAGAAACTATTATTTATCTACGATTTGCACTATCGAAGATAAATCCGAATACTCTACGTTGTTGCGAGTCTTTAATAAGGATGCTGAAAATTTTGGTTGACGAACTGTAATTTGTAGGAAAGAATGATGAATAAGGAATTTAAGAAATCTGCTTCTTAACCATTGGAGTGATTGAATGAAGAATAAAAGTGAAAATAATATCTGATTTTCTGAAAATAATAACAATGAGTGCTCTGTTTTCGTAATTCAAATGGGCTGCTCAATTCTTCTATTTATAAGAAAAGAAAGTTGCAACCTTTCATTTTTAAAATTCAAGAGATGCAAATCACGTCCATATTCCAACAGGTATGAATATGAAATTCAAATTGAAATTTGTTTGTGAAACATCACAACTGTTGGAATTATATTATATTACAAAATAATTTTGAAAATTATTCAACATAAATTACCTTTTTGGGATCAAAATCAGAAGGTATAAATCAAGGAGAATAATTGTTTTCTTAATCAAGTTATATGGTGTTGCCTCTTACAATGATACCAATACTATTAGAACCTCCTAATAACTCTATTATCAACTCATCTTGAACTTGACAAACTAAAACATGATCTTCATAAAACAGGACATTGTCTTAGGTGGGAGCGACACAACAGCAACAGTAGTCGAGTGGGTGATGACCGAGCTTTTGCACAACCCTAATGTAATGAAAAAGGTGCAAAAAGAACTAACCGATGTTGTAGGAAGGAACAACATTGTTGAAGAATCCCACACATCCAAACTACACTATCTCGATGCAGTCGTAAAGGAAACTTTCCGCCTACACCCTCCACTCCCACTCATTGTCCCCAGGTATCCAAGCCAATCCTGCACTGTTGGTGGATACACAATCCCAAAGGGCTCAAGAGTATTCTTGAACGTGTGGTCAGTTCATAACGATCCACAGATTTGGGAAAATCCTTTAGAATTTAAGCCCGACAGATTTTTGAATGACAATGGGAAATTTGATTACATGGGTAATAATTTTCAGTACCTTCCATTTGGATCCGGTAGAAGGGTATGTCCCGGTCTTGCCCTGGGTGAGAGAATGGTGATGTATTTGCTTGCTACGCTTGTTCATTCGTTTGACTGGAGCCTTCCGGAGGGCGAAAGTGTTGATATCTCGGAGAAGTTTGGGCTTGTCATGAGGAAAAACACACCGTTATCTGCGATTCCGTCTCAGAGGTTGCCGGATTTGAACTTGTACGCATAATTGTTATATGTTTATGTTTATACGATGCTTGATAAGTTATAATGGTTATCTAATCTAGGTTGGTTATATCGTTGTTGAATGTATTGAGCGATTCGAATTGTCTTTAGCAGAAGTGCTTCGAGTCATTATATTCTATAACTCACTTGTTGCATCTTTTGATGTTTATGGAAAGTGTAGCCATTTGAATCAAAGATTGAAGATACGATCCGGGAGAATGCAGCGGAATGAAACATAAATAACTCCCAAGAATCTCATGCCCATGAACCAATCATGGTTTGTTGATGTTCTTGGCGTGCTTTCAAACAAAATGTAATAAACGAATTTAATTGTGTTACCTTTTGTGTTTTGCGTTCTTGTCGATTTTTGTAGTACCAACATGATGATAGTGCATATAAAATTATCACGCGAAGGAAGAAAAACTGGACACTTTCTTGAGCTTGGGGGCAGCTAGTAGGCTCCAAGAATAGGTTTTTTTTCTCTCTTTTGTTGAACCTATGATCCAAGATTATTTTATGATCTTAGGACATTAGGTTCTTATTCAAAATAAAAGCTCAAGGTATGGAAGAACCATGAAGACTTCCATACCCCTCATGTCGCGTGACTTGGGATTTGCGCCATTGATAAACCTCATTTATATACATTATACTGCATTCATTTGGCTATGTTTAGTATCCGCTTGCTTTTCTTTTTTACCTCACAATGCATTTAATAGGTCTGTTAAGTGTCGCCACACTTTCCATCTATATCTATTCTAAAAGTGTGAATGATTTACCAAATCAAATGATTTACATTTTATAGTTAAAAAACGCCTTCATATTCTATTAATAATTATTTAATAATGTTATCAAAATAATAAGTAGGTGCATAAATTTCAATGTAAATATAAATAAAGTTGTTCAATATATGTTACTTGTAATCTTATCAATAATTTTTATATATATATATAACTATTTCAAAAGTATGAATCAATTGAAATGAGTTATATTTCATAAAGTTTTATAAAATAATCCTATAACAATAAATTAATATTATTGTCTAATATCTATAATAATCTATACTAATATAAAAGTATGGATTGTTTCTTCCCAATGTGAATAGACTATTTTACTCCTATTAATTCATTTCCCTATTTAGTTAATGAGTATTAATATGTAACTCCTTTACAATAAATAATAATAAAATATTAGTATTTTATTAATTAAGTAACAATTTATCATTTTCAATATTTCAACACTTTTTATAACATTTAAAATTTTTATTAACTTTTCAACTCCTCACTAATATTTATCCATTTCATAATAAAAATTATGTGTTACTAATTCCCAAATATTCTCACGTTAAATTTCTCAAATTTTCAATTTTTCATCATTATTAAAACAATAGATATAATGTTAAATTTTCAAATTCACTTACCTATTTTAAACCACAAAAGAAGAGGTGAGTGTGGGCTAATAATATGTAACTCCAATAATAATTAAATATTAGTTATTCATGTCTAATAATGATTATTTTATAAACAATATTTCAAAAATTATCCAAACCATTAAATATGATACTAACTTTTAACTCCTCATTAATATTTATCCATTTTATAAAAAGAACACTATGTATTGTTATTCAATAAATTCCCAAATTAAATTTTCCTACTTAAAACTTATTAAAACACTTAAGAGAAATTTCATCCATTAAATTTTCATCAATCCTTCACGTTGCTTAGTGACTATAGATTGCAACTCATTAGAGCCACTATTACAGTATCTACATTGAAGAGAAAAGATGTTGATTCTTTGATATGGAACAACATTCTATTGGTTAATAATACTACTTTGAAGTAAATAATAACCAAATATTAGTATTTCATTAATAAAGTAGAAATTTTTTAAGTTGAATATTTCAAAAGTCATTCAAAACTTGAAATATGATATAAACATTCAACTCCTCACTAATATGTATCCAGTTTATAAAAAAACATTATGTATTACTACTCACTAAATTTGCAAATTAAAATTTTCTACTTTTCTGCTCTTCATCTTTATTAAAAGTTAAAACACTTAAATTTTTAATCCATTTAATTTTCATCAATCGTTCCTGTTGCTTAATTAATATATATTGCAACTCATTAGAGGTACTATTAAAGTATCTAAATTGGAGAAAAGAGATATTAATTTTTTGATGTGGAAAAACATTCTATTGGTTTATAATACTATATGAATATAACTCATTTCAAGTGAATAATAATTAAATATTAGTATTTCATTAATCAATAGCAATTTTTTATGTCCATTATTTCAAAAGTCATTGAAACCTTTAAATATGTATATAATAATTATGTAAAAAACAAAATAATAATTAAAAATATAAAGTATTAAAGAGAAAAAATAATTGTCAAAATAAATAATTTTGATTGATGAATGTAAGAAAAGATATATTCAGTGATTAATAAGTAGTTATATAGGGCACTGAAAATCTAGAGTTGGAAAATGTTAATTTTGATGAGAATAGTTTGTGTCAAGTGTATTTAGGATTGTGATGTGCCTAAACCGCAAGCGCACGGCTTCGGTGCAGTACAAAATATATCGTTCCCACGAGGACCGAATAATCAAGCACTAGCCTATCAATTATCAGTAATCTAAGCCTAACGACAGTATGAGATAAAAATAAACAAAGAAAACGGAACAGAATGTAGAAAACTGGTTTTGATTATAAATGATTAGCAATTCCAGAATCAGGTTTCACCACGACATACGTTATCAATTAAATCATACAATCAATTCAGTACAATCACCACTTATGAAGGACATTATCCAATTATACTCATTACCTTCTGTCGAAGCATAACAATTTACCCAAGTTAATTAATCAACTACTGTCGTGATGATTAGACTAAGCTCGAGTTCATTAATCTCTATGATAATGTATCGATTCCTCAAAAGACCTAAAACTACTTTCGTGATTTAGGATCCTAGGTTTGAATTCTAGGGTTCCGATATAGATGTCACCTTTCAGAATTTTCACCTATTATCTATGAACATGTAAATATGTGGCCAGCAAATTCACAAGCATTAATTCTATCTATTCCAGTTTTTGTTTTTTTATTCATTTCAAAGATAGATGTTAAAAGAGTGATGCAAGATTATAGTTCTATCTTTTTTTCACTTTTGTAAAAAAGAAAATGCTATAAACCATTTAAAATTTTGTTAATTTTCACCCTCTTATGTGGCAATCCAAATCATCATCCAAGTCACCATTCAATTTAGAATTGAATTGTTATTTTTTTTATATTTATTTATTTTCTCCAACACTTTATTCCTAACTATTCTCTTATTTCCTTAATTCACGCTCATTTACCTAATTAAATGTTATAGTGTTAATTTCTCTCTCATTGTCTTGTTATTCATGTCTGCCACCAAATCCTGTGTTAAGTTATCAACTATATTTTTTTTAAAATTTCTTTTTCTATTTTTCATTAAGTTATCAATTATACTTTTTTGTCTCATTTGTGCATTACAAAATTGAAACATGAAGCGAATTTTAACTACCTAATACAGTTGTTGACCGAATTTCTTAATGGACCAACATGAAATGTTTAAATTATATAGATAATAGTACCATATAAGGTCTAAATTTGCTTTTATTAAGAGGATGTTTCGATGAATTGAACATTTTATAAATGATTACGTCTTATAAAATATTTTTAGAGCTTAGTTTTGAAAATTCTTTAAAGAGAGTTTAGTTTATTTTTCGGCTTTCCTGTGGCAGTAGGAATTAAGCCTTTTCTACGCTGATGTAGATGGTGATAGGAAAATCGTATTTGGCAACTTCTTTTGTCCGGTTCCGACAACTTGGGCGAAATATTACCCTCTTCTCACAAAAATAAAAGGACTCTAATCAAACTCCCGTCCTATAATTTTGAAAATGAAGTCAAGTCTATTAGCAAAGAGCGATTTTAAGCCTTGTATCGAGACATGAAAATGAAACTTTTTTCTATAATACATACCATGTTTTGCAGCCAATGACTGGAGAGCCACTTGCCTCTTCTTAATAATTATATATTTCCGTGCTTGAATTTACATATTTTTGAATTAATCTTAATAATTTTATGCTTTTCTGAGATCGAGTTTACAACCCTAGGTTCTCACTTCTTATTATAAAAATAATTTTATAAAACATATAATTTTTTATATTAGATTTAATAATAACTACATTAATTATCATTTATTACATTATTATGATACTATTTTTGACCACAATTAACTCAATTATTAAAACAATGACATGAGTGATGAGACCCTCTTAATTTTTCAATTTAAACTTATTGGCTCACACAAATATAAGATGGACCTCATTTTTTCTAAGCTGTGTGTCCTTGCATGCTACATCCCAGCTATTGACTATAAAATCTGCACCACCAATAATAATTTTCCCCCTTTCTCACGGCGATTAATAAATTATTTGTTATAAATAAATTCTCCTTTATTCATCTCTTTACTGCTCCCACTGAACTTCACAACAATGGAGGAATTAACAGTTGCAGGTCTCACAATCTTCTTCATCATCCTATCATCCATCTTTTTCATACTCAAGAACTTCAAATCACAAACCCCTAAACTCCCACCAGGGCCACGAGGCCTTCCGATTGTGGGCTACCTTCCATTTTTACAGCCAAATCTGCACCACCAATTCACCAAACTAGCTGAAAAGTATGGCCCCATGTACAAGCTATGGCTAGGCAGCAAGCTCTATATAGTAATCTCATCACCATCTCTAATAAAAGAGGTTGTTCGTGATCACGACTCGATTTTCGCGAACCGGGACCCTCCCGTGGCGGCCATAGAGCTTACCAAGGGGCTCGACATTTTCTGGACGCCCATCGGGCCGTACTGGCGGGACATGCGTAAGCTATTCGTGCGCGAGATGCTGAGCAATAAAACCTTGGAGGCTTCTTATGTGTTGAGAAAAGAGGAGGTAAGAAAAGCAGTTGGAAATTTGTTTAATAGCAAGATTGGCATGAAAATCGATATTGGTGAACTGGTATTTCTGACTGAGCTGAATGTGATTCTTCGATTGCTTTGGGGCGGGACGATGGATGCCGAGAAACGGGATCGAGTGGGACGGGATTTTCGCAATAAGATGTCGAAAATCGTGGATTTAGTGGGGAAGCCTAATGTGTCTGATTTTTTTCCGGGTTTGGGTAGGTTTGATGTTCAGGGGATAGTGAAAGAGATGAGGGAAATTATGCCTGGGGTTGAAGGGATTCTTGATTCTGTCATAAATGAAAGGATGAAGATGATGGAGGGTCAAGAAGAAGATGATGAAAAAAGAAATGACTTTTTGGAGGTTTTATTGGAGTTGAAAGGGCATGATGTTGCACAAAGATCTTTTGGTACCACTGAAATCAAAGCCATTTTGATGGTAATTTCTAAAATTGCATCATTTATTGTCTTCTTTCTGTTGATTTTGATCATAAATTACCCTTTTGGGATCAAAATCGGAAGGTATAAATTCAAGGAGAATAATTGTTTTCTTAATGAAGTTATTTGTTGTTGCCTCTTAGAATGGTACAAATACTATTAGAACCGGGAAAATTGCATTTTTTGTAATCTCTGACCTGCATGTTTCTTTAGTACACTAATATGAGGATGACAATTTGGGTACACTAATGTGGGGTATGTCTGGCAATTTGAAAACAAAAGTCGCCGAAAAATTCAATTTTCACCGGAAAATTGATTATTTTGACTAAAATTCGAGATTTTGAATTAAATTCTGAATTTTGACTGAAATTTGGGGGTTTTGTTTAATTTTGACCAAAATTGTTCAATATTTATTAATTTACCCATAATTTTCAATTTCATAATTTTTTTTTCTAATTTTAGTTTTCAATTTCACAATTTTAATTTCATAATTGTATTATCAACTCCTCTTGAACTTGACAAACTACAAAGCGAACTTCATAATCTCCAATTCAGATTTTATACGTTAAAACTAACAGCCATTCCCTGAATACAACAGGACATTGTCATAGGTGGGACCGACACCACAGCAACAACAGTCGAGTGGGTGATGGCCGAGCTTTTGCACAACCCTAATGTAATGAAAAAGGTGCAAAAAGAACTAACCGATGTTGTAGGAATGAACAACATTGTTGAAGAATCCCACACATCCAAACTACACTATCTCGATGCAGTCGTAAAGGAAACGTTCCGCCTACACCCTCCACTCCCACTCATTGTCCCGAGGTATCCAAGCCAATCCTGCACGGTTGGTGGATACACAATCCCAAAGGGCTCGAGAGTCTTCTTGAACGTGTGGTCAGTTCACAACGATCCAAAGATTTGGGAAAATCCTTTAGAATTTAAGCCCAAGAGGTTTTTGAACGACAATGGGAAATTTGATTACATGGGAAATAATTTTCAGTACCTTCCATTTGGATCCGGTAGAAGGGTATGTTCCGGTCTTGCCCTGGGTGAGAGAATGGTGATGTATTTGCTTGCTACGCTTGTTCATTCGTTTGACTGGAGACTTCCTGAGGGCGAAAGTGTTGATATCTCGGAAAAGTTTGGGATTGTCATGAGGAAAAGCACACCGTTATCTGCGATTCCGTCTCAGAGGTTGCCAGATTTGAACTTGTATGCGTAACTTTTTATATGTTTATGTTTATACTATGCTTGATAAGTTATATTAGTTATCTGATCTAGGTTGGTTATATTGTTGTTGAATGTATTGAGCAATTCGAATTGTCTTTAGCATAAGTTCTTCGAGTCATTATATTCTATAAATCACTTGTTACTATTTATTTCTTTATACTATAATTACTGGCAGTTATTTCACTAATATATATGTTACTTTTAATTTATACTATTATTCCTATCATATGTTTACATTGAATCATAATGATTAATAGCTTAAATTCTATTTTACATCCATAAATTTTCTAAAAGTGAATTAATTGTTTGTTGAGTATATATTATTATACTAACAAATATAACCATTTATAGCTACAAAAATATTTTTAACTATTAGCACTTTGTTTCAAGGCTAAGATGAATTCTTACTTATAATATAATTTATATATCTAAAATATGCGGAATTTGATGGATATCATATTATGTTAGTTCAACAAATAATAATACATGGATTGAACAATTGAATAAGAAATAAATAATCAATGAACATCATCTATAGAGAAATATATATAAAAAAGCGAACATTTTATTTGAATGTACATTATATCGGTAACTACTTTATCTTAAAATTTCAAATTATAAATATTCTAGTTCACACCTAGTAACTCTATTTATTAAAATTAGATAAAAGAAATATAATTTAAATTATTAATATAGCACAGTTGAATTCAATCATGCCGTCCACATGCCGTACACTATATTTTATTATGTATAAATTGACTATTATTTTTACATATTATACAAATTTCAACCAATTTTTAAAAATATAAACAAACTCACGCCATTTTCCACAAAATTTCGTAGTACGCATTTTTAATTTTTTTAAAAAATTTCAAACTCAAATAAATAAATAAATAGAAAGTATTAGTTTGCCAGTTCTTTGCTTCTTTTTGTTGATCCTTGTATCAACTAATTGAATTCTACTTTTTTGTCACATTTTAATAAATTACTGTTATATTCATAAATTACAAACAAGTTTAATTATATTTTCTATGTTAACTTAAATACAAGAGTTCCGTAAAAATTATATTTTCACTTGCAAACTCACGCCATTTTCCACAAACTTTCGTAGTACGCATTTTTATTTTTATTTTAAATTTCAAACTCAAATAAATAGAAAGTATTAGTGTAATAGTTCTTTGCTTCTTTTTGTTGATCCTTGTATCAACTAATTGAATTCCACTTTTTTGTCACATTTTAATAAATTTTCTTCCTAATTATCCATTATTGTTAATTTTGCAAAATTTAAATAAATTGTTAAAAATGTTACTATAAATCTATACTATCATTCACTTTACTAATATATATTAATATTAATTTATACTACCATTATTATCATTCATATTTAATCATTATGGTTAATAATTTGAATCTTATGATACATCCATCCATTTTTTGAAAGTGAAATTGGAAAATCATCATTTAGTTGTTGAGTATACATTATTACACTAAGAAATATAACCACTTGTACCTACAATAATATATTTATCTATTAGCACTTTGTTTCAAGGCATAAAATAAATTCTAACTTAATAAAAATGACATCGAAAAACTTGAACTTCAACTAATTAAACTGAATGGAAGATGTCAAGAGCTTTATAACAACAAATTCTAAGACAAAATTACCCTTGCTTATTAACTTCACAAATAAATGTGACCATTAATATATACTATCATTCACTTTATTAATATATATGTTGCTATCAATTTATTCTACCATTATTATCATCTATTTAGATTTAATGATTAATAGTTTGAATCTTATGGTACATTCATCCTTTTTTTTTAAAGTGAAGTTGGAAAAGAATCAATTTGTTGCTAAGTATGTATTATTACACTGAAAAATATAACCATATGTACTTACACTAATATAATTTTTAAATGTTACTATTTTGTTTTAAAATTCAAAATGGACTCTAACTTAATAAAAATGACTAGGAATACTTGATCTACAATTAATTAATGAATGGAGGATGTCAAGAGCTTTGTACATAAATTCTTTGACATGGTATAAATAAATTATAAATTATATAACCATAAAGCTTTTTGTCAACCCATTTTCTAAAATTTCAGTATTTGAATTATATAACAAATGTGACACTTAACTATCTCAACTAATGTTTAAACTTATTATGGTACTATATATATTTTACTAGAATTATTTTCTTTTGCATTATTTCCATTCTATTCAAAACCTTATATCCCTGTAAAATCATTAAGTTGGTGGGATGGAGAACCCAATTCCGAAAGTCATTTAAATCAAATTTTGAATCTGAGAATTGTATTGAATTTCCAGTGGTCAATTGCAACGGCTTAAAAAAAATATTTCAACACCTCTAACTATGGATGGATCCAGATGACTTGAAGTATTACAAAAAATGATCAATATAGAAAGAGATTGAGTAACCTTTTTTATTTCAGTTCTTAATATTTTTATCTTATTAAAAAAATAATTTACCTTCTTATTTTATTTAGGTTATTATGTTCTTCTCCAAAACTATAGGATTATATGATTTAGCTAGGAAAAATATCCAATTGAATACGAAAATATATCAACTAATGTACATTTATGTCAATATTTTGAATTGATTGTAAGAAAATAACAAATA
Source organism: Verbascum thapsus (assembly GCA_963669365.1). Classification (NCBI taxonomy): domain Eukaryota; kingdom Viridiplantae; phylum Streptophyta; class Magnoliopsida; order Lamiales; family Scrophulariaceae; genus Verbascum; species Verbascum thapsus. Next base: position 20,616,825 of record OY770105.1, read on the forward strand.
CGACTTTTGTGGGTGAAAAACTGAAAACAATGTATTATTTAAAATAAGGAGAATTATTTTATTTAAACTTAAATGAGAAGTGTACATGTTCATTATTTATTTAATAAGATACAAATCTCTAAAATGTATATATTGACATAGACTTTAGTGATAAAATTAGAAAATAAAATTTGTACTTCAAAAAATTGGCAATATTAGAAGAAATAAACTATTTAAAGGTTTTATATTATTTTAAAACTATTATTGAATATTTTTAATAATTTAACACTATAAAATTAATTTTCACGTGCGAATGCACGTGCATTTGACTAGTAAATATAAGCATATAACAGTTACGCATACAAGTTCAAATCTGGCAACCTCTGAGACGGAATCGCAGATAACGGTGTGTTTTTCCTCATGACAATCCCATACTTCTCGGAGATATCAATACTTTCGCCCTCCGCAAGTCTCCAGTCAAACGAATGAAGAAGTGTAGCAAGCAAATACATTACCATTCTCACACCCAGGGCCCGACCCGGACATACCCTTCGACCGGATCCAAATGGAAGGTACTGAAAATTATTTCCGTTGTAATCAAATTTCCCATTGTCGTTCAAAAATCTCTCGGGTTTAAATTCTAAAGGATTTTCCCAAATCTGTGGATCGTTGTGAATTGACCACACGTTCAAGAAGACTCTCGAGCCCTTTGGGATTGTGTATCCACCGACTGTGCAGGATTGGCTTGGATACCTGGGGACAATGAGTGGGAGTGGAGGGTGTAGGCGGAAAGTTTCCTTTATGACTGCATCGAGATAGTGTAGTTTGGATGTGTGGGATTCTTCAACAATGTTGTTCATCCCCACAACATCGGTTAGTTCTTGTTGCACCTTTTTCATTACATTAGGATTGTGCAAAAGTTCGGACATGACCCACTCGACTACTGTTGCTGTGGTGTCGGTCCCACCTACGACAATGTCCTGTTGTATTCAGGGAATGACTGTTAGTTATAACGAATAAAATCTAAATTGGAGATTCACATTGTAGTTTGTCAAGTTGAAGAGGAGTTGATAATACAATTAAATAGTATGGGTTTCATTCTAAGAAGCAACAACAAATAACTTGATTAAAAAAACTATCATTCCAGTATACATGGCAAGTGATTTATACATTCTGATTATGATCCCAAAAGTTTCATTTATGATCAAAATCAACTCAAAGAAGACAATGTTGTATTATGTAGGTAGAAATCGATTCTTTATGATAGGCTAGACACACCTTAAAGATGTTATCTTTAAAGGTATAAATTTCTCCCACACGGATGTAGATGGTCTCAAGAAATACACCTTCTAGGATACAAAGCCTACGACTGCGTTTCAAAAGGGTACACTCATTTGAAACCTCTTTAGAACAAGAACTCGACTAAGAGAGACTCGAAAATATAGAGAGAAAGAAGAAAAACAAAATTGAATGATTTTTGCAGTCAAAGTATGGAACTATTTATAGGCTTCCAAAAGATTCCACGAAAAGACACATTTTTCACCCGAAATAGTATCTCCAATCAAGAGACACCTATTCGGTCAAACCACATGACCAATGGACCCGAAACAATGTGAAACACACTATTTCACGGTCCGAAACTTTTCACTAAAGGAAGCCACCGTTCGAAAATGGCCCGCCATATATTAAATATTTATTTAATAATTTCTTTCTTTCTTATATATATATATATATATATATTATGTAAATATATAACAATCACCCACTAATTTACATATAATAGAAAATATGAAATATACGGAAAAAAAACTTGGTCTTTATACAATGAATCACCATGAAGTGGACGAACTTTTAACTTATGGTTGAATATGAAATACTAAGAAGACATATTCTCGTTATACATGAGTTTTTGCTCTTTTATACGCAGTACTTTTAAAATGGGTCTTGTGCTAGATCCTAGTTTTTACAAGTACTCTAGGATTTTACCGATGGTAATACATAAGAAGCGGTCTCTCACTTAACTACTTGTATGGGTAGACTCATCAAGAATGTCCACACGCATTCCACTTAACTCTAAGTCTATTAAGAGTTTATATAATAACTCAACCTACTCTTAGTGTGGTATAATAGTGCATAGACCAGATGTGAAACTTTGAAAAGAATGGTACCCCCACTATTTTTAAGTTATGCACTTGAAATGTATCCATGTTTCCATTTCACTAATATTTTGATTGAATTGCCTTTTCAACTCTCATACGTAGGGTAGCAAGTGTGTAACTTATACCATAAGATAGAGTTGGTTTCAATCAAGATATTATTTTAACGGTAGTAGTCCCATATATCCCATGATCTTAGTTATCTTATCTCCAAATAACGGTTATATTAGTAGATCGGCTAACATTTGTTTAGTTGGAAGGTACTCAAGCACTACTTTTCCATTTTTAACCATACTTCTTATATGATTATATCTCATAGCAATGTGTTTGCTATGGCTCGACATTCTTTCATTCTTTGTATTGTATATTGCAGCTTGATTATCACGATACAAAGTAACAGGACCCTTTGTAGGATCAATGAACAGAATAGTTCTAAGTAATCTTCTAAACCATACTATATCTTTGCTTGCAATCGACATAGCTATGTACTCAGATTCCATCGATGATAAAGCCACACATGTTTGCCTTTTCGATGACCACGAAACTATGGCACCACCAATGGTGAGTAACCATCCACTCGTTGATTTTGAGTTTGTTGTGTCAGATGCTCAATTAGCACCACTATAACACTCAAGTGTAGATGATTTACACTTATAATGTAAACCATAATTCATTGAAAACTTCAAGTACTTTAGTACCCTTTTTAGTTCTTTCCAATGTTCTTCACTAGGATTATTAGTGAATCTACTCAATATGCCAATTGAACACGCAAGATCAGGTCTTGTGTGATTCACTACATACATTATACTTCCAATGATCTTGGCATATTCTTCTTGATCAACAGCTTCTCCATTGTTAGGAACTAGCTTTACATGAGGATCAATTGGATATTACTTTCTTTGCAATCAAAGTAATTGAAATTTCTTAACACTTTCTCTATGAAATGAGATTGTGTTAATATAAAAGCTTCATCTCTTTTGAGAATTTTCATTCCCAAAATGACATCTACAGGACCTAAGTCATTTATGCCAAACGCTTGTCTTAAATAATTTGATTTCATTGATGCAATGCATGTTAGAACCAAATATAAGTAAGTCATCAACATATAAAGTTACTACGACTTTATACTCAAGAGTAACTTTAGTATAAACACAACTTTCTTAAAACCAAATTTCTTGATTTCTTTCTTGAATTTCTTATACCATTGCATCGGCGTTTGTTTAATGCCATACAATGATTTATTCAATTTACATACTTTATGTTCGTCACCTTAGCAACATAACCCCCGGGTTGGTGTATGTAAATTTCTTTCTTCGAGATAACCATTCATGCCATTTTCACATCCATTTGATGAACCTCAAGGTTATAAATGGAAGCGATAGCAAACATCGTCCTAATAGATGTAAATTTAGTAACTGGAGATAATGTCTCAAAATAATCAATCTCTTCTTTTTGACTAAACTACTAATCTTGCTTTGTATTTTTCATCAGTTGTGAGTTTCTTTTTCATAACCCACTTAGAGCCAATTAATTTATTATTAGGAGGAGGATCAACTGGAGTCCATGTTTTATTATAATGAATCGATTTTATTTCATCACCCATAGCTCTTTTCCACATGTCTGCATCAGACATAGACATAATAGCTTCTTGAAAAGATTTAGGATCCTCTTCCAATTTTTTTTTCAATTATACGTCTTTTACTCCTTCTTAACTCAATTATCTCTTCATTTTTTAAATTTCCATCTACTAGTGAATCATGCATATATGAACTAGATTCTTCATCATGTGAATTAGATGAATTTGATTCTAATTTAATTTCTTTGAGTAAACCATGATCTAGTTCTAATCTATCAGCATCTTCATTTACGTACCTTTATTTTATGGCATTCCAGAGATAAACGGCAATTTTGTGAATGTGAAACACGTTGAACAATGTATTGTTTAGCGACTGGAGGATGGGATATAGGCAAATGAAATCATCATCCTTCTATTTCTTTATCCTTGCTTTAGCCTCGGCCTTTTTTGTACCACCAACACCGGGAGTATTAAGATCAGACCCTTGACTTAAACTTGCTACTTCGGTTGGACATGGTTCAGTCAAGACATAGAATACCTTTGCAATAGTAAGAAAGTATTCAAGCTTGAGACTCCACGCTTGTAATTCAGACCATTGAGATGTTCCAATTTGTCTCCCTCATTCAGTTGTGCTTTGACAAGAACCGACTCCATTTCAGAATGTTATATACCTTCAAATTATTGTATTATGTGGGTAGAAATCGATTCTTTATGATATGCTAGGCACACCTTAAAGATGCTATCTTTAAAGGTATTTATTTCTCTCACACGAATATAGATGGTCTCGAGGAAAACACCTTCTAAGATATAAAGCCTGCATCTTCGTTTCAAAAGGCTACACTCCTTTGAAACCTCTATAGAACAATAATTCGATTAAGAGAGACTCAAAAATATAGAGAGAAAGAAGAAAGAAATATTTTGAATGATTTTTGCGTTCAAAGTATGGAACTATTTATAGGCTTCCAAAAGATGCCACGAAAAGGCACATCTTCCACCCGAAATAGTATCTCCAATCAAGAGACACCTATTTGGTCGAACCACATGACCAATGGACCCGAAACAATTTGAAACACAACATTTCACGGTTCGAAACTTTTCACGAAAGGAAGCCACCGTTCGAAAATGGCCCGCCATATATTAAATATTTATTTAATATTTTCTTTTTTTTCTTTGTTATATATATATTATATATTATTATGTAAATATACAACAGACAGGACATGATGCAATTTTGTGGAATTGCATCATGTGGAAATGTTAGAAAAGTATAATAGCAATTACCATCAAAATGGCTTTGATTTCAGTGGTACCAAAAGATCTTTGTGCAACATCATGCCCCTTCAACTCTAACAATACCTCCAAAAAGTCATTTCTTTTTTCTCCTTCTTCTTCACCCTCCATCATCTTCATCCTTTCATTAATGACATTTTCAAGAATCCCTTCAACCCCAGGCATAATTTCCCTCATCTCTTTCACTATCCCCTGAACATCAAACCTAGCCAAACCCGGAAAAAAATCAGACACATTACGCTTCCCCAATAAATCCACGATTTTCGACATCTTATTGCGAAAATCCCGCCCCACTCTATCCCACTTCTCAGCATCCATCATCCCGCCCCAAAGCAATCAAAGAATCACATTCAGCTCAATCAGAAATATCAGTTCACCAATATCAATTTGCTTCCCAATCTTGTTATTAATCACATATCCAACAGCTTTTCTTACTTGTTGAATAATATGAAACCCCGTGAATTATATTATTGATAATTTAAGGGTATCTATTATATATATTATAGCAAAGCGGTCCGTTGACCGCAATGCTAATTTTGACTTGAAATTCTAATTTTCTAGAATTTTGAGTTTTTTTAATGTAATGAAAATTTCTTATTGGTTAGTTTAATTTTTTTAATATTGATTATTCTTCTTAAATCAATCATTTAATTCTAATTGATACTTCCCTAATATAGTATACAGTCGAAATGGAAAGATTTTAATTAGGATGTGCCTTTAAATGGAAAGGATCAATACTTTCCTAATGTAGTATATAATTAACCCGGAAATATAAATTAGCATTTGCATTCAAAACGGAAAGAATCTCACATTTAGTTCCCAATTAAGAATAACCAAAATTTTCTCCCAATATTTAGCTATCAATTACCAAATTACTATATATTATATATAGTCGAAATTATATATAGTATATATATTACTAAAATTTTCTCCCAACATTTAGCTATCAATTACCAAATTACTATATATTATATATATTGTATATAATCGAAATTATATATATAGTATATATATTACCAAGATTTTCGCCCAATTTTTGAGTATCAATTACCAAATTACTATATATTATATATATATATTAATATATAATCAAAATTATATATATAGTATATATATTACCAAAATTTTCTCCCAATTTTTGGCTATCAATTACCAAATTACTATATTATATTCAAAATTATATACATAGTATATATTACAAAAATTTTCTCCCAATTTTTGGCTATCAAATAACCAAATTACTATATATATTTATATTATATATATATATTATAATCGAAATTATATATGGATAAAAAGAGAAAATAAAATATTTTACATTTATGATTGATTAGAATTATGGTAACCTGTTATTTTTTAATTTCAAAATCAACGAACTAAATTACGGTAACCTTTTATTTATTATAATTGTAACTTACATAAATTTTGAATTGGTGACTTTCTATGTTTAACCAATTTCTATACGAAATTTATGGTTGGATTGGTTATTTTACTTGAGATGTGCATTCAAACTAAACCACTTTATTTTCAAAAACATTAATTGCCCGTTAAAGTTGTCAAAATTTTAAATTTCAAATCTTTTTTAAAATGGTAGGACACGATAATTACTCTTTATTAAGCTACAAATTCTAATTCAAAACAATTCAATTTTCTTTAAATCAAAACCAAAAATAAATTACTAACTACTTATGTATATGTTTTTCGTATCTCTCCATCCATAGTATTGGAGAAGCCTTTTCGCCCATGGTGTTGTTTTGTTTTGCCACCGCAAGTGATCATGGTGAATTGCAGGAACGTTGCATTTTTTCTTTGAGGTTCAAAACTCGATTTATATAAGTATTTTTCATTAGTAATTTATTCTTTTCATGTTAGATAGTTGATCTAACATATTGCTCCACCAGCAATAAGAAGTGTCTATTCCATGGTAAAAGAATGTAATTTATTCAAAACTACATCATATAGCCATTTTCAATATGGTTTTTGGCATTTTGTTTTGTGTTATTTAAGCTAATTAAAGAGAGTTATTGATTCTTCTAGGTTGGATCATCAAATTAAGCTTATTTATTATTTATTTGGTATTTAATTTATTTATTTTCCCAAGTGCTCTCATTCTTCTTTTAGTTTTAATAATCAATAAATATAATTTATTTTGATTTTTATAGGTGGTTAAGTGGCTGACTACATAAGAAGAAACAATTGTTGGTGAGTTACGATTTCGTTTTGTTAATAAAACAGTCTCTCTTTTTTTTTTTTTTGGTAATTTTGAATTTTTCAACCATCATAAAATTTGTATTGGTCGACTTGATTTACTATGTAATTTAAAATTTTGAAAAGGGAAATAATACATTTAGTATTTATGATCGATAATAATTGTGGAATATCTTTTAATTCTTAAATCTTTCAAACTCAAGAAACCAACTTTCAATCTTATGATATGTAACCATTCTCACCACATAAACATTGTCAAATTCAAAATGACATTATTAATCTCTTTAAAATTTTCAAAATCCCATAAACGTAGTAAAAAAATTTTAATTTTTGAATTTAATTAAAAAAATTCATTGGTTGACTTAATTTTCGAATTTGAAATATCCGACAGTCTTATAATTATTTAATTATTTTTAGTAATTTTGTATTTTAAGTCCACCTAAACAAAATCTAGCATTTTCCAGTTCTTTTTAAGGATTTCACTGAGTTTTACTAAATAAATAATTTCACAAACAAAATAAAATTATTATAATTATAAAAATTCCATAAGTTAAGCTAATCAAAAGTGGAAACTGAGATGCTACGTGATTGTTAATTTCTTTAATTGCAATGAACAAATCTTATTTATTGGTTGAATTGACCTTTTAAATTTAGAAAAATAAGTAACTTTGAATATATTAAAACACTTTTAATTTGTATCTTGCCTAATTTGAGTAAATCAAGCCAAATCTAAAAACTTTTATTTCTGTAAGGACAATTTCATCTTTAAGTTTCTTTAAATTAAGGAAGTAAGAAACAAGAACAAATTATTATACTGATAAATTCCATAATTTAAGCTAAATAAAGATTGTTATTGATTCTTCTCAAATTTAAATTCTTACACTTTTAATAAATTTAATAAATTTATATTTTCTTAATTTGGTATTTAGGAAAAGGTTCTTGAAGTACAGATAACTTTACTACAATTTTCTTTATTTTGCATGATTATGTTTCCAAAAGTGTCTTCAATTTTATTCTCAAATAAAAATAATTATATATTATATCCTTTCAAAATTGAACGAAATAATAATCATTTTTATAAATTATATTTAAATTAATATAGACCGTGCATAGCAGCACGGGTTACACACTAGTAAATAGAATTACAATAGAATCTAATGAAATCATAACTTAGCTATAAACATGGAAAAAGATAAAACTAAATAACTACAAGATTATGATAAAAGATACGATACGATATAATATAAACTAATTTAAATATTATTTAACATTACCTCCTCTTTTCTCAACACATAAGAACCCTCCAAGTGTTTATTACTCAGCATTTCGCGCATGAATAGTTTACGCATATCGCGCCAGTACGGCCCGATGGGTGGCCAGAAAATGTCGAGCACCTTGGTGAGCTCTATGGCCGCCAAAGGAGGGTCCCGGTTCGCGAAAATCGAATCGTGATCTCGAACAACCTCTTTTATTAGAGATGGTGATGAGATTACTATATAGAGCTTGGTTCCTAGCCATAGCTTGTATATTGGGCCATACTTTTCAGCTAGTTTGGTGAATTGGTGGTGCAGATTTGGCTGTAAAAATGGAAAATAGCCCACAATCGGAAGGCCTTGTGGCCCTGGTGGGAGTTTAGGGGTTTGTGATTTGAAGTTTTTGAATATGAAAAAGATGGATGATAGGATGATGATGATTGTGAGACCTGCAACTGTTAATTCCTCCATTTTTTTAAGGTTTAGTGGGTGTAAAGAGATGAATAAAAGAGAATTTATTTATAACAAATAATTTATTAATCGACGTGAGAAAGGGGGAAACTTATTACATGATGTAGCATGCAGGGACACATAGCATATAAAAAATTAGGTCTCATCTTCTATTTGTGTGAATGTAATAAATAATAATTAATATATTTATTATAATGAGAACCTATGGTTATAAACTCGATCTCGAAAGGTATAAAATTATTAAGATTAATTCAAAATATGTGTAAATTCGAGTTCGGAAATATATAATTATTAAGAAGAGGCATGGGGCTCTCCAGTCATTGGCTACAAAATATGGTATGTATTGTAGAAAAAGGTTCCATTCACAAGTGTCGATACAAAGGCTTAAAATCGCTCTTTGCAAATAGACTTGACTTCATTTTCAAAATTATAGGTCGGGAGTTTGATTAGAGTCCTCTTATCTTTGTGAGAAGAGGGTTGTTTTGAAACCGGAAAAAAGAAGCTGATAGACTTGTAAACTCAGTACTCTTCCAATGCTATCTTCTCATCTAGAGAAGTGAAAAGTCTGACTTACAAATCTTAGGGACATGTTGTTCAATACTATACATGTCATAAGATTTATATGAAACAACTACATGCCTTTTATTAATAGATAAATGTCAATATAAATTTTACAGTTTATGACCTATTTCCTATGCTCGCTTGGCATCAACAGCATACACCCAACCGTAACGTGATGTAAAATGCATCTTGGGATTTGAGGTTGTTAGAAATAAGGAGGGTGTGTACTTGAATCAATGGAAGTATGCTCAGGATAGTATTTTAGATGGACTATCTAAAGCTAAAACTAGAGGTGGCAATCGGGTGGGTCGGGATGGGTTTGGGTTGGTTCCAACAGTTCGGTTCTTAAATGGGATTGGTTTTTAAATGGTTTTGAGGTGGAACCATCGCAACCCAAAACGAAACCAAAGTCAACCCGAAAGGGAACCAAGCCCAACCCAACTCAATACCTTATATTTTGTTCTTTATAATTTAGATTATTGACAAATGGTTTGGGCCTAACTTGAAATTAGTTGGACCTAAATTGGAACCAAGTTGAAACCAATTAGGAACCAAAAATAATTTCTTAGGAACCAATCCAACCCGAACTAGTTTAATTGACGATTTCGGAACCATTTTGCCACCCCTAACTAAAACAAGTCTTTTACCTATGGACCAGAATCACAAGTTGAACACTAGTGATGGAGAGAACTCCATGTACAAGGGTTTAGTGGGTAGACTTATATATCTACCCGTGTTAGACCATAATGCCTTAACCAATCTAACACCATGAGCCAATTCAGGTCCACACACTTGCAGATGGCATTTAAGATACTTAGATATGTTGAAGGAATTGCGATTGGAGGTTTTTTTTTTATGCTAATTAGTCTTTCCTGCAAAAATATATTAAAATTGGAGGGTTTTTTTATGTTGATTAGGCAGCTTGTCCAATGACAAGAAGATTGTGACAGTTACAAAGTATTATTATATTTTGAAAATTCAAAAAAGATATATTATATTTAAATCTCATACAGAGTTAGAACATAAATCAATGGCTTCAGATTGTTGTGAGTTTATGATTGATGGATCCCCAATTTGCTAGCTTAGGGCTTTTATGTAAGTAACAAAGTTTGTTAATTTAAATTAATTAGGCCTGCTTTTATATAAATAGATAGCTGCTTAGTCTGTAAAGCTGTAATTAAGTTCAATCAATGAAACAGAAAATAATTTGTTAGCTTAGGGCTTTTATGTAAGTAACAGAGTTTGTTAATTTAAGTTAGTTAGGCCGGCTTTTCTATAAATAGATAGCTGCTTGGTCCTTAAACCTATAATTAAGTTCCATCAATGAAATTCAATTATAAATTTTGATTTCTGTATTTTAACAAGAAGTTAGTGTAAGATATTTTCAAAATAAAAATTAGTAAATTGAAATTACCCGTTTGAAGCGGTTGACAAATAATGATTTTCAAAGGTTGTGACCTTTTATAACCATTTTCTAAATGAAATCTTTTGGGTCAACTAGCATTATTTTGAGAATTCTATTGAATTTTTCATTTTGGCCCACATAACAGCAGCCTTTTTGTATTGTTTCATATTCTGTGTAGGGGTGTAAACGAGCCGAGCTCGAGCCGAACTTGGCATTTTTTTCAAGCTCGAGCTCGAGCTCGTCGAGCCCAAAATTTTCGAGCTCGGGCTCGAGCTCGTGAGTTTTGGTTCGAGCTCAAACCAAGCCCAAGCTCGCGAGCTCGAGCCCAAGCTCGCGAGCTCGAGCCCGAGCTCGAGCCGAACCCGTGAAATTTAGGCGGAAAATTCAAATTTTGAATTTTTTTAATATTTTAATTATTTTAAGCGGGAAAATTCAAATTTTGAATTTTTTTAATATTTTTTAATTATTTAATATATATTTTTAATTATTTAATATATATTTTTAATTATTTAATATATATTTATTAATATAATAATAAAAATAATAATATATTAAAAAAATAAAAAAGCTCGCGAGCCGGTCTCGCGAGCTTTTTTTAGAAAGAATTGAGCTCGAGCTCGAGCTCGATTAAGAGCTCGAGTCGAGCTCGTTTGATCGAGCTCGAGCCGGCTCGGCTCGACTTACACCCCTAATTCTGCGTATAAAACCAGAATACTAAATCCTTTCAATTCATTTTTCCGTAAACTCATACACATCAATTTTATTATTTCCGTAGGCTTCAATAATGAGTATTCGGATTTATCTTCGATAGTGCAAATCGCAGATAAATAATAGTTTTCTTAAACTAGGCTCCATTGTATTATGGGATAAATTCGCTATAAACTCGTTTGCACTCGGTAGAGGGCGAATATTGTCTTGAGGAGAGCGTGAAATCTTATGCGACTTGGAGGACGAAATTATTCGTGGAGTTGTGGACGAAATATTTTCTTGAGAGCCAATTACAGAACTCATCTATTCAAAGTTGAATAAAGTTTACATTTGTTCTGTTTGATGGACACATGATCAATAATTTAATTATTGTTTTTGCTCCTGAACTTGGTCAAACTATATAGTTTAATCATTTTCGAATCTGAATATTTAATCTATTATAAAGGACTCGTTTTGTATGAAAGATGAGATAAAGTTGATAATATTGATAAGTTCTAAATTTACTGATCACTATTGGATAAAAATTATCAATCCTTTGTTTGGTATGTTAGAGACCTTTTTAATAATCTCACAATCTATTCCCAAGAAAATACCTAATTACTTCTTTGTCCTTTAAATATTGTAATATTGTCTAGTGTAAAGGGTAATTTAGTCACAAAAATCAAGTTTTAATGGATATTTTTGTCAATGGTCCTTTTGAACTTTCACATTATAATTTATCTCACCCCTTTTGGAAAGTTAAGTTATCATCCAAAACCATGATAAAATATGGGCCTATTATCAATGGCAGGCCAATATAACATGAACCAAACACTTGATAAGGTTGGATAAATTAATCAATAGGAGCTTATCTAATGAACAAAACAAGTCTTAAGTGTATAATATATACCTAATTTAGTGTTTATGATTTAAGATTACTTGAATTGTTCCAAACTCATTGAAACTAAAAATGCATTCCTTCGTTGATACGAGGAAATGGTAAAGAACATGACAATTAGTGCACTTCTATAAAACAATTTAATGGCCAATATAAGTAATAATGTTACATAATTAGTTCCCAATATTCTTGTTGCAGATCCATGGTTTAAGCAATTGCACATGTGTTACTAATTAATTGTAGACATATTATCCACATTTTTATGCTATGCATCTTCTGTACATTATATATAAAAGATCGTCAACACTTTTTTTATTGTTGAAATTAAATAGTCACAATTTATATATAATTTTTACCACTATTAAAACTTGTGGAAATCAATGAAGAATTCTAACCCCTTAACATAAATAAAATTATTTGAATTACAATTTGAGCTTGACATTTTACACTAATATTTTCAATTTTAATACTTAGTTATGGCTTCGAAATCTTTCGGTAATACATATATTTGTTACTTATGGTAGTATGAATTTTGAAAAAATAAATACAACAGTTTACTTATTTGGGTCACAAACTGTGTGTTGTGATCATCTCACCCTCACACTTGTAAAGGAGATTGTTCATGATAAAGATGTGATTTTCGCCAACAGGGATGTCCCCTTTGCAGCTTTTATTGGCACCTATATATGGTAAGAATGATATCGCGTGGTTGAAGCCCAATTCAGAATGGCGTCTATTGCGTAAAGTATTTATAAGCGAGGTGATGAGTCGGAATAATCTTGAGGCTTCATACCAATTGCGGAAGGCTATCTGATGGAGATCTGCTCATGCAAAATCGTACAAACAAGACGGATCCTTTGATCATGAGATGGGCCAATGGGCCAATTGCAAGGGACAGGTGCAAAAAAATCAAGGAAGCCATGATGGTTCTTGTAGTTTAAATAAAAGATCAAGCCCAAGTGGTCTTTTCAATGGGCCAAATGATAAATATTATTCAAGTTGATGGGTTGGACTTTTGGTGAAGAGTTGGGCTTATATCTCATCAAAATTAAAAGCCCTAATCAAAGGTGTTGAATAATATAAACCCGTGAATATTGTATTATTAATAATCAACTATTTATAGGGATTACAATGAAATCAAATCAAATCATAATCTACCTAAAATCAAGGAAATAAATCAAATACAAATAACTGAAAGATACGGAAAGATATGACAATCTAAAATAATATATTTTATTCTAATACTCCCCCGCAGTCGAAACAGGAGATTCTCGAACACGTTGAGACTGGATTGAAAGATACGGAAATATATGACAATCTAAAATAATATAGCGCCATATGGAGGTGGTGCAACGGCGGCTCAGGTGGTCGGCACTGTGGTGGCTGCGACGATAATGTTGCCAGAGAGAGATGACGTGAGAGGCGGCGCCGACGCAGTGCGACATATACATTTTTTTTTTTTGAATGAGAGGGATTTAAGAAAAGATGTTGCCGACAGCAGCCAATAGAGGGGGGGCGGCATCGACATAGAGGAGAAAAAGATAAATTTCAACGGCGATGACAACGCCGAAAATATTAGGCAGTGGCGAAGGGTGGCCATCTGCTGTGGTGAAGGACAGGAAAGAAGGAGAAATTTCAACGGCAATGACAACGCCGGAAATATTGGGCAGTGGCGGTGGCCATCTGCGGTGGTGAAGGCCAAGAGAGGGGTGGCCAAATGAATATAATTAGAAGGTAAAAAAAAAGATAAATGCGCCGGACGGGTTCGGCGACTTTAAGACAGCGGAAGCAAAGATCGAGAGACCAAGGCTTGAAGCCATGGCTCTGATACCATGTTGAATAATATAAACCCGTGAATATTGTATTATTAATAATCAACTATTTATAGGGATTACAATGAAATCAAATCAAATCATAATCTACCTAAAATCAAGGAAATAAATCAAATACAAATAACTGAAAGATACAGAAAGATATGACAATCTAAAATAATATATTTTATTCTAATAAAAGGATTATTTTCGTCCATGTACCAAAGGCCTAGAAGAATGACTTTTCAATATAGTCAAAATGTATTAAATTGCATTATTTTCGTCCATATACCAAAGACCTACAAAAGTGACTCTTCGTGTTAGTCAAAATGTGTTAATTAAGTGTTTAGAAGAGTCCTAGAACATAGTCTACATACTTGTAGTCTTTGACTAGTTTTTGAGTTTTGTAAATGTGGTCAAATGAGTGTATTAAAATTTCTTGGAGATACATTCATGCATGGAGGCATTTTAAGCGGTATTTTAAGAGTCATTTATAGCCTATAAATAGGCCATGTACACCTTTGAAAATGGACATAAATAATATTACAAAAAATCCTTTTGAATTTACTATCTCTTTGTAAGAGTCTTTTCTTTTGAGAACTTATCAAAATTATTGAGCAAGATCTTGTGGTGTTAACATACCGAGGTTCTTGGCTAATTCTATATCCAGGGGTCCAGGTTTTTAATGCTCTAAATAAGATCAAACCAGATGATCAGTTTCGGGGAGATTCTTATTCTATACGTTGGGTTCTTAGATCATTATATCTAATAGTCCGTTGTCTTATCCACCTCAGTTTGGTATCAGAGCTATCTGGTATTTGATCTGAGTTTTTAGTTATCTTTGTTTCTAGTGTCAAAAAAAATATTGAAAAAAACGTAAAAAGAATTCGAAAAATAAAGAATAACAAAAAAAAAAGAATTCGAAAAAAAAAGGATTTGTTGAATTATTGCCCAAGTTAGTACTACTTCAAAGATTAATTTCAAGAATTCCTTGTTCCCTAAATCTATAGGACTAAGAGATTGTTTGATGTTCTAAAAATTGTTCAAACTTAATTTTATTCTCAAAATTAGAGTGATAAAAGGCTAGTGTAATAAGTTCATTAGAGGGGAGGTAAAAGCCAAAGAGTGATACATGAGTAGATTGTGAGATATCTTTTTGAGTTATACACAAGTGTCTTATGAGAAAATTATATATCATTGAGGAAACACACAATAATCAACAAGAAGCTTTCACACTTCAAGTTATGCAATAACAATTCGCAAGATTAAGTATGGCTCTTGAAGGCATCACTTATCGATTAGAAGAGTAGAACAACTTACACCAAGGGAACGTAGAAACCCTAATATTGCCCAAAGAATATATGATGGTGAGAATTGGAGGAAGATGATGAGGATATGAGGGTTGTTCATCAAGTCCAAAGGCGATAAGGTAGAAGAAGGCGAAACGACAAAGTAGATCGAGACCTGGGAAACATCAAAATAAACATCACTGCTTTCCACGGAAGAACTGATCCAGAAGCCTATTTGGAGTGGGAAAAGAAGGTAGATTTGATTTTTGATTGCCATAATTACTCTAACGAGAAGAAAGTAAGGCTTGCAGCTATCGAGCTCATCGACTATGCTATAGTATGGTTGGATCAGTTTGTTACAAATTGAAGGGGATATGGAGAAACACTAATTGCTACATTGGCCGAAATAAAGTCAATCATGCGTAAGAGGTTTGTACCATCTCATTACTTTCGAGAATTATATCAAAAACTGCAATCTATGACTCAGGGCACAAAAAACATGGATGAATACTACAAATAGATGGAGATTGTCATGGTTAGAGCAAATGTTGAAGAAAATCGGGAGGCAACAATGGCTTGTTTCTTGAATGTATTGAAAAGAAAGATTGCTAACATTGTGAAGCTTCAACACTATGTAGAGCGTGAAGACATGGTACATACAACCATGAAAGTGAAAAGACAACTAAAGAGGGAGGGTTCTTTGCAAATGAGTTATCAACAACATTTTCAATCTTCAAACAGGTTGAAGGAAGGAGTACCCAATGCTATTTTTGGAATTACATCAAAGTCACAAAGTGAAACGTCAAAGAGTCAAGTCTAGTGATTGGAACTCAGTTTAAGAGACCAAATGCATGACTCTTCCAGTGCTACCTTCTCACCTAGAGAAGTGGAAAGTCGAGAAGTCACATGAGTGATATACATATCTCTTGTAGAGAAGTCATGATTTCTACACAATATAGCAGAGGGAGATCACACGATGATCCCTCCATTTATCACCGAGTAATGGTGGATGAAGATTCTAAAATGAAATGAGGCCATTTAAATACAAAATAGATTCGATGTATTCAAACCGCGTCTGAACTCTTATAAATCCACCCGAAAATGTCAAGCTATGTAAATAGGTATACAAGAAGAAAATTGATGCGAATAATGAGATTGACACTTATAAAACCAGGCTACTCACAAATGGCTCTAATTTAAAAAAAAAAACATATTTTTGCAATACCTAAGTGAACCAAAAAAAGAAAAGAAGAAAAAAAAAAAAAGGCCTAAAAGTGTATAATGCAAATAATCCACACTGTTGCAATACCTACATGGTCCCACCCCACATGGTTGCCCGTTTAATTCTTCACACCTCCTCAAATCCCCATAGATCATTCACAGCTCACACATAAACATAATTCTCAAATTTCAGAAAAGAACTAAATCAGAAATTCCTGGTTCCTGTAATATTTATACATTATCATCGATCAATCGCATATTTGGGCGTTAAAGTGGGCAATGAGAGGTGTTTTTTCGGCACCCGGTGATTACATTTACTTCAAGTCGCAGGTCCCTCTTCACAGGATCCCAGTAAGATCTGCTCTCTTTTTTTCATTTTGATTATACTAATAATTGATTATTGATTAGGCTCTTTTAGTCTTGTTTCAGACATTTGTTGATTTTTATTCTTATTTTTGCTAGTCAAACTGCGTAGATTAGCAACTTGGGTTTTGATTTACTGGGTTGCTATTTATGCAAGTTCTGAATGCTTGTTTCCCCTTCTGATATCAATTGACTCGAGATCTTAACTTGTGTTGTCTTGTTTTTGCGATAATTAACTTTGACTATCTAACAACCACGACAACTTTTTAGTATTATATTTGATTGAGTATAACATCTTATGTTCTGCTGAAGTAGTAAATAATTGTAGACTGGTTTCCATGTGGAGGTTGAGAACTCTATCTGGATATTCAATTGGGTTCTATAGCGATACTTATTTAAGGGGTGAAAAATGATGTGTGTTATGCCCATATGAAAAGTTTTATGGGAAGGTTCTTAGTGTACACTTTTTGTTCATTCTTTTCTTTACCTTCACAGATAGAAACTTGTGTGTTGCATTTAATTATGTAATTTTGTAGTGAAGTAAGAGCATGGCCTTTCTCCTCCGAAATTTTGTTGTAGATTGGCTCAAAGCAGTGGCGATATTATGATTTTGGCCCGAAAATAGTGCCTCCTCTAATTTGCCTTCCTGGTATAGCTGGAACTGCAGATGTGTACTATAAACAAGTCATGTCACTGTCTATGAAGGTACTAAGTTTCATTTACGGATCTCAGTTTCTTTGACCCATGATTACCTTCGTGTTTGCCCGTCTTTCTTTGTTTTGGCTGATCTAAAATCCTCAATATTGCAAGATATGTGATTAGGTGTTGTACTGTAATTTTCAAATCATTCCTTTCTAATGTATGGATATTGAGTTAACGAAGGCATCCTAATATCATTCTTTTCTATACGTCCATTTATTTATTTCATATAAGATATGATATAAAAGTTTCTGTAGTTAGATTTATTAATATATCAAATCAAGACTTTAATGTCCTAATATCATTCATATGTCGTAAAGGAGAATGCACCCCAGCCAACATGCTAAGGTTCAGAATATCCTTTTGTGACTGAATCTTGTTAATTTTGAAGTCTTTGAGTTGTGGTTACATACTAGACCCTGGGAAACTATGATGATGATGGCTAATAGTATAAAGCTGATTTTTCCAATGACTCTTAGTCTTACACCAACTTAATTCATTTAACCTAGTCCTATTAATTGCTCTTCGGATTCAGCTGAACAACAGTTTCGACTATAAATACACTTCATAAATCTAGTGAGAAAATTGAAGAGCATTATGGAAAAATTATATGGTAATTGTCTCCATAAACATTTGCAGCATATAATTCTTCTAGAAAATAAAAAGTTGTAGAGTTCCACTTCTGATATTGAAAGTGTTAAATATTAAGTTCTGTGCCAGCACTTGTGGTACTCACGTCATTTTATTTTAAGGTTCAAAAATGTTGACGATCTCCCTATTGGTTGTAAAAGTAAACAGAAATATAAATATAATCTTTCACACTTTACCTTCTTTGAAGGATAATTGTTCATTCTCATGATTCAAGAAGTGGATATGGCTAGGATAAACTCGTATTTGTCATGTTAAGTTGTGCATTTGGCTACTAGTCAAAGATCACGAAGAGAGTGTAAAGTTCTTTTTGATGGGACATTTTATATACACTGTATCTTATACTTGAAAGAACATTTTAATGTGAAGATATTTCTGTCTATTTACAGAGTTCTGAGAAGTTAGTCCAGCTTAATTTCCATGATACTGAAGTTTTATTTCTGGCTATCAATCATTTCACTATGTTTTTTTCTCATAATTACGATGCTTTAATCTTTGAGACCTTTTTTATTTCCTTATTTTGTCATATGTCATAGAGCAGTTCCTTGGTTGTGACTGTCTGTAATATTCACTCCGTTTAGTTATTTTCACTTTCGATTTTTTACTTGGCGTAAAGCAGACATGGGCTTGATGAGTCCATTGATTTTTATCGTAATATTTCAGGGTTATCGAGTCATATCTGTTGATATTCCACGTGTATGGAATCATCATGAGTGGGTTCAAGCATTTGAGAAGTTTTTGGATGCTATTGATGTTCATCATGTAAGTTCTTCTTTTGACTTTTGCACATCATGCTTTGCATTTCCAGTCGTTATATGATTGAAAAGACTTCTATTACCTCAATATTTAATGTTTACTCTGCAAGAATAGCAGATTATGCTACGGTTCAATAAAATATGTTGGTGGTCGAATAATTTCACAATTTAAATATACAAAGGGTAACATGAAGGATAAGCACCCTTAATTCCATGAATATGTGCTATGATTTATGAAGAGCAATGCATGTGAAGACGATTTATGTGGGAGTTTGAAATGGAGAACACATGTGTAGAAAAACAGATTGTTTTCATATATTTTGTGATTATTACATAGCTCCTATTTGTATACAATTGTGTGCCTAATTAAGGAAAACCATATCAAAAATAACCCGATCAAATTGCTAAGAAGTGGCAATCAACTCAAAAAATAAGTAGAGAACTCTTATCCTATAATCTAGAGATATGAAGAATATCTTATTATTTATAGATTTCAACACCTCCCCTCAAGCTGGTGAATAGATGTTTAACATTCCCAGCTTGATCGTAATTTCTTGGAATCTTGAATTATATAGTCCTTTGTTAGTACATCTGTTTACTGATCACTTGATGGCATGTAAGGAGTGCTAATCAGGCCATTGTCCAGCTTTTCCTTTATGAAGTGTTTGTCTATTTCAATGTGTTGCACCGGATTATGTACGTTATTGATGGAAGATTTGTTATCGCAATAGAATTTCATAGGTCCTTCCCTTTTTATTTTAAGATCGTCATGAATTATCTTCAACCATAAAAGTTCACAAACTCCATGTGCCATAGATCTAAATGGTTGTTTCTTACTCCTCCATGTCACAAGGTTACCTCCAAGGAAGGTACAGTAACCTGATGTTGATCTTTTGTCTATCATAGAACCAGCATAGTTGGCATCAGTATAAGCTTCTATAATAAGATCTTCATTTTTCTTGAACAAAATACCTCTTCCTGGTGTGGCCTTTAGATAATGTAGAATCCTATCAACAGCGTGGAGATGTTTTTCCGTTGGATCATGCATGAATTGACTTGCTATGCTTGCAACATAAGTTATATCCGGCCTTGTGTGTGATAAGTAGATCTAGAGGTGGCAAACGGGTGGGTCGGGTTGGTTCCATGGTTCGGTTCTTAAATGGGTTGGTTTTTTAAATGGTTCTAAGGTGGAACCAAAGTCAACCCGAAAGGGAACCAAGCCCAACCCGGCTCAATACCTTACATTTTGTTCTTTAAAATTTAGATTATTGGCAAGCGGTTTGGGCCTAAGTTTAAATTAGTTGGACCCAACTTGGAACCAAGTTGGAAGTTGGAACCAAAAATAATTTCTTAGGAACCAACCCAACCCAAACTAGTTTAATTGGGTTGGAACCATGGTTCCGGACCCATTTTGCCACCCTAAGTAGATCTATCCCACTTTGCTTTCAATGCGTAGAAGGACTTGAAATGATTCCTAATCTGATGTAAGTACTTTTGATTGGACTTATAGAGCCTATATTCAGTGGAATATTTCTTGTCCTGGGGAAGGTTCTTGATTATTGATGCAACATCATCTTGACAATGAAGGTTAAAGGAATAATAGATTTCTTGAGCATGAATTGAATGCTGAAATCAATGATTTATGTGTCTATTCCTAGATTCCGACTCTTTATTGACTGAAATAGATTTACTTTTCATTTACTTTATCAATACTGAAGTGTTTTTGAACAATATTTTACAGATACATCTCTACGGTACATCTCTTGGGGGCTTCTTAGCTCAAGTGTTTGCTCAGCATCGTCCACGGCGAGTTAGATCTTTGGTACTTTCAAACACATTTTTGGAGACAAGTGATTTCTCAGCGGCCATGCCATGGGCTCCCATGTATGTTACTAATGATAAAAAGAGTTTCTAATAAAGCTGGATCTCGATGAATGTTATATTGTTTACTTATTTCTATGGATCATTATTCTCAAAAAAAAAATCTATCTAAAATTCTGCTCTTAACACTACCTTCCTTTCTTAGAAAAGGGCCCAACAGAGACTGGAATATTTACACTATCAACTAGTTACACTAATATAAAACTATTCATATCATTCCTCATTGACTTCGACAACGTTATTGCGTATCTACATCTTAGAACTACATACTTTTCCTTTTTCATATCAGTCTTGAAATCTTGCATACTTAAAAGGTTTTCTAATGATTTTCTTATCGAAAATTTTAGTGTTCTTAGCTGCTAAGCTTGACTTAGTTAATTTTCGGAGGAGCATTAAATATCACGTCCGTGGCTTATCATCATATGGACCCGCGAGATCATTGTTCAATTGAGCCTTCCTTTTTATATGAACTAGCCATTTACCCAACAGTTGCAAGCCTCTTTTAACAGAATATATGGTAAATTGGTTTATTGTGAACTCGATTTTTGACAGTGTAGGTTGGACACCTTCGTTCTTACTGAAGCGGTATGTCTTAACTGGAATTCGCAACGGTCCTCATGAACCTTTTATTGCAGATTCCGTTGACTTTGTTGTTGCTCAGGTATTCTTTTTTTTAATATAAACATTTAAGAGCTCTTATATTAGTCATAGTTATAGCTCCTGATAGTAAAGTAAATTATCTTTTTGCTTTCCAAAATGAAAAATTCGGTTAATTTTCTTTAATTGTGTTTGCTTTAACAACTAAATATATTTCATTCAACTTGTTGATGAAATTGATACTTATTAATCATATGAATAGTTATTTACTTAAGAAAATGAACTGTTTTATATCTCCTTATGTGGTGACCCTTAAAAACCAACACTGCTTTTTCTGAAAATATCAGTGTTGACTTTCTCTTAGGTTGAGACCCTTTCGAAAGATGACCTGGCATCCAGGCTGAGTTTAACAGTTGATGCAGCATCAGTTGAACCTCTTCCGCTTTCAGATTCTTTAATTACTATAATGGATGTAAGTGCACTCTTTTACTATTCTGATTATATGAGTGAAGATAAATTATATGGCTTGAACTCCAAAGATCTCTATATAGATATTTTATTACTGGGATAAATTCACTTTACCCACATAAAGCATGTTTACTGGGATTCTTCTATAAGGTATCATAGATACTAGTGTCGGCGAAATATTTAAATTTACTCCTTGTTCTTTATCATTGTTATAACCACATACACCTCATTTCTAGATAACGCTACTTAAGATGATGTTCTATATCCTTATCATTGTTATATTAGGGTGTGTTTGGATTGAGTGATTTGGATTTGGAGAGGGGATTTGGAGGAAGGATTTGAAATGACACCTGTCATTTGAAATCCACCGTAGTTATGGAGAAAATATCTCAGTGAATGTCGAGTGATTTGAAATCCATTATAACTTGGATACATCCAACGAACTTTGTTGACGAAATTGAAATCCATAGATTTCAAATCCTTCAATCCAAACACACCCTTAGTTTATTTGAGCTGGAACGCACCTTAAAGAATGAAAACTTCTGCTGATAGTCAAATTTCAATGTTTTTGCGATGTGAATATGGCTGCTTATAGACAAATGATTTTTGCGCAATTCCTCAACAACTTAAAGACCAAGTAATTGAAAGATATCCTGGTGCGCGGCAAGCTAATCTCAAGAGTGGTGGTGATTTTCCTTTTCTTTCTCGACCAGACGAAGTAAATCTTCATCTTCAGGTATGTACTTGGGATATTTATTGCAACTATTAATTAGTGTACTAAAATTAATCAAACGTTTACTCAACGCTAGAGGTGGCAATTTGGGTCCATACATATATTTGGACCCAAACCAAACTAAGTTTTCAATGAGTTGGATCCTAACATTTTAGCATTTTAGTTCCAACTGGGTTGGCTTTTAATAACATTTGGGTCCAATTGGGTCTTAAATTGGGTCCAATTGGGTTTTAAATTGGGCCCAATTTGGGTCCAATTGGGTCTAAATTGGGTCCGACCTATTCTCCACTTTTTTTTAATAATCTACATTTTACCTTCTACAACAACCTCTTACACCACTTTGATTCATAATGGGTCCTTATTGGGTTCATTTTGGGTCCTTATTGGGTCCACGGGGTCCTTGTTGGGTCCAACTATAATCATTGGACCCAACCCACTTTAAGCCCAATCCAAATGGACCCGACCCAAATCCAACCCATTCGACCCAATTGCCACACCTACTCAACGCCATCTCTTTCATGCAACAGCTACATCTAAGAAGAGTAGGTGTTGAACCTCGGCCAGATGTATTCCCGGGCATACCAAAGGATGGTGCCGGTGGGAGTTCAAACGACCAAAACGATGAACATGGAAATACTGATGATACACCAGATGATGATGACAAGACAGACTATAGTGGGGCCCACAATGAAAACGAACCACCTCTTCTTCCTACGGGTCCCGGTTCAGGTAATTTCGAAAATTTGCTACTCAGCAACACATATTTATCTACTGGCAGCCATTAATTCACCTTGCTTTGAAAGCTATTATGAATGATGAGCAAACTGTGTAGTGGGATCTAATGTTGTTCTTAACTTCATGTGTGAGTACATCGTTCTTAAGTTGGTCCAACATTGTACATTAACAGTAAAATGTTGTTGGAAAATTGAAAAACTCCGTGTTGATGTATTCTTTGTACATTATTATTGTCTGCGAAATTTCATGATAGGATATGTTTCTGTCCAGAAATTTGTTTGCCATTTTTCGTTGTGATAAACCTAAATTGGTCTCTTTTGTACTTGTATCTCGATACAATTTTCTTACCAGATTATAAGTAAAGTAAAACGTTTTACAGCATCTATCAAATTATACGTTGAAGTTTGCCAGGCATATATGGCGGTTAAATGAGAACAATAGCATCCTTTAGTCGTTGGGTCAGTTGGTAACGCCAACCTCTCCCCTTCGTTTTGTATATTTCGATCGTGATATGTCTCAAGTCATTTTTATTTTACCCCCCAACATATTTGTTGGTCTTTATTTTATGGGATTATTTGGAATTTGGAGGAATGGGTATTGTTAGAATTCATAATGTGTATATTGAATATGAAATTTTAATGTATTTCGATTATTCAAAAGTTGAAGATACAATACATTTTAAACGACTATATAAAGGTAAAATACAACAAAATATGATTATGTGCTAGATATACTCTAATAGGCCGTATGATAGAATTTATGAAATTCCAATGGGTAGTTTATTCTAGTTATTCCCAATTTGGACCCTTATGTAAAGTAAAAGTGTGCAAAATGTCCTTGTATCAATTAGATTGAATGCTAGGGAGAAGTGAGTTTGTTGAATCATTGGTATCCCAATCATAGACTTGAAACAATGCTGTTGGAAACTTATATTATTGAGTTACATATTTATACAGAAAATGTACTTGGTAAATAAGTAATTCTAACCATAAATATAAAGGAACAATATTTTAAGATCATGTTGATCAGACATTCAACGGTCATCATACTCTATGTTTATGTTTGAATATGTCGTATAGCTCTTTGTGATCTAAGAGATTGTATCATGCATCATAAACTATGTATAACATAAAAATGTCATTTTCATAACACTACATATTTTGTATAATAATTGGTAGTCAATTAGCTTGGTGGATACTTAATTAAGTTAGGTTTTACTTTGTTTCCGTTATTACTAATTTAGTTTATTTTTAAAATTAGTTCCCACAATGTATATTTACACAATATTTAAACAACTAACAATTAGTAAAATGCCAACTACTACAGTTATATTTTTCCATTTTAGTAGTTGAAGTCAACTTTATGCCCCGACATCATCGTCGCGTACCAAATTAACTAATAATATGCTGTCTTGTTTAAATTACTGTTCAAATTAATATTCAATCTTTGATGTCACTTCTTGCACATAACTTGTGTAAAACATTTCATTTGATATAAAAAGAATATGACATGTAAAATGAATATTTCTAATTTTACATGCGCGTTGCGTGTGAAGAACTAATGTGATCTTTTCATTATTTTTAGCAAAAAAATATATAAGGATTAGTATAAATATTCATAATTAATACATTAAGAATATTGATCACAGTGATAGAAATAGCACTTAAAACGCCACTAGTGTGAGGTATTAGAAGAATTTTATATTTAAGATTCGAGTTTGATCGGAAAAAATATAAGAGCACTGAAAAATATGTAAGGTAAATAAAGAACCTATATAGAGTTAATTTTATTAATAGTTGATTATTAAAATAAAATCTGTATTGGTATAATTTTCTGCGAGAATTACCAAGTTATTAATATATATAGATGTTGTAGTATTATGAAAGTATACTGCCATTTAGCAAAATTCCATCTTTAAAGTTCAAATTCCTAAACAAATAACAATCTATAATATGATAATGTTATATATTATGATTCTATATAAATACTTGTGCACATACACCATAACAAACATGATTAAACTAAAAATCTTCAAAGAATTGTTGATGTCTAACTAACAGCATAAGCACAGCAAATTAACTTATTACAAAATTATTGCTATCAATGTGTACTTGCAATATTTTATAAACTTGATTTTGCCTATATCAAGAACAAAACAATCATCTGATTCATATTTATTACTAATCAATTTAGTCCAACTGAATTTTAAACAATTTATCATTATCTTTATTATATGATTAAATTGACTAATTGTACATTTTAAGTATTGCTATATAATATGTTTTATATCTTATATTGAATTTTTCAATCAATGCAATACTCATAGTTAATCAATTGAAAAGTTACAGATAAACAATGGAGCATGTTAATCAAAAAAAATTTAAGTAAACTAAATCATTTCTTTACCTATTTAAGGATGAACTTCTTACATATAGTTATCTGTTTCCTAATTCCAATCTCCTTTATTCCTCCCAATTACTAAATATGTGTGAAAATTGTACACATAATAAAAGAAAGAAATATCATTGAAAACCATTTTTTTCCCATTAACAATTAATATATATGTTGCTACGCGTTTTATGGAATAATTGCATCAACCTCTCTTAAACTTTAGGCATTTAACATTCAGACCTTTCATTTTTGAAATATTGGCATAGACCTCCCCTTTGTTACTTTTTTCATTATTTTACTTGTAAAAGACTAAATTATTCTTCAATTTTCACTTATAATCTATTAAAAATGAAAAAGTACCATCAAATGTTACATAAAAAGAATGAAATAGATAATGAAGGGTACATAATTCAAAACTCTAGAGAATATAACTCACAACTCCTAAAAATATTATTTTCATTAATAGTTTGTTCGTTTTAAATAAAAAAAAATTCTTATTGCTTACGTATGTTACTACGATTTTCATAAAATATCATTAGTATATTATTAAATATTAAAAAAATATATCTTTATATCTAACACTGTATATATTCAAATCTACTTCTTTATAATAAAACTCAAAAACTTCTTGATGTGTAGAATAGTGTATTAACGTACCAACTATATTTTATTCTCAAATAGACATTTACGTAACTAATTAAAAGGTCGAATATATAAAAATAATAAACATAAGATTTGTTTTTTTTTTTTCTGAAGTTGTTCTTACTTAATGAATGACTCCCTTTCATGTACACATTGGACAATTAAACGAGAGAAAATTAAAGAAAAATACACTTAAAATGAGGGAAAATAACAAAAATGACACTAGAAAATGAGATAGTTTCACGACCTCTTGGTTAAAAAAAACAGACAGTTGTTCTTACTTAATGAATGACTCCCTTTCACGACCTCTTGGTTCATCATTTTTAAAGCAAAATTATCACTTTAAGATTGCTAAAAAAGCTATATAACAGAACGAATTTGAGACGTGATTTCACTTTCTTTAAAGTGATAATTGCCTGCAATTATCATTTTATGAAAAGTGGGATCACGCCTCAAATCCGTAAATTTTTATATTCTATTTTATAATTTTTTTAGCAGAAGTTAGTATTAATTTCAATCTAAAACATTTAAAAATGTTAATACTCAATGATAAACTTCATTTTTAGTTCTTCAGATACATGATTATTTCAAATAAAATTCTACAAATATTCTTTTCTAAACTTTTCAATACGTACTCATTAAAGTCAAAGTTTATCATATATTATTTCAAGGAATTTTTGGAGCATCTTGTACTTTAATATAGTTAAAGATAAAGCTATAGATAATTATAATAATAATAATATAGATTATACAATGTATTAATATTGTTGCCCTGCAAACAATAGATGTATCATACAATATTCTGTACGTGGGTACTTTCTTATGAAGCAAATTGGTGGCCGTACATTGTGTGGAGGTGGGTCAACTCTTTATATAAATATATATATATATATATATATATATATATATATATATATATATATATATATATATATATATATATATATATATATATATAAATGCTAATGAAATCAGCATCGAGTTGTTAATTCTTGCAAGTCAATGAGACATTGGCGGCCTACAATACACTCGCTAATTAGATTTTTGTTTATAACTTAAAAGGATTTTTAATTGTATGTTAGTTTAAAATTGTTAAAAATATATGTTTATTAAAGGAATAGGCATATTAATTTCTTTGTTATCATGATTCTGTGAAGCCTCATCTTTCTCAAAAATTAAGTATTCTTTTTTTTTCATCTTTATTTATATGCTAACTTAATATTTCATATATTTTCCATACAATTTAAAAAATAGTAAGTATTAATAAATTTAAAAAATATGAAAAATAATTCAATTTTTCAACAAAAAAAATGTGGAATACATAGAAGTAAGAACAGAAATGGTATTATGCTTATTTATTTTGAATAAATAAGGGTTCTTAGCTTTTTTTATTTAACACGCGGATGTTTTGTAAAAAAGTCCAGAATATAATCATAAAAACCTTGAAATTGTATTTGGTATTAGTTGTTTTTAGACTGTTTGAAATCAGATTACTATGGGCTAATTAAGATTACTATGGGCTAATTAAGATTAGACGACTTTTTATATTTATCTTTTGTCTAATACCAACTTGTTAGTCTGACGTATTATTTATTGCTAAAATATTGTACCCCAATATTTCAAAGGAAAAAAAAAATCACCTGATGAACAAGACCATATATATTATATATTTGCTACTTTTTCAAACAGCTCAAGTAGCACTAAATCAAGAATTAATATTCACTTTATTATCTTTATGCTATAGTTATTATGGACTAATATGTATTGATTTTATTTTCTTTCTTTCTAGAGAATTTTTATAGTAATTAAATGATAGTTATTATTTGATAATTCTTGGCACAAAAAATAGGTATTACAAAATACATGCGTGGAAGTAAGAAACAAGTAAAGATCATATCCATAGTGCTAATCTTGTAATTTGCTTGCATAAATGGAGCATCAGATTGTTTATTATTAAAGTAATTATAATTAAATATTGTTAGAATAATATTCTAATTAGAGTTGGTTACAGAAAAGCAACAGTTAATTAGAATACATGAAAACCAGTTCAATACAAATCTACACGTTGGATTTGGGTGGATTAATGTCAATGGTTTTGACATAGACATTTTCCAACTTGCTGTGCCATTTAAATATCCAATTTTGGTACATATTTCATTTCATCATTTATCAGTTTGACCTTATATAGAGGGCTAACAAAAACACAACTCTTGAAGAGCAAGAAAAGAGGGTTAAAAACTGAACAAGAAGAGTAAAATGAAGCTAGTTTGGTCTCCAGAATTGGCCTCAAAAGCATATATCGACACAGTAAAATCTGTAAGTTTTATGGTGTGTTTGGATCGAAGGATTTGAAAACTATGAATTTCAAATTCATCGAGTTTGTTTGGATGAATTCAACTTGTAATAAATTTCAAATCGGTTGACATTCATTTTGAATTATTTTTTCCGCAATTATGGTGGATTTCAGATGTCCCAATTTTAGAGTCGTTTGAAATTATTCGTTCAAATCCCAACCTCAAATCTAAATCACTCAATCCAAACACACCCTTAATTTCAAAAAACCTAAACCCCATTTAACAAAGAAATTATTATGGTTTCATTATGTGTAGTTACTTAATTTATTGAGAAAATAAGGGTCCGATTGGATGGTATATCCATCTCTGAAAATTCTTTTCAATATAAAAGTAAGGAAAATATATTTTTAGAAATAAGAAATATGATCTGAGATGTGTATTTGGGTGAATTTTATAAGAGAAAAATATGTAATGATTATGATTGATGTGATATATTTTTTGTTGTAAAAAAATGGTTGAGATTGTTATTTGAATATAATTTATAATAAATAATTTTACTCAAAATCATCGATTTAGATGTCAAAAAATAGCCACAATGGATTTTGCTTTAAAACTTACATTACTTTACACTAGAATAATATGTGATTAATTTGATTTTTGGAGTTGAAAAATAGCCGGAAAAAAACCTTATTAATCGATTTGTGAACTGTCAAAATCATGAATAGTAAAAACAATTTTCTCTTTTTTGCAAAAATTTCTTCAAAATTTTGAGAGATTTTTTAAAAAAAAAATTTAAAACAAACCAAATAATTGATACTTTTTAGAATTTTTTACTCTTAAATTTTTTTTTTTTTTTTTTTTTTTTTTTTGTTATTCCAAGCAATTGAGGCCTAATTTGCTCATATTCTTAATTTGTATGCAGTGTGAATCCATGAAAGAATCAGGAGTCGCAGAAATGGTATCCGCCATGGCCGCCGGCTGGAACGCAAAGCTAGTAGTCGAAACATGGTCGAGAGGCGGTTCAATCAGCACCAGCATCGGCCTTGCCGTGGCCACACACCACACCGGCGGTCGACACATATGCATAGTCCGTGACCAACAATCAAAAGCCGATTACACACACGCCATGACCCTAATTTCATCACTTCCCGAGATAATCATCGGTGACCCTCACGAGGCGGTCAAATCCTTAGACGGGATCGATTTTCTAGTGATAAATTGCATGGATAACGACTTTTCTAGAGTACTAAAAGCGGCCAAATTAGGCGATAGAGGGGCCGTTTTGATATGTAAAAACGCTAAATCGAGGGATTTTAGGTGGCGTAAAGTGTTGGACGGAAAATCGAGAATCGTGAGGTCGGTGTTTTTGCCGGTGGGCGAGGGTTTGGATATCGCGCATGTGGGGGCGGCCGGAAAAGGGAAGGGCGGTGGTGGAAGGAGGTGGATCAAGCATATTGATCAAGAATCCGGTGAAATGTTTGTTATTAGGAAGTGATAATGAAAAGTGTGTGTGTGTGTGTGTGTGTGTGGATGTAACATTTTTTGATTGTGTATAGTTTTGTGAAAGTTTTGTGTAGATTATTGATCTTTTTATTGTTTAGTTTAGGCGAAAATGAATCACTTTTGATTTTTGTAATAAATTAAAAACATACGGATAGAGAATGGTATGATTTTTTTACCTGAGATTGAGGTCTCGGGGTTATATGCTTAATCAATGATCTTTTGTATGAGTCGGATTTTGTTGTTATAACGTATTTTTTCAGTTTGAGCAATTCATCGTGGAAATTTTGGCAATTGATTTGAATATGTCATATTCCTACACAGTGGATTGAATAAAATTTAAAAAATTAGTATATGTATATTTTATTAATCTTTTATTTAATCTATATATATATAATTTTATAATCGCTGTGATATTTTGTAATTTGTTGCACTGATTTTCAATTTTTTTCAATTTTCGGCTCCGCCTCTGCACCAAAGTATATAGTTCTGAGATGTATATGAATTATCTGTAAATAGGATTCCATGATCCAACTCGATCTTTTCGCCTGCTATTTTGCGCTCTATGAGCTCCATTTAAGGGTGGGGCGGGGCGGGGCGGGGCGGGGCAGGTTGGGTTTGAGTTGTTGTAAAAAATCTATATTTTATGCAATGACAATTCAAATCGTGAATGTACGTAGTATAAGCAATGCAAAAGTATAAATATATTATTTAAAAGAAATAATTTAGAAAGTAAGAACGGTTGGCCTATAGGAATCACGCTACGCTGTCTTAAGATCGTGATGGCCTCCCTTGAGCACGTATTGTCGGCTCACCATCACCCCCAAGATAAAATCCTCACAAGAAAACTATGTGAACAAGACCTTATCTTTGTTGCCCAAGAATATAGAAAATATAAGGCCTCAATTGGATGGACACTCCATTCCAAAAAAAAAAAGTTTCAGAGTAAAAAATTCTAAAAAATATCAATTGTTTGGTATGTTACCAAAAAATTCTTTAAAGAATCTCACAAAATTTTAGATAATTTGAAGAAATTTTTGCAAAAATAAAGAGAAAAATTTACTCTTACTATTCATTATTTGACAGTTCACACAATCGATTTATAAAATTTTTTTTCGGCTATTTTTCAACTCCAAAAATCAAATTAATCACATATTCTAATGTAAAATAATGCGACATTTAAAATAAGATCCATTATGGTTATTTTTTGACATCTAAATCGATAATTTTGACTAAAATGAATTATTATAAATTATATTCAAATAATAATTACAACAATTTTTTCATAATAAAAAACATATCACATCATATTTCTTACTCCTAAAATTATTTTTCTCTTAAAAAATTCTCCAAACACAAATCTCACATCATATTTCTTACTCCTAAAATTATTTTTTCCTTACTTTTATCATGAAAAAGATTTTTCGTAGATAGATATGCCATCCAATTGCCCTGAGATATTAGTTATTTTTGAAATTAATTTGCCGTTATGTGCGGTTGATAAAAATTTCAATGGTTGTAACTTTTTGATAATCATTTTCAAATTGAAATCATTTTCTCAAACTTTCCGTCCATTTTTACATTTATGAAGGAGTGCAAAAAATTTTTGAAGAGGCATGTTATTTTCCTATTTAAACAATGTAATGATGTGAGAAATGAATTAATTGTTTTTGTCTTCCACCACAACAGCAAAATTGTTAATTCCTTTTCAATTATCTTCTCTTGCCGTATAGAAACAGAAGCACTAATTTCCCTTTCGATTTCTTTTTAGTAAACACCATAAATACACATCAATTTTTACTATTTTCGTAAGCTTCTATATTGAGTATTTGGATTTATCTTCGTTAGTGCAAACCGTAGATAAATAATAGTTTTCTTAAATTAGACTTCATTTTATCCTGGGATAAATTCGCTATAAACTTGTTTGCAATTGGTAGAGGGCGAATATTATCTTGAGGAGAGCGTAAAATTTCATGCGACTCGGATGACGAAATTATTCGTGGAATTTATTTTCTAACATATGAGTTGTATGTTTTTGTGTGTGTCTATGTCTAGAATCCTAGGACCTATTTATAGTGTAGTAATGAGACATATAACCTTCAAAATTAAAGGTACAAAATGAATGCAATGTCGGAGGTTATGGTCAAATTTGTTTAATGAGAATAATTCTCAAAATGAATGCAATTTTTTAATTTTTAAAACTTTCAAATTAATATGGGTTTGTTCTCAAATCGGTTGAGTTTTCATAGTTTTAAGATGGAACCAAGCTCAACACAAAATTGAACCAATCCCAACCCATCATTAACCAAGCCCAACCCAACGCAAGATCTTGTATGGTTCTCTTAATAATTTAGATTATTGGCAAGTACTTTCCATAAGTTGAAATTTAATTGGGCACAATTTGGAACAAAATTGGACTCAATTAGGAACCAAATAAAATTCTTTAGGACGAACCCAACCAACCCAAACTAATTTAAATGGGCTGGATTAATCAGGGTTTTTGACCCATTTTGCCACCCCTATCTCCATTATGATTTATGCTGAGCTCCAAAAGCAATGTGACATAGGTGTCAAATGGATATGGTTAAGTGAAAATTGGGCAAAATTATTTACTAAAGTTTTGCTTGTATCAACATTCAGAAAATCATACACTAAATTGGTTGCAATATAATATTGTACTCTTTTTCGTTTACATAGGATTGTTTTTTTTTTTTTACTGGTTTCTCCTATGCAGATTTTAATGAGGCAATCTTATATTACATAAATCCTGATGTATTCAATTATATACATAGAAGTATTCTTGTGAATCCTTTTGATGAATCCTAAAGTATTTATTACAGTAGAAACTCGATAAATTAATACTCGATTATTTAATCAACTCTCTAAAATAATATTTTTTGTCAGTCCCGACTCGGGGATATGGTGCTAAATTAATAATTCGCTAAAATTATAAGATAATACATTTTTGATAATTTCTAATGACCCCATATAAAATATAAATTAATAATTCTTTATATACTACGTATCACATGAATGATTTATGAAGATTTATTGAAAAATGACTCAATTGTTTTTTGTTTTTTGTTGAAATCAATTTCACATTGAATCTTGTCTCTAATTTTCTTTATCATTGTAAGAACTTCTGGTGTTGTTTTCTCATAACTCAACAAGAAATTATTCAAATGTGGTTCTTTCGAATTGGGTCATTCATTTGACATATGTACATGCATTGTACAATAGTGAGGTGGAAGTTTGAAAAGGTGTTTGTAAATTAAGTATTTCATTATAAATTAATAAAATATTAATTAATATATAAATTAATAATTATTAATTTATCGATTAATTAATAACTCTTTTAATTAATAATTTTTGGTGATCCATGGATATTAATTTATATAGTTTCTACTGTATAGGATAAATGATGTATTGCACTCTTTTTTCTTAGTCAAAGGTTTTATCCCACTCGATTTTCACGAGCTTTTAACGAGGCACATATTCAGTAATAATTATTCAATGGGGAGTGTTATAAAAGTGTTAATGAAATTAATTATCCATTGATGATGAGAAATAAGTTTCTTACCAAACTCATTTAACTCACTTTATTAACCATTAAAAGTTAAAACCAAATTTAAATATGGTAATGTTATACATAGATAGGGAGACATTCGTAGTTGCATGCATTACAAAAATATTTTATAGCGAATATTTTGAGAATATTACAAAAGAAGACATTATTACAAAAAATATATTTCTTATTTAAAGAGTCCTATATATTACAAAAGAAGACATTATTCATTTATTTTTTCATAAAACCATTTCTCTAAAAGTAATAATAGAAACCTCAAATAATAATTAATACCAAATAATTTATTTAATTTTAGATTTATAATAAAATATTATATTATACCAACTCCAAGGGTCAAATCTGAAAAGATTCCCAGTGAGCCAGACCTGATCGTTCCGGTCTTCTTCTTCAACTCCGATCACTTCATCAGATTCGTTTCTTGCACACGAGCACCAGGGAGCGTACTACAAACCTGGCGCTCCGGATCTTTATCTCCCCTTTCTCCGCTATCTTGCGCTTAGTTTGTGACAATAAATATATATATATCTCTAGAATTAGATAAAATTGAAGTAAGAATAAGGTATGGGAGATGTGTGGGCGTGGGTTTTGTTTTTCTTCACGCTTGTTGCCATTCTCGTTATGTTAATCTACCAGGTAATTGGGTTTTGCCAATTTCTTTTAATGTTTATTTTTATTGCTTTCATGCTGTTGATATGACATAGAATTAGCATACCTTCAATTCTTTTTCTGTTTTCTTATTCATATCTGTTTATTGGATCATGTTGCTAGTTTTATTATTTTTGAGTTGATTGATTGGAATAATGTGATTTGCTTTTAATTCATTCAATCGTTTTGGAAGGAGGGTGTATTTTAGCATGTGATTTTATCTTTCTTCTCAATTCTACCTGAAGAACAGATGAATGGGGATTAAACCTAATTAGAAGACGAACCAAACTACTTTATACTCGGTTTGAGCTCGATTGTTAAATGCTTGATTCATTAACATATTAAACAATTTGTGTTCGGTTCGATTAAATCTCGATTGAGCTGGGTTCATTAACAATTAAACAAGTTCAAAAGCGAATTTCGAAGCTTGATTTCAAATAAACAAGCTTTAACGTAATCCATTCAGCTCAAACTCGACTCGTTCATTCCTAAATAGAATTAAGTTTTGTGAACATTTAAATTTCAGTTACACCTTATCGTTGTGGATTATTACAACCACGACATTATTCTTACACAACTGTATGATTATTGAGAAAAGGATTCTGATCATGTTTCATTCTTACAATTCTTATGAATAGAACCAAGAAAAAATGCATTTTTAGCTGTAATTTGACAATTTATTTATATTTTATGCAGCTCGTTTGCCTGGCGGATTTAGAGTTTGATTATATCAATCCTTATGACTCTGCATCTCGAATAAACAGTGTGGTTTTACCTGAATTCATCACCCAAGGAGTTTTGTGCTTCCTCTTCCTTGTGACAGGGCATTGGGTCATGTCCCTTCTCTGTATTCCGTACCTGTACTACAATGTTCAATTGTAAGATCACTTATCTTTTGCTCGTTATATAAATTGACTTGGTTTAAAATAATATAAGCATGCATCTTTTATTCAGATCAACATTGATTGATACCCCTGTTTTTATACATATCAATTGATCTTATGGTGATATTCAAAATTTGAGGTCCTAATATAAGATAGGAAATTGATAGGAAGTAATAGACATTAGATAGCAGATGGGCTTTGCAATTTGCTTCTCATAATTGTATCGAAGCTTGTTTAGTGCTTAATGCATGTCATGTTTATAAAATTTGTTTGGATCATAAGCTAAATGGATTTAGCACAGTTACTTGTGAAGAATTTAGACTTTTGGAGTTTCTTCATTAATCTGAACCTATTATGGTTTGTTGAGCTATAAATGGCATATCAATAAGGTCAGATCCAGTTTGGCTACTGAGGAATACAAAATTTATTATTTCAAAATTAAAATTGTCCAGAATTTTTATATAGTTATTTTGCCTTTAAAATGGTAATTATCTAAAAATAAACTTTTTGAAACTTTTTAAACTGCTGATTTTTTTTAAATAATATTAAAATCATAGTTAACATCAGTAACTAATATAAAAGTTCTAAATAAATAACTCTCTCGTCTCTATATAAGAGCACAATTGATTAAATCTTAATATAGAAGTCTAAGAATAATTAAATTATAAATTTATTAACTCTAGAAAAGGAGACATGTATATTTAACAAATCTACTATAGTATTTAGAAGGATTGCCGAAATATATATGGCGAAATAGTAAGTTTGATTGATTAGACTATTATCTCTCATACATTAACAACAGATAAATAAACTTACTCCATGAATTTTATGGGGTTTTTTTTTAATCTGTAATAGTTATCCCAATTAGTAGGCACTCTACAACTAAAAAAGGGCTACTCTATAGTTGTGAATAGTTTGCCATGGCGCACCCTCGGCGCCATGAGCCATGCTGTGGCACCTATCTTCAATATGGCGCACGCTATTGGCTTCATTCTAGCCATGGTGTGTGTTTGGAAGGCGCGAAATGGTAAGCCATTTTGAAGTTTAAAAGGTTCTCTTGGGTCAAAATTGATTATCAACTAGTCAAATTGGATAAATTGGACCCGACCTTTAAACCTTCAAAATTGAGCATCAAATTGAAGAAATCTAACCTCTCAAATCCTAATATCTTCAAAATTAGGTACCAAATTTTTTTAAGAAAAATCTAACCTCTAGTTGTCAAAATCGAGTTAGCAGATTTAAATATAAATGATTGTCCCAAAATTAGATTGTTTATTTATTGTTGCATTGAAATAGTTGGCATTAGTTAGTTTTATTATAGTATGTTTCTTGAAAACTTATAATTTATGGTATATCTAGCGGGGTAATGGATATTATTGTTGAAAAGATAATATGTCAGTATATATAATTATTTTATTTTTATAAATCTTGCTTCGAAAACGCTTGAGCTATAGCCTATAAATGCATATCGTCACGCCAATTCATGAGACCCTTGTCGCCACGCTGCGCCTTTTGCCATTAATAACTATGGACTGCTCAAATATGATATATTTAGGATGTAACCAAAATTGTCGATAAATATCGATAGGTGCGTCCTTGATGAACTCTGAACAGCTATGGTCTGAGAAGTGTTATGCATTGGTTTTTTTTTGAGTTTTTCTGGAACGCAACTATTGAAGCTTGAAAAGATCTGCAATAAAATTGCTCAAGTGAGTATATGATATAAAAGATTTAGACGGGTTTATGTAGCACGCACTGGTTGTGGTTGATGTTCAGTATTATATTTTTTACATCTGAAAATTTTTAATAACAAGAAACAAAGAAATAATAATTTTATTGTGCCCACCGAGATTATGGAACAAAGTATTTCGGAAAATAAGTTCCCGATGACTAGGTGTTTTGTACATACATGCATACTTTCTTACAGGTGAAGAACTCTTTTATTTTCTGTTCATGAAAATGAGCCCTGCTTTTTTGCTTGCAAATAGATACTTTCAAGCTTTAAATGCAGCCTAATCTTTTTATCACCGTGATTGACCATCAGAATGAGTATAAGGCTTTGCTTGGGATCTTTTTGACATGGATGTTCATTTGGCTATGTTAAGAAAGATGAGAGAATTTTCTGTGTATTGATATCAACATTATACACGTGTTTATATAAAAGTGCATAACTAATAAAAGGAAAGGGAAAAATACAAATCCCTACACATTAGCCTAAATATCACATTTCCGTACTCTAACACTTTTCTTTATTCTAACACTCCCCTCAAGTTGGAGCACAGATGTTAATCATGCGCAACTTGTTACAAAGATAATTAGCTCGAACCCATTTAGAGCCTTTGTAAAAAGATCTCCTAGTTGTTCTCTAGTCTTCACATATGCTGTAGAAATTAGATTTCACGAACGAAATGATAATCAATCTCAATATGTTTAGTTCGCTCGTGAAACACAGATTCGATGTAATATGAATGCCAGCCTGGTTATCATACCGGAGGCTTAACCATACCGGAGGCTTGCTGGCATTGAAACTTTTGGACCAACTTCAGTTATTAACTAATAAATCCACATTATTTCACACGCACACATAGCTCTATATTCTTATTCTTATTCTGCACTAGAGTGAGATACAACACTTCGTTTCTTGCTTTTTCTGATGATGTAACTGTGAGCTTTATCTTTTAAACTTTTTACATTTTTCTTCATTTTCATCAACAGAACCCTTCATCGAAACATGCATATATAAATCGTATTTCTTGTAGCACTTTTGCATTCATCATTATAAAGATATGTTTCACATTATGGTTTAGTTTTATGATCATGTTAACATATTTAACGCCAAAGCATTTTTCTTCGATCAGGTATCTTCGGAGACAACACCTTGTCGATGTAACAGAAATATTTAACTTGCTGAGTCGGGAAAAAAAGCTACGACTTTTCAAGCTCGGTTATAATGTACTTCTTATCTTCATGTGCTTGTTCTGGTGAGTGACAATTTTTGCTAACTCTCACAATAATTTTTTTTTGTTTTTCTTCAAGTATAGCCCATTCATTATTGATCTCCTTTATGTAGGCTGATCTATCATACACTGGAAGATGATGATGATGAGTAATCAGTTTCATCTTGATTGTAGACCTGTAACATTATTGAAAATTTTATTTATTTCAGTGTCTGTTCAATCATTGAGATTGAATTTGTGACCCCTTTTCAGTTTTTTCTCTTAGTTTTCAATGAATTTTATCTTTCTGATTCAATGCTAGATCTTTTGTTTTCTCTTTCTATTCTTATTAGCTGTTGATTAAAGTATGAACTAGGAATTTTAATAGTTTTTTTCGGTTTATTATAAACACATCTTGATAGTTTGAAATTGTTAAATACTCTCTTATCTGTTATTTTTTAGCAAAACGATCCTCGTATTTTATTAAATAAACTAACGAAAGAGAGTTTTCTGCAGAGTTTAAAAAAATATGGGGTTTGTTAATTTGTTTTGCCTATTTTTTAATGGATGGAGTATATAATAATTTCAAACTAACATTTTTCCCCCTTCAATGAGTTTTACACATTGCCCATGGCTGTTTATGTACCAATGGAGCAAATTATTAATGTCTGAAAATTAATTTCACAAATTACAAATAAATAACAATGTAAATCACCAATTATATAATGCACTGGCCAATACCCTTATGCAAAAAAAGTTGCTCCTCTGAAACAAATTGCCATCTTGTTACAAGCCATAGAAAGCAAAAAGAAATTGATTATGAGCAATAGCCTTGTCTGAAAAAAAATAATAAAAAAATGATTAGCTTTTCATTGAACTTAAGTTATTTTTTATTGATTAATTGAATTAATTATGCTCCTGCATTTCTAAAAAATGTGATGCACATAAAAGTAGAAAATTATGGTGATTTGTTCCCACGGCTATTAATATTGCTTTTTAAAGAGTTTTGCAAGCATGCCAAACTATACCTTTTTTTTACACTTATATAACTTTTTCTAAAATCAGCTAGTTCTTAAAAACACAATAATTTTGCAAAAAACTTTTACTTTTGATTGTTTCTATTTCGATAAGAGTCAACATTTGATTTGAAATGCATGAGAACCCAGTGTATTATTAACCACATATTTGTGCAGTGATGCAAAATGTGTGATCTATACCATATCGAATGCCTGTTGGTCCTAATATTGCATAAAATCACCAGAAATCACTCACTTTAGGTCGAGCCGAGCTCGAGCCGAGCTTGGTGATTTTTCCAAGCTCAAGCTCCAGCCTCAATATACGAGCTCGAGCTCGGGCTCGAGCTCGTCGAGCTTAAATTTTTGAGCTCGGGCTCGTGAGCTTGGGTTCGATCTCGAGCCGAGCCCAAGCTCGCAAGCTCGAGCCCGAACTCGAGCCGAATATTTTTTATTTATTTTTAATTATTTAATATATATTTATTAATTATTTAATATATATTTATTAATATAATAATAAAAATAAGAATATATTAAAAAATAAAAAAGCTCGCGAGCTTTTTTCAGAGACAAGTAGGATCGGACTCGAGCTCGATTAAGAATTCGAGCTCAAAAAACTCGAGCTCGAGCCGTCTCGCGAGTCGGCTCGGCTCGACTTACACCCCCTAATTTTAGGGAATTTTTGTAAACTCTTATATAAGTATAATCAACTTGTGACTTAAAATAGTCCATTTCAAAACATTTGCAAATTTAACCTGTGATTTATAGTAAATGTTGTCAGAACCGGACCGGCCGGTCCGGGAGCCCAGTCCGGTTGTGTTGCTGGGTCGGTTGGCAGTTGACCCAACGTGAACCATCCCCAAACCCGGTCGAACCGGTCAAAGTATGCATATTTTTTATAATCATATTTTCATTTCATTTTCTCACGGGAAACCAGAGAGAGACCGGGTCATATAATTAATGTAAAATCTTTCGCTATCCGTACAAGAACCCGTTTTGGGTCGAAAAACTCACATCAAAACAACATAGAAATCACTATTACGAGTCCTCGACAAAGCCGGGTTCGGATATCAAAGAATGAAGCTCTTTAGCTTTGTCATCACTAAATCCTAGAGCAGCCAACACCTTATGACCTGGTGATTCTTCTTGCCTCCACAATCCAACTAGTAGATGACTACTTGTAATTTCTCCATTCTCACCTGCATATGCATTTCATATACACCAACAAAATATATCTCAATTAACTCATATCTTTTTTTTTCTTAAGTTTAAATATTTGAACCATGCTAATTGAGCTTTAAGTTCTTTACAAAAACTTGTATATAATCCTTCAAAGGAATATAGTATAAGAGTAGTGAATGTTATCTATAATATACAATTTATTCAAAACTTTATGTGACTTTCTCTGATTTAACTCTCTATGTGACAGCATTTCTCAAATTAAGTCAATAATGAAATCCGTAATTCGTACTAAATTATTAATTAATTTTAACCATTTACTAAAGATCAACAGAGAAACAAGATTAATCAAAAACATAAAAAAAAAATAGAAATGACTTGATTTCAATAAGGAGTAGTTCGTAAATCTTTTCGAATATGTTGTGGATCTTTTTTACCTATAACTTGATTGATTTAGAATGTCTCATGTACAAAAAATCAGCAACTTTAAAAATACTTCCCATGGTTGGTGAGTTTTTATATGTATTTTCTATTTATATTGCTTTTATATATTTTTGAGTATACTAATTGTTATCATTACATAATTACAATGTCACTGGCTCGCCATATTTCACACAACGGTTTAGCCAAGAAACCCACTTGATTTTTCAGTTCAATGAGCGGTTTGAATTTTAAAAAACTGATTTTTATCGATACCTGGATACTCATATAATCACGTTAGTACTGACAATGTTATAGCAACAAATTTGACACACTTGAACGAACCGAATTAATAGGGGTGGCAATTGGGTTGAATGGGTTGGGTTTGGGTCGGGTCCATTTGGGTTGGGCTTAAAGTGGGTTGGGTTCAATTGGGTACATGTCAAGAAATATGCATTACAGTTGGACCCAATCAGGACCCAAAATGGCCCCAATAAGGACCCATTATTAATCAAAATGGTGTAAAGGGTTGTTGTAAAGTGTGGAAAGTAGATTGTTGACTCAAAGTGCAAAATAGGTTTGACCAATTTAAACCCAAACTGGGGCCAATTTAAAACCCAGTTAGACCCAACTATTATTAAAAGCCAACCCAGTTGGAACTAAAATGCTAAAAAGTTAGGACCAACCCATTATAAACTTAGTTGGGTTTCGGGTGGAAATATATGTATTGATTCAAATTGCCACCCCTACTAATTATATAGTGAAACTATAAACTAATACACTTCTTTAGTTCCTAGATATGTATGCCAAACGAACGAAATTATTCTCAGAAATCAAGTTAGTTGACAGATGGAGCAATTAAAAGAGCAAAAATCTCACCAGATTTAAGCTTTTCATCAACAGCCCAATCAAGGGTCCTTTGAGCTGCTTCAGTTAAAGGAGGATGCTCGGGACTGAAGAAGTACATATCAGGCTTTCCACGCATCTTCAAAATCTCATCACGCACTTTGAGAAGTGTAATTCCATTCGCACGCAAGAACTTTGAAGCAAAATTAGTACCTGCCAAAAAACGATGATTACGAAATTATTATATTAAATCATCATTGGATCAGTTTTATGACCGTTTTAGGCCATTTACTTTGATTCATATTGAGCATTCTCATACTTTCTTGTGATATCATCAATCTTTCGTAGTTAGTAATTGTGTGTGATTAATATGGATCAAAGTGTATCAAATATAAATTGCAGATTCTAAATTACTACAAAAAAAAACTGACCCTCAATCAAGATTCCCATGAGAAGAGCTTCAGTATCGGTGGTTGGGGACTTGATCTTTCGTGCTTCTAACTCACCCATTGCAAATGATTTTATTGCCTTTGATGACCATCTAAAATTTCACTCAAACCCAATTCATAACACCTTAATCCAAATACAAACCAATAAAACCAATACACAATAAACAGCAAAATAGCTAAAAATATTATAATGAATATGGGAATTTAACTCACTTGGGAATTTTCTCGGTGGCAGAAACTCTCTCTGGCTTTCTGCAGGTTCATAAAAAACTCGACTTTTAACATAGTAAGGCAACTTGGTTATAAACACAAAAATTCAAGCTCCATGTTGTCATAAAATTTGTACATAGGTAGGTGTTACCATGCTTATACATATACATAATTCAAGATTGCTGACACTTCAAATGTAAATCAAGATTGTAGGTCTTGTTTGCTTATGTTTTCAAATCCTAAAAATCTATAGTACAAACTATGTTCAACCAAATCCACATTTTTCAACTTCAATTTCCCAATCTTCTATATAACTTCAAATCAATTTCTACATCCATCATTTCATACAATCACATTGCACCAACTAATATTTTTTTGCCCTTTCATACTTACAGTTTAACTCATAAATT
Source organism: Verbascum thapsus (assembly GCA_963669365.1). Taxonomy (NCBI): domain Eukaryota; kingdom Viridiplantae; phylum Streptophyta; class Magnoliopsida; order Lamiales; family Scrophulariaceae; genus Verbascum; species Verbascum thapsus. The sequence goes on from OY770105.1 coordinate 20,659,914, forward strand.
AATCATTCTCACCACAATCATCAACTAATCATTATTGATTTAACAAATTTTACAAATTCATATCATACTCTAAAAGCATAAACAAACACACCACACGAATATCAGCAGTATGCATCTACCGGAGATATTTTCAGGATTATAACTCATAAACATAAACAAGAAAACACTACTTTGTAAAATTGACCATTAAGACTCTGCATATCTTCACAAAATTCGTGCCATAAACGACCAGATATACATGTTCACAGCTTTACAAAAATACCCATAGATGCATAAACCAAACACTTTCCATGTAACCAAAAATTGCAATTCCAACATGCAACAGACCCCAAATTTCAGCCAAGCAACTAATAAAAAAAGTATAATAAATACAAATACAACAAAAGGCCACATAAAGTGAGTTGAGTAAAGCGAAATTTACGCAGTGGGAAGGCTGAATGAGATAGTGGCATTGATGGGAGGATGCTGTTTTGGAAAAAGGGGTCTCAGATTTGAAGAATAGAGTGAGAATTTGTCGATGGATAGGGTGCCAAGCCATTGACTTGTTGGTGTAGAAAGAGTATATTGAGTGGGTTTATTCAAGTTGAATTGTTTGTACTCGTGTTTGGTTGGTCGGATTGAGGTTGCCCAGAGAGAGTGAGCCGCCATTTTTATCAAGAAAACAAGACCTCTTTCTTTCTTTCTTCTCTGTGCAGTTGAAATCTGAAAATTTTCTGGTGAAATCAATGGATAGGAGGAGAGATGGCCAATGGAAATGGGCTTATATCACTTCTGCGAATAATGGGATGAGGCCCAAATTATATTGGCCCAATAGATATTGGGCTAACGTTTCTTGTAAGATTTCTTCATCCTTACTCTTCTGTTATGGGCTGTGAATTTGATTTTGTGGGGGCGTATTTTGGTTAAGGTTATTTGGAGAAATTTCTTAGGGAATTTTATTCGGACAATTAAATTAATTAATTAATGGGATTAATTAAATTATTTATTCGGATAATTAAATTAATTGGATTGATTTAATAAGAGTTAGAGTATGTAATTGGGAATCAATTGATTAATCAAATTAATAGAATTGACCGTGATTGAAAAACCTCTAGACACATGACTTGAGGGGGCGTTGGAAGCCCTTACGGCGTCTTTCATGGCTTTGGTTCATCCTTCTTGTAGACACACGGTTCATCCTCGATTTTGATGAAGTCAAACTTTCTAACTTTCTAATCAAAGTGAAGATTCCAACGAGAGGCATGTTTCAGCCCATAAATGGACCTATTAAGTCGGAACACTTTATGGGGATTTGTAGTAATGTAAAACCTTTGGGCTGATCCATATAGATTTTCTCCTCGATTTAGGAAGGCTGTCTTCACATCAATTTACCAGATCTTATAATTTTGATGTGCAGCTATGACTAACAGAATATGAACATACTTGATCATGGGTATGGGTAAAAAGGTCTCTTCTTAGTAACTTCCTCCTTTTGACTAAAGTCTTTCGTGGCTAGCTTGGCCTTATAGGTGCCTACTTTCCCATGCGGACCAATCTTTCTCTTGTAAATCCAATTGTAGCCAATAGGTCTACTCCCTTAGTAGGTCGGTTAGAATCCAGACTTGGTTCGAATACAACTACTCCATTTTCATTTGTATTTGCATTGCATCCATCCATCCATTTTGCAGAGTCCATGTCGGCTTATGGCTTGGTCATAGGTAGAGGGATCTGATCCATGGTTCCCATCCGCTATAACATATATCCCATGTACCTTTTGTACCACATATCTCTTAGGCAACTGATATTATAATGTCGTACCAATGTTTGTGTCACCCTAGGTTTTGTTTCTTCCCATGAACAAATGTCTATAAAAGAGCATCGTTGGGTTCACCATCCCCGACGAATTTTCACAACCTATGTGAAATTACTGGAATACCCTTACATACAAATTGAGAGATAAACATCTCGTTCTTTCTTTTTAGAGTGCAACTCTCTAAGTTCGTGCCAACTGACTTTGAGAGGATACCAAGGATGTGGTTGTCACCTAACCAGCCTAGTGGAACCACATCGTAGCCCAATTAACTCCGAGATGACGGTGTTATCACAAACTTGTTGATCATGATTAGCGCACACGTATAAGCTCTTCACTGACGCATTTCGACTGAGTGAGAGCCATGGAATGTCAAACTCACTAGACATAGTGTTATACATATGTCATAGTGGCGTGAAATAGAAAGCAACGGTCTATGCTCTGCATGAGCCAGTTATACGTGCTTTGACCAAAAACTTGCTATTTCACCCGCCTATGACCGCACATGCTACATGTTCGTTTACTAACAAGACAATGAATTCCTTTCTTGGCTATTCATGAAAGACTGCTACTTGCACTAAGTGAATTGCATATCAAGGTTGACTCCACCAAATGGTGAAATGAGTTTAACTATTCTAGCAACGGATTCATCACCATAGGCACATCTTTCAAAACCCCTAAGGTCGAAAGCTCATGCGTACCATCTGATCTGTAATCCTAACAATAGACTACCCAGAGTAAAAACTATGTAATTGGATTATGACAAGTTGTATTTGGGTATATCGAATCCATCGACTATACCTACGCCACAAGTCAGCTAACCCAGAGCACTATCATGTCAGTATTTGTGACGATCAAGTCGAAAACTTAAGTATCAGATCAAGATTTCATAGACTTGCGAACCCGGTTTAAGAGACTAAGTTCATGACTCTTCCGGTGATATTTTCTCGCCTAGAAAATAGAAAGTCAAACTTAACAATTTCAAAAATAATTTGTTCAATATTATAAATGTCATTGTTGGATTCCCAAGCATTTCTAGCGAAATTCTATAGGGAAAGTTCAAGATTTTCATTTTATGAAAAGGTCGAAAATTTAAAATAAACTGAAGTAGATTAGAACTTTTAACTGTTTGGTATATTCTCTTGATTCACCTGTCTTGGTAGTTAATATGATTCAAGTGATACATGTTTTATTGCATCAATCCAATGCAACATTAAGAAATAATTGGGCTAGAACAATAAATATATGTGCATATAGAACAAAATCCAATAGAACTTTAACTTTCCATCCAATAAGAAACGTTTTATTAACATTCTTCAATGTGCTTTAGTCCTTGCATTTTTGCTACCTTTGCTATTAAAATCAAAATAGTAAGTAACAAATTGTAACTAAAAAACAATTCAAATATTGGAAATAAATTCGAATAATATGTTAGTTATTTCGATGTTTGATGTTTGAAGATCTTTACTACATAATTTGATTCACACATATATATAAGATATATAAATATAGATGCATATATATAAGGCGAATTAAACAATTTTTTCACGTTGATCCAATCGCGACAACTACTAATCTAGTGAACCAATTAGCCATTCAGTTCGATAACCCGCCCGGTTTTAAAAACATTACTCCTACAGTGTGTGTTGGATTTTTTTTATTTTAATACCAAACGAAGTCGAATTGAGAAAATGACATAAAGGAAATTTGCAACATTAAGAAATTAGTAAGTTAACTAATAATAAAAGATATTATAATATGATTATGTTAGTACTATAGCCAAGATGAAAAGGAAAAAGATTATGTAGAAATCGACATGACAAACAATTATTATGCAAAATATTATGATTAGGAAACAAAAATTAAAGTGAGATTTGCAACAATAATTAGTAATTACTTTCCGCTAAAGGGTCAAATCAAGTCACGTTTCTCGAAGAAAACATGTTCCCGCCGAGTGACGTACGTATGACGTAGTTGTATGGATGATTTCTTGTTCCCTCCCAATTGTTCGAACTTTGGCGCCATTTTTATATGCTCAAAATAGAAAATAAAGGCTATGATTTTGAATTGAAAATTTCTTAAAAACTAATGGCGGGTGTTTGTTTATGTTTTTTAAATAGGATTATGATTGAAAATTTAAAAACATAAACAAGATCGAACGATTTATTACAAAACACAATATGCATTCATTTGAAATTGCTAAATATTTATTTTTATTCAAAAAAATAAACAAAACAAATATTGTATTTTATCAAACCATGTGTGGAACTCCATATTTAATTAAATAATGTAATTAATTATTGACAGAATGGTGTTTCATGTAAGGTTTAATAAAATATAAAATTTATTTTATTTACTTTTTAGTAAAAGGAGGTATTTAGTAATTTTGGACAAAATATATAAGTGTTTAATATATACTTATACATAAGAATGTGTGCTAGTAATGTATTTGTAATATAAACATTAACTAGTGAAAATATAAGATGTGAAAAACTCATAATATCTCATTATATTGTATTTGTAAATAAAATAACTGCTACAATCTTTTGATCCACTGTGGTAATCTATAAATCAGATAAAAAATCTAACGCTATGTTTGTTTATGTTTTTGGGATGAAATTTTAAATTTTTCTCGGGAATGGCGTAATATAGAAATTCGTGTGAAAATGGTAGGTGTTTGTTTATGTTTTTAAAATTAGGTTGAAATTTATAAGAGATGTCAAATCAATAGTGATAGGTTGATGGATGATGCGTAGAATAATTATGTTAATGGTGTATATAATGATTATGTAAATCAAAAATAAAAAAAATATGGATAAAAAATTGTAAAGTATGAAAAAGAAAGTGAAAAAATGATTTATAATAAATGATTGGATTGGTAAATGTGTGAAGTGATGTGTATATGAGTGATAGTTAGTTATATAGGAGATTGAAAAATAAAGTTGAAAAAAGGGGGAATTTAGATGAAAATTTGGTGGGTTAAGTTTATTTTGTGCCCCTTCGGCACTCCAAAAGTTGTTACAAACTCTTTTACAATATATTTACTATGAGTAGGGCCAATTGAGAATTCTAATAAATCAGATTTAATTTAATTGATTGGCTTTTATACTATTAAATGAGGTGATATTTTATTAAATTATCTTATATTATCATTATTTACATATGTTGTAACAGTCTGATTTCATTTGTAGAATTTTCAAACATATTTCCCTAGCCGTAGGATTGAACGGGAAGATCATTTCTCCAAAGTTAACTGTCATAACGGCCGTTAATGTAAATGAAACAGGCTAGTTATTAGTTACTGCGTATCACGTCTTTGGTTTGGATGGCATTAAAATTGACAGCCAACATGAGCTGCATGAGACGTGACAAAATCGTGAAAGTGTCAACATTAAAGACGCTTTCACTGAGATACACGACCTTCACTTGGATTCATTTTTCATTTTAATGTTGAATTTATTTATTTTTTAAAAAAACTCTATCGAAATGTGCAAAAATAATACATTTGAATGCAAATGATGCCCTATAGTTGGGATAAATGCAAATAACCCCCACGTGAAATATTTTATTGGCTGAAAACCCACTGTGAAAAAAATATAGGCTACAAACCCCCTATAAAATTTTTAAACGGCATGAAACCCCCTATGAAAAAAATATAGCATAAAACCCCCTGTAAAATTTTCAAATTGCATGAAACTCCATGTGAAAAAAATATAACCTAAAAATCCCTTGTAAAATTTTACTATTACGAAATATAATTACATTGAAATTTAATTGTTGGATAAAGTTTAATTAATATATATCCTAAAATTTGATTATTAGTACTATTAATTAATTTGTAAATTTAAAAAATTTACTGGGTGTTTTTAGGCTATATTTTTTTTAGAGGGGGTTTCATGCAATTTGAAAATTTCACAGTGGGTTTTTAGCCCATATTTTTTTTCACATGGGGTCTTCAGCTAATAAAATATTTCACGTGGGGGTTATTTACATTTATCCCCCTATAGTTTGTAAATGGGTGAAAATTATAAAAATTTAGACCCATTCTAATATAAATATGCTCGACCAGACCTGAACCAGACTTATAGTGCTTGAGACTTGAACTCAGACCCTCACGGTATTAGGAAGTTCGGGTTCGGGTCGAGACTCAGGTCTCAGTCCAAAAATATTAAGATGATATTAAACATTTATTAAAATAGTGTTTATACTTTATAAATAAATTTTTGCTCGTCTATCGAAATAAAAAAATACCCTTAATGTAAGAATAACGCTTTTATGAAGAGCTTCAACTTATTCTTAAATTAAATATCTTGATTATTATTGTTTTTTGTAAGTTATTGAGAAAATATATTTAGTGAACTAATTGATATAAAACCCTCCGAAATTAGGGTTGAAATGAATGGCGGTGCGTGGTGGTGGTGCGGTGGAGACAGGCATGCAACAAAGGAACGTGTTTGGTGTAGGACATGCACGTGATTGTCTGAACTAATATTTTTTTTAATTTATTTAATGAAAAGAATCAAAAACATAAATCCGGTTTTAGATAGTGTGGTTCCACGACGCTTTATGATTCTGGGTCATGCTTTAGTTGTTGTTTGCCATCACTTTATCTTATCATCATTATTAATTTATTATATTGTTTTGCTAGATTCTAATGTGATCTTAATTCTTGGGCAAATTTGAACTTTTTATTTCGTAATTTTACCTATTTTATTTATTGAATTTATAGAGTCTCAAAATTTAAAATTTGACAGTAAGTTCTATTAATTAATATTTTGATTAACTTTTCAAAAAAATTTATGCGAAAATACAGTCACACATAAATTATACTCAAATATTATAATATTTCTAATATTATATATCTCTTATTCATAAAATCTATTCGAAATTAGATCAAATTATTAATTATAAAGTTGACTGTTAAATTTTGGACGATAAATACAGGTTATTTTAAACATTATGAAATTAAATATAAAAAAAACTATAATAAATTAGATTAAAATTAAGTTATTTAGTACAATTATCATTAATTATTGTTTTGAGTGCAATGAATATTATTTGGGGTTACTGGAGGGGCAAAAGAGCATAATAAATTATATTATTTGACCTTTAATTAGTTAAACTTTATTTATTAATTTATCCAATTATCCAACAGAATTAAAAATGCAAAATAATCATCGAAGTTGGCGTGCAATCCTTAAAAGAAGTGGTACATTAGACTGATTATCTACTGGCAAAATAAGGTTATTTTAATTGGTCCTTTCAGTTACATTAATAATTATCAGGAATAGAATTATGATAAAATTTATCCTTTTATTATGGAATCTTATTGACAGTATCACATGACAGATTGAAATATTAAATATATTTTCTTAACTTGTTTTATGGGTCAAAATTATACCCATCATACAGTTGAGGGGACACTTGAGATAAGTCATCTAAAATAAATTTGATTAAAAGATTGCTCCTGTATTGTTGATTTCTCTAATACTGTCTCATTTTAACAAACTTCATCCCTCCAAAAAAAAAATCTAAGTTGATTTTTTAAATGATTTATTAAAATACATAGTCTACTAAATGGACTTTTTCTATGGTATGATTTTAATTTAATTTAGGATTATTGTCATTTATTTATGTATGAAATATTTTTCATTAAATAGTTTGATAGTTTTATAATAAAAATGTATTAGTTAGATATTTTTCAATTAATGGGCAAAAAAATTTCAAATGTAGACCCCATTCTATTTTAATTTGTCTTGCACTAGTTTGACTCGTCGGGGCTTGAGATAGTGACCCGATCCGAACCCAATGACATTAGGAGTTCGAGTTCGGGTCGATTTCAGTTCCAACAATTACCAACACATCTATTATCCAAACAAGACCCTAATTTCACCCTTTAAAAATACTAGTGGATCGTTTATCTGAACAACCCCGAAATTTACCCTCGTGTTTTTTTATATCTAATTCAGGCTCAATCTAAAATGCATCAAACTCGTTAAGTCCAATCAAGTATGTAATTAGGTTCCAATAACACACTTTCCATGGACAGGGGTGAAAATTGAACCAAACTACTCGAACTTATTCGCTAAAAGTTCAATTTGAGCTCAACTAGACAATTTACTAAACCAAATTTGAATAACTTTTTCTGTTCGATAAATTTTGAAGTTCGACTCGAGGGCAGCTCGATTAACAAAAAATAACAAAAATATGTACAAAATATTCAAACTACTCGAGCTCGACTCGATTAAAACTCGTTTGAGCTCGACTCGATAAGCAATCAAATCAAGCTCAAACACATTTTTTAAACTTCGATTGTAATTCAAACAAGTTTGAACATTTATTTATTCGGATCGAGTCGACTCATTTTCATCCTACTCATGAATTTTTTATAGGTCTGAGTCTGTGAATTCTCCGCCGGTTAACATGCCTAAGAGTGTGTTTGGATCGAGTGATTTGGATTTTGGGAGGGGATTTGGAGGAAATATTTGAAATAACACATAAAATGACGTCATTAGAAATCCACCGTAGTTATGGAGAAAATAGTTCAAAGTGAATACCAATGGATTTAAAATCCATTATAACATGAATTCATCTAAACAAACTTAAATAGACTCATCGATGAATTTGAAATCCACAAATTTCAAATCCTTGAATCCAAAAACACTCTAATTCATCCAACAAATCCCCGGACCACCATCCTAGATGTTGGGACCTATTGACACGTGTGAATAGTGGTGGTTGACTTAAATACACTAAAAAAAAATACACAATTGTGTGGGAAGTGAGGTCAGAGCGGGCAGCTGGGCGGTCAGTTCAGCATGTGATTAGTCGACAGCCCGTAGAAGGCGTGGCCTCGACATTCTCAAATTTTCAAATCTTAATTAATTAATTAAAATATTATTATTATTATTATATATAAATACTCGTTCTCATCAAATTAAAATCCCAGTTTTTCTCTCAATAGTCAATACAACATTCTCTAGAGAGAGAGAGAGAGAGAGAGAGAAATCAAACTTTCACATAGATACAGAAAGATCGAGAGAGTTTAATCAGAAGAATGGAAATGGAGTGGCCAACAACAACAACGTGTATAGATGAATATGAAAAGCTTCTTATTCGAATGTCTACACCTAGGTTTGTTCTTTTTTTTTCATTTGCTCTGTTTTTTGTTTCTTCAATTTTCATTCACTTTTCATCGATTTTGGAGAAAAGATTTGAAGATCTCTCAAATCTTCTTCCTTTTCCAATCCATTTCTGCGTGATTCTTATTTGATTCTTTGATATCTATGTTTTGTTGCTACTGGAAGCTTCTGATTAGATTAGTGACAGTATTTCAGTTAATTTTCGTGTTAATCAAGTAATTAACTAATATAATATTATATAATTTTCTTCCATTTTCATTCACTTTTCATCGATTTTGAAGAAAATATTTGAAGATCTCTCAAATCTTCTTCCTTTTCCGATTCCATTTCTGCGCTGCTTCTTATTCGATTCTTTGATATCTATGTTTTGTTGCTACTGGAAGCTTCTAATTATTAGATTAGTGACAGTATTTCAGTTAATTTTCGTGTTAATCAAGTAATTAACTAATATTATTTTGTTTAATTTTCTTTCAATTTACTCTAATCTTGACTATGTCTATATCCAGTTCTTCAAATTGACTTTTCCCTGAGAAAAAAAATCTCTTCTTTGTTGTGAAATTCCAATTATGCCCTTCTCTGACTGGTTCTCCATCCACATCTTGCAGGGTCATGATCGACAATGCGGGTTGTCCCGATGCGACCCGAGTCATGGTATGCCACCGTCTCCGAAACACACCTCCCCTTTAAGTCAAATTCAATATACTTGAACAATAGAAAAATAATTGAGTTGAATAATATGACTAATTATTATTATTTTTTTGATTTAATTATGTTTTACAGATTGATAGGAAACGTGGTATTCTTCTGGAAGCTGTTCAAGTTTTGATGGATTTGAATCTCTCCATTAAGAAGGCTTACATTTCATCAGACGGTCGCTGGTTCATGGATGGTGAGTAGTTAAGATTTAGAAACTATTTACATTCACATTAAATTGGAGTTAATATTGATTTTAATGTTCTTTGATTTGAATTTTTTTGCAGTTTTTCATGTGACTGACTTGAAGGGTAACAAGTTAACTGATGAGAGCATCTTGAGTTATATTGAGCAGGTAATCTTACTTGAGAAACTAAATTATCTTAGGCTGTGTTTGGATTGAAGGTTTTCAAATTCGTCAAAAAATCCTTTAAGTTTGTTTGGATGTACCCAAGTTATAATGGATTTCAAATCCCTTCGAGTTATTTTCTCCCTAACTATGATGGATTTTAAATGAATTAATGTCAGTGTCATTTCAAATATTTCCTACAAATTCCCTCTCGAAATTCAAATCACTTGATCCAAACACACTCTTAAAATTAAGTTTTATGTCATCTGCTAATAATCATTGTGGCATCTAATTGCAGAAACTCGAGACAGCTCATTACGGGGGATCGAAAATTTTCCAGGGCCTAACAGCGTTAGAACTAACGGGAACCGATCGAGTTGGGCTTTTGTCTGAGGTTTTCGCGGTTTTGTCTAATTTCAGATGCAACGTGGTCGAAGCCAAAGTGTGGACTCACAACGGTCGAATTGCATCCTTAATTCATCTCAAGGATAACGAATCAGGTTCACCAATTATAGATTCGAACAAACTAGACATAATCGAATCAACTTTGAGGAACGTGTTAAAGGGCGATAACGATATTCGAAGTGCCAAAACCTCAGTTTCGTTGGCTATGGCACATACAGAAAGGAGGCTTCATCAGATGATGTTTGCAGATCGAGATTATGAAAGAAAACCAGTCATTAAGACGTGTGGTGATGATGATTCTATTGATGTTTCTGTTCAGAATTATTTGCAGAGGGATTATTCAGTGGTATATATTCAATGCAAGGATCGAACGAATCTTCTATTTGACGTTATTTGCACGTTGACGGATATGCAGTATGTGGTTTTTCATGCAACTGTCGACACATCGGGAGTTAAAGCGTCCTTGGTATAATTTTTTTTATCGTGATTTTTCTTTATTATTTTGTCGTGTTTGAAGTGAAATTTTGCTTACGAATGCTACAAATGTTTGCAGGAATTCTTCATTAAACACATGGATGGAACCCCGATTAGTTCAGAAGCTGAAAAGCAACGCGTTATTCTATGTTTACGAGCTGCAATTGAAAGGCGAGCATCTCAGGTATTATATATAATTGTTCATTCACAATATACGAAGGGTGTGTTTGGATCGAGTGATTTGGATTTTTGGGAGAGAATTTGGAGGAAGGATTTGAAATGACACTAAAATTGGAGTAATTTGAAATCCACCATGGTTGTGAAGGAAATAGCTCAACATGAATACCAATGGATTTGAAATCCATCATAACATGAATTTATACAAACAAACTTAAATGAATTTGTTGATGAATTTTAAATCCATAGTTTTCAAATCCTTCAATCCAAACACACCAAAAAAGAATATTTTACCGAGTTTCAATAATTTAATCGAATTTTCTTGTCTGATCACAGGGTGTGAGGCTCGAGCTATGTACAAGTGATAAGCAAGGCCTGTTAGCTGATGTAACACGAACATTTCGTGAAAACGGCCTAAATGTGACGAGGGCCGAGATATCCACTTCAACGGATACCGCACAAAATGTATTCTACGTCACAGATGCAAACGGGAATCCAGCTGATCCTAAGATCATCGAGTCGGTTCGACAAAAGATCGGTTTGGGTAATTTGAAAGTGAAAGAATTGCCGTTGATTTACCACCGAAAGGTCGAACGGGACGTGGGTCCCACAACAATGGGCACCGGTGGGACCATGTTGTTATCACTCGGAAGCCTTGTTAAGAGGAATCTATACAACTTGGGATTGATCAAATCTTATTCTTGATTGAATAAGGAAAGAGAAAATACAGTTGAAATTTGTACATAGTAAATGGAATTTACCAAGAGGTGTTTGGTAATGGTGGTTGATTTGTATACACACCGAGACAGACGATTCTACAGCATAGGCTTGGCATTGGGTGGGCTAGATCCAGGTCCAGACCCAGTCCCAGACTGGGTCTGGGTCTGGCCAACCCAATGCCAAGCCTACTACAGCAGGTCCAATGAAGTCTGGTTTGTTGTCGCTGACAAACCCTTACCCAATGGTTGAAAATAAACCGACTCAATTGAACTTGATCTGATACATTAGGGTGGATGATAAAGGGGCCCCACCTCCCATACCATTTATTTGTCTTTTAAGCATTTGTTAAGGAGGAAATGTGAATTTAATAGTGTTGTATGAAAATGTGGATGGTAGATAAGTTTTGGTTATTAATTAGTGTAATTTGTGTAGAAGAAAGAGGAGATTTAGTTAGTAATATTAGAAGTAGAAAAGGTAATTAGTTTCACGCAGGATATGTTTTGTACATAATATCATTTTTTTTCCTTATTCAAGTATGATTTTTAGTTGATTTTTTTCCAACATATTCGCCTTCTGTTTTTTTTTAATATACTTTGGCGATGACAAGAATAAACAGTTTATATATATTAAAAACATAAAGTACAAAATATCATAATTTGGAACGAAGGAAATATTTTTTAAACAAAACCCGACATTCAAAGATATTCATCATTAATTATTATATTAAAATGTTTCAAATGGAAGTGGTGTTTCAAGCATTAGGTGGAGCTGATAGAAAGTGATATTGTGGAAATGTGTGTTTTATTTGACACTTTGTGTGCAAGTTTCCAACTACAATTGAAAGCATTCCCACGTTCCAAATTGAGTGCGCTTATATTATATTATATTATATTATATTGTCGAACAATAAATTTGATTGATCATCAACCACCTCTTCACAATGTTTTTAACTCAAATCGAACATTGAATTAGAATATTTACTGAGTCCAGGTTATTGATTTAACCGTTGGATAAACCCCAAACATATCAATAACATCATTAATAATATAATAAAATAATAATTAGTACATAATAAGCGTTACGATATAAATATATGAAGAAATGTGTATTCTTTACATTTCAAAACTATTTTAATTATGTCCACTCTTTATTTAATTATTTCCATGTATTTTTAATTTCAATAGCAAGAAAGACTATATAGCTACATATTGTCCAACCAAAAAGGTTGAATCCCCAACCCTAAGGGCTCCCCATGCTCCGGCCCGACAGCGTACATAGCTACATATATACGCCATTATTAGAGTACTATTAGACTTGAATTGAGAATAAGGTAAGTTTTATAAACTTTTCCGGATGAATAAATAAATATAAATGGATTAAGCATACCTAAATCTTGAAATATAATAAGTAAAAAATTGAAGAATAGATGGAGATTGGATAGATTGTAACATCAAGAAGCTGGCCTCGTGGCTAGCGAGCCATATATATGAAAATTTTATTTTACCTAACTAATTATTTTAATATATTTACACTTATGTAGTGTCAAAATCCCAAATGCCAAAAGTTATCAAGAAACCCCAATTAAATAGTAGTAAGCTACGTTTACTTCTTAGCTTCTATATTCCTGTGTAGATTCCTATATCAGTTTCTTGCTTAGCTTTTGTCTATTTGCTATATCTACACTTGGGTTTTGGCTTAAAAATATGCAACTGGGCTTATTATTTTGAATTGAATCTTAAAATATAATTCAATTATAATCAAAGGTCAAATGAAAATAGACGGCTAATTGTATTTTATTCTGGGTGATGCTTCTTGCTTTGGATATATCTATATTACCACATTTCAATTTCTTATTTTTATGTAATAATAAATATAATAATTCTCTAGTTTAACACAGACAAATTCAATATACTATTTTAGTAATATTTATTCTATATATGGCAACCGAATCTATGCCTCATCATTAAGCACTCAATTTGACCACAAAATTATCCCCAATAGGCCTGCAACACTATGTCGTTATTGTTTTCTTTAATTAGTTTTCCACTTACTTATTATTCGAATATTAAATCGAATTTTTCGGTGGAAGTTTATGAACGATGGTAAAAATTGAAAAGTTTCAGTGATAGGTTCACCCCATCGGCGTTACAATATCATTGAGTTTATTAATTTGATCAATGACTGGTTTAGAATCAATTATCTTGTAAATTGTAATCAATATACTTATTGACCAAAAAAGACTTATTTCCAGCATTTTTCATTCCGTCTTTTGTTTTATAGTATTCCAAAGATCAACGGTGGTTTTGTAAATATGAAACACGTTGAACAATGTGTTGTTTAGTGACTGGAAGATGGTATACCGACAAATGAAATCATCATCTTTCCACTTCTTCGCCCTTGCATCAGTCTCTGTACTTTGTGTACAACCAACACCAGGAGTAGGACCAGATTCGAACTTGTAACTTCAGTTGGACATTGTTCAATCAAGACATAAAATACTTTTGCAATAGTTAGCAAGTATTCAAGCTTGACATTTGTAATTCAAACCATTGAGACGCTCCAACTTATCTCCATCATGCAATTGTGCTTTGACAAGAACCGACTTCATTTTAGAAGATATATACTTTAAAGATTATTGTATTATTTTGTGGGTGGAAATCTATTCTTCAATAATAGGCTAGGCACACCTATAAAGATGTTGTCTTTTAATGTATACTAGCAAAATGCACGTGCATTCGCACGTGAAAATTGATTTTATAATATTAATAATTAAAAATATTCAAAAACAATTTAAAAATAATATAAAAATCTATACATAGTTTATTTATTCAAATATTACCAATTTTCTGAAGTACAAATTTTAATTTTATCAATAACGTCTATGTCAATATATACGTCCTTTAGATTTGTATCATATTAAATAAATAATGAATACGTGATGTGCCTAAACCGCAAGCGCACGGCTTCGGTGTAGTACAAAAGATATCGTTCCCACGAAGACCGAATAATCAAGTACTAATCTATCACTTATCAGTAATCTAAGCCTAATCAAAAGCACAAGATAAATTGTAAAGAAAACTAAACAGAATGCAAGAAAACTGATTCGAATTATATATGATTGGAAATTCCGGAATTAGGGTTCACCACGATAAACATTATCGACTCAATTATATTACCGATTAAGTTACGATCGCTACTTATGAAGGACACTATCCAATTGTAATTACTATCTTCTGTCGAAGTATAACAAAATATCCAAGATAATTAATCAACTACTTTCGTGATGATTAGACTAAACTCAGACTCATTAATCTCTATGATAGTGTATCGATTCCTCAAAAGACCTAAAACTACTGTCGTGATTTAGGAACCTAGGTTTGAATTCTAGGGTTCTGATATAGACGTCACCTTTCAGAATTTTCGCTTAATATCTATGATCATGCAAATATGTGGCCAGCAAATTCACAAGCATTAATGATCAAGAATTCAAATCATAAGCATACGCGATGTAAAATCAACGATTCTATAATCTATATCGATAACATATTATCGGGCTATTCCCGGTTCCAGAATAAGATGGATTACTCCATAGATACGAAAGCACGATAAACAATTAATAATGTAAACATGATAAAACGACAAGAATTAAAAGAGATTAAAGAAAATAATTTCGATTAAACCCGTTGTCGAATCAAATTGTCTACAAAAATCTTGAATCTCGTCTCTCGATCTCCAATCCTTACAACTCAATTCAAGAAAATAAAAGTCGAACCTAATACAATATTTGGAGGGGGTATTTATACCTAATCTAGAATATAAATCCGAAATTGGGCCGAAGATGGGCCTCACGCGTATTGAGCGTAATTAGTGCGCGCTTGTACGCGAGATTAAACGGCGCTTGTACGCCGTTTTGTTCGGCGCCTGTACGCAATGTTGGGTGGCGCCTGTACGCCGCTTTGTCGGCGCTCGTACGCCGTTCAGAATGGCGTTCGTACGCGGGATGGCCAAAAATCTCTGCCCTCGTTGTTTGTACGCGATTTAACACGGCGTACGTACGCCTTGTGAAGTGGCGCTCGTACGCCAATTATAACGCCGCCTGTACGCCTTGTATTTCCAGCTTCCAATCAACTCGTTCTCGATTTTAGCCTATAATTGGTATTTATCTCTTGCAACATAGAAATTTCCTACGGCACTCAAAAGTGACATTAAACGCATTTGCGGGATAAAAATATGATGCAAGTACATAAATAAACGTGCCGAATGAGTGATTAAAGTTGCGTGAAAATGAGGTTTATCAACCCCCCCAAACTTGCTTTTGTTCGTCCTCGAACAAACGGTAAAAAAAAAAAAGAAACAAAAACAAAAACTAAAGATAAACTCATTTTCGTAGAGTACACGATTGCACTTAGCATGTGCAACAAGCCTTTAAACCTTTTTGTTACCCAAAAAGGACGAGTTATAGTCTCGTGAGGGTTTGCAGAAGATATACCCACAAAATCGCAAAATCAATGAATCTTCGCTAAATCGAAATGTTATACAATCGTACAAAAATCGACGTGAACTAATTGCCCGACATTATTAGAAGAAAATCGTGCATTCGCTTAATCGTTGGTTACCTCACGCCACAGAGTTAGACAAACTTCTAGAAAGCGCTGAATAAAACCATTTTTAAGCATTATAGTCGAGTGGCGTTTCTAACAAAATTTGAGTGGCTCCCCTCTATACCAACTGATCTTAACAAATAGTAGGGTCTAGCTGGTTCACAATATTGAGCTTTAAGCATAAGCACTTGTGCAAACGATTTCATTCTTGACAGGATTGTGCAATGTTCGTTCTTTTAGACTTTCTATGACACCCGTTATCGAGTTTTGGGTCAACGACTCCCAAGCTAGATAGCCATAGGGCGTTAAGTTTTAAGAGACTCCTTCGGACTTAATCACTCAAGTGTCAAAGGTCACAAAACAAACTAATCCGTGTAGAAACTCTGTAGGTATCGTTTTTTTTTTTTTTTTTTTTTTTTTTTTTTGTGCCAGAAGACGTTGCTCTAGGTTGGTAGACTTGGAGGCCACTACTTATATGTTTCGAAAACGGGGAATCCACTCAACTCCTATGCCGTGAACTACTACATGTTAGCGACTAGCCAGAAAATTGTTACTAAGCAGATGGTATCGCCGACAGAAAAGATCATGCGTTACATGTATTAAAAAGTCAGGCTTTCATATCACATAGTCGATCGTTGTACGACGATCACAAAGATAAAGCTCTAATCCATACTAAAAGTGTTATGTCTCCGTAAACAACCCCCAAACTTTAACCGCACATTGTCCCTAATGTGATGAACGTGTGTATGTATGCGTGCATAAATGTAAAAAGGGACATAACCTTGGCGAGAGTCGAGACAATCGTTCTGATTTTGCTAGGTATTGTATCGAGAAGACCCAATGATGATGTAGTGCTCGAATCGTTGAAATCGAATGTAGTTCTTTTGATATCCGTAGGCGAAAGGTGAAAAAAATCTCTGATCCCGTTGATTGTACGCCGATTTACACGGCGTACGTACGCCATGTATTTTGGCGTACGAGCGCAATATATTTCCCGCGTACGTACGCGGATGCCACAAAAAAACTCTGTATCCGTTGATTGTACGCCACTTTACACGGAGTACAAGCGCTTTATAAACCTCGAATTTTTTTTTTTTTTTTTTAAGATACTATAAGTAAAAACTTGAAACGAAACAAAACAGAAGGAAAGAAAAACAAAAAGAAAACAAAAACAAAAACAAAAATAAAGGATACATTTGGGTTGCCTCCCAAAAAGCGCTTGTTTTACGTCTTTAGCTCGACGTTACCACGCTTAATTTAGTGTAAATCCCGGATTGGACCCGACGACTTGGCAATTCTCCAATCGAATTTAGGATCTCGATTTCTAGGTAATGAAAAATCAGGCACCGGTTGAACGGAAGAATTAAATCGCCCTTTTTTGAATTTTTGGCGAGAGATCTTTTTATCATGTAATACTTTGATGCCTTCATCGTTAGTTCTTCCACTCTCATGCACATTTGTCAATGGCGGATTCCCCTCAAATAGTCGAGCAATATCAGCGATAATTTCATCTTCCTCCTCGATCAAGCCATCAATCACCAGTCGTGCCTCTAACGGATCTTTATAGTGGTCCTTAGCAAGCTTGTCCTTGGTTATAGCTTCGTCAATCCTGTAACAAGAGTTCTCGATAGAGCTGTTAGCAACAGATTTATATAGACTAAATTCAACTCTCTCATCCCCAATATTCAAGGAAAGCCTTCCGTTTTTAACATCAATAATAGCCCCTGCTGTAGCTAGGAATGGCCTACCAAGAAAAATGGGAATTTGAGAGTCTTCATCCATATCGAGAACGACGAAGTCTGTAGGAATAAAGAATTTTCCTACTCTAATCGGTACATCTTCTAGCATACCTACCGGGTACTTCACGGATCTATCAGCTAATTGCAGAGTAATCGTGGTAGGTTTTAACTGACCCAATTCTAACTTACGTGAAACAGAAAGTGGCATAAGACTAACGCTAGCACCAAGGTCACACAATGCATGATCAAAACTAACGTTACCTATTACGCATGGAATCGAAAAATTACCGGGGTCTTTAAGCTTAGGAGTTAATTTATTTTGAATTAATGCGCTACACTCCTCAGTTAAAGCCACGGTTTCATAGTCCTCTAGTTTCCGTTTGTTAGAAAGAATTTCCTTCAAAAACTTAGCATAAGAAGGCATTTGTGCAAGTGCATCAGTGAATGGAATATTAATGTAAAGTTTTTTCAAAACTTCTAAAAATTTTCCAAACTGTTTATCTAATTTCGCCTTAGCTAATCTTTGAGGGAAAGGCACGGGTGGTTCATATGGCGGTGGAGGTACATATATTGGTTCGTTTTCGCTTTCATCGGTTGTTTTGTCAATAGAGTTGTCGGGATGAGATGATTTTTTCTTTTCGACCTTCTCAGTTGACTCAATTTCACTAATCCTAGTAGACATTTTTGGACCCTCATAATTAGTTTCATTCCTTAAAGCAATGGCATTACAATGTTCCTTTGGATTTGTCTCGGGTTGACCGGGAAACGAACCAGAAGTCCTAATCGGGTTATTAGCTTGTTGTGCAATTTGAGTTTCTAGCATTTTGTTATGAGTTGCTAATGAATCGACCTTAGTTGCTAGTTGGTTAATTGCATCATTTACTACCTCGTTTTGCTTAGTTTGGGCTACTACGAAACTCTCAAGAAGGGACTCTAGGTTCGATTTATGTGGTGGAACAGGATTGTAAGGCTTCTGTTGGAATCCAGGTGGCTGCCTAAAGTTAGGATATGGAGCTGCGTTTTGGTTTGTATTGTACGAAAAATTAGGGTGATTTCTCCAACCAGGATTAAAAGTGTTTGAAAACGGGTCGTTCTTTTGGTTGGAGTTATTCACAAAGTTGGCTTGTTTCATAGAGGGATCTTTAGGTACACTAGCTAGTTGACACTCTAATGCAACATGACCAACCATACCACATATTTCGCACATAGGGGGTGGGGTAGTGACAGAGTTAACATGCATATTCATCGAATCAAGCTTCTTAGACATAGCTTCAACTTGAGCAGAAAGTAAAGTAATTGCATCAATATCATACTTACCTGGCGTCTTTTGTAGAGTTGATCTTTCGCTTGACCACTGGTAGTGGTTCAATGCCATGTCCTCGATTAAGTCGTAGGCTTCGTCGATACCCTTATTCATCAGAGCTCCTCCAGCTGCTGCATCGACTGACATCCTCGTGGTATAGATCAACCCGTTGTAAAAAGTATGCACTATGAGCCATTTCTCTAACCCGTGATGTGGGCACAGCCGTAAAAGGTCTTTGAATCGTTCTCAGGCTTCATAAAGTGATTCACCATCCCTCTGAGCAAAAGTAGTGATTTGATTCCTCAGTTGTGCAGTCTTGCTCGGTGGAAAGTATCTCGCTAAAAATGTCTGCATCAATTGATCCCATGTTCTAATCGAACCAGTCGGTAAGGAATGTAGCCAAGCTCTCGCCTTGTCTCTCAGTGAGAACGGAAACAATCTCAGTCTGATGGCATCCTGGGAAACTCCGTTCATTTTTAGAGTGTCACAGTACTCTAAGAACATTGACAAGTGGAGATTCGGCTCTTCAGTAGGCGCACCCCCAAACTGATTCTGCTGAACCATTTGCAGAAGGGATGGCTTGAGCTCGAAATTGTTGGCCTCTACAGTAGGCCTGGCGATGCTGGAGTGAAGTGTTTGTGCATTCGGCGCTGCAAAATCCTTAAGACATCTCGCGTTGGGATTTGCATTAACATTTGCATCTGCGTTAGCATTTGGAATCGCGTTTGCGTTTGGTTCTGCCATTGCTGCTTGATTCAGTTGAACTTGTTTCAGTTTTTGTTGTCTTCTCCTAGCACGGAAGGTTTTCTCGATTTCTGGATCAGGTACGAAATCGAGCTTACTTCGCATACAAGGAAAAATCGAAAACCTGAAATAAAATAAAGAAATAGAAATTAAAAACTAAAAATAAAATAAAATATGGCTTAGTCTCACTAAAATCTGATAAAAACTAATATTGACTATTCAAGTCCCCGGCAACGACGCCAAAAACTTGATGTGCCTAAACCGCAAGCGCACGGCTTCGGTGTAGTACAAAAGATATCGTTCCCACGAAGACCGAATAATCAAGTACTAATCTATCACTTATCAGTAATCTAAGCCTAATCAAAAGCACAAGATAAATTGTAAAGAAAACTAAACAGAATGCAAGAAAACTGATTCGAATTATATATGATTGGAAATTCCGGAATTAGGGTTCACCACGATAAACATTATCGACTCAATTATATTACCGATTAAGTTACGATCGCTACTTATGAAGGACACTATCCAATTGTAATTACTATCTTCTGTCGAAGTATAACAAAATACCCAAGATAATTAATCAACTACTTTCGTGATGATTAGACTAAACTCAGACTCATTAATCTCTATGATAGTGTATCGATTCCTCAAAAGACCTAAAACTACTGTCGTGATTTAGGAACCTAGGTTTGAATTCTAGGGTTCTGATATAGACGTCACCTTTCAGAATTTTCGCTTAATATCTATGATCATGCAAATATGTGGCCAGCAAATTCACAAGCATTAATGATCAAGAATTCAAATCATAAGCATACGCGATGTAAAATCAACGATTCTATAATCTATATCGATAACATATTATCGGGCTATTCCCGGTTCCAGAATAAGATGGATTACTCCATAGATACGAAAGCACGATAAACAATTAATAATGTAAACATGATAAAACGACAAGAATTAAAAGAGATTAAAGAAAATAATTTCGATTAAACTCGTTGTCGAATCAAATTGTCTACAAAAATCTTGAATCTCGTCTCTCGATCTCCAATCCTTACAACTCAATTCAAGAAAATAAAAGTCGAACCTAATACAATATTTGGAGGGGGTATTTATACCTAATCTAGAATATAAATCCGAAATTGGGCCGAAGATGGGCCTCACGCGTATTGAGCGTAATTAGTGCGCGCTTGTACGCGAGATTAAACGGCGCTTGTACGCCGTTTTGTTCGGCGCCTGTACGCAATGTTGGGTGGCGCCTGTACGCCGCTTTGTCGGCGCTCGTACGCCGTTCAGAATGGCGTTCGTACGCGGGATGGCCAAAAATCTCTGCCCTCGTTGTTTGTACGCGATTTAACACGGCGTACGTACGCCTTGTGAAGTGGCGCTCGTACGCCAATTATAACGCCGCCTGTACGCCTTGTATTTCCAGCTTCCAATCAACTCGTTCTCGATTTTAGCCTATAATTGGTATTTATCTCTTGCAACATAGAAATTTCCTACGGCACTCAAAAGTGACATTAAACGCATTTGCGGGATAAAAATATGATGCAAGTACATAAATAAACGTGCCGAATGAGTGATTAAAGTTGCGTGAAAATGAGGTTTATCAATACGTACACTTCTCATTTCAGTTTTAAATAGAAATAAATCTCCATAAATTAAATATCACATTGTTTACAATTTTTAACCCCACAAAAATCGTATTTGTTATTTTCGTATAATCAATTCAAAATAGTGACACTAATGTATATTAGTTGATATTTTGTATTCAAATGAATTTTTTGCCTAGGTAAATCATATAATCCTATAATTGTAGAGAAGAACATAATAACCTAAATAAAATAAGAAGGTAGATTTTTTTTATAAGATATATATTAGAAGTGAAATAAAAAAAGGTTACTCAATATCTTTCTATATTGATCATCTTTTCTATCACTTCAAGTCCATCTTGATCCATCCGCAGTTAGAGGTGTTCGAATATTTTTTTAAGCAATTGTAATTTACCACTAAAAATCCAATGCAATTCTCAAATTCAAAATTTGATTCAAATGACTTTCGGAATTGGTAGCAATATTTTATAATATATTAGTGAAGTTTTTATGTAGGGATAATTGTTGTATTCAATTGTTTAAAAGAATAATATCATTTATCATAGAATAAGTACATAACCATTATTGTTTTTAATAATTATTATTATAATAATTAAAGATTAATGAAGTAAGGACAACAATGTCATTTCACAATGGGAAGAAATAACAAAAATTATTTGTATTTTAAACTTAAAAGAGTTATACAATTTGATGAATAGCAAGTGAAGAGACATTTTATATATTTATATAATAATATCATTTATTATAAAATAAGTTACCGTTCATGATTGTTAATAATAATAATAATATATACATATATATAATATCATTTATCATATAATAAGTTAATAGTAATGATTGTTTGTAACAATTATTATTGTTACAATTCAAACTATCATTAAAAATTATAATTGTGTCCTTAAAGAGAACATTTGACATGTCATTTTTTTTATTTTTAGTGGATGATTTATTAGGAAAATATTTTTTACAAATTTTTTCTTTAAGTGATATTATTATTATATATATATAGTAATGTGTAAATTATCGAGAAGAAGTACAGTATAAAAATCATAAAATATTCATGTGAATATTAATAATAATATACAATTTTAATCAAATACATAAATTGCAATAAAACTTGACAAATAAAAAGTAAAATTTTATTGTATATTAGTGAAGTTTTTATGTAGAGGTAGTTGCAGTATTTCATTGTTTAAAATAATAATATATTTATCATAGAATAAGTAAATGACCATGATTGCTTTTAATAATAATTATTATTATAGTTAAAGATTAATTAAATAAAGAAGACAATGTCATTTCACAATGGATGAAATAACAAAAAATATCCGTACTTTTAAATTAAAAAGAGATCTAGAATTTGATGAATAGAAAGTAAAGAGATACTTAATATATATCTATATAATAATATCATATATCATAGAATAAGTGAATGTCCATGATTGTTATTAATTATAATATCATTTATCGTAGAATAAGTGAATGGTAATGATTGTTTGTAACAATTATTATTACTATAATTAAATATTATCATTAAAGATTACAATTGTGTCATTAAGAGTACATTGGAGATGTCATATTTTTTAGTGGATGGTTTATTATGAAAATAATTGTTACAAATTAAAGAGTCTTATAATTGATGAATAGTAAGTGAAGAGACACTGTATATGTATATATGTATATACATATATCCATAATACAATCATTCATCATAGAATAAGTGAGTAATCATGATTGTTTTAATAATTATTATCATTAATTAAAGATTTAAGTAAGGATAACAATGTCATTTCACAATGGCAAGAAACATTTTTATGAAGTTAGAATTGATTTTAGGCCTTGAAACAAAGTGCTAATAGATAAATATATTATTATGTATATAAATGTTTATATTTCTTAGTATAATAATATATACTCAACAACCAATTGATAATTTTCCAACTTTACTTTTAGAAAATTGATGAATGTAAAATAGAATTTAAGCTATTAACCATTATGATTAAATGTAAATGATTGATAGAAATGATAGTATGTATTGATAATAAAATATATATTAGTGAAATGAATGATGGTAATTGTAGTATAAATAAATAAATAAATAAATAATACATATATTAGTGAATTTAATAAGTAATGGTAATAGTGCCTTTTTACAATGAGAAGAAACATCTCCAAACATTCACACTTTTATATAAATAAACATTCGGTGCATTAGTGCTGATATGATCGCACCCATAAGACTTCCCAGGGGTCACCCATCCTAGTACTACTCCACACTTTTATATAAATAAATTAATAGTAACAAATATTAATGAATTTAATAGGTAAGGGTAATAGTGTCTTTTCACAATGGGAAGAAACATATCCAAAAATCCATACTTTTATAATAGTACAGATAGATATAGATATAGATATAGATATAGATATCTATATAATAATATCATTCCCATAATTATTTTTAATAGTTATATATACATAATATCATTTATCCTAGAGTAAGTAAATGGTCATGATTGTATGTAACAATTATTATTATTATAATTAAAAATTATCATTAAAAATTATAATTGTGTCATTAAAGAGAGTATTTGACATGTTATATGTTTTCGTGGATGATTTATTAGGAAAATAATTGATACAAAATTAAAGAGTCCTACAGTCCATGAATAGCAAGTGAATAGATACTATATATATACATATATGTATAATAATATCCTCTATTGTAGAAGTTAATAGTTATGATTGTTTTTAATTATTATTGTTATGATAATTAAAGATTAATTAAGTAGGGACGACAATGTCATTTCACAATGGGAAGAAACAACAAAAATTATACATACTTTTATTACTATAGATATAGATATAGATGTTTTTATATCTTTATATCTTTATCTCATAAAAAAAGAAATTGAATTTGTTATATATGAATTGAATTATGTTAAAATCCTATAATTGTTAATGATTTTAGGATTTTCAAATTTACCTTTTCCCTTTATGTATAAATATATTAGGGATTAATAATATACACAATATTTTCTATAAATTAGATAAATATTAGTGAGGAGTTGAAAAGTTAGTAGAATATTAAACGTTTTAATGAGTGTTGAAAGATAGGACATGAAAAATTGTTATTTAATTAAAAAAATATTAATATTTATTTATTGTTCATTGTAAAAGGAGTTACATATTAATATTAATTAAATGAATTAATAAGGGTAAAATAGTCTTTTCACAATTGGGAGAAACATCTTTCAATATCCATGCTTTTATAGTAGTATAGATATAGATATTTTCTCCACATGGATGTAGATGATTTCGGGAAATACACATTCTAGGATACAAAGCTTACAACTTCGTTTCAAAAAGCTACACTCCTTAAATCACTTTAAGAACAAGACCCCGACCAAGAGAATAAAAGACTCACGAAAATATAGAAAGAAAGAAGAAAGAAATATTTGGAACATTTTTTTCGGTCAAAGTAAGGAAGTATTTGTAGACTTCCAATAGATGCAACGAAAAGACAATTTTTCACCCGAAATTTATCAACAACAGGCACATATTCGGTCTAAATATATGATCAATGGATGTGAAACGATGTGAATACACTATTTCATGGACCGAAAGCTTTTCACTAAAAGGAGCCACTGTTTCGATATAGCCAGCCTTATACTAAATATTTATTTAATAACCTTATTTCTTTTTGCTTTCTTTCTTATATATATATATTATATATAATAAACTTTAAACTATAAACTACTATGTGTGCTCAAATATAGTAAAGTGAAACTCCATATTAGTTTATTTTGAAAGCTCAACTATTACACTTATTTATAATACAAAGTGAGCTCCAACTTCCTTCACATATCACAAATATATGAATGAGTATCCCATGTTGGAGTTGGACTATAACTTTATTACTATTATTATACAAAAATATACAACAAACTATTCAATCATTGTTCAACTTGACAAGTGAAACAAGCTCTAATAAGTAGTATTGAACTCCTCAATTCCTTATATGGTTTGAATTAAGTAGGCGGTGGAATCATAAATTACAATTGCTATGCATGATCATGATTTTGTCCGATCTTTGAATAATTATTCTCTATAGTATAAAAGGGTGTAGTTTTGTAATTTTGTTGGTATATGTTTGATGATTTTATTATTATTGGTAATGATCCATATTTGATTTTAGAATGTAAGTCTTATTTCAATCAATTTTTTCACATTAGAAAATCATGGTGAGTTAATATTTCTTTGCTATTGGAGTAGATAGATTTAAGAATGGTATTTTTATGAATTAAAGATAACATGCTTTAGAATTGTTGGTTGAATCATGGATGATTAGTTGAAAACCTTTAAAACAAAATGTCAAAGTTTTTTTTTTCAATAAGGATGATCCAATTTATTAGTAATATTTCAAAATATCGTAAAATTGTTCGTAAATTGATTTATGAATGCGTTACTAGATCTGACATATGTTATAAAGTTCAAGTTTCTAGTCAATTCATGCATTCCTAAAAAGTCACATCCTGGCGTAATTTACATAATTTTAAGATACTTGAAAGGTAAATCATTATTAGGATTTTTAATGTCTCCACATGCTAATTTTAAATTGCAACTTTTCGGTGATTTGGATTAGGCTTTATGTCCAATGACAAGAAAATCTCTTACTAATTATGTTGTTAAGTTTGAAAATTCTATTGTATCTTGAAAAGTCAAAAGGCAAATATTATCTGAAGATATTATGCAATGCAAAATACGGAGCTTTGGGTTCTGCTACATATGAAGTGGCGTGGTTGTTAGGTTTTCTTAACTCTACTTTTTCAATTCACTATAATTACTTATCAATCATATATACGTCACTTCACATATTCACCAATCAAATCATTTATTATAATCATTATTTCTCTTCCTCTTTGATACTTTATAGTTTTTTATTTATATTTTATTATTTTTAATTCATATAATCATTATATAGACAACTAAAATATCATTCTACACATCATCCATCAACCTATCAATATTGATTTGACACATTTTTTACAACTCTCAACTTATTTTTAAAAATATAAACAAACAAATACCATTCTCACACGAATTTTGGTAGTACACAATTTTCGAGAAAATTTTACTGAAATTATAAACAAACAAAGCCTTTAAGTCTCTTGAAGGATTTGAAGATAAATATAATGTTTTTAGTGGACCGCCACTTTGGGCCGATTAAGATGCATTCTATTCCATTATGTGACCAGTTTGGGCCAAAGCATTTAGAAAACACCAGTTTGGTGTCTTATTAAACCTTATTGGAGTACAAGGGTGTTTAAGAATAAGAGTTTGTTGTTTTCTTATGTATAAGTGGTGTTTATTTTCTTCCTAACAACTAGTTGGGCTTTTGTATAAATGCCCATTTTCTTTCTTTCTTGTGCGTGAATTCACTTAGAAAAATAAAATAAAAATCCTTTTCTATTTTCTTATCATACCATAGATTTGTTCTCCAAACAAATTCTCAACAAAATACAATTAATTGTCATATTGACTTATATGGCTTAAATTTAAAAGATTTCGAATTCTTTATTTCCTATCGTACAATTTGCAACTTGCTATTTGATCCCACTTGAAATACAAAAATAAGATGTAAATAATTATAAAATTAAATAAAACAGATAAATGAAAGGTAGTTGTGGAGTATTTAATTAATTTATTCCATTATTTGTTGTGGATGCACTCACCCTAGCTATCTGTATTTATCATATTAAATATATAAATAATTAAGTTTCTGAAAAAGAAGACATTGTTCTTATCTAAAACCAACTTTAATATATTATATTCATCTGATATTTGCTGGTTTTGTATTTTATATTAACTTATTTAATCTAAGTTAATAAAAAATATTAATTATTCAAATAGGTGTCATCATACTTATGGACTTGTATATTGGTACCATACCTTTTGCCTTGGTCAATAAGTTTGGTCCCACAAAGCTACACATTTTAATATATAGAAATATGTTTAAAAATATATACAAACTATTGTCTTTGCAAGAAAATACTACTTTGTTAATTATTAAAGACAAATAATTATATTTTATATTACTTTCATTTTATATTCTTTTGTTTATTTTAAAGCAAAGAAGCAAAAGACATTTTTCTTTGCACGCCAATGCTGATGTATTTGACTTTCTCTTTTAGCAGTTATTGCATAAATTATGAAATTAAAATCTAAAGCTAAGGCTATAAGAAAATTTATTATATAGTATTTTATGTTCACAATTAAATGTCTGTTTTACATTATTTTTGAATGGTTCAGAGAAGGACAGATTAATGTATCAATAATCAAGTCTTCAAGACAATTGGTGGAATACAACACATCAACTTGGCATATCATTGAAAAAATTATAAGACGAAATGTTATATTCAAAAAATTAATAATAATATTCTTCAATCCAAAATTCAATAATAATAATAATATCCCTTCAAATTTTATGTCAAGAAAACAAAACCCAGTAATTAAAGTTAAAATACTCATATGCAATTAGTTTATCTCTAACTCAAATAGTGATTTGTAATAATTTGGTGCAAAAGTTGCACAAATTTACTGCAATTACAATAAATTCACTACAACCCACAATACTATTCACAACGTCAAAAAGAAATATTCATGATAAATTTCTTCCCCAACCTTTTAATAATCCTACAATCTTTCGTACATACAACCCAAAATTTTACGTATTTATGCATTTTTACACAAGAAAATATATTTAGTTAATAAAATTCGTTAAAATAAAAATATTTTATTATTGGACAAGTTTTTGTATATTTTTTTTTATGTAGAATCAAATTATGAAACATACATTTTATAGAAGTTGAATAAAATATAACTCATTGGATTTATTTATAATTTATTAAATTTTTATGGACTAAATTGAAAGCAATTCAAATTAGTTAATAATAAAATATATATTTTATATAAGTTATAATAAAGCTTTTTATTTATATATTAATTATAAATTGAAATTAATGTATAATTAAATAAGATATAATAAATAAAATATAATTATAACTAATTAAATTTTCAAGAACTAAATTGAAACCAATTCAAACTTAATAGAACTTACGAGGGGTTACACTGAAAATAATTCAAACTTAATAAAACTCAAGGAATTACATTGAAAACAATTAAAATAAAAAGGACCAAATTTAAAAACACACAAATAAGGATTTTGTTGTTGCACAAAAAATGGCACAATAAATTTAACAGTTGGAGATGGTATTAGTCTTTTTGATTAAAAATGAAACCCAATAAATAAAATTTGTGTGTGTGCGTTTGATTAGTAACATCTATTACTCCTCATTTTAATATTAAAAATGTGAATTTATTGATCTTTTGAAAAAATAGCCAAGAAGTGTGTTTAAGACAACTAGCATGTTAAGTTCCAAAGCCAGTTAATATAAAAAGCATTAAAACAATAACATGAAGAAATAAGAATTTATATTGTAAGACTTATCCATTACATTAACAAATTTAAAATAGGTCAATAAAAGAATGGAAGTAATTAAGTTTTTACTTAAAAAATAAGGGTTAACTTAGTCAAAAAAGAAATTGATGAGATTATTGAATTAAAAACTGATAAAATGTGTTCCATTTTTTTTAATTATATTTATTCTCCTATTATTATGACTCTATAAAACTAGAGCATAAATTATTCGAATTGAGTCGAACGCATAAGTATTTAAGTTTATTTGAATTACAACTGACCTTTGAAAATTGTGTTTGAGTTTGATTTGATTGTTCTTCATGTGGAGCTCAAGCGAGCTTTAATCGAATCGATCACGAGTCGAACTCGAATAATTTGAATATTTTATCCATATTTTTGGTATTTTTTTGCTAATCAAATGGAGCTCGAGTCGAATTTCAAAAATTTTAAAACAGAAAATATTGTTCAAACTTGATTTAGTAAAATTATCAAACTCAGCTTGGAACGAGCTTTTAACTATTAAACTCGAATCAAAGTATCAAGTATCTTGATTCATTTTTCGAAAACCATCTTATGACAATGTATTATTTTATTTAATTGTGCGGATGGGCTATGTCTGAAGATGCATCTAAAATACGTTATTCCTTTTAAATTATATATAAAATAAATTCTATATTTTATAAAAGAACTCTAACATTCACATGGGATTTGCTCGGAACCAATTATACAAGTAAAAATGTATTCTCTAATTATTGATAAAGCAAAGATAAAAAATGGTTTATTATTACACACTTCGTCTTAATTTAAAATTGTTAAATACGTTATTCTTTTTAAAATATATTTATAGTAAATTCTATATTTCTCGGAATATATGAATGTTATTTTGCCTATTTTTTTTTATATAGACGGACATATTTGATAATTTTGAATTAATATATGAGATATTTTATAATAAACCCAAAAAAATTGAAAAAACATGAGTATTTTATTGAAGATGATTAGATGACATAATTTAATCATTCTCCCATAAAACAAATCGAATGCCATGCAATATCTATGAGACACCTGACCTTCTGAGTAATTTGAGTGTGAGTCTGAGTCTACATCAAAATTCAAAAATGAAATGAAATTTAATTTATTTTTTTCCAATTAGTTGATTACAAAAGAAAGGTGAAAATAATTGAACTTGAAATTTAATAATCATTAGAAAATTGGGCAATATTTATTATTCTTCTGTTCATATTCCTCTTTTGTTTGAACATGGTATACCAATAGTATTTAATAATTGATAAATACATAAATAATTATTATTGTTCTTTTTTAAGAGAGAGTAATGGGTTGTCTTCATGCCTTGGCAACCTAATTTCACTTTTCCCAACTACAATTACTTTTTTTAATTTTCTTTTTCCCCGGACTTCAAACACTTTTATTAACCAAAATTCATAATTTCCTTTAATTCAAATAATTAACAATTAAGGACCCAATTTTTAATATTTTCCTATCCTTTTTTTTACTTACAAAATTTAAAGAATTGCAATTCGGACAAACTGAGTAAAGTTAGGACCTCTTTTAATTGTCTTAAAACTATCTAAACCTATTTTCTCATCACAAAAATCCTAAAAAAATTCAATCTTTTCTCTTTCAAATCTCAAAATTTCCTGCAAAAATTGAATCTCCATTTTCCCGAAAATCCCTTGTCCCATTTTCACCAATCTAAATTACTGCAACTGTATTTTTTTCCTTTTTGGGTTTTAAGGCCTTGATTTTTCATTTAATAATTTTTTTTAGGAAAAAAAAATGTTCTTGGTGCTTCCCAGAAGAATCTAATTAATGGGTTTTTGAAGAAGAGTTGATATACAGTAGATCATTTTTTCTTGAAGTTTTCAAGTATGGAAGGCCATAGTGATAATCACAATACATTTAGTAATAATAATAATAATAGGAGTAGCATTGGAGTAACAGTAGTGGGATCAGAAGCACACTCAGATTACCATGTAGCCCCTTCTAGGCCCACCACCACTGAAACCACTCAGGAATCAGCACCGCCGCCGTCAGCCACCGTGACGGCACCGCTAAAATCCATCACTCCTCCGCCGTCCGCCGCCGCCGGAGTGGGTGGTGGTAGCACCAGTTTGAAGAAGAAGAGAGGCAGGCCTAGGAAGTATGCCCCTGATGGCTCAGTGGCAATGGCACTCTCACCTAAGCCCATTTCCTCCGCCGCTCTCCCGCCGGTGATTGACTTCTCCGCCGTCCAGAAACGGGGTAAAGTCCGGTCCATCACCTCCGGTGCTAAGCTTCTGCAGCAGCCAAGAATGGAGACTGAGAATTCTGGTAAGAATATAATGTATAAGATAATTCTATATTCTACTTACATGCATGTCCATCAAGGTTTATTTTTGATATAGCGATCTTCGTCATAATTAAGGTGTTTGTTTGCAAATGGATAGTTCTTAGGTCAGTGGGATTTTTCACTTGAGGTGAAAAGGGGGAATCTTGACGTTATCTAAGACACTTTTACCATTTGCTAATTGCACTTGTCTATTGTTTTTCAGTATCCTTTACTCACATTATTTCCTGGCCTGTTGATTGAACAAAATATACTGTTTGGATTGTTTTTGTTTTTGATGTTTTGCAAAATAGTTCTGTAGAACAGTTTTATCAAAACAATTTTGCAGTATAAATAATGTTGAAATCCTGTTTGGTTGATTATTATGGAAAATAAAAGTGTTATGTAAAACTTAAAAACATATAAAACATGTTTTGCAAAATAGTAAATTCTGGAGTTTTATTCTTAAAAAACATAAAGTAGGAACAAGCCAACCAAACGCCTTTTTCATGTTTTTATTTTGCAAAAACAAAAACACACTTTAAAAACGGTCATCCAAACTTTGAAAAGGGGCTTATGTTTTCTTGTTGAATTTCAGCAATTTGAAACCTCAATCATGTGTGAATTATGTTACATACTTCTATTTGTTGGCCTAAAATATAGTTTACTTATCAAGTATCGGCTTTCAAGATATTCATAGTTTTTGCTTAAGTAAAAAACTTTGATTGTTGGCTTGCATTGAGTAGAATGTAGATCGAATTGAGTGCTAAAAGATGTACAAATAGTCAAGTTAAATGACATGGGTTTTTGCCCAATGGGCTATAATAGTTTTCTTAAAGATTTACTTTTTGTTGCATAGTATGTAAGCTTCTTTTACTCTTTGTAGGTGAATGGGTTTCCTGTTCCGTTGGTGCTAATTTCACACCGCATATGATCACCGTTAACTCTGGAGAGGTAAAAATGCTGATAATAAAACAATAATGTCATTTATATTTGGTCGAAATTTAAATACTTATTATTATTATT
This sequence comes from Verbascum thapsus, assembly GCA_963669365.1. Taxonomy (NCBI): domain Eukaryota; kingdom Viridiplantae; phylum Streptophyta; class Magnoliopsida; order Lamiales; family Scrophulariaceae; genus Verbascum; species Verbascum thapsus. Next base: position 20,692,489 of record OY770105.1, read on the forward strand.
ATTTTTTTAATTGTTGTAGGACGTGAGTATGAAGATTATATCGTTTTCTCAACAAGGTCCTCGAGCAATATGCATTCTCTCAGCTAACGGTGTAATCTCTAGTGTAACTCTTCGTCAACCCGATTCTTGTGGTGGTACAATGACATACGAGGGTCGATTTGAGATACTATCGTTGAGTGGATCGTTCATGCCTTGTGAAACTGGCGGAATAAGAAATAGATCCGGTGGTATGAGTGTTTCTTTGGCGGGTCCCGATGGCCGTGTTGTGGGGGGCGGGCTCGCGGGTTTATTAGTAGCTGCAACTCCGGTCCAGGTATTATTATTATAACTTCTTTCTTTTTCCTTTTATGTTTGGGATTCGAATTTATAATTTTTTTTCCAGGTTGTGTTTGGATTGAGTGATCTGGATCTGAGGTGTGGATTTGGAGGAAGGATTTTAAATGACTTTAAAATTGAGTTATTTGAAATCTGCTATAGTTGTGGAGAAAATTGCTCAAAATGAATGACAATGAGTTTGAAATCCATTATAATTTATAATCATCGAAGGATTTGAAAGCTATGGATTTCAAATTCATCAACAAATCCGTTTAAGTTTGTTTTGATGAATTCAAGTTATAATGGATTTCAAATTACTTGTCATTCATTTTGAGCTATTTACTCCACAACCAGGGTGGATATTAAATAACTCCGCATTTCAAATCCTTCCTCCAAATCGCCTCCCCAAATCCAAATCACTTGACAAAAACACCTGTGTGGATGAATTCAAGTTATAATGTATTTCAAATCCCATGATATTCATTTTGAGCTATTTTCTCCATAATTATCGTGGATTTCAAATAACTCCATTTTAGAGTTATTTGAAATCCTTCTTCCAAATACCTTCATCAAATCCAAATCATTCAATCCAAACACTGATGGATTTGAAATCCATAGCTTTGGAATGCTTCAATCCAAACACATCATTAAATACTTCTAAGTTGCTAATCGAGATTGAAAATAATACCTTTGTAACCTAGATTGTGCTGGGAAGCTTTGTGGCGGCCAACCAGTACGAGCAAAAGACGAAGAAACCAAAACCCGAGTCCATCAATATTATACCGACTGCTGCTATCCCAATTTCCAGTGCAGTGATGGAACACACATACCATTCTATGAATAATAAGCCAACTAACATTAATGTTACTTTACCCGGCTAGTACGCATGCCTACTACATTGGCATTAGATTTCGATTATGAATCTTTTTCTTTATGATCAATCTCGCTAATTTCGGGTGTAGTTACTTAGTTTTGAATAGGTCGGCTCGTTTTTCTTTTGCCCCGTGCATTTCGTTGGAGAATGATTTAGATTTTGCTCTAAAATCTTTGTTTTTGTTGGCCGTTCATGATTGTTGATGTTAAAATTTTCTTTTCTTTGTTAAACGAGGGATACTTGGTGGTTGAGCTACACTCTCCGGGGAAATTACCATCACAAAATGTATTAGCAAAACATATATTAATAGATTTTAATTGTGGATCTCATGTTTTTGTTATTTTATGATCTCTCGAGAGTTGATTTCCTGAGTTATTATAAATTATAGTAAAATCTATATCTTGCAATTCAAGATATTAAATGGGCCGTATGGGCTGGATTCGTTTGACCCATTTATTTAAGTCCGGCCCATTATGACCATTTTAAGAGGGCCAGGCCGGCCTCCTTAGGCTTGCCAGGTTGGTTTTTTTTAAATTTTATTAATATGTTTTAAGTATATTTTAATTTGTAGTCAAAACTTTTGAATAGTGGGTATAAGGATTTGAACCCTTACTTCAAGGTTCACAACTTGATATTTTTTAACTTTATTTTGTTTTGAAATAAAAATGATAAAGTATATATTTATAATATAATAATTGAAACTAAAATAAAATAATTGTACTTGGCCAATCGGACCTATGAGCCAATTTGACCCTCAGGCCTTAAGGGGCCGGCTCCTTAACGGTCCGGTTTGACACTTTTATTTGTGATGGTAATTAGGTCAAGAGAAGATAATGGTGGGATGGCCTGAACATAGAAAAGGTTAAATCAGCTCATTACTTTTCATAATCTTCTATAAGGTTCCTTTTTGTAAAAAAACTGAGAATCAAAATAAAAGAAACAAAGTAAGGTTGTCGAGAGCTCATCAGATGCTCTGGTTTTTTTAATAAATACTTTAAAAGGTGATTTCTTAAATTCCCAAAAATAACTTTAAGTAGAATATGTTAAAAAATTTAAAATATTCAACTTAATACAGATATTTTAGCGTTTGGTTTTCTAATTAATTCAATTAGTTATCCTAAATAAGCAATTTGTTCATGTCCATATATAAATACTTATATTTTTGGTGTTAGCTTTTTTGGTGTAGGTTAGCTTATTATAAAGTTCTATAATATATATGTATGATTATTATTTGCACCAACAAAAAATATGTCAAGTCAGCTGAAATATACGTTTGATTTACGCAACAAAATATACTATTAAAGTAAAGAAGAATAATTTACTGTGAGCTGGCCGATCTCGGCTGATTTATCTCTCTTGTGTGGTTTGCAGGCTATTACACAAGAGCGGGGTTTACCCAGTGCGCACCTAACGGTAGCGGCTGCGAGTTTCACTCGTCATAAAAAAATATTACGTTTAATACTAATTTAATTGGAATGGTTACTCATAATAACATCCACTTGCCGACTTAACTTTTTTTATTTTCCTACTTCATTTAACTTCTATTTGAACATTATCATCTTGACATAGATTAGCACTAGGTATTTATTGTATGGGAAAAAAATGGTTAAAAAGAGTTCATTTCTTCCGCAATACTCATCAATTACTAATGACAGCCCACAACAATAATATTGCAATAATCAAATAGGGTGAAATAATATATAATACTGCATCCGATATGATCGATATATATGTTACATATTTTGACGAGAGAAATAATTGTCATCACTTGTATATCACACTGGTTCACTTATATGTTATACCGGTTCACTTAGATCTAGATCTGTTATAATTAATCTTTTGGTATTAATAATTTGAGGCAAATTCCTTATTTAGAAAAAATAATTTAAGCAAATTTTCCTATTTATTGTGGGGAATAATTTGCAATCCTTACATCAATTCATTTGAGTGTAGCGGAAGTAAACTATTTTCCACCCATGGGTGAGGTTTCATGGCAAAACAGTGAAAGGAATTAAAACAGACTATTAAAAGATTATGTCAAAATATTATTAAGATTACGGCAAAACAGTGAAAGGAATTTGGGACGTGACACATACAATCTGAATATGTATTTAGGGGATTACCAATTAATAGGTAAAAAACTTGTGGTAATTACATTGTAAGTAAGAACGTTTGAGTGCTATTAATTTTACCTTAAAATACTCTTACCCAATTCTAAGCTTGCTATCGTCTGCATGCTTACTATTTATCTCTTGTTTGCTTATATTTTACACGTTTGTTTGTCAACAAATTGACATGGAAATAGAAGTTGACAAATACAAAATATACCAGGAAATTTCATAAGTTTAAACTAACAAGCTAAAAAATAATATAATACAATCCAACATTAAATAAAATATCCGTAGAATATATTGCTTCATTTCAGTTTCTGGGAAAATTACTTAACCTCTTTATTTAACCAAACTATAATCTATAAATAAGGATAAGCTGAACTTGACCATAATATTCAGCTTTCTTTCTTCTAGTGCAAGATACACAGGGTATGAAATTTGTTTGGCAACTCATATTTTTATTTTTGGTAACCCTACTTATAATTCTTGTTTTCTCAATTTTTTCATCCTATTGGGACATTAATGGATTTACGAGTAGTCGTGTTTTCATATTATCAGTGTTCAATATTATTATTTCTGCAATTATAGTCAAATATGAGAGAGAATCAGCAGAAGATTTTGATGGGCTTATGAGTTTTTTTGGATTTATTTACGAAATGGAGGACGAAAAAATAATCGATGATGAATATGAAATGAGCAGTGATAGTGATGAAGATGATGATGATACAGATGTTTATTCGTTTGATTCAGATGGTTATAATTCTGAAATTGAGTGGAGTGAGAATGACTGTGACGAAGATGATGAAGATGAAGAAGAGGATGATGATTTGAAAACAAGAAGTGATGAGTTTATAGATAGGATGATCAAAAGGTGGAGAGAAGAATTAGTGATGGAAAATCACAATAGCAAATACAAGAATTGAATTCATAAGTAATTATGAATGGTGTAAATACAATAGGTCCAGAAAGTAGACTGTAAATGAGTCGAGTCGAGTCGTTCAAGCAACTTGTTTAAAGGTTAAACGAGTCGAACTCAAACGTGCTTTCATCGAGCTTGATCAGTTTGATACGTCTTTCAGTCTGATTTTCGAGCCCCTTTTTTCGTGGGTTTTAGAGTTAAATTTTCTTTTTACAGAAGAAAGAGTTGTCCACTTTTATCATGGACGTAGTAATTCTTAAGTTCTCGCTTTTTTAATTTCATTTTTGTGATAGTTTGGCTTTCTATTTTAGATAGTACTTCATGTTGTACTCCGTTTCTCTCATATATATGCACATCATGTGTGTTGGTGTTATTTCTCTTAGGGTGTGTTTGGATCGAGTGATTTGGATTTGAGGAGGGGATTTGGAGGAAGGATTTGAAATGACACCTAAAATTGAGTCATTTGAAATCCACCGTGTTATGGAGAAATAGCTCAAAGTGAATATCGAGTGATTTGAAATTCATTATATAATGGATACATCCAAACGAAACTCCATGAATTTGTTGACGAATTTGAAACTCATAAATTTCAAATCCTTCAATCCAAACACACCCTTAGAATATTCAGTTTGATTTTATATGTATCATATGTGTATATGAAATGAAATAGTAAATAAAATATAATTTGGATTTGCTTTTCTGACCAACACAAAAGGTCAAAGAGAATTGTTAATTAATACGCTCTAGATATGCCACTAATTTTTCATGCACAAAATGAATGTCTATTTCGATCTACTTTGTACAATATTGTTGAACTGAATTTTGTTAAAATTCAAGCTCTATGATATAAAATGATACAAGTAAACGCAATCAACACAACAATTCGAATAACTCTCTTAAACAAGTATTCCACCATCTTTAGTTAAGTGTTTCTCAAATGCTAGTTGTAAGTGAACACAATGGCATTCCAAAATCAGACCTATACACCACTACGTCATATAAAAAATACAAACACAAAACTCCTTAAATACTCCTTGAACATCAGATTCAATAGTGATTGAAATGTAGCTTGAATATTAATTAGCCGAAAGGGCACAACCTTAAATTCATAGTGACCTGGAATATTAACAAATGTTTTCTTAGGTATGTCACCTTCTTTCGCCCTAATTTGATGAAAACCAGCCCTAAAATCGATTTTGTAGTATACAAATTGAACCCATCAATTCATCTAGTAGATCGTGGATCAAGGGAATGGGGAATACGTTGGGATTCGATTCAAGGAGAACGCATCGAAATAAAACATATATAACAACTCCCAAGAATCTCATGCTTATGAATCAATTATGGTTTCTTGATGTTCATAGCATGCTTAAAAACAAAAAGCAATGAACGAATCTAATTGTGCTACCTTTTGCGTTTTGCGTTGTTGTGGATTTGTGTAGCACCACCACGATGATAGTGCCTCTAGATTATCACGCGAAGAAAGAAAAATCAGAACCTTTCTTTAGCAATGGGGACGGCGGCTAGTGCTTCAAGAAAATGAGCTTTCTTTCCCTCTCTCGTTCAACCTATGAATCAAGAACTGTGTTATGATCTTAGGGCTTTAAGGTCTTATTCAAAATAAAAGTCCAAGACATGGAAGACCCAGTAAGGGCTTCCCACGCCCCCACATGTCGTGTGTCTTGGGATTGGGCCTTCCGATCCCGGTCTATTCTATTAATTGATTTATTAATTGAATTAATCAAATAATTTTCCACTTAAATATTCTAGCTCTTATTAAATTACTTAATTAATTTAATTGCTCGAAAAATAATTTAATTAATTATTTATTCAATCCCATTAAATAACATAATTAATTGTCACGATAATTTTTGACAAAGTAATTTCCACAACCTTTGTGAAATTACCGGGATGCATTTACATATAATATGAGAGAGATAAACATTATGTTCTTCTTTCTTATAGCGTGAATCTCTAGACTCATGCAATTGCCATTACCTAGCCATCCTAGTGGAACCACATCACAGTCCAAATGACTCCGAGATGACTTGGTCATCACGACCTGTTGATCAAGATTATCACACACATATAAGCTCTTCACTGACGTATCCCTTCTGAGTGAGAGGATGGAATGTCAAACTCACCGAATTCAGTGCCGTGCATGCATCATACTGGCGTGAAATAGAAAACTTCTCTCCATGCCCTACATGAACTAGTTATATGTGGTTTGGCCAAAAACTTGTTATTCACCCACCTTTGATTGCACAGAATACATAATCGTTTATTATTTAGACAATGAATCCCTTTCTTGGCGATTAATGAAAATCTACTAGCAACCTGCATTAAGTGAATCGCATGTTGATGTTGACTCCAACGGTGATATGAGCTTAACTACTCTAGTAACAGATCAAGCACCACAGTCACATCTTTGATAATCTCTAAGATCGAAAGAGCATATGCACCATCTGATCTGTAATGCCAATCATTAAACACCTAGAGTTGAAACCATGTGATTGGATTACGGCGAGTCATGTTCAAGTGTATCGAACTCATTGACTATGCATACGCCACAAGTCTGCTAACCCATAGCATTCGCGAGCACTCTCCTGCCAGAGCTTGTGATAATCAAGTCGAAATCTTCATGCAATAAATATTTTATTTCATCAAGAAAAGTTTAAAGTTTTATGTTCGATTTGATTTTTCAAAATTCCAATTAGACATTGATCCTATAATACCCCGTACACCCTAAAGTAGAAAACAAAATTGGGTAGTGCTTTATATTACTTAAGGAGCTAAGAATCTACGAACCATCATTTGCGGTCGAGTGGTTAGAGTGAACTCGCAAAACCGAGGGCTTAGAATACCCGACAATAAGGAGGTCAAAGAGAGGCATGGATTTATAAATGTATAATTTCATTTCGGAAGCATGTTAAGTATGATTCATGGTTAATTTATTTCAAGTAGCGAGATAAAGGATGAAATGATCTAATCTTCCTTATTATGATCTCTTTTTTGAAGAATTCTATTAATTTTGTGGGAAAAATAATGGTATGGACTAAAAACGTTCAGATTTAACAAGTTAAAGGACTAAATGTGTTAAGAACGTAACATAGAGGTCCAAGGTTGCGATTGTAAATAAGTTATGTGATATATGTGCTAAATAGTAAATAATAGGTGCAAATGTATTTCGAGTTTCGATATCAGTATTCATTCTTTTCCAAATTGTCTACATAATCCATCGAGCCCTTTTCTAGAATTTTCTGGGCTTGGTTGCATAAATAAAATAAAAATTGAATACATTCACATACCTATATAGAAAGTACAAGAAGGAAGCACACAATTTCTGCTAAATCCAATATAGTCCTGCAGACAACTCGATTTTCGGAGGTTTATTTCTAATTTCTATAGTATTTTTTGAACAATTTATTTCTATTTTCAGTTAGTTTCCCTTTGTCTTTGACAATTTGACATCTATTTCATGATTCTAAAGCGTATATGTTTTCTGTTACATGGACATTGAATTTCAGTGCCCTTGTTGAGTTTGATTGCTAAACTTGAATTTTTTTTATCATATTTAGTTTGGTGCAATTCTTAGTTTTTGCTTGATAAAAAGGCTGTAGAAATTTGACCTGAAATATCCCTGAAATTTTGTATCTTGTTCGAAACTTTACATGAGGGCGGCTTTTGTTTTGATATTTTCTTTTTCGGCTTCTTTCTTTTATTAGAATTGCATATTAGCAGAGTCTAATTTGCAGCACAAAGGAATTTTAGAAATGAGATTTGAGTCTCATTATTCTTATTGGCAATCATGTTATAGGAGTTTTGGATGAGTTTAATGATGATGATTTATAGCTCAACTCAAGATGAATTTGAAGTTCGATTGATTTGTTCAAAAGTTTCATATTCCGACTAATTTGTTGAGATTAAGAATCCACGACTATATTTTCATTGTCTTATGTTTGTTTGAATCTGGGGTGTGCATGAATTATGGTTTTTCTTCCTCATGTTGCTTTGAACAGTTTGGTGGTATAAATGAACTATACTTCTTTTTCTGTATTATTGCTCGTATAATTTTCGCTCGAGATTCTATGTTCTCTTGCAACTCGTAATATTTTAGTGATTAATTCGGAAGACCATTCTCGTAATTACTAAAAAGAGATAATATTTACCATTCTCATATATTGGAGTTATAACATTTGAATTTTTCTCTAATTTGAATTATTGTTCTGTCTATTTGGCCATTTGTTGTGTCCCTTGGCTTTTGGTATGAAAAACTATGATGCTGATAACCTCAGTCATAACATAAAGGGTATCAATCTCTATATGTGTTCGATGACCTTTTGTGGGCTAAATCGTTAAATCGATTTGTTTGAGCAATAATGGTAAAGAAACCAGAAGAAAAAAGGTAGAACTGAAGACAGGGAAGATGTTCAATTAGAATTATGTAGTTAAGGAATCAAGTCCGTTTCAGTTTCATACAAATGTGAAGGGAATAGTTGAGATAATATGTAATGAATAAAGGGTATTTAGCATGTTGAACAACTAACTGAAACATTGTCACTGCTTATATTACTTGGAAACAATTCTTGTTCATTCAAACATTTCTTTCACTTCATTTATATGTTTGCTATGATATGATGGAGAGAGATATGGCCTGTGCAATATATGAAAAACTTATTGACCTTAAATTATGCCAAGAAATAGTCAAAGGCTACAAAAATTAAGAAAAAATAATTGTACTCCTTTTGGGATTAGATTAAGTGAGACTGTGGATGAGATATATGATATGTGGGAACAAGTGTGCCCACAAATCATACTATTCTATTAAAAACCGAGTACCTACATATTTGGTTATCGTTAATTGCCATATAAGTAATCACTCATATCATTCAATTGTTAATTACTCTACATCTATTTATGGGTTTGTCACATTGCTATATCGACATGCTCTTTTAGTAAGTCAATTCATTAGGTCAAAATCAGCATTTTTTTTGGTGGTTGAATTGGTTGGGTATGTTCTATTGTGATTCCAAAAAGATTCTGACTGATATTGAATTTGTTTACGACTGATATATCTTTTACACGATGAAAAAGTTGTTGAAGGGTATTATATTTTCTTTAGGGCGGTAAAAGTTCAAGTTATTATTGCTAAGGTCGATTACTATTGTAAACCAAGTTTGATCACTGAAACAGGTTAACATTGCTTTTCTCATGATTTCAATCTCCATTTTGCAGTTCAAAAGTTTGATTATCATGGTGAATGCCATCAAAGGACTGTACATTTCATGGTAAATTTCCATTATACCGCAATTTCACATTTAGTGTTCGTTTTTTTTTTTTTTATTGTGGTGGTTATGATTTAACATACTTATTTTTTCTTCATTTCCACCTTTCTGGAAAGAGTTGTCTTTATCTCTGTCTGTAGGAATGTTGTTTGAAAGAACTTATCTGTTAATTTCACCTATGAGATGGGCTAATTGAACGCCATCCACGTTTTACTAGTAAAATTTAAACTGGATAAATATTATTATTGGATCTTTATTTGAATTATTCGAAATTCGAAACTGAAGATAAGAGAGTTACCAGTTTATATTGACTTTTTTTTTTTTTTATATTGTATCATCTTATTAATGATATTTATCGATCATTTCGCTTATTACTCTTCATTTTATTCAGTTTATAAATCATATGTTATTATCTCTTAAAGTAAAGTAATACGATTTGGTACTCGTAAAAACAAGTTTTTCAACGATAGTCATCAAATTTGAATCAAAATTTTATCAGTTTGCTTCATTTTCTAATTTGATATTTGTTGTTTTGCAGTGATATTCCAATGGCACAATTCATCATCAATATGAATGCTCAATTGCCTCAATCCCAGAAGTTTATCATACATGTTTTGGATAACACACATCTCTTCGTTCGATCAGATATGGCTGGTATGATAAGAAGTTCTATTGCAACATTCAGAGAGCAAAATACCTATGAGAAACCTTCTTAGTTATGTTTTATGAACGATGTGGAATTTTACTTAGTTTTAAACGAAAACCATGTCGAAGCTTGTATGATTTTGCTCATCTTATGGAACTAATATCATATGGATCAAGTGAAATGATTGATCAAATATTTTGATCTCTGTGTTTTATTGCTGGATTAGTATTTTTATGTAGTATGATTATAGAATAATCCGTTTATTTTGAGCATATAAGAGGCATTTCTTTTTACAATAAAATCTTATAATTGTTCTTTTCATTCGAAAATTAATATATGATGCCATTTAAAATTATTATTCAAATTTTCTATTTTGACCTTCTGCTTATCAACTTTCTTTAACCAAAAAAATGTAAATTAACATTCATATTGAATAATTTATGGTTGTTATTTATTTTTCAATTAAGACATGCTATAATAAAAAAAGTGAAAAAGAATATTATATTGCTCTAGTTTTTAGCTTGTTAATAAATTATACCATTGTGTTTATGAGATAGTAATCAGTTAGGCTCTGTTTGTTTGACAGGGAATGAAATCTAAAGTGGGAATAAGATTTCTGGTAATTTGATTACTAGAAATCTGATTCCATTAATAGTGTTTGCTTGTCTACAAAATGGGTAAGGATATATATATTTTTTTCCTTTTTTATGTTTAGTTGAAATACATATACTAAAGAATGGAATCTAAAATTAAAGACTTTGACTTAAATACCCTTATTTTAAACCATATTTGTATAATCTAACAATAAATTTTCATCCATAGTAAAATATTTGATATTATATATACATAAGTGTATATACACACACATATATATATATATTTAATTTGGTTAAATATAAAAAGTAAATAAGATAACAATTTGGGTTAATTGCATTATCCTCTTTCAGAAAAAAAAAAATAATTAAATTGAACATGCTTATTTTTTATTTACATATTGTTTGACTTTTAAAAAATTGATACATATATACCAATGCATTGATAATTATTTTAAGTCGGAAACATATTATTGTTAATAAATAAAATATATTAATCATATGTGACCAACAACCATTTCAAAAGTACTATCACAAAAACAACATAGCAATTTTTCAATTTCATTCAATAAATAAATATCAAATAAAATAAAATTACAATCTATTTTGACAATAAAAATATTCTAAATAAATTAAAAATATGAAACTATTTCTTCATAAATAATAACTTAAATGAAATGAAAAAATAAATAACAATTTTTCTTGATTTTGTATTATAATTGATATAGGGGTAGTAGGGGCATTAAAATAATGTATTTATGATTACCTTGATATGGTAATCACATTACCTCCAATAAACAAGGTATTGTGATTCCCTTATTTGAGATGATAATTCCCATATTTTGGGAATTAGATTGCATTCCATAATCTCAAATAAAAAATGCCAAACAAAGTTATTTGATTTTTGGGAATCATATTCCCTATTTTGATTCCATTCCCTTGACAAACAAACGCAGCCTTATAGTCATTTTTTAAATTATACTATTTAAAATATATCTATATGTATTGAAGAACAAGAACATAATGATATATTAGAAAGTATATTTATATTTTTTGTAATGTTCTTGTTTTAAATTTAACATATTATTAAAGATATTATTATTTTTGGAGGAAGATATTTGGATTAACAGAAATCAGGTATATAAAGATCTTTTAGTTTCAAACTTTTAATCTTCTTTTGTAATAAAAAAAAACTTTTAGGTTTATGAAAACATTTGAGTTATATTGATGTACTAAAATAATAAAAAATTTACATCACGAAGAAAACTCATTGTTAATTAATATGATATTTTAAGTTAAGAGATCAAAATTATATTTGAAAAAAATTATTGTGAAAGTTTTATTTTGTTTATTAGGTTATTTAATGATTTTTGATATATTTCTATTCTCAAACACGTTATAAGTGATAATTAATTTTTTCTATTAAAACATGACGGGTACTTTAATCCTTACAAAATAGTATATTGAAAAAATTAAAGGGTGTGGATGCCAAATGTTAATAGTTTAGAGGAGATCGATGCAATTTTCCATTTTAGATACATTTTATATACTAATAAAGTACTCATGCATTCACACGTAAAATAATTTTTATATAGTAAAAGATTTAGAAATTAAAAAAAAATTAATTTTGGAATAACAAAAACTTTATCAATATTCAATTAGCTCCTAGTAAATAGTTATACTTTTGTTTAACTAAATTGATATATATATATATATATATATATATATATATATATATATAACAACTTAAGGTCGCGTAAAAAATTTGAGTTGTAGGTTGAGTTTATTTCTTCAATTTTGTAAATAATTGGGGAAATAATATGTTAAATATAATTAACATTTTAAGTAAAGTATTTTATACAGCCTTCAAATGTAGACATGTAATTTTGTAAATATTATTATTCTAATTTCTAACTGGTTTAAGGAAAATTAGCTTAATAGTTTCTATACTTTTGCCTATGTAAAAACTTTATTTATACCTTCAAACAAAACTAATTTATCTTAAACTAAAAGTAGCAGGTTCCAGCAACTACATTTTTATTTGTTTTATAAGAATTTACTCTTTGAAATATTTTTTTTTTTTTTTTGGAATAATCAGCTTTGTATATATGTAATTGTCACTTAAACTGTACACATGCTATTTCTGTTACCACCCATACTACCGAATTTACAATAGATAATCGCTAAAATGCTATCAACTATCTCTGCTGGTCTTCTATTTGTGCTTTCAAAAACCCTTTGATTTCTTTGAAATATTTGTATCAAATTAATCCTAAATATAGTTACTGTATACCTTATTTGATTATAAATTCTCAAATACTCATATAATTCATTATTAGTGACAACTGTTCTATATTCGAGAATTATTTTCGATACATTTTTACATGACCTTAACACCATTATATTTCTCCCACTTTTTTACAACAATCTACATTTTCGCATAATCATATTAATTTATGATCACCTTAACTTTTACTACTTAACAACGATCTCAATACAATTTTATGGGAACAGTAGGATCATATTATAATCTTCCACAATTTTTTATGTCCAAAATAATAAATAAGAGATGAATCATAATTCATAGCGTTCATATCAAACAATTATCATCAAACATGCTAATAGCAATTGACACCACAAAATATTCATATATGATTGTATACCAGTTGTTAACTATTATGTCTAACTATTTCTATTTAAGAAATAAATTAAAAACAGTTCTTTTGTTATTTTATTAGAAGTTATAATAGCTAGGTGATATGTTTTTTATAGTTTAATTGTCAACACTTTTCTACTACATGCAAAAATAACATTTTTTAGGCATGCACTATGTTTTGGGATTTTTTAAAATATGCTGCATTTTTTTGCTTTTGCTGCATTTATCTCTATCACTTTATTCAGAATCAATATATTAAGATCATTACTTACAATTAGTTTATTTAGATAAATGAAGTATAATTTCTTGATGTTTTTCAACATATAATTTATTACTAATTGAAGAGAGATTTTATTCTGAGATATGGAATATACTATTCTATGAACTTTTGGTTCTCGTTTGTAGATGTTAATATAGTTTCATTATTTAATGTATTATTGATTCAAATGCTAATTAAGTTATATTTTTCATATATAGTTCTTCAGTTTTAATATTTTAGAATGATTATTTATTGGAAGACGAGTTCCGCAATTGAAAAAAAAAATATAAAATGCTTTAAAAATAATTATTTACGCACGAGAAATTTTGTATAAAAATCTATCATTATAAACACGGGCTTTTTGTATATAACCTCCGAGGTATTTAGCATTAGCAAACAACCCCCGGGGTATGAAATTTTGGTAATCCTTTATGTTAAGTTGACTGTTAATTAACAGTTAAGTTAATGGACAAAATTGTAATTAACATAATTGACAAAAAAGTTATCTTGTTTTTAGTAGATACTATACAAAAAATAATAACTTTTGAAATTCAACTAAATTGAAAGAATTGAAACCATACATATCTATATATAAACATATATATCATATGAATAAGTCCAACATTTTCCATTCTATTTAAATGCTCTAATCATGGAACTATACTTGGATAGTCGATTTTGAAACTGCACTTCATCTTTATTTAATTTTTGCATACAGTAAATATTAAAAATTCATGCATACAATTTACATTATTCATATATGTGAAAATAAAATTCTTAAAAAAAATACTACATTGACCTCCCATACCTTATATGAAAATCATAGGAAACTCTCATCATTTTTCATAATTATAATGACTTCCTCTGACATCAGATTTGGATGTCACGTGCACCTCTCATCAATTTTTTTCTTTCAAAAAAACTCATTTCTACAAAATGAATGGAATATTGGTGACTTCAATATTTGACCAGAAGGTCGAATTTGGCTGACCAAAATGCCAACGGTGGATGTAATTCTAATATTTTTCTAAACCAAAATATGATTATTACAAATGATGTTTATGTAATACCTACTACATGTGAGAGGAGTCTGAACCAAAATATGATCGTTATCGAGATTATTTATCTATTTTTTATTTTGGTAATTATCTTGTACATTCATATGAAATGTAGGTCTTACATAAACGACTAGGTTATATTTTGATTCCAAAACATATTACAATTTCACCCATGAGTATATTTAGGTCCCGATTGTATAATGTAATTATTAGATTCTTTTTATTTGAAAAATTAGAGATAAAAAAGGGTATTTTAATCTTACAGACATGAAAACTTACAAACAAAAGCATGGTAGAAAAAAATCGTGTTAATTACGAAAGAGTGAACGAATTTTATTATAATTTATTTATTTATGTTAGATCAACTTAATTGGAACTATGAATATAATAAAATGCATTATGTCGTAGTTGGAAATCTCCCTTCTAAAAGCCATACCAATATTTGTTGTTCTTTGTTTTTATATAGATTACAATTTTGCCCATAAACTTAACTGATGACTAACGGTCAACTTAACTGAAATGGTTCTTTACCAAGATTTCATACCTCGGGGGTTGTTTACTAATGCTAAATACCTCGAGAAGTGATATACAAAAAGCCCTTATAAACACTATATAAATTTTATAAACACTTTCTACATAGTATAAATATTAATATAAATATAGAGACCATATATGTAACATTTATCCTTCACGTTCTTATAAAGTCATTTGAATTATACACTTTATTATTCTCTAGGTAATTATATTTATAGCATCATTACTGAACAGTATCTCATTACCACAATTTTTTTGGATGACGGGGGAACCCGCAACCACTATCCTTAGGGTGCGCACTAGGTGAATCTCGCTCTTGTGTAATAGCTTGCAAATCATACAAAAGAGTTTAACCAGCCTAGATTGTCCAAATCTGACAAACTCACAGTAGAGAAGGTAAATATAAATTCTTTCATTGGGTATCGAACCCAATTTCATTACCACAATTGATCCATCAATTTCATTTCATCTTCGAACTTTTAAATAAGCCATTTCAAGTTTTTAAATTTGATGAAATGTTATTGTCGGGCAATTTTCTCATTAAAATAGTAATGTAATATTCAAAAGATGTCCTTTTCTTAGTCAACTCTCGTTTTTTGTTACTCAATTTCATTTTATCTAAATGATAATTTAAGGACTAAATGCATAATTTATAGACCTATATTATCATTTTTAATATTTATGTCAAACACTTATCCGAATATTATATTTCTTGAAAAAAGGATTATAAAAGAATCTGAGAGTCATTTATTAAATTATGAGTATATAATAAATATTGAAAAACTTAAAGATCAATAGTATAAATATTAAATGTATGATTTGTAGGCTTTTAACATTTAGAAGATTATATAAGAGCCAAATGCTATTTCTACAAAACGGAAAAGAAAAATATTTCTTAGTGGAGAATTTAATATTAATATATACTAAATTATATTTATTGCAATAGAATAGTTCATGATAGAGGGTCATCTTTTGTTATTTAGTTATTATTAAAGAACTTAAATAAGGGCAACAATCACATTTCACAATTAAAATAAAACATCTAACTAAAACACCTAACGTTATCCATAATATTATAGTATATATATTCATTTGTGAAAGTATATGTTTCTTTAATCATGAGAGTATTTTCGATTTCCATATATAAGTGAAGATTTTAATTATCCTCTAAATTTATTCCAAAAATGGTAAATTTATCTAGCCCTAATTTAATAATGAATAATTTGCATTTGTGATAAAATAGAGGATCGAAGAGTTCAAGTGTAATACTATTTAGCATTGAATTAAATTAAATACTTATTCAGGTCCTCTATTTTGGATGGCATTTCACTTCGTCATTCATTGCTCATATTCTTTATATAACTTCTTTTATACATATATGATGTAATTTTCTATAAAAGATTAGAATATATGGACTAGAATATAATAGAATAGGAGATGAAAAATATATAAACAATCACCACTTAGTGTTGATCAATTAATACATATACCCACATTAATTGCTTGTTGAATGCTTTGTGTAACATAATGTAACTCGATTACTGAGATCTAGGAAAAGAAAGAGGACATGATCAGAAATTTAATAATTCTTAATGCATTACTTCTTAATTAATTGATATTTGTCTTTTATCAATACTTGAGTCATGTGATTGAGGGTTTTGAAGAAGTAGTTATATCGGTTTCATACAAACGTTTCCAGGCTGTAGGAGTAAAAAACCTTATCTTGATGCTAGTTCACCAAGAACCCTATTCTCATATATACATATATATATATTATATATATGTGTGTATATTATATATTACTGAAAGAAATAGAAAACCTTAACCAATGCCTTATCAGCATACTGCAATATAAGATCAAAACCATATATATTGCTCCTACATACATAGAACAAAAGCAAACGCATTTCTTTTTTAGTTGATAGAGACCTTGTGAAACATATGGACAAAAACAAGTTGAATTTGAGAGAATACTTTGAAGTTGCATGAATATAATACTATTATTACAATGTGAACGCATTCATATATATAGATACATATTATATACACACATGAATGTGTGTGTGTGTGTGTGTGAGAGAGAGAGAGAGAGCTTTACTAAAATCAAACCCTAATCTAAAAATACCAAACCCCAAATCTGTAGCCCAGCTCCCAAAACTTCATCACTCTGAAAATCCTTTACAGATAGCAAATCTAAGAATTATTAGATCAGAAAGCTTGTTAAGATGGTGGATTCAGCTCAAAATTTGGTGAGTTACACCCTAAAATTCCACTTGTTTTAAAGTTTAATCTCTTTATATATATGATGAAAGCCTATGAGTACTTTCCTTCAATTAAACAAAGAAACCCAAACAAAAGTGAGCTGCAAAAGCTATGAATATATAAAAAAATCAATCTTTTTGAATTATTACACCCATTATTGTTCTAACTACAAATCTTTAATTTCGCAGAAAACTTAAGCATCAAGAAGTTGATAATTTCAGAATAAATTTTAGGGAGAAAAAAAGAAAATAAAACGAAGATATGGATCATGGGCATTCACTTCCACCTCCATTCCACACGAGGGATTTCAATTTGCAACACCAATTTCACCAAAACTCAGAAGACGAGCAAAGCGAAACAAGTGGTCAAAAGCGAAACCGGGAAGAGGGGAAAAGTGATTCCGGCGGCGGCGGTGAAGGAGATATGTCCGGCGGCAACCGGCGGCCCCGAGGCCGCCCCGCCGGATCCAAGAACAAACCCAAACCCCCAATCATCATCACACGCGACAGCGCAAACGCCCTCCGGACCCACGTCATGGAAATCTCCGACGGCTGTGACGTCATGGACGGCGTCGCCACCTTTGCCCGCCGCCGTCAGAGAGGGGTTTGCATCATGAGCGGGAATGGCAGTGTCACGAACGTAACCCTAAGGCAACCCGCGTCTCCAGGGGCTGTTGTGACATTACACGGCAGGTTCGAGATCTTGTCCTTGGCGGGATCCTTTCTTCCGCCGCCGGCTCCGCCGGCGGCAACTGGACTGACCATATATTTGGCCGGCGGGCAGGGGCAGGTGGTGGGGGGCAGTGTGGTCGGGCAGTTACTTGCATCAGGGCCTGTTATTATAATGGCAGCTTCATTTAGCAATGCTGCTTATGAGAGATTGCCATTAGATGATCAAGATGAGAATCCTGGAGTTAATCAAGTTCCGGGCAGTTCGCTTGGATCGCCGCCAGGTGGCATTCCCGGGCAAAATCAACCACAGATTTTAGCTGATCCATCGTTGTATCAAGGGATGCCACCTAATCTTCTTAACTCGATTCAAATGCCAAACGATGCGTTTTGGGCTACTGGTAGGCCACCGTTCTAGCTCAAACGGTAACTTTTCGATTCATTTACTTGTTTAATTCATCTCAAATTATCTAGAATTAGATGAATTTGTGCTTATTTTTCTTGTTTTAACGGAACCCTTATTTTTACCATTTAGGTTTTTTCCTCCATGTTTGAGTTTGATGATCATGAGATACTAATTAATGATTGTAATTTGATCCTTTTAGTTCTGCTTAAACATTTTTCTTAACGAGTTTATTCTTATAAACATTAGTATTGTAATGTTCCTCAAATTGATGAACATAAGAGGATCAACATTATATCATAATCATGTAGTAATTATTATGTTGTTTGATTTAAGTCCATTTATTACTTGTCATAGTAATCAGTGAGATTACTGTAACCTGAGTGAGTAGAAGAAGGGGATTCATTAAAGCCATTGACGGTTTCAATAAATAAACATTTTACGAGATGCTAAGAGGTATGGGCTTCTTCAAATCTAAATATCCATCTACTTTTCTTTAGGGTTTTTTTTTATCTTTTATTTATATAAATAAATAAATACATAAATAAATACTGGAATACACGTGAAAACAAGTACCTTTTCGAGGCAAAGTAGAAAGACTTAAGACTGTAAAGGCAACAACCAGCAGGGACAAAGTGCCTTGAGCGTTATTTCCGGATTCTTGGAATTGAGGTTATTTAATTTATTTTTATTTTTTCCCAGGATAAATTAAGATATATATATATTTCCAATAATATTACAAGCTGATCAGATTCTTTGAACTGGAGAAATGAAGGCCTTTAAATACAATTTATACTATTTGCTTCCTTTTATGCAACACCCCATATGTGGGTGACAATTTAGAAGCTTATCCATTGTTTTGGGAACAATCCCACACTTCACCATTTTCTTTTCTTTCGAGATCATCTTTATTTCTCATCTATATACGTTATAGATAATTAATTATATTATGTACATAGTCATATGCATATATATACACACATATTAAATACATATACATACTTTTAGGGAAAAATATTTTTGGCTTTATAAAATGTAGCAAGTTGTATTTTTTTGTCTTGTTATTTTTGCACTCGACACTTTTTGTTCCATATGAGTGAAATTGGTCCTCTCCATCTATATTAGAACTATACCATTTTTCCCTTGAAACCAGATTTTGATGCATTGGCTCTCAAAGTAGTTTGCATCTTGGTGATGTTTAACATCTTAGAATTTTAATTATATGGAATGGAGATACATATCATCTAAATTTGTAGACTATTAATTAGAAAGGACATTTAATATATTAATTGATATTAGTAAAATGAGCTCATTTTATGTTATTTTTCAAATATACAATTTTATTTATTTCTCTTTTTTCATTATGCTTACTAGCTACTGCACCTCCATCCGATCGATGTTTGCTATATTTATGTTTATTAATCCACATGTTAGAAACTAAATTGTAAAATAATTAAAATAATTCCATTTCTACAAATTATCTTCACCTCGAGTTTTTATTTGAGGGCAGCTTGTTATTCTTTACGTTGATTTCTTTATTTTGATTATCTGTTCATGTGCCCACTTTTGTTCGCGAATTATCAAACGTTTCAGGCCAAACTGCTAGTAGGCTTTAGTACTGTTTGATGCTATTAAACTATGATAGTAGATTCTACAGTTTTTCTCTACCGATAATGTTATGTGATAGGCAATTCAAATAAATGATGTCAAAATTTTATATCGATTTAATGATTACGATACTTGTTGTTTGTCATAGTTAAAAAGTAAATATATATTTACATGCATTGAAAATGATTTAGTTAGAGCCCTAATATTTAAATTTTTTCCAGGTTAAAAATAATTGTTAAATTTGTGACAGCAAATTAGGGTTTGTTCGAACCTGGAAAATACAGAATCTGTATGCAGTTCTTTCATTCGAATCATCAGCACTTGCAAATTTCTAATGATTAGTTTCAACACTTCAGTTTGATGATCATGATATCCATATTAAGTGGAGGATCAATATGCAAGAGTTTTTGTTTTTAAAACAGTCAATTAAATATAGTGAGTATTATGAAGTATAGATGGTTTGTTTCTGGTAATTATGATGCAGTATTCAAACCCTAAGCGTATGAGATTAAGATAGACAACTTTATAGTATTCAAGTGAAAAACACTTTCAAGTTATCTTTCTAAATTCATCCATTTTTTGAGACAAAATTGTGTTTGTATTCAAGTAAATTGATTTTGTGAAACCTATTCAACCAATTCAAACTGTGTGTGAGGAAGAAGATTGATCCTTTGTTCCTGTGTCCATGCATGTAAGAGAAGCAAACTAGATTGAATTTTGTTCATGGATAAGATTATTTTCAGTTTAAATCTCTAGGGTTTATAGAGAAGATCTATGTGAATTATATATTGCGAATCATGATAGTGAATTCCTTCCTACAAAGGAAATTAAAAGAAAAGTGTAGTTGGAATTAAATCATCCAATGACCGTTACAAAATCCTTCCTAATTTAATTTACCTTTTATTGTTTTATCGTTCATTCATTTAAACCCAAAAGGAATCAAACCAAGTCTTAAAACACTAAGTACTATATATTAAACTACTAAGATAATATTTAAAAAAATAACTTGGCATAATCCAATACAAATAACTATAATAACAACCGCTGAATTAGTTCAACAAAAAAATGGCAAGATTTACTTAACAATACAAGTAACTATAATAACTTGCAATGGACAATACCTTGTGGCGAGATTTACTCAACAAAAAAATGGCGAGACTTTTTCAACAAAAAATGCCTCAAAAGAAAAAGACATTTTGTATTGTGACATGAAGTAAACACACTCGGCACAAATGGAAAGGTTTCACTCATAGTATTAAACAAGTGGAATCAAAAATTCGATGGCGAGTGGGTAATAGGTCAACTTCTCATTATGATATGATACCAATTACGTTCTCAATTTCATTCATTTATAACAATCACGTTCTCAATTCTATTCATTCATATCAATTACGTCATAAAGAGTGTGTGCATATAACATGAAAAAAATTGAATTTGTTTGCAACAAAATTTTAAAATGTTAAACTTGATGGTTGGAATATATATTCCTGTTAACGTGTATTTTGTACACGTTTCTTATGTAGTATGCTTCATTAATCGTTGCCTTTTTGTCCATATCTCATAGTTTTATGCTTCTCTTACTATATCTAGGTGTTTGGAGGAGAATGGATTGAAAAGATGATGAAAAGTGTTGAAAATGACGAAGATTGGACCAAAGCAGTTTGGCAGAGGCCGAAAGCTCACAAGAATTAAGCGTGACTATCTGGTCACGCTTAAAAGCAGCAAGTTTTCACACTTTTGGACAAGGCAGATTCGAGACTTGGACCTTTTTGATGAAATCCGACTTATGATGCACGTTTTTACTTCCCAGCATGTTAGGGAATTATTTTATTCTATGTTTAGGATTTTATTTCCATGTTTTGAACAATCCTAGTTAGATTAGGATTCTTAAAATCCTATATCTTTTATATTTCCTAGTTAGATTAGGATTCTTAAAATTCTATATCTTTTATTTCCTTGTTAGTTAGGATTCTCCTAGGTTATAAATAAGTGGAATTTTTATTCCACAAAGACACCTTAGATTTTATTCCAGTTTTCACGTACGTTTGCTTTTATCTAGGGAATTCGAATTCTTCAACTTTTGTAAGACGTTTTTGATTATGTGTTGCTAAACACATAATTCTAGTCGAAGGATTTTAAGGTTTGATTTCTTTTAATTTCGTGAGATTGCTTGTGCTTTTACCTTCATTGTTCTTTGAGTATTCGCTCTTTCTCCGTGATTTATTGACAATATATCATAATCGATTGATTAATCTGGCCAATTAGTTAATTATTAGGATTATAATCTGCTAATTAGGACCAAAATCCGTAATTGTTTGGTAAACCCTAATATTCGTAGCAGTTAGCGACGTTGATTATGGACAAATTTTCGATTAATCGTTATGAGAATTAGTGATCCGGTTTAAATAATTCGAGCTTGTGTGTTTATTGATCGAAATTAGTGTTTTTCTAGTGCTTGAATGCTATCGATAGATTAAATCCTAAGAGCTTGTTTAGGGTTGTCTGATTGATAAGAGCAGTAATCAAAGAGCTTGTTTTGATTATCGAAGACATAAGGAAAAACGAGGTCGTCAGAGCTTGTTGACGACTATAACTAATTTACTAAAGAATATTGAACTATTTTATTTGCAATCAATGATCGAATTATAGAATCAATACCGAAATATCAGAAAACTAGAATGTCATCTCTCATTGAATTCGAAATTTACTTTTTTGCTTACGTTTTTAATTGCGTTTTAAATTGTTTTAGTTAACTAAATCCAAAACTCCCTTTTTTTTATCGATATTAGTAATATAGGAATTGAATCTACACCTTTCCCTGAGGATCGACCCTACTTATCGCTAATTACAAATTATTTTGAGTAGGTTATTTATTTTTGTTGGATTCGACACCCATCAAATTTTGGCGCCGTTGCCGGGGAACGGTGTTATAGATTTATTTCTTTTGTTACTAATATTTTTGTTTAGTTTTCTTTTTTGTATTATTAGATCTCTTCATATAGGTGAATCTCAATTTGAGAAAGGAGCTCAACGTCTACAAAAAGAGATCTTGCAACGTTCTTAGATGACATGGCTACAGTCGAGAGGACTTTAAAGGAGTTGTGGGCTATGCCAAACATTAACGAGGAATATTCTCACATTCAATATCCTACTTTTGAAGTTGATTTTGAATTAACATCTGAATTTATTTGCTCACTTCCTATTTTTTATGGTTTTGTAGGAGATGATCCTCATAAGCATCTAAATGAGTTCCATGCGGTATGTTTAGTAATGAAACCAAGGAATGTCACTGAAGATCAAATCAAGTTTCGAGCCTTTCTTTTATCTTTAGCAGACAAGGCTAGGGATTGGTACTACGATTTATCTTTTGGTTCAATCAAGACATGGACTCAACTGGAAGCAAAATTCATAGAGAAATTCTCCTATACCTTCCGTGTTCAAGAGGAGTCGTATGGACAAGCTTATAATGGATTCTGGGGTGTTCTGAAGAGTAATTACAATCCATATCCCAACACTTACAATCTAGGATGGAGTTATCACTCCAATCTGAGCTACGCCCCACGACCTCCTAACTATTACGAACAACAAGGATCTCAGTCTCCTCAACAAACCCAATTCTCATGGACATCTTTGGAAGATATGATTAAAACATTGGTTGCTAATACTCAACAGATTCAACAAGAGAACCGAAACGCTATCAAGAATATGGAGAAGCAAATAGGTCAAATGGCTACCACTATGAACGAGTTGGTGTCACAAAACTCGAGTAAACTGCCGTCCCAGGTCATTATAAATCCGAAGGAGAATGCCAATGCAGTTACCTTAAAAAGTGGGAATGAATTGAAAGAAGCAGAACCGTTTCAAGAATTAAGCGTGCCCACGCCTAAAACTCGAAACCCTTCTGCTGAAAATACTTCAAAACACGTGGATGAGAAAGAGCTGGAAAAAGAAGAGGAGCCTGTTACGAAGAAGAAACCGATGACATTTGTGATACCTCCTCCATTTCCTGGTCGTTTTGCCAACTCTAAACAAGTGGTGGATATAGAAGATGAATCTCCAACATATGAGAAGGAAGTTGGAAAATATAAGATTTTGTAGAGATTTTTGAGGAAGATGAGCTTCTTAGAGAATATGAGATGTTTGAGGAAAATGAGATCAGTGACGATGAAGAGGTGGAAGGTGAGAGAGAAAAAAATGTGGACCATCAACTCACAAAACCAACGGAAACACTTACCGAGCAATCTAAGGTTATTGAGATCACTCCTCCAAAATATGAGAATAAAGTCACAGAATATGAGATTTTTGGGGAAGATGAGATCAGTGACGATGAAGAGGAAGATATGGAAGATGAATTTCCACTCGAAAAGGAATTAATTTCAAAATGCAAGGACCCCGGTAAGTATATTATCTCTTGTAAGATAGGTGATGTGCAATTCGAGAACACTATGTTAGACCTTGAACATTCTGTAAATATCATGTCCCGTTCTATTTATGAGTCTTTGAATGTGAAAAAATTGAGAAAAACGGACATGATTATACAATTAATAGATGGGTCTAATGCATCTTCTAATGGCATTCTTGAGAATGTATTAGTCCATGTTAATGACTTAGTTTTTCCTACTGATTTTTATGTTGTTGATATGGATGAAGATCAATCTAGTAAGTTAGCCCCTCTCATTCTTGGAAAACCATTTCTGAAAACATCTAGGGCTAAAATTAATGTGCATGATGGAACTCTTACTATGGAATTTGAAGATGAATTTGTGATGTTTAATTTATATGATTCCATGAAGTATCCTACTAATGATTGCTCTATGTTTGGTTTAGATGCTACTAACTTTGTGATGCATCGAATTTTTGAATTTAATGATGATGATCCACTAAAGGTAGCTTGGCATAGTGATGGTTTTGAACCTCCGACTTAAGCCACTTGAGGCATAACTACGTCTAGCCGACGGCGTTAAAGAATGGCGCTTCTTGGGAGGCAACCCATGCTAATTTTTAATTTTTCGCATTTTTGTTTAAGTTTTTATTTCATAAAAGCCGAAAGATCACCAAAATTAAGCGTGACCATTCTGGTCACGCCTAAAATTAGTGAGCTTTCGGCCTTTGCTTGTTTTGCCTTAAGTTTTTTTTATTTTCTTCCTTTTTTATCAAAAAAAAAAAAAAATCCAAAAAAATCAAAAAAATCATAAAAATCCAAAAAAAAAAATTGAAAATAAGGAAATAAATATATTTATATATATATTTCTTTAAAACAAAAAGATTTTTTTACTTTATTTTATTTTTCAAAATCTTTCAAAATCTTTCTTTAATAACAAAAAGATTTTCCTTAACCAATTTTATCCCTAAATCATCTATTAAACAAATCTTGCAAACCCGAAAATAATCTCCAAATCACTTTGCCCTAAATTCCAGACGCCTCTCTAATCGTCTTCCCCGTTCCGATTTTTTTGCAGCTCCGCCGTGCACTGCCGAACAACTACCATCGTCACTGAAACCATGGGTCGCACAAACAGAGCTAAGCCATGACCTCCACCACGCGAACCCACGACACCACCGAAACCGCCTGAGCCCGAACCCTTACCCGAAATCGAACCCGCGGTTGAAGAAGAGTCGAACCAATCCTCCTACCAAGAGCAATCCGAGCCCTCCTCTGAAACAGGGAAGTCATCCTTCCACTTCTTGTTTTTCACTCTTATGCATTGTCGGTTTTTATATGCTTTACATTGAGGACAATGTCTACTTTAAGTGTGGGGGGATGATTTCCAATTGCTTTGCATGTTCTCTGGTTTTGTTTAATTTTGGGCACATGTTCTTTGGTTTTTTTTTTTTACTTTTGGCGCGATAAAATTTTTCAAAATTTCTTTCACTTTGTGACTGTAGAGTATAATTATCGTTAATTGGTTGACCGAGTCTAGTTTGTATGATTTGACCATGTGCATGTTGATGGATTATCGTGTCGTATGAATTTCAATTGCTAGCATGACTTTGAATGAGAACGATAGAATTGCACGTTTTAGTTCGACCAACCCCACCATGTGAGCTTTTTGAAGCCTTGATTTGATTGCATATCCATGTAAATTTTTTCTTTTCTTGTGTGAATCTTGCATGATTAGTGCGTGTTCTAGAACTTGCTTTGAACCATTTCAAGGTTACATGATTGTGTGCATATTCGAAAATGATAAAGGCATTAGGATTTAACCACTTAGCCATATGAGCCTACCTTTTTATTTTCCCATAGTGAGCCCACTTGAGCCTATTAGCCTATTTGTTGTTTTGAAAACCCGAACTTTGAGCATTCACCATTTTTTGTATACTTCTTTGTTTTACCCGTCCACAAAATGAGTCGAACATCGAGAATATTATATCTGTTTGGGAATTAAGGACGACATTGTGTTCTGATTAAGTGTGGGGGACCTCGGAAGAAAAGAAAAAAGAGAGTTTATTGAAAAGAAAAAACTGAAAAAAAAAAAATATTCGAACAAGTTCGAAAAAGTTCGAAGAAAAAAAATAGAAAACAAAAGAAAAGAAAAAAAAATTGAGGAAAAGGAAAATGATGAAGCGAGTCGCGAGAGAGGATGAAAATAAAGGTATTTGGGTCCTTATTGCTAGAATTACCCAATAGCGTCTTGATGTTCTTCGAATTTATGGACTTAGCTTTTCATTACTTTTTTTCTCCTACCCCGAGCCCTAAGCCCCATTACAACCGTGAATAAAAGACCTTTTGATTCGTTTGTGCATACTTTCGATAGTAGTGGAGATTTCGGTGTATAAGCAAGCTTATGGAATCGTATTAACATGTTGAGAATTGAGCGATACACGAAATACCCTATACACGAGTGATTGGAGAGGATTGTGAGAATGGTCGTCTAATTTCGTGCATTTTTATTTTTCGAAGTGAGATTGTTGTGTTGGTTTTTGGTTCATTATGGCATTGATTTCCTTGATATTTGCATGTGTCGACTTAACATTCTCGATTTTGTTGATCAAGTGTTTGAAGTTTGTTGATTTTGCGTTGCCTATATGTCAAACATTGCCCGAGACGTGCAATAGCTTAAGTGTGGGGGTGTTTGTTAACGTGTATTTTGTACACGCTTCTTATGTAGTATGCTTCATTAATCGTTGCCTTTTTGTCCATATCTCATAGTTTTATGCTTCTCTTACTATATCTAGGTGTTTGGAGGAGAATGGATTGAAAAGATGATGAAAAGCGTTGAAAATGACGAAGATTGGACCAAAGCAGTTTGGCAGAGGCCGAAAGCTCACAAGAATTAAGCGTGACTATCTGGTCACGCTTAAAAGCAACAAGTTTTCGCACTTTTGGACAAGGCAGATTCGAGACTTGGACCTTTTTGCTGAAATCCGACTTATGATGCACGTTTTTACTTCCCAGCATGTTAGGGAATTATTTTATTCTATGTTTAGGATTTTATTTCCATGTTTTGAACAATCCTAGTTAGATTAGGATTCTTAAAATCCTATATCTTTTATATTTCCTAGTTAGATTAGGATTCTTAAAATCCTATATCTTTTATTTCCTTGTTAGTTAGGATTTTCCTAGGTTATAAATAAGTGGAATTTTATTCCACAAAGACACCTTAGATTTTATTCCAGTTTTCACGTACGTTTGCTTTTATCTGGGGAATTCGAATTCTTCAACTTTTGTAAGACGGTTTTGATTATGTGTTGCTAAACACATAATTCTAGTCGAAGGATTTTAAGGTTTGATTTCTTTTAATTTCGTGAGATTGCTTGTGCTTTTACCTTCATTGTTCTTTGAGTATTCGCTCTTTCCCCGTGATTTGTTGACAATATATCATAATCGATTGATTAATCTGGCCAATTAGTTAATTATTAGGATTATATTCTGCTAATTAGGACCCAAATCCGTAATTGTTTGGTAAACCCTAATATTCGTAGCAGTTAGCGACGTTGATTATGGACAAATTTTCGATTAGTCGTTATGAGAATTAGTGATCCGGTTTAAATAATCCGAGCTTGTGTGTTTATTGATCGAAATTAGTGTTTTTCTAGTGCTTGAATGCTATCGATAGATTAAATCCTAAGAGCTTATTTAGGGTTGTCTGATTGATAAGAGCAGTAATCAAAGAGCTTGTTTTGATTATCGAAGACATAAGGAAAAACGAGGTCGTCAGAGCTTGTTGACGACTATAGCTAATTTACTAAAGAATATTGAACTATTTTATTTGCAATCAATGATCGAATTATAGAATCAATACCGAAATATCCGAAAACTAGAATCTCATCTCTCATTGAATTCGAAATTTACTTTTTTGCTTATGTTTTTAATTGCGTTTTAAATTGTTTTAGTTAACTAAATCCAAAACCCCCTTTTTTTTATCGATATTAGTAATATAGGAATTGAATCTACACCTTTCCCTGAGGATCGACCTTACTTATCGCTAATTACAAATTATTTTGAGTAGGTTATTTATTTTTGTTGGATTCGACACCCACCAATTCCATAAATTAATTTGGGTTTGTAAAAATAAATACATTAATTTTTGTTCGGTTAGTAATATATTAACAATTTTGAAGTCATAAGTGTGCCAATGTACAGTTATATTACTTAATTATACACTCTTTTTCTCCTTAACAATATATTTTACATTACTTCCTTTGTAGTGTGCATGTAATTTAGAATCATTGGCTTGTTTTAAATTAACAGTAAAAAATAAAAGCTAGTAAATACTTTTAAAAATAAACTATGGCGAAATAAGAAACTAGTACATGGAAACATGTAGATATCTACTTTCATAGAAGAACCATTATCTAATCATTAATCAGCAATGAAACAAAATAATTCTTTATCAAATTTTGTTGGAAATGTTTGTTTAACTCACAAATAGGAAGAGGGAAAAATATATTTTGGTCTCAATGCATGGGAGTTATAACTTTTATTAATTAATTAATTAACAAGAAAAACGAAAAAAAATGGAGGGTCACTGAATTTGACAATTATATGCGAAATACGATAATCTTTATAGTGCACCTACGAATACACGAATTTTATTTATTACTCAATAGACATTATTAGACTTTTATATATATATATATATATATATTGATATGCATATTCATATGATCAATTTTTTCAAAAATATAATGGATGTGTTTGGAAACACTTTTCAAATGGATTTTTAGTCTTAAAAGTCCATTTTGATAAAATTGGTGTGTTTGGTGAATGATTCTAAAAGGACTTTTGAATAAGTTAGGGGCCAATTAAATTCTTCAATAAAATCTCTCAAAATTTTAGATAATTTTGAAGAAATTTTTGCAAGAAAAGAGAAAAAATTACTCTTACTGTTCATGATTTGACAGTTCATTACAATCTATTTGTAAGATTTTTCCAACTATTTTTCAACTCCAAAAATTAAATTAATTATATATTTTAATGTAAAATAATGCAACGTTTAAAATAAGATCCATTGTGACTATTTTTTTATATCTAAATCGATGATTTTGACTAAATGATTTATTATAAATTATATTCAAATAATAATCTCAATAATTTTTTCACAACAAAAAACATATCACATCAACCATAATCATTACATATTTTTCTCTTAAAAAATTTCTTTCAAAAACACATCTCACAACATATTTCTTACTCCTAAACATATTTTTTTTCTTACTTTTGTCATGAAAAATAATTTTCACAGATGAATATTCCATCCAATTGGGCCCTTAAGGTTTGGAAAAGTCCATTTTGAAGAAGTGGGAATTAGTGACTTTTTCTCACGTTTGGTTTCCCCATTTTTATATCATAGTTAGTGGAATTTGTTATTTTACAAATTTACCCTCTATTTTCTATTTAAAAGGAGCTCTCATTGTGAACGTGAGAATGCTCACATACCTCACATACGTCCCTCACTTTACATGTGTAATATATTTTTAATTATTTATTTTAATAATATATAATTATTAAAATTTGTAATGATATATTTATTGGTAATGATATATTTAATAATATATTTATTTATAATGATATATTTAATAATATACTCTAAATTGAGAATGATATATTTATTATTATTAAAATTAGTCCAAATTTCAATTAGCACTTTTTATTAAGAGGTCGATCTTCAACTCATAATTTTCAGGATATTAATATTGTAATTCTTAGTAATTAGCTTTTACAATATAAATAAGCTTGAAAATGTGAAATCTAGAATCATTTTTTTATAATATCAATATATAATTATATATATTAATAAAATATATCAAATGACACTATGGTTGCAAATATATATAAGGACAATATTGTAAAAAATTATTAATTAAGCACTTTTGAGCTAGTTTACCAAACACATTCTTGTATAAGAAAATGGACTTTTGGTTCTAAAGCACTGTTTTAAAAATGTGTTTACTAAACACTTAACGTAATGTAGAAACACTTATTTAAAAAATCCATTTAAAAAAGTCCATTTTCTAAATAGATTTTTCATGAAAAAGTGCTTCCAAACACATCCAATAAAGCACTTAGCTACATTTAACAATATTTTTTAGGTAGTTTTTATTATTGAATCGCTACAAAATGAAAATTTACACCAAATCCATTTTCTCCAAACATTTTTAATATTTATTTCATATTACATATTTTTCTATACAACATTCATTATTACATTTTTCAATCATATCTCACTATCCCTCATCACTAATTATTTTATCTTACTATTAAATTTATTCTCTCTTACTTTATGTTTAAGTCAATGACTTCCTCTGTCAAATTCAAATAAAATATTATCTTTATATCACATCAATAGCCACTTCTAACTATA
This sequence comes from Verbascum thapsus, assembly GCA_963669365.1. Classification (NCBI taxonomy): domain Eukaryota; kingdom Viridiplantae; phylum Streptophyta; class Magnoliopsida; order Lamiales; family Scrophulariaceae; genus Verbascum; species Verbascum thapsus. The sequence goes on from OY770105.1 coordinate 20,723,485, forward strand.
TTTAAGAAATACAAACAAAATACTACAAGATTAAATGTTCTTAGACATATATCTATAATCATCATTCCTAATACGAAATTCTAAATATAAAATTTAAAAATAGTCCAAACATATCCTAATATTTTGAGTGAATTCTCACGAAATCCCATGGAAAACATGTACTAGCAAAACGGACCTTAGGCCTTGCCCCTTGGCTTCATAGAGACTACCAAGGTTGTACTTAACACGAAAAAAATCATATTTAATATATTAATATGACATGCATGTTTTTTTGCAGTGAGGATCATCTATTCCAAAATGATATTCAATTTTCTATTCCAGTCGTTAGATGTTTGGACATTTGTAATTTGAATTAATCCTTGTTTGGCTTGTGTTATTTTTATTAACCAAATTAAAGAAGAGATAAATTAGGAAACACAAAAATTATAATTTTGGGAAAATCATATCTTAATCAAATATTACATTTCGATTAAGGAAAATAAGAGAATCATGGATCTGATTGTAGATTTATTCTCTATAACTTATTCTTACAATTGCATAATCAATTTAGATCTATCTAATCTTTTATCCTTTAAGCACTTTTTTAATCCAAAAACATGGAGGTTCATATTTGTTTCTTATCGTCAGAATAATAATATCTCATTGCATATTCAAAAACTCCAATTGTCATTTAAAAATCAAAGGCAAATCATGCAATTACTAATTAGACGATTTCTTTTATCATCATTGCAAGCTTGAATCCTGACAATATATAATTTCTTCATCATCATATAATTTCTTCATCATCATCATGCACGTATTAAGGGAAATAATAGGGAAAGAATGTTAGTAGATTTGTAAAATAAAGGATTTAAGAAAAGAACATACAATCAATATGTGTTATGTTTAATTAAGATATGTGTAAGATTTGTTTCCAAAACTATCTTATTGTGTTTTCAAATTTATCTCTTCTTTAATTTTGGTTAATAAAAAAATATAAACCAAACTAGGATTAAACCAAATTACAAATGTCAAACATCTAACGGCTGGAATAGAAGATGGAATAGCATTTTGGAATAGATGATCCTGACTGATTTTTTTGATATATTAATTTGGAAAGTGAAAATTTAGATATACTAATATGCGGCATTCTTGCAATTAATTACAAATACGACGAAAAATTTAAAATCCACTAAGAAATTGATTGATTTGAAGTGAAATTTGAAATTTGACTAAAATTGAACCAAATACAAAAGAGTTAGGCAAATCAAATCTTTAACAAGAACCTAAGTGAAAATTGTGTATTCAGCTTTTAATAATATATATTTTATAATCTCTTTATGTAAAGTAATTGCGTCCACATACAAATCACCTATTTAGGCATAGATCTGGTATTGGGTGGGCCGAACCCAGACCTAAAACTTTGGATCTGAGTCCGGACCCAGACCCAATGATTGAGTTTAGATCTGGACCCAGACTCAATGAGTTTCATGTGTGGGTTTACGTCTGGGTCTAGACCCAATGTTTTGGGTCTAGTCTGGATCCAATGTTTTGGGTCTAGACCTAGACCCAATTATTGTTTTAAAATTTTGTAAAATAATTAAAGTTTATAAATTATTTATTTGTTCATGATTATTTAAATACAAGTAAACCAACGTGTGTGTATATATATATATATATGTATGTAAATCTTGTGATTGGTGTAACTATATATATATATATGAGATTGTATTTTATTATGTATTTTAAATTATAAAATCACCATGTATCTAATAGTGACTATAAAATCTAGAAATGATGGTAGAGGACTAAGCAGTATATTGTACATACATTATATTTTACATATATTAACACATTCTTTTATATCTACATGTATGACTACATATGTATTATTATATATACATAATAAATGTATTATAATATATATTACACATAGATAATGTTATTATATATTAAATACATATACATTAATATATATAATATACATATATACTTTAGATTAATATTTATTGTTATCTATGTATATATTATGCATATATGTTACATACTAAATAAAATCTAATATATGTAATTACTCCAATTTCAATACATAAATATGTATGTAAAATAAAAAAATAAAAAATTATATTTTTAATTTTATATATAATTAGATAATTGGGATTTGGATCTATATATGGGTTCAGACCCAATAGTTTTAATTGGGTCTGGGTTTGGGCCCGACCCACCCAATATCATGCCTAGTTAGGTAATTAGGCGTCTTCTACGGTACACTAAAAAAATATTAATATGAAAGTATATGAAAACATCTAAGCGAACACTTAACTAGACCAATCATTGTACATGGCTCTCACGCCATGATTTTATATTTGTTTCAAACTAATATGAACAAAAATTGAAATCCATCAAGACCATATAATGTTGTTAAATAAAGGTTGTTATATTCTTCTTCTTTTTTTAATGAATTAGGATGTTATAATTTATTAGGTGGGGAAATCTCAATTTTGGAATTGTAATTGACCACTTATATATACACTTTTGATATTTGATATTTTGAAAATCTCATTATCAATATAAATTTACCCATTTTGTATCAAATCCAACATCATCAAACCATTAGAATCATCAAAATCATCAGAACATAAACAAAGGATGTGAAAACTAAGTGATCCAAAATTCAATGACTATGAGTAAACAAAATGACTTTCTTTATCTATAAAAATAATGATAGTACTAAAAATGAGTTAAACGCACAAAGTTTGTGCCAAAAATGAGATTTTGGAACGAATAGTACCAAAAAGCATAATCTTGGTCACTTATTGTTCAGAAAATGAAAATTTTCAATGTGATTGATATAAGTGAAGTTATACGGGTATATGCATCCCGATGCATGATATTATTCATAAATAATGTTATTATAATAAGCGATAAAAATGAACAAAGTTTGTTTAATAATGAGATTTTGAGAATGTTTGGTACTAAACATTCACAAGTGCTCAACTACTGTACCAAAAATGAGATTTTTCCTTAATTCAGAGAAGTTATATTGATTTTGAGTATATATCATTAGCTGTTGCGTATGTACATATATGCATGTATAAATAAATATGCACATTTATTTATATATATATATATATATATATATTATATATATATATATGTAACATCACAAGAGGGGCACTAGTTAATAAATACATTTGAATATCATGATTGATGCATGTGAACTACGTCAAAGCAATGGTGATTAAACCAATTTGGCAGAGTTGCCATTCTGCAATACACTTGACACTATAGAAGAACAAAGGCAAAAGCAAAAAATAAAACTTCATTTCTTGTTGACTATAAAAAAAAATCTTATTCCATTTCACATAAGTATTTGAGTACTAAATAGATAGTAGTTGCAGTAGTAAAAGAAGGCATAAGTGAAGGATTGAGTGGTTCCTATACTCTTCAAACTTACATTATTATAGCTCACATTTTCCATCTACAATAAATTCAATGATTGCTTATTCGAAAATTAGTCGAAAATGCTTTAAAAATAGCTAAATTACGATTGTTTTGGCTATCGATTGGTCATCAATATACAACATGACCCATCGAGTTTGTGTTCAAGAGAAAGCATTATGAGAAATGATAAAATTTCGAAAAAAATAATGTGTTGGATATTTTGCATATATAATATCTGCGGAGTTATGTGTTGGAGTCTCACTTGTCAGTTATTGGTGCCTCTAATTAAAACCCGGAATGATATTAAAACCCAAAACGTGATAATTAAAACCAGGAATGATAATTAAAACCCAGAGCATGATAATTAAAATCCGGAATGATAATTAAAACCGAGAGCGTGTTAATTAAAAACCGAAATGACTCTAATAATTCAAGAGAAATTGTCAATGCTTGGACCACAAGCCCTAATGCCTAACATGACAAGAGAAGTAGGAGTACCCTCATCCTAAATTTAATAGGCATCTAATAAACTCAAAAATAAAGTATAAACAAATGTTCGATAATGTTCAAATTACTCTTGCCAATCAACAAAATTATACGACACTTATTTTTTTTTTTAATGACAAGGGAACCCGCAGCCGCTACCGTTAGGTGCGCACTGGGTAAACCCCGCTCTTATGCAATAGCCTGCAAACCACACAAGAGAGGTAAACCAGTATACGACACATATTAGAATAACATGTATAGTCGAAAATCGAATAATAGACAAAATTCAATTTAAACTAGTAAATTAGAAAAATATGATTTATATTTCACATATGATTTGTTCGTCTAAAAAAAGATAAGAAGCATGCATGTGGCACACTTTAGTCTAAAGTTGTATTATAACAAATCATGTTTTTGTAAATTATTTGGCTCAATAAATTTGTGGATCAATAAAAGTAGCACAACTTGATTGTAGCCCACCACCTGAAGCTATGAGAAGGATTCTATTTAATGTCATTTTCCGTAGGTGAATTAATACGAATGAATATTATAGAGAGTAATCAATTACGTAGGAGAAATTAAAATTTGGACAGCAGGACCAATTTAATAGGTTTTATATCTATCATCCATTACCCACCATATCTCACATCACTAATAAAAATAATTCAATTAAAAGGATTTATTATAAAATATCTATTCATATTAATTTGAAATTGTTACGTTAAAAAACACAGGTAAGATAAATCCATATACTTATTTGCCGCACTTCAAATATACATATACTTTTTTTAATTTTGGTTCTCCATCTTATAGTTAATATTAAAAATTACAACCTCCATCAAAAAGAAAATGTCACTATTCTACTTTTTTTTCCAAATTATTTGTCCCGTACCATAAATGAACGTATTTATTGACTAATCGTATTATATCACCCTCCATTGTAACTGAAATACATATAGTTAATTTACTTTTACTACAAAATACAATCATAATTAAGAAAGACAGTTCTATACATGAATACAGATAATAGTAATAAATTAAATTAAAATCATGAAATATTTTGAAAAATAGTGTTATTAATTGTCTTTGATTTTATGGAAATGGTAATCATTAGAAACCATGAAATTTTGATGATTTCTAAGAAAAGTTGGGATATTTTTTTCGATTACGTTTTGATAATTTATAATAAATTATGTTTTGTTCAAGCTTTTAGTGCAACCACCAAACTTTGTAATGAGAAAATTTAGTTCGACAAGGAGAAAAAATTCACATTGTCCAGTTAACCTATTTTTGGCAGTTCAAGGTTTCAGATAGATATGAATATTGAACCTTTTTTTTTGGCGTACCTTCTGTCATATATATATATTTAATGTTACTTTTCACTTTTTTGGTAAATGTATATATATATATATAATAATAAGTTATAAGAATGTCAAAAAAATTATAATAATAATATTTAGGTAAACTATAATTTTAATAAATTGATCCGATTGAGAAAACCATCTTCGGACCAATATTCTCTAACAAATATTATCTTTTTGGTCTTAAAAATATTCGCAGGCTAACTTTCGTACATTTGTGTCTTTAATTTGCCAACTTAATATAATAAAGCATAAATTAAGAAAAGTTGCAAAACTTGCAATCAACCTTAATCAAAAAAGTTAATGATTAAGCCAAGTTATTTGACTAATTATTCAAAGCTTTTTTCATTATATCACATTAATTGTCAAACTATAATTAGGATAAATGAACAACTTAGTCGCACGCATGCATTAATCTTCCATGTCCTCTCATTACGCACCTTTTATATTGTAACTAATTAAAAAGTGACAGCCTCACTCCATGCATTAATTTCAATTGAATTTATCACATTAATTAGAGAATTCCAATTTTCAAATTGTTTCATAAGAAACTTTAGCCCATAAAATCTGATCTAACCCAAATTTAATTTATTAGAATGAAACAATGTTTTGAAACACAACTCAATTGAAAAATTTACTGAGTTACAGACTTACGGGTCCGTCGGGTCAACACCGGTCGAACCAATGATCTTATAATTATACAATAATTATTAATAAAATACTAATATTTATAAAAATAGGTTTTTTCCTATATTTAAAATTATTTAATTATATAAAAGTAGGTGTTTTAATTTCTTATATTTAAAATTATTTTTAGTCCATATATTTACACCAAAATAATGAAAAAATTGAGAATTTTTTCCGTATGCAAAATTATGTTCAAATTATATAATTTTCAAATTCATGAATAAAACATCTTGCAACGTAACTGCTATATCATTGTATAACAAAATCAACAACTTTAAAATATATATTAATATATTAATAGCTTTGACATTAGGCATATAAAACAAATATAAAAGGTATTGTTAAATATATTATTGATATAAATGCACTAACTCCACATAATTGCATCAAATTTGAATTTTCAAATGTATTATAAATGATGCAATTGATAATTTCTCTAGAAATCTTGTCATTTTTTTTCTTGATACATAATGACATATAGATGGGGTTGCATTTTTGAACCTCTTAGTAATGATGACATTTCTTGTGTCATCATTACAATTCTTGAAATTAAATTCTCCCCCTAACTTATGTACATCCAAGCCCACCACATATGGGTGCATATATTTATCACAACCTTTGACAACAACTCCTTAACTTATATGCTATTTCTTTCTACTTGCATATAATTCTAAAACTTTGTCTTCAAACTTATTTAGCATTTATTTATAGAACAATTTCTCATAGTAAACATATCAAACACAATTTCCAAACTTATCAAAAAAAATGTGCACAAGTTCTAATCAATGGATTCAAGTACACAAACTTCACTTTTTTCTACGAAAACCTAGACGAACTAGGGTTCGTGTTCTCGGGTTTTCAAGGTACGTTGTGCTGTATTTTACGTGAACTTTTATCTTTATGATACTCTATTTAAATCAAAATATTTTTTTTATTTATTTCTTATATTTAATATTGTGAATTAACTTGTCGATTTCGATTTATTAGAAGGAAAGCATGTGAAGAAAAAATTGAGAAGGATATGGAACTTATCAAGAATTTGAAGCTATATATGGAGAACATAAGCATCATAGAAGAAAATGAAAAATTGAGGAAAAAGGCTAGTCTTCTCCACCAAGAGAACCTTGCTTTAATGTCTGAATTTAAGAAGAAATTTCCTAAGTGAGAATTTTTGTTAATTTTCTACCTAACAAGGAGCAATATTGATAAGAATTATCATCTTATCGTGCTGGAATTATTTATTTAACTTAATATATTTTCAGTGTAATGCTTCTTCAGTCTAATAATTAGAATGGAATAAGAGAGGATTGAAATTATTATCTTGCATAATTTATATGTTATTTATTAGGAAAGTACTTAAATTAATTCTGTCAATCGCTTCAACAAATTGTAATTTTACAACGTTTTAAAATTGTAATTTTGTAACCAAAAAAAAAAAATTGTAATTTTGGGTCATTGTTTTTATTCACATTAAATCCTTTTTTATATTTTCAATTGTCCTTGAATTTAAAGACAATACAAGAGGATGGTCGATGAATAGTATAATGTGTTCTTTGTGGCAAAATAAAAGGGATAAATGCAAATAACCCCCACGTGAAATATATTATTGGCTGAAAATCCCCTGTGAAAAAAATATAGGCTAAAAACTCCCTATGAAATTTTTAAACTGCATGAAACCCCCCTGTGAAAAAAAATTGGCTAAAAACCCCCTGTGAAATTTTCAAATTGCATGAAACCCCCTGTGAAAAAAAATATAGCCTAAAAACACCCTGTCAAATTTTTAAATTTACAAATTAATTAATAGTACTAATAATCAAATTTTAGGATATTAATTAAACTTTATCCAATAATTAATTTTCAATGTAATTATATTTCGTAATGGTAAAATTTTATAAGGGATTTTTAGGTTATATTTTTTTCACATGGGGTTTTATGCAATTTGAAAATTTCACAGGGGGTTTTATGCTATATTTTTTTCACAGGGGGCTTCATGCAGTTTAAAAATTTCATAGGGGTTTTTTAGCCTATATTTTTTTCATAGGGGTTTTCAGCCAATAAAATATTTCAGGTAGGGGTTATTTGCATTTATCCCCAAAATAAAACTAATTAATTCCTTTTACTTAGAAAGTCAATAACCGAAAGATTATGAATGTTTTCTATTATTAGTAAAATCAACAAAACACACAACTTTTTGGAAAATTCTAAAGTTAGCTGTTGCTGTTGGTTCTTGCTTCTTGTGTTGTTCGTGCGTTTATATGTGCATGTCAACAATATTTTTTTCATTTTTTTTTCAGATTTGAAAAGTTCAATTCCTTCATTTTTCAAAATTTTATTTCATTGAAATTAAAGAATTCTCCAGCAATAATTTTTCCAGAAAATATGAAAATTTCTTTAGAAATGAGTTTGATTTGCAATTTTACAAGTATTTCTGAGGAAACTCCTAATTTTTACTATTCATGATAATACGTTTAACTTCATAAATTATGTTAAATGCTTTTATTCGGTAATATATTATTTTAAGCATAAAAATAATTACATATTTTGATTCGTAATGCAAAGTAAGGACTAAAATCCATTTTGACTATTTTAAATCTATCAATAGATGAATTTAACTCATAAATGTTTAGATTTTCTTGTAAAAAAATCCCCATCCACACACACCCACTTTTCAGTGAATCTTATTCTTATAAAAAAAAATAAACATATCAAATTATACCTAATAATTACTAAAAAAGCTATCTAAATAATCTTTCACCATCATTTTTCTACTCCCTACAAAAAGTTGCTGCTTCTAGTATCAAAACCGTATGAACATGAGGAATTGAAAATGACATGTTATTTAATCGGAGCCTTATTATGTAGCAAATTTATGGTTAATAATATTAATGATATTCATGATAAAGTGGGGCTCATTTGTTACTTTGCAAAATCCAAATAATCAAGTAACGATATAATACCTCCAAATGTAATTTACTAACTTTACAACAACAATACTTTCATTTTATATCCTTAATTTTTATCTTGCAACAATGTCCAATAGGCCAATAATACCCAATATCTCCCTCGTTGAAATTGCTAAAATTAAAATAAACTAGCTAAAATAGGAGTGACTCTTAAGTGGCTTCATGTAGTTTTTGGTGAAACTTTATCATCATCACATGTATTTTATGATTTCATATATATTCGTATATAACATATATAAGATTTCATGATTTCTTTAAAACTGAAACCGAGATTTCAAATACCCACAAAATTTTCAACGAAATTTCCATAAATTTTCTACCTAATGTATATATCGAAATCGAAATTTAAGACCTTAATCACACATGATATATTAAAAGTTCTTGTTCTAAAAGGCCTAACCTACGAGTGACTCTTATTTTATGAAATACAAAATTTGACATTCTTAGTAAAGCAAGAATTACTTCCATTTATCAGATTAATTTATAAGATCCTATACTTTTTATGGTTCCAAGTTTAGTCAAGAGCTTGATGATTATAGTAACTAGTAATTAGTCGTGGAGCATAATTGCAACGTACTTTGGAATGAAAAGTGGAGAGTTTTGGACCAGTTGGAAAACATATATCAACATCATTTGTCAAACTACGAATGATGTTTCTATAGCAAATACTATTGACTTATAAGCATACATAAAGAAATAAGGGATATTCTTAAACAGACCTGATCTAATGGAGTGAGTCTGGAGCCAATCTGTTACACACAATTGGTTGAAAGGGGATATTTTCATAAAACACACCCCTGTTGGTAGGCTTTCCAATGGGTGGGGATTGTCCAGGCCAAGACCTGGACCCATTCAATAGAAAACTTACCCGACCCGGACCCGATGACACTAGGTAATTTGGGTCCAGGTCAGATCCAAGTCGGGTTTTTACCCGCGGGTCTATACCCGAAGTTTACCATTGGGCAGTTGCCCGACATGGACCCAGCCCGTCGGGTCTAAGTCCTTTTTTTTGGACCATCAGGTATGCGTTTGGGTCCGGGTAAAATATTTTTTTATGGGTATTTCGTGGGTCCGATTTGGGTCTGGATATTCCCTGCTCATTGACAACCCTACTTGTTTGACACATTCAAATAGACTATATACCAACCCCATCTATTATAGAATTACTCAGAGTAATAAGTTTCATAAAAGACCAAGGATGATCAAAGTTTAAACTACTGCCCATGATAACCAAGTGCACAAGTATCGTAAATTCTAATACATCCCGCGATCTTATGAACAATTAATTCATTTTGTTTTGAAACAAAATATAGTAACTTCAGCTACTTGATTGACTAAACCAGCCACACCATCTACTTAATCCTTCCACTTTTACAGGATAGAAAATTCTCGGCCATGCAAGTATTGACTCTCCTTTTGTTGTCTGAAGAACAAAAAGAAAGATGTCTGATTGGATTTATATTATCCCGGAAAATGATCTATTATATTCAGAGGTTTTTGGAGCTTTCTTGTGATGATATATAGATACGGTATGCAGCAATGCACATTGTCGCATTACCAATTACTGTCAAAGCCGCTTGAATAGCCACCAAAACCTATGTATTTCACAGTCAAATATAAAATATGTCGTTTCCAGAAGACCATGGGACTCAATTTCACACTTCATACACTTTGTTTTTGCTTATGAGGTCCTAAAACCAAATATGTCGAATCAGTTTTGATATCTTTTATCATGAAATAAGTTTAATTACTGAACAGAGCAGATACATAATGAAGTTTTCATGTTTTCCATTTGACTTTTCATCTTTTTCTTCCTCTTAAAAACCTACAGATTGAAATTTGAAAACATCATCCAATTGATCCTTTGCCATTCAATTTTTCGTGTATGAACAATATCCTTTTCTTCTTCTTAAAACAATATCGTTTTCTTCTATTCTTTTTTTTTTTTTCCATAACCCTCAAAAAAACCACTAAAACATGCAATTTAGACTTACATAATCTGGTAGGATAAATACTATGCGATGGCTATTATCTATGGTATACCAATATTCAGCGGTATATCATAATAAAAAAATGCAATCCCAGTGACTAGATGAAACATTTCTTTATGATTACTAAGAAGAATTTACCTCAAGAGACTCTGAGTTGTAAAAGAAATGCCATGTACAGGCACAAAGTGCTCCACCTAGCAGGGGTACCTACAGAAATATCAAATATATCAACTTATGATCTATATAGAACCATGTTATTATGAACAATAGTAACTTATTCTTATCGAGGAAAATATATTAGTAGTCTAACTAACTTTTCCAGAAAGATAATATGAAAATATCAAGAAATCATGTTAGCAAATTTTTTCAAACCAATGTACATTTCACGGTGTGTTAATTCGATTCAGTTCAAAACGGGTCTTCATTAGAATTTACAGAGCTCTAAAAGCCTGTATACACACAATTGCATTATGCACATTTAAATATTAATAAAATCAATGCTTTTCCTCTTCATATCTATAAAGCAAAAGCCATTAAAACATTCATTTGCAGACATTTATTTGCAATTTAAGCCACCAATTTAAATACTTTTACAAGCGCAAAACAAAATCAAACAAAAGAGATAAGCAAAATTCACCATTCCCCAAGAGAGACCCTTCCAAGATTCATACCCAGATTTCTCCCCATATTGCCACACCAAAGCCATTGCAGTAGCCCTTTAACACAGCAAAAACGAATCATAAATCATATTTTCTTCAAAGAATCTAAAAACCCATCGACATTACAATGAGAATAAAAAACAATCAACTATAAACTAACTTATACTGTAAAATAAAAAATGAATCTTTTATAGACAAGTATATCATATACCATTCAACAACACTGGAAACATGAACAGCCCATGTAGGGAGAGATAGAGCATTAGAGGGTTCACTGAGAATTGGGGACTCTGTAGCATAAGAGGGTCCGACAAGGGTAATTAAGGTAATTCCAGCAGCTCCAAGCAAAATGGTTATGGCTTTTGAGCTTTGTTCAGAGTGGGTTTTAATGCATGATCTTGTTGTTGTGAGATTACATCTTTTAGATGCAAAAATGTCAAATTTGAAGGAAAAAGTAGGGGTAGGGTAGTGGGCTTGTTTCGAATTTTGGAGAAAGATTGGTTTTGAATGATGAAGAGAATTTAAAGATAGCATTTTGTTTTGTTAAGAAATGACTGGTTTTCTTGATCAGATTGAACGATAGGTGAAGAATGAAGATGAAAGAATTGGGGCAAATTTGGAAAATGGGCACTAAAGGCTTGAGAAATTATCCAAACTCATGACAGTTCAGAAATAAATTAAAACTCAAAACAATTCAATTCTGAATTTGAAAACAATCCAGCCTGCTGATTTTTTTTTTTTTCAACCTAGTTAAAGTTATGTGAGACGATCTAAATAAGAAGTGATAAGTTAGGTTTTTTAGCTGAAACATAATATTTATGAAACAATGTAATAAAATATAAGGGCTCGATTTGTTGTGTTCATCTCCAGAATTTATTTTCATAATAAAAATGAGAAATGTGATTTGAAAGATTTGGAATTTGGATGAGATTTTTAAGAGAAAAGTAGATAATGATTATGGTTGATGTGATATGTTTTTTGTTGTGAATAATTTATTTGAGTTGATATTTAAATATAATTTTTATTATTATTTTGTCAAACTCGTTGATTTACACGTCAGAAAATAGTCACAATGGATTTTATTTTAAACGTTGCATTATTTTGCATTAGAATATGTAATTAATTTAATTTTTGGCTTTAAAAGATAATCGGAAAAACCCTTTTATTTGATTGTATTAACTGTCAAATCATAAATAGTAAAATTTATTTGTTGCAAAAAAGAATTCAAATTATTTGTAATTTTGAGAGATTTTTTTGTAAGATTTTTTTACGAGATGCTAAACAAGAATTTTTCGTAGTTTTTTACTTTGAAATGATTTTTTGGGAACATGAGTTGCCAACCAATTGGAGCTAAGATACTTTTACTATGAAAATGATTTGAAATGTTACTATTTTCTTGTATTGACAAGTTTTGCTTTTAGAATAAACGAATATCACACACAAATTGCTAATATAGTCTTCACTAGTAACTTATTGTTGAACCAATATTATATAGAATAACCATAACAAGGCACCTGATATTTATATGATAACAAAAAAATTTGTAAAGGTCATATTAATATTAACATGAAAGTATTTAAATACAACATGTCAGTTTAAAAAAGAGCGTGAATAGTTTCCATAACAATTACATTAGTTATATAATAATTTGAAGCATGATTATTTCTTTTCTTGACAATTTAAATTTGTTTGCTCAACCTTACATTATGCAAAATGAAAAGATAGTCAGTCCCGTATAATATTTTTTATAACATAGGAATTTGAACGTTTTTAACTTATCTGATTCATATGTGTAGCGTTCATTCCTTACTTATCAAACAGATTTTCAGCTTGTTTACACCGTCTTCATAAATTCGTTCTATGATTTGTGTTCGTTGTCTCACTAGATTGAGGTTTCAAACTAAGATTCGCAGATGAATTCGGGTTGAAAATATTGCATTCATCCAAAATTCAATTCGATCTTTTAGAAAAATTCCTAATCAAATCGATCCAATTCATTAGCGCGTAAAATATATTGACATTCAGTCTAATTTAATTTTAACATTGCAATGAGAACTAATTTCTAATCAACAAAAAATCAACGTTTTCTATTAAAAATTGAATCTTTATATATGACAACGCTGGAAACAAGAACAGCCCAGGTGTGGATAAAAGAAACAATATTTGCTCGATTTAATGAGGAAACAAATTATACAAGGCTATTGAAGCTAAACTCACATGACAATAAAATTGGCAAACCAGAGATTTTCTAACAATAAAACCTTAAAAAGCTATGATTTCAATATATACAAATCTGCTCATAAATGGAATAAAACATCACAAGGATCATATACAATATATGTCTCTGTATTAAACTCGACAAAATGAGACATCACCTCAATAATGGTTTCTCCGGCAATTCCTTTAACCGCCTTTTCGCATATAATGTGACTATTGCTGTTGTTGATGCAGTCATGCAAAACCCGCAAATATTGAAAATAATCTGAGTAACTGAGAGAGATTGTCGATCATTTGTGGCATCGGCTAATGTTTTTATCAGTATACCACTACAATTGAACAAAACGTCGAGTCAGAATGAATTTGTACCAAAATGAAAAACAATCGAAAGGCGTCATTTAAATGCCCCAGATTCTGAAATTTCAATTGTCACCCAAGAAAAATATACCCACAAAACTTATGCATAAAAAGGAAAAATTTGATGTGATTTTTGTCAATCACTTTTGCTACCATCAATCTCAACATACCATTATAGTAACTAGGGGTGGCAATTGGGTTGAGTTTGGGTCCGGTCCATTTGGGTTGAACTTAAAGTGGGTTGGGTCCAATTGGGTCCAATGTCAAAAAATATGTATTATAGTTGGACCCAATAAGGACCCAAGGTGGACCCAATAAGGACCCAAAATAGACCCAATAAGAAGTAAGAACCCATTATGAATTAAAGTGGTGTAAAGGGTTGTTGTAGAGTATAAAATGTAGATTATTGACTCAAAGTGGAAAAAGGGTTGGACTCAATTTAGACACAAATTGGGTCCAATTTAAAACCCAATTGGACCCAAATATTATTAAAAGTCAACCCAGTTGGAACTAAAATGCTAAAATGTTAGGACCCAACCCATTGAAAACTTATAGTTGGATTTGGGTGAAAATATATGTATGGACCCAAATTGCCACCCATAATTGATACAAGCACGCAGAAAAATGGCACCAGAATTTTTAACCATCAAAGAGTTCAAACCAAGCTGCATAGAAGGCACAAACATAAAAAGGGAAAGCAAGCATAACACGAGCAATTTCACTTTTGCTACCATCAATCTCAACATACCATTATAGTAACGAAACGGGATCTTCTATTGCAAAAAGGCATAGATGAGTGATATGTGAGTGCTAGTTTCTTATTCCTTCAGTACAAGAATCTATCAATCACACAAGCGTAATCATCCATGCCTTGCAATAGACGATTTATTTTCTTACTAGTATTTGATATTCCTTTGTATAATGCGTTTGAAAGAGCGAAAAATATATGTATATTATATATATATATAAAGAGAGAGAGAGAGAGAGAGTTCTCACGTGTAAAGGGTAACAAATATTTCGGGAACCATCCCTACCAACGTCCCGAACAAGTAAGGACTATACTTGACATCCGTAGCCACAGCGCAATAGTTATATATGATGTAAGGAAAAGGAGACACCCTAATGAATACAACAGCTCTGAACTGATCAAACAAATCACCCTCGCCTGCTAACCTTATTAAAGAAGCTTCCTTTGGATATCTATCTAACCACACCTATATGTAACACAAATGCAAAGTTTATCATCGAGTATATAAACCAATGTATAATAATATTTATGAGAGACAATATGGAGAGTCGAAAATTGCGTACTTGGATTTTATGATAGAAAAGAAAACCGATGAAATATGGGATAGAGACGCCAATAGCCACTGATATAATTATCAGCAAAAACCCGTAACCATAACCGAAGGTCATCCCAGCCACCCACATGGACGGTGAAGATGGTAAAAGGATAGATGGAAATATTGTTAGTGAACCAAAGATTAGAAGTGCTAGCATTTTTGTGCTGAATGTTTTCGTCTCCCAATCCATAATCGGAATGATTCCCTGGAAAAAATGAAGACAATGAGCAATGGTAAGAAGAAAGAAAATCAGAAAGCATTTGCAAAATGCACAAGCACATTGTTGATACTACAACCTGGGGGTGGCAATTGGGTTGAATGGATTGGGTTTCGGTCGGGTCCATTTGGGTTGGGTCCGATTGGGTCCAATATCAAAAATGGACCCAACAAAGACCCAAAGTGGACCCAATAAGGACCCATTATGAATCAAAGTGGTGTTAGGGGTTGTTGTAGAGTGTAAAATGTAGATTATTGACTCAAAGTGGAGAATAGGTTGGACCCAATTTAGACCTGAATTGGACCCAAATTGGGCCCAATTTAAGACCCAATTGGACCCAAAATTATTAAAAGCCAACCAGTTGGAACTAAAATGCTAAAATGTTAGAACCCAACCCATTGAAAACTTAGTTTGATTTGGGTCCAAATATATGGATGGACCCAAATTGCCACCCCAACTGCAACCTATTCTGGCTTCTATTAGCAAATAGAAGGGTTAAAAAGAATGATTAGAGTGCCAAATCTAAACTGAAATAATGACCTCAACTAATATAGATAATCAATGGAAGAAAAACATAACTACTTAATTACATAAACTGACTTGTAAACTACAATGCAAAAAAGCATTGACTTGTTAAATGTTTATTCCAAAAATAAAGTATCCCTCTGTTGTATGGTTGTTAGAACATCAAATCTAGCTTCCAAATACAATTGTCAATTAATCCATCCATCAGCATTACATGTACCAAATGGCATGTAGAAACTAAAAGACAGAATTCAACAACCAAGTATCTATTTCTTAATTTGAAGAGTTGCCATAAACCAGAACAAATTGTAAAAAAACATACTATTAACAGTGCCTTCTAACAAGCAATTTAGACAAAAACAGCCATAAAAACATCAAATGATTATGACAATTCTAGATGCAGTTAATTAGAAAGTTATGCAATTGCCTCATTTCATACACCAACAATCAACAACCCATAAACATTAGCATCAATCTATGATCTCTACAAGCACGAAAGAGATGAAAACAGATACATTCAAATTGAGAAGAAAATGAACCTTATCCATGACAAAGGGTCCGACCCATTTGAAGATAACAACACTAAATGCCCCAATAAATATCACCGCCACCACTAATTTCGCCCACGATGACCACCCACAAGACGGCGACGTTTTGGCCTCACAGAGAACCCCACCATCTTCTAATTTCACGTAATCTACGATCCTAAGCTCATCATCCTGATCATCGCCATTAACATTGGTGAAAGTCATATCACACACCAAATGAAACTGACAAATCCCAATTTATTCAATGCTCTCACAATCACTGAAACACGAATGTTTGAATTTGAGCCCCCCTCACCTCACCAGATCTAGGGGTTTCAGATTTTCTCGTATTAACAGTACAAAATATAGCCGTTTATCCACTATTTTCTCTCTCTCTCTTTTTCCCCTTAAATATAAATTGAAATCAGAAACATATACTTTGTAGCGGGGAGAGAGAGAGAATGAAAGTGAAAAGCGAAAACAATGATTAACGAACTTTATGAATAGATCAATATATGAATCTTTCTTTTGGTTACAGAAAGAAGAATGGTGGAATGTGGATGAACAGAGATTTTTTCTCTAATCGTGTTAAAATAGGTATGAGAAAACTTTGTTTCAACCACACCTAAATTAAGCTTTTGAGATTTTTTTTGGAAATATTACCAAAATGCCCTTCAATAATTTTTTGAATTAATAATATTTTCAATAATTAATGAATATTCTCTCCACCAACTTTGGCATTAAAGAAGTCCAATAATTAAGAGTTAACAATTTTTTAGCTCAATTATTATTGCTTTTTGCAGTAGCAATTAACTAATTGTTTTATTTGTAAAAATTTATTTCAGTTTTTAAGTTGAGATAATGTTAATTAAGATTTCGAAAACAAAACCCATAAAAAGAACTAAAAGATTAGTTGTGTGGCCTTGAAAGCAGAAGCAAAATGCAAAAGATAAAAGTTTACAAATGCAGATCTCAGTAATTTGACTTTGATTTAGAGAACAAAAAGAGCCCATATAAGTGTCATATAGGATGCGGCTGAAATTAGAGGGTGTTCACGAGTCGAGCTCGAGTCGAGTTGGGCCAAAAATTCGAGCTCGAGCCACAATTTTCGAGCTCAAGCTCGATGAGCTGCAGAAAAGTGAGCTCGAGCTCGTTCGAACTCGAGCTCTCGAGATCAAATTTTTTTTTATTTTATAAAATAATAACTTTTTTATAAAAAATATTTTTTTTAATTATATTATTAATTTTATATTTATTCATATATTATTAAATATAGTTATAATTAATGTCAAAAATATTATTATTTACACATGTATTATTATAATATATCATTATATAAAAATATATGAATCAATATTTAATTTTTATGTATATATTAATTAAATAATTATTTTTTTATTTCAGCTCGTGAGCTGAGAAACATGCATTTTTAAGTTCGAGCTTAACTTGATTGAAAAGCTCGAATCGAGCTCGAATCAAATTATTTTTGAATCAGCTTGACTCGTGAACACTCCTAAGTGAAACTATACTACACTAGAATCCCTAATAGGGGTGATTTTTTCTATTCAACATATTTTAAAAAATCACCCACACAGGGAATGTGTGATGTGGGGAACTGAAACAAGTCCAGCATCAATTTTTAGGGCGCTCACTACTGGCATGGACTTGATATTTTCTCCTTAATTAATTATTATATCTAATTAATAACTTATCAATTTTAAGAATTAATTCATTTCTCCGAAAATTAATTCTACTATTACTTAATTAATTCAATGATTAATAAATTAATGATATTTAATCAATCAAATAAATTAAATACTCGATAGCCTAATAGAAATATTTTCCTTATATTTCTCCATTAATCTATCTAATGTTACTCTTTAGGTAGGTTTGTTTCACTTGGCATCGAAGGAGATTAAAAGATAAGGGTATTATGAAAATTGAAACCGTTCCTATTGTATATAACGTAGGAATACAGACATTTCTCTAATTGTGTCCCGGTAAGTGAAAGTCATGGTTAAGTCAACCTCTCTAAACATAACTATATATATTGGCTAAAGAATTTGATCTATAATGTATATATATATATATATATATATATATATATATATATAAGTCAACCTCATTATATCTTCCTATAAATTGTCAATGTTGCCAATGATTTGACATTGTTCAATTTTTTTTTTTTATGACAAGGGAACCCGCAGCCGCTACCGTTAGGTGCGCACTGGGTAAACTCCGCTCTTGTGTAATAGCCTGCAAACCACACAAAAGAGGTAAACCAGCATAATAATACACTTTAATTAACTAACCACCTATTTTTGTGAGAAAATTAGCCTTAATTCGAGTTCATTAAGCTCTATGATAGTTTATCGATTCCTCAAATGATCTAAATCTACTTTTATGGTTTATATAACCCTATGTTCAATTTCTATGGGTTCCGATATCAAGATATCACCTTTCATATTTTTCACCTAATATCTACGATTATGCAAATAAGTGGCAGCAAATTCACAAACATTACGCAACCAAAAATAAGCATACGCATTCACAAAATCATGAAATTTATAACTTAATTTGATAACATATTAATGCTACACCCAATTCTAAAATATAAGAATTACTACATAAAGTTAAAGAAATAAACAATTTATATAATTATAATAAACATATCAACAATAATGAAAAAGAGATATAAAGAAAAAAAACTATAGTCTCGATTAAAATCGTGTTGAATACAATCATGCAAGATTGGCTAGCTCCATTTCTTAAATTTCTCCAAGCCTTGAAATAGATCTAATTCTTAGTCCTAATCTAGTCTTTTCTCCTCAAATTATTGAATCTAAAGTTTTTTTTTTAATTGTGCTGAAAGAGGTGATATAAATAAGGGATAAAAAGAGTCCAATTTGGACTTGAAAATCTTCTAAAAAGGATAAGTTGTTAGCAATGGCGTCTAAACTTTTAAAACATAAAATTTCGATTCCCGAATATGTCTTTAACATTTAAAGTCGAATTTTAGACGTTTAAACGTTAGTGATATATTAAAATATTAACCAAATTAGGGTAGGCGTGCCTCTCTCAGACATATTAATGTATAAATACTATCATTAATCACGGAAAAATCTATCCTAGTTCTATACCAATAGTCTTAGAAAACCATTGAAATATATAGGAGTGGAGTTGAAATTCTATCCATATCATTAATCACACCCCTTTCAACTGTGCTCAATTTTAGGCCATTTTTCCTAGGGCGCAGCCCTATTGTTATGTCCTTTTCTTTCCCTATGTACATTATATTCCTTAGAGTACATTATAGTTTAAGTCTTTGACAAAGTTAATTATTTCTTTTAACTATAAAAAAATGTTTAGCACTTTGTTTGTTTATGTTTTAGGATAAAAAATTTAAAATTTTCTTTGAATTTGTGTGTTGTTGAATTCGTGTATAGAAATGATAGATGTTTGTTTATTTTTATTAAAATAGGTTAAAAGTTGTAATATATATATATATATATATATATATATTTTTTTTTTTTTTGATGACAAGGGAACCCGCAGCCGCTACCGTTAAGTGCGCACTGGGTAAACCCCACTCTTGTGTAATAGCCTGCAAACCACACAAGAGAGGTAAACCAGCCTAGGTTGCCCATAGCTGATAGGCTCACAGTAGAAAAAGTTGTAATATATATTAAATCAATAATAATAGGTTGATGGATAATATGTAGAATGATTGTGTTAGTTGTGTATATAATAATTATGCGAATAAAAAATAATTAAATACAAATAAAAAGCTGTAAAGTAAGAAATTGAAATTGAAATAATGACTATAATAAATTGATTGATATATGTGTGAAATGATGTATATATAATCGATAGGTAGGTGATTGAAAATGTAAAGTTGAAAAAAATGAAAATTTGAATGAATATTTAATATGTTAAATTTATTCAAAATTTTATAATGTAGAACTTGAAAATGAGATTTGATTATATAACTGATTGACGCTTTCTAAAAGTATTATAAAGAAATAAGTATTACATTTCATATTCCTAAAAGAATCACAAATTTCATCAAAACGTAGGTTTCCTGAATATTATTCTATCAGAATCATATTATTTTTTAACATTCAGGAGCTGATAATATATCCAACAACTAAGATGTGTTTTCGTCAAACTTCACCATCTACTTGAAAGTAATCACATATTTGATTCTAATTGTTGCAAAGATTCTCAAATTTAAGTTTTAAAAAAAAATTACAAAAAAGAGAAAAAGAGAGATTTAATTATTGTTGAAATAAGTTTTGGAGTTATCTTTTAACATCGAAAAATAAATTAATCACATATTTTAATGTAAATTAATCTAATTTTCAAAGTATTATTCATTGTATTTTTATGTTTAAATTGATCTGTTTATAAAATTATTTAGTAAAAATTATACATTAACTTTAATAAATTTTTAATACAAAATATTATATCATATCAATCATATTCTTATATATATATATATGTATTTTCTTATAAAAATTCATGCAAACCCACATTTTTGAATCCATTTTTGTTTACTTTTATAATTTTTTTTTTTTTGAAATAAATATGTGATCTAATTGGATGATCTAAAATTTGCATTAGCCAAAACTCATCATCCACATTAAAGTAATCACATATTTGATTCAAATTGTTGCAAAAATTTACTTACCCTGTTTTTAATTGCATTGAAACGTGATTTTAATCACATATTATTTAATATTTATAAAATAAAAGCTCACTTACTCTAATGTCTACATAACAAAAATATTTTTTTTTCTCATCACAGGAAAAGTCATAATTACACTTTTTACTTAAAAAGAATCTAACTTTTTCTCTGAAAAAAGAAATATAAAAAAAGGTGTGCAATCCAATTCAAAGCTACATTGCTACTATTTAAATAAAATAAAATAAATATACATTGCTATTATTTAAATAAATAAAATAAAATAAAATGATGTCATGAATGTGAATTTGCTTATAGATAATTAGATACTGGATCCGGCTCGAAAACAAAACAAAATAGAATAGAGATCCTTTTTATCAAAAAGACTGGATTGTAGAATCCCACAAGCATTCTAACCTTTCTTCAGTATAATCATCAGTGTTATATATATATCTATATATATAGTTTGTGTTTTTTCTCATATAATAAGCACAAAAAATGAGTAGCAATGGGATGCATCAGCTTCTGCACCAATGCCACCGCAGCTTCCATGGCCGCAAACCTTGCTTCCGGGTCAAACCCTCCACAATCACCACCGCTAATTCTTTTAAGCAAAAATTTTCAGGTCCCTTTATTTCTTTCCTTTTGAAATTCATAGTTTTAGAAAATAAAAGTGTGTGATTTAATGATAGAATTAAATTCCTCTGATATTGCAGGGTTGCGTTTATCGAGCTTCCCATTTTATCCGGGCTCCGGTAAATTTTATACCATTCATTTTTTTTTGTGTTGAAAATTCAAGGGGCTTGTTCATCATGAGAGAAATAAATAAATAACTGTATTAATACTGTTTAATGTTCTTAAATAGTGTTAAAGGTTTAATTTTCTAGATTTATGGTTTAATAATGTTTGATTGAGGCTTAATTTAATTATTATGCAGAAATAACTTTATGTTAGCATTTGAATGTACTCAATGGAGTTAAATGTTGGTGGGGTTTACTGATATTTATTTGTGTGATTTATGAGGCTAAATGTAGGTGGAATTTCTAGATTATTACTAATCGGAAAATGCTCGTCGGACAGTTCATTGCCGGAGTGTCCTTCTAATCCGGCATCCAATCCGGCCAAGGTAACTCTCATGCTTGTTTTTGTTTATTTTTACTCTGTGGTGTTTCAATTGGCATCATGAATTATGTTTATAATAGAATGGTGCTCTGTTGTTGATTATGGATTTACTTCATTGTGCTTTGAAATAACTGCGGTTTTATTTTTGGCACTATAAATTGCATAAAGTAAAACTTCTAGTTAGTTTTCGACTGCTTGAAATTATAATGTGAAGGAAAGGGGTATAGGGGGGGTAATGGAGAAGGGTGTGATTTTGTCAATGATTAGATTATGGTGAACTTTATCTTTGGACCTTGAATTTAACGTGGAACACACTAATAGTAGTATTTTCCTCACTTCAAGATTAAAATTTGTACTGTTTTTTGTGCTTTTATTTTCTTTTTCAATTTCCTACCGAAAAACCAAATATAAGAGGGAGGGACGAAAAAGCAGCCTTCAGACTAGAAATGCGAAAAATCACTCTTAAGGAATTGGAATCTGATTGAGCATTTAATAAAAGATAGCACACAAACAAGAAAGCAAAAGAGGCTTTGTGTGGAATCCAAATTTTACATTAAGGCCTGATAGATGATGTAACAAGTTTGTATAACTATTTCAGATAGAATTAGTGAGAAACGATATGATGTGGATTCGGTTGTTGCATTCAGAGTCTCTGTCACTCAAGCCCTTATGTGGATTGTTTGCGGGTTTTTACTTATATTTCGATTGAATTCAGTTTATATATTCGACCTTATTCTAATATCTACTCTTTCTTTCTTAACTAAATTCGTAAACTAAAAATGATGTTTTGCAACAGGAAAATAGGCATATTTTTTTTGTTCTTAATCTTCTAGAATGTTGCCTTCTTTACTTTATGTGCCTTTTTTTAATCTCAGATACAGGAGGAGGTTTCCTTATTGACCATCTTGAAGGGAGCGAATTCTTTTCTGCCTCAAGTGGTTCTTGCAAGTACGATTTTAGCTATTATTTACCCACCCTCATTCACTTGGTTCACCAACAGGTGTGCTCCCATTCTTTGAGGCCTCATTTACGTTTTTGTGTAAGGATTAGTGTATGATAAACTGATAAAATGAGTATTTTATTCAGGATAGTACTATTTTGCGTAATTCTTTTATCCTTTTCACTCTGAAGTATTGCTCGGATGATAAAAAGTACAGATTGTTTAAATTGATGCATACTTGTTGTTATAATTTCAGTTGGATATGTGTGGGGTTCGAAATATGTCCTCAAATCATTTTCATATGAAAAAATATGATATATACCCTTAAGATGCCAAAATTCTATACAAAAAGGTGCAAATTGGTAATTGATTGTGGTAGAATATGTAAACACAGTGAAGTTGTGCTTTTCGAAACACAGAATGAAAAAAATGTGAAATTACGTTAACTTTTATGTAAACCCAATGTTCATAAGTGTTCGTTGGTCATTCAGGTACTATGCTCCGGCATTGGGATTTCTAATGTTTGCAGTTGGAGTTAATTCAAGTGAAAAGGATTTTCTTGAAGCATTCAATAGGCCTTCAGCCATTTTTGCCGGTTATATTGGACAGTTTGTTGTGAAGCCCATTCTTGGTTATCTGTTTGGCACTATTTCAATGACTATATTGGGTCTCCCAACTTCCTTAGGTAAAATCTGTCCCAAGCTTATGAGGCTTTGTTTGTTTATGTTTTGAGATAAAATTTTGAAATTTTCTCGGAAATTGTATATTATGAAAATTCGTGTGAAAATGATATTTGTCTGTTATGTTTTTAAAAATAGGTTGAAAGTTGTAAAATATGTCAAATCAACAGTGATAGGTTGATGGATGATGTGTATAATAATTGTGTTAGTTGTGTATATAATGATTATGAGAATAACATAAAGAAATATAGATAGAAAAAGTGTAAAGTATGAAAGAGAAAGTGAAATAATGATTGATTTGGTTGGTAAATGTGTGAAATGTTGTATATATGATTGATATTTGATAGTTAATTATATAGGAGATTGGAAAGGAAAGTTGAAAAAAGTAATGAATGAGAATTTGGTATGTTAAGTTTATTTTGAATTTTGTGATTTAAAAAGTTAAAAATGGGTTTTGAAGACATAAACAAACAAGGCCTAAGCTTCTTAAAACAGCTTGTAAGCTTGTACAAAGCGTTTGGCAATTTTTTTGGTGAATCATCTTATAAGCTGTCAAATATTGGGTGCTTATTAGCTCCTAAATTATAATTTATGAAGCCCCAACTTATTTTTTAAGAGTTTATAAGATAGAAAGTTTATAAACTCTTCAAAATGAATTTAACCAAACACCCTCTTAATCTCATAGAACTTCATTTGAAGAGACTTTAACTTCTCATTTTTTTCATCTATCAGCCGCTGGAATCATGTTAACTTCGTGCGTTAGTGGGGCCCAGCTATCCAATTACGCCACTTTCCTTACAGATCCGGCTATGGCCCCTCTTAGTATTGTAATGACATCTCTATCCACAGCTACGGCGGTTTTCGTCACCCCATTCTTGTCCTTATTGCTTATCGGGAAAAAGCTGCCTGTTGATGTGAAGGGAATGGTTTCCAGTATCCTTCAAATTGTGGTCACTCCTATTGCGACTGGATTATTTTTAAATAGGTACTTTATTGCCTTTATATATGCTACAATACAAAGTCAAACTCTTTACTCCTTTAAACTATTTTATCGAACTAATTATTTGATAAATTCAAAATTTACTAAGCTTTCAAGTCTTCATATATATGACATTACTTGATACTATTTAGTTTCTTGTTTAAAAGTGACAAATTATTGAGACATCTAATGCCTAAGATCCTAGTTATGGAAAACACTTCGAAATTTGAGATATTACCACAATTTCCCTCTCATTATGAAAATATTACAATTGTGCCCCGTATCAGTAAAAAAAAACAAATTACAAGTTCATGCCTTTTTCTCGAGTTGTCAGGGTATGACAAGGGATCTCTTATGACAAACCCCAGGAGACTCATATTTATTACCCAAAATTCGAGGGCTATGCATATAATTGTTCCAATTTATTATTAAATTAAGAAAAATAGCCAAAATTTACCAGTTCGCATTAGCAATGAAGTGTGAGTTGTTGAGTTATGGAGCCTGAAGGACCGGTGGTCGCATACGGACAGGGGGCCCGAAGCTAAATATTTTGAGGGGTATTTTAGTCTTTACGTAATCCTTTTCCTATTAGGTTACGTATATTGTATTATGAATAGCACTATTCTCATTGTAACATTCTTGCGAAAAATATAGTGAATACCCTGGCTTGGCAGCGTCCCCAGACGTAGTCAAATTCTTTTGACGAACTGGCTAAACAATTCGTGTGTTCTTATTGTTTTTCTATCGTGCGATTATTCATCATTGGCACCATACTCCTAACAACTCACCCCCCAATTTAGTTATACTAAACACTATTGTATATGCAGATTCTTTCCGAAGATTTGTAATGCAATTCGGCCACTTTTGCCCCCGCTTTCGGTTTTTGTGACTGCATGTTGCGTTGGGGCCCCACTTGCTATAAACGTAGGAGCCGTAATTTCGCCTTCTGGGATTTCAGTGCTGCTTTTGGTGATTGCATTTCATTTATCGGCATTTATTTCCGGATTTGCCCTCACTGGTCTTGTATTTCGTGATTTGCCTGATGTAAAAGCTCTGCAAAGAACGCTATCCTTTGAGACAGGTTATTTCGATTTAAGGTTTATTGGTTTGGAAGTATGATGTTGGTTTTTAGTGCAATTGTGTTTCAAAATTTTGTTTTTACAGGCATGCAGAGTAGTCTTTTGGCCCTTGCACTTGCAAATAGGTTTTTCGAAGATCCACTTGTCAGCATTCCTCCTGCTATTTCTGTAAGTCAATAATCTTATCCACGAATAGGAAAAATCAATTATGGCGTGTTTGGATTAAAGAATTTGAAAGTTGTGGATTTCAAATTCATCCACAAATCCATTTAGGGTGTGTTTGGATCGAAGGATTTGAAAACTATGGATTTCAAATTCATCGGCAAATCCATTTAAGTTCGTATGGATGAATTCATGTTATGATGGATTTGAAATCCCTTGCCATTTATTTTTAGCTCTTTTCTCCACAACTATGGTGGATTTCAAAGTACTCAATTTTAGAGTCATTTGAAATCCTTCCTCCAAATCGCTCGATCCAAACACACCCTTAAAGTTTGTTTGGATAAATTGAAATTATAATGGATTTCAAATACCTTGGCATTTATTTTGAGCTATTTTCTCCACAATTATGGTGAATTTCAAATAATTCTATTCTAGAGTCATTTAAGATCCTTCCTCCAAATCCTCTGCACAAATCCAAATAACTGAATCCAAACACATCCTTATAGTACTGTATCTGGTGCACATATCTGGTGCACACGAGTTATCGAGATTTGATCTTTATATTTGGTGGGATGGATTTATTTGTATGCTTGCTTTAGTGAACTTTCGACAATATGGTTAATAAACAATTTACTTGTTGAACTTATTCGAGAAAATCCAAAAATAGGTATATCGGGCTATTTGAAACATTGATAATTACTGTTTTCTTCTTACTTTGAAAAGATAATGTTTTCGAATTACTGTATGCAGACTGTAATAATGTCGTTGATGGGATTTTCTCTTGTGATGGTGTGGGCTCGGAGGAAAGAAACTTCTGTCTAACCAGACGATGAGAAATGATCAGGATTAGTTTTATCCATGTAGAAGGATTAGTGTTGCATCAGAGAAACTCTTGTTTTGCATGTGATAATAGAAAAATATAAGATGTTAATTTATTTTTACCCCGTTCTATCGACATATTAGTCAAAATATTGCATTTTACGACTGTTTTAATGTATGTATTTGTAACTCTTGATTAATATTGATATATATATATCTCAAAATATGTACAAATGTTGGGAAAATTGCATTTTTGGTATATTAATCTTGCATGCACGTTTGTTTGGTATACTAATATGGGGGTGACAATTTGAGTACACTAACATGGGATGTCTGGCAATTTAATCGCTGGAATATTCGATTTTTGTCGGAATATTCGATTTCGACGTTCAATTTGGGAGATTTTGACCAAAATTGGAGATTTTTGATGATTTTGACCAAAATTAAGCTAATTAATTGTTTTTTTGGGGAGATTGACCAATTTTGACTTATTATAAAATTTTGTTTTATCTATTTTGCCCCCAAATTCTATTTTAATATTATCATCATCTTTCATTCTTCTTCATCTTCTTCATTGAGCATCAATTTTGACCATCACCACGCAGCCGCCACCACCACATTCGCCGGCCGCCAAAAATCATTATACCACCACATCGCCGCCACCACCACCACCAATTTTACCTAATCCCCAATTTGACCAATATTAAAAAAAACTACAGTGGCGGTTGCGGTGGTGGTGTGGTGACGACAGTGGTGGTGGTTGCGGTGGCGGCAGTGGCGGCGGTGTAAAAACTAAAAAAGTTTAATAAAAAGTTAAATAGAAAATAATTTTTTTTTAAAAAGAAATCAAAATCTCTTTAATTTGGTCAAAATATGTCAATTTTAAGTCAAGTTTCCCAAATTTTGTCTAAATTCCCGAAAATTTTAGTCAACATTAATTAATTTTCCGGCTGAAATCGAATATTCGGGCTGAAATCGAATATTCTGGCGAAATTTGTACTTAGATTGTCAGACGTACCAAATTAGTGTACTCAAATTGCCATCCCCATATTAGTGTACCAAACAAACATCATACCACATTAATATATAAAAATGCAATTTTCCCTATAAATGCTAAACCTGTTGTAATCACGATGAGATGTTTTGATTGGAAAAATGTTCAAAATATTTCTGGCTTCTTTTGTTTTCTAAAATTCTACAGGTATAGTATACTCTCTTGTTCCCATAGTAACCAAAAAAAAATTATCGTAATGTTCACGGAGACTATTAGGGGTGTACGAGATCGGATTCGTACGGTTTTAATATAAAAGTTAACCTGACCCGATATGAGGTGGTGGACAACCTGAAATAACAAAATTATCTTTTCAAATCGAGTAGTTCGGTTGGTCGGGTTTATGAATTTCGTGGCAGGTTGGAGGGTTTAATTCTTTCATTTTATTTGTTGTTAAAACTAGTTAGTAATAAACTAAAAACTATGACTATGTTTGGTTTTGTTTTGGTTGGGTATTTTGGTGAAAATTGTTGGTGATAATTTTTTTGGGACACGTGCATATTTTTTGAGATTATGTTTGGCTTTATGTTAATTGTTAATTTTTGGGTGAAAATTTTGGTGAGATATTGTTTGTTTTTATTTTCAAAGGGAACATAAATTACTGTAGCAGTCAAATCACGTAAGTTTTTGTTTTTTTAGTAATTAATTAGTGCTTGAAAATTATAATATAATATTAAAATTGGAATGATTGTTATATATATGTGTGTAATAGAAGGATATATATATATATATATATATATATATATATATATATATATATATATATATATATATATGTATATATGTATAAAAAGAAAAGCGGGCCATGAAAGTGTGTTAAATTTCAAAATAAGAATACAAAATTTGGATCAAAAAATTAGGATTTTTTCCGATGAAAATTGTGAAGGCCAAACACTATTTGGTCAAATTTTTGGTCAAAAAGTGGCTCAAAATGAAACCAAACATAGCCATATTACTCGTTATAGATTAAAAAAAATGACTGCGAGATAGAGAAAATCAAGTGGAATATAAATAAAGATCAATCATAATTTGTAATGAGTGAAAACTCTAATATTATTAAAAATAAAGGATCATAAAAATTTAATTACTTAGTTTTGAAAATAAAATTTTGTTCAAATGAAATAAAAATAAGTGTTCAAAGAAGGAATTTATTTTTTTACCAAATAAAAGAAAAGTGTGCTATATAAATATGAATAAAAATAAGTGTTCAAGGAAGGAATTTATTTTTTTACCAAATAAAAATTGCTATTTTTATAAACCTCGTTAATCAAAAAACATATATGTGTATTCAATATAATTAGTGGCTAAATTGCAGTTTAAGTGAGTTGCACATTTTATACTCACCATATGACTCAAAAGTGGCGATGACAACAATATCAAACAATTATTTAAAATTTTAAAACCAACAATTTAAGACAAATTTATGTAAACCTTACATAGTAGTTTTCTAGTGGGAGTGGGGGAGGGGGTTGTAAAATATATTTAAAAATATATATATTCTTTTTTATATAATATTTATTTATATTGGATCATATTACTAATTCCCATTACTTAATTATTTAGTTACCAATTAAAAATTTCATTATTAGATGTTTTAATGACAATATATAAGATTCGAGTTTAGACACTAAAGATATGTAAATTTAGTTTACTTGGAAATATGTTATTGAGTTGTAACTTTGAGAACAAACATTTATTAATTTTTATTATAATTTTAGACTAGCATTTGAATGCTTAGAACGTTGATAGAATTTGAGGCGATTCCATCAGACTTTAGGTTGAAGATGGATGTCAAGAGCAGCCAGATGAATCTGTCCAAGCGATACCTGAAGCAATACCTCATGCAAGAAGGAATCAATCAATGCCGAAGAGCAGCAGAGCTCCTTAAATAAAGAAACACTTAGGTTATCCAAGTATAAAGTCAAAATGGACCCAAAGTAAACGTTATCCAACTTTCAAACGCACTGAATGTACTAGCGCATTAATGTGGATATTGACTTGGACGTACGAACAATATCTCCGATGTGAGAAATTATAGTATTGCCCCGCAAACTACTTTAAAGAAGAATTTTAGGAACAAACCAGTTACCATTTGACACTTTAAGAAAGTGATAGTTGCGCTGCTACATGGGTCCAACACATCTTTTTCATTTCCTATCTATAAATAGAACTTCGAAAGTAGAAACTGTCAAGAATTTAATTTTTAAAGGTTTTGATAATGACAATATAAATAAAATTGTTAGACCCGTGAAAAGTGTAAGTTTTGTTTATGATAGAATACTTTGTACAAGCGATAAAATGTTTGAGTTGTAAGTTTTAGTATATGTGTTTTTTTTGTCCTTTGTGTTGTTCAAATTGAATGCTTGTAGCGGTAATAGAATTCTAGACGAGTCTATTAATGTGAAAATTGTAAAGAGGTTGAAGATTAGCGATCTAAGCGCAAGAAGATAACTGACCAAATCATCACGTATTCTTGCAAGCGACTGCATTCATAAGCGATAACTTAAATCAAAGTCAAAGACTTATGCCAAATACTTGAAGTACTTAGTCAACAAGCGATTAATATTAAATGTCTAATCTGATGCATTTAATGTTGAATGAACATTTATTTTAGATGCATTTAATACTTATTAAAAGCATTAAATGTGGATATTGACGAGGAAGTATGATCAACATCTAACATGTGACAGAGCGTAGCTGACTCACATTTGAAGCAGAATTTCAAGGATTCA
Organism: Verbascum thapsus; assembly: GCA_963669365.1. Taxonomy (NCBI): domain Eukaryota; kingdom Viridiplantae; phylum Streptophyta; class Magnoliopsida; order Lamiales; family Scrophulariaceae; genus Verbascum; species Verbascum thapsus. Next base: position 20,754,489 of record OY770105.1, read on the forward strand.
CCAACCACCCATCTGACACGTTTTGAGCGAGTAATTTATCGTTCATATTGAATTGTCCGAACAGATATATTTCAGCGATGTGGTCACATACGTTAACAATTTCACTCAGTTAGCTAATCAACTGCCGGCCCTATTAGATGATAACTTCCTGGGATTATTTATGCATGGATTGAAAGAAGAAATTCGGGTCCAAGTTCGGGTGCCCGAGGACTTGGATTCGGCTATAAGGATGGCCCAAAATATTGAGACAGCTTTACGGGTCCAAAATAAAGGGACCGGGGGAGTACGACCAACTTGGAAACCACCTCGCGGCCCTTCTAGTCATTTTCGCGCCCCAGCGAACGCCCCACCTGTCAGGTTAGTTTAAGGGACCTATTCACATATCAGCATTGACTGATCCGAACGGCATTGACTAATTATACAGTTCCGACATTGACTGATACGAAATCTGAGTACCGAACGGCCGGGGGATACGTCGGCTAGACCCGTGAGAGCCCCATTCCGACGGCTCACAGATACTGAGAGAGAAGAATTACGCCGAAAGGGGTTATGCTTCCATTGCAAAGCCTCGTACCACCCGACACAACACGACTGCCCGATGAAATCTTTACTGGTGTTATTGGTTGGGGATGATGAGGCTCCCGAGTTGGAGTTAGAGGAGATCGAATTGACAGAAGAGGGAGTGTTACCACTAGAGTTCAAGGAGATAGCCACCGAAGATGTGGAGTTATCGGTATGCTCGGTAGTGGGAATTTTGGGACCACGAACAATGCGTTTGCGGGGCCTCGTGAAAGAATGCACCGTCACGATCTTAGTTGATAGTGGAGCTAGCCACAACTTTGTTTCGGATAAGTTAGTGACACGGTTAGGGCTAGACGTCGATCACACCAATTGGTTCGGGGTAAAATTGGGTGGAGCTAAGCGCGGTACTCGTTGAACCATGTTGTTGTTGGGTGGTGACTATGGATGGAGGGACAAATGTTGAAATCGAACGGGTGTTGGCGTATATTACATTCAAGAATTTGTTGAGGTCCTATAAAAGATAACATGTGTTTTGATGTGGCGCAAGACCCGGACCCGGGGGGAAACGCTGAGCCCGAGAACCCGAGATCGTGGGCCTTGGCGCGTTTATACGAGACGCGCATGAGATTAATTAATTGTTTAGATTAATTAATTATTTATTTCCTTATTAGTTATTTATTTCATTATTATGTTATTTTCTTTTAGCACTATGTTTCCTTGTGGAACAAGGAGTCTTTATTTTGGTTATTAGGACAAAAGATTTTTGTTTTTGATTTTATGGAATTTGGATTTTGAAAGAGAGGAACAACTAGGGCTATAGAAATCTAGTTGAATTCTTAATTGTTTTCTGTTATTTGATTCGTGATCCACCATGTTTCCTTTAATTTGTATAATTATTGTTTGTAATTTGTTTAAAAAGTAGATATTATGAAGGAATCGCTGCTGTTTGATGCATTCAATTAGATCCTCTCATACGTGATTCATTCATCAATTTTAGTTTCTTCTTTAGGACATAGTTATTAATGGCGTGGCGTGGCGACAAACAATGGCGCTACGCGGTGCATGCTTTTTCGAAGAAGAAATTATAAAAATAAAATAATTATGTATACTAATATAATCAATAATATGCTAACTTTTAGGATAATACTCTATTATTTAAATCCAAATATGCTAACTCGATTTTGACAGCTAGAGGTTAGGATTTTTTCTAATATAGAGCCCACTTTTGAAGATATTCGGGTTCCAGAGGTTAGGGTTTTTCAATTTGGTGCCTAATTTTGAAAGTAAAAAGGTTGTGTACCTAAATTTATTCCCAATTTACCTATTTTTGGCTAGTTGACCATCAATTTGATCCAAGAAAACTATTTAATTTTGAACTTTGAAATGGTGCGCCATTTCGTGATTTCAAGGCGCACGCCATTGCGAGAATGACGCCAATGGCGTGCGCCATATGACGAGGTAGCAGATAGATATCGCAGCTTGCAAGTTGCAACATATATGTAAGCTTAAGCAATCACGCACCGAAAAGATAAATTTAAGCAATTTAATCCGCCGTCCATTAAGAAATTCAAGTTAGATAACAGCCATACACAAGCGAATTAAATATGAGTTCCAAAAAAAGTAAAAGAAACCTGAAAAATAAAAGGCATTCACCATGTCTTAGCTGTGACTAAAAAGAAAACATGGTCTTCGAACAAGGGTTCAACACTTTCTTATATATGGAGAATATAGTATGATGGTACCAAGACTGTCATTCAGCAATCTCAACATTTTCCATACTTATTGATAATGACCATAAGGCAATAGATTCAGTTGATACTGATACCAACAGTATTCATTATGAATATTTATCACGCATTAAGTGAAGAAACTAACCTGAACTAGCTTTGCAAGCTTAGACTCAGATGAAGAAAGATACGACTTAATGGATTCAGCTGTGCTAGAATTTGGTGCGGCTGAAATGTGCTAAGAACCTTCTCAACAGACTTCTTAACTATCATTTTATGACCATCCTTGCTCATATGCCCCTTATGCCAAGTAGGTTTCATAAATTCTTTTATAAATTCTTCTACAAGTAGCTTAGAGGATGCTGAGGTGGCAACTTTAAATTTATACTGTGAGGAATCAAAGATAAAAGATGGTCATTCTGTTCTTGATGTCTCTTTCTATATTCTTAGCCCAAAAATATCCCAAAGATTATGGGAATTTGCAATTCATCAACCCAAAAAGCTCATATTGAGGACAAGTGCCGGTGAAGTGCTTCTTGAGATTTTTAATTTTTTTCGAATAATACTAAAAAGATTTCTAATATATGAGTGTGTTTTTACTTTTTAGTAATAATCCCTGGCAATTAAAGGTTGAAAAGGTGGGCGATATTTGGTACTTCAAAGGTGGTTGGGGAAAATTTGTTGCAATTTTTTTGTTGAACCGGGGAACATATTGGAATTTGAATATAATGATGGAGTATTCCAATTTTATATTTTCGGTGCAAATTCTTGTGAGGCAAAAGGAGTAGGAGGCCCTTTACCGAATAATACAGAAGAGCGTGAGAAATTGGCAGATCGGAATGAAGATAAACAGAAGCAAGATCATGATTTACGAGAACAAGTCGTGGATGGTAACTTTTGCATCTGATTTTTTCCAATTTCTTCTCTGAATTAACATACTCTTCTTTTGTTCATCAAACATCGTTAATTAAAATACTTGTTTGAATATTCACTTTTAAGGAGCTACAACTAGTAGAAGTCGACCGACGACCAAGAATATAACTGATTGGTTTAACCCGGATCTTTTTAAATTTGGGCTGGCTAATCAACCAAATAATCCATATTTCGTGACAAGAGCTAAACTGTGCAGGGATGATGAACTGGTAAGCTATATATAATTCATTATTTTGAAGTGTAGTTGTCTCAAGCATTTTGATGATCTAATGAGATTTATAAGCTGCTCTTTGATTTCTGGTAGTATTAGTTATATCTACATGACATAATAACATGGGACATCTATATGCGCATTGGATAAGTAACGTGTTTACGACAACATAGTAAATTTTTATGTAATTTGTCTTAATAATTACAGTATGTCCCCAAGCCGGTTGTCGAATTGCATAACCTTGACCTCCCGAGATACACAGTGCTCATTGACGAAAGAGGGGAAGAGTATCCTTCAAAGCTGAAGATATGGAAAGACGGGAGGTTGTTTTACGGTGGAGGATGGAGAAAACTGTGCTCGTCAAACTTGCTTGGCATAGATGACAAGATTATATGCGAGTTTATCCGTGGATTAGATGCCCAACCATACATCAATGTTAGTTTTGTCCGTATCAATAGAAATTAAAGCTCCAGTTGGAGAATAAATGTTTTGCGACTTAATAATTATTCAGTTTTTTGTTCTTTCTAAATCAAATCTCTGTTTTTGTTTTGTTTTCTAGTGGTGATTTCATCCTAAGATTTTGCTTGTTACTAGGCGTACTGAGTCGAATCAACCTTCATCTGGTAGACGACTCGAAATTTAATTGCTTGTTATCTCGTAGAAATATACAATCCTATCCACAAGATATATAGGTATCCAAGATGTTAGCCTTTATCACATCTTAACCATAGTTGTGAATGGCGTTGAGGGTGCGCCATGAACGTGCGCCATGCACGCCGCGTTCATGGCGCACCTTCAACGCCACGAACCATGACATGGCACCTGTCTTTGATATGGCGCACGCCATTGGCACCATTCTTCGAAGTTTAAAATTAAATAGTTTTCTTGGGTCAGAATCGAATGGTCTAAATTAGAATGTTTCTTTATTATTGCGTTGAAGGGCTTGACATGAGTTCGTTTTATTTTTTGTTTGTTTCTTGAATACCTATTATATATGGTTTATCTTTGATACTATTACAATTTTAATTATTATTTTTCATTCACATAATTATTATATACATATCTAACACAATCACTCAACATACATCCATCAACCTATTACTATAGATTTTAAATATTTTTATAATTTTCATCTAATGTTTAAAAATATAAACAAACACAATATTCACACACAAATATCCATATTAAGCATTTTTCGAGATATTAATAAAATCTAAACCCAAAAGCATAAGCAAACGTAGTTTTATTTTTTGTTGTCGCTTTATGAGTTATTTATTAGAAAATGTTTATGTTTTTTACATTCTTAGTCTTTTCTTCAAAAGGAAAAAGAAAAGTAAGGGGATAATTTTCACTGTTTAACCTATTTTGTGTGCATTTACATAGTATATGACATAATAAACACTAACATGCAATTGAATAGTAGTTTATTATTATTATTTTTAAAATATTGGTTATGAATATATTATGGTAATTTCTTATAAAATGAATTCTCGTTCTTGTTGGAAAGAATTTCTTGGTTTATCGTATATTTCATATATTGAATAATTGTTAATATATGACATAATAAACACTAACAGGCAATTGAATAGTAGTTTATTATTATTATTTTTAAAATATTGGTTATGAATATATTATGGTAATTTCTTATAAAATGAATTCTCGTTCTTGTTGGAAAGAATTTCTTGGTTTATCGTATATTTCATATATTGAATAATTGTTAAATAGAATCTAGTTACATTTTAAGAGTAATAAGATTATCTTAAGGCTAACATAATGTTTTCAAAATAATACTAAAAACTTATACTTTAGAGAGTTTGAAATTGCGATTCTCAAAAATAACAAACTTTAAAAATGAATACAAATAGATTAATATTAAGGCCTTAATTTTTAATGTTCTAATCAATTAAGATTAATAAAATATTAATAGGGCAATAAGATTCTTACATTTTTATAAATTTCATTTTCTAAATTTTAGTATTTTTTCTAAAAATCTATGATGCACGGATATGGGGATAGATAAGGCGCACGACACGACACGAACACGAAGTACGATATTTAAAATTATTAGAACAGGAAATGACCTTGAAATTGATAATAAAATGTGTATATAAATCATATACATATATATGTTCATTAGTTTACGTTAAAATATATAAATTAGTTTTTCATTCTAATTTAAATATGACTGGTTAGAGAAATAAACTCTAAGAATGACTATTATACATTATAAATTTGTATTTTATTTGTAAAGTTGTATATGTTTGAAAAAAATATAAATATTTCAGTTTTCAAGAATCACAAAAAAATAAGTGAATAACATCAAATGTCACAAATAATACATACATGGTAGACACACCATCTAACTGTGTTTATTACGGTGTTCACATTTTATTTTTTTATTTTATTTAAGAAGATAAATTTATTTTTATATTAGACACGGAGTCGGAGAGTGTCGGTCGACTGTCATGTCCGATCAGGTGTCCGATACGACATGTTATTTTTTGAAGTGTCTGTGCATCACAGCTAAATATTATAACAACAAGCAAAAGAGAATGTACACGAAGTTGGAGAAATAAAATGCTAAAAATGTAATATATAATATTATGGGATAATAGAAACATAAATATCAAACTTCTTTGTAGAACAAAGGGAACAACAATAATAATACTGACCTATCAATATAAGGAAAAATGATTAACAATCCATCACACAAATCTAGAAGCATCAATAGATATTAGAACTTCTTCCACTTGAAGTTATTTTGGTAAAAGTTTCTAAAACAGAAATATAAGCATGATTGTCAAGTATTTCTTATGAAAAGTGCATATTTATAGTCCACCATAATATACAACTACGAAATAAGACGAATTGATGATTATATATAAATATTAGTTCTAGAGATAACACAGTATTTATGATACTTGACTCAAAATAATTTAATAAATAAATATGTAAAAAAATCTGAAAGCCTCCATATCACACCTTGGATCCCTATCGTTCGTCACTTTTCTTATATTGGTAGCATTCTCAATGCTTACGAAAAAAAGTTATGGTTAGATTAATATAAGTTACACACTTCAATTGACCTTGGAAGTCAAATATTTGAATTTATTGAGGTTGTTAATGTAAGAAAATGAGACACCCATAGTATTCTACCTTTTCTTGTTGAGTTAAAACGGGTTACATGAATTTGAAAAGTTAGGATTATATTTAGGTGCTTTATAAAGGATGAAGAGTGAAAAAGTTGGGAAATTAAATTTGAGATATTTAGTGAATAGTAATACATAATGTTTTTCTATAAAATTGATAAATATTAGTGAGATGTTGAAAAGTTAGTATCATATTTAACGGTCTCAATGACTTTTGAAATAATGGACATAAAATATTGATTCTTACTTAATGAAATATGAATATTTAATTGTTATTTACTCGTAATGAGCTACATTCATATAGTATTATAAACCAATAGAATGTTTTTGCACAACAAAAGATCAATATCTTTTTTCTCAATGTTAGATACTTTAATATTACCTCTAATGAGTTGCAATCTATAGTCATTAAGCAACATGAAGGATTTAAAAAGTTAATTTGATTAAAATTCAAAGTGTTTTAATAAGGATGAAGAGCAAAAATAAAGAAAAATTCAATCTGAGAATTTGGTGAATAATAAATGTTTTTCTATAAACAGGATAAATATTAGTGATGAGTTAATTGTTTTAATCATATTTAAAGTTTTGAATGATTTTTGAAATGTTCGACATAAAAAATTTCTACTTAATAAATGAAACACTAATATTTAATTATTATTTACTTCAAATTAGTATTATTAACCAATAGAATATTGTTCACATCAAGTATCTTTTGTCTCCCAATCCATATGCTTTGGTGGGGTGAAGAACAAATAGTCCACATCCGTCACACAGTCAAATGTTTTATGATGAGTTGCAATCTACATGTTTTATGATGAGTTGCAATCTACAGTTACTAAAAAACGTGAGGATTGATTGAAATTTAATTGGATGATTTTATTTTTTATTGTTTTAATAAGAATGAATAGCATGAAAGTAAGATAATTTTATTTGAGAATTTAGTTAAAAGTAATACTTAATGTTCTTTTATAAAAAGGGTAATATAATTAGTGAGAAGTTGAAAAATTAGTAACATAATTAACTATTTAAAAAAGTGTTGAATTATTGTTATTGAAAAATTATTGCGTAATTTATAAAATACTAATATTTAATTATTATTTATTTGTAAATGAGTTATACATTAATACTAATGAACTAAATAGGGGTAGAATACTATTTAAATTAATTAATATGGTTAAATAGTCTATTCATAACTGTAAGAAACACCTTTCAACATCCATACTTTTATAGTAGTATAGATAATTATTTTATCTTTATAATTTCTAATTCGAAAAGGCGTGCGCCATCGCCGTGCCGCACCATTAGCTATTAATAAATATGATCTTAACTATTAGATGTTATCTTTGTCTTTTCGATCCGTCGTTTTTCTTCGGGACAAATACATTGATAAATAAATTGCTTTTTTTTTTCTCTTACAGGAAAATATTCAGGCTTCTCTCTTTCTCATGTGGAAGCCTCTAATAATAATATCTTTCCTATCATATATATTATTAGTTATTAGAGGCTTGCTTCGAAGGTTCTTTCCTTCTTAAATTGAATTATATAATACATGCCGCTTCCTTAGTGGTTTACTTATAGACTTCTCTCATTCCTGGGTAGAAGTCTATGATAAAAAAAAAATTTCTAAAGAAAAGACTTGTGTATAGTGAGTAAATGAACCCTTGAGGCTATTTATAGAGAATATTATGTATAGTGAGAATTGATTTTAAAGGGTTGAGCTATGTGTCCCTTCATACGCGGTCCATATGCTTCATGCTAATCGTTCTTAAGGTCAACCCATCCCAGTTTTTTTTGGAAGAAACATGATCCTTTGCCATTTTTGATATTTTAGTTCTTTTTTTATTATACTAAATGTACTTTAGTCTATTTTAAATTATATACTAGAATTTTGACCAATCACCATCCGTTCGACGGTACATGATATATTGAAAGAACACATAACAAAATCTATATCTATACAACTATAAAAGTATGAGGTTACATGACATACTGAAAGATCACATAACAAAATCTATATCTATCTATACTACTACAAAAGTATGGATAATTTTGGTGTTTCATCCCATCATAAAATGACTTATTTATCCTTATTAATTCTTACTATTACAACTAATACTGATAATAATTACAATTTATTTGTACCATTTACTACTTAATAAATTCTCCACTTTCTTACAAAATTAATACTAATGAACCATATTGCCCCATTTTTTGAAAAAATTAATGCATATTGAATTAACACACCCACTTTCCAGCTAGCATTAAAAATCTTTTGTTAATTTCTAGACACACATCTTTTTATATAAAAGAGTTTTAAATCTCAAGACATGAATAGTAATATCAAAAATTGGATAGAACAAGAAAACAATCCTAGAAAGCTAACGACCTACACCCTCAGACCATGCTTCCTAGATTGGGCCTAGACAATGTCCCAATCATACAAAGAAAAAATGACCGACAACTAAGATGCCATTGCTTCCGTCGTGCTCGTCATGCATCTCTAATTCACTATAACTTTTTATTGCTAACTATTACATTGAAACAATTCATAGGCACACACAGGCATTTACAACCAAAAAGACAAAGAAATACGTCAAACAAAAGTCTAAGTCCATGATTGTAACTCGGTGAAAATAATTTGAACTCAAGGGAACCCGATTTTATTTCAATTATTAAAATTTCATTTTAGTAAGAATAATTATTCTCAGACATTTTACTAATTTAGAATAAAAGTAAACACTACTTAAAAACTAGTTTGCACTGAAATATGAATGGGTCTTAAAATAATTTAATTTTAGATAAAATTAATTTAAATTTTGACTTCAAAATAAAATTATATCTAAGTAATTTTAAATTTGACCTCGTTTGCCCTACATGTTCGCACGTTGTCTAGTGACACCCACCATCTATGTGGCGGGGGGATTTTCATCCCAACTATGATGAAGTTTTCAAACCCCATCTTTTCCATGCATTAACTAAATTTTATATCTTTCCAAAAATAAGTTGTAAGTAATACAATCGAATAAAATAAAATCAAAACCTAAAAAAAATAAAATCCTTTGGATCCTTAAGAAATTACCTACAATAATAAAGAAAACGTCAAAACAGGCATTCATAACACATAATCACCCGTTGGAATTTGCATAAATCGACCCGTTGAATATGGTGGTAGTTGAAAATTATTAAAGAAAGCGACACAATGATATAACAACGAATAATACAAATATGATCTACTGGGGCCAAGTGTTTAAACTACGTATATGCAAAAGGACACTTATCGACACTTACTTGTTATTGAAGGACGATTAGTAAATTTTTGGGACATAGTTGACCAAGGGTAGTATTTATGGTTTTATACTACTTAACAACTAACTCCCTGAGCTTAAGAGCCCATGGCCTCGAGTCTCATCTGCGTCTCTCACGCCCCCATGGTGCACCTTATAGTAGACAAATTCTAGTCGTTTAGTATTTAATCTATTAGTTTCATCACGTTAAATTGAGAGATTTAGTAATAATTAATAATTACATATATATTTTTTCTCTCAAAAATAATTTATTATTTAATTATATTTATCATTTAATTATTCCAAGCAATTGATGTATTTATCTATCTCATAAATAAATAGTATTAAGTATTCCAAAATTAAAAATAGTTAGATGACTGAATTACTAGAACTTATGCAAGTTTTGCCTAAAAGTATTTTCAAACCGTATATTAACTAATTGACCACTCCCATCTAATTAAGCCTTAATGCTACATATGGCTATTTACTGTTTATAACTTGATAGCGCAGCTACACTGCTGCGCCAAAAACTGTGCCATTTCTGGCGTAGCAAGCCCAACGCCGTTTCATCTCCCCGGCGTTATAATAGGCTGGGTTGGAGATGGTCTATGCCAATGTTACCTAATAGTATTTTCAAACCGTATTTTAACTAATTGACCACTCCCATTTAATTAACCCTTAATGCTACATATGGCTATTTACTGTTTATAACATCATGTTTTCAAAACACGATATTATTATATAATTATTGTCTATAATTTCGAGTTTTCTTTAAACCCAAAGACAGAAAAAGAAAAAAAAAAGTTTAGAAGTGGCTTCAGTGGAGAGTGCCGAGTGGGATGTGCTCCAAACCCCAATCTGTTGGGGTTCTTATCCCTACCATCTCTACTCATTAAAGGAAGAAGACAGAAATGGTAATAAATGTGAAAATCAAACTCATCCCAAACCCTAAAATTCAGGTTATATATTGTGCTTAGCACTTTCATCTTTAGGTTATTTTAAACCCTAGCCACAGCTGCCCTTCTGTAACCTCTTCTCTTCAATTTTCATTTTCAGAGTAATTTAACTCAATCTTTTGTCATCCATACAGAGATTTGTAATCACAGCTAGCATATATGGGTGCCCTTCGATTTTACCGTGTTTACGAGCCTGAAAATAATGTTGAAGCTTTGGTATATATACACTTCTTCTACATTTATTCTGTCTTCTTTTTTGGTAATCAAAATTGTTTTCTTTGTGAGCTTTTCTGTTGTTCAAAAACTATTTCTCATGGATGGTCATTTCTGGGGTTTATGTTCATATGTGATTATCTGTTTTATCTTTTTCAAAAGACACTTCATTAATTCTCTTTTTGCTGTTTAATTTTCACCTCTAATATTTGAGAGTTTTCAGCATCATTCTTGTAACTGGTTTTGGCTGTGATGCACACTTGCTATGATGCTCATTTTGGCGCTGGAAAACTAAGGATTTTAATGACATGAATTTTGTGGCGTTTCGGCGCTACATTTCATCCGGAATTCATACTTGTCTTTTCCTTATAAAATCTCCTTACCGTAATTTAACTAACTGTCATTTAATTATTGTCCACATTTTTAGAAGTAAATATTATTAAAGAAGCTCCGATGTTGTGCCTCATTCAGTTAGATCCTCTCATACGTGATTGATTCATCAATTTTAGTTTCTTCTTTAGGGTAAAGCGGTAGATTATACTTGAAAGATCTCAATGAATGATGGATAACAAGAGCAATCACCAATGTGATTCTCGCTATAGTTATTAAATGCGCCGTAACAACCATGACTAAGAGGGTGTTTGCCTGAGTTTATTTAAAATACCTTATAGATTCTTATACCTTATAAGATGTTTTAAGAGCTTATAAGATGTTTGGTCTTATTTAAAACATAAGCTCCTAAGTATTTGGATAAATAAGTCTTATTTAAAAAATAAGTTCCTAAGTGTTTGGATAAAAAAAGTCTATTGAACTTATAAGATGTTTTCAATTGTTCTACGAGAGAATTTGTGCAGGAATAAAAATAAACATTTTTCGGAGAAAGGTATTGCTGGAAATGATAAAGTTAACTTAAGTTATTTATGTCTTTTAAAAATATAAACAAAATCTCCAATTTAATATTTTGAAATAAGGTGAGTTGAGCTAACTTATTTTTTATTAGCTTATAAGATCCAAACATCGTATTTTTTGGTCTTATAAGCTCTTTTTAAATGGAATTATCCAAACATTTTTAAAGATCTTATAAGCTCTCAAACATCTTATATAAGATGTTTAAAAGAACTTATAAGTTTAGCCAAACACCCTCTAAGACATGTTTCTGATGCTCAATTGTTGTGCGAAGATTATTGAGTTATACGCGAGATATGAATTACGTTGCGTTTTGACGCAGCATTCTAGAAACTTATACTAGGCTTTTCCTAATAATTGCCTTACCGTAAACATCACATTTAATCGGCTATTGGACTTATGTTCTTGTGTGTAGAATATTCCTCAAGGGTTCCTAGAATCCATTAAAGAAGATTGGCTTCATAAAGTAACCCTTAGAGACCAGTATAACAATCCCTGGCAATTAAAGGTGGAAAAGGTGGGCGATATTTGGTACTTCAAAGGTGGTTGGAGAAAATTTGTGGAAAAAAATTTTGTCGAACCGGGGAACATGCTGGTATTTGAATATAATGATGGAGTATTCCGATTTAATATTTTCGGTGCAAATTCTTGTGAGGCGAAAGGAGTAGGAGGCCTTTTACCGAATAATACAAAATATCAAAAACAGAAGCAAGATGATGATTCACGAGACCAAGTCGCGGATGGTAACTTCTGCATTTTTTTTTTCCAATTTCTTCTCTGAATTAACATACTCTTGTTTTGTTCACCAAACATCGTTGTTAAAATACTTCTTTGAATATTCATTTTTCAGGAGCTACAGCTAATGGAAGTCGACTGATGACCAGGAGGATAACTGATTGGATTGACCCGGAGCTTTTTCAATCTGGGATGGCTAATCAACCGACTAATCCATATTTCGTGACAAGAGCTAAACTGTGCAGGGATGATGAACTGGTAAGCTATATATAATTCATTATTTTGATGATCTAATGAAATTATAAGTTGCTCTTTGATTGCCGATAGTATATATGATATCTACATGACATTTTACATGTGACATCTATATGCGCATTGAGTAAGTAACGTGTTTATCGTAACTTAGTAAATGTTTATGTAATTTATCCTTATAATTACAGTATGTCCCGAAGCCTGTGGTCGAATTGTACAATCTTGACCTCCCGAGATATACAGTGTTTATTGACGACAAAGGGGAAGAGTATCCTTCAAAGCTGAAGGTATGGAAAGACGGGAGGATGTTTTACGGTGGAGGATGGAAAAAACTCTGCTCCTCAAACTTGGTTGGCGTAGATGACAAGATTATATGCGAGTTCATCCGTGGATTAGATGGGCAACTATATATTAATGTCAGTTTTGTTCGTGCCAATAGAAATTGAGGTTGCCATTGGAGAATAAATGTTTTAGTGAATATTTATTGCCATATGAGTAACAAACTACTACTGTAAATTATTTGGCCTTGTTTGTTTATAATTTTTGAATTCAATTTTTAAAAGTTTGGATGAAGCAATCATAAATAAACTTGACACAAACTATTCTTATCAAAATTAATTAACATTTTTTAGGTGTGAATGGCGCCCAATGGCGTGCGCCATTGCACGCTGCGTTCATGGCGACTCTCAATGCCATGAACCATGCGCCTTGAAGACCCGAAATAACGCGCCATTTCGAAGTTTAAAATTAAAAAGCTTTCTTGGGTCAGAATCGAATGGTCTAAATTAGATTGTTTCTTTATTATTGCGTTGAAGGGCTTGACATGAGTTCGTTTTATTTTTTGTTTATTTCTTGAAAACCTATTATATATGGTTTATATTTGATACTATTATAATTTTAATTATTATTTTTTATTCACATAATTATTATATACATATCTAACACAATCACTCAACATACATCCATCAATCTATTACTATAGATTTGAAATATTTTTATAATTTTCATCTACTGTTTAAAAATATAAACAAACACAATATTCACACACAAATATCCATATTACACATTTTTCGAGATATTAATATAATCTAAACCCAAAAGCATAAGTAAACATAGTCTTATTTTTTATGTCGCTTTATGAGTCATTTATTTAAAAATGTTTATACTTTTTACATTCCTAGCCATTTCTTCAAAAGAGAAATGATAAGAAAGGGCATAATGTTTCGCTTTTTAACCTATTTTGTGCGCATTTATATAGTATATGACATAATAAACACTAAAAGACAATTGAATATTAGTTTATTATTATTATTTTAAAATATTGGTTATGAATATATTATGGTAATTTCTTATAAAATGAATTCTCGTTCTTGTTGCAATCAACAGTTACTAAACAACACGAAGGATTGATGTAAATTTAATTAGATGAATTTTTTTTAACTGTTTTAATAAGAATGAATAGCATGAAAGTAGGAATATTTTATTTGAGAATTTAGTTAATAGTAATAAATAATTTTTTTTATAAAAGGGATAAATATAATTAGTGAGAAGTTGAAAAGTTAGCAGCACATTTAACTGTTTTAAAAAGTGTTGAATTATTGTCAATGAAAAATTGTTGCGTAATTTATAAAATACTAATATTTAATTATCATTTATTGTAAATGAGTTATATATTAATACTAGTTAACTAAATAGGGGTAGAATACTAATTAAATGAATTAATAGGGCTAAAATAGTCTATTCATAACTGTAAGTAACACCTTTCAACATCCATACTTTTATAGTAGTATAGATAATTATTTTATCTTTATAATTTCTGATTCGAAAAGGCGTGCGCCGCGCCATTCGCTATTAATAATTATGCAGATGTTATCTTTGTCTTTTCGATCCCTCATTTTTCTTCGGGGCATATCCTCTGATAAATAAATTGCTTTTTTTTCTCGCTTACAGGATAATATTCAGGCTTCTCTTTTTCTCATGTGGAAGCTAACCTCTAATACTAATATCTTTCCTATCATATCTTTTATTAGTTATTAGAGGCTTGCTTCGAAGGTTCTTTCCTCTAATGCACGAACACCTCTAAAATTCAAGGCGTATGGTGTCGGACACGGACACGTTCTGACATGGCCAAACCGTGTCCAGAAATAAAATAAAATAAAAATAAATTAGAGACGTTGTCGGACACGGCATGTGGAGTGTTTTATCCCATTATAAAATGACTTTTTTACCCTTATTAATTCTTACTATTACAACTAAAATTGCCAATAATTACTATTTATTTGTACCATTTACTACCTAATAAATTCTTCACTTTCTTACAAAATTAAAACTAATGAACCATATTAACCCACTTTTTAAAAAAATTAATGCATATTGAATTAACACACCCACTTTCCAGCTAGGATTAAAAATCTTTTGTTAATTTCTAGATACAAATATTTTTATATAAAAGAGTTTTAAACCTCAAGACATGAGTAGTAATATTAAAAATTGGATAGAACAAGAAAACAATCCTAAAAAGCTAACGACCTACACCCTCGGACCATGCTTCCTAGATTGGGCCTAGACAATGTCCCAATCATACAAAGAAAAAATGACCGACAGCTAAGATCCCTTGAAGGCCATTGCTTCCGTCGTGCTCGTCATGTATCTCTAATTCACGATAACTCTTTATTTCTAACTATTACATTGAAACAATACATAGGCACACACCGGCATTTACAATCAAAAAAAGAAATACGTCAAACAAAAGTCTAAGTCCATGATTGTAACTGTAATGCCCAATTATCTCACACCCGGCCAACAATAAGCATGTCATATAACTAGCATTTATTGATTTACATCATATGAATGACGTGACTGCATGAATATGACTATTTGGCAATTATATGATAAACGCATGATTTTACGAAAATGCTTATGTGTTATTTATGTGATATGTGCATTTAGAATGCATTTAATTTGCATCCTCTACTAGTTAAGTAGAAATGAAGATTAAGCAGGCACGACGTTTACACAATTGACGAGTTAGATTAAGCAAGTATGACGTTTAGCACTTATCACGAATTAATTAACGAACGGAAAATTTGAGCTGCTTCCCAGGAGGTCACCCATCCTGTTATTGCTCTCGTACGAGCACGCTTAACTTTAGGGTTTTGATCGAATACGGTACACTAAACCTTCCCGTTAATTATCGGATAAATATATTTTACACACTACGCGTCACTTACGTGTTACCGGTATGTCCCGATTAGTTTAAATACACGACACGTAGAATATATAACGCATAAATGTATAACACGTAATAAGCTAGCAGCTGCAAATAATTCATATAATATAATAATAATATATATATAAAAGTAGTCACCAAACTTTGCATCTAAGTTTCCCGTAGCCGACTTTCCATTAACTTAATACTTATGTTTATTAAAATTAATCACCATAACTTAGCCTATAGGTTTGCTTGCCGACTTACTTCACTGTAAGTATATAATTTGAAAGAAAGAGATGAACAGCAAAGAAAAATAGAGGAAAGGAGAGAAGAAAAAAAAAAGAGAAAAAGAGAGAAAAGAGAGGGAAAAATTTTCGGGAAAAATAGGAAACGATTTGTAGTGCGTAAAACAAGCTAGGCGAATCGACGTATTCGTTACAAGTAAGTAATTTATCGATAGTTTATCCAATTTAATTAGTGAATTTAGAATATTCGTCGAAAATAGTATTTAGGTAAGTTATATATCATTTTACAGGTTATTGAACAATTAGAATTAGAAGAAGCACTATAGATAGCTCGTCGTAGCGTCACGTTATCAATTTCAGTGCTAAGGACATAAGGTAAGTAGAAGCTTTTCTTGACGTATCATAAGAATCAATATTATGCATTTTTGTGATTAGTTATGTTAATTGTTTGAAAATGAATGTATTATGTGCCGATTGGGTTAAATGTTAATGATTTATGATTTATTATATGTTTTATTGAAAATGAATGTTATATGACGTGAAATGTTGAGGAAAATGCGATTATGCTGCATTATTATGCTACATATGGAAAGAAAACGTTTTCGAAAGTGAGGTTTGGTATTTGATTGGCGGTCGGGTAGGCACGGGACGCGGGAGGGACCGGCGGACCCACAGAGGGTGGTGAATACCTTGAGGTGTAAAAACCAAGATAGATAAAGCCACGATATATGATGGAGCTAGCGGCTAATATCATCGGCCGAAAGGTCGGTATGAGAACCCCCGCGATGCTTCTTTTTATGGCCATTTATGAACAGGTTCCGAAAACAGACGCCTATCATCATCAGTCGAATACCATACTTCGGGGTACCCATAAGAGGAAAAATATAATGTTTTTAAATGAACTATGCATTATTGACTGTCTTATGTGCTACGTGATATATTGTTATAATTCACCTTCTTCTTACTGAGCCATTAGCTCATTAGATTCTTATGATGCAGGTGATGATTGATGTACATATGTGAAGGTTGCCCAAGAATCCCGAGCGGTCAGACAGAGCTATGTTCATATGCCGTGTTTCGAGCATTTTGTAGCTCAAGAACTCTGATTTTTGTGTAAATAGCCGCTCTGTTATGGTTTTGTAAACAAACGTTTGTTAATGTACAAAGTTTGGGTTGTAAAAGTAAAATGGTTTGTTTTATTTCAAAAGATGCATTTTATTATTTTAGAAAACCATAACATTTACGAAAGAAAAGGGTCATCATCCCTGGGCCCGGTCTGGGGGTGTGACAGTTTATGGTATCAGAGCGGAGGTTTAGTCTTTCCTGAAGACAGAAGAAGGCATATGAACATATTCTGGCTGGGGAAACTTGGTCAACTCTTTTGTTTATTTATTTATGTTTGATTAATGCATGTTATTGTCATTATTATGCATTCATTATTGGCTGGTGAAAGGGATAAATTGGGCAATATATAGGAAATCATGCCGCCGAAACGTAAAGCTATGGGTGCCGAAGAAGGTGGTAATAATGTGGTGGATAATTTGACTAATCTGATACAACAACAAACCAGAATGCACGGTGAACAGATCCAACAATTATTAGACATGCAACAGAGAGCTCAAGAACAGAATAACCAGGCGCATGCACCTCCTATTCGTCCTGAAAATCCACAAGCTGTCTACGAGAAGTTTAGGAAGATGGAACCATCTGACTTCTATGGTGGTTCGGATCCTGTAGTTGCCGAAGAATGGGTTAAATCATTAGATGTCATCTTCGACTACATGCGTATCGACGATGTTGATAAGGTACTTTGTGCGATCTTCTTATTGAAGAAAGAGGCAAGAATCTGGTGGGAAGGAGCAAAACTTGCTGTTGACATGGAGACACTGACATGGGAAAGGTTCAAGGTGATCTTTTATGACAAATACTTCACTCGAGATGCCAGATCCCTCAAGGTTAAAGAGTTTTTAGAGCTGAAACAGGGAGACATGACTGTTTGCGACTATGTTAGAAAATTTGAAGAGGGTTGCAGATATGTGCCTTACATTGCGAGGGATAATACCGAAAAGATCGATCATTTCTTGAGAGGACTGAAGCCTGAAATTAGACGGGATGTCAGAATGTCTTCAGCAACCGAGTTTCGAGAAATTGTGGATAAAGCTTTGATGGCTGACCTGGATGAAAAAGAAATTCAGAAATCCTATCAACAGAAGAGGCAAATATTCACTCCAAGAAACCCAATACCGTGGAAGAAGCCAGAGCAGAAACTAGCCCAAAGAAATACTGACAAACGTCCAAGAGTTGGACAGACCTCCAATGAAGTCGAAAGGCCGAGGTGTAATATATGTGGCAGGAATCATTTTGGGGAATGTCGAATGGGTTCGAACTTTTGTTTCAAATGTAAGAAGCCTGGACATTTTGCAAAGGACTGCACAACCCTCCAGAATAAAGTGCAGGGAAGAGTTTATTCGATGACGAATGAAGAAGCCTCTGCAGACCCCTCAGTCGTTTCATGTACTATTTTGATTTCTGGAATGCCTGCATTTGCATTGATAGATTCAGGTTCTACACATTCATTTGTATCAAATGCATTTGTGAGAAAATTGGGTATTACACCAGACTTGCTAAAAGTAAGCTACAGTGTGACCATTCCATCGGGAGAAGAAATGGATTCTAGTCATGTATTGAGGGCTTGCTCTATTCAGATTGGTAGCAGGACACTATATGCCGATCTTGTTGTCTTACCGATTTCGAATTTTGAGGTTATATTGGGTATGGATTGGCTTACCAAATATCATGCCACCATTGACTGTAATAAAAAGATTGTGATCTTTCAGCCACCTGAAGAAGAGCAGTTCATATTTAGCGGTACTCCAGGTTCATTTTCATTACCGGTTATTTCTGCGCTGAAGGCCCAAAAGATGCTGAATAAAGGTTGTACTGGATACTTGGCAAGTGTGGTGGACACCTCAATGGAGACGCAATTAAAGCCTGAAGATGTAGAAGTTGTCAGAGAATTTCTAGAGGTATTTTCAGATGATTTACCAGGACTACCACCAGATCGAGAAATTGAATTTGTGATTGATGTTGTGCCAGGAACTGCCCCTATTTCTAAAGCACCGTATAGAATGGCCCCAACTGAATTGAAAGAGTTGAAAGTGAAATTGCAAGATCTACTTGATAAGGGGTTAATTCGTCCAAGTTATTCGCCTTGGGGAGCTCCAGTATTGTTTGTTAAGAAGAAAGATGGGACGATGCGGTTATGTATTGATTACAGAGAGCTGAACAAAGTAACAATCAAGAATAAGTATCCTCTTCCCAGAATAGATGACTTGTTTGATCAATTGCAAGGTGCATCGGTATTCTCAAAGATTGATTTGCGTTCGGGTTACCATCAGTTAAAGGTCAAAGAGGAAGATATACAGAAGACTGCATTCCGAACAAGGTATGGCCATTACGAGTTTCTAGTAATGCCGTTTGGTTTAACGAATGCTCCTGCAGCGTTTATGGATTTGATGAATCGGGTATTCAAGGCTTTTCTTGATAAGTTTGTAATCGTGTTTATTGATGACATCCTGATCTACTCACGTGATAAGTGGGAACACAAGGAACATTTGAGACTTGTGTTGCAAGTTCTGAAGGAGAAACAACTATACGCTAAATTCAAGAAATGTGAATTCTGGCTTGAGCAAGTGGTATTTTTGGGGCATGTGGTATCTAAGAATGGGATATCAGTTGATCCGAGTAAAATAGAAGCTGTGAATAGCTGGCAAACACCAACAACTGTGTCAGAAGTTCGGAGTTTCTTAGGATTGGCGGGATATTACAGAAGATTTGTTCAGGGATTCTCGAAATTGGCGGTTCCACTAACGACGTTGACGAGAAAGAATGTGAAATTTGTTTGGACCGATGCATGTGAAAAGAGTTTCCAAGAGTTGAAACATCGACTGACTACAGCTCCTATTCTCTCTGTTCCAACTGGAACTGGTGGATTCGTTGTGTACAGCGATGCTTCCAAAAATGGTTTGGGTGCTGTATTAATGCAGAATGGGAAGGTAATTGCTTATGCTTCAAGGCAATTGAAAGAATATGAAAAGAATTATCCAACTCACGATTTGGAATTTGCCGCTGTCGTTTTTGCCCTGAAGATTTGGAGACATTATTTGTATGGTGAGAAATGTGAGATTTACACGGATCATAAAAGCTTGAAGTATTTCTTCACCCAGAAAGAGCTGAATATGAGACAACGGAGATGGTTAGAACTTGTTAAAGATTATGACTGTGTGATTAACTATCATCCTGGTAAAGCAAATGTGGTAGCTGATGCATTGAGCAGAAAGTCTATGTCTTCTCTCGTTATCATACAGAGGCCACTATTACAAGATTTGCAGAAATTGGAACTTGAAATTGTACCTAAAGGGAGAGTATGTTCTTTGTCAGCCCTAATGTTGAAGCCGGTACTTCGTGACAGAATTATCGAAGCTCAGAAAAATGATATGTATCTGACTGAGATAAAGAGAAAGATGGACGAAGGGAAAAAGACTGAATTCACAATTTCTGATGGAGTCATGAAATATAAAGGCAGATTATGTGTGCCATCTGATCAAGCAATTAAAGAAGATATTTTGAAAGAAGCTCATGCTACTCCTTATTCTGTACACCCCGGTAGTACAAAGATGTATAAAGATCTGCAACAACATTATTGGTGGGCCGGTATGAAGAAAGACATAGCAACCTTTGTGGCAGAATGCTTAACTTGTCAACAAGTTAAGGTTGAACACCAAAGACCGGCAGGTTTATTAAAGCCTTTACCGATACCAGAATGGAAATGGGAACATATTACAATGGATTTCGTGTTGGGATTGCCGAGGACTCAGAAGGGTTATAACTCCGTATGGGTGATTGTCGATAGATTAACGAAATCAGCCCACTTTCTTGCAGTGAAGTCGACGTATAATATGGATCAGTATGCTCAGCTGTACATTAATGAGATAGTCAAGCTACACGGAGTGCCAGTTTCTATAGTATCTGATCGAGATCCTAAATTTACGTCTACGTTTTGGAAGAGTTTGCACAGTGCAATGGGAACAAAACTTGCATTCAGTACAGCATTTCATCCACAGAGTGATGGGCAATCAGAAAGAGTTATTCAGATACTTGAGGATATGCTAAGGGCGTGCACACTAGATTTTCAGGGTAGTTGGGATGTGAAATTACCATTAGTGGAATTTACTTATAACAATAGCTATCAGTCTACCATTGGAATGGCACCTTATGAAGCGTTATATGGAAGAAAATGCAGATCTCCAGTTCATTGGGATGAAGTTGGAGAAAGAAGACTACTTGGTCCAGAATTGGTACAACAAACAACCACAGTTGTAGAGAAAATACGTGAAAGAATGAAGACGGCACAAAGTAGGCAGAAAAGTTACGCAGACGTACGAAGAAGAGATTTAGAATTTACTGTTGGGGATCATGTGTTTCTGAAAGTAGCTCCAATGAAGGGAATTATGAGATTCGGGAAGAAGGGAAAATTGAGTCCGAGGTATGTTGGTCCGTTCGAAATTCTGGAAAGAGTTGGGGATAGAGCTTACAGAGTGGCATTACCTCCTTCATTAACCGGTGTTCACAATGTCTTCCATGTATCCATGTTGAAGAAATACGTTTCAAATCCTTCTCATGTGTTAAGTTATGAGCCATTGGAGTTATCTTCAGATTTAGCTTACGAGGAGAAACCAGTGCAAATTCTTGATCAGAAGGTTAAACAATTGAGAAACAAAGAGAAATCATGCTGTAGAAGAAGCTACCTGGGAAAGGGAAGAAGAAATGCGGAGCAAATATCCAGAACTATTTCGGTATGTCAAATTTTGAGGACAAAATTTTCATAAGGAGGATATGATTGTAATGCCCAATTATCTCACACCCGGCCAACAATAAGCATGTCATATAACTAGCATTTATTGATTTACATCATATGAATGACGTGACTGCATGAATATGACTATTTGGCAATTATATGATAAACGCATGATTTTACGAAAATGCTTATGTGTTATTTATGTGATATGTGCATTTAGAATGCATTTAATTTGCATCCTCTACTAGTTAAGTAGAAATGAAGATTAAGCAGGCACGACGTTTACACAATTGACGAGTTAGATTAAGCAAGTATGACGTTTAGCACTTATCACGAATTAATTAACGAACGGAAAATTTGAGCTGCTTCCCAGGAGGTCACCCATCCTGTTATTGCTCTCGTACGAGCACGCTTAACTTTAGGGTTTTGATCGAATACGGTACACTAAACCTTCCCGTTAATTATCGGATAAATATATTTTACACACTACGCGTCACTTACGTGTTACCGGTATGTCCCGATTAGTTTAAATACACGACACGTAGAATATATAACGCATAAATGTATAACACGTAATAAGCTAGCAGCTGCAAATAATTCATATAATATAATAATAATATATATATAAAAGTAGTCACCAAACTTTGCATCTAAGTTTCCCGTAGCCGACTTTCCATTAACTTAATACTTATGTTTATTAAAATTAATCACCATAACTTAGCCTATAGGTTTGCTTGCCGACTTACTTCACTGTAAGTATATAATTTGAAAGAAAGAGATGAACAGCAAAGAAAAATAGAGGAAAGGAGAGAAGAAAAAAAAAAGAGAAAAAGAGAGAAAAGAGAGGGAAAAATTTTCGGGAAAAATAGGAAACGATTTGTAGTGCGTAAAACAAGCTAGGCGAATCGACGTATTCGTTACAAGTAAGTAATTTATCGATAGTTTATCCAATTTAATTAGTGAATTTAGAATATTCATCGAAAATAGTATTTAGGTAAGTTATATATCATTTTACAGGTTATTGAACAATTAGAATTAGAAGAAGCACTATAGATAGCTCGTCGTAGCGTCACGTTATCAATTTCAGTGCTAAGGACATAAGGTAAGTAGAAGCTTTTCTTGACGTATCATAAGAATCAATATTATGCATTTTTGTGATTAGTTATGTTAATTGTTTGAAAATGAATGTATTATGTGCCGATTGGGTTAAATGTTAATGATTTATGATTTATTATATGTTTTATTGAAAATGAATGTTATATGACGTGAAATGTTGAGGAAAATGCGATTATGCTGCATTATTATGCTACATATGGAAAGAAAACGTTTTCGAAAGTGAGGTTTGGTATTTGATTGGCGGTCGGGTAGGCACGGGACGCGGGAGGGACCGGCGGACCCACAGAGGGTGGTGAATACCTTGAGGTGTAAAAACCAAGATAGATAAAGCCACGATATATGATGGAGCTAGCGGCTAATATCATCGGCCGAAAGGTCGGTATGAGAACCCCCGCGATGCTTCTTTTTATGGCCATTTATGAACAGGTTCCGAAAACAGACGCCTATCATCATCAGTCGAATACCATACTTCGGGGTACCCATAAGAGGAAAAAGATAATGTTTTTAAATGAACTATGCATTATTGACTGTCTTATGTGCTACGTGATATATTGTTATAATTCAGCTTCTTCTTACTGAGCCATTAGCTCATTAGATTCTTATGATGCAGGTGATGATTGATGTACATATGTGAAGGTTGCCCAAGAATCCCGAGCGGTCAGACAGAGCTATGTTCATATGCCGTGTTTCGAGCATTTTGTAGCTCAAGAACTCTGATTTTTGTGTAAATAGCCGCTCTGTTATGGTTTTGTAAACAAACGTTTGTTAATGTACAAAGTTTGGGTTGTAAAAGTAAAATGGTTTGTTTTATTTCAAAAGATGCATTTTATTATTTTAGAAAACCATAACATTTACGAAAGAAAAGGGTCATCATCCCTGGGCCCGGTCTGGGGGTGTGACAGTAACTCAGTGAAAATAATTTGAACTCAAGGGAACACGATTTTATTTCAATTATTAAAACTTCATTTTAGTAAGAATAATTATTCTCAATCACTTTACTAATTTAGAATAAAAGTAAACACTATTTCAAAACTAGTTTGCACTGAAATATGAATGAGTCTTAAAATAATTTAATTTTAGATAAAATTTAATTTAAATTTTGACCTCAAAATAAAATTATATCTAAATAATTTTAAATTCGACCTCGTGTGTCCTACATGCTCGCAGGTCGTCTCATGACACCATCATCTATGTGGAGGGTGGATTTTCATCCCGACTATGATGGAGTTTTCAAACCCCATCTTTTCTATGCATTAACTTCAATTTATATATTTCCAAAAATAAGTTGTAAGTAATACAATCGAATAAAATAAAATCGAAACCTAAAAAAAATAAACTCCTTCGAATCTTCACAAAATTTCCTATAATAATAAAGAAAACATCAAAACCGGCATTCATAACACATAATCACCCATTGAAATTCGCATAAATCGACCCATTGAATATGGTGGTAGTTGAAAATTATTAAAGAAAGAGACAAAATGATATAACAACGAATAATCCAAATATGATCTACTGGGGTCAAGTCTTAAAACTACGAATATGACATCATAACCTAGCTATAAACATGGAAAAAGATAAAACTAAATAACTACAAGATTATGATAAAAGATACGATAAGATACAATATAATCTAAACTAATCTAAATATTATCTAACAATTCCCCGCAGTTGAAACCTGGGATCTTGAACGTTGAAACTGGATCCAAATCCAAAAAGATAAAAGCCGCGGGTAACCTTGGAAGGCGGCGGCAATGTCTCTAACTCCTTATTTCCAAGAGTGAGCGGTTCATGAAAAAATAATGATTCTAAGTCCTTGTATGATGAGAAAATTTGTCACTATAAATTGATTTACTGCTTTAAGTTATAAATTTGCAAACAATATATTAATAAATAATTTTTATAAAGCTAAATAAGTGTTTAAATGGCATTTCAAGTTATGTATTATATAATTTTTCATGATATTTCAGATTCAACGTTAAAATCCATTGGATGACATTCACCATTTTTTAATAGGAGGAGGCTGGAAAAGGGTGGGAGTTATATGGGTTTAACAGTAATTAAATTGAAAAGAAAGGTTATGCTTTTTATTTATTTAACAAACTGATGTGCTTTGAAGTTTGGAAGTGGAGCAAAATTTTTGGTCCAATTTTCATATATTCTTTGTTTTGATGTTCTTGGGATGAGAAACCTCTCAACTTTCTTATGAAATTTATCTGTTCTTTTCCAGTCTTAATTCTGATTAAAATTATTCTTCTTTTTTTTTTCACTTTTTCTGTCACTTTTATACATCCAAAATGGAAAGTTGGAAGTCACATGAACTAATATTCATTAAAACTTCAATGGCGTGGAAATTCTTGCATTCAAGAGAGAAGAAAAAATGGCACTACAATTTATACCTTTCCAAAAATAAATTGTAAATAATACAATCGAATAAAATAAAATCAAAACCTTCAAAAAATAAACACCTTCGGATCTTCACAAAATTTTACAATAATATAGAAAACGTCAAACATGCATTCATAACACATAAGCACCCGTTGAAATTCGCATACATCGACCCGTTGAATATGGTGGTAGTTGAAAATTATTAAAGAATGCGACAAAATGATATAACAACGAATAATCTAAATATGATCTACTGGGGTCAAGTCTTAAAACTACGTATATGCAAAAAGACACTTATCGACACTTACTTGTTATTGAAGGACAATTATTAAATTTTTGGGAAATAGTTGACTAAGAGTAGTATTTAGGGTTTTATACTACTTATCAACTAACTCCCTGAGCTTAAGAGCCCATGGTGCACCTTATAGTAGACAAATTCTAGTCGTTTAGTATTTAATCTATTAGTTTCATCACGTTACATTGAGAGATTTAATAATAATGAATAATTACAAATATATATTTTCTCTCAAAAATAATTTATTATTTAATTATATTTATCATTTAATTATTCCAAGCAATTGATGTATTTATCTATCTCATAAATAAATAGTATTAAGTATTCCAAAATTAAAAATAGTTAGATGACTGAATTACTAAAACTTATGCAAGTTTTGCCTAAAAGTATTTTCAAACCGTATATTAACTAATTGACCACTCACATTTAATTAAGCCTTAATGCTACATATGGCTATTTACTGTTTATAACTTGATAACGCACCTACACTGCTGCGCCAAAAACTGTGCCATTTCTGGCGTAGCAAGCCCAACGCCGTTTCTTCTCCCCGGCGTTATAATAGCGCAGGGTTGGAGATGGTCTATGCCAGTGTTACCTAATAGTATTTTCAAACCTTATTTTAACAAATTGACCACTCCCATTTAATTAACCCTTAATGCTTCATATGGCTATTTACTGTTTATAACATCATGTTTTCAAAACACGATATTATTATATAATTATTGTCTATAATTTCGAGTTTTCTTTAAACCCAAAGACAGAAAAAGAAAAAAAAAAGTTTAGAAGGGGCTTCAATGGCGAGTTCCAAGTGGGATGTGCTCCAAACCCCAATCTGTTGGGGTTCTTATCCCTACCATCTCTACTCATTAAAGGAAGAAAACAGAAATGGTAATAAATGTGAAAATCCAACTCATCCCAAACCCTAAAATTCAGGTTATAAATTGTGCTTAGCACTTTCATCTTCAGGTTATTTTAAACCCTAGCCACCGCTGCCCTTCTGTAACCTCTTCTCTTCAATTTTCAATTTTCATTTTCAGAGTAATTTAACTCAATCTTTTGTCATCCAGAGATTTGTAATCACAGCTAGCATATATGGGTGCCCTTCGATTTTACCGTGTTTACGAGCCTGAAAATAATGTTGAAGCTTTGGTATATATACACTTCTTCTACATTTATTCTGTCTTCTTTTTTGGTAATCAAAATTGTTTTCTTTGTGAGCTTTTCTGTTGTTCAAAAACTATTTCTCATGGATGGTCATTTCTGGGGTTTATGTTCATATGTGATTATCTGTTTTATCTTTTTCAAAAGACACTTCATTAATTCTCTTTTTGCTGTTTAATTTTCACCTCTAATATTTGAGAGTTTTCAGCATCATTCTTGTAACTGGTTTTGGCTGTGATGCGCACTTGCTATGATGCTCATTTTGGCGCTGGAAAACTAAGGATTTTAATGACATGAATTTTGTGGCGTTTCGGCGCTACATTTCATCCGGAATTCATACTTGTCTTTTCCTTATAAAATCTCCTTACCGTAATTTAACTGTCATTTAATTATTGTCCACATTTTTAGAAGTAAATATTATTAAAGAAGCTCCGATGTTGTGCCTCATTCAGTTAGATCCTCTCATACGTGATTGATTCATCAATTTTAGTTTCTTCTTTAGGGTAAAGCGGTAGATTATACTTGAAAGATCTCAATGAATGATGGATAACAAGAGCAATCACCAATGTGATTCTCGCTATAGTTATTAAATGCGCCGTAACAACCATGACTAAGAGGGTGTTTGCCTGAGTTTATTTAAATTACCTTATAGATTCTTATACCTTATAAGATGTTTTAAGAGCTTATAAGATGTTTGGTCTTATTTAAAACATAAGCTCCTAAGTATTTGGATAAATAAGTCTTATTTAAAAAATAAGTTCCTAAGTGTTTGGATAAAAAAAGTCTATTGAACTTATAAGATGTTTTCAATTGTTCTACGAGAGAATTTGTGCAGGAATAAAAATAAACATTTTTCGGAGAAAGGTATTGCTGGAAATGATAAAGTTAACTTAAGTTATTTATGTCTTTTAAAAATATAAACAAAATCTCCAATTTAATATTTTGAAATAAGGTGAGTTGAGCTAACTTATTTTTTATTAGCTTATAAGATCCAAACATCGTATTTTTTGGTCTTATAAGCTCTTTTTAAATGGAATTATCCAAACATTTTTAAAGATCTTATAAGCTCTCAAACATCTTATATAAGATGTTTAAAAGAACTTATAAGCTTAGCCAAACACCCTCTAAGACATGTTTCTGATGCTCAATTGTTGTGCGAAGATTATTGAGTTATACGCGAGATATGAATTACGTTGCGTTTTGACGCAGCATTCTAGAAACTTATACTAGGCTTTTCCTAATAATTGCCTTACCGTAAACATCACATTTAATCGGCTATTGGACTTATGTTCTTGTGTGTAGAATATTCCTCAAGGGTTCCTAGAATCCATTAAAGAAGATTGGCTTCATAAAGTAACCCTTAGAGACCAGTATAACAATCCCTGGCAATTAAAGGTGGAAAAGGTGGGCGATATTTGGTACTTCAAAGGTGGTTGGAGAAAATTTGTGGAAAAAAATTTTGTCGAACCGGGGAACATGCTGGTATTTGAATATAATGATGGAGTATTCCGATTTAATATTTTCGGTGCAAATTCTTGTGAGGCGAAAGGAGTAGGAGGCCTTTTACCGAATAATACAAAATATCAAAAACAGAAGCAAGATGATGATTCACGAGACCAAGTCGCGGATGGTAACTTCTGCATTTTTTTTTTCCAATTTCTTCTCTGAATTAACATACTCTTGTTTTGTTCACCAAACATCGTTGTTAAAATACTTCTTTGAATATTCATTTTTCAGGAGCTACAGCTAATGGAAGTCGACTGATGACCAGGAGGATAACTGATTGGTTTGACCCGGAGCTTTTTCAATCTGGGATGGCTAATCAACCGACTAATCCATATTTCGTGACAAGAGCTAAACTGTGCAGGGATGATGAACTGGTAAGCTATATATAATTCATTATTTTGATGATCTAATGAAATTATAAGTTGCTCTTTGATTGCCGATAGTATATATGATATCTACATGACATTTTACATGTGACATCTATATGCGCATTGAGTAAGTAACGTGTTTATCGTAACTTAGTAAATGTTTATGTAATTTATCCTTATAATTACAGTATGTCCCGAAGCCTGTGGTCGAATTGTACAATCTTGACCTCCCGAGATATACAGTGTTTATTGACGACAAAGGGGAAGAGTATCCTTCAAAGCTGAAGGTATGGAAAGACGGGAGGATGTTTTACGGTGGAGGATGGAAAAAACTCTGCTCCTCAAACTTGGTTGGCGTAGATGACAAGATTATATGCGAGTTCATCCGTGGATTAGATGGGCAACTATATATTAATGTCAGTTTTGTTCGTGCCAATAGAAATTGAGGTTGCCATTGGAGAATAAATGTTTTAGTGAATATTTATTGCCATATGAGTAACAAACTACTACTGTAAATTATTTGGCCTTGTTTGTTTATAATTTTTGAATTCAATTTTTAAAAGTTTGGATGAAGCAATCATAAATAAACTTGACACAAACTATTCTTATCAAAATTAATTAACATTTTTTAGGTGTGAATGGCGCCCAATGGCGTGCGCCATTGCACGCTGCGTTCATGGCGACTCTCAATGCCATGAACCATGCGCCTTGAAGACCCGAAATAACGCGCCATTTCGAAGTTTAAAATTAAAAAGCTTTCTTGGGTGAGAATCGAATGGTCTAAATTAGATTGTTTCTTTATTATTGCGTTGAAGGGCTTGACATGAGTTCGTTTTATTTTTTGTTTATTTCTTGAAAACCTATTATATATGGTTTATATTTGATACTATTATAATTTTAATTATTATTTTTTATTCACATAATTATTATATACATATCTAACACAATCACTCAACATACATCCATTAATCTATTACTATAGATTTGAAATATTTTTATAATTTTCATCTACTGTTTAAAAATATAAACAAACACAATATTCACACACAAATATCCATATTACACATTTTTCGAGATATTAATATAATCTAAACCCAAAAGCATAAGTAAACATAGTCTTATTTTTTATGTCGCTTTATGAGTCATTTATTTAAAAATGTTTATACTTTTTACATTCCTAGCCATTTCTTCAAAAGAGAAATGATAAGAAAGGGCATAATGTTTCGCTTTTTAACCTATTTTGTGCGCATTTATATAGTATATGACATAATAAACACTAAAAGACAATTGAATATTAGTTTATTATTATTATTTTAAAATATTGGTTATGAATATATTATGGTAATTTCTTATAAAATGAATTCTCGTTCTTGTTGCAATCAACAGTTACTAAACAACACGAAGGATTGATGTAAATTTAATTAGATGAATTTTTTTTAACTGTTTTAATAAGAATGAATAGCATGAAAGTAGCAATATTTTATTTGAGAATTTAGTTAATAGTAATAAATAATATTCTTTTATAAAAGGGATAAATATAATTAGTTAGAAGTTGAAAAGTTAGCAGCACATTTAACTGTTTTAAAAAGTGTTGAATTATTGTCAATGAAAAATTGTTGCGTAATTTATAAAATACTAATATTTAATTATCATTTATTGTAAATGAGTTATATATTAATACTAGTTAACTAAATAGGGGTAGAATACTAATTAAATGAATTAATAAGGCTAAAATAGTCTATTCATAACTGTAAGTAACACCTTTCAACATCCATACTTTTATAGTAGTATAGATAATTGTTTTATCTTTATAATTTCTGATTCGAAAAGGCGTGCGCCGCGCCATTCGCTATTAATAATTATGCAGATGTTATCTTTGTCTTTTCGATCCCTCATTTTTCTTCGGGGCATATCCTCTGATAAATAAATTGCTTTTTTTTCTCGCTTACAGGATAATATTCAGGCTTCTCTTTTTCTCATGTGGAAGCTAACCTCTAATACTAATATCTTTCCTATCATATCTTTTATTAGTTATTAGAGGCTTGCTTCGAAGGTTCTTTCCTCTAATGCACGAACACCTCTAAAATTCAAGGCGTATGGTGTCGGACACGGACACGTTCCGACACGTGTCCGACATGGCCAAACCGTGTCCAGAAATAAAATAAAATAAAAATAAATTAGAGACGGTGTCGGACACGGCATGTGGAGTGTTTTATCCCATTATAAAATGACTTTTTTACCCTTATTAATTCTTACTATTACGACTAAAATTGCCAATAATTACTATTTATTTGTACCATTTACTACCTAATAAATTCTCCACTTTCTTACAAAATTAAAACTAATGAACCATATTACCCCACTTTTTAAAAAAATTAATGCATATTGAATTAACACACCCACTTTCCAGCTAGTATTAAAAATCTTTTGTTAATTTCTAGATACAAATCTTTTTATATAAAAGAGTTTTAAACCTCAAGACATGAGTAGTAATATTAAAAATTGGATAGAACAAGAAAACAATCCTAAAAAGCTAACGACCTACACCCTCGGACCATGCTTCCTAGATTGGGCCTAGACAATGTCCCAATCATACAAAGAAAAAATGACCGACAGCTAAGATCCCTTGAAGGCCATTGCTTCCGTCGTGCTCGTCATGTATCTCTAATTCACGATAACTCTTTATTTCTAACTATTACATTGAAACAATACATAGGCACACACCGGCATTTACAATCAAAAAAAGAAATACGTCAAACAAAAGTCTAAGTCCATGATTGTAACTCAGTGAAAATAATTTGAACTCAAGGGAACACGATTTTATTTCAATTATTAAAACTTCATTTTAGTAAGAATAATTATTCTCAATCACTTTACTAATTTAGAATAAAAGTAAACACTATTTCAAAACTAGTTTGCACTGAAATATGAATGAGTCTTAAAATAATTTAATTTTAGATAAAATTTAATTTAAATTTTGACCTCAAAATAAAATTATATCTAAATAATTTTAAATTCGACCTCGTGTGTCCTACATGCTCGCAGGTCGTCTCATGACACCCATCATCTATGTGGAGGGTGGATTTTCATCCCGACTATGATGGAGTTTTCAAACCCCATCTTTTCTATGCATTAACTTCAATTTATATATTTCCAAAAATAAGTTGTAAGTAATACAATCGAATAAAATAAAATCGAAACCTAAAAAAAATAAACTCCTTCGAATCTTCACAAAATTTCCTATAATAATAAAGAAAACATCAAAACCGGCATTCATAACACATAATCACCCATTGAAATTCGCATAAATCGACCCGTTGAATATGGTGGTAGTTGAAAATTATTAAAGAAAGAGACAAAATGATATAACAACGAATAATCCAAATATGATCTACTGGGGTCAAGTCTTAAAACTACGTATATGAAATCATAACCTAGCTATAAACATGGAAAAAGATAAAACTAAATAACTACAAGATTATGATAAAAGATATGATAAGATACAATATAATCTAAACTAATCTAAATATTATCTAACAATTCCCCGCAGTTGAAACCTGGGATCTTGAACGTTGAAACTAGATCCAAATCCAAAAAGATAAAAGCCGCGGGTAACCTTGGAAGGCGGCGGCAATGTCTCTAACTCCTTATTTCCAAGAGTGAGCGGTTCATGAAAAAATAATGATTCTAAGTCCTTGTATGATGAGAAAATTTGTCACTATAAATTGATTTACTGCTTTAAGGTATAAATTTGCAAACAATATATTAATAAATAATTTTTATAAAGCTAAATAAGTGTTTAAATGGCATTTCAAGTTATGTATTATATAATTTTTCATGATATTTCAGATTCAACGTTAAAATCCATTGGATGACATTCACCATTTTTTAATAGGAGGAGGCTGGAAAAGGGTGGGAGTTATATGGGTTTAACAGTAATTAAATTGAAAAGAAAGGTTATGCTTTTTATTTATTTAACAAACTGATGTGCTTTGAAGGTTGGAAGTGGAGCAAAATTTTAGGAAAACAACAACTCACATATGGAACCTCACTTGCCAACTGCCAAATAATTGGTCCAATTTTCATATATTCTTTGTTTTGATGTTCTTGGGATGAGAAACCTCTCAACTTTCTTATGAAATTTATCTGTTCTTTTCCAGTCTTAATTCTGATTAAAATTATTCTTCTTTTTTTTCACTTTTTCTGTCACTTTTATACATCCAAAATGGAAAGTTGGAAGTCATGAGAACAAATATTCATTAAAACTTCAATGGCGTGGAAATTCTTGCATTCAAGAGAGAAGAAAAAATGGCACTACAATTTATACCTTTCCAAAAATAAGTCGTAAATAATATAATCGAATAAAATAAAATCAAAACCTTCAAAAAATAAACACCTTCGGATCTTCACAAAATTTTAAAATAATATAGAAAACGTCAAACATGCATTCATAACACATACGCACCCGTTGAAATTTGCATACATCGACCCGTAGTATTTATGGTTTTATACTACTCATCAACTAACTCCCTGAGCTTAAGAGCCCATGGTGCACCTTATAGTAGACCAATTCTAGTCGTTTAGTATTTAATCCTTTAGTTCATCACGTTAAATTAAGAAACTTAATAATAATGAATAATTACAAATAAATATTTTATCTCAAAAATAATTTATTATTTAATTATATTTATCATTAATTATTCCATGCAATTGATGTATTTATCTATGTCATAAATAAATAGTATTAAGTATCCCAAAATTAAAAATAGTTAGATGACTGAATTACTAAAACTTATGCAAGTCTTGACTAAAAGTATTTTCAAACCGTATTTTAACTAATTGACCACTCACATTTAATTAAGCGTTAATGCCACATATGGTTATTTACTGTTTATAACTTGATAGCGCAGCTGCATTGCTGCGCCAAAAAACTGCGCATTTCTGGCGTAGCAAGCCCAACGCCGTTTCATCTCCCCATCGCTATAATAGCGCTGGGTTGGAGATGGTCATATATCCAAAAGTGTTACCTAATAGTATTTTCAAACCGTATTTTAACTAATTGACCACTCCATTTAATTAACCCTTAATGCTACGTATGGCTATTTACTGTTTATAACATCATGTTTTCAAAACATGATATTATTGTATAATTATTGTCTATAATTAGGGTTTTTTTTAGCCCCATTGTAAGAAAAAGAAAATAAGAAGTTCAGAAGCGGCTTCAATGGCGAGTGCCAATTGGGATGTGCTCAAAACCCCAATCTCTTAGGGTTCTATCCCTACAATCACTACCCATTAAAGGAAGAAGACAAAAATGGTAATAAATGTGAAAATCAAACTCATCCCAAACCCTACATTCAGGTTATAAAATCTGCTGAGCACTTTCATCTTCAGGCTATTATAAACCCTCACCGCCGCTGCCCTTCTGTAACCCCTTCTCTTCAATTTTCGATTTTCATTTTCAGAGTAATTTAACTCAATCGTTTGTCATCCATACAGAGATTTGTAATCACAGCTAGCAGATATGGGTGCTCTTCGATTTTACAGAGTTTACGAGCCTGAAAATAATACTGAAGCTTTGATATACATACACATCTTCATTTATTTTGTCTTCTTTTTTTGAAATCAGAATTGTTTTCTTTGTGAGCATTTCTACTGTTCAAAAGACTATTTCATATAGATGGTGATTTATCAATTTTATGTTCATATGTTGAGGAGTTGTGATATACATGTGATAGATCTCTTTATTTGTTCATGACCTTCATCAATTTTTTTTTGCTGTTTCATTTTCACCTCTATATGTTCATATGTTGAGAAGTTGTCATATACATTTGATAGATTTGTAACTGGTTTTGGCATCCATGTTTTCCAAAATCTTTGATGTGATGCACATTTGTTGTACTAAGACTTGCGTAATCTGTGGCGTTTTGGCGCTGGAAAACTAAGGATTTGGCATAAAAGGGAATATATTTTAATGATATGAATTCTGCAGCATTTTGGCGCTGCATTTCCGGAATTTATACTAACCGTCATTTAACTATTCCTTAACTCTACGCATTTATCACACTGTATACATCTTCTTGAATCGGCTAACCCCACATGACACTATTTCACCCCAAATGTGGCGGCCTTCTTTTTACGACTTTGAATTAGTTATGCTTTGATGGTTCGCTTTTGACTCACATCCACACTCTTCAATTGACGTATATTATATTCAAGAATTTGTTGAGGTCCTATAAAGTTAACATGTGTTTCCTTTAATTTGTATAATTTTTGTTTGTAATTTGTTTAAAAAGTAGATATTATGAAGGAATCGCTGCTGTTGTGCCGCATTCAATTAGATCCTCTCATACGTGATTTATTCATCAATTTTAGTTTCTTCATTAGGACATAGTTATAAATGGCGTGGCGTGGCGACAAACAATGGTGCTGCGCGGCGCATTCTTTTCGAAGAAGAAATTCTAAAAATAAAATAATTATGTATACTAATATAATCAATAATATACTAACTTTTTAACATTAAAAAAATAATCTAAGTTAGGGATAATACTCTAATTATTTAAATCCAAATATGCTAACTCGATTTTGACAGCTAGAGGTTAGGATTTTTCTAATATAGAGCCCATTTTTGAAGATATTCGGGTTTCAGAGGTTAGGGTTCTTCAATTTGGTACCTAATTTTGAAAGTAAAAAAGTTGTGTATCCTAAATTTATTCCCAATTTACTTATTTTTGACTAGTTGACCATCAATCGTGATCCAAGAAAACCATTTAATTTTGAACTTTGAAATGGTGCGCCATTTTGTGCTTTCAAGGCGCACGCCATTGCGAGAATGACGCCAATGGCGTGCGGCATATGAAGGATCGGATTTTGGCGTCTTCGTTGTGTGTGTAAATTTGACTTCTGTTCTTGTGTGTGTAGAATATTCCTCAAGGGTTCCTAGAATCCATTAAAGAAGATTGGCTTCATAAAGTAACCCTTAAAGAAGACTGTTGGTAAGACAGTAACAGTATTCGACCACATTTGAGAAATGCATTATCCACATAGAATAGACATGACAATAAATAACTAAAGACCCAAAACATGACATAAATCTCTATGCTCAACTAAGACCAAACAAACATCCTTAAAGAGTGTTAATAACTAAAGACCCCTAACATAAAGAAAGAAGTTGGCAAAATCTTGCACCATGTAATTGCCTATGACGAGGTAGCAGATAGATATCGCAGCTTGCAAGTTGCAACATATATGTAAGCTTAAGCAATCACACACCGAAAAGATATTTAAGCAATTTAGAGGGTGTTTGGCTAAGCTTATTTAAAACATCTTATAAGTTCTTACATCTTATAAGATGTTTTAAGAGCTTATAAGATGTTTCGTCTTATTTAAAAAATAAGCTCTTAAGTGTTTGGATAAAATAAGTCTGTTGGATTTATAAAATGTTTTCAAATGTTATACGAGAGAATTGTGCAATATAAAAATAAATATTTTTTCGGAGAAAGGTATTGTTGGAAAGAATAAACTTAACTAGTTTTATTTTATGTCTTTGAAAAAATATAAACAATATCCCAAATTTAAGATTTTGAAATAAGTTGGGTTTTGCCAACTTATTTTTTATTTGCTTATAAGACCCAAACATCTTATTTTTTCGTCTTATAAGCACTTTTTTAAGAAAATTATCCAAACACTTTCATAGAGCTTATAAGCTCTCAAACATCTTATAATATAAGATGTTTAAAAGAGCTTATAAGCTTAGCCAAACACCCCCTTAATCCGCCATCCATCAAGAAATTCAAGATAGATAACAGCCATACACAAGCGAATTAAATATGAGTTCCAAAAAAAGTAAAAGAAACCTGAAAAATAAAAGGCATTCACCAGCTGCTGTCTTAGCTGTGACTAAAAAGAAAACATGGTCTTCGAACACTTTCTTAAGGAGAATATAGTATGATGATACCAAGACTGTGATTCAGCAATCTCAACATTTTCCATACTTATTGATATTGATCAGAATGAAGAAACTAACCTGAACTAGCTTTGCAAGCTTAGACTCAGATGAAGAAAGATACGACTTAATGGATTCAGCTGTGCTAGGAATTTGGTGCGGTTGAAATGTGCTAAGAACCTTGTCAACAGACTTCTTAACTATCATTTTATGAGCATCCTTGCTCATATGCCCCTTATGCCAAGTAGGTTTCACCAATTCTTTTATAAATTCTTCTATAAGTAGCTTAGAGGATGCTGAGGTGGCAACTTTAAATTTATACTGTGAGGTTTCACCATTGCAAGAATGATGCCAATGGCGTGCGCCATATGAAGGATAGGATTTTGTCGTCTTCGTTGTGTGTGTAAATTTGACTTCTGTTCTTGTGTGTGTAGAATATTCCTCAAGGGTTCCTAGAATCCATTAAAGAAGATTGGGTTCATAAAGTAAGTCTTAGAGACCGGTATAATAATCCCTGGCAATTAAAGGTTGAAAAGGTGGGGAGTAAATTACTTTTTTCGTCCCACAAGTGTCACCATTTTCAATTTTGATACCGCGCTTGTTGGTTTTCTCACTCTCAGTCCCATATGTCGTCAAATTTCCCACATTTGGTCCGTTGACTGAATTCCGTCAGCGAATTGACGGAGCCAGGCACGTGAGGCATGCGTGGCCTTTAATGGACCAAATTTAAGCGGGAATTAGTGCTCTAATTGACCTAATTTTGTCCCCTTTTAATTTTGGAGGGAAAATTGACCTAATTTCTTCCAATTTCTTCCCCAATTCTTCAAATTTTCATTCTATAAATTAATATTTATTTTATACGGAATGAAGATAAACAGAAGCAAGATCATGATTTACGAGAACAAGTTGTGGATGGTAACTTTTGCATCTGATTTTTTCCAATTTCCTCTCTGCATTAACATACTCTTGTTTTGTTAATCAAACATCGTTAATTAAAATACTTCTTTGAATATTCACTTTTACGGAGCTACAGCTCGTAGAAGTCGACCAACGACTATGAGGATAACTGATTGGTTTGACCCAAAGCTTTTAAATCTGGGCTGGCTAATCAACCGAATAATCCATATTTCGTGACAAGAGCTAAACTGTGCAGGGATGATGAACTTATAAGCTATATATAATTCATTATTTTGAAGTGTAGTTGTCTCAAGCATTTTGATGATCTAATGAAATTATAAGCTGCTCTTTGATTGCTGATAGTATATATGATATCAACATGACATAATAACATGGGACATCTATATGTGCATTGGATAAGTAACGTGTTTATGGTAACATAGTAAATTTTTATGTAATTTGTCTTAATAATTACAGTATGTCCTCAAGACCGTTGTCGAATTGCATAACCTTGACCTCCCGAGATATAAAATGCTCATTGACGAAAGAGGGGAAGTGTATCCTTCAAAGCTGAAGATATGGAAAGACGGGAGGATGTTTTACGGTGGAGGATGGAGAAAACTTTGCTCGTCAAACTTGCTTGGCATAGATGACAAGATTATATGCGAGTTTATCCGTGGGTTAGATGCCCAGCCATACATCAATGTTAGTTTTGTCCGCATCAATAGAAATTAAAGCTGCAGTTGGAGAATAAATGTTTTGCGACTTAATAATTATTCAGTTTTTTGTTCTTTCTAATTCAAATCTCTGTTTTTGTTTTTGTTTTTGTTTTGTTTTCTAGTGGTGATTTCATCCTTAGCTTTTGCTTGTTACTAGGCGTACTGAGTCGAATCAACCTTCATCTGGTAGACGACTCGAAATTTTAATTGCTTGTTATCTCGTAGAAATATACAATCCTATCCACAAGATATATAGGTATCCAAGATGTTAGCCTTTATCACATCTTAACCATAGTTGTGAATGGCGTTGAGGGTGCGCCATGAACGTGCACTATGCACGCCGCGTTCATGGCGCACCTTCAACGCCACGAACCATGACATGGCACCTGTCTTTGATATGGCGCACGCCATTGGCGCCATTCTTCGAATTTTAAAATTAAATAGTTTTCTTGGGTCAGAATCGAATGGTCTAAATTAGAATGTTTCTTTATTATTGCGTTGAAGGGCTTGACTTGAGTTCGTTTTATTTTTTGTTTATTTCTTGAAAACCTATTATATATGGTTTATCATTGATACTATTACAATGTTAATTATTATTTTTAATTCACATAATTATTATATTCATATCTAACACAATCACTCAACATACATCCATCAACCTATTACTATAGATTTTAAATATTTTTATAATTTTAATCTAATGTTTAAAAATATAAACAAACACAATATTCACACACAAATATCCATATTAAGCATTTTTCGAGATATTAATAAAATCTAAACCCAAAAGCATAAGCAAACATAGTTTTATTTTTTGTTGTTGCTTTATGAGTTATTTATAGAAAATGTTTATATTTTTTACATTCTTAGTCTTTTCTTCAAAAGGGAAAAGAAAAGTAAGGGGATAATGTTTCACAGTTTAACCTATTTTGTGTGCATTTACATAGTATATGACATAATAAACACTAATAGACAATTGAATAGTAGTTTATTATTATTATTTTTAAAATATTGGTTATGAATATATTATGGTAATTTCTTATAAAATGAATTCTCGTTCTTGTTGGAAAGAATTTCTTGGTTTATCGCATATTTCATATTTTGAATAATTGTTAAATAGAATTTAGTTACATTTTAAGAGTAATAAGATTATCTTAAGGCTAACAGAATGTTTTGCGAATCTATCTATATCTATTCTAAAAGTGTGAATGATTTACCAAGTTAAATGATTTACACTTTATAGTTAAGACCAAAACCCCTTCATATTCTATTAGTAATTATTTAATAATGTTATCAAAATAATAAATAGGTGCATAAACTTCAATGTAAATATAAATAAAGTTGTTCAATGTATATTACTTGTTATTCTAATCTTATCAATAATTTATATCTATATCTATAACTATTTCAAAAGTATGAATCAATTGGAATGAGTTATATTTCTTAAAGTTTTATAAAATTATAACCCTATAACAATAAATTAATATTATTGTCTAATATCTATAAGATTGGTAAATCAAATGATTTACACTTTATAGTTAAGACCAAAACACCTTCATAATCTATTAGTAATCATTTAATAATATTATCAAAATAATAAATAGGTGCATAAACTTCAATGATATATATATAAGGTTGTTCAATGTATATTACTTGTTATTGTAATCTTATCAATAATTTATATCTATATCTATAACTATTTCAAAAATATGAATCAACTGGAATGAGTTATATTTCTTAAAATTTTATAAAATAACCCTACACCAATAAATTAATATTATTGTCTAATATCTATAATAATAATAACTATTCTAAAAGTATGAATAATTTTAAATGATTTATATATTTTTAAAATTTTTTATTAAAATTAAAATAACCTATAACAATAAATTAATATTATTCTTTAATAATCAATTTATATGTTATCTTAATATTAAATTAGATAGCTACACAAACATGAACTCGAAATGAATAATATTTCTCAAATTTGTACAATATATATGTATAATATGCGGATCATAATATAACATTACTTGGTAATGGTAGGTTTAATAGTTCAAATTTCAATGTTATTTATATTTACTAAGTTGTTGAAAAGAAGTCATTGTAGCAGGTGATTTTATTTATTTTAAAATATAGTAGTGGAATGATGATTTAGACTATAAGTAATTTTTTTTATCAATCGGGATTTCTTAAAATATCATTTCCCATATTTAAAAGATGAAAACTACGAACCTTAGCATGTACAACATCCATTTGATTAAATTTCTTGCATCTTAAGTTAAATTTCATATTTAAATTTTCCTCTAATTTCATACGCTCAAAAGAGAATAATGAAATTTGAATAATAAAAAACAGGCGTTAAAAGTTCTAAATCAAATCATAATACGTGAATGTTGTATATGTTGAGGTTAGGAGTTGTTCATATATTGAATGATATCAAGCAACATTGACCGAGACTATTGGATGATATGATGAGAATAGATTTTTTTGACAATTGAAGGATGTATCGTCGTTTAGAGGATATATAGTTAACCTCATTTTGTTGCTTAACAAATTTGGTAATGTGATTTAATGTTGTATTGTGTAATTAATAGTTAGCATCATACACTATTTGAGAATAAATCGAGCTCATTAAAATAATTTACTTTAATGTGCTAATAGTGATCATAAAAAATTAAGTGATACTATTTTAAATTTAATTATCTTATTTATAATATTAACATCGTGTTATGTTTATTTCATTAAATTAATGTTATAGAAAATTGTCATTGGTAAAACCTTGCTCCAACGCTCTAACTCGTACTTATAATTTATTTTATTTTTTTGTAGAATAAAACTTATTTCAATAAATATGGTATTTATGGTATTTTTATTTATTAATAAATCGTGTTATACTGTATAGATATATATGAGATGATTTACTATATTTAAATGTTTAGAGTAAAATAATTCAATAGTAAAAACTTAATATTATCATTTCATGGAAGAATAATAAAAATTATATAAAATAAATGTGCATGAGCTTAAAAATAATAATATTAAGTTTGTGGAGTTCAATGTCGAATTAAACTACTACTGTGAATCATAATTGTTCAATTTTTAAATATTTACTACTAGATATAACTCATATGATTTTTACATTCTATTTTCAAAAGTGGCTTTGCCTTTACAATCTTTTGTAGTTCCTGATTATATTTATGTTTATCCCAAATATTCACCTTGTCGGATGTTGTTGTTGTACTAATATGTAATTTTTTTATTTTGTTGAAGCCATGTTTCATTTTGAAAAACAAGAATAGAAAAAGATAAGATGAAGTCATTATTATAATATTCTATATTAAATTTATAAGTCTCGTATAATTTTGTGCTTTTGGTATGTATGTGTTGAATTATCTATTTATTTGATTTGATTAAATTAAGGTTTTTATTATATTTATTTGATTAACTAAAGGTTTTTATTTAAAATTATCATTATAAAATCATTTTTCCCAATTGCAACAAGAATTAATATCACGAATTAATGAACTTTGCAACTCAAGGTAAAAACGATGGCACGAACTATTCAGATAAATACATAAGTTGATAGAACATTTACAAAGAGTTTAGAAGTAGACTGGAGCACTGAAAAATAAGCTTAATGTACTATTTTGTAATAAGTATATAAATAGTTTTAATATTTATATGGTTGTGTTTATCGATACTTAATACTCATATTAATAGGATATTATGCTTTTATGTATCTAGT
Organism: Verbascum thapsus; assembly: GCA_963669365.1. NCBI lineage: Eukaryota > Viridiplantae > Streptophyta > Magnoliopsida > Lamiales > Scrophulariaceae > Verbascum > Verbascum thapsus. Next base: position 20,796,833 of record OY770105.1, read on the forward strand.
AAACTTAGTTTCCCCTTGACTCTCAGTAGAAATATAAACGGAATTTTAGAGTAAATGAGATGAAAAAGATTGAAGATTTTTACATAACTTTCCTTGAAATGTTTACCCAGTATGCACCACAAGTGTAGCGGCTATAGATTTTCTCCGTTATTAAAAAATGACTACCTATTCAATAATTTTATAGTGATTTAGTGGATACTCGACAATAATAACTAGAACATTATGTGGGATGTATAGTGAAGGAAAGTATTATGCATATTGTACTTACATAATTCTTTTATGACTAAGTTCGAGTACTACCCAAAATAGATTGAGTGTAACGAGTTTGGAACAAAAGTTCGTTGGTGCATCAAGTATTTAGATTATATAATTATTTCAATAAATTCAAAAGATTCACGTGCATGGCACGTGTCCTTTCCTAGTTTATACTAAAAACTTATACTTTGGAGAGTTTGAAATTGCGATTCTCAAAAATAACAAACTTTAAAAATGAATACAAATAGATTAATATTAAGGCCTTAATTTTTAATATTCTAATCAATTAAGATTAATAAAATATTAATAGGGCAATAAGATTATTACATTTGTATAAATTTCATTTTCTAAGTTTAGTATTTTTTCTAAAAATCTATGATGCACGGATATGGGGATACATGATAAAGCGCACGACACGACACGGACACGAAATACGATATTTAAAAATATTAAAACAGGACATGACCTTGAAATCGATAATAAAATGTGTATATAAATCATATACATATATATGTTCAATATGACTGGTTAGAGAAATAAACTATAAGAATAACTATTATATATTATAAATTTGTATTTTATTTGTAAAGTTGTATATGTTTGAAAGAAAAATAAATATTTCAGTTTTCAAGAATCGCAAAAAAATAAGTGAATAACATCAAATGTCACAAATAATACATACATGGTAGACACACCATCTAACTGTATCTAATACGGTGTTCACATTTTATTTTTTATTTTATTTTATTTAAGAAGATAAATTTATTTTTATATTAGACACGGAGTCGGAGAGTGTCAGTCGACTGTCATGTCCGATCAGGTGTCCGACATGACATGTTATTTTTTGAAGTGTCTTTGCATCTCAGCTAAATATTATAACAACAAGCAAAAAAGAATATACATTAAGTTGGAGAAATAAAATGCTAAAAATGTAATATATAATATTATGGGATAATGGAAACATAAATATCAAACATCTTTGTAGAACAAAGAGAATAACAATAATAATACTGGCCTATCAATATAAGGGAAAATGATTAACAATCCATCACACAAATCTAGAAGCATCAATAGATATTAGAACTTCTTCCACTAGAAGTTATTTTGGTAAAAGTTTCTAACACAGAAATATAAGCATGATTGTCAAGTATTTCTTATGAAAAGTGCATATTTATAGTCCACCATAATATACAACTATGAAATAAGACGAATTGATGATTATATATAAATATTAGTTCTAGAGATAACACAATATTTATGATACTTGACTCAAAATAATTTAAATTAAATAATCTAATAAATAAATATGTAAAAAAAAATCTGAAAGCCTCCATATCACACCTTGGATCCCTATCTTTCGTCACTTTTCTCATATTGGTCGCATTCTCAATGCTTATGGAAAAAAGTTATGGTTAGATCAATATAAGTTACACACTTCAATTGACCTTGGAAGTCAAATATTTGAATTTATTGAGGTCGCATTCTCAATGCTTACGGAAAAAAAATTATGGTTAGATTAATATAAGTTACACACTTCAATTGACCTTTGAAGTCAAATATTTGAATTTATTGAGGTTGTTAATGTAAGAAAATGAGACACCCATAGTTTTCTGCCTTTTCTTGTTGAGTTAAAAAGGGTTACATGAATTTGAAAAGTTAGGATTATATTTAGGTGCTTTATAAAGGCTGAAGAGTGAAAAAGCTGGGAAATTAAATTTGAGATATTTACTGAATAGTAATACATAATGTTTTTCTATAAAATTGATAAATATTAGTGAGATGTTGAAAAGTTAGTATCATATTTAATGATCTCAATGACTTTTGAAATAATGGACATAAAAAATTGCTTCTTACTTAATGAAATATGAATATTTAATTGTTATTTACTCGTAATGAGCTACATTCATATAGTATTATAAACCAATAGAATGTTTTTGCACAACAAAAGATCAATATCTTTTTTCTCAATTTTAGATACTTTAATATTACCTCTAATGAGTTGCAATCTATAGTCATTAAGCAACATGAAGGATTTAAAAAGTTAATTTGATTAAAATTCAAAGTGTTTTAATAAGGATGAAGAGCAAAAATATAGAAATTCAATTTGAGAATTTGGTGAGTAGTAAATGTTTTTCTATAAACAGGATAAATATTAGTGATGAGTTAATTGTTTAAATCATATATAAAGTTTTGAATGATTTTTGAAATGTTCGATATAAAAAATTTCTACTTAATAAATGAAACACTAATATTTAATTATTATTTACTACAAAGTAGTATTATTAACCAATAGAATATTGTTGACATCAAGAATCTTTTGTCTCCCAATCCATATGCTTTGGTAGGGTGACGAACAAATAGTCCACATCCATCACACAGTCAAATGTTTTATGATGAGTTGCAGTCTACAGTTACTAAAAAACGTGAAGGATTGATGGAAATTTAATTGGATGATTTTATTTTTTATTGTTTTAATAAGAATGAATAGCATGAAAGTAAGATAATTTTATTTGAGAATTTAGTTAAAAGTAATACATAATGTTCTTTTATAAAAGGGATAATATAATTAGTGAGAAGTCGAAAAATTAGTAGCATATTTAACTATTTTAAAAAGTGTTGAATTATTGTTATTGAAATATTATTGCGTAATTTATAAAATACTAATATTTAATTATTATTTATTTATAAATGAGTTATACATTAATACTAATGAACTAAATAGGGGTAGAATACTATTTAAATTAATTAATATGGTTAAATAGTCTATTCATAACTGTAAGAAACACCTTTCAACATCCATACTTTTATAGTAGTATAGATAATTATTTTATCTTTAGAATTTCTAATTCGAAAAGGCGTGCGCCATCGCCGCGCCGCACCATTAGCTATTAATAACTATGATCTTAACTATTAGATATTATCTTTGTCTTTTCGATCCGTCATTTTTCTTCGGGACAAATACATTGGTAAATAAATTGCTTTTTTTTCTCTCTCTTACAGGATAATATTCAGGCTTCTCTCTTTCTCATGTGGAAGCCTCTAATAATAATATATTTCCTATCATATATCTTATTAGTTATTAGAGGCTTGCTTCGAAGGTTCTTTCCTTCTTAAATTGAATTATATAATACATGTCGCTTCCTTAGTGGTTTACTTATAGACTTCTCTCATTCCTAGGTAGAAGTCAATGATAAAAAAAGTTCCTAAAGAAAAGACTTGTGTATAGTGAGTAAATGAACCCTTGAGGGTATTTATAGAGAATATTATGTACAGTGAGAATTGATTTAAAAGGGTTCAGCTATGTGTCCCTTCATACGCGGTCCAGATGCTTCATGCTCCCTTCATACGCGGTCCAGATGCTTCATGCTAATCGTTCTTAAGGTCAACCCAACCCAGTTTTTTTTGGAAGAAACATGATCCTTTGCCATTTTTGATATTTTAGTTCTTTTTTTATTATACTAAACGTACTTTAGTCTATTTTAAAATATGCTAGAATTGTGACCAATCACCATACGTTCGACGGTACATGATATATTAAAAGATCAAATAACAAAATCTATATCTATACAACTATAAAAGTATGAGGTTACATGACATACTGAAAGATCACATAACAAAATCTATATCTATCTATACTACTACAAAAGTATGGATACTTTTGGTGTTTCATCCCATTATAAAATGACTTATTTGTCTTGTCACGAAATATGGATTATTCGGTTGATTAGCCATCCCAGATTTAAAAAGCTCCGGGTCAAACCAATCAGTTATCCTCTTGGTCGTCGGTCGACTTCTACAAGCTGTAGCTCCTTAAAAGTGAATATCCAAACAAGTATTTTAATTAACGATGTTTGATGAACAAAACAAGATTATGTTAATGCAGAGAAGAAATTGGAAAAAATCAGATGCAAAAGTTACCATCCATGACTTGTTCTCGGAAATCATGATCTTGCTTCTGTTTATCTTCATTCCGATCTGCCAGTTTGTCACGCTCTTCTTTATTATTCGGTAAAGGGCTTCCTACTCCTTTCGCCTCACAAGAATTTGCACCGAAAATATAAAATTGGAATACTCCATCATTATATTCAAATTCCAATATGTTCCCCGGTTCAACAAAAATTTTTGCAACAAATTTTCCCCAACCACCTTTGAAGTACCAAATATCGCCCACCTTTTCAACCTTTAATTGCCAGGGATTATTACTAAAAACACACTCATATATTAGAAATCTTTTTAGTATTATTCGAAAAAAATTAAAAATCTCAAGAAGCACTTCATCGGCACTTGTCCTCAATATGAGCTTTTTGGGTTGATGAATTGCAAATTCCCATAATCTGAGAATTGGGGTATTTTTGGGCTAAGATTATAGAAAGAGAACCCCAGCCACAGCCAACATCAAGAACAGAATGACCATCTTTTATCTTTGATCTCTCACAGTATAAATTTAAAGTTGCCACCTCAGTATCCTCTAAGCTACTAATAAAAGAATTTATAAAAGAATTGGTGAAACCTACTTGGCATAAGGGGCATATGAGCAAGGATGCTCATAAAATGATAGTTAAGAAGTCTGTTGACAAGGTTCTTAGCACATTTCAGCCGCACCAAATTCCTAGCACATGAGCTGAATCCATTAAGTCATATCTTTCTTCATCTGAGTCTAAGCTTGCAAAGCTAGTTGAGGTTAGTTTCTTCACTTAATGCGTGATAAATATTCATTATGAATACTGTTGGCCATTATCATTGCAGGGGTATATCAATAAGTATTGGAAAATGTTGAGATTGCTGAATGACAGTCTTGGTACCATCATACTATATTCTCCATATATAAGAAAGTGTTGAACCCTTGTTCGAAGACCATGTTTTCTTTTTAGTCACAGCTAAGACATGGTGAATGCCTTTTATTTTTCAGGTTTCTTTTACTTTTTTTGGAACTCATATTTAATTCGCTTGTGTATGGCTGTTATCTAACTTGAATTTCTTGATGGATGGCGGATTAAATTGCTTAAATTTATCTTTTCGGTGTGTGATTGCTTAAGCTTACATATATGTTGCAACTTGCAAGCTGCGATATCTATCTGCCACCTCGTCATATGGCGCACGCCATTGGCGTCATTCTCGCAATGGCATGCGCCTTGAAAGCACGAAATGGCGCACCATTTCAAAGTTCAAAACTAAGTTTTCTTGGATCAAAATTGAAGGTCAACTAGTCAAAAATGGGTAAATTGGGAATAAATTTAGGATATACAACCTTTTTACTTTCAAAATTAGGGACCAAATTGAAGAACCCTAACCTCTGAAACCCGAATATCTTCAAAAATGGGCTCTATATTAGAAAATATCCTAACCTCTAGTTGTCAAAATCGAGTTAGTATATTTGGATTTAAATAATTAGAATATTATCCCTTGTTTTTTTAATGTTAAAAATGTAGCATATTATTGATTATATTAGTATACATAATTATTTTATTTTTATAATTTCTTCTTCGAAAAAGCATGCGCCACGCAGTGCCATCATTTGTCGCCACGCCTCGCCATTAATAACTATGTCCTAAAGAAGAAACTAAAATTTATGAATCAATCACGTATGAGAGGTTCTAATTGAATGCGGCACAACAGCAGCGATTCCTTCAAAGATATATAACTTTACAAATCAAATACAAATTTCTATTGTATAATAGTCAATCTTATAGTTTATTTCTCTAACCGACTATATTTAAATTAGAATGAAAAGACTAATTTATATATTTTAATGTAAACAAATAAACATATATATGTATATGATTTATATACACATTTTATTATCAGTTTCAAGGTCGTGTCCTGTTCTAATATTTTAAAAATATTGTATTTCGTGTATGTGACGTGTCGTGCGCCATATCATGTGTCTCGTGTCCGTGCATCATAGATTTTAAGAAAAAAAATACTAAAAATCAAAAAAATAAAATTTATAAAATGTAAGAATCTTATTGCTCTATTAATATTTTATTAATCTTAATTGATTGGAATATTAAAAATTAATGCCTTAATGTTAATCGATTAGTATTCATTTTTAAAGTTTGTTATTTTTTATAATCGCATTTTCAAACTCTCTAATACACAAATTTTTAGTATTATTTTTAAAACCATTCTGTTACTTTTAATATAATCTTATTACTCTTAAAATGTAACTAAATTCTATTTAACAATTATTCAATATATGAAATATACGATAAACCAAGAAATTCTTCCAACAAGAACGAGAATTCATTTTATAAGAAATTACCATAATATATTCATAACCAATATTTTAAAATAATAATAATAAACTAATATTCAATTGTCTTTTAGTGTTTATTATGTCATATACTATATAAATGCGCACAAAATAGGTTTAACAGTGAAACATTATGCCCTTTCTTATCTTTTCTCTTTTGAAGAAAAGGCTAAGAATGTAAAAAGTATAAACATTTTCAAATAAATAACTCATAAAGCGACATAAAAAATAAGACTATGTTTGCTTATGCTTTTGGGTTTAGATTTTATTAATATCTCGAAAAATGTGTAATATGGATATTTGTGTGTGAATATTGTGTTTGTTTATATTTTTAAATAGTAGATGAAAATTATAAAAATATTTCAAATCTATAGTAATAGATTGATGTATGTATGTTGAGTAATTGTGTTAGATATGTATATAATAATTATATGAATAAAAAATAATAATTAAAATTATAATAGTATCAAAGATAAACTATATATAATAGTTTTTCAAGAAATAAACAAAAAATAAAACGAACTTATTTCAAGCCCTTCAACGCAATAATAAAGAAACAATCTAATTTAGACCATTCGATTCTGACCCAAGAAAACTATTTAATTTTAAACTTCGAAATGGCGCGTTATTTCGGGTCTTCAAGGCGCATGCCAAGGTGAGAATGGCGCCAATGACGTGCGCATGGTTCATGGCATTGAGAGTGCGCCATGAACGGGGCGTGCCATGGCGCATGACATTGGGCGCCATTCACAACTATGGTTAAGATGTGATAAAGGCTAATAAAATGCATTGACTGGATACCTTGTGGATAGGATTGAATATACATCCATGTCCAGTTAAATTCGAGTTGTCTACCAGATGGTTGAATATTCGACTCAGTACGTCTAGTAACAAACAAAAGCTTAGGATGAAGTATGAAAAATATATACAATGATTGATAAGTAGTTGTATAAGTTACTGGAAAACTAGAGTTAAAAAATGTTAATTAATTTTGATAAGAATAGTTTGTGTCAAGTTTATTTATGATTGCTTTATCCAAACTTTTAAAAATTGAATTCAAAATTATAAACAATCAAGGCCAAATAATTTACAGTGTAGGTTGTTACTCATATGGCAATAAATATTCACTAAAACATTTATTCTCCAATGGCAACCCTAATTTCTATTGGCACGAACAAAACTGACATTAATATATAGTTGCCCATCTAATCCACGGATGAACTCGCATATAATCTTGTCATCTACGCCAACCAAGTTTGAGGAGCAGAGTTTTTTCCATCCTCCACCGTAAAACATCCTCCCGTCTTTCCATACCTTCAGCTTTGAAGGATACTCTTCCCCTTTGTCGTCAATCAACACTGTATATCTCGGGAGGTCAAGATTGTACAATTCGACCACAGGCTTCGGGACATACTGTAATTATTAGGATAAATTACATAAATATTTACTAAGTTACGATAAACACGTTACTTACTCAATGCGCATATAGATGTCACATGTTAAATGTCATGTAGATATCATATATTCTATCAGCAATCAAAGAGCAGCTTATAATTTCATTAGATCATCAAAATAATGAATTATATATAGCTTACCAGTTCATCATCCCTACACAGTTTAGCTCTTGTCACGAAATATGGATTAGTCGGTTGATTAGCCATCCCAGATTTAAAAAGCTCCGGGTCAAACCAATCAGTTATCCTCCTGGTCATCAGTCGACTTCCATTAGCTGTAGCTCCTGAAAAATGAATATTCAAAGAAGTATTTCAATAACGATATTTGGTGAACAAAACAAGAGTATGTTAATTCAGAGAAGAAATTGGAAAAAATAAATGCAGAAGTTACCATCCGCGACTTGGTCTCGTGAATCATCATCTTGCTTCAATTTTTGATATTTTGTATTATTCGGCAAAAGGCCTCCCACTCCATCAGAAATATAAGCATGATTGTCAAGTACTTCTTACGAAAAGTGCATATTTATAGTCCACCATAATATACAACTACGAAATAAGACGAATTGATGATTATATATAAATATTAGTTCTAGAGATAACACATTATTTATGATACTTGACTCAAAATAATTTAAATTAAATAATTTAATAAATAAATATGTAGAAAAATCTGAAAGCCTCCATATCACACCTTGGATCCCTATCTTTCGTCACTTTTCTCATATTGGTCGCATTCTCAATGCTTACGCAAAAAATTTATGGTTAGATTAATATAAGTTACACACTTCAATTGACCTTGGAAGTCAAATATTTGAATTTATTGAGGTTGTTAATGTAAGAAAAAGAGACACCCATAGTATTCTGCCTTTTCTTGTTGAGTTAAAAAGGGTTACATGAATTTGAAAAGTTAGGATTATATTTAGGTGCTTTATAAAGGATGAAGAGTGAAAATGTTGGGAAATTAAATTTGAGATATTTAATGAATAGTATTACATAATGTTTTTCTATAAAATTGATAAATATTCATGAGATGTTGAAAAGTTAGTATCATAGGTTTCAATGACTTTTGAAACAATGGACATAAAAAATTGCTTCTTACTTAATTAAATATTAATTTTTAATTGTTATTTACTCGAAATGAGTTACATTCATATAGGATTACAAATCAATAGAATGTTTTTCCACAACAAAAGAACAATATCTTTTTTCTCCTTTTTAGATTCTTTCATAGTACCTCTAATGAGTTGCAATCTATAGTCATTAAGCAACATGAAGTATTTAAAAAGTTAATTTGATTAAAATTCAAAGTGTTTTAATAAGGATGAAGAGCAAAAAATATAGAAAAATTCAATTTGAGAATTTGGTGAGTAGTAAATTTTTTTCTATAAACAGGATAAATATTAGTGATGAGTAAATTGTTTAAATCATATTTAAAGTTTTGAATGATTTTTGAAATGTTCGACATAAAAAATTTCTACTTAATAAATGAAACACTAATATTTAATTATTATTTACTTCAAAGTAGTATTATTAACCAATAGAATATTGTTCACATCATGAATCTTTTGTCTCCCAATCCATATGCTTTGGTGGGGTGACGGAAAAATAGTCCACATCCGTCACACAGTCAAATGTTTTATGATGAGTTGCAATCTACAGTTACTAAAAAACGTGAAGGATTGATGGAAATTTAATTGAATGATATTTTTTAACTGTTTTAATAAGAATGAATAGCATGAAAGTAAGATAATTTTATTTGAGAATTTAGTTAAAAGTAATACATAATGTTCTTTTATAAAAGGGATAATATAATTAGTGAGAAGTTGAAAAATTAGTAGCATATTTAACTATTTTAAAAAGTGTTGAATTATTGTTATTGAAAAATTATTGCGTAATTTATAATATACTAATATTTAATTATTATTTATTTCTAAATGAGTTATGCATTAATACTAATGAACTAAATAGGGGTAGAATACTATTTAAATTAATTAATATGGTTAATTAGTCTATTCATACCTGTAAGAAACACCTTTCAACATCCATACTTTTATAGTAGTATAGATAATTATTTTATCTTTATAATTTTTAATTGGAAAAGGCGTGCGCCATCGCCGCGCCGCACCATAAGCTATTAATAACTATGATCTTAACTATTAGATGTTATCTTTGTCTTTTCGATCCGTCATTTTTCTTCGGGACAAATACATTGATATATAAATTGCTTTTTTTTTCTCTCTTATAGGATAATATTCAGGCTTCTCTCTTTCTCATGTGGAAGCCTCTAATAATAATATCTTTCTTAGCATATCTCTTATTAGTTATTATAGGCTTGCTTCGAAGGTTTTGTCCTTCTTAAATTGAATTATATAATACATGCCTCTTTCTTAGTGGTTCACTTATAGGCTTCTCTCATTCCTGGGTAGAAGTCTATGATAAAAAAAATCCTAAAGAAAACACTTGTGTATAATGAGTAAATGAACATTGAGGCTATTTATAGAGAATATTATGTATAGTGAGAATTGATTTAAAAGGGTTGAGCTATGTGTCACTTCATAAGCGGTTCAAATGCTTCATGCTAATCGGTCTTATGGTCAACCCAACCCAGTTTTTTTCGAAGAAACATGATCCTTTGCCATTTTTGGTATTTTAGTTCTTTCTTTATACTAAACATACTTTAGTCTATTTTAAATTATGCTTGAATTTTGACCAATCACCATGCGTTCGATGGTACATGATATATCGAAAGATCACATAACAAAATATATATCTATACAACTATAAAAGTATGAAGTTACATGACATACTAAAAGATCACATAGTAGAATCTATATCTATCTATCTATACTACTATAAAAGTATGGATGTGTTTCTTCCCATTGTGAAAAGTCTATTTAGTCCTTCATTAAAAATTAATGCTTAAATTTCCTTACTATATGTCAAATTTCTTGTAGTGTAACTTACACCTTTAATCCTATCATTTTTATACAATAAAGTATACCTCTAACATTTACTTCCACTAATCCTAACGTTTTGTTCTCATTAATTAGGATACACTATTTTCATAATAATAATAATTTTAAAAAAAATTATAATTTAAAAGTATTAGACATTTTTATTAAAATTATAAATTGGTCTAATTAGTTCTCTTAATTAGATTAATTTAGATAATTATTACTTGGTTATTGCTATATTATTTTAAAATTATTAAATTGTCTTCAATATATATTATTTAAAATTATACTACATATTATTCAAATGAGTAAATTGTAGCAATCTAAAAGTTATAGATAGTGACCAGTTAGAAATTTGAATGGTCTTCATCATTCTTGTGAATAAAATTTATTAATACATCATTCATTTATTTAACAGAAATGTCAATTATTCCATCGGATGAGTGAAATATAATTTCAAAGACACTATTTTCATAATAATATGGAAAATATATAATAAAATTATTCTCTTCAAACTTATGGTAATTTTTAATAATAGCAATCATAACAATTTCAAACTTTTACTTTATTTTATATTTCTATATGGAAATCAAAAGTATACAACATGCATGTTAGTATAACATACAAAAGTTAGTAGAAATTTTACGTTATTTTGTTATATCTTAGTGTTTTGAGTTTTTGATTTTATTTCTTTTGACTAATTTTTAAATAGATGACATACTTCGACAAATATTTACTTTGAAATATTCTTTTTAATTGTAAAAACACTTCTATATAAAATGCTCTAAAAGATTTTTAAAAAAATTGATAATACTTTTAATAATTCACCTATAATAAAGTTTGTAAAAACTAATTTTTTTCTATTCCCAGCTCTTTTCAAAATGTCAAAAATTTCTTGAAGACCCAGATCATTTCGCTTTATATAACAACATTTGGAATACTTAAGATTGACTAATAAAACTTGTATTATAAAATTATCAAATTGAAAAGTTCAAAGAATTAAGGTTTCTATTCAATCGAATGAGTGAAATATAATAATTTCAAATACACTATTTTCATAATAATATGAAAAATATATAATAAAATTATTCTATTCAAACTTATGGTTATTTTTAATAATCGCAATCATAAAAATTTCAAACTTTTACTTTATTTTATATTTCTATATGGAAATCAAAAGTATACAACATGCATGTTAGTATAACAAACAAATGTAGTAGAAATTTTACGTTATTTTGTTATATCTTAGTTTTTTGAGTTTTTGATTTTATTTCTTTTGACTAATGTTAAATAGATGACATACTTCGACAAATATTTACTTTGAAATATTTTTTAGAACAGAAATGTAAGCTTGATTGTCAAGTATTTCTAATGAAAAGTGCATATTTAAAGTCCATCATAATATACAACTACGAAATATAACGAATGGATTATTATATATAAATATTAGTTATAGAGATAACACATTATTTATGATACTTAACTCAAAATAATTTAAATTAAATAATTTAGTAAAATAAATATGTAAAAAAATATGAAAGACTCCATATCACACTTTGGATCCCTATCTGTCGTCACTTTTCTCATATTGGTTGCATTCTCAATGCTTACACAGAAAAGTTATGATTAGATTAATATAAGTTACACACTTTAATTGACCTTGGAAGTCATGTATTTGAATTTATTGAGGTTGTTAATGTAAGAAAATTAGACACTCATAGTATTCTGCCTTTTCTTGTTGAGTTAAAAAGGGTTACATGAATTTGAAAAATTAGGATTATATTGAAGTGTTTTATAAAGGATGAAGAGCGAAAAAGTTGGAAAATTAAATTTGAGATATTTAGTGAATAGTAATACATAATATTTTTCTATAAAATTGATAAATATTAGTGAGATGTTGAAAAGTTAGTATCATAGGTTTCAATGACTTTTGAAACAATGGACATAAAAAATTGCTTCTTACTTAATTGAATATTAATATTTAATTGTTATTTACTCGAAATGAGTTACATTCATATAGTATTACAAATCAATAGAATGTTTTTCCACAACAAAAGAACAATATCTTTTTTCTCCATTTTAGATTCTTTCATAGTACCTCTAATGAGTTGCAATCTATAGTCATTAAGCAACATGAAGTATTTAAAAAATTAATTTGATTAAAATTCAATGAGTTTTAATAAGGATGAAGAGTAGAAAAATAGAAAACAATTTGAGAATTTAGTGAATAGTAAATGTTTTTCTATAAAAAGGATAAATATTAGTGATTAGTTAATTGTGTATATCATACTTAAAGTTTTGATTGAGTTTTGAAATGTTCGACATAAAATTTCTTTACATAATAAATGAAACACTAATATTTAATTATTATTTACATCAAAGTAGTATTATTAACCAATAGAATATTTTTCCACATCAAGAATCTTTTTTGTCCCAATCCATATGTTTTGGTGGGGGTGACGAACAAACAGTTCACATCCGCCACATAGTCAATTGTTTAAAATGCTAAAAATGTTGGAGAAATAAAATGCTAAAACTGTAATATATAATATTATGGGATAATGGAAATATAGAACAATAATACTGACCTATTAATAAAGGGAAAATGATTAACAATCAATCACACAAATCTTATAAGCATCAATAGATATTAGAACTTCTTCCACTTGAAGTTTTATTTTGGTAAAAGTTTCTAGAACAGAAATGTAAGCATGATTGTCAAGTATTCTTTTTGAAAAGTGAATATTTATAGTCCACCATAATACACAACTACAAAATATGATGAATGAATGATTATATATAAATATTAGTTCTAGAGATAACACATTATTTATGATATTTGATTGAAAATAATTTAAATTAAATAATAATAAAATAAGTATGTAAAAAATAGGAAAGCCTCCATATAACACCTTGGATCCCTATCTTTCATCACGTTTCTCATATTGGTCGCATTCTCAATGCTTACGAAGAAAAGTTATGTTTAGGTTAATGTAAGTCACACACTTCAATTGACCTTGGAAGTCAAATATTTGAATTTATTGAGGTTGTTAATGTAAGAAAATAAGACACCCGTAGTATTTACCCATAGTATTCAGCCTTCTCTTGTTGAGTTAAAAAGGGTTACATGAATTTGAAAAGTTAAGATTATATTTAGGTGTTTTATAAAGGGTGAAGTGTGAAAAAGTTGGGAAATTAAATTTGAGATATTTAGTGAATAGTAAAACATAATGTTTTTTCTATAGAATTGATAAATATTAGTGAGATGTTGAAAAGTTAGTATCATATTAAAGGTTTCAATGACTTTTGAAATAATGGACATAAAAAATTGCTACTTACTTAATTAAATTTTAATATTTAATTGTTATTTACTCGAAATGAGTTACATTCTTATAGTATTACAAATCAATAGAATGTTTTTCCACAACAAAAGAACAACATCTTTTTTCTCCATTTTAGATTCTTTCATAGTACCTCTAATGCGTTGCAATCTATAGTCATTAAGCAACGTGAAGGATTTAAAAAATTAATTTGATTAAAACTCAAAGTGTTATAATAAGGATGAAGTGCAGAAAAATAAAAAAATTCAATTTGAGAATTTAATGAGTAGTAAATGTTTTTCTATAAAAAGGATAAATATTAGTGATGAGTTAATTGTGTATATCATATTTAAATTTTGAATGCGTTTTGAAATGTTCGACATAAAAAAATTCTACTTAAAATATGAAACACTAATATTTAATTAGTATTTACATCAAAGTAGTATTATTAACCAATAAAATATTTTTTCACATCATGAATTTTTGTCCCTATCCATATGCTTTGGTGGGGGTGACGAACAATAGTCCACATCCCCCACATAGTCAATTGTTTAAAATGCTGAAAATGTTGGAGAAATAAAATGCTAAAAATGTAATATATAATGTTATGGGATAATGGAAATATAGAAATATCAAACTTCTTTGTATAATAAAGGGAATAACAATAATACTGACCTAGTAATGTAAGGGAAAATGATTAATGATCCATCACACAAATTTTATAAGCATCAATAGATATTAGAACTTCTCCCACTTGAAGTTATTTTGGTAAAAGTTTCTAAAACAGAAATGTTAGCATGATTGTCAAGTATTTCTTTTGAAAAGTGCAATTTATAGTTCACCATAATACACAACTACGATATATGACGAATGGATGATTATATATAAATATTAGTTCTAGAGATAACACATTACTTTTTATGATACTTGACTCAAAATAATTTAAATTAAATAATTTACTAAAATAAATATGTAAAAAAAATATGAAAGCCTCCATATCACGCTTTTGGATCCCTATCTTTCGTCACTTTTCTCGTATTGGTCGCATTCTCAATGCTCACGCAGAAAAGTTATGGTTAGATTAATATAAGTTACACACTTCAATTGACATTGGAAGTCAAATATTTGAATTTATTGAGGTTGTTAATGTAAGAAAATGAGACACTCATAGTATTCTGCCATTTCTTGTTGAGTTAAAAAAGGGTACAAGAATTTGAACAATTAGGATTATATTTAGGTGTTTTATAATGGATGAAGAGCGAAAAAGTTGGGAAATTAAATTTGAGATATTTAGTGAATAGTAATACATAAAGTTTTTCTATAAAATTGATAAATATTTGTGAGATATTTAAAAGTTAGTATCATATTTAAAGGTTTCAATGACTTTTGAAATAATGGATATAAAAAATTGCTTCTTACTTAATTAAATATTAATATTTTAATTGTTATTTACTCGAAATGAGTTACACTCATATAGTATTATAGACCAATAGAATGTTTTTCCACAACAAAACATCAGTATCTTTTTTCTCCATTTTAGATACTTTAATAGTACCTCTAATATAATTGAGTTGCAATCTATAGTCATTAAGCAACTTGAAGGATTTAAAAAATTAATTTGATTAAAATTCAAAGTGTTTGAAAGGATGAAGAGCAGAAAAATAGAAAAATTCAATTTGAGAATTTAGTGAGTATTAAATGTTTTTGTATAAATATGATAAATATTAGTGATGCGTTAATTGTTTATATCATATTTAAAGTTTCGAATGAGTTTTGAAATGTTCGACATAAAAATTTCTACTTAATAAATGAAACACTACTATTTAATTAGTATTTACTTCAAAGTAGTATTATTAACCAATAGAATATTTTTCCACATCAAGAATCTTTTGTCCCAATCCATATGCTTTGGTTGGGTGGACTAAACATAGTCAATTGTTTAAAATGCTAAAATTGTTGGAGAAATAAAATGCTAAAAATGTAATATATAATATTAAGGGATAATGGAAATATAGAAATATCAAACTACTTTGTACAACAAAAGGAAAAACAATAATACTGACCTATCAATATAAGGGAAAATGATAAACACAAATCTTATAAGCATCAATAGATATTAGAACTTCTTCCACTTGAAGTTATTTTGGAAAAAGTTTTCAAAACAGATATGTAAGCATGATTGTCAGGTATTTCTTACGAAAAGTGCATATTTATAGTCCAACATAATATAAAACTGCGAAATATGAAGAATTGATGATTATATATAATATGTAACAAATATGAAAGCCTACATATCACACCTTGGATCCCTAGCTTTCGTCACTTTTCTCATATTGGTCGCATTCTCAATGCTTATGCAGAAAAGTTATGGTTAAATTAAAATAAGTTACACACTTCAATTATTTGGATTTATTGAGGTTGTTAATGTTAGAAAATGAGACACCCATAGTATTCTGCCTTTTCTTGTTGAGTTAAAATTTATTACATGAATTTAAAAAGTTATTATTGTATTTAGGTGTTTTATAGAGAATGAAGAGTGAAAAAGTTGAGAAATTAAATTTGAGATATTCCGTGAATAGTAATACATAATGTTTTTCTATAAAATTGAAAAATATTCGTGAGATGTTGAAAAATTAGTATCAAATTAAAGGTTTCAATGACTTTTGAAATAATGGACTTGAAAAATTGCTTCTTACTTAATGAAATATTAATATTTAACTATTATTTACTCGAAATGAGTTACATTCATATAGTATTATAAACCAATAGAATGCTTTTCCACAACAAAAGATCAATATCATTTTTCTCCATTTTAGATACTTTAATAGTGCCTCTAATGAGTTGCAATATATAGTCATTAAGCAACGTGAAGGATTTAAAAAGTTAATTTGAATAAAATTCAAAGTGTTTTAATAAGAATGAAGAGGAGAAAAATAGAAAAATTTAATTTGAGAATCTAGTGAATAGTAAAAGTTTGTCTATAAACATGATGAATATTAGTGATGAGTTAATTGTTTACATCATATTTAAAGTTTTGAATGAGTTTTGAAATGTTCGACATAAATAATTTCTACTTAATAAATTTAGCATATTATTGATTATGTTAGTATACATAATTATTTTATTTTTATAATTTCTTCTTTGAAAAAGCATGCGCCGCGCAGCACCATCGTGTGTCTCCACGCCACGCCATTAATAACTATTTCCTAAAGAAGAAACTAAAATTGATGAATCAATCACGTATGAGAGGATCTAACTGAATGAGGCACAACAACGGAGCTTCTTTAACAATATTTACTTTTAAAAATTTTGGACAATAACTAAATGACAGTTAGTTAAATTACGATAAGGAGATTTTATTAGGAAGACCAGTATAAATTCCAGAAAATTCGTATTTCATATCATTAAAATCCTTAGTTTTCCTTTACGAGCGGTCTTAGTACAACAAATGTGCATCAGAGAAAAGATTTTGGGAAGCATGGATGCCAAAACCAGTAACAAAAATGATGCTGAAAACTTTCAAATATTAGAGGTGAAAGTAAAACATCTAACAGATCATCACATGATATGAACGTAAACCCCATAAATGACCATCAATGAGAAACAGTCTTTTGAACAATAGAAATGCTCACAAAGAAAACAATTCTGATTAAAAAAAAAAAGAAGATAGAATAAATTGATATCTAATAATAATAATATAATTATTATATTATAACTATTGAAAATCATCATGTTTATTCATTTATTCAATTCAATGCTAATAAATGATTTTGTTATAAATAACAGTCATGTCCATTAATTTATTCAATTCAATACTTATTATAAATATTATTATTATATAAATATTGTCTATTTACTTGCTATTTACTATTTAATTTGTTACCTCCAATTTCCTAATAAATGATATTATTTTTATATTATATATCATCATGTCCATTCACTTATACAATATAATGCTTCTTAAGTAATGATAATATTATTATATATATATATATATATATTGTCTCTTTACTTGCTATTCAATATTTAATTTTGTAACATATATTTTCCTAATAAATGATATTATTTTTATTACTATTATATATATTGTCTCTTCACTTGCTAATAAATGTTATTATTTGTATACTATTATACATATAGCATTCCATGAGATTGGAATGCTAATATGTTTGTTGTTTACGGAGGATTTGATCTAATATCTTGCCCCTTGCCTTACTCACAGTATTTTACGTGACGCTTTGATATGCGTGGCTAATTTATTTATATTAAGTTGATCTCACCATGGTTAGAAAAAGAACAACTTCCTCTTCCAAAAGGTAAGACATTTGTGTTGTTTCATATATATTATTACAAGTAAATTCTATGAATCACTTTTTCAACTATAAAATGCAATTAGTTGTTAAGGAGATTAACAAAAATAGTTAATACATGGTAAATTAATCATATTTTCCGCTTAAGTCTTTTTATCACATTTCGATAAAGTTGAGCTAAGACCTAAGCACCTATGTTAATAAACAATCTAAATAAAATATAAAAAATATTAACTGAGAAAATAAAAATAAGGATTTATGTTAAAACAATGGAGACTTAATTATTTGGTCGTAGATAGCCATCAAATTAAGTATTCTATTAACATATACAATCTTATTTTACTTTTTATCATATTATTTATATATACTTTTCAAACATAATATTATGTCATATAAAAACTTGTGCTAAAAAATAATAAAAACACAGTAGACTACGTGCAACGCACTTTCTTTTTGCTAGTACTACTATAAACTATGGATCTTGTTGGTATTTTTTTCCATCGTAAAAAGACACCATTGTCCTTTCTTAAATGACTTACATAAATTAAACCTTATTATTACTAATATATAAATATACCACGAATATTATCATTTGGATCATTCATTACTAATTAAAATTTATAATAGTGTAAATAAATAAGCCTCACATTTTAAAATTGGAACTCTAAGGTTTCAAATACACTTGAGAAGTTATGGCTCTTAATGATTTTTTGCTCCCAAAGTTTGTCAAAGCTAAGAAGATAAGATTATCCCTCGTCAATATAATTACAACTATAACCATCAAAAATCTTGGATTACCATTTTAATTTTTGGCATTAAATATTATTATTACAATACAAGAAAACAGGTATCAGAGACGTAATTTTAGAGACAGGCTTAAATCCATCTCTAATTACAGGGTATCTGAGACGGATTTTATGACGGACATCCACTCCGTCTCTCCTTGGCAACGGATTAGTGACCAATATAATATCCCGTCGCATTTCTGAAAATGAATACAAAATTAGAGACGGGTTTAGAGACAGTAACAACTATGGTCGCTAAATCCTTCACTAAACGTTAATTTAACAAACAAAAAATTAGAGACGGACATTATCGGTCACTAAATGTCAAAATTGAGACGTATTTAGAGACGGATATAGAGTCAGAAATAAATTGAGTCTCTAAAACCGTCACTAAAAGTTTAAGAAACAAAATTAGAGACGGAAATAATCGGTCTCTAACTGTCACAATTGAGACGGATTTAGGACAGAACTAAATTGGGTAACTAAAGCCGTCACTAAATGATATTTAAGAAGCAAAATCAGAGACATAAACAATCGGTCTCTAAATGTTAATATGAGATAGATACAGAGACGGATTTACAAATCGTTTATCCATTAACATTTAGAGACAGGGATCACAGACGGAATTCGAATTTTTTTTTAAATGTGGGCGACCAAAATTTGAACTTTTCAATTCACATTTTCGATGGAGATAGATACATTTATATGTATACGAAAAAGTTATTGTAGCTTTTTGTAGCTGTATTGAAATGCATGTACATCGCAACTTTTATTTTCTCATCTATCTAGAAATTTTGAAGGTAATTCAACATTAATTGTACGACTTTATAGAGCATACTTATTTGAATTCAGCTAAGAAATCCTTTTTTTTTGGCTGTTAACTTCGTATTAACTTTTTATAAATTATATAGGTTGTCGACTTCATGATTGTGTCTTACTTATGTTGCTTATGTTAACTTCGTATTTAAAGCTTTGGCAAGCACTCTCCTGCCGGAGCTTGTGACAATTAAGTTCAAATCTTAATTCCCTATTAATTTTGTATTATATTGTAAAAAAAAAGCCAGAGATTTGAAATAAAAAGAAAAAAACAGAATATATGGTTTAGGAAGTTTAGACAAATTATGTTACAAATATTAAGTCGCAAAAAGAGTACACAACACAATTACACAATTATTCTCCACCCGCAGCCTTAGTCTCTATTGGCACGGACAAAACTGACGTTGATGTATAGTTGCTCATCTAATCCGCGGATGAACTCGCATATAATCTTGTCATCTACGTCAACCAAGTTGGACGAGCAGATTTTTCTCCATCCTCCAACATAAAACATCCTCCCGTCTTTCCATATTTTCAGCTTTGAAGGATACTCTTCCCCTCTTTCGTCAATCAACACTATATATCTCGGGAGGTCAAGATTGTGCAATTCGACCACAGGCTTCGGTACATACTGTAATTATTAGGATAAATTACATAAAAATTTGAGTTACTTATCCAATGAATAAGACGATGCGCATATATATATATATAGCTTACCAATTCATTATCCCTGCACAGTTTAGTTCTTGTCACAAAATATGGATTAGTCGGTTGATCAGCTAGCCCAAATTTAAAAAGCTCCGGGTCAAACCAATCAGTTATCCTCTTGGTCCTCGGTTGACTTCCATTAGCTTTAGCTCCTGAAAAGTGAATATTCAGACGATGTTTGAATAAAATCAGTTAATTAAAAACAGCTATAACGATGTTTGATGAACAAAACAAGATATGTTAATTCAGAGGGATGTACTTGAAGAAATTGGAAAAAAATAAAATGCAGAAGTTACCATCTTCTGTATTATTCGGTAAAGGGCCACCTACTCCTTTCGTCTCACAACCATTTTCACCGAAAATATGAAATCGGAATACTCCACCATTGTATTCAAATACCAATATGTTCCCCGGTTCAACAAAATTATTTTTAAGAAATTTTTTCCAACCACCTTTGAAGTACCAAATGTCGCCCACCTTTTCCACCTTTAATTGCCAGGAATTATTATATCGATCTTTAAGGGTTACTTTATGAAGCCGATCTTGTTTAATTCTTTCAAGGAACCCTTGAGGAATATTCTACACACACAAGAACAGAAGTCAAATTTACATACAAAACAGTGCCGATTAAATGAGATGTATACAGTGTTTAGTTTAAATGCTGTCCCAATTGTAATCAGCCACGCATAGAAATAAGGAATAGTTAAATGACAGTTCAATTACGGTAAGGAGATTTTATTTGGAAAAGACAAGTATAAATTCTGGATGAAATGCAGCGCTGAAACGCCACAGAATTCATATCATTAAAATCCTTAGTTTTCCTTTTATGCTAGCTCTTTAGTTTTATCAGCTGAATTACGCAAGTCTTTTGGGAAACATGGATGCCAAAATTGAAATCCTTAGTTTTCCTTTTATGCCAAGAATGATGCTGAAAACTCTCAAATATTAGAGGTGAAAATGAAACAGCAAAACCAGAATTGATGATGGGTATGAACACATAAACAGATCATCACATGTATATCACAACTCCTCCTCAACTCATGAACATAAAATTGAGAAATGACCATACATAAGAAACAGTCTTTTGAACAATAGAAATGCTCACAAAGAAAACAATTCTGATTACAAAAAAAGAGGACAGAATAAATGGAGAAATGTATATATACCAAAGCTTCAGCATTGTTTTCAGGCTCGTAAACACAGTAAAATCGAAGAGCACCCATATCTGCTAGCTGTGATTACAAATCTCTGTATGGATGACAAAAGATTTGAGTTAAATTACTCTGAAAACTGAAAATTGAAGAGATCGAAGGGGTTACAGAACAGCAGCGACGGCGAGGGTTTAAAATAACCTGAAGATGAAAGTATTCAGCAGAATTTATAACCTGATTGTAGGGTTTCGGATGAGTTTGAATTTCCCATTTATTACCATTTCTGTCTTCTTCCTTTAATGGGTAGAGATTGTAAGGATAAGAACCCCAACAGATTGGGGTTTGGAGCACATCCCACTTGGCACTCGCCATTGAAATCGTTTCTGAACTTTTTTCTTTTTTTTATTTGGGGGTTAAAGAAAACTCTAAATTATAGACAATAATTATACAAATCAAAGAAGACACATGATGCCATTTTATCTATGCATCAATTGAAGCATAAGAAACTGATTCAAAATGGAAATATCATGTTTTCAAAGCATAACTATTTCAAAGTCATAAAAGGAAGTCCGCCGCATTTCTACGTGTGTTAACAATTTTGGGGCGAAAAAGTGTCTATAGCAACTTAAATGAGACGTTTTGGGTTAGGCTAGTGTTGAAAACTGAATCAAGTTGTCTGATAGTCGATTCGAGCTCGATCGCTAAAAGCTCGATTCGAGATCGATTCGATAATTTAGCAAACCAAAATTTAACAATTTCTTATATTTGATAAATTTTGAAATCTCGACTCGAACTCAGCTCAATGAATAAAAAATAATAAAAATATGTACAAAAATATTAAAACTACTCGAACTCGACTCGTAATCATTTCGATTAAAACTCATTTGAATTCTTTAAAAATTCTAAGCAGATGGGTCCTACAATACCCTACTTGTACTCACCATATTGTCACTACTAAATATAACTTGATGCAATATAATAATTAATCACATTGCCAAAGATAATCGCATCGCATCCTAAGCTTAGGTGTGGGTGTGGGTGTGGAATCGAGCTGACTAGTGAGGGTCACAAATTGGTTCGCGCGGAAACCAATATATTTGCAGCAAGCTATGTACTCACATGAAATTTTTTATTCTTCCAAATCATTCGTGCTGCACTTGTAAGGGCTGTTTGGATTAGCACGATTCGACCGTTATGTATTCATATAGAGAGAGTGCTTCAACACTAAAATCAGAGAAAGTAACAACGTTTGTAATCATGTTGATACGGAGAAAAATATACTGCGAGTCAAACACGAACCACTTAGGTCAAACATAGCATACGAGGTGTATGATTTTACGACGTCACTTATGAATCGATTATACTTACAAAAATAGTACGATACGAACTCTAGTATATACGAAGTGACAAACTATTCTCTAATCGGGTCGAGTAATGTGGACCCAGATACGGATATCCGACTAACCATGCCCAATGGAAGCGGGTACATATGATATACTAATATGTTGACACTTGGCAGCTGGTGGTAGGTAGAAGTGGCGGCTGAGGTGTCAAATCATGAATACTTGATTATGGCACTATAAATACCTCATTCAATCCATGATTCAAAGACGGATGTTAGACCTACCCGTACGAGCTGCATTATTATCAATTCTCAAATTACTACGTTAGACTTGATCCCGATTTGGGGTACGTAGGCAGCTTATATACGAGTACAGTCTTTAAAACATCATATACCATAAATTTACCAGATCACATGTTAGGAAGATGTTGTCTACGTTGGAGAAACGACTTTATCGACTTATTTCATATCATGGGAGTTAAAAATAGGTGAATGGTTACATAGACATCAGTCTACAAGTCGAGTTTATTCTTCAGTGACTCCCGAAATCCTTCTCCAAGTTTGTTATTAATTTTTGATATTAATGACATAAGAAGGATCGTCGGCTAAGCTAATGATCATGTGAAAACACAAAAGACACTGAGAAAAAAATGGGGTGCATTCACTGTTCCGATCAAGAGGGACTGATTAATTATTAAATTACTAAAAATCCACATTTAAATGATTAATTGATTTATTAGACGTGTAATGCCAAATTCATCATGGAAGGAAAGCTATGAACTGTCATGAATGATGGGTTAGAATAAAATATTTGTAGAACTAATAAGGATAAATATGCCAAAATAAATTTTTAAATTTAAAAAATGCATAAAACTCTAAGCAAGTGAGTTGTTTTGGGACCAAGCAGAAGCTGAATCTTTTATTGTGTTACCCATATTTGTGATAATTGAAAAATGTGTTTTTGTCTTTTTGGTGAATTTAAATTTTTTCTTTACTTTCGAAATTAGGCTAGGAAGCAATTGCCTAAAATTGGGTGCAACAAATTCAATTTAGCATCCCCATATAATTTTGTGAAGTGAATGTTTAATAGACTCGTTTTTTCTTTACTACATCATGCAACACTATTTCTTCCATAAACGAAAATAAAAAATAAAATCAACAATTTACGAGTAGTCAAAGTACCATGTAATTTATTTTTATACCGGTCAATTCAAAATCAGTAGAATTGCAGACTTACATATATAATTGAATAGAAATTTAGTGAGATCTTAAAAAATAATAATTATATTACATATAATTTTAAAAACTCAAAATGAAGGGTAAAATAATCAGAAAACATTTATACATCCCAACGTTATCCCGTGCGTGCTTTCAAATTCGGATCCGGACCTGAACCCGACTATATATATCCGTCATTATAATCCCACCTATTCAAATTTCCCAATCCCTCTCTCTCTCTTCTGTCAATTCAAAGAAAATAGATACATACAATCTGCTGTCTCTATCGTACGCACCCTAAATCAACGTCTCTCATTCTCTCTCTCTCGCGCATTTCAAGAAATCTCATCTCAGCTTTTCAGTTTTCACATTGCGTGAAAAATGGAAGAAGAAATGATAATGGAGGAGGATAACAGTGAAGAAGTTGAGTACAGTTTCACGGCGTTTGAGATTGATCTCGACTACGAGTTCGACGCCGCGCGCTTCTTCGACTTCAGCCGAGCCGAGTCGCCTCTCGAATCTCACCGAGCCGAAGTCTGGTTCGATACCGCCGGAAGTTATCCTCCTTCTCGTAATTTTCTCTCTCATTTTTTTCCTCTTCCAGTGTTGTTGAAGTTGCACGTTACGCTTTCGTAGTTGTACCTTGCTTGAGAAGTGTGATTTTTTCATTTTTCTTCTATTTCTGTGTCTTTCGTCTTCGACTCTTGAGTGTAGGTCTTTGATACTTTTATCTCCCAGTGTTAGTGAAGTTGTACATTACGCTTTCACGGTTGTACCTTGCTTCAGAAGGTACGCGTATGTTTGTTGTGTTTTTGAGTTTGAAATTTAAAAATATCTCGGAAAATGCATTCCACGGTAGTGTGTTTTTGTTTATATCTTTTAAAAAAGGTTGAAAGTTGTAAATATAAAATCAATAGTGATAAAATATGAAAAGAAAAAGATAATGACTGAAGTAAATGATTTTGATTGGTGATTGTGTGAAATGATGTGTATATAATTGAGATGTATTGTTTAGGGGATTAAAAAAGTAGAGTTGAAAAAAAAATGAATTTGAATAAGAATTGTTTGTATTAAGTTTATATAGGATTTTGTGATCCAAAATTTTGAAAATTGAATTAAAAACAGTAACAAATTAGGCTGTGATTTCTGTGATTTTCCTCAAATTTCTTTGTAATTTTTTCGCTTTCGACTCTGAATGTGTTTGTCTTTGTTAGTTTCATCTCTTTCAGTGTTGTTGAATTTGTAGTTACACTTTTGTGGATGTTTGTACATAGCTTACGAAATTTCCATGATTTGTTTGATTTATTTCCCTCATGCGCGGTCTTCAATATGCGTGCATCAGAGATACAGTTTTTATTAGCTTAAGATACTGACGGCTTAATACTGTAGCAATGTATTTAAGTTTTGATTCTGTAGTGGAGTAAATATTGGTAGTTGGTACTTTGATGGAACTGTTGATGTTGATAGCGGAAATTGATTACTCAAAAAAAATGAAAAAAGAAATTAATAAAATTATGTATATGGAATTGGAATAGTTTAGTATACATATTTGTCTTTAGTTTTCTGGTTTTGAAGTTGCTATTGTGTTTTAGGTGGTGTTCAATTTGTTCTCGTGTCAGATTTAAAATTATTGACAACATGCTTATGCATTTATAGTTATTTATACTTAATTTATTTTAAGTTTACTAAGTTTAAAAAACATAAACAAACTAGGGCGTGATATCCGTGATTTTCCTCTCATTTCTCTGTGGATTTTCTTTTTCGAGCTGAATATGTTTGTTTATATTAGTTTCATATCTTTCAGTGTTGTTGAAGTTGTAGGTTACACTTTTGTGGTTGTATCTAGCTTGAGAAGTGTAAGTTCCATTATTTGTTTGATTATTTTCCCTTTTTATGTACGGTCTTCAATGTCTGTGGGCGTAGAAGGTGCAACTTTTAGTAGCTTAAGGTACTAACGGCTTAATACTGTAGTAATGTATGCAAGTTTTGATTCTGTAGTGGAGTGTTTATACCTAGAAATATTTGTACTTTGATGGAACTTCTTAATGCTGATGTTTTAGGTGGTGTTCAACTTGTTCTTGCGTCGGATTAAAAATCAGCAGTAACATGCATATGCGTTTATACTTATTTATGCTGCGTTGTAGAGTCATGGAATTAAGAAAACAGTGGTATGACCTGCTGCATGCTGTAGAAGTGCTAGTAGTGAAAGCACTGTCAATTGACAAATTTCGTCTGGAGAATTGGTCAATTGGCAAGTTATATGCTACTCCCATTATGTGATTTAATGCTCTCTTGATCCCCCGTGTGTTGTCTTTAAGGGGAGAAAGTTAAAGTGGTTTGCCAATTTTCTTATCAGCTTTCGTGAGGTTGGTTCAAAAACAAGGAATCCTGAATGAAAATGTTAACATATCTCCCAAATCCAAATGTGTGGAGGACATGAAATTGTTGGAGAGTGACTCCGAGATTGAGGTGGATCAAGAAACTTCTGTTGCCAATCTGAATTACAGAGGTACCAATAATTTTATACATATAATATCTTTTTTAATTCTCAACAAGAATTCCAACTGATGCACTTTATAACCCTTATTGACTCTCCCCACAATGTTTTATCATTTATTTTAAGAATATACTATTAATTGAAGTTGTTATGATTGTGTATCTGATTCAGAAAGGATTTTTGAGTATGCTAAATCTCTGTTTTTCTCATACTTTTCTGGTTTCAAAATCTGATCTTTCAAATTTCTTACAAGATATCAGCAAATGTTGTATAATGCTGTTTCCAAATTACCTTACATCACAATGATATTCAATTATGTATGACGGGAAATTTAAATCTTTTATGAGTTTTATTCTGATTTTGTAATTCTTGTAGCATAACTTAAATAAACAGATTCAAGTACTATGTTCATATCTTGATGTTGACTATAATTTTTATGCTAAAGAGTATCCTTATATTGACCCAATAGTGCATGAAATTGTTTATATATTTAAACTTAAGAAATTTTATCTTTAATGAGTCCTGAAGCAAAATAATATGAAGCCACTAATCATAAGTTCGTTTTTGAAGTCAATACTTGAAAGCCATAGAAGCTTAAGCATATGATTGCATGCTACTTAGTTGTAGATAGTGTGTGCACTGATCAAGTAGTAGAATAAACGAGTCATGTTCCAAATCATTATCCCCCAGTTCTGGCGTCAACAAAATTCTACCAACTGTCCTTAATGTGTACTCTTTCGGTACATATACTAACGAAAGAATTTGCTTCTAAGGATTTGGGAAGTTGAGTTTGTTCCGAAGGATGATGATGACAACAGTAACGACCACAGAATCTTTCTGCTGGATTTCATGTGTTATTCTTGATGTTACTTGATTGGAAGTCGTACAGAACAGAGTCACAGACTAGGGAGCAATGAGGACCGAGAGCAAACTTATACTTGATAAGCTGATTCTGCTGAGGATATTTTCAATGAAAGAGTGTGACAGTTTTATTTGCAATCTCCTTCATGATGTAAAATAATAATTCTAGTCAAATGTGAGGATTGCTGTGTATATAATGGTACACTTTCAGAAACCATGACAGTAAAATGTCCGTAGCTGCAGTAAGCATATCGTGGAAACAATTAAAAGAAAAAGTAAATAAAGAGAAATTTCGGAGGAGAATAAAGTTTACACCATTTTAAGTCACAGAATTGCCTCACAGAATTGTGGAACTGTAAAATCAATTCATACTACGAATATAAATGAGTAGTAATTCTCTCATCGTCACGTTTTGAATGTCAATTTGGCACCGTTGACAAGGGATCATAAACAATCATTGCTTTCTTATGTTACATCTTAGCCTCCTTTCCTCAACTTTTAACACGAGATTGTCAGCTATTCTCTTCTTGGAACAATGAGACAATTATTAACTGCAGATATTTATGTATCTGGATTTATGTGATATTACGTAGTTCACACTATTATAATTTCATAATGTAGAAGATGTGCAAGACAAGGAAACTTCTACCACTCGACAAATTGGCAGCATGCCGAAGGTTCAGAATCCATGCAAAAAGTTACCCTCAGGTCTTGTTTCTTCTTTGAGGCTTTCGTTTAAAATGAAAGAGGTTCAAATTTGTTATCTAATGTATTTAGTCTTTGATCTATTATTTGCATAACGCTTTTTAACTCCAGTGAAAAAATGGTGAACACTTGTAATAAGAGAATTTTAATTTATGGCTTATTTGCATAAAAGGTCTAAATTTTACTGGTTTTCCAATGTTTGCCTAACTTGGTGTCTCTATTCCTGCTTGTAATGCTATATCTATGCAGGGCTAACATTTTACAATCACATGTTGAAAAATAACTCAAGAACACAAACTGTGTCGTCCGTGAAGCCATCTATTCCAAGGACTTCAACTCTTATGAAGCCAACAGCTAGTCAACTGGCTAAGCAAAATTACCCTCTCCACGCTGGTTATTCTAGGTGATTGTTCTTTCTTAATTCCAACTTTTTAATTAAATGCCACAACAGCAGTTGCATAGAGAACTTATGGTGCTTCAGTTTCCTTATTCTTTGACTTTGTTTCTTGTTGTCATAAGACAAGGGAAATATCTGAAATTATGAAACTACACTTATGTCATTGGACTTTCTTTTGGAGAAGACTTTATATGTATTTCTAGGTTCTAGATAATCTGATCACTGACTGAGCATTTGATCAGATTTATGGATGATCCAGCAGAAGGGGCTTTGCACGCATTTTGTTGGTATTTGATATTTGTTTCTTTAAATGCTAGGCCAAACAATTCCTTAGAGAAAATTAACAAAAGCTCAACTAGCATTGGTGGGATTGAAAATCAAGCTGCAAAAAGACAAAAGCTTGAAGGTGGTCTTCTACGGAAGGTATAGATCTTTATTTTCTTATGAACCAAAAAGAATAAAACTAGACAAGAAGACAAACTTAAGTATGCATCGCATATGCTTGTTCTGTGGTTTTGGTTTCTCTTTTCATTTTTTTATTATCCTTGTCTTTGGTGTTGAAGATGTTGAGCGTCTTTGGATTGGAACAGCTGTTGAGATTTTATTTAAGTACTATAAAATAATGCTTCCCAGTGGTAGCGGGTAATTGCTGTAGATCGGCAATAACTATTTGGGAGAGGCTGTGAAAGAAGGTTTTGCTTACAATGCCTACATGGTATTGTTTATCCTGGCATTGGAGACTTTATTCTTTTGAAGTATCTCAGTGCAGCGAATATGGTTTTAGTGCCACAAAATTGTTGGAGTCTTTTTAAAATTGTTTTCACGAAATAAATCATATTATGTGTCGGAGTTGAGTCTAAAGTAGTTGTCTTGTTTTTATCCGAAGCCTCTCAATTTAAGCAATATTTGCTATTAACATGCTGTTAGCACTGGATAGTTAGTTGATTAGTGTGGTATGAGTGTACTGTATTTTTTTGCTTTTTTCTCAAAAGCTATCACTCTACACAACAGGTTGAGGGTGCAATGCAGCTGCAGCAAACTAATTTTATCCATAAGGTGCCCAAGCGGGTATGTAAATTCTATCTATTCATGGGTTCATTAGTTTAATATTGGAATGTGCATTATGAATATATATTTATTTCTCTATAAAAGAAGCAAAATGCAAAGGCCTAATTTGCAAGCTTCTGTAGTATTTTCATGTTGTCATCTCACACTATTAAAAGCTATTCTTAGTGGAACCGTAAAAGGCTCATATTTATTTGAAGTATATGTAGACATATAGCTATATGTACAAGTGTAGCTCTAAGTTTCCATTGGTTTGACAGGATGGATTGCTTTACAGCAACACAACTAATACCAAACCAAGGATCACTATTCCCAGAGAACCGGATCTTGAAACAGCGCACAGGGCTCAAAGGACAAGGTTTTTTTTTAATCTATTCCACTCATAAAATACAGAAACATATGTTACTCTTATAAGATTTTGGTTTGAATGACCTAGTTGATGGTTGAGTTTCAGGCCAAAAAGTACTAAAGAAGTTGATAATGTGGCACCAGCTGTTCGTAGATTCAAAGCTCTTCCATTAAATAGAAAAGTCAGTATTTATATCAATGCCAAGTGATATTTTTCTATCTTTATACCTTTGTACGACATTTGGGGTCTAATAGTGTACTTTTTAGATTCTTCAAGCACCTTCACTGATTCCAAAGAGAAGCACTCCTCGTTTACCAGATTTTCAAGTGAGTTCATTTAGGAGCAATTTTGGTTCAGGATACATCTTTTGAAGAGAATCATTTATTGGAATTGACTTGGGATGCTGAATTTATCTTGGTAACTTTGGTTTCAGGAATTTCACTTGAAGACGTCAGGGAGGGCCATGCATCATAACTCCATTATTTCAAAATCCAGAATACCATGTGATAATCCTGATAAGGTTATTGAATGGATGCTTGGAATATCAGTACTGTGGAAATAATTCTACTAAGACTATTAATTGGATATTATTATTCCCATGGATTATATGCTTATAACATTAAGGTTATGTTTGGTTCTTTGAGAGTGGTGAGAAAAAAGTGCTTGCTTAAAATTATAGTTCTCTGTGCTCTATTTCTTTTTATCATTCTCATTTTTATTTTCCTATTGTTCACCAATATCAACAACCTAACACAGCCTAAGGGACTTGAACATCTCCAGAAGTAGAAGATAGTGCCTATGATCAAATAATATTAGTTTACAATGCTCTTTATCCTGTTGTTCTTTTGGCTTTGTTTAACTGAGGGTAGAATTGCTCTAAATCTAGTAGGATACACAACGTTAAGCGATAATTAAGAACTTGAGATGATATGTTAGTAATGTCATTATCTTGTTATTTTTATTACAGGCCTTGAACAAAAACACAGCTAATTCAACTTCAGACTTTCAAAGTCAAGAATCCTTAAGGTAATTGACATGCCCATATTTATGTTCATCATGCTTTAGATTCTTAATCCCTGATCATCATGTGACCTGTCTGATATGCTTTGTGTATTGGATAGTGGATATGATCCTTCAATATTTTCATTGATATTCTTTCTAATCATAATTGTATCTTTAAGTTACTATTGGTTTTTCACAAACATTGTTAATCCACTGTAATTATCATTTCTCAAGGTGACATTTGTTAGCTCTTTGTTAGAAATGCTTGCCATCAACTTTTCTCGATTTCTCCACTTGTGAACTGAAGTTTGCAGTTTGCCTCATTACTGCAATGACTTCATGTTCACTGACCCTCTTATCTCATTCAAAAATTTATAGTGCTTTAGTAACAAAGCTCTATTTTTGTCTTACCCAGCTTCCTAAATTCTTCAAGGCTGGATGGTTGCGAGTCATCTCATAGCTTCAAAGCTCTTCCCCTCAATAAAAAGGTAATCTTATTCAAATCATTTATTACATAAAAATAAGCGAAAACTTTAGGAAACTAACTCATGGTATTTTCATTGCAGATATTGGCAAGCAAGGGGGATATTGGAGTTTTCCGAAATAGTAAGAAGGAAACCACAGTGCCAATGGTATTTGACATATAAAATTCAATTGTAGTTCATTAGTGTAATTAATTATCTGGAAGCATCACAATTTGATATTGTCATGCCTATCCACAGGAATTTAATTTCCAAACGGAGAAGAGGGCTCATCATAATCCTCCAATTGAACTTTTCAACAAGGTAAACATAAATTAGCTGCATTTTTCCGGGTTGCACATTATTGATGTTTACAATTGCTGCTACGTAAATTGTCTTCTATAAACATTTTCATGTGAGTCGAGTCAATTAAATTACTGAAGAGAAATTTTTTTTATGACATATCTCTCCTTTTCTAAACCAGCTTTCTCTGGCATCTGAAACACCACAAACTGCTAATTCCAATTTGAAATTGTTGCAGTCCTCTATGAAGGTTCTTTTATATTCGGTTTCTATTTTTTAATAATTCTAATCATGTTATTTTGAGGTTTTGATTAAATAAAATAATTTTGCTACAAGGGCTCAAAAGAGAACAGATGGGGTTGCTTCCACCAAGGAAATGAGGTATAAACAAATTGCTCTTTCAATGTTTCTCATAAGTTAGCTTTTATTTCTTGCTTCAATGTTACAGTCACAATGTCGTTCCTTTCGTTTTTTTTAACCCGATGACAGATAAAACCACCAACAAGAACAAAACTGTTCATGGTTGGAGAAAAGCAGCAATATGATGAGAGAAAAATTGAATACAGTAATGCATCTGGCATAAACTGGTAATAACTTTGTTCTTCTAAATATATATATTTAGGGCTGTCAATGGGCGGGCAATACCCAAACCCAAACCGAACCCAAGAAATGCCCAAAAAAATAATTTCACCCAGACCCAACCCGGACCCGATCGCATACCCAACGGGTCCAAAGAAAGTTAGACCCGA
This sequence comes from Verbascum thapsus, assembly GCA_963669365.1. Taxonomy (NCBI): domain Eukaryota; kingdom Viridiplantae; phylum Streptophyta; class Magnoliopsida; order Lamiales; family Scrophulariaceae; genus Verbascum; species Verbascum thapsus. The sequence goes on from OY770105.1 coordinate 20,829,788, forward strand.
CGGGCCGAGTACCTTTCGGGTTGGGTCTGTGTCAGGTAAATGCTGACGGGTAAACTTCTTCGGGTATTGTTTGGGTATATGCCCACGGGTATTTTCAAAGAGTAAAATTCAGGTAATGTTCGGGTAAAATATCAGTGGGTAAAAATTAGACCCGGACCCGAACTACCTAGTGTCATCGGGTCCGGGTCGGGTCCTAGTCAGGTAAGTTTTTATTGAACGGGTCTAGGCAATCCTTGCCCATTGACAACCCTATTCATGTGTTTTACTCCTTGAGTTCATAAATATTAACCTAATATAATGGCGCTACAGGAGTAAAGACATTCGATAAACACTAGAAAGGGAAATTGGTCAATGACACTAATTCTGGGGCATCAAGCTTCAAATTTTGACATTTCACAGCTGATGGCAAATCTGCACTGAATTTTGACGAGTGCATAATATATGGAGTTTGGAAACCCTCAGCTAACTATAAAAGATACTTTACCAACAAATGCTTATCTGTCACTGGTCATTCTCATATGTGGAATATACAGTTCAATGTAATTCCCTGTTGATTCATAGTAGAATGCTGTAAAGCCAGAATGTATATACAGTGATATTTCATCGATAACTTGTATATGGCACAACAATTATAAACTAGATTATTTTGCAGATGCGTATCAAAGGTTCGAGAAGCTATCTGTTTGTGATGCATTTTACATAGTCTCCATCTGATTATGGGAAAATTACTCTAACTACCATGCATTGGGACTGTTTCAATCTGTTACATGGTTATCACATGCCGCTAATAAGCTTTGTTGCTGCGGGAAATTTATAATTGAACTATACTTGCCATTTGATCAGTACGGTCTGGCTACCTCTGGCGTTGTTAAAAATTTTCTCATTATTGCATGTCAGTTATTTCTTAATTTTGGTATTTGGCTTCTGAATCATGCTTTCCATTGTTTGAAATGAGTGACAATAGTGAAATGCTTAGTCCAACGTCTCAAGTCATATGCCTTTTTCAAGGGTGCTTTCTTCTCCTTGTTAGTCTTGTCTTTATTGATGTAGAGGTTATTGAGGAACAATGTGTGCCACACAAAAGCATGAAAATCTGTGATGCACGGACACTTCAACACGTGTCGTGTTTGATACCTGATCAGACATGACACTCCACCGACAGTTTCTATATAAAAATATAAAATATTAATGATGTTATGAATGCAATTAGAGTGTGTTTCAAATACATGCATTATTTATGACATTTGTTGTTATTTCACTTAATTTTTGTAGTTTTGAAAACTATAATATTTATTTTTCTTTCAAATATATATAACTTTGCAAATCAAATACAAATTTATAATGAGTCATTCTTGTAGTTCATTTAGCTAATCAGACACATTTACATTAGAATGAAAAGACTAATTTATATATTTTAACATAAATTATGAATATATATATGCATGATATATATATATAGCAGTTTCGAGGTCGTGTTGTATTTTAATATTTTTTAAAATGTTGTTTTGTGTCTATATCATGTTGTGTGCCTATTTGTATCTGGTGTCCGTGCATTATAGATGAAGAGGTGGAGAAATAAACAAATATAAAGAACCATTACTGATAACATAAATAAAAGTTGTTGCTTCTTGGAGAATAACTAAAGGAATCATGATCTAGGAAATAACGGTTGTTTCCTATTGGCCTGCACTTTCGAGGAACTACAATTGTTCAAAATTGGATCATCTGCCTGCCATTCTGGCCAAAATTTTAATATAATTATTATATATCTTAGTTCATTTCACCAAGTCTCACAAATGGGATAAACTTACAAACAAGAACTTGTTTTGCCGGCCTCCAATAGGTTCCATTGGCACCCAATAAATACACTAATACATCAACATGTATCACATAACACAAAGCAAATCACAAGAAATTTTACAGCAATATTAAGGAATTATTGAAGCCGATCGAAACTAATTAATGGCCTCCAAAGCTTTATTGATTACGATAATTGTTGCAGCAATTGCTGGTCCAGCTTTTGCGATTGATCACATTGTTGGTGATGACTCGGGCTGGAGATTGGGTGTTAATTACACTGCATGGGCTGAAGGGAAACAATTCTATCTTGGGGACAGACTTAGTACGTTTTCTTTAATTCTAGTGCATTACAACATTATTTGTTTAGGTCTGAAATTGCTAAAAACCTCCCCTTAAAGAAATAGGCATATTTACTTCTGTGTTATACTTATCTCGTGTTATTAAAACTCCTTTCCGTCAGAAAATAAGCGTTTTTTTTTTTTTATGTATTTCACCTTTATTAAGATACTAATTTGACATTTTATATATTCTTATACAGTTTAAAAGGTAGATAGTGTTAATAAAGGTGAAAAACATGAAAACACGATAATTTTCTAACAGCAAATGGGGTTTCACGCAGGGTTAAGATAACAAAGAAGATATTATGCCTGTCTTTTTAAGAAAGTTGTTTTTAGCAATTTCAATCTAACACACAGGGAGTTATTTTTAAAAATCCTAAAATTTAAATGCATGCCATATGCATAAAATTCGCATAATTTGCACAGATGGCATGCATATAAACAAAATAAAACATCATTTGAAATAATGGCTTTTGCCTATTATGGTAATTTTGTATGAATTCCAATCATGTAAGAGCAGCATCCTCCATGTTGTAGTGTTGAAGGTCTCAAATTATTCCATGCAAAGCCCTAAAGACACTAAACTTCAAACTATACAAGTTTCCACAATTCTAATGTAAAATCTGACTATCTTTCTGAGTGCAGTTTTCAATTATAATGAAGATATACATAATGTTCATAAAGTAAATGGAACTGACTTTCAGCAATGTGTGGTGCCATCAACACCCGAGGCGCTAACTAGTGGAAATGACGTAGTTACCCTTGCAACGCCCGGTCGAAAGTGGTACATTTGTGGCATTGCAAATCACTGCACCTTGGGGATGAAGCTTGTTATTACAGTTGCTTCGACTGAAGCTCCAACTTCGGCTCCAGCCCCGACCTCAACGGGCAATCACTTATCCCTCATGGGGTCTTCAATGTTCATGCTAGCAGCATTTGTTGTCTTAAAAATGATTTGGGCTTAGTTAGTTACCTTTATCAATCTTTATGGATTGTTTCTTTAAACCCTAATTCATTTTTCTTGTGATTTCAACAACTGAAATGTAATGTTTTTAGTAATTGATTATTCTTTGTATGTTATGTTATGTTTCATGTGTCTAAACTAATAAAATGTATGTGTTTGTATGATGATTTATGCTAAATTATTTGCCTATTACTTTGTTTACTGCATATTCATTTATTTAACGGTATTTAGTTGTTAAAAGTTAACATGCAATAGCATTGGAATAACCTAGATGAATCAAGAATATGTGTCAAAAGAAGATGGATTTAAACTCTGAAGTCAAAGAGGCATCTTGCAAGTGTTAAATTCATAATTAGTGTTGATCGAGTTTTAGTATTTTATAGTCTAAAATTATCCATTGCATACTATAAATAAGTGGGCCTTCATTTGTAATGTCACAAAAAAAAGAAAAGCAAAAAAAAAAAAAAAAGAGCAAGTTAGAAAGAAGAAAGAAATCAAGAAATATAAATTGTAAAAAAGGGAGTTGTAGATACTCTACTACCATAAAATTTCTTTTCTATAAAATACAACTTGTTCCCTATCATAGCTTCCGCACCCAACAAATTTGGTATCAAGAGCTACAAATTTTCAGCATACTTCTACAATGACATTAAATTCTATTTCTTCACTCTTCGTATTTTCACCAAGTCAAGTTCCAATCTTTGAAGAATGCAAACATTCTTTGAGTCCATTGAGTTATGGGACGTGATCAATGGAGAGCTTCAAGAACCAAATAAAAAGATGAAAAAATGCAAAGTTGCTAGAGGAGTTTAAGAAGAAAGATGTGTTGGAAAAATAACTTTTCCACGTATCTTTGGTGTTAGAAAAGCCCTTGATGCAAGCTTAACTACTCTAGAAACATATCTTTCACCACAAGCACATCTTTCATAATCTCTAAGGTTGAAAGCTCACATCTTTTATGACTCTTCCAGTACTACCTTCTCACCTGGCCCATAACATTTCCACATGGCATGATTTGATTAGTTGTGTATTTTTTTTTAACTGCACGACATAATTTTATGGGCTGAAACACCTCAATTTGACATGTGTCGTGATTTGATCTGCCAATAAAATATGTTTTGACATATCAATTAAATCAATTATTGAATTTATAATTAAATTTGGTAAATTCTTCAATATAAAAAAAGATTAATTTGATACTCAATATATCATATTTTACACTTGTCATCATTTGATTGGACACAAAATTTAAATGTCTACAAATGCCCCCTTGATAAACCTCGATTATAAGTATTTTTTAGGTTAGGATTAGTCAATTTTTACCATTTTATATCATGATTTGTACTCCATATACGTTTAATATCAACTTCCCAAACTACCGTTACACGTGTATCGGTTGTGTGTAAAGTTGTCAAGCAAAGACCTGTGGCTGGCTAACTTTAATTATTTAATTTTTTTAGTATTATATTATAACCATATATTTTATTATTTTAATTTTAAAACAAATACAGCTAACCTTTAAATAAGACTTCACTCACATCAGTAGCATTCCAACTCTCCTTACACAAGGAAATCCCAACTCCCAACTACCACATAAATTGGATAGCAAGTTGCTTTTGTAACATGTGAATATGGTCCTACTCCCATAATATCAAATGAAAAATAAACCACCAATAGGCCCCCACTATAGGAAAAGAAATGTAAATGTAACATAATATATGTTAAATAACACATAAACCTAACCTTGGAATGGCCTTCTTAGAACGGAACGCAATTGCTAATACTTTCACCTAAACTAGATCTACTAACTATTCCAAACTAAAACATGTAACGTATCAAATTTCTAGTGAAAAGCCTTTGCTTGTAATCAAAAGGGTAAATTATTTTCACTCATTCCATTCCACTTTGAGTAAAATACATTTACAAATAGTTTGATGATATATGATCATCTTTATGTATTGAGTGGAATCGAAAAGAAATTAAATAAATTAAGTGATTTTAATATTTTTATATTTAAGAGAATGGTTTGAAAAATATTCATATGAAATAATAAATTGAATAAAAACTTATTAGTTTTCAATTAAATTATTAGTTATAGTTGAATTAGATAGTTTGTTCTACATCACCCATTTTTTCTTATTGCGTAGTGGTAAATAAATATATCGTTCAACTCTTCTTACTCCTTTTCTCTATATAATAAATATAAATTCTCTTATCATAATCCTTAGATGTACAATTGGATGAAAAACATAAAAATATCTTGTCATACCTAAATTAGCCAAGCAACAAATCAGGGACATTTTTGGAATATGGTAATTAAAGGGGCATGAGCCATGAGGTAAAAAGTAAAGATTCAAATTAGGGGTGGCAAATGGGTGGATCGGATCGGATTTGGGTTGGGTCGAATTGGGTTTGTAAAAAAGATAAGTTGGAACCAACAAGAAACCAAAATGTCTTTTCAATATGAATTGGGTCCTTATTGGTTTTGATTGGTTCCAAATGGGTCTTATACAAAAGAACCATTATAGAACCATAATAGACCCAATTAGTGAGTTGGTGACTTATGGATCCAACATAATGCAAATATTTGTATACTAATCACTAATCTTTTTTTCTTGTTCACCAACTAATCCAATATAATGCAAACAAATTTTTTTTTCTTGTTCACTAACTAACTTATTACATTATATTTTTATAGTTTTCTTATAAAAATTCCAATCATATTATACAAATGTAATAATTTATATGTAAATTATATTATTAACTAATGTATTTTAATTTATAACGAAAAAATTAATGTAGAGAAATTAAGGATATAATTTTTTTTTTCGGTTACAAAAATTAAAAATATTTTTTTTTTCCGGTTACAGAAATTAAAGATATATTAATTGATACTAAGTTATAATTTATGTTACTATTTCAAAGTTAGTCGGTTCAGAATAGAGGTGTAAACGAGCCGAGCTTGACATTTTTTTCGAACTCGTCGAGCCCAAAATTTTCGAGCTCGGGTTCGAGCTCGTGAGCATGGATTCGAGCCGAGCCCAAGCTCGCGAACTCGAGCCCAAACTCGAGCCGAGCCCAAAATTTTCGAGCTCGGACTCGAGCTCGCGAGCATGGGTTCGAGCTCGAGCCGAGCCCAAGCTCACGAGCTCGAGCTCGAACTCGAGCTGAGCCAAAATTTTCGAGCTCGGACTCGAGCTCGCGAGCATGGGTTCGAGCTCGAGCCTAGCCCAAGCTTGCGAGCTCGAGTCCGTACTCGAGCCGAGCCAAATATTTTTATTTATTTTTAATTATTTAATATATATTTATTAATATAATAATAAAAATATAATATATATTAAAAAATAAAAAAACTCAAATGACTAAAAATAATATAAAATAATTTTTTGATCTTATTATAAAAATTTATTTAAAGTATAAGTTCAAATGACTAAAACAAATATGGGTTTAGTTCTTAAGCAATCACATATTCTCTACAAGTGAAATTTTAAATAAAGAAAACCAATTGGGTCTAAGAAAGAAAAAATGGAGAATTATTTCTCTCTTTTTTAATTGGATCCATTTAGGAACCAAAATAGGCCCATTATTGGAACCAATTTGGACCCAATCAAAAACCATAAGAAACCAAAATCTTGAAAATTCAATAAATACAAAACCAATTGGATCCATAATTCTTTTTTTTAAGATCCATCCAAACCCAAAACTAATTGGATCGGGTTGGACCCACGGTTCCGGAACCAATTTGCCACCCCTAATTCAAATTATGGTAACAATAGACATATGGTCATATACTGAAATAGACATATGTTTTGCTCAATTCTTCATTAAATTCATATAACAAATCACAGATGATAACAAATTTAGGACCCTCAAATCTGAATTCTGAAACAAGAAAATACCAAATCCAACACACATAAATTAATTCAAAGTTGCATTAAAATATGTAAACATAAGATATCTTTGTACCTCAATAATTACAACAAACAATATCCAAAGAATCTGGAGTCTTTTATCTGTGTTCTAATTTTCTTCAATCAAAACATACATAAAATCACTCAGAAAAAGTGAAAAAAAAAAAAAAAGAGTAAAAGAAACAACCTTTATTCTCTTATACAACAAGAATCATCAAAATACTTTAAACCCTTTTGATCCCACAAATTTAGCTGTAAATCAAAGGCACAAAAAAGGTCTCATTATCAATGAGCTATGGTTTTCGATCTTTTTTTGGCCTCGCTATAAAGCACGACCCCCATTATCGTGACTGCAAATCCCATAATCCCCATCACTGTAACGGGATTTCTAAATATCAAAACCGATACAATTGCAGCCATTGCTGCCTTAGCATTGCCCAAAACTTGCAATGTTAAAGCACTTGTGTGCTTTGTGACTAAGAAATTTGTCAAATTTACCAAATATGCCACTGTTGCATTTGCAATCAATAAGAACACCATAAATCCATCTCCCCTGCTTTTATCCATTGTAATGGCAAATACATTTCCCTCGATGTATAAAGTAAAGGGCAGCAAAATCATGGCTGCCATTGGAGCCATGTACAACAAAAGATTCATAGAGTGCAACTTTTCGGCTTCAGAAGTTAGCAACAACCCTTGAACAACCGATTTCAAGGCCCTACCGGCTGTTGAACCGATACATACTAAGAATCCGAATAGATGGAATAAAGGCTCACTATTGCTAGCTAGAACAATGCCTAAGACAACAGGGACAAGTGCTAAATAAACTTCAGCTGATTCCTTTTTACATGTAATGACAAACGCGAAAATCGCGGTGAAAAACGGTGTTGTAGCGCCAATCGCTTGATTGAACGATACGGGTAGGTACCTCAGTGAGGTATTTCCACAAACAACTGAGAAGCAAAATATTGCACTGAGACCCAAAATCTTGAAAAACTGTTTTCTACTATGGATTTGCTGAAAAGGGACGAGTTCGAGCCATTTTATTGCGAATAAGCTGTAAACGGCGCATGATAGCATGTGCAACATGGTTAGGAAAATGGGGTATCTGTAGCCATAGTAGCTGAGTAGATACTTGTTGAGTAACAAAACTCCGATGTTCGAGAAGTACCATGATGCGATAATGGAGGCGGTGAGAATGCCGGGAGAGACCAGAGGGGCGTAATGCTGCTGCCGTATCTCCGCCGTGGGGGTCACCGGAATGTCGAGAACTTGGTCGTTGGTGGGTTCGAGCCGGGGGTTGCTGCCCCTTCTTGTTGTCCATGATTGTGCCTCCACCATGACTTGGATTTGTACTACAAAGGTTTAGCACTGTAAAAAGGGCAAAAAAATGCAATCTTTGGGCAATGTGTGTGTAATAATACTATATAGTGTGTGTGTGTGTATTTGTGTGTGCTAGTGCGTGTGTTTTTGGGCAATGGGAAGAGATCCAGGCGTGGGATAAGATAGAGGGGGTTTTGGGGATTGGATCTGAACGGAGGGTGGGGATTTAGATTTGTGGAGTTGAGAGAATGAGGGCCGTTGGATGAGTGGGGGGAATTAATGGAAATCATTAGATTACTCGTGGGTGGGGCCTAAAAGTGTCGGATGTATAAATATTTGTGTATATATAAATATATATATATATATATATATATGAGATTGGTGTAGGTTTGAAGTGTGCTTTGTTTGGTATTCTGGTAGAAATGTGAGGTTATGGACCAATGAGAGTGTCTTTTTAGATGCATTGATTTCTGTGCCATTTTTTATTGATTTGGAGATGGATTCTTGTGGGCTGTTTAGTACGTGATCATCTGTTTGCTCAATTTGGTCACACACTGCTAACATCTTTTCTACACCCAAATCAGTGTGCAATACCTAAATCAGGACCCTTATGATTAGGAGCTGATATCTAGTGTTTGTGAGTAGGGGTGTTAAAATGGGTATAAAACTTCAGTTAAATTAATTTGGGTTGATTCTTAAGTAACTTTATTTAGTTTCTAATTGTTTCTTATTTAGTTTCAAGTTGGGTTCAACTAAATTTAAAGTTAGACTCAACTTGTTAGCCATCTTATGGAAGATATTAAGTTGGTTTGAGCTTGGTTTCCTTGATTCCATCTTAAAACCATTAGAAACCCAACTCATGTAATAGCCTGCAAACCACACAAGAGAGGTAAACCAGCCTAGGTTGCCCATAGCTGACAGGCTCACAGTAGAGAAGGCAAATAGACATTCCCTCATCAGGATTCGAACTCGTGACCAAGTTCACAACATTCACATGCCCTTACCAACTCTACCGGGGGTTGCCCCCACCAACCTGCCCATTTGCCACCACTAGGGGTGTAAGACGAGCCGAGCTGGCTCGCGAGCCAGCTCGGCTCGTCTCAAACGAGCTCGGCTCGAGCTCGAGTTTTTCGAGCTCGAGCCGAGCTTCACGAGCTCGAGCTCTGAGTCGAGCTCGAGCTCGAGCCCACTTGGCTCTGAAAAAAGCTCGCGAGCCCGGCTCGCGAGCTTTTTCATTTTTTAAATATATTATTATTTTATTATTTTATTAATAAATATATATTAAATAATTAATAAATATATATTAAATAAAAAATAAAATAAAAAAAGCTCGGCTCGGCTCGAGTTCGGGCTCGAGCTCGCGAGCTTGGGCTCGGGCTCGAGCTCGAACCCAAGCCCACGAGCTCGAGCTCGAGCTCGGAACTTTTAAGCTCGACGAGCTCGAGCTCGAGCTCGAGCTCGTCTATTGAGGCTCGAGCTCGAGCTCGAGCTTGGAAAAATCTCCAAGCTCGGCTCGAGCTCGGCTCGTTTACATCCCTAGGCCACCACTATTTATGAATAGAGTTGTTTTGGGTGGTTTGGATTGAATTTGAATTAGTTCTCATTTGATTGTTAAATGAGTCAAGAAGAAACCAATTTCAAACTAAAAGGGAAGCATAATGAATGCAACTCATCCTAACTTCTCTCTTGTATGTTTTTCCTTATACTTTAAATTAGGGGTGAAAATGAGTCGAGTCGAGCTGAACGCATAAATGTTCAAACTCGTTTGAATTACAATCGAGTTTTAAAAATTGTGTTTGAGCTTTGTTTGGTTCTTCATCGAGCCGAGCTCAAACGAGCTTTAATCGAACTGATCACGAGTCGAGCTCGATTAGTTTGAATATTTTGTACATATTTTTGTTATTTTCTACTAATCAAAACGAGCTCGAGTCGAGCTTCAAAATTTATCGAATAGAAAAAGTTGTTCAAGCTTGGTTTGGTAAATTGTCGAACCGAGCTCGAGTCGAATATCGAGTAGCTTGGTTCAATTTTCACCCATATTGCTAATAATATTATATTAAGCAGTTTGAGATCGGACCTAAATTGGAATCAAGTGGGCCCAATTTTTAACCAAGTTAGAACCAAAACAAAAATTTTAGAACCCAACCCAACCCAACTGAGTTGGAAACTATGGTTCCAAAATCATATTTCATCCTATTTGTGAGCATCAACTAAGACGGCTTACTGGTCGGATAATGAACCCGAACATATTGGTATGAATCGAAACAGTTTCAGTCCTATTTCGATTTTTTTGATATCAGTTTTAATGGTCAGTTAACCGAATCGAATGAACAACCAAAAATTTGAGGTTAATATATAATAGATTTTTTTTTCAAAAATTAATACAAAATTAATTTTTAATTTAAAAAATGTAACAATCAATAATTAATTCAAAAAATAGATCAAAGAGCCATTAGAAATGGCCATTTCTGAACAACCCAGAGTTGTTTGGCCGCTCTTACCAGTCCTGGTCACAAAGGTTTGACTTGACTAAGGTCAGAAAGTCTCAGTTGTTCTGGGTTGTTCAAAAAAGGCCATTTCTAATGGTCTTTGATCTATTTCTATGAAGATCAAACATGATTTTTCATTATTATTCAATTTTGTTCAAATTAAATAATGATGTCTAAATGAGAAACGTTGTCAATTTCAATTAGAACTATTTTTACTAAAATTTTCTTATCCATTTTCACTGGCGAGTATATAAAAAAAGCATAAAGTTCTAACTAAGACTTGGTTAGATTTTATTATTGGTTTCATTATATCAATAAATCACGTCTATCATGCAAAACGAGTTAAATGTAGTGTATTATTTATTATATGGAGAATCAGTAGTGTTTGAATTTCTAAATTTGATAAGTTATTAATCTGATTGAAATTAATATTATCTTAAGTAAATTATATTGGGTAAAGTCGTCAGTATAAGTAGCAACGAACCCAACGGGAGGTTGGTGGTGTAACCCACTCCTCAATATTTTAAAAATATTTATTTTATCTTATAATTTTTTAACATTTGTAATTTTTCTCTCAAAATTTAAACATATCATTTTTTTTTTCTTTTTCTTAATATGTTGCCAGAAACCAAAACCCAAAATTCTAGCTCCGTCCTTGGAAATAATTAATTAAACATTATAAATATAACCAATATTTATGAAATTGCATGAATCAAATATTCATGAAATAATTTAGAAAATATCACCATTTTGTAAACACAACTTTGCAAAAAATTAAATCATGATAATGGATTTATTTATTTCAAGATTCTAATTTATTTATTAAATCACATGATAATGCAAAAAATTTATGATAAGAAAAATTTAGTAAAAATAGTTATAATTGAAATTAACAAGATTTGTCATTTAGACATCATTATTAATTTGAACAAAATTGAATAATAATGAAGAATGAATCTTTATATAAATAGATCAAGGGCCATTAGAAATGTCTCTTTCTGAACAACCCGGAACAATTGGGTCTTTCTGACCTCAGTCAAGTTAAGTCAGGATTGATCAGAACGGCCTAGTAGCTCTGGATTGTTCAAAAATGGCCATGTCTAGTGGCCCTTTGATCTATTTATTAAATTAACTATTAATAGGGTACATTTTTTAAATTAAAAATTAATTTTGTATTAGTTATTGAAATTGTTTTTTATATAATACTAGATAGAATATAGGGGTTATTTTACAATATTTTTTTGCAAAAATCTAATTTGCATGAGGATTAAAAATGTTATTTTAGACAAGTTTTAAACTGTCGAAAATAACCGGAAATACAAAATAACCTTTGCAGTATTTTTTTTTGTTCTAAATTGAAATTAACTAAATCTAATTGTTACCCAAAGTAATCGGTTATGGTTATATATTTACCTAACTGAATTTTTAGTTAACCGAAACTTAAATTTGATTCGATTGGGTTAAATTGAAATGAACATCACTAGTCAATTGTCAATGCTTAGTCAATTTCCACCATAACATCACAAAAAGGAAAAATAACACCCATACATACTAGAGTGCATAATGTACTTTTTTTTTTTTTTTTTGAAAAACAAATCAATCACAAGGAGTAAATGATCCATAAAATAACTTTTTATTCCTTGAATATTTGGTATCATGTTCAATGTGAGATAATTGTTTCCCATCTGATAGTATTACTCAAATTTATAAAACTTGTGTTTTGAATTTAGAAGAGGAATTTCAATTTTTTTTTAAAATGACTGACTGCATGATATATGCGTCGTTTAAAATCCATTATAACAATTGAATAATTAACTCATATCAATTATCATATATTAAAATATAACTTGAATCATTCAAATAAATTCAATTAATAACTTCGATATCCAACGATCTTTCTAAACTACACGTTTCTCTATTGGTCGTTCAACACAATGACGCCCTCCCTCGATGCATGTGTCTATGGCAATACTTTTGGCCTTGAACAACATTTTTGGTACACCTCCATTTCTTACCGTCTCTTCTCCGGCATCTTCCGGGCTCATAATCCATGCAACTTTTTGGGTCACAATATAAGGGATTGTTGGCCAAAACTGTCACCACCATAAACAGTCAACAAAAAATAACACTATAATAAGATACAAGTTTTAGATAATAGTGAAATTATCCTCTTCTTTAGTAACTTTAGATTTAATCTTTAAGTCAAAAAGATTGGTTTATGTCGGTGGCCAACTTTTGGCATAATAAAATTTTAACCAAGACCATAATTCTGTCACATTTAGTTGAATCTTTTAACAAGTTTCAATTATGTTGTTTCATATGTGATTGTACAATCCCATAACTTGGAGTGTGCTATAAGAGATAACGAACCAATCAAGAAGAAGTATACAATAAGATAATCTAATTGTGATCTAAGAATACAAAGTTAACTAGCAATCATGTAAATGTATAAAAAAATGAATTTTTTTGTTGCACTGAAACTTACAATTGGGGTAAAGTTGGTGGGCAAGAGATCTTGCAAAACTGTTCCAAATAGGCAAAATGAGATAAGTAGGAATGGGAATTTTAGCTTCAATGTACTTGTATATTTCATATTGTTGCTCTAGTTCTTGTAGCTGCATGAATGTAAAACCATAATTTACACTTTCTGATGCTGCTTTGCCTGCACCAAAAATCCATGAAAAATTAAGATCAGAGATGTAATTTAGAGGGTGTTTGGCTAAGCTTATAAGCTATTTTAAACATCTTATAAGATGTTTGAGAGCTTATAAGCTCTATGCAAGTGTTTGGATAAATTTTTTATATAAGATCTTATAAGACCCAAAAATAAGATGTTTGGGTCTTATAAGCAAATAAGAAATAAGTTAGCCAAACCCAACTTATTTCAAAATCTTAAATTTTTTATATTGTTTATATTGTTAAAAACATAACAACCTTATCTAATTTCCTCCTTTCTAGCAAATATCCTTCTCCGATTTTATTTTTTATTTTTATAATTGCACAAATTCTTTCTTATAATATTTGAAAACATCTTATAAGCCCAATAAACTTATTTTATCCAAACACTTGAAAGCTTATTTTTTAAATAAGACCAAACATCTTATAAGCTCTTAAAATATCTTATAAGTTGTTACAACTTATAAGATATTTTAAATAAGCTTAGCCAAACGCCCTCTTAGTATAAAATTCGATACTTTATAGCTTATTTGACATATATTAGTTTTTATTTAGTTTTTGAATGTATATATACGGTTTGTTGAATTCAATGTTTTTCCTAGAAGAAATACAAGTACATTACATAACTAGAATTTTAAAAAACGGTATGAAAAGACTTAAGAATATTTCTTTATAGCTAAAAATAAAAATGTATCTACTTGCTTAATTATAGAGTACTAAGGATACAACAACATGATTAATGCATTCATAAGAACAATTATGTAAACGAAAATGAAATTTTGATGCTTGGATGGAAACAGTCCCCAGGTTGAATTTTAGACAGAGAATTTTATTTGTAAACATATTACTTATTTGGTAATAAATTTTAAATAAATTTTTAAATAAATAATTTTTTCTTTAAAAGCTCACATTAAAGAAATACATATTAAACTTTGTTTAGTACTTCTTTAAGAACCGTTTAGGTAATTTTAATGAGTTAATTACATTTTGCCCTATATCTGTTATTGCGAAAAATGTAAAGAATTTGTTATGAAAATGGTCCAATCGAGTGGGTTACCCGATTTTCTTATCACAATCATGCTCCACTGAAGATTATTATGAAATATAGCATTTATGTCCAAAATATAATGACTAACGTTTTAGAAATAAGACCACTCTAAATTTCAAGTCTAGTAAACAAGTCTTGTTGAATATTTTGCAAGGACAAAATTAACTCATATTTTAAATGTATTTACACAATTTTATTAATTATTTTATTTTTACTTTATTTCTCTTCCTCCCAACTTCATCTTCTTCCCAAAACCAAACCTTAATAACTTTCTTCCCCAATTCATCCCTTAACCAAAACAACACATCTCCGATCCTTCATTAAAACTTAAACCCCAATCATCATTTTCCAATTTCAAACAATTTATTAACATGATAGAAATAAATATATATATATATACATGCGAGTCATTTAGTAACTAACATGTAACTTTCCCTCGTAAGATTTTATATTCGATTTCCTCACCAAAAAAAAAAAAAAGAAAAACACATCTTTGTGAATGATAACCAATTTCATTTTTTTTACTCTGATTGTTGGCTTATCACCAAAGAAAGGAACTTAAATCAGGAGATTTAATTTTATAAAAAACGTGATATGAACAATTTTACTTTACAATCTAACAATTTTAAGAAAAATAATATGCATGTTTAAGAACACATTTTGTGTTTAAGAACAACTTTAGAGAAAAATATATGATGATTATATGTTGATAATGTTGTTATTATTTCCTTAACCAAATAGTGGGTAAAAAGTATCATATCTAATTAAGTATTGGATTTATCTCATAGTTACTTTATATCTTTTTTTTTTTCTATAGTTAAAAAACAAGTGAAACAATTTTCCTTCCCTAGCAATGACTTAAACCAGAAACAAAAGATAACATACAAATAGAACTAAAGTAATGGAATTAATATATAAATAATATATTGATTCATGATAACTTCAACGTACCGTTTTGTATAATGCGAGAAATCTTGGAAGGTGGACTCTCGGCTTCCATGTTTGTACCTTATAGTTATATGAGAAGCTCTGTGTTGATTGAAGAGTGAACAAATGGCTGTGGATGACAACTTATCATATGCAAATTTTAGCATTATTCGGCCAATAATAAATGTTTGTAGGCCACATTTTCTCAATTTCTGATACATAAATTAATTTCTGAAATAGTAATGTCATGATCTATATATTGAAAATAACAAAAATAATTTTTTGGTTGATGAAGCATAACTTTTGAGATTGAAGAGGGCTTTTTCTGGATTATTCTTCATAAACATAGGTTATGTTTTGATTATTAATTTCAACTCATTTTGAAGAATTTTTGGTTCAATTGTATTTGGTTTGCATACTATGGGGTAAAAAACTGTGATATTTTTTCTAGAAAATATATAATCATTTCGTTTTGTCTCTCCTACTTATTATTTTGTTCTATGCATGGCGGGTTTTGTACATATAAATATTCATTTATATAATAATATTACAACATAACTTTCAATCATTATTTAATAACTAACCAACACAAACTACAATAATTTGAATGCTATAGTAACTTATGTTTTTTCAAAACCAAAACTAACAATATCTAAAAAAACACTTAAAAAGCAAATTATTAAATTAAAACCAAACAAGATCACGTTCAAAATAATTCAACAAACAATTCTCACCAAAATATTCAATAAAAACAAAATCAAACCAAACATATGCATTATTTTTATTTGTATATTCAAATAATTAATGTAGAATTATTATCCTGACTTGCATTTGGATAACATACTTTTATGCAGAACTATGCTACATTCTACTTTTCATAAATTTTTCCGAATGGAATTGACAAGCAGAACAAACAAAACAAGGGAAAAATCTATCTTGGTCCGGGACCGTTGGTCCCGGCCAAGATAGGCCACAAATTTTACAGTGGGTGGGTGGTTTTATCCACCACCCCAAAGTGTATACCACCTCACCACAAAGTGAAAACTTGTGGTTAGAATTGAATCGGGACCAACGGTCTCGGTCCAGGATAGAATCACCCCACCTGTTAAGTCTTCTTACATGTCAGAAATGCTGTGATGGCCCATTTACGGCAAATAAGACAAATTTTCAAAATTAATATTTATAAATTTTCGGAAAATACAAATACTGTTTGGGTAGTTCAAAACAGCCTTTCTTTGGACCATATGGATACTGACAATCCAAGGTGCATAACACAACAAAAATATTTGTCGTTAATAGCACGTGCTCTGGGCCTACACTTGCTGATAACATTTTTATTTCTTTTTATGCACATTATGCGCTTTTTTCAAGGTAGTTGCCAATATGCGCCTTGATCAAAGGTATATGGGTAATTTTCGAACTATTTCAAATGTTATTATAAATTTTGAAAAAATATTAAATGTGTAATATCTTTTAAATTTCTCGAATAACACCCAAAACATTTTATAAACTCAAAAATAACAAATATAATATTTATATGTAATGATGATTAGTAATGATTTATTGTAGAGTGATCAATTCCAAAGGACTATGAGCTTAATTGACCAATAGGGTAATGAGTTATCAAGCATTATAAATTTTATAATTAACTTATAATGCTATAGTGCCCAATGTATATTAGTAATTCATATATTACACTTACATATCTGATGGCCAATCCACCATTAACAAATTCTGCTATAACCTTGTGATGCACATTGAAGATCACTTCACTTCCCTAATGAAAATGGATTTGTACATTTCTGAAGTGCATCGAAAATTTTAATGGGTGGGAAATACTCAAATCTAAATCGGACCCCTAAAATACTCATAAAAAAAAATATTTTATCAGGACCTGACTCGGACCCGATCGCATACCCGACGGGTCCAAAGCATCATGTAAATGCCCAAGGGTAAACTTCAGATATTGTTCGGTATAAACCCGCGGGTATTTTCAACGGGTAAAAATTGTACTGGAACCCGAACTACCTAGTGTCATCGGGTCCAAGTCTGGATCGGGTGCATTTTCTATTGAACGGGTCCGGGTTTGGGCAATCCGCCCCATTGACAAACCTAAGTGAAACTATATAAGAGAAAGCTATGAAAGTTCAAAAACAAGAAGAGATGCGCACTTGAAGGTCATCGTTTCCCATGCTTCGTTGCTCTTCTTGCATTATCAGTGCCGAATCCGCAGCCACCTTACTGCTTCGATGTACCTCGATCAAACCGAGACTCGTAATATCTCCAATTCCCGAAGGGATCATCTCTAACTTCCAACATTGCTCGATATGAAGATGCACTAGGCTCGGGTAGTGTGAATTATCTGCAATCCAACGCACAAGATCTAACTTCACCATCACTAATAATTTGAGACGAAGAAATTCTCCTTCAACGGGCTCCCATTCTTCTCCCACAACAGCACGATATTGTAGTTTAAGTACTTCTAAATTAGGCAACGAACCCACTGCTCTCAAATCTTTCCAAGGAAGTTTGCACCAACATAGAGACAACTTTTTAAGATTCCTAGGAAACGAAAAATTCTCAGGCAAGGGAGATTCATACCACCAATGACGATTCCATTGGCGGATCCATCGACGGCCCAAATCCCTGGTCTGAGAAAACACTATTTCCAGCTTCTCCAGTTGGGCTAGATTGACAAGATTGTTAAGACAGTAAAATTGCCACGTGTTGTCGGAGTTACATTCTACGAAACAAGCTTTGAGTTTCTTAACGTTTGGGATCATTTCAAGGGCCTCGATGGTGAATTTGAAATTTTGTACTATTGAAAGTGTTTTCAAATTTTGTAGGATATGAACTTTACCGACCGATCTTTCAGAAAAAGGAACCGGCCACAAGGTTATACCTCCGACCATAAGATTCCTCAGTTGTGGCATCTTCCAAATTTGAAATGGTAATGAGATGTAACCCCCCACGATTAAGGTTTGAAGATTCTGAAGTCTATAAATTGATGGAGGAAGCTTGATATCGTTGCATCGGAATCTGGGCCAAGTGTATACATTAAAAGCAAGGTATCTTAGATGAATCAATTTCAAAATATAAACTGGGAATCTTGAGAAGTCTATTTCAAGTGCATGTATTACTGTCAGTAATTTAAAGCGCAATGCGGATACTTGTAACCACTCGGGAAACGAGATTCTGCTGCCGAAGTAAAGAATCGAACGGACTTGTGGGCTAATATCAACTTCTCTAATGGATCTCCAACCAGAAGAGTAAATGCAAGTTCTTCGTACTTTATCCTTGCTTCTTACAAAGAAGCTTCTATATGTTTCACTTGGGTCATGAAAGAAATTCTCATCAATAACTCTCTGTTTACACAGGTCTCTCAATAGATCGTGTATGCTACAAGATTTTAGCTTTCCACTGTACCTATTCTTCATGACCAAAACAAGATTTCTTTTGACAAGTTCTTCCAAGTACTCTTCTGCAACTTGTTCTAAACTCTTAGATTCACTTGGTTTCAAAAATCCCTCAGCAACCCATAACATGATTAGCTTAGAAACCGGGATTTCATAATCCTCGGGAAACCCTCCAATGTACAAAAGACATGGTCTTAGATGATGAGGCAAATGGTCATAACTCAAAGATAGTAGTTTTGAGATGTTCTTATCATTCTTAGTTATAGCTGCACTTATATTACTCGCGATTGTTTCCCAATTGTACCTTGTCCTACTAACCTCGAAGAGCAATCCCGCAACAACAACAATCGCAATTGGAAGTCCTTGACATTTATTTGCAATCATCTTTCCAATGTCCTCTAATTCGGGAGGACACGATTCATGTGAAAATACCTTCTCACGAAGTAAATACCAACTCTGTTCTTCATCTAGAAATGGCATTTGATAAAGAGAGCCCGAAGTGCCAGCATAATCTGCCACATCTAATAATCTAGTCGTTAACATAATTCGACTTCCATTACAATCATCTGGAAATAGTCTCTTCATATCATCCCAAACATTCTGACTCCATATGTCATCAACTATGAACAGATACCTTCTGCCTTTCAAATGTTTGTAAATATACTCGGATAAATCTCCTTCACAAAATTCTTTGTCCAAATTTATCGAATCTTTGATGGTTTGAAGAACTTTTTTGATATGATAATCTTGGGATACAGTTACCCAAACACGAACATCAAAACGATAGAGAATAAGTTTATCATCGAAAATACTTCTGGCTAAAGTAGTCTTACCTATTCCCCCCATTCCAACAACTGGAACGATCTGGAGATTGGCCGACTCTCCACATAGTTGAGCTTTTATTGTTGTCAGATTTTCATCAAATCCAACAATGGCGTTTCTGCTACTATGCGCTTGTTTTGTTTCCCCAAAATCTGCAGAATAGCAATTTAGTTGCAAATCTTCAATGTTGTTGTTGCTTTTCTTTATCCTCATCACTGCTTCAACAATGGAATCAACTTCTTCCTTCACCTTCTCCAAGTCGTGATATTTCCCCCTTCGGAGTTTTTTAGGGTTCATCTTTCGTATATAAGAAATCGATTTCCAAAAATGAGTATTGCCTTCTGAATGAACATGCTTCGAAATCTTAAATTCAATAAAATCTTGTGCTTGATACGATACATCTCTGATCCGTTTCTCCAAACGATCAGCCGATTCATCGCCTTTGAACGAAGAATCATCGAGTAGTGCTTGCAGAAGGCTGAACTTTTCGTGGAGAGATTTAGTGATTTGGTGTTTGGATAGGGAAAATTTTGGATATTGATCATGATGAATTATTCCCTCGAGTAATTGTACAAGCGGAACAAGAGCAGCATAACAAGCCATAATTGATCTTCAATATACTGTTAATTTTCACCAAACTTGGTTAAGTACAAATTAGCTTAGCAGACAGTCTAGTGAGACTCCAAAAGAGACTTAGAAAAGTAGTATGAAATGCAACTTGTACCATGATTATTTAGTTTTTCTCATTTAGGTCCCTCAACTATGAAATATATCAAAAAGACCTCTGTCATCTTTTATTCATTAATAACTCCATTCAACAATTTTTTAAGACTAATATCCTTCTTATAAATGATGTTGGAATTGTCAATTACAAACAATACATAATTATTAAATAAATATTTCACTTAAAAAATTAGTTTAAAATTTTTATAATTGTATTTGGGTAAAATCCAAAAAAACCAACTGTATAATATTTTATTGGCTGAAAACCCCCTATGAAAAAAATATAGTCTGAAAACCCCTTGTGTAATTTTAAAATTGCACACTTTCCATTTCTTTGAATTTACTTTAACGCTATTAAATTTTTCATAATATACCCATTACACCTTTCATACTTAATCAAGTTAAATATTATATTTTATTTATTTGACTTCCATGTGTGTGTCTAAGAGAGAGAAGTCCTATGGGATTTTAGGATTTTGAACATACCATTCATACAATTTTGTGCGAAATTCGATTTAACACCTTCCTTTTTGTATGATTAGGATTTGATAACTCATTTGAATAAGATTTCGACCAATTTACTTGAAATATAGGGCAATTCTACCCTAAAAATAATTAAAATTAGTGAATTTTAATTCATAATATTTTTATTAAGAAAAAAAGAAATAACATAAGAGGAAAATATTATATTATGCTATTTTATAAAAAAAAAAAAACTAGTGAAGATGAAGGCAACAAGTACAATATATAAAGGGGAATAAAAGTAAATGACTTAGTAACTTAATAGTCAAAAACCCATTAAAAAACTCATATGGGGCGAGTGTACTTCACCAAATTAACATAGGGGGTTTCGTGCAACTAAAATATTTCACAGGAGATTTTTAGGTTATATTTATTTCATAGGGTGTATTTAGCCAATAAAATATTTCACAGGGCATATTGATATTTATAAATCATATTATCTTAGTTGTTATCTTAGTTTTAGCAAATAAAATAAATGATTAAAATTAGTTAATCATTTATAAGTTATAGCACAATAAGAGTATTGCATGTACCTATATCTCTAACATTTAACAACTAAGATAATATGATTCATAAATATCAATGTATGTACTTATTTAATCATTTCAACAATTATAGTTTAGATAGCTATTATAATTAATATAGCTTGAAAAAAAGAATTTTTCCCATATCACTAACAAAAATATTAGATAATGAGCTGTGGAACATATTTTTTTTTTGGTTAAAAATATATATATATATATATAACATATAAATACTAATTAAAAATTGTATATAATATTTAATAAATATTATTGGTAGTAATAGTATAAAAATTAACTGTATCTCTTAAGTAGGCGATATTAAATAAAGACAAATATAAACTCCAATATAAATCAATGACAAAAAAGTAAATCCATGTAAAACTCTTCACATCCTTAATGTTTTAAATGTTTTACTAGTAAAATCAGTGACAATCTTGATATAATTTATAATTTAGGAACCTTCTTAATACATTTTTAATTTTGTCCTCATTTAAAATGGCTCTTGCCACCTAATGTATGAGTTTAATTTTCTTTGCTAAGCAACTATCAATATAATACATAAATTAGTTAGTATACTATGCTGGTTAGTCAGACTGCACATGGATTAGCACGATTTTCTTACTAATACAAAATATTGACCTACTTTTTCACTACTCTCAAGAATAATAATGGAGTCTTAATTATTAAATATTTTTTATTAAAATAATTTAATTGGCACCTATTTAAATATTGTTGCAAACTCTGCACTAAATAATCAATTAAGAGAATACCAGCATTAATCGAGTTTCACCATATTTAACAATACGGTGGTTCATATACTTAACCATAAGTGTATCATTCACATGAATTCACGTGATTTTTAGACAAAAAAAGACTTCAAGTCTCAATATAATTACAATCATTCGTATACAGTGGGTCTCACATAAACCCCTTAAAAATCATGTTACATAAACAATTGTTGTGATTATTCCAAAACTTTGAGTTCCGAAAACTGCTAGAAATGATCGTACAATTACATAATAGAGTTATTTTTATTTATATCTTTAATCAAATATCTTTTTTTCTATTTAGAATAAATATAGATGGGGTGTTGGCGGAATGGTGCATTGCTAATGAACAAACTCCACCACAGTGAGTTGCAATTGGGCTTAGATTGGGCCTATGGGAGAGGAGGTGCTAATTGTAGCAAGATTCAAGTGGGCTGGGCCTGCTTTTGGCCCCATAGTATAAGGGGCCATGTTCTTATGCCTTGAACAGTTATTATAAAAAATTCAAGCACACCTATTAGTTATTATAAATACTGTTCTTCACCCTAGTAAGCATCTTTTGAACCTCGCAGTATTTAATTTTATTTATAGAAGCTATTTTAACAATATTCATGTCATTTGATGATATATAATTTTCAGTTTTGTTGTTTATATATATTAGAATTATGATTTGATTTTGATATATTCAATAAGCTAAAAGGATTATCACTTGAACTTGAAGTTATAATAAACCTCTCTCATCATAGCATCAAACACGGTTGATCTTTTCCAGCCGATGAGATTTTTTATTTATTTTTACCTTTCCCCTTAGATTTAGAGTTGTAAAACAAATCAATTCGAGTGTATTATAAAAACCCCATGGTTGATATTATTGATTATACACATATTTAGAATACAAGAGTTCTAGAATGAAACACAGTAACAAAATAAAGATGGATATGAGTAATATATTTTTCAAAACTAAAAGTAACTAATATATGTTAACAAGAAAATATAAATTAATTAGTTATTGTTTTATAATTATTTTTAAATTAATAGTAAAACAATAATACGGAAGGTTTTGTGGATTTAAATATTTAAGTATAATTTAATTAAAACCAAAATGAATGATAATCTATATTCATATGTGTTGGGATTCAATTCGGGGAGAACAAAGGAAAATAAAACATAAATAACTCCAAGAATCTCATGCCCATGAATCAATCATGGTTTGTTAATGTTCTTGGCATGTTTTGAAATAAACGAATATAGTACCTTTTGTGTTTTGCATTGTTATGGATTTCCGTAGCACCATCACGATGATAGTGCCTCTAGATAATCACGTGAAGGAAGAAATTCAGGACTTACTGGACTCAGTACTGTGTATGGTTCATGTTGGCGTGAAATAGAAAACTCGCTCCATGCTCCGCATGAGTCAGTTATGCGTGCTTTGGCCAAAGACTTTTTATTTTACCTATCTATGACTGCACATGATACATACTACTTTACTACTGAGACAATGAATCCTTTTCTTAGCGATTCATGAAAGATTGCTACTTACATTGAGTAAATCGCAGGTCGAGGTTACTCCACCAAATGGTGATACGAGCTTAACTACTCTACAAACAGATCCATCACCACAAGCATGTTTTTCATAACCCATAAGGTCAAAAGCTCACGTGCACCATCTGATGTATAATCTCAATCATTGACTACCCAGAGTAAAAACTATGTAATTAGATTACGGCGAGCCGTGTTCGGGTATATCGAATCCATTAACTTTACCTACGCCACTAGCCCGCTAACCCGTAGCATTGGCGAGGACTCTCCCGCCAGAGCTTGTAATGATCAAGACGAAATTTCAATGCCCCAGATTAAAATTTCACAGACTTGCAAACCCGGTTTGAGATACCAAGCGCATGACTGTTCCAGTGCTATCGTCTCACCTAGAGAAGTGGAAAGACTAACTTAGCAATATCAAGGACATGTTGTTCAATACTATAGATGTAATAAGATTTATATGAAACTAACTCCTTGCCTTTTATTAATAAATAAAGTTAATACCAATTTTACAGTTTATGCGATATTCCTTATCTTCGTTTGGCATCAAGGATATACACTCATCGATATCTATATGTAAGAAAACAAATTCGTGAACACTTTTATTTCAATTTCTACCTTTAAAATGCATATAATACTTTAGATTATAGTTGATTGAAAGTTAGATAAATTATATATATTTAATTTCTAACTTAATAATAAATTAAATTAACATAACTTATTAACATATTGATATTGAGCAACACATGTGATTTATACTTGTATTTTAAATCATGTTGGATAACATCCATGCATATAGGGATGGCAACGGTTCCGGGTCTACCCGGAACCGCCCCGGAACCGTCCCGTCGGATCCGGTTCTTTTCATGTTAAACGGTTCCGGTTCCGGTTCCGGGTCCAACTAAACGGTTCTTAGGCGGTTCCGGTTCCGGGTCCGGGTCCAACCCGGAACCGCCTTAAATTTTTTTATTTCTTTTATTAAAGTTAATGATGGATATTTTATCTATCCTCATATATATAATATGATCCCAAATCAAATAGGTCTATCCTCATATATTATTATTGCTTTCTTTCCTTAAATTTTTATTTTATTTTTATGTTTTTGAGTTAAAATATTATACTAAACACTAAAATCATTCAACCAACCAAAATCAATTGAAAATATTTCTTAGGTTATTTCATTGCAAAAAAATAAATAAATATCAAGTCCATAAATTATATAAATATTAAAACCAATTATTTTAGTGTATTATAGAGAAAGTTGGGTAGTAAATTATTAAAAAGCACCAAAAAGCAAAAGCAAAAAAAAAACCCAAAAAATAAAAATTCTAAACGGGTACCCGCGGGTTGGACCCGGCGGTTCCGGTTCCGGGTCCAAAATGAGGAACCGGTTCCGGATCCGGTTCCGGGTCCAAAAACAGACATGCGATTCCGGTTCTAGACCCGCCGGTTCCTACCCGGAACCGGCCCGTTGCCATCCCTACATGCATAACTATATCATTGTTAGTCTTATATTTTTTAAATTTTTTTTTTTTCAATTTGATGACTATAGATTAAACGAAATACAAAATAAAATATATTTTTTCCATGAAAGAAATGTAATGGGGATTGGGACTTGTTTGGTAATTTTAAATCATAGACATATTAATGGTCCAGATACATTCAACATATCACAATTGTATTGAGATGAATAATTTTTACAGCCCGTATGGGTAGTCCAGTTGGTCACAGAAGGGTGAAGTTTGGACAATGACCAAGGATTGAGTCCCACCAGCGGCAGTGTGGGAACAACCTCTCAAGTGAGGGGGCTCCTTGTGCGCAGTGGGCATTGGTCTAGCCTCTGTGATTGACTGGGTTACCATAATTTATTCCTACGGCTTAATTTCCCATGCACGAACAAAGTAGCTGAGTATGAAGCCTTGCTTATCAGATTAGAACTAGCTGCGGTAATGGGCATGCGATCCATCCACGTTAAGAAAGGTGATTCTCAGCCTCAGCTAGTAGTGAGACAAGTCATGAGTATGAGGTAATAGATGCAAAGCAGCAGCCATACACAAAAAGAGCCCTAGACTCGATTCGTCGAGTTTGATGAAATGTTGATTGACCATGTACCTAGAAGGTCCTTGAGGCTAAGACAATGGCCTCTATCGGGCCGGGGCATGGGGGGCCCTTGGGGTTGAGAATTCAACCTTTTGGACAATGAATAATTTTTACATGGGCGGTGAGCGAGAAAATCACCCACCTTAAAACAAATATATAATATATAGGTCTAAAACCGTTAATATAGAATCCACTTAAAATTTTTCAACTTGTTGAACATAGAGTATTAATTGAGTATATGTGACTTAAGTTAAAGTATATACATGATTCACTATTACACTGCTCCAAACAACCGTGCATGACTAACCTACTTCATCCTCGTTCAAGGAAAAATCTATCTTGGTCTGGGATCAATAGTTCTGGCCAAGATAGGCCACAAATTTTACATGGGGTGGGTGGTTTTATCCACCACCCCAAGTGTATATCACCCCACCCCAAAATGTAAATTTGTGGTTGAAACTGGACCGGGATCAACGGTCCCAGTCCAGGATAGAATGACCCCTCGTTCAAAATGTCCAAATATGAGATTTAGTTTTCAACATTACATTTAAAGTTAAAAGTTAAATGCAATTTATGTCCATGTAAAATCGAAATTTGTTATGCCAAATTGTTCCGATTTAAAATCTTAAAGATAGATCAATACTTATTATTATTCTTCAAAACAAGAAATTTATACGAATTCAATATTAACCATAGATCTTTGACAAATTTGATCCAACAATTGTTAGATTACGGGCAAAATTGTCATGCAAAGGACAAAAGAACATAATAACTTGCTATGTCTAGATTCCAAAGGGCGGCCTTTATATTTATTTTGAGCAGACCTAAGTTTAATTCTCAGTCGACATATTGCCTGGAATAATAAAGAGGCAATGCGCATAGGGATGGCAACGGTTCCGGGTCTATCCGGAACCGCCCCGGAACCGTCCCGTCGGATCCGGTTCTTTTCATGTTAAACGGTTCCGGTTCCGGTTCCGGGTCCAACTAAACGGTTCTTAGGCGGTTCCGGTTCCGGGTCCGGGTCCAACCCGGAACCGCCTTAAATTTTTTTATTTCTTTTATTAAAGTTAATGATGGATATTTTATCTATCCTCATATATATAATATGATCCCAAATCAAATAGGTCTATCCTCATATATTATTATTGCTTTCTTTCCTTAAATTTTTATTTTATTTTTATGTTTTTGAGTTAAAATATTATACTAAACACTAAAATCATTCAACCAACCAAAATCAATTGAAAATATTTCTTAGGTTATTTCATTGCAAAAAAATAAATAAATATCAAGTCCATAAATTATATAAATATTAAAACCAATTATTTTAGTGTATTATTGTTAAAAGTAATACTTATTCTCATTAATCAGAAGAATAGGAAAAATGATATGTACAGCGGAAACATTATACACAGCCCTATATATAGAGTTTAAACTGAAAGAGAAGAAAGGAGGGAAATAACTAACTTAACCAACTCAACTAACTTAACAGAAAATACACAAATATAGGCATAAATTCCAACACTCCCCCTCAAGTTTGGTCCTTAAAAATGTCGATCATACCAAACTTGGAAAGAAGATATTTGTGTTGATCTCTTCCCAAACCTTTCGTTAACAAATCCGCAGGTTGATCCTTCGACTGTATATATGCAGTAGTAATAGAACCTTGCTTTATTAAATCCCGTATCATATGGCAATCCACCTCAATGTGTTTAGTTCTTTCGTGGAACACGGGATTGGAGGCTATACTCATGGCACTCTTGCTATCACTGAAAATTTGTGCCGGTGTCTTTAACTCAATCCCTAAATCCTTCAAAATACCTTTGATCCAAATAATCTCGCAGGAGGCGTTAGCTATGGACCGATACTCGGCTTCACAAATAATCTCGCAGGAGGCGTTAGCTATGGACCGATACTCGGCTTCACAAGATGACCGAGATATGGTTTGTTGCTTCTTGGTTTTCCACGATATAAGTGATTCTCCAATTTGTACAAAAAAACCTGATAAAGATCTCCTTGTCATTAGACATGCTGCCCAGTCAGCATCACAGTAAGTTTTTAATTCAATCTTGCTCGTTGCCGGCAAGAAAATGCCAACTCCAACTGTTCCTTTTAGGTATCTTAACACTCTCATAGCTGCTTGCATATGCGATTCCTTCGGCTTGTGCATGAATTGAGATAGAAGATGTACGGCATAGCTTATATCCGGCCTTGTCATTCCTAGGTATATTAATTTCCCAACCAACCTCTGATATTCACCAACATTCTTCACTAAAGGATCATTAACACTTGTTGGGGTTTCTTGGTCATAGTCTGCACTTGTAAGTTTGAGATTTTGTTCAATGGGTGTCTCTGATGGTTTGCATCCTGTTAGTCCAGCTTCTGTGAGGAGATCCAATATATATTTCCTTTGATGCATGCATATTCCTTGGCTGGACCGTGCTATTTCTATCCCGAGAAAAACTTTAGCTCTCCAAGATCTTTAATGAAGAAGGTCTCTTTCAAGTATTGCTTCAAATCAGCTATCATCCTAGCATTGTTACCTGTAATAATAATATCATCTACGTACACTAAAAGAATCACAATGTCAGAATTGTCAATTTTAGTAAACAAAGAATAATCACATTTAGATTGATTATAACCAGCTGTGACCAAGGCATCAGTGAATTTAGCATTCCACTGTCGTGATGCTTGTTTAAGGCCATAGAGGGATTTATGCAATCTGCAAACCTGTGTGGTAGAAGACTCCCCCTGATTGGGAAATCCCTCTGGAATAGACATGTAAACCTCCTCTGATAAGTCACCTTGTAAAAAGGCATTAGTGACATCAAGTTGATATAATGGCCAACTGTGAATAGAAGCCAAAGAAAGAACAATTCGAACAGTTACTATCTTAACCACTGGACTGAAAGTTTCATGGTAATCCAAGCCTTCTCTTTGTGTGTAGCCTTTGGCTACTAACCTAGCCTTAAATCTCTCCACTGTTCCATCAGCTCTAAGTTTGGTCTTGTAAACCCATTTACATCCTATTGCCTTTTTTCCAGGAGGTAGCTCAACAATACTCCATGTTTTATTGTTGGATAGAGCAGTAATTTCATTTTCCATTGCAACCTGCCATCTCTTATCTTTGACAGCCTCAGAATAAGTTTTAGGTTCATATACAGAAGACAAAGCATGTATGAACTCTTGAGAGGATGGAGAGAGGTGAGAATAAGACACATAAGTGGACAATGGATAGATAGCTGTATTGGAAGTATGTTCCAAGGTAGGACATGCATAGTCCTTAGTCCAGGCTGGTTGATGGATGGTTCTTTGTGATCTTCGAAGAGTATTGATATTTTCATCAGAAGGAGAAGGTTCAGGTATAGCTGCTATGTCTGAAGCAGTTTCAATCTCAGTGGTGTGAGGTCCAGAAGCAGGCTGAAAAGGCAGAATGAGATCATCATAGAAATCATGTGAATCAGGTATTAAGTGTGAATCATGAGAATCTGAATTAACAACACTGAAGGGAAAAATACTTTCATGAAATATGACATCCCTGGAGATAATGAAGGAGTTAGATTGCATGTCAAACAACCTATAACCTTTCTGTGTTGTTGAATACCCAATGAAAATGCATGCTTTGGATTTTGGTGTAAACTTGTCACTATTAGGAATGACCTTGGCATAGCATAAACAACCAAAAACCTTCAAATGAGAGAGATTAGGAGATCTATGATATAACATGTCAAAAGGTGTTTTCCCATTTAAAAGGAGGGAAGGAGTTCTATTAATGAGATATATGGCACATTTGATGCATTCTCCCCAAAAAACTAAAGGAGCATGAGATTGGAACATTAAAGCTCGAGCCACATCAAGGATATGTCTGTGTTTTCTCTCCACTAAACCGTTTTGTTGAGGTGTGTAAGGTAGAGAGCTTTGATGAACAATTCCTTGAGATTGAAAGAAAATGGAACAAGATGACTTAAAAAAGTCCCAAGCCCTATCAGATCTGATTATTTTAATAGTAGCACCAAACTGAGTTTTGACATATTGAAAGAAGTTTTGTATAATAGGTAAAATGTCAGACTTTAACTTCATAAGAAATCCCCAAGTAGCCCTAGTGTAATCATCCACTATAGTAAGGAAATATCTTTCATTAGAATGGGTAGCTACCTTGTAAGGTCCCCATATGTCCATATGGACAAGTTCAAAAGCAGTGTGTGTGTGGTGAACACTAGTTGAGAAAGAGGTCCTGACTTGTTTAGCCATAGGGCAGATAGGGCAGGTTAAAGTGTTTATCTTTAAAGAGGACCCTATATCAGGCAAAAACTTCAATCTAGAAAAAGAAATGTGTCCCATTCTCATGTGCCAAAGGTTAGCATCAGTAGAAGCTGAACAAGTAACAACAGAAATAGGAGTTTTATTAACAACAGAACTAGTAACATGTTCATTACAATGCTGAGAAAAATCAAGAGATAGAATTCTATCATTATGAAACACAGAATTGGAAAGATCATTCAACTTAGAGTAATCAGAGATAGGTTGCAGGAAATAGAGCCCATTTTTGACTTTACCAATCCCTCTTATCTTGCCATTCCATAGGTCCTGAAAAAGACAAAAGTGAGGATAAAAGGAAACAAGACAATGATTGTCTTGAGTAAGTTTTGCAACAGATAAGAGGTTATATTGGAAATTTGGAACATAAAGAACATTATTAAGAGTCATATCATTAGGCAATTTCACTGTTCCTATTTTTGTAACTTCAGAAATGTGGCCTGTTGGTAACTTGACAGAGGTGTATGTAGGTGTGTTTTGAAAACAAGAATCATATAAATCAATGTTATGTGTCATGTGGTGATTAGCACCACTGTCAAGAATCCAATCGGTGTGAGTGATAGATGAAGATAAAGCACAACCAAAATTAAAAATATTTTAAGGTTGTTGTGAACAACAGTGTTGTTGGCTAAATGTGCACTGGAGTTCCCATCATTACCACCATGTGCTTCAGTTTGAAGCATCTTAAGAATTTGTTGGTATTGTTTTGGTGTGAAAAGGGTTTGGTTATGATGATCTGGCAGATTTTCTTGTGAAGTGCCATCACCATTCTGGACTTGTTGCACTTGATTGGAGTTGTAAGATCTGCCTCGCCCCCTACTTCCTGATGATCTTCCTCTCCCTCGACCTCTACTTGGTGGATAACCAACAAGTTTAAAACATTTATCCTTGGAATGTCCAACAATTCCACAATGTTCACATATGATTGAAGATTTCTTATCATCTGGGGCAGAAGAATAGAAGCTGATGGGGGTATCTGTAGTGTTGTTGATGGGATTGTTGATAGCCCTTTGGGATTCTTCATTGCAGGCCATAGAATATGCCTGTTTATGAGTAGGCGCAGGCACCATGATCAAGATTTGTGATCTTAAAGCCGCATAGGATTCGTTGAGCCCCATTAAAAATTGAAGAAGTTTGTGTTCTTGGTTATATTCCGAATATTTATTAGAAGCAGTGCATTGGCAGGTTGGCAAATTTAAAAGAGAATCATACTCTTCCCACATATGCCTTAGCTTTGAATAGTAGCTGGTTATGGAAGTATTGCCTTGCACATGCGAATTGATCTCACGAAATAGGGCAAGGATGCGCGCTCGGTTTGTCTTGCTGAATTGTTCTTCTAAATCATTCCAAGCATCAACCGCGGTGTCACAGTAGACAAGCCCATTATAAATTTCTTGGCTAACGCATTTCAAGATCCAAGAGAGGACAAGGGAATTACATTTTTCCCATTGAAGAAGAAGGGGTGATCCAGAATTAGGTTTTTTACATTCCCCGGTAATGAAACCAATTTTACTTTTGGAATTTAATGCCAATCGCATCGCTTTACACCAGATTCCGTAATTTTCTGAGCCCTTGAGTTCATGTGGAACGAGATGTAAACTTGGAGTATCCGAGGGATGCACGTATAGGGGGTCATTGATATCAAGAATGGAAGTGGTGGTTGCGGTTGTCATGGATGTTGAAGATGGTTGTGGATCAGCCATGGAGAATGAAGATATCTAGGGTTAAAGATTTGAAGATATAAAGATGTATGTGAATCTGGAAAAAATGAAGATGTTCTTCAAATCTGCAGAAAAAGTGCCCAGAAATTGAAGAATATGTATTGATCTTCAAAAAAAGAACGAAGGATCACTGCCGGCCGTGATATTAGTTTGGCCTCGCTCTGATACCATGTTAAAAGTAATACTTATTCTCATTGATCAGAAGAATAGGAAAAATGATATGTACAGCGGAAACATTATACACAGCCCTATATATAGAGTTTAAACTGAAAGAGAAGAAAGGAGGGAAATAACTAACTTAACCAACTCAACTAACTTAACAGAAAATACACAAATATAGGCATAAATTCCAACAATTATAGAGAAAGTTGGGTAGTAAATTATTAAAAAGCACCAAAAAGCAAAAGCAAAAAAAAAACCCAAAAAATAAAAATTCTAAACGGGTACCCGCGGGTTGGACCCGGCGGTTCCGGTTCCGGGTCCAAAATGAGGAACCGGTTCCAGATCCGGTTCCGGGTCCAAAAACAGACATGCGATTCCGGTTCTAGACCCGCCGGTTCCTACCCGGAACCGGCCCGTTGCCATCCCTAAATGCGCAGCTGCTCTACCTCAAATGCTACCAAGGATACAAAACTTTCAAGCAAAATTAAATTTTTTTGATATTTAGGAAGGACATATGTGAAAAGAGACTAAAATTATGAAAAATGACTAAAATTGAATTAAGGTATTCCAGTTTCAGGACTAAATGTGTAATTTCGGAAGTTACAAATAGGGGTGTAAACGAGTCGAACTCGAGTCAAGCCTGATAAAATTTCATGTTCAAGCTCGGGCTCATTTATATTTTTCCGAACTCGAGCTCGAGCTTGAACGTAACAAGCCTAAATTTTAATGTTCAAGCTCAAGCTCGTTAAAAACGAGTCGAGCTCGAATCGAGCCTGAACAAAAAATTATTTCATTTACTTTTTAATTTTTTTAAAAATTATTTTATTTAACTTATATTAATTAGATATATATTATGTAATATATGTCACAAAAATATAATTTAATTGAACCAATTTGTATAAACACATATCATAACATACATAAATAGAAATATTATAATTTATTATTACGTTATTGCATAACATACAAAAATTAAAAAATTACTTATGTATTATTAAAATATGTATTAAATAAAAATTTAAGTATTAATTTATAATTTTGAATATTTTACAGTCATTATATAAAAATTAAAAATAATATTATTAAAAACCGGCTCGCGAGCTTATGAACAACTAGAAGTAGGCTCGAGCTCGGCTCACGAGAAAGCTCAGCTCGAAATGTTCGGCTCATGAAACTCATGAGCCGGCTCGACTCACCTTACACCCACCCCTAGTAACAAGACAAGAAAATGTAATTTTTGCAAAATTTAATTACAGAAAATCACATGACATAAAATTGACAAATACAAAGAACCATCTAGGAAAAGAACTCCAGGCCATCTCCAAAACGAAAATGGCTTGCATATTTCTTCTGCACATATTTTGCAGTTTATTAATTTTCCATCCAGTCATTGGACACACCAGCCCACAAACTTATATTGTTCATGTAAACTTTCCAGGAGGTCAAGTTCCAGAAAAATCAGACGATGTAAAAAGCTGGTACCATTCATTTTTGCCTGTAGCCACCACATCAGAAGACTCAAATGAACAATCTCGAATGGTTCACATGTACAAGAACACCATCACCGGATTTTCAGCAAGATTATACCCCGAGGAGGTTCGAGAAATGGAGAAAAACGAGGGCTTTTTATCCGCCAGGCCCGAAAAAACGTATACTTTACAAACAACTCACAGCCCAAACTTTCTCGAGCTACATCAGAACTTCGGTTCATGGCCACGTTCAAACTATGGCAAGGGCATTATAATCGGCGTATTGGACACTGGAATCACACCTGGACATCCGTCGTTCAACGACGAAGGGGTCCCACCACCGCCCGCCAGGTGGCAAGGGAAATGCGAGTTAGACAACAGGCCTGGATGTAATAACAAGATAATTGGTGCTAGGAACTTCATTAGCGATGATCCGGGCCCACCCGTGGATCGCGACGGGCATGGGACCCACACGGCCAGCACGGCGGCTGGCAACTTTGTCCGTGGGGCCAACGTGTTTGGCCGGGCCAACGTGTTTGGCCAGGCCAACGGGACGTCATCTGGCGTGGCCCCACACGCTCACCTGGCGATCTACAAAGTATGCAGTCGAGGTGGATGTTTCGAGAGCGACGTATTGGCGGCTATTGATGCAGCCATTGAGGATGGAGTCGACGTGATTTCAGTTTCTCTTGGCTCGGGTTCTGTTCCTTTCTATGAAGATGGTTTAGCTTTAGGTGCTTTGGCTGCAACCAAAAAGGGCATTCTTGTGAGCTGCTCAGCTGGTAATAATGGTCCGGAGCATTATTCGTTGTCTAATGAGGCCCCCTGGATTCTTACCGTTGGTGCTAGTACTATTGATCGAAATTTCGTGTCGACTGTATTGCTAGGAAACCGGGACGAATACGATGGCCAATCACTTTACAATTTTCCTTCCACTTTACTGCCTCTGATCTATCCAGGTAACAAGTCTGAAAATCCTGGCTTGGCAGAGCCCCAGAGACGAACTGGGTCAACAATTAGCATTCTTTTATTGTGTTTTTCTTTCGAGCTATTTTCATCATGGACATCATATTCCTAACAGGTAACAGGTCTGCAAAATGGTGTGGGCGTGGATCGTTAGAAAACGTAGATGTTAAAGGGAAGGTGGTTCTATGCGTTAGAGGTGGAGGCATTTCAAGAATCGACAAAGGGAAAACGGTAAAGGATGCGGGTGGTGCAGCCATGATTCTGATGAACGACAGGGCTAACGC
This sequence comes from Verbascum thapsus, assembly GCA_963669365.1. Taxonomy (NCBI): domain Eukaryota; kingdom Viridiplantae; phylum Streptophyta; class Magnoliopsida; order Lamiales; family Scrophulariaceae; genus Verbascum; species Verbascum thapsus. The sequence continues at coordinate 20,864,593 of OY770105.1, forward strand.
GTATAGCACTCTAGCCGATGCTCATGTACTCCCAGCCACACATGTGAGCTATGCCGCTGGACAAAAGATAAAAGCATACATAAACTCGGTTAGGTCCCCTAACGCAACCGTTGTGTCCAAAGGGACCATAATTGGCGACAAAATGGCTCCAATGGTCGCATCGTTTTCCTCTAGGGGGCCTAGTTTGGCCAGTCCCGGGATCTTGAAACCCGACATTATCGGTCCCGGTGTTAGCATTCTTGCAGCATGGCATACATCTGTCAATAACTGCACTGATGGAAAGGTGGCGTTTAATGTGGTCTCTGGAACCTCGATGTCTTGTCCCCACCTCAGTGGCATTGCGGCTCTGGTAAAAAGCGCGCATCCTGATTGGTCACCGGCTATGATCAAGTCCGCCATTATGACCACCGCGGGTCAAGTTAACCTCAATAAGGCCCGTATTCTCGACCAAAGACTCAAGCCCGCTGATATATTCGCGATTGGAGCCGGGCACGTGGACCCTACTAGAGCATTGGATCCCGGGCTCGTTTACGATATCCCGACTGATGATTATATTTCGTATATGTGTTTTTTGTACAAGGAAAGACAAGTTGGTGTCGAATGTGGTGGGCCCGATGTACCGGAAGCAGAATTGAATTATCCGGCATTCGCGGTGCAACTCGACAATCTTAGTAACCAAATGTACTCAAGGACAGTGATTAACGTTGGAGATGAAAACTCGACATATCATGTCCAGATAGAAAATGTTCCAGGAGTAAGCGTCTCAGCGGAGCCTGAGGTACTTGCATTCACCAAGGTGAAACAGAAGAAAACTTATAAGATTTATTTCAGCAGAAATGAGTTCATTACTAATGGACTTCACGTTCAAGGATCTATTTCCTGGGTGTCTTCGAAACATCATGTCAGGATTCCAATTTCAGCTAAATTGGTCTTGTTTTGAATGACTTTGATGCTGATAAGTATGCTATTCAAGATTAAAAATTAAAGATATGAAATAATACCCACAGGTTTTTGGGATATCCAACTCAAAATTAATAGTTTACCATCATTGTTGTATGCTATGAAATACCCTTCTTTTTTTTTTTTAAATGACGGGGAAATTCGCATCTACTACCCTTAGGATTACTAGACATATTGCAGTTTTTGTTTTTGTTTTTTGTATTCTAGCATGAAATCTGCTTAGGGTGTGTTTGGATTGAAGGATTTGAAATCTATGGATTTCAAATTCAACAAATTCATTTAAGTTTGTTTGGATGAATTCATGTTACGATGGATTTCAAATTCTTTGTCATTCATTTTGACCTATTTTGTCCACCATTTTAAGTGTCATTTCAAATCCTTCCTTCAAATCCCTTCCCCAAATCGAAATCCTTCAATCCAAACACACCCTTAGGTTCCAAAGTTGTTTCTGCTTTCACCTGTCTGAGACTACTTTGTTTCTTGACAAAACTATATCTAAATGTAACTATTATTACAATTAAAGTGACATCAAATGATAACCTGATATCAAGAATGAAAAAAATATACATTAAATATATTATTGTTGATTGAAACAAGAAGAAACATAAATATGCATCTTCTATCTCATAACGTGAGGTGACTACATGATAATAATATGACACCATGACATAGTCTCCAAATGCATTGATAATATCATGTTATCGAAGATCAAGTATGATAGAAATATTACCGTACATTATCAGCAATAAATATAACTTAAATCATCCAATATTTCCGAATCGATAGCCCAGGCTACGACCTTGAGCTATAGCCCGTGAGCATTCAAAAACATCATATCAGTCAATGAAATTACAGATTTCAAATGCGGGTTAGCATGTAACACCCCATTTTCGAAAATCATGCATTGTTTTTAGTATATAGATACAATTTTTATTTATATTTTATTATTGCTCGTTCATTTAATGTTTTAAATGAGTTTTACGTTTAATCGAAAATAACGAGCTAATGTTTTCTCAAGTTTGAAAAGTCTTGCAGGATAGCTACCCGAAGAGACCGAGTTCGATCGTGATGCACTCGACACGAAATATTTTTATGAACGAACGAAAAATGGATAAGTTGCATGTGTAATATATAATTTCAATAATTAACATATATATAAATTAAAACATATATATATAAATTAAAACATATATATATAATTAACAATTATTAACAAACATATATATATATATATATAAAGGGAGAGATATGTTTATTTTATTTGGGGAATGACAAGTGTCTAATTTAGAAGCCTCCACACCATTGCATGTATTAGGTGTCAACACCTTATTCTTTCATACAATGACTCATCTTGAAACCATTTAATGAAACTTGTTCTATGTTTTTATTTCTACACAAACATCTCTCATCTCTACAACTCTCTCCCACTCATCTCTAACACCACTACTCTCTCAAAGCTTCACTTTTCTTTCAAAAAGTCCTCTTTTCTAAAAGAGTTAAAGAAGTTAAGAACATAGAAAGTAGAAAGGAGAAGTGTGCTCAAGTGTAGGATTCCATTTTACTTTCAAAAGGTAATTTTTCTTTATTTTTGCTAATCTTTATCATTTTCTTCTTTAAGATCATGTTTAAGTTGCTAAAAAATTGATTGCATGTATGATCAAAATAGGGATTTCTAGTATGTGATGAATTTTGTTGCATATGTTGTTTTATGTGGTTGATTGTCAAAATATGTCTTTTTTTTTTGGATGACGAAGGAAACCCGCAGCCGCTACCGTGAGGTGCGCACTGGGTAAACCCCGCTCTTGTGTAATAGCCTGCAAACCACACAAGAGAGGTAAACCAGCCTAGGTTGCCTTGTCAAAATATGTCTTTATTTGGACTTTAGGGTGTCAATACATGTTGAAAGAAGTATTGCATGTATGATTTTTTTACCCAAACTCATTGCATGTGTGATCTAAAGATGGATCCCCACAAATATGAAAAGTTTTTGTTGAATAATTTGTTTTTATGATTGATCTTCAAATAAATGTCATTTTAAGTGTGGATTTGTGCAAATACATGTAGAAATAGGCTTTGCATGTTCAATTCTCTTATCCAAAATTATTGCATGTATGATTTAAAAGTGATTTTCTACAAGTATGATGAAATTTGTTGGATATTTGGTTAAATGTGATAGATCCTCAAAAATGTGTTATTTTGAATGTTGATTGTGGAATTTCATGTTGAAATAGACTTTGCATGTTTGATTATCAAGTCTAAACTTGTTGCATGAATAACAATCTTGTTTTAAAGTGGTTTTATTATGGATAATTGATTGTAAAACTCGAAAGTACATTTTATTGGTGGGTGTCGAATCCAACAAAAATAAATAACCTACTCAAAAAGATTTGTAAATAGCAATAAGTAGGGTCGGTCCTCAGGGAACAGTGTAGATTCAATTCCTAGATTACTAATATGATAAAAGGGGGGTTTTTGAATTGAATTAACTAAAACGAATATAAAAGACGCAAATAAATTGATAGCAATAACACGTAATTTAAAAAGCAAGTAAGAGATAAAATTCGATTTCAATAAGAGATGAGATTCTAGTCTTCGGATATTCGGTATTGATCCTATTATTCGATCACTGATTGCAAATAGAATAGTTCAAAGTTCTTAAATAGATTAGCTATAGCCGTCAACAAGCTCTGACGACCTCGTTTTTCCTTACGGTTTCGATAATCAAAACAAGCTCTTTGATTATTGCCCTTATCGATTAAACAACCCTAAACAAGCTCTTAGGATTTAATTTATCAATAGCATTCAATTTCTAGAAAAACACTAATCCCGATCAATAAACACGCAAGCTCGGATTATTTAAACCGGATCACTAATTCCCATAACGACTAATCGAAAACTTGTCCATAATCAACGTCGTTAATTGCTACGATTATTAGGGTTTGCCAAACAATTACGGATTTGGTTCCTAATTAGCGAAATATAATTCTAACAACTAACTAATTGGCCAGATTAATTAATTAATTACAATATATTGTCAACAAATCTCGGGGAAAGAGTGAATACTAGAAGAACAATGAAGATAAAAGCACAAGCAATCTCACGAAATTTAAAAGGAATCAAACCTTAAATCCTTAGACTAGAATTATGTGTTTAGCAACACATAATCGAGGATCGTCGCAAAAGATGAAGAATTCGAAAATCCAGAGTAAAAGCAAAAACGTGAATAGTAATATTAAAATCGAAGGTAGGTTTTTGTGGAATAATATTCCACTTATTTAAAGCTAAAGAATCCTATCTAAACAAGGAAACATAAAAGATTTAGGATTTTAAGAATCCTAATCCAACTAGGAATGTTCAAAAATAAGGAAATAAACTTCCAAACATAAAAGAAATAATTCCCTAACATATTGGGAAGTAGAAACGTGCATAAAAAGTCTATCTAAGCCCAAAAAGTCGACATCTCGTCTTTTTCTTCGTTCCAAGGCAGAAAGCTTCCAATTTTTGGGCGTGACCAGAATGGTCACGCCTAAATCCAGCAACCTTTCTGCTTCTGCCTTCGGGCAAAACTCATTTTCTTCGTTTTTCGCCCCTTTTTGTCATCCTTTCGTTCCATCCTCATGTAAATACCTAGATATTATAATAGAAGCACAATACATATGAGATATGGACTAAAAAGTAATGATCAACGCAATAATCCGCACAATAAACGTGTACAAAATATACGTTAACATTTATCAAGGAAATATGTGAGTTTGGAAAATTTATGAAGAATCCTGAAATTTCAATCTACTTTGATGATTTTTATAAATTTTTATACTTTGTATTTTCGAAAAATGTTTTACTATGTGTTTTATATGGTGTTGGGAGTCTACGGTTAAAACTTGGTGATTTTTGGAGTAATACACGAATTATGGTGAATTTTCAAAGATGGTGCTGTTTTGAATGAATTTCTTGTGATTTTTAACTCTAGAAGAAAAAGTTTATAAACTCGATCGACTTGAATCTTTCGAAACTATTTTACTATGTTTATATAAATGATCTTAGAAGTTTAAATTATAAATTTCAGAATGTTTTAGTAACTATATGATTTATAGTAAATTTTTAAAAGATTGACTGATTTAGAGCATTTTCGAACGAATTTCGGTTACGATTAATATTTTATTAAAGCTTTTGTGGTTTGCAATTATACCCACTGTTTTATCATAATTAAATAAGGGATTTTCAAAAAATGCATGATTAATTTAATGAATTTTGAATGAATATATGAATTATGAGAATCATTACAATGAAGAGTGCATTTATGTCATAAGTTGCTAGTTTAAAAATCAATTTGTATTGCTATAATTAAAAGTGTTATTAAGCATTTTTGAGACATATCCATGATGATGACTTATGAAGATATTGAAGTATAATATATATATATATATGTACATGTTTTTAAATGTGTTAAAATCTAAATGTTAATGAATGGTCGAGTGCAGTACGAGACGACTAGACACTTCAGGAGCCATCGCCGCATCTAAGTGAAACGTCAAGTGGGTAACGTTTATTTTCAGTTACATTGATTAGAATAACTTTTATGTTGGATGAGATGAAACGACATGATAAAGTACCAGGTTGACGAACCTTGGAGTTTAGTACCGGGGTTGACGAACCTTGGTGTAGACCAGGTCTGCGGACCTTGGAGTTAGGCCAGGTTGACGAACCTTGGAGTAGACCAGGTCTTCGGACCTTGGAATTAGGCCAGGTTGACGGACCTTGGAGTAGACCAGGTCTTCGAACCTTGGAGTTAGGCCAGGTCTTCGGACCTTGGATGATGCTTTCGACGTATTGGTTAATCTCTTCAACGTAACAGTTAATAATCGTTATCCACTAAGATTTCTAAAATCTTACGTTGCTCGATTTAATCTTTTTCAGGTCTAGCTTACGACGAAGTGGATGAGTAGCCGGCTGTATGGACTTCCCTCTGGAAGCATATATACATATGTTATGTACATTTTTAATCTATATCTATTATAAAAGTGTGAATGATTTACCAAGTAAATGATTTACACTTTCTCATTAAGACCAAAACACCCCATACCCTATTAGTAACCATTTAATAATTTTTAAAAGTAATTAATGGATGACTTATTGAACTTCAATTTAATAACTAATAAGGTTGTTGAATCTATATCTATTATAAAAGTATGAATCATTTACCAAGTAAATGATTTACACTTTCTCATTAAGACCAAAACACCGCATATCCTATTAGTAACCATTTAATAATTTTTGAAAATAATTAATGGATGACCTATTGAACTTCAATTTAATAATTAATAAGGTTGTTGAATGTATATTACTTGTTGAAAGCATTTATCATTTATTTATGATTATTATTATTATTATTATTATTATCTTATCTATAATCTATATCTATATGTATATATATATATATATATATATATATATATATATAGAATCTACATTTCAAAAGTATGAATCAATTGGAATGAGTTATATTTCTTAAAATTTTATAAAATAATCCTATAACAATAAATTAATATTATTGTCTAATATCTATAATAATCTATATCTATATCTATATATATATATATATACTAATTTAAAAGTATGGATTGTTTCTTCCCAATGTGAATAGACTATTTTAGCCCTATTAATTCATTTAATTAGTATGCTACCCCTATTTAGTTAATGAGTATTAATATGTAACTCCTTTACAATAAATAATGATAAAATATTAGTATTTTATTAATTAACACTTTTTCATTTTCAATATTTCAACACTTTTTATAACATTTAAATATTCTATTCTTTTCAACTCCTCACTAATATTTATCCATTTTATAATAAAAATTATGTGTTACTAATCCCCAAATATTCTCACGTTAAATTTCTCAAACTTTCAACTTTTCATCATTATTAAAACAATAGATATAATGTTAAATTTTCAAATTCACTTATCTATTTTAAACTACAAAAGAAGAGGTGAGTGTGGGCTAATAATATGTAACTCCAATAATAATTAAATATTAGTATTTCATGTCTAATAATGATTATTTTATGACAATATTTCAAAAATTATCCAAACCTTTAAATATGATACTAATTTTTAACTCCTCATTAATATTCATCCATTTCATAAAAAGAATATTATGTATTATTATTAAATAGATTCCCAAATTAAATTTTCGTACTTAAAACTTATTAATACACTTAAAAGAAATTTCATCCATTAAATTTTCATCAATCCTTCACGTTGCTTAGTGACTATATATTGCAACTCATTAGAGCCACTATTACAGTATCTAAATTGGAGAGAAAAGATGTTGATTCTTTGATATGGAACAACATTCTATTGGTTAATAATACTACTTTGAAGTAAATAATAACCAAATATTAGTATTTCATTAATAAAGTAGAAATTTTTTATGTTGAATATTTCAAAAGTCATTCAACTTGGAATATGATATAAACATTCAACTCCTCACTAATATGTATCCAGTTTATAAAAAAATTATTATTAATCCATTTAATTTTCATCAATCGTTCTTGTTGCTTAATTAATATAGATTGCAACTCATTAGAGGTACTATTAAAGTATCTAAATTGGAGAAAAAAGATATTAGTTTTTTGATGTGGAAAAACATTCTATTGGTTTATAATACTATATGAATATAACTCATTTCAAGTGAATAATAATTAAATATTAGTATTTCATTAACTAATAGCAATATTTTGTCCATTATTTCAAAAGTCAATTGAAACCTTTAAATATGTATATAATAATTGTGTAAATAAAAAATAATAATTAAAAATATAAAGTATTAAAGAGAAAAAATAATTGTCAAAATAAATAATTTTGATTGATGACTGTAAGAAAATATATATCCGGTGATTGATAAGTAGTTGTATAGGGCATTGAAAATCTAGAGTTGAAAAATGTTAATTTTGATGAGAATAGTTTGTGTCAAAAGTGTATTTAGGATTGTTTTATCCAAAATTTTAAAAATTGAATTCAAAATTATTAGCAAACAAGGCCAAAAAATTTACAATTAATAAGTTGTTACTAATGTGGCAATTCATTTGCACTAAAATAATATATAAAATTGTCTTTAAAGAATTAATAATTGATTTATTTTAAAGTATAATTTGAAAATCATGATATGAATTAATTTTTTTGTTGTTTAAAGATTATTTAATTATTTGACTTTATTCAGATACAATCCTCAAATAACAAACATGTATTTTTCTTTAAAAAAATTTAGAATTACATCCAAACTTTTCATGAATCATATATTTTCACGTGCAATGTGCACATGCTCTTTGATATTACTATACTAACAGTATTGATAAATTCAGTGTTTCTTCCTATTGTCATTTTATATTTGTATCCTTAACTATCTAATCTAAATAAAAATAATTTAATGCATACCGTAAATATTAAATTCACTATCTCTCTAATATTACTGAGTCTAAAAACTAAACCCCACTTCATTGCAAATTTATTTTCACTAATAGGAGTTAAAATTGATTTTTACATTTATGCCCTCAACTATCTAATATATTTATACTACACTAAAAGTACGTAAATTCACTTTCTTATTTCTATTAATTATATGATTGAAAATAATTAACTACGAGTAACATGATAAATGATCAAAATTATCAAAATAAACTGAAAGACATTAGTAGAAGAATTAAATTATACTTATTTAATTACAGAAGGAGCAAACCACTATGTTAAATGGGTGGAGAGTGAATTTTAAATTAGCATACATTAAAGATATTTTTCTAAACATATTGTTGTGATGTTTGACGATTTACAGGAAAACGAGTTTAATTCTTGATTAAGACACTGTTCAGTTATTTAGGTATTAATCATTGAAATTTGCAAAATTTTCAATAAAAAGAAATTAATCTCTATATTATACTTAGTTAATCTTCTATTGTTTTAATTTGCACTATAATATTCTTAAATTTCTTTGAATAATACTTATCAAAAGAGCATGATATTTACGTGCAAATCATTTCATTTGACTTTAAAACATAAAGAGGATATCTATAACTATAATATATATTATTTATTTTATATATATTTAAATAACATGCACGTTATTATTAAATAATGTTCTAAATTTATTTTTTTAATTTAATAATTAGGAAGAATAATAAATAAAACAAGAAAAGATATCAAATATGATTACTATATGTATAAGAGTATAGCTGTCATTTCCGATATATGTATAAGAGTACAATTAAGTGTTAGTCTCCTTATCTTTTAAAAAATAAGAGGCAATTAATCAACTCAATTTTAAAAAAAAGTAGTTAATGCTTCCCATTTTAATTACAAAGGGGTTTATATAGCCTTTATCCAATAAGACCACTAATTTACTTATGTCAATAACCAACAAAACTAAATGAAAAGAAAGGTTATATTTAGGCTAAATTTCATATTCTTCAGTGACATGAAAACCGAGAAATATGTACATCCATAGATAAATATGTGAAAATATTTAATATTCCAAATTATACTAATCAAAATATAATTTGAATACAATGAACATAACAAATTCTCGATATGACCGTGTTAGAAAAAATAATTTTATAAAAAAACGAATGTAATTCCTCTAATTATATTTTAATTTTTTAATTAATTAGGATGTTAAAATTTAAAACCTTGATTTATAACCTTTATGTATTCATTTTTAGAGTTTATTATTTTATATTATCTCAATTTCAAAAGCTCTACTACAAGCTTTTTAGTATTATTTTGAAAAATATTGTGTCAGTCTCAAGAATCTTTAGTTATTTCAAGATACAACCAAATTTAATTTAACATATATTCAATATCAAGTAAATGATATACCAACAAAGTTTTTCCAACTCACGAAAACTTCATTTTATATAGAATTACCAAAATATCCATAACTAATATTCTAAAAATTATAATGAAAAACAACTATTTAATTGTCTTTCAGCGTTCATTAAGTTATATACTATGTTAATGCCAAAAAAAAGGTTAAAAGGTGAAACATTATCCTCAACTTTTCTCTTTTTAGGAAAGTGTTAAGAATAAAGCGACAACAACTAATAAAAGTTTATAATCAATAAGTTTTTAGTCACTTGGCGATACATATGGACTAAAACTAATAATATTAAAATTATTTTAAAATTATAATTTGATAATTATTTAATAATATAATTATTTAAAAATAAATTTTTCTTTTTTCATTTAAAAATAATTAATTTATTTGACTCGACTTAGGTATAATCACCGGATTATAAACATTGATTCTTACTTTTAAAATACTTTTAGTGTAAAATTACATCCAAACATTTTATACATCACACGTTTTCACGTGCAACGCACGTGCACTTTGCTAGTATATGTAAATGATTATAAATCAAATAATGCTTGATGATTTGGGAAACTACTATTTTCGATTTTTAAGTAATATTTTCATGTTTTTATAACAAGGTTTTGATTTGCAAATGTGGGTATGACACGAGTCAGTTTTGTACGGTTAGCTTTAAAAGTTAAAGTTAAGGTAAAAAAAATACTCGTGTTTTATAATGAAGTCTTCCGCTGTAATTATTTTACGAAATATTTTATATTTCTTTGGAAAATTCTTCAAAGTCACGGTGGCAACCCGACTCCTATTAAGCTAGGTCGGGGTGCTACATAGCATCCAAAAAGATTCTTATACAAGAACACACTAAAAAAAAAAGAAGATATGAGGAAAATCGCTAAAGAGTAAAGGATGTACAGTGAAAATTAATTATGCAAACCAAAAATTAGATCAAAGCAACATATCGACACATACCATCGGTAGGTGTTTCACATCAATTGTGGCATATCAGAGTATTAGCGAACGATGCAAAACAAACCCATTGAAAGCTCAAAATAGGAAGAGTATATAATAAAAAATTGAAGAATATAAACATGACTAACTAGTAAAAAGTAAAAAAAATATCTGTTATTGCATCAAACTATTAATAAATTTTAGCATTGTGTGATTCTCAACATTGAAGTGGAATTGCATATGTTTATGCTCTTTTAATGATGTTAATGAATGTTTCTATTCCACAATGGTGTCACATCATGGGATGCCTATCGCGGTAACACATTCAATTGCATGAATTTGAAACCATTGAGAAAAATCATCCCATGTTGAATCTTCTTCTCTCCCAATGCATGTGGTATATAGATTTCAACAATGCGATAGCAATTTCCAGTTCAAGGGTTGTTTTTTTTCCCCATTTATGGATTCTTGATGCGAACATAACGCCTTTATCATACACTATGGACGTCAAACGGATATTATGTGATGCTATCATTTTGATAGACAATATCATGTTTTGAGCTACTCGATCCAATATAAACATGATAATCGAATAGACAATGATCAATCGAGATTCATGTTGGCATCACCTTGAGGTATGGACTGAAAATTGAACAAAGAAAAACAGGAAACAGTTAGATAAAACGTAGTAGAAAAGTTTGAGATGCCAATTGACAAACATTTTATTTCCCATAGTTAAGATTTGACAATGTTGCATGAAATGGTAAGGAAAATCCACTTTCTACTTCCTTCGCTCCATCCTTAACGCATCCTCTACTTTTTCTATATTTAAACTTGATTTATCAATAACAAAGAAATTCATAGGTTATATTTTCTAAACAATTTTTGTTGTCCTATAACAACAAAACAAGATCACTTGAATTCTTTTCTGCAAAAGAAACCGAAAATTTCAATCCTTGAATCTGGGCTCAAATATTTATTGATTATTGGTACACTCAAAACCAAGATTTTTCTTCTTTTGACTTGATAGTCGTTCAAAATGTTTCTAAATAACTAGTTTAAAAATGCATTCATAATTACTCTCGAACTGGTAAAGTGTCTTCACAAAGCTATAACCGGAAAAATGGAGCGGATGGAATAAATTGTGGAATATCAATATCAATAAGCGCACGAAGTAATCAACACTCATTTTACTAAAATACCTTCTTGTAAAAGCTTCTTTGTAGCCATCGTTGGTAAGAGCGCTCCACCGATTGCATAATTATCCTAAGAAAGAATACAAAGAAAAGTACATCTCATATTAGAAACGTAGTATAAAGTAAAAGGAGGATAACTACAACATAACAGCAGAGATAATAAAATTGCCTGTGAATTTGACATGCAACTCACTTATTACTCCTGTTCTATTTTGAACAAATAAACCTCTATTTTTCTAAATAAGAAATCTTTAGCAAAATGTACCCACTTCCTTGAATAATCCTGTGAGATCGTTTAGACAACCTATCAATTTTCAGAGCCATACTATGAAAATACAGAAAATTTTCACTTTTTCGTGGCTCGACTAAAACCTTTATGAGATGGAAGCCATGCTATCAGGACAAAGGAGTACAATTTCCGCTGTGAAAAAGCCAAATCATGACATGTAATAACAGTTAACATTACACTACCATGGACAAAGCTACAACCAATACACTATCACAAGTATAATGCATACAAAAATATCCATCAATGTACATATATAGACAAATAAAGAGGAAAGAAGTCTATGTTTCTCACGTTAGATTAATACGTCATAGATAAACTGGAAACAGACAAACTATGCCAAAAAAAAAAAAAACATTTTTCAAACAAGGATTTAATTGAATATGATAGCCGTTTAGTTTCTGGGTCAGAATAGCACCCAGTACAGTTCATTTTGGTACCCGCAACGAGGCAAGAGAAACAATATAAGTAGAATCATATTAAACCATGATAATTAGACTACCTAGATCAATTTCTTGCACCAAAAAAAAAAAAAATCAGAAAGATGATTCCCCAGATTGTGTCCTCTGACCTTAAACCACAGTCGAGTTGCAAGCTTTTCAGGTTCACATTTAACCAGTCCCAACGTTGGATCGCGAGCTATTTTGGTAAAAGACTTCCACAGAAGTCAACCAGAATCAACCAAATCCAGGTGGCACATCGGGATCTTCATCACCTGAAAACTCACGCTCGAGGATAGAAGAAAAGCCAGGTGGAGCATCCAAATTCTCAATATCAGGCCATTCTTTTACTTGCAAGCTTTTTCCCTTTTTATTTTCCATCACTTGTCCATTATGAGTTGCGGGCATCTCAATATTGCTTGGTTTTTTCTTCTTTCTCTGGTGTACATCAGTCATATTAAAACCTGGCAGTTCATTTGGCTCTCCATCTGACGGTGTGCTATCAATCTCATTAGTTCCATTAATATTCCTACTATTCTCAAGTCCATTTCGAATTGATGGTGAGTGCATGTGAGAAGATGACTCACCATTGTCTTTTCCACGAGGATTTGATAATTTTTCATAAACGGATTGTACAGTTTCTCTTATCTCGGGTTTCATACCGTCCTCTGATCTTATTATGTTCCACAAACCGTCAGAAACTTGATTCATGAGTTTGTCCCTATAAATACAGAGAACAATCCAAATAAATTTACAAGGCTAAATATCATTGGTGTACTTGACTTTAGGCCCACTTTGTCCCACAGATCTAAAATATGCCTCGGTGATCCATCAACATTTAAATCATCTCAGTTTAGTCCTTGAGGTCACAATTCCGCTAGGAATTACTGGATAAATAATATTTTTTTCCAAATTTGCATTTTCATGTAGGAACATCCATCCAAATGAGGGAATATTACATCAATTCCTAACGGAATTTAGACCACAGGGACCATAGTAAGACAAATTTGTAAGTTGAGGGCCAAAACAATTGCACATTTGGACTAAGTGAGATAAAAGTAAGATTTGCGGTCCACCAGTGGGATTTGGCCATTATACAATCAGATTTTTATTTTGTAATATGATAATAATAAGAAAGCTGTCATGTAATGTTTCATGTGACTATAATGTGTGTTTGTATTATCTATATCAGGTCGAAATACCTAACTTTGTTAGCAAAAGACATACCCAATTTCTTGGTGTATTGCATCAGAGAGCTGCCGAGGTTTCATATTTTCAGCACCTGGACTATTAAGTACACTCGATTCTTTCACAAGGGATACAATAGTACTTCGCAACTCTTCCTGTGAAAAATCAGAGAAAAGTGATGCATATTAGAAGACAGAATTAAGATTGAAGCAGCAAAAGTATAAATGGTAGAGACTCAATGCGTCCAGTCTAATATAAGTAAAGTTAACTTCTGTTAACTAGTGTAGTAAGTATAAGAGAACAAAAGACGGAATCCAAAAATCGAGCCAATGCAAATCAGGAAAGTATATCTCATCAAACACTCAGTTCAGATATTTTGAAAACTTAAATAATCACTGTAGTTACATAATTTACTGCACTTAGAAAGCCAAATAGCAAATAACAGTCTTTTTATTCTGTAATCAAGTTAAACCTTATCAGTTCTCAACATCTAGTAAAAAAAAAAGATTATTCTATCAACAATCATCATTTAAGGGACAGAAGTAATATATAATCCAATAATGATTACACTTAAGTATTTATATGAGATGCTGGAGCCATCACCTGCCATTCTTAAAAAGTGTAGATCGAGCAGTAATGATACCATTGTATATATCTTTAATACAAAAATTATGTCCTTAATAAACTTGTCCAAAGTTATAGTAAGATCTATATAATTTTCCTATCAACTTCAATACCCAAAATTACTTCAACTACTCTAATATTGCTTCATCAGCAACCACTACCCTTCTCACTCTATATAAGGGCCTATTCAACATTTTGACAAATCAAGGAAAAGGCCGCTAATCTTATTCTCCTTCGTAACATTCATGTCAGTGGGTAATTTTTCTTCTCTTCTTTTGATCCATTTAGAACTGAGTTAGTCAGCTGGGTTTCGAGAATGGAAACTCTTTTGAGTTTAAGCAAGCCCCATCACGACATTATTTATCGGCTTAAGTCATGATTTTGACACATGACCGCTTACTCTTTTTCTTGAATATGAATTTATTCAAATAGGATGCTATTAGTATGTAATTTAAGTGTGTATATTGCGTAATTATAACTTACGGTGAAACTTAAAATAAAAGTTTGATAGCCGGCACAACATAGGATCAGTCGTAAGTGCAAGTGATATGCCTGTTGGGCCGAATCCAGCAGAGAAGCCCAAATTAATGTTGAAGACTTGAATTATTGTTTTGCAATTTAAAGCCCATTAGTTATTTCAATTGAATTAGTCATAGTAGTGGTTTAGTGGTTTATGTTAGTGGTGATAGTTATCTAGGTTAGTGGTCACATAGTGGCCATGTTTCCTTATTTTTAGATTTCTAAATTGTGTATTTAAATGTTGTCACTCCATTAGAATGAAAAGGAAGAAAAAAAGATTTCACAATTAATTTTAGTTTAATTTTCTCTTTTGGAGTGTGTTCCTCACTCATATTTAGGAACCTATCAGCAAGCAAGCAAGCAAGCCTAGGGCACATTACATATATAGATGTGGAAAAGACACCTGCAACACTAACAAAAACACAACGCAGGTTTTGTTCAAGCCAACAAATAACGAAATTCTAGTCAAAACGAAATTCCGAGAAGATAGTGCATTATAGATGGAACCCTTATCCCACTTAACACAGCTCTAAAGAAACACTTTCAAAACCTAATCTTTACCAACAAATAACGGATGATAAACTCAACTCAACCAAAAATTAATTGTTGTGGACTGCATAAGCAACTCAAGTTTCCAAGAATCACATGCGTAGAAAACGATGGAATAAAAAACGTAAACAAAAAAATGAAAAGAAATCGTCCTTATGCATAATAAAACTCACATTCTCCTTGAGTTTGCGAATGATTTTGAGACGAAGTCGATCGAAATCTCCTTCGTCTTTAATCTTGGAAATCACATCTTGAGCTCCTACAACGCCATTGACACCACCATTGTTCTGCATCTCTGTATATATTGTCGCGTATATACATACAACTACAGATGTTAGACTAAGTTTATCTTTGTATACAGAAATGAAGAACCGAAGAAGAAAGAAAGAGGATGAAATTGGGGATTTTGGTGTTGAAGTGATGGGGGCAGGCAGGTGACGTAGGTCTAAACAAAGAACAGAACGTAACAGAGATGGGTATTTGCAGTTAGCATCCTTAAATTACACCACATATTTTCACTTTGCGCCCTAAAGATCAAACATACATACATTAATACATATATTAGTAGGGGCATATATATAGATAGACCCAATCATATTTTTTTAAATAAAAATTGATATTTCTTTTTTTTTTCTTACACCAATTTATTTTATTTTTGTACTTTTTGAATTAAA
This sequence comes from Verbascum thapsus, assembly GCA_963669365.1. Taxonomy (NCBI): domain Eukaryota; kingdom Viridiplantae; phylum Streptophyta; class Magnoliopsida; order Lamiales; family Scrophulariaceae; genus Verbascum; species Verbascum thapsus. The sequence goes on from OY770105.1 coordinate 20,880,838, forward strand.
TATTTAATATTAGTGTTTTGAAAATTTTTGAATAGGAATTTCGTTGTTACTTTCTTTTTTTCAAATGATTTACTTTTTATTTCCTTCTTAATATTTAATGTCATAATATATGCACCGAGAGTTTCATTATTAATTTATTACTATTCTATTTGTTTGTTTCATGTCCTTATTTTGGACTAAAATTATAATTTTCGCAATATATTTTTATTATTTTACTTTATTTTGTCAAAACTAGATAATATTATTGATTTTTGTTATTTTATCTTTATGCAAATACTTCATATGATTTCTCAATTCCCCTCAATTATTTTGTAATTATCATTTATTCTCAATTTTGGTAAATACCCTAATCACATTCCCAAATTGGATACAATAATTTTTATAAATCAAAATACAAAATAATTTTAACATGCCGATGAAGTCTAGCACGGAGCTGAGACCTCAAAATATTAGATCCCAACTTCTACTTCCACGTTATAAAAATTCATAGCTGATTGTAATAATATTTAATTTATTTATATTTAATATTTATGACTTGTATTATATTATGTAATTGATTAAAAGAAAGATAATTTTAGCATGATAAATGTTTCTAATAATGAGCCGTTTAATTAAATAATCTACGTTTGCTAAAGCTTAACTCATTTCCCAAGATAACATATATTCTAAAGCCCAAAAAAAGATTTAAAATTTTAAAACACTGTACTCAAAATTGGGTTCAAGTCCGGACTCAAATGACTGAGCGTGGATCTAAATCCAGAAATAGACCCAATCGCGAGACCTATTAGGTCCAGGTCAAAATTTTGGGTCCAGATCTGGATCCGATCCGTCCAATACCACCCCTAAGCCCTAGATATATGGTGGGATACACAAGAGAGCAATTTACTCGGATTCTTCAAATTAATTTCTTTTAATGTTACCAATTGATATAATTTATTATTAATATAATATTATTGTTGTATATTAAGGGTATGAATGTCATTTACTATTAAAAAAAAGATAATTATAACATCCATACTATTTAATTTATAACTTTTAAAAATTGGCACACGTATTAAGTCGATGAGTCAAATAAACTACATTGCCGTCGTTTAAATTACACCCAACTCAAACATCCCATGCGACCAGCACGTGACCCACTCATCACACCACGTGTCATCCACACTACATGGCAAAATTTGCAACATCCTAGGAATGAGGAAACAACCAAAAAAACCCAAACAGATTTTAATTTGTGTCAAGAACCCCACCAAGCAAAATATCCAAACTTACCGTTTCCCTCCACATACTTTTCAATTGCCTTATCTTCCACAACCTTAAAACCACCATCAAAATAATGCACCCATTTCCGACATCTCACCATTCACGACGCTCCTTCCGCCGTCGCAAATGGCCACCAAACTGGGGTTTAGTGTCTCAAAGCCGTCAAGATTGTTCTTAACTGCCCAACTTAGAAAACCCCTTTTCATTTCAGTCTCTTCATTGCCATCTTCGGCTCCAGGTGTTCACTCTATCCAGTTCGATGCCCGAAAGTTGTCGTTTGAAAGAAAACTGTTTCGTATTTCTCCCAAGGCCACCACTGATAAGCCAGGTTGACTGGTTGAGTATTCATGGTTATGTTTATTAATCTTTCCCTTTTTTTTTTTTTTTTTGCTGATTTTGGAATGTTGGAGTGTTCTTTTGGCTGAGTTTGCTCGTTAGTACGATTAGTAGTTCGTTAATAATGTGATTCGTATGATCGACTAATAAAAAGTGAATCATTGTATTTGGCCCTCTTGAGACTTGGACCATATGAAAAGTGAATCAAATTGTTCAAGGTTGATTTGAATAATAAAGCTTGTTTGAGATAGGTTTAGTTAGCTTCAAATCGAAAACAAATTCATTCTTTGAATCTCGAATAAATTCAGCCAAGGTTAAAGAATTCCTTGTTGGCTCGGTGTAGTCACTACTATTGATACTAATATACAGTGTGATTGTGTTTACATAGTGCGACTCTCTAATAATCATTTAATCGGAACCCTCGAAAGTATGAATATTCTGATGTTCTATTTGGTTTGTATCGCCCTGTATCCTTTGTAGTAAATGCTTAATTTAATAGGAATTATTGAGAATAAAATTGAATATTATTTCGGTCATAATATAGATTCTGTAGATGTCATTTGAACTTAGGAAGTAAGATACATAATATATGTAAGAAAATAAAGATAGGACTATGAGACTCAATGATGTATACGCATGTCGCTTCAGGTGGGGTTGAAGAAGATGAAGTTGTTGATAGCAATGTCTTGCAATATTGCAGCCTTGATAAGAAAGAAAAGAAGTCTGTAGGTGAGATGGAGCAAGATTTTCTTCAGGCACTTCAGGTGATATATAATATAACATATTATATTCTATTTCGTTTTTTGCTTGTTGAATTTGTTTGTATATACTAAGGGTGTGTTTGGATCAAGTAATTTGAATTTGGAAAGGAGATTCAAAGGAAGGATTTGAAATGACACTAAAATGGAGTCATTTGAAATTTACAACAGTAATGGTGAAAATAGTTCAAAGTGAAGTCCAAGAGATTTGAAATCCATTGTAACTTGTATACATCCAAACAAACTTAATGGATTTATTAACGAATTGGAAATCCATAAATTTCAAAATCATCAATCCAAACACACCATAAGTGTTTTGTTAACTCATATTCAGTTTCTTGACATCTTGTTAATGGACAAAGTATGTGTTCATCGATTAGTCTAAGACGTTTATCAAATGTTAACTTTTTACAGGCATTCTATTATGAAGGAAAGTCCATCATGTCGAATGAAGAGTTTGATAATCTCAAGGAAGAACTGATGTGGGAAGGAAGCAGCGTCGTGATGCTATGTAATAAAAACATTCAAATTCATTAAACTTGTTTCCTGTACTTTTATGTTAGTTTTAGGACAGGGCTTAAGGCTTCCAGTGATGACTTTGCTACTTGATTTATTGCTATGAAGCTGCTGATGAACAGAGGTTTTTGGAAGCCTCGATGGCTTATGTATCCGGGAATCCAATCCTGTCCGATGAAGAGTTCGACAAACTGAAACAAAAACTTAAGGTTTGTGAATTATATCATAAATATAATTTCAATATATGATCATATGTATGTGCTTTAAAAATACTTTTGAAAGTTTGAAGGATATTTTCTACTCCCTCTACTTTTTGCCTTGATTTAATTTTCTTATTTGTTGTCTTTTTTTTTTTCCATTTGTTAATTTTCAATTTATTAGCATCTTGTAGATGGATGGGAGTGAAATTGTCGTCGAGGGTCCTCGATGCAGTCTTCGTACTAAAAAGGTTATGATTTTTTCCTTCTTGCTTATTTTCTCACATTTATGATTGAATTATAATTCTTTCTTGCACGGATATGTGTAATTGTCTACTTATATACACCAAGTACATACAGCACGAGTGGATTGAGATCAAATATGAGAACTCTGTATCTCGTTATTAAATTGGTGAAAATAGAAAATGGATAAAAAGAACTCTCGAAGATTTCTTATAATTCTTGTATACCATTGTTTCCATGTGGTATCATTTGTGTTTTCCAAATTAGTTACATTAAATTTTTTTATGTATTTACGCAATCATAATCTCGGTTCCAGTATTTATAATATGAGCACTAAATCCAAGTTCTTTTTACGAACCCTTTTACATAATTAGTGCAATTATAATGGCGTGGTTCGCTATTTGGTACTTACTTATTTACAAATTGCAGGTTTATAGTGACCTTTCTGTTGACTACCTCAAATTGTTTCTGTTGAATGTTCCTGCTGCAGTTGTTGCATTAGGATTGTAAGTCACGTTCTTTCGAGAAGAATAAGCTAATGATTCATACTGTATTTTGACATTTTATTAACTTTTTGTGATCGAACTGAATATCTTTGCATTTATGATTAAGAGGTTGTTTGGCTAAGTTTATAAGCTCTTTTAAACATTTTATAAGATATTTGAGAGAGCTTATAAGCTCTTTTAAAGTGTTTGGATAATTTCTTTTAATAAGAGCTTATAAGATCCAAAAATAAGATGTTTGAGTCTTATAAGCTAATCAAAAATAAGTAAGCTCAACCCACCTTATTTCAAAATCTTAAATTTGGGATGTTGTTTATATTCTTAAAAGACATAGATAACCCTAGTTAATTTTATGTTTTCCAACAATACCTTTCTCCGAAAAATATTTGTTTTTATTATTGCACAAATTCTCTCGTATAACATTTGAAAACATCTTGTAAGTCCAATAGAGTTATTTTATCCAAACACTTCAGAGCTTATGTTTTAAATAAGACCAAACATCTTATAAGCTCTTAAAACATATTATAAGGTGTAAGAACTTATAAGATGTATTAAGTAAGCTTAGCCAAACACCCTCTAAATATGCCTCTTATCATATGCGATATATTGTTTATTTATTATGATATCTTGATCTAACAAATTTTGCTCCATTCTGTTTATTTTAGATTCTTCTTTCTTGATGATGTGACTGGCTTCGAGATCACCTATCTTTTAGAGGTAACGAAATAATCTCATGTCTCATTTACAACGTCTTATTTTAACAGAATTTAACTTCATAGTTTTTTATTGTGATATCTTTAGCTCTACATTCTCTTACAAAAGTATCGCCTTTGCAGCTGCCAGAGCCATTCAGTTTCATTTTCACTTGGTTTGCTGCTTTGCCCTTCATACTATGGTTGTCTTTCGCAATTACAAATCTCATTGTCAAAGATTCATTGATCTTAGTGGTAAGATTTTCTCAAACATTCTAACCAGAATACGATGTTGTTTTATGACATGTTTTTAAACTGACTGGTGAAGTTAAATGTTTACAGGGGCCTTGTCCAAATTGTGGCACAGAAAATACTTCGTTCTTTGGTACCATACTGTCGATATCTAGTGGGGGTTCCATTAATACCGTAAAATGTTCAAAGTGAGTTAATTTATAATATGCATATTTGTTGAGAAAATTGATTTGTGTGACTATTAATTAATTAATATTATGTTGTCAGTTGTGCGACTGAGATGGTATACGATTCTAAATCACGACTGATTACATTGCCTGAAGGAGGCCAGGCGTGAGTTCAGGTACAACTGTGTTGTTTTATATAGAAAGATAAATACGTCAAGTTTTAGGTGTCTCTAGATTTCGAGATAAATTTACGATTCTTTTCATAAACTTATGATTCTTTTTTGGTCACTGGTGTTATTTTCAGAATCACTTTAGTCTCTCATATTTACATTGTGACTTTGACATCCTTGATATTCAACTTTGGTTTCACAATCAGTCTTTTTTTTGGGGACATTTTTACCTTTAAATTGCAATTAATTATAATATAATGCATGCTCACATTTAAAGGTAATTATGTCTAAAATAACACAAGTGAAACCAAATTTGAACATTTGGTGTGTTAAAGTCACGAGTTAAACATGAGAGACTAACCAAGTTTCAAGAGTGCCAAATGCCCTTATAGGAACGTAACTTGGCTGTTTATTTTACTCTAAATTGATTTCGTTCTTCAATCAACAGAGCAAATCATCCTTTTACTTCTAATTCGAGGCCTCAATCCTTTTCTTTTCTCGTCTTGTACAAGAACTAAATTAGCTACAATGCATTGCGATCATACGTTTTCACTATCTAGAATAGGTATCTCGTGGATCAGTGACATCAACGTCTGTCAATGGGCGGGTATTTGGCAAAAACCGAGACCCAAACCGGACCCACAAAATACCCAAAAAAAAATATTTTACCCAGACCCAATCCCGATCGCATACCCGACAGGTTAAAAAAAATAGACCCAATGGGCTACGTATGTTTTGGGTCGGGTCCATGTTGAGCAAATGCCCGCGGGTAAACTTCTAGTATAGAGACCCACGGGTTTGAAATTTCAAAGGGTAAATTTCAAGTGATGTTCGGGTAAAATACCCATGGGTAAAAAAATAGACCCAGTGTTATTAGGTATGGGTCTGAGACTAGTTCGGATCGGGTAAGTTTTCTATTAAACAAGTCCGGGTCTAGGGGATTTCCCGCCCATTGACAAGCCTAGTGACATTGACCGTAGTGCAAACCTTGACTAAACTCTTTTTGATGGTTCATATGATCTATTTTGCTTTCAGGATTTTGCTGTAAAATCGGAATGGCTGTATATCTGCAGAAGATGAAACAATGTATACTTATTCACCACAAAAATAATAATAGTAATAATGCATACTTGCTGAAGAGGACTACTCAGAGATGGTTCATAACTTCATATGTATATCTCACACAGGTTGATGAATAAATAATGCCGTGAGATAATAACACTAGGTGTGACACTATTCGAAATATCATTGTCTTGGACCAAATATTATAGTGACAGAAAATACGAGAAAAGGTAAAAGGTTCGAAAAGATATAAAAACGTGTTTATGATTAGCGTTGTTGCAATTTCACTGTTAATTGTCAAATATAATGTTCCTTAGCTTGTTCCATGTTTATAAACAAATCTATTGATGTTCTTTGTTCTTGCAATGTCCTTTAATAATTTTCAAATTTTGATGAAACTTTTCATGATAGTTTTGGTGTGAATTTCTTCATTACATATATATATGGAAGTTTCAAAAGAGTGAATTATATTTACTGTCTAAGTTGTTTGATGGTTTGCCAATGTGAATAAAAGGATAATTTCTTTCTTATTAGTACTTATAAAATTTCAATTTGATTTTTTTTTTCAATCTTAAAAACTAATTTCCATCTTTCAGGAATCCCCAAAATTTAGGGCTAACATTTTCTTACTAAATTACTATTTAATAATTAAGTTAAGAATTGAATAATTGATTTCTTATTAGAATTTTTTATTTGTCAGATATTTTAAATAATTTTATATGATATATATTTTTTTATTTTAATATGATAATTATTTACATGTGTACTTTTTATATTTATTAAAAAAATAAAATAAAAATAAAAATTATTGATGAAAATAATAAGTAGTATCAATTATCAATATCAAAATTTTAAATAATTAATGTTGAAACTACAATTGTCAATTTCTATCTTTAATGCTAAGAGCGATTATGTCAACAAATTTATTAATCCTAAACTATTTTTGGAGTAAAAAGTTTGTGTAAGGGATTTTTTCGATTGAAAATATTTTCACGTGTTTTAGATTCAAAAGTTTATTTGTAGGGTTTTTTAGTAATTTTTTCTAATATTATAGATTCATTTATTAAATAAATACACATATATATATATTATATAATATCATATTATAGTATATATGTGTAAATAATATTTAATAATATATATTAATAAAAATATATTATTAATATTTTTTGAGCTCTAGCTCAAACAAGCGTGCTTGAACTCATTTTTCTGGAGTTTGGTGATTCCAAGCTCAACTTGAATTAGAGGCAAGAAATTTGGTCAAATTCGACTTACATTCAATTCGTGAAAATCCCTAAACAAATGTGCGAATTACATAATAAATAAAATAAAAAATTACATGCAATTGGATTTTGAGTCGAAAAATACACCTTGCTCGGAGTTATTAATTACTTGACCATACTACATCGTGTTGTGAAAATTATATAAATACACATTAATTAAAATTCAAAACTTACCGACAGTCAATCATTGGGAGTCATGTCCACCGGATATCATATATTATTACATTATTATTATTGACAACTATGAAATCAAATACTACAATCAACTGGATTTAGGGTTCAATCCACTCATGTTTAGACCCAATCATCCAATCGAACTACACCTTTGACTCTATTACAACCTAATATCTGCCCATTGTAATATTTACAAAAACACAACATTAAGGCCAAAAACTCATACATGCACGCACGTTTCATTTCATTTCAGGTCTCTACCAAGAAGTTGTGGTGGGACAATAGGCAGCTCAATATTTAAAACCCTTTTTATACAATATAATATAATTAATCTTTTGACTTGAAAATTCATCATTTTTAGGATTTATAAGCATCACATTTGCAATTTGTATCTTGCTTCATAGGAAGAGCTTCTTAATTAGGTCAAGAAAATCATGGGTTCATCAATTCATTCTTCCATTCTATCTTACTTCTTAGTGTTGGCTGTGGTGGTCGGAATAGCAACGGCAGCTGGATATTCTCCGGCACCAGTTGCATTTCATGCTACCGCATGGCAACTTGGGCATGCCACATTTTATGGCGATGAAACGGCTTCTGAAACGATGGGTTTGTTCTTTTTTCTCAACTTATTTTATCCTTACGCTTTTGTCGTTTTAATTTAGGATAAACACCATTTCCCCCTTAGTGCATGTCTTTGAGAGCACTTAGAGGGTGTTTGGCTAAACTTATTTAAAACATCTTATAAGTTCTTACACCTTATAAGATGTTTAAAGAGCTTATAAGATGTTTGGTCTTATTTAAAAAATAAGTTCTTTAAGTGTTTGGATAAAATAAGTCTATTGGACCTATAAAATGTTTTCAAATGTTATAAGACTGAATTTGTGCAATTATAAAAATAAATATTTTTTAGAAAAATTTAAGGTATTGTTGGAAAAGAGAAAATTAACTAGGATTAATTCTGTCTTTTAATATAAATAGCATCCCAAATTTAAGATTTTAAGATAAGGTGGATTGGGCTTACTAATTTTTTATTAGCTTATAAGATCAAACATGTCTTATAAAGTCTTAAAAGAAATTATCCAAACACTTTTACACAGCTTATAAGCTTTAAATATGTTATAAGATGTTTAAGAGCTTATAACCCTGTTAGTCGATTCTAATTATCATATTTTGATGTCAACAGGTGGAGCTTGTGGTTACGGAAACTTGTACAATAGCGGTTATGGAACGGACACAGCGGCATTAAGCTCGGTGTTATTCAACAATGGGTACGGTTGTGGACAATGCTTTCAACTCAGATGTGTTAATTCGCCCAATTGCTACAAAGGGTCACCTATCACCACCTTGACCGCCACAAACCTTTGCCCTCCTAATTGGTCTCAAGATTCCAACAATGGCGGTTGGTGCAATCCCCCGCGCGTCCACTTTGATATGGCCAAGCCCGCCTTCATGAAGATTGCCCAGTGGAAGGCTGGCATTGTACCCGTCATGTACCGCAGGTAATAAATGTTTAATTATCGTACTAAACGTGTAACTATTGCATGTGATATATTCTATTTATCAGTTTTATTATTCGTCAACTTTAAGACGTTTAAGCTTATAGCTCATACTTTCTATATATGTTTAATATTATTTGATGGGTCCACAATAATGAATACATGTACTTCGGTAATTTAGTAAAATAGTTTATGTAAGAACAATGTTAATACATAATGATCGTCGGTTGCACAATGGGACCCGAACCGACGACCCAATAAGACAAGCTCATGGCCAATAGTGCTTGTTATAAATATCATCTTAATTTGCAAAGTGATGATTTTATCTGGTTTACATTCTAAAAATTAGAATTACTTAATACTCTCTAAATCTAAAAGATCGAGGAGTATAATATCTAAAAATTACGAAGATGCTTGATCATATATATCAAAGTAGGTACGTAGACAACTCGAAGTTACCGAGCGCAGCTCCTCATCCATTAAAATATTAACTATTCTTGGGTCGTATCAGATCTCATCCCTATGTACTATTCACGTGATACATATTTGATCCCGCATCATTATTCGATGGATTTTGTAAATATATCCTATATAAAAATAGGTGACCTCATTATGAAGCATCTCAAATGAAATAACAAACATTTTTTTCTAATACATTTCCTTGATTAAAAATGCTATAGAGTAACATGTGCCCGGAAAGGAGGAATTCGACTGAGCTTCCAAGGCAATGCCTATTGGCTTCTGGTTTACGTGATGAACGTAGGAGGTGGTGGGGACATAGCCAACATGTGGGTGAAAGGAGCCAAAACGAATTGGATAAGCATGAGCCATAATTGGGGTGCTTCTTACCAGGCATTTGCTAATCTTGGTGGACAAGCTCTTTCGTTCAAGTTAACCTCGTACACTTCTCATGAGACTATTATCGCTAACAATGTTGCCCCTCCCAATTGGCAAGTCGGAATGACTTACGCTTGCAACGTCAATTTCCATTAATGATTATCATGACTTCGTATAAGATCTTATAATCCCATTTTTTATTCTTTTTTGGTTTAAGCTTTTGTTTTTTCCTTTTCTTCTATGTGTCATTTATCTTGTATTAGAATGTTTTGATGAAAGGAGTAAACATGCCAATTAGTATTCAAGAGATATAACTGTGATATAATTGGTGAACCCTAAGGGTAGTGGTTGTGGGTTCCCCTGTCATCCAAAAAAGGATATAATTGGTGCATGTACGAATGTTGAAGCAATTCTTGCAGCAAAGTGTTGATATCTTGTTTGCAGACTGTGTTGGGAAAATTTTAACCTCTATTTTATTACTCAAGTGTACGCTTTCATTCTATAGAATAGAAAGTTACTTTAATAGCTTTCTATAATTCTAGGAGTCTTAGACTTGTATATATATGTTGATTCTTGGTACTGTAATATGGTACATGTCTAAATATACGACTCCATCACCATGATATGCCACGTCCATGCGTGGGACATGAATCAGTAACTATGAAGCTGTGACTAAGGGTGTCAAATTGTTTAGGCCCGTTAGGGCCAATTCAATTAGGGGGCCAGGCTAATGTAAACAAGCCAGGCCTTAAGGGGCCAGGCCGAAACGGCAGGCCGGCCTTAATGGGCCGGCCATCAGGCCAACCCATTTCCAATTTTTTTTTTTTGCATTTTTTTGTTTTGTTTTCCTTTTTTCTTTTCATTTCTATTTTCATAATTTAATAATTTATTATTCAAATAGTTAATATATAATTAGTAGTATATAATTATATATAATGTATTGATATTTTTAGAAAATATAATTTTTGTGTAAATAAATTAGTAACTTGCATTAAATTAAAAAAAAAATTCATTACAAAGAAATGAGAATTAAATTATCCAACTCTATTACAAAGTAATGAAAATATTGTAAATATTAATATAATTTAATGAGTTTAAATAATCAGAATGTGTATATATAATATAATGTATTGATATTTTTGAGTTTTTGTGTACAAATTATTTATTCAGAATTTTTATATATCTGCTTTGATTTTGATAATCTTAATGATGGATTTCATTCTGATTATCTGCTTTGATTTAATACATATTATAATATATGGCTACAAAATGAGGCTTCTCAAATAATATATGAATTATAATTCAAATTGTGATGTATTTGGTGTAAATGAGGCCTCATATTTATAGATGGGAAAAGAATAGAAGAAGCATCTGACTACTTCATGCATGCTCCACAACACAAATATAAATTAATTAAAAAAAATAAAAAAATAAAAAAAAAGTAATTAAAATAGCTGTTGGCAACGGTTGGAAAAAATCCAGCCGTTACCAACGGTTATAGGGGGGGGGGTGAAAGGGTTTTAATTAAAATAAATAAATAAATATATATATTATAAATGGGCCAGGCCGGATAAGGCCGGCCCCTTAAGGCCGGATGGCCTTAAGGGGCAGGCCATCCTTGGCCTGGCCGGCCTGTTAGGCCGGCTGTCAAGCAGGCCGTTGACCGGCCTGCTTGACACCTTTAGCTGTGACCAACCAATACGGCTTTGACTTAAGTTACCTTAAAGAAATTTAGATGGGACAATTGTTTTTCTTGACAATGTGTTATATGTTGACTTAAGGCGACAAAGTTGTTAATTCGATATTTTTGAATGAGGTGCTTTCCAAACGATCATCGGGAGGTCGATCAGAACAATCCGAGGACTCATACTATAAAAGGTGATTTCAATATAAATTACATATATATAGAGAGAGAGTTTCAATAACTAAAGAAAATCCTACATATATAATTGTGTGAAAAGTGGTCTAGAATTGGCCTTACAAGGAGTGAGGTGTGTGTTAGTTACTAGCGATATTGATTTGCTTCGGTTTGTCTCTTTTGATTCGATGAATATAATTCAATCTCGTAAATAATAGTTAGATGTGAGTAATTTGATCCTCTAAGTTTTGATGTAATATTATAGGGTACATATAATGTATATAAATTTCGGATATATGATGTAAATTAAATTGTGAATCTCTCTCATTGTGATAGTACTTTGAACTTACTTTTGGAATCTAGAATTTGTTTTTGGTAGATGTAGTCAATTAATATTTATGATTAATGTTGAATATTTTAAATTCTCGCATCTACTAATAATTATATCAATTGTTAGTTACGTTCGAAACTTCACAATAACGATAAAATCCTCATAATTAGATTCCATATAGTTCCACGTTGCAACGGTAATGTAAAGGGATAAGATACCCTGATCACACAACATTCATTATATTACTCGATTTCATCGTAATTTCATTTGCATGCGCAATAAATTTTTTACATAGAGACTTCCCATATATTATATTATATTATATTATATTATATTATATTATATTATATTATATTATATTATATTATATTATATTATATTATATTATATTATATTATATTATATTATATTATATTATATTATATTATATTATATTATATTATATTATATTATATTATATTATATTATATTATATTATATTATATTATATTATATTATATGTATTTCATTGAAATCCTAAAACACAATGGAGTGTGTGGCCCATAAAAACACATTAACCTATTCAAACTAATGAAATAATCTAATTTTCCTATGTATGAAAATTGTGAAACGTTAATCTTAAAATTACCAAAAAAGCAAAAATTGGTTAATAATTTCAGTAATTTTATTTCAGTAATTGACATATAATATTTGCCGCAAAAATTACCTAAATCTGCCGGGAAATAGCTGTAATCCTCTTTCCCAATCCACATTAAAACCCCCTTGGATCCCACCGTCTTGTCTCATTCATACACTTCTCAACTGAAAAAATCAAAGAAACACATGGAAAATCCAAGCACAAGCGACCCCAAAACGCCGGCGACAAACCTCCTTAGCTCCTCCGCCTACCGCCGCCCCACAACCTCCCGCACAATCTACAGTGACCGTTTCATCCCTTGCCGCTCATCTTCCAATTTTGCTCTATTCAATCTCCCCAATTCCAATAATGCTCACACCCCTTCTGATGATTCCCGCTCTGCTTACACCAATCTTTTGAAATCTGCGCTTTTCGGGCCCGAATGCGTTAATGGGTTTCAGCCCTTGACGCCAGAGAAATCGATTTCCGGTGGTACATTGGGCGGTAGGGGTGGTGATGGTGGTTTATTGCAGATTAGTTCTCCTAATTGCAATATATTCAAGTTCAAGACCGAGACGAGGAGATCTTTGCATTCCCTTACCCCGTTCGGGTTCGATGATCAGCTACCCGGGGTGTCCCAGAGCCCTGTTAAGTCTCCCCGGAAAATTCCCAGGTCTCCGTATAAGGTACAATTTTTGTTAGTTTTTGATTTTCTTTTGTTTGTCTGTTTGGTTAGTTGTTATTTTTGGATTTGGGGGTTTCAAAATTTGTAGATCTAATTGTTCATAATTCGTGATTGGAATGGTGAACTTGTGATTTGGTTCTCTGATTTGATGTTTGTTAACTGATGTTGCATAGTGGGCATCTCAATTTACTGCTGCTTCACTGTTTTTTGGGTTTCTTTGAGGTAACATTTAGGTGTTGTTTGCTAATTGAGTGATTTGTTTCTTGAAAATTGTAGTGCATTGTCGATTATCGATGATGTGGGCTTGGATTTTGTGTATTATTCTCTTTATCCCACAGAGATGTCTGAAATCCGTTTTTCGTTCGCGCCAAAATATTAGTCGGTTACTTACTATATAAAAAAGTGATCTTTCATTTGAATGTCTTTTGTACGGTCTTGTTTAGATTTAGTGAGATCAAAACAAATGTTATGTTGCACTATTCTAATCCAAAAGAAATAAATTCGTTGCAATTAAGAATTTGTTTTTCGCTTAATAAACATATGATTTTATCTTAATGGAACCTTTTTGATTGTTGAAAATAATTTAACCTTTTATAGGCTATGTATTTTATTAAACAAAGGGTAGTTCTAGTAGAAAGTGATGATCATTCGACTTTTGTTATTACTTGGAAATGTGCGTTGCTTTACACGTTTGAGGGATTATTTGGTATTTTCTTTCCATAACTAGAATGTTTCTTATGGATATTGTTTGTGGGAAATTTTCAATAATGGGATTTATGGTGTATTGGCGTAGGTATTGGATGCACCTGCATTGCAAGATGATTTTTATCTGAACCTTGTAGACTGGTCTTCGCATAACGTACTCGCTGTAGGGTTAGCCAATTGCGTTTATCTGTGGCATGCTTCTAGCAGCAAGGTAAAACTTCGTTCCTTCAATCTATTTAATTATCGATGGCCTTATGTGATCATGAAATTTCCTATTTTTATATTGTTGAATCTATTTAATTGTTGAATCTATTTAATTGTTGATGGGCTTACGAGATCATGAAATTTCCTATTTTTGCATGTTTGTGCAGGTGGTGAAATTATGTGACGTGGGAGTGGATGACATGGTCTGTTCTGTAGGCTGGTCAAACCGTGGTTCACATCTTGCTGTTGGAACCAACAGTGGAAAACTCCAAGTACGCTCTAAAACGTTTATAAACACGCTTTTTGCATGGTTTAGTATGACATAATAATAATTAATTAAGTTTAAATTGTGGGATCTTGTTTGATTTGTTGACTTTGGCGCTACACGTGTTTCGTGAGCTGTATGAGCATCTCATACTGAGAATATATCCATTTTATTTTAAAATTTCCTTCTTTTGAGCTGATGAACACCACATTCGATAGTGAGATTGTGCTAAATTTACTGTCTAAAATCATTGCATAACAAGGTTCTAATTTATCTTTATATATTTATTGTGTAATTACTTAGTATAACAATTCTTTGTGGTGATTCAAAATGGAAAATGCGACCAAAACCTGCTGAGGTTATAAGTTGTAGAAATGATATTTCATCTATAACCACTTTTTATGATAGTGGCATATAAAGATTTCAAGCCCTAATGTTTCAGTTTGTGAGTAAAAAATAAAAAGATATGGCTCAATATTAGATGCTTTAATCATATCATCATGTAAAAGTCGTGTTTTGCTTTAATCATATTCCATGCAGTTATGGGACGCCTCTCGTTGCAAAAAGATCAGAGTAATGGAGGGACATCGATTGAGAGTTGGTGCCATTGCTTGGAGCTCATCTCTGTTATCTTCAGGAAGCCGAGACAAGACTATTCTTCAGCGTGATATACGATCTCAGGCAGACTATGTTAGCAAGTTAAGTGGCCATAAGTCTGAGGTATGAATGAGCCCTTGATGATTTGCTTTTGTTTGAGAATTTATTACGCCTTATTCTTTTGCTTCAAATTCATTTTTATCTTTATTTTTATTATTTTATGGTTGTTTATTTGGGTTTTTGGTTAAGGTTTGTGGATTAAAGTGGTCTTATGACAACCGAGAACTAGCCTCAGGCGGAAACGACAATCGAGTAAGTAGTTATATTTTCCTTGATTTTATATTGAAGGCATTGATGTTATTTCTTTTATTATACTCAATACTATTGTTATGGAAAATCGAAGTTATTGTATCTGTTAAGGCAAGTACAGATTTTTCTTTACATGTCACTAAATCATATATCTGATAAAATCTTTTTGTAAGTTAATGAACCATCATCTTCGATTTGTTTTAGGAGGTAATTTTATTTTGTAAAACATTGATGAATGATTAGTTTGTAAGATTTAAAAAATTTATTTTCCATAAGAGAAGGGCCATCATGGATCAAGGGTGAGAATGTTAAACTTTGTTTATTTCCTACAAAAAGTCATAATAGATATCCTTTTTGGAAAGAGGGTATTTGTAGTAGGTAACTGTTGAATTATACAATATACAAGACGATATATACATATAGATATATATATATATATATATAATCAATTCATATAAGGGCCTGGGCTATACATCAACTATGGGCCAAGTATGTCAAACTATACATATGACGATTTCTTATTGACGTTAACTTATTCATATTGTATATGTCATATTAATGTATAGCTTCTAGTATGGAACCAACATTCAACTCAGCCTGTGCTAAGATACTCAGAACACATTGCTGCTGTAAAAGCTATTGCATGGTCACCCCATGTTCATGGCCTTCTTGCTTCTGGAGGCGGCACTGCTGATCGGTGCATTCGTTTTTGGAACACCACTACAAATTCACACCTCAGTTGTATCGATACTGGAAGTCAGGTAATTTACCGCGTTTTTTTAAATTTAATTTATTCTTTTTTATTACAATCCAACTTGAAATATAACTCTATTTTGCAACAGGTGTGCAATCTGGTGTGGTCGAAGAATGTAAATGAACTTGTGAGCACACATGGCTACTCTCAGAACCAAATTATTGTGTGGAGATATCCTACAATGTCAAAGGTATCATCATATCATGACATACGAAGAAAACTGTAATTGTTCAAATTAGGGGTGGCAATTTGGGTCCATACATATATTTGGACCCAAACCAAACTAAGTTTTCAATGGGTTGTGTCCTAATATTTTAGCATTTTAGTTCCAATTGGGTTGGCTTTTAATAATATTTGGGTTCAATTGGGTTTTAAATTGGGTCCAACTTATTCTCTACTTTGAGTCAATCATTTGCATTTTACATTCTACAACACCCCTTTACACTACTTTCATTCATAATGGGTCCGGTCTATTTTGGGTCCAAACTATAATGCATATTTTTTGACATTGGACCCAATTGGACTCAACCCACTTTAAGCCCAACCCGAATGGTCCCGACCCAAACCCAACCCATTCAATCCAATCGCCACCCCTAATTCAAATTATCATCTCATAATTCCAAATTTTGTTTTTCTCTGCCAATTCAGTTGGCTACTCTCACGGGCCACACGTATAGAGTACTTTATCTCGCCAGTTCACCAGATGGACAGGTACATATAATAAACCAACCAAAATTTTCTCGATTCTTTAATATAAACATTCTCGAATATACAACTCGGTTACAAGTTAATTTACATTGACAAGCATATATAATTTACAGACAATTGTGACGGGAGCAGGAGATGAAACGCTGAGGTTCTGGAATATTTTCCCTTCACCCAAGTCTCAGGTGAAATACTCTAATCATAATGATCCTTACTGTTTTTTTGGCATGTTTATAGCGTTTTCTTTAAAGGTCGAATTTTTTCTTTAGCATAACCACAGAATGTGATGTCTCTAATAAAAGGCAAAATTAATCTCTTTCTGTTTACAGAACACTGAAAGTGAAATTGGAGCACGTTCACTTGGAAGAACTATCATCCGTTGATCCATAATGAAGAGTTGGTTCGTCTAGTCAAACAGAGATATGCGTAAAAAATCAGCAAAAGGGCATAAATAATGAGTCGATTGTTTTCGCAATAATCGAAATAGGTAAATATATATAGTATTTATTACTGAGACATTTGTGAAAGAAAGAAGATGGGAAATGTACAGTGGGGAGTTATTTAATATGCTCATTAACTTCTCCCTTAGTATAGTATAAATAGAAACTACATAGTTGTTTGGAATGTGAACAATTGCTATTCTTGTTGTTGTGATGGTAGTAGGACTTGTTGCTCAATGCCTTTTAGGCTTTAATATATAAAGGTTTTCGGAATTCAAAGTCCATCTAAGTAGGCTTCTTCCAATGGGATCCCGCACGTTAAAAATAGAAGTAGCAGATCGAGTTTAATGGTGGAAGAATTTCGTTTTGTATTTATTTTTTCCAGATAATTGTTAGAAATTACAGATTGTTGGACAAATTTCGAACAAAAAGATAGCTTTATGAAATTAGAAAACTTCGAGGCGAGACAAGCTCTTTTCTTAACACAAAATTGCCTCGCTACAGGTGGTGTAAAAGTGTTCCAAGATACAACGAATTAAAATCTTCAGCAGGACCACTCTACACTCAAGAGCACCATCGAACCTTACTAACTACTGGATCACTCCACACTCAAGAACACCATTGAACCTTACTAACTACTCGAACTCTCGAAAGAGGAAGAAAGAATAATAGAATGTCTTGTATATTTTGATACATCGATTACATTCCATAGGAGACCTTTGTTGAGTTATGGAGCCTGAAAGACTGTAAATAGGCCCAAAAGTATTTTGATGGGCTTATGTCATTCTCCTATTAGGGTTAGGTATATTGTATTATAAATAACTCTAATATCATTGTAACCCTTAGAGTCCTAAGACTCTCAGTTGAATCACAATGTAATCTCATAGTGAAAATCCTGGCTTGGTAGCGCCCCCAGACGTAGTCAAATTGGTTTTGACGAACTGGGTTAACAACTCTCGTGTGTTCTTTCATTGTTCTTTCTTTTATGCGTTTATCACCAGCGATCATATTCCTAACAACCTTATATATAGGTACAGAATTAAAGACAAAATTGAATACGATTAAATTCTGACATAATGGTGGTACTATAACTGTCGAATCGTTTTATTAAGACATAAATACCATGGCGGTTACAGTTGACAACTAAAAGTCAAATTTAAAGGGGTGCAAAAACGTGATCAACATTTTTATCGGAATGATTCTATTTTGTCCGTAATTTCATATCTCAGAAAAAATAAATTTTCCAACACAGATAACTTACGAAACTATGTGAAAAAGATCGATACTAAGACCATAATGTCGTGGCATAGAATTACTATCATACCACGTGGTTTGTGTTTTATTGTTGTTATTTGTCAACTACAAGGATGAATACTTTGACCCAATTTGGACCACTTGGTTTCTTTTACTTTTACTTTTACTTGGGTGCTCCTTCAAACCTTTCTTTGGGCGTCTATAGATTTTGCTCAAATTATGGTACCACCTAAGGTATTAAATTTTTGTATCGATTAAAATTTTGGGTAGTGTATTTATGAAAATTTTGTGGATATTTAATGTCTTGATTTCGATTTTGACGAAATTATGAGAATTTATAAAAATACTTACAAATTTTCAATAAAACTTTTGATAACATTGATTATCATATTATTCATCTTTTGCTTAATTAAATTGTATGTTTAATATTTGTATGTTGGGTTTTTTTAAGCGGTATGACTAAAATTTATTGCAAAAGATATATAACAAAAAGTAATTTAAAAGTATATATAGTAACAACACAATTCATAAGTAGGGCAACTGAATCTTGCGGTTTTGGTCATGGGTTCGATTTCCACTAAAGAAATGCATATTAGCTTTCTCTATTGTGAGTCTGTGGGCAACTTAGGCTGGTTTAACTCTTTTGCGTTGTTTGCATACTATTACACAAGAACGAAGTTTACCAAGTGCACACCTAATGATAGCGGTTGTGGATTTCTCCCGTCATCCAAAATTAAAAAAAAGAAAAGAAAATTCATATGTAGAAAAAGGAGCTTTTTAATAATAAAGTATCACAATTTACTACAAATCATCATTTATTAACACAAAAATTCTATGATAATTGTTTTGTCATACTCATAACTATGGCTATTCCTACGTGTTCGTGCTTGTGGAAGGAAAGATGAAGATATAACATGTAAGTGTGTTACAAATGTGCATATTCGTGCTCAATAAAATTTGAAACTTAGCTCGACTCAAGGTAAAGATATTTTTTTTAAATAATACGTATTTAATATTATTTAACTTGATAACACTTTCTTAAGCTCACATTTCCTTCAATAAGATAAATATATTTAACCAGGCTCAACATAGTCTCATGCTTTGATCCAAAAACTATTAATCCAAACAAATTGTTCAAACTTTGTTCCAAACGCAAACACTTCTTCTAAATTCAATAAATCTTTTAATACAAATTTGAATCAATTAATTACAACCATAAATCTAGCATCACTTATCACTTGATATACATATAAATACATTCAACATACATTTGAATACATCTTTCTATTTACATATTACATTAACCCCTAATCATTGCACACACAAATAACTGATCGTTACGCATAAAATAAATAGGGTAATATCTACGACTCTAATTCAATTTCACATCTCTTAATGTATTATGAATCCAATTAAACCCTAATCACACGAATAAACCATTGATCGATCAAGATGGACCATTTGACACCAAAGTTTGCTGGTCAATCTCACCATCAATCTCGTGAGCCCATGGGATCAAGCTCATTGGTGGAAAACAACAGGTGCACATTTTTGGGCACGGCCGAAGAGTATCCAATCCAATCGATTTCTCGTCGATATTGTGGGCCCTACTAGAAGGGGACGAGGCTTCCTTGAGTGGGCCCCAACATTCCACCTTGTTGAATTCAGGAATGTTGGAGTGAAAATAAACCCAAACCAAGGCCTCTTGTAGTTCTGGGTGGTGACTGAACAAGTTCTCATCTCCATGTACAAAAGCCTTCAATACCTTAAGAAAGAAAAACAATTGAAAATTAATGTGGGATCAAATATATATCACGTGAGGGGATGTGATCTGATACGACAGACTGTTAATATTTTAATGGATTGGGGGCTGCGCTCGGTGACTTCGAGCTGCCTATGTACCTACTTCGATAGGATCAAGTCTCTTCGTAATTCGTAGGTATTGTACTCCTCGACCTTCTTGAGAGAGACTATTAAGTAATTCCAGTTTTTAGAGTATAAAAAGCATAATCCTCACTTAACTGATTAAGATAGTATTTATAATAAACTTGGTTGGGCCATGGGCTCGTCTTACTCAGCTGTCGGCTCAGGTCCCATTATGCAGCCCACCATCGTAACATATTAATGTCTTATATGTATTATTATATTAAATTACGGGAATACCCCTATTCATAATTGGGGACCCATAAAAAATCAAGAATATTCTAGTCAAAGAAGTCATTAATTAACTTGTAATATTGTACCATTTTAGAATGAAAAATTATAAGATGTATTTCTTTGAGATAATTGTTTTTAAACTAAGAAATCATTTTAGATAATTGTTTTTAAACTAAGAAATCATTTTAGGGTTTTCTCAACAAATTTCCCATAACTCATACTAATAAATGAAGGATGAAAATGATTGAGAGCTTACCACAGGGAGTTCTTTGCAGAAGATGTAGTATCTAAGCCTAGCAAAAAGATCCAAGAGAAAATGACCACCACTTATGTGACAATGAACATGAAGTGACATATTTCCTTTGATTTTCTTCCATTCAGCCACAACTTCATCTCTTTGTAACCTATTGTACCATCCTTGTAGCTGCAAAAGGAAATTCCAATTTCTATTAAATGGTTTGTTAGTTCCGAAAATAGCAATCTTCTTAGTGATTCGTTTGTAGGCGATCGATGATAATAGTGATAAATCGAAATTTTATTATATGTAATAGAACAATATGCATTGTCTATGGCCCTATTTCATCTTATCCAATTTCATGGATACACAAAAAATGTACGACAACAAAATTTATATTTTAAAAGTAGGGTGTCAAATGGGTGGGTTAGGTTGGTTCCAATGGGGTTGGTTCTTAAATGAGTTGGGTTTTTCATGGTTCTAAAGTGGAACCAAGCTCAACTCAAAAAGGAACCAAACTCAACCCAAAAAGAAACCAAGCCCAGCCTAATTTAATACTTTTCGTTTTATTCTTATAATTTAGATTACTATCTAATTTAATACCTTGTATTTTATTCTTATAATTTAGATTATTGACAAGTAATTTGGGCCTAATTTGAAGTTTAGTTGGCCCAACTTGGAACCAATTTGTAACCAAATAAAATTTCTTAGGAACCAACCCAATCCAATCTAGTTTAATTGGGTTGGAACCATAGTTGTGAATGGCGCGCCATGGTGCTCGCCATGGCGCAAGGCGCTCATGGCGCAGCCTCCACGCCATGAACCATGGAGTGGCGCCTACCTTCCATATGGTGCACGCCAAGAATGCCATTTTCGCCATAGCATGCGCTTAGAGGCGTGAACTGGCGCGGAGCGCCGGCGACAGAGATGCTAGGATATCCGGCAACGATGGTGGTTAGGTTTGGTTACAGGGAGAGGGAGATAGATGGGAGAAAATGAGAGGCTACGATAGAGGGAGTAAGTTAGGGTTTGGGGTTGGGTAACTTTATTAAAGTTGAAAATTTACCAAATTTAAGTAGTTGACCAAATTATTTAGGCTAAAATTCCCTCAATTTCGACCCCCAATTTATGCATAACCCCAAATTTGCCCTATTTGACACAATTATTTTTGGCAAAAATAATCCTTCAACCCCCCCCCCCCCCCCAAATTTATGCCCCAAATTTGCCCAATTTAAGTAATTGACCCCAATTTTTGCAAAAACAAGCCTTCAATTTTGAACACATGATTTAAAAAGCTAGCATATTATTGATGTATTAGTAAATATAATTAGTTTTTTTTTTAAAATGTTTGCTTCAAAAAGGCGTGCGCCTCGCCGCGCCATGGGACAGTTGTCGCCACGCCGCGTCATTCGCCATTAACAACTATAGTTGGAACCATGGTTTTGGATCCATTTTACCACCCCTATTTAAAAGATATTCTTTACGGTACATAGAGGTGGCAAAGGGGCAAGTCCGTTCGGGTTTGGGTTGATCGGACTGGATTGAGTGCAAGGTGGATCCAGTTCAAGATGAGTTTAAATGCATATTGAGCATAATATGGGTCGGGTCGTGGTTTGGCTGGGCGAACCGAATACTATTCAAGGACCAAATATGTATCAAATAAATATGTAAACAAGATAACCAAACCACATGCAAGGGCCCATTTTTTCCTATTATTTCACATTTTCCACCATTCTAACATACGTCACTTTCCTTTTCTATTTCTCTTGTCTGAAATCGACAATCATAATTCATGGCTTTTAATTTTCAGAGATAAAGGTCCCTTGAGCATTAATGCAACCCCACCCTCAAAAGTCGACATAATTCAAATACGGATGAAACAAAACAATTGAAAACATTTTATAAGTTCATACTAAAAATTTCTAAGTAAACCAGGCAACAAAATTTGTACCAACTAATAGATTTATATTTCAACTCAAATTTGAATTTCTCAAAAATAGCTAGGAAAAAAGATATTTAATTTGGTATATGTCGGCATCAAGTACCTCATCAATCAAGATAATTGGTATCAATTTCTCGATTGTCATTAATAAGGCCCAAAAATAAAAAGTCACATTTTCAATGATGCAATTTAAATATAATTGAGAACTAGGTCCCGCAAATAACTGCCAAGTTGACATAAAATAGAATTTACAAAACCCTAAGTACATAATATCAAGGAAAGAAATGAGGAAGTACCTTAATATTATGCTTCTAGCATCAATATTCAACTAATAAATACAATTAAATTTAGAATGTTGTCAATTTAATTTTTCTAAATGGGTACAAGTTTAATTCATTAACAAGACACTAATTAATTATATAATAAATATTGTTAAAGGTTGGATTGGGCCCAAGTTGGAATCAATTAAATAAAATGAAGACAATTTAATACAACCAATAGGAATCAACCGGACCTAACATCATTTAGGTAAGTCTTTGACTCCTTTTGTATCAATAAAAGAACATTTTGCCCCTTAATTGCTGACTGTTGAATCTGATTTTCTAAAAATTAACAGTCATAATTAATTAGTTATATTTTATTAACCTCAGTCAAAGTCTAATCTCACCCTATGTTCCCATAATTAAAAAAAATATAATATACAAAGAAAATGACTATGGCCCAATTAGTTGGTATATCTATCCCAAATGATTTTTTTTCATGATAAAAATGAGAAAATATTATTTGAAAGATAAGAAATTGAAAAGTGAGTTTAAATGAGTTTTTTAAGAAAAAATAGGTAATGATTGTGGTTGATGTAATATATTTTGTGTTGTGAAAAATTTATTTATGTTGATACTTAAATATAATTTATATTAAATATGTTTAGTTAAACTCATGTTGAAAAATAGTCATAATAGATCATATTTTAAAGATTACGTCATTTTGCATTGGAATATGTAAATATATCTTTTGGTTTTGAAAAATAAACGGAAGAACCCTTTTAATATAATTGTCAAATCATGTGTTACATGCCATAAATTAGTAGTTAGTTAGTTAGTTAGTAGTTAAGATAGTTAGTGTTAGTTCTTGATTAGTTGTGAGGGTAGTTTAGTATTTTCCTATCTTGCCATCTTCTATAAGTATGCTTGATATCACTCATTTGAAGGTATGTAGAATTTGAATTGGATTGAAATTGTTCTTCTCCCTTTTATTCTCTCTTGTGTTAGTATGTGAGAAATTCTCCTCCGGGACCGATTCAAAGCCTCGATCCTCGGGAAATTTCTAGATTCTTCTCCCCATCGAATTAGATCGTATCAAGTGGTATCAGAGCCGTCGATCCTCGGATAGGCGGCTTGATCCATTAGGATGGCAGAAGATATCAAATTTCGGGAACTTCAAGTCGATGATTTGAGTTCGAAAAACTCCATTGATGTATCGGTTGATCAAATTTCAGAAACGGTAGATGAGATACGCGGATTGTTGATCGGAATGTTGTTTTCACAAAGTCGATTCATAGGCACCGATCGAAGAAATTCAATTGCCGCAAAATGTGCCTTAAAACAACGAGGTTCGGTCAAGGATTATTGCAATCAATTTTCCAAGTCTTTTCATGAAGTCGAGCTTTCGGAAGAATTCAAAATAGAGTTGTTCTTGGTCGGGTTACGAGAAGAAATTCAATCGATAGTTCGGAAATTTAATCCTACGACATTTCGACTCGCTATTTCTTTAGCGGAATTGCAAGAACAAGCACTTGCTTTTGCAAGTAAGCAGAGAGGCAAGAAAGGATGTTGGAAACAAAACACTCTTCTCCTGATGATGGTAATCTTACTCCCAATTCTTCTCAGAAATTGAGCACCACACAATTTAAGCATTCTATTTTGAGTAAAGGTGAAACGTTTAATAAATTGTCTATTGTGGGGAAGAGTACTGATGTGGCAAGGAGTAATGCAATTCCATGTCAAGAAGGCTTAGTTGAAAATACACCGTATGTGTTTGAGAAAATGCCTAAAATAAAGCTGATAGGGAAACAACTCCTCATGTTGGATGAATTGCCTAGGAACGACATAGAAAAAGAGTTTCAAGTGTTTGAGGAAATGTTTGCAGTGAAGTGGACTCATTCCGGAAATTATTCGCTTAATGCGAATTCATATATTCTATTGCATGATTCGTCAATTGCGGCTGAAAATTGGAGAGTCTCGGATGTCAACGATATTAAATTCACATCATTAAATGTACCACGGAAGGTGGATTTAGATGACAGGGATCCGGAAGAAGGAAAATACTTTTATTATGATATGCTCCTGTATGAAGACACTCGGATTTGGATTCCTGTTTCTATTCCTCAAAAATCAGAAGTTGAGCAGGAAGAATGGGCCAAAGATTTATGCTCAAATGGTGGATACACTCAGGATAGAGATTTGGATTGGAGTCGCTGCATTAAGGAAGGGGATAGTGGGCAACTATCATGGATACCGGCCAATTTAATTGAGCAAGCATGGCGCGAGGATAAAGACGGGCATAACTCTTGTTGGATAAAGTGGCGAGACTTACCGCTACCGCTACCCGAGCCACCACCGCCCTACCCTCTCCAAACTAGGCATGGACAAGACTTGTTCCAAAATCTAATTGTGTCCTTGAGGACAAGGACACTTTTAAGGGGGCGGGTTTGTTACATGCCATAAATTAGTAGTTAGTCAGTTAGTAGTTAAGATAGTTAGTGTTAGTTCTTGATTAGTTGTGAGGGTAGTTTAGTATTTTCCTATCTTCCCATCTTCTATAAGTATGCTTGATATCACTCATTTGAAGGTATGTAGAATTTGAATTGGATTGAAATTGTTCTTCTCCCTTTTATTCTTTCTTGTGTTAGTATATGAGAAATTCTCCTCCGGGATCGATTCAACGCCTCGATCCTCGGGAAATTTCTAGATTCTTCTCCCCATCGAATTAGATCGTATCATCATGAATAGTAAAAAAAATAAATTTTGTTCAAATTTTTAAAGAATTTTTTCAAAGTATTTATAATTTTGGGAAATTTTCTTATAAGAAAATTCTTATAATATGTAGTTTTTTTTTAGTTTTTTTCACTATAAAACTTTTTTGGGTACATGTTTCCGGCCAATTGAGCCCCTAATCTATGATAAAGTGATAATTTTTAGGAAATATTAACTGAATTTCTATGAGGAACGGATCGAGCAAATTCTTTTCAACCGACTCAAATTCGTATACATTTCTTCTTAAGCATGTACACGTGGACAGCTCATGAAATCATCTTTTAATAGAAAAACAAATAAGACAAACAGACTTTAAAGTAATATTATACTGCATATAGTAAGGCCCTGTTTTCATTTCCCCTGTTCCTTTCTTACATAAATCTTACACGAAAACATTGAAAAAGACACTGAAATTAACACTACTTTTTCTAATCAATATGCCTAATTAATTATTAAAGGGATTAAATAAAAAGGAGAAATCAATTAAAATATACCTGGGAATTATTAATAGTTTGAGAGATGGCAAGAGTGAGCTTAGAGGTTATATCACTGTGTGTAAGTGTGTATGTTCTTGGTAATTTTCCTGCATCTTTTTTCTCATCCACTCCCAAGAACAGAACTTTCAGCTTTGATGCCTCAAATATAGCTGGCCCAAATAATCTAGCAACCTGATCCAATATCAAAAACACACCAAAAACAAAAAATCATTTTGATAATAAATTCAAAATTAAAACTGATTTAAATAAAATAAAATAAAAAAAAAACTGGATTTACAGGGAAAAGGGCCTGCTTCTTTTTAGTTATCCTTCTTGAAAACAAAGAAGATGGTTTTAGCTTTGATGGGAGCACTAAAGGAGCACTTAAAGTGCCCATTTTCTTCTCTTTTGAAGCTTTCAATTCTCTGTTTTACTGAATTTTTGTGGGTTTTGAGAAGAGATCAAAGACAATAAAAAGGCTGCAAAAAATGAATGATCAATTGAGAACTTTTGCTTTACTCTTTGTTGATTTTGATTGACTTTTTAGGGATTGATTTTGTTTTTGCTTTGCTTGGATGCCAAAAATGTTTGTGCTTGTTGAGTGTGTGTATGAAAGGAAAGATGTAGAAGAAAAAGAATGTAAATTGCGTGTCAAAGAAGGATTAATAGTGAGGGTTGCTTCAAGTTTCAAAATTCTTTGGTGAAGTTTACACTTTAACAGTTTTTGGGGGGTTATGTAGTTGCATGGTTAACACTAATCCACGTCTACGCTATTAATAACAACTAATTGTTATAAATCTAATTTGCCACAATATTGGAACTTGGAACTATTTAGGCTTTGTTAGTTTATATTTTCAAAATCCATTTTCATGATTTTAAATCACAAAATTATTCTACACATCATCCATCAACCTATCACTATTGATTTGACATCTCTTATAACTTTCAACCTAATTTTAAAAACATAAACAAACATTTACCATTTTCACACAAATTTCTATAGTATGTCATTCCCTAGAAAAATTTAAAATTTCATCCCAAAAACATAAACAAACATAGAATATATTTTATATTTAGTGTTTCACATAAGTACATTAATAGTCGCTATAATAAATATCTATGAGTTAAAAGATGTAGGCGTTAGTATTATTGAACTCAATCCAGCATAAAAATTTCTTTCATTATTCAATTTGTTTGTGAAAAGTCATATTATACACGTATGTATGTATAATTGAAAACTACTTTAATTTTTTTTATTTTTTGTCTGTATTTTGAACGTAATAAATAATACTAAATTTTAGATTTGAACCGATTAGTGCACTTAAACTTGATAAATAATACTCTAATTTTGATTAAAAATAATTATTTAAAACTGAAGAATTTTGAATTATTTTTTATAAGAATTAATTGAATAATAGTATAACTAAAAACTACCAACGTTTATGACTTATCAAAATAATCAATATTGATTATTTATCACTCATATGGAATATTATTTTTATTAATTCAAATAAAAGCAGTATATCTTATTCATTTATATACAATAAATTATTTTCACGCACTTGAATGATTAATTGTATTCATATTATACACGTATGTTAATGAATTATTTATTTATCATATCTGCATATTTTAGCCAATATTTTTCACCTTAACTTTTAACAAAATTTCATAATATATTCGTACTCGTGATTGGCTTAGGATCTCCTATTACAAAATAGTGTTTCATCTCTCCTATTGCAAGTGACGGATAGAAGACATGTGTACAATTAATATATTCTCATAATAGAGAATAAAATTCTATTAAACTCTATATGGAAATAACAATATTTGCTGAAATTAATATTGAATTAAGGGAAGTCAAAATATTATAAGGAAAATTGAAAAATAGAAATTAAAAAATCTCAAACCTCTCTCATCCCTCACCACCAATCACAGCCATGATGATTTACCGGACTTCCGATGATGGGTTTTATGCAAAAGATTGTCCCCTAGTTAAATTCATCAACTTTGATAAACATTACAATTTACACATCAAATTTATCAACAAAAAGAAAATCCTATAATACTATTATGTTTATATTTCAATTTCTGGCAATATGATATGAACATTTATGCATAGGAATTTGCTTTCACCAACACAATCAGACCACTAGTGGCAAAATGATATAATATTAGGGTTGTCCATTTTTAATACACTTGAATTGAGAAAACAAATTTGTTCATGGACTCCAAAATCTTTGACAGCACCGATCAAGTGAGTGGTGAGGGATGAGAGAGGTTTGAGATTTTTTAATTTCCATTTTTCAATTTTCCATATAATTTTTTCACTTCCCTTAATCTAATATTAATTTTAGCAAATATTGTTATTTCCATATAGAGTTTAATAAAATTTTATTCTCTATTATGAGAATATATTAATTGTACACGTGTCTTCCATCCGTCGCTTGCAATAGGAGATGAAACACCATTATGTAATAGAAGATCCTAAGCCGGATTATAGAAGGGAGATTTCTAACTATGCAATCGATTATATTCATAGTTTCAATTAAGTTGATCTAACATAAATAAATAAATTTTAATTTACTTTATACAACAATAATTTTTCTCAATTTCAAATGTTTATTTATTTATCTAAAAATTTAGATATATTATATTATTCTATCTAATAATTTGAAGGTAAATTAAAAAAACTTGGTTTAGTTACTAATCAAATCAAGCTCAAATGAGCTTGAATAGAGTTAAATATTAATTGATCTCAAGTTGCTTAATTTATTTGCACATATTCTATCATTCTTCACATAATCAAGTAGAGTTATAATCTAGTTTCAAACTTAAAACAAACAAAAGATTGATCAAACTTGTTTTGGCATTATAATAAGTGAAGTTAGAAAGAACTTTACAAGACGAACGATAGAAAACTTAGCTATATATCTAATAAAAAGATAATATTAATATTTAATTAATAGCAACTCAAGTCATCATAAACTTAATAACAACCCAAGTCATAAGAAACTTAATATGGATATATTCAAAGCAACACCCTAATAGCTCATTTGAGTATGTTGAGACGTTATGCAATCTCCAACCTGTAATAGTAAAAAAAAAATCCATTAAAAACATATTTAATGTATGGAGAATATAGTAAAACAAACTATATCATAGGGTGTTTGCTAATGCTAAGGGGATCTATACCAAGATTTTATACCTCAAGGCTGTTTGCTAATGCTAAATACCTCGAGGGTTATATACAAAAGCCCTATAAAATAGTGTAAACAAATAAGTTCATATGTAAATTTATGTTCCATGTGTTCATTCTCTTGTTAATTTTTTATGGAGCAAAACCTTTATTTTCTTTGTCGTCATTGATTTTTTGTCCACTTATATTCATCTCATCATTATAACAATAAAAATGATAACTATATAGTCTTCATTTTTTATTAGCGGTTTCTTTAGCTTTCTTAATTTTTAAAAGTATTTGTAGCATGTTTATTCTTACGATAATGATCCAATGTGTTCATACATTTTGAATCATAAATTTTTTTTCTTAATGAAATCAAATAAATTGACATGAATAATAATTTTGCATTTGTTTGACTTGTTATTGAATGATTCCATTCATTTATAAAATTAAATATTTGAAACAGCTAATAGGGAATTATCTAGTTTAATAGAAATATTTAATTAAATAATATGATATTCATTCGCAAGGATAATTGATCCAATTTAAACTCAAAATATTAATTAGATCATTACGAAATATTGATGCAACAATATGTACGTATTGTTCATGCACTATACACTCCCCAACAAGCATGCCTTCTTGTATTGAACTACACTTCATTTCCAAATATCAAAGTATATACATGATAAAAAATATATTACATTATCTAGTGACGATATTTATAGTGATAATACAAATTTCATCACTAAAGATTTAATTACAGAAACAATATTTATAGTTGTCACTAATAATAAGTATATTAATCATTAGTGATAACAATATTTTTTTGGAGGCCCGATGAACAATTCGGTTTCCACCTCCATAGCTTCCGGTTGGACCGTTGGAAGAATCGATAGTTGCAGTGGTCTCATTTGATCACACTAAACAAACCAAATGAATAAGAATAAAAGATCTTGTCATTACTAATGACATGAAAATCAAGAAAATGTAATTTTATGTAATAATTAATCAATAACTGGAATGCATGTAAAGATGAAACTTATTTTCGATTGCATGCTCGTAGCTAACTAACCGTGGTTAAATCTTTGAACGGAAAATATTTTCCGGGGGAGATAATTCTTGGACAAATTATATGACTTAACCAAAAACAAGCAATAAATTGCATATAACATGTGATTTAGGGTTAGATCATATTATATAGTAAAAATATGATTACTTTTGTTTACAGCTTTGGTAAACAAAATAAAATTGATGTATATTTCTCACCTTTTCTCTTAATTCTTTGTTTTCATTGTTTAGGTACCTCTCCTGCATATTCAAATGATAACAAGGTTCATATATACAGCTACTGCATATGCAAATTCACAATTCAAGAACTGTGGGAAAAGGGTTTCATACCTGTTCCTTAAGGCGATCGATTCGCTCTTTGTACAATACATTCTGAAAGAAATTGAAAAACAAAAAGTTCATATCAAGATTTTAGTAGTTGATTTTACATGCTAAATGTTGGGAAATTGAAATTTTTGTGCGTAAACGTTTCACGGGTTTAACACATTTAAACCCCTAACTTCCAAATGCTCACATTCAAATCCAACCAAAATATTCATTTAAAATCAAACAGTCACACTCATATACAACAGTGGTCAATATATTAATCGGGGAGAATTCGAGAGTAAATTGAATCAAATATGAATTATATCTAATATCACGATGTTTGATTAAATATTAAGTGTCATTGATCAAGCGCAAATTCTCTTTCAAAGTAGTTAAAAATTTTGACTTAACGGAACGTTTGACAATCAAATTTTGAACAAAAATTTTGTCGGACTAAATATGAGTCATATTAAAAGTTATGAGAATTATATATGAGATATTAGTAACAAATAAACCAAAATGTTGCACAGTTATGGGACAAAAATAAGTAGACAAAATGAGACGATATACCTTTCTCGCCCTAATGTTGCTTATACTTAGTTCCAACTTTTTCTCAACCTCATGTAACTCATCAATTGAACAAGATTCTAAGCCTTCTCCCAATAGCATTCTGCAATATGAGTTAGGTAACTATTTAATTTGGTAATATCACTGCTTTGCTAATAAGAAAACGAAAAAAATTAACGAGAAATTAACCTTTTAGAAAGTAGGAGTTGCTCAATCTTCTTACACAAGTTAGCATTCTCATCTTTCAAATGCTGTCTCGGAACATAGTTACATCAGATGTTAGAATCTATACGGTGATATTTGATTTATACGACTGTATACGAAGAGTAAATCTCCTTAAATGAATTAAATGGATTTTTATACTAAGCAAGTAAACTTGTTTCATGTAATATTAAAGGAAACGATCAATCAAGCTTTTGTTCATATTGAGCAAAGTGTATGCTGTTCATAAGAGTTTTAGATATTAGATAAGCAATTTAGCAACTTTTGTTCTATGTTTCAGTGTTTGGATTGGCTAAGTATGTTATTTACTGCTGAATTACATCCAAAGTTTAGTAGTTTGGATCAAGTATACAGTATACACTAACTACAAAATTGTCGGACTAGATTAACTTCCTGAACATATAAATTTCAAAATCAAAAATACTCAACCCGTTATCTAATGGATCGAAATGCAATTACGTAAATCCGCTAATGCCCCTTTACTTTCATTCTTTTGTTTCACTAATATAATCTTTTCATTGCTTTGGCATCAGTTCATTTTTTTTTACTCTATCTATACTATCTATAAAAGTATGGATAATTTTTTGTTGTTTTTTCCCATTCTGAAATGACATTGTTATCCTTAATAATTAATCTTTAATTATAATAATTATTATTATTATTAAAAAACAATCATGGCTATTCACTTATTTTATGATAAATGACATTATTCTTTTTAAACAATGAAATACCGCAATTATTCCTACTTAAAAACTTCACTAATATATTATAAAATATTGCTATTAATACCATGATTAATTTAATTCATTTATAATCAATTATTTTGCTCATATATCTGAAATGACATTGTTATCCTTAATAATTAATCTTTAATTATATTAATAATAATAATTATTATTAAAAACAATCATGGCTATTCACTTATTCTATGATAAATGACATTATTCTTTTTAAACAATGAAATACAGCAATTATCCCTATTTAAAAACTTCACTAATATATTATAAAATATTGCTATTAATACCATGATTAATTTAATTCATTTATAATCAATTATTTTGCTCATATATCATAATAAAACTTGAATGAAAATAATGATATTGAATAGATATATAACAAGAGTTTTGTAACAAGAAATTCTTTTAACATGGTATTAATAAATTAGGAATATAAATCAATGATAATTTGTGGAGGATATGAAGAGCATTCTAGCTTTCCATCTCCTAAAAATTTCAATGTTTTAATTAATAATAATAAGATGACCCTTGATTATCTTAACTAATATAGAAAATTATTGATTGTTATGTTATATATATATATATACTTTGTTAGAATTATCTTTCTTTTGTATAGTTTTCATTCTCTTCAAAACTTTTCATTTATACTAAATAATCAATAATTTGATGCTCTTCATGGAATGAAGAGCTCAATCCAGTTAACGTTCATATGATCTACTCACTATCAAATGATCAAAATGATGCGAACATATGGTGATGCAGTGCTAATTCGATGAATCAAGCAGTGTCTTCTAATCAGGCCATAACTCTTTGTAAAAAATTCTTATTTCTCCTTGGTCTTTGGCATTAGAAAGCCAATGGGATTATATTTTCAACCATATATTATACACGATCAGAGTCAAAGTTGTGCAAAAGATATGACCTTTCCAAGTGACGGACATAACATAAGCAACCTCAAAAAAAGTTTGAAATTCTTTTTATTTAGTTTTCTATGTCCATTGAAGTACCAATCTATTGTAACATATAAATATTCCAAAATATATAGAGGGAGTCATATTATAAACATTTGATATCATATTAATCAAGATTGAGAACAAATATCTCATTTTCTTGCTATTATCTACTTGGAAGTCGAATTTGGCATTCTCTTTTTGTTTCATTTATTTTTCTTTGTTTACAACCCTCATCATATGGTTAGTAAAGATTGTTTGATTACATCAGAAAATCATGATTGTTAAAATAATTTTTTAATACCTTTCAAATTACTATAACTTATGTTCAGTATGTAGATAGTAATTTTTATTGAACTACGTATAAAATCTAATAATGTATGTGAATAAGATCATAAGAAATATGGTACTTTCATTTTGAATATAATTATATTATCCTTATAATTGTTGTTAGACATGAGACATTTACAATACTATGAAAATATGCAAAAGAATGACTAATATTTTCCTTCAAAAAAGTTATCATACATTGAGTTATTTAATGATTAGAGAATTGCATCTATAATAAGATATTTTTAGCATGACCTAAATATTTGATTTTTAAGTTTGTTTAATACAGTTGGATCAAATGTCCATCATCTAAATATTATTGATAAAACTAAAAATTAATTTTTTTTTGAGATATATAACTATAGCTAACAAAAAATAAAATAAGGCTTATCCTATTTAAGATGCATTTTTAAAGTTGCCAATCTAGCTAATTTAAATTAGATTTTCTATCAAACACGCAAGAGTTGACAATAATACGAGCCTGTATATTTTCATAATAGATCTTATCTGAAGTTTATATTAAAAGTTATTTCATAAAAATGTACAAACTACATATGAGCAAAGACAGGTTGTTCCATATTATTTTTTTATTCTTTTTCATATAATATGATAAATTGAATTTTCAAAATCATTTAAAAGAATTACTTATATGGAAATTATACATAAAAAATTTAATCGAACTTTTTATACTAAGGGCATCTCCAATGGAGCACCATTTTGGTGTTGGAGCACCAAAATGGTGCTCCAATGGAACGGTATATGTGGGCTCCACCCATGGTAAATTGCCGTGGGTTTTATTGTTTTTATTATTTTATTTTTTTTGTTTTTCAATTTGATATATGTATTTATAAAATGGTAAAATTTGGTCCATTTACAATTAAGTCCCTAAATTTTAAAAATATTACGATTAGATATATGTTATTTTTTTTATATATATTATCTTTTTTTATATATGTTATGTTTTGAAAATTGTATATATTTTAATTTTGAATATGTTACGATTATGTTCTATTTAAATATAATTCGATCTTTATATATTATGTATAATTTTAATTTCGTTGATATTTAATTTCGTCGATAAAATATTAAAAATATATATACTACATATTATTATTAAATAATTATTGTATTTATAAGTTTATAAAATATAAAAAATATTAACTTGGATGAATATGTAATAAACAACTTAATGTAGGGCGTTATTTGTAAAATATAAGAAATAATAGTAAATGGGGTTAAAAAGGAATATTCTGTGAAATATACTTTTAGTGTGAGATTTAGTGTCATACATTGGAGCAGCATTACTGTAGCAGACACTAAAATGGTGCAAAACTTACACCACTTTAGTGTTATCCATTGGAGATGCCCTAAATGATGTTTTGCTTAATATTCATCAAATTGTTCACAGATGAAAAAGATTTATGAAGAAAAAGTTTAAAGGTAAATTTAATCACCATAATTAAAAATATGAAAAATACTTTTTAGTATAAGACCGAAGTGACTTACATATTAAGAATGTAAAAAGTGATAGAATGACGCGAAAAATCTATTACATAGTAGGAGAACCGTTACTTTAACTTTTATACCTCTAAAAATACTTCAATCCGTTGTTAAATTGTATTTTCTAATTTACAAATCAGATTCCATATTTTTTCCGTTGAATGATCAAATATGAGTTCTGTAAATCTTGTTAAATGTTGCATAATCTAATATATATTTATAAGGAAAACTTAATAATAAATCAATAATTATGATTAATTTACTAAATTTTACTGTCCGTCCAGCACTATCATTTGAACATGTCACCAATTGATCTTTGTTTTAATAGTTCGAACTGAATATAATTTCATAATTCATACCGAAACTTGAATAAAAACTAATGACAATGAATATAGTATATCCACAATTTTGTAATACCAAATTCTTTAACATGAAATAAATGAATTAGAAATATAAATCATGATAGTAAAGGATATTAATATCATTTAGTCTTTCATCTCCTAAATAAGCATGTAAATTCCAATCGTTTTTTAACTTTTCGATTCGTGTATCTTTATTAAATGTTAAAATTTGATTGTTGCTTTAAAAAAGACATTTACAAGTCAATCTAAAAAGAACATAAAAATGTAAGAAAAATATTTAAAGTATTTTTCATTCAGTTTCATTCAATTCAATAATGAACAATTCATAATAGAAAGAACGAAAACAACACCCAACAACAAACCATTTGAGTAAGATGAGGGAGAGAAATAAAATTTGGAGAAAAATAAAGAATAACTTTTAGTGACTAAATAAAAAATAAGAGGGAACATCAAGATCAAAGAAGAATTCAAACTTATTTAGGCTATTCATATCATAAAATTTAGTTGAATTGTACTAGCCAAATAAAGAAGCGGGACATTGTCTTGACATCGTTTTATTCCATTTAAGTACTTTTTATTTGTTTTAAGAGAACATAGCAATGAAAAAATATCTAAATTTACAAATAAAATTATTCAATCAAGATAATTACTACTTTGAAAATATTACAATTTGATCATGCTAAAACATGAACAAGTATTGAGTTAAACACTAAGAGAAAAAAGTGGCACGAATAGAGTTTTCGTATTACACACTTTCAAAAAAAGAGAAAATGACACCTAAATGTGATCATGTGATTCAGAAGCAAAGAAAAGAGAACTCAAAAGTTTTGGTTTATATAACATCTTTTAGAATAAATTTTTATTTCTTCCACAAAATTTTCAATGATACATTTGAATTTCCAATATTAGATTTGAAAGACATTTACCTTTTTTTTAACACTTCACAAAATTAATTGTGAAAACAATTAAGTTATATTTCTCAACTTACTAATTAAATAAAGTAAACAATATATAATTTGGGCTCATTTTAAAAAGGGTTAAAATATCTACTTTACATTTATACCGTATTTTTCAATGTTATATTAGAAAGATTAATATTATGATTTGATCAACGTCTTAGTGAGTGAAGAAAAAAACAGTAAATTGCATATAAATAAAAGCCAAAATTCCATTACTTAAAAGAAACATATTTTATTTGTATTTTTTTTCCTAAACTTTAAAATCCAAACATAGCACAATAATTCAAGTGTTCACGTGAAACACACGTACATCTTGCTAATATTTTAAAAGATTCATAGGTTTATATCTTATTTTGCATATTTTTATTTTTAATTTTTTTTACCGTAGACACTTTACTTATTTTTTAATCCCTTGTACACCCATAATTAATTATTATATCAATAGAGAAGGGGTGATATTTCTATACTTATGTTATACTCTAAACTCATTTTTTCATTAAGAATGGGATTTCTTGATTATATTTTTAGGATGAACAGCCTTGTGCCGATGTATTAGAGAGCTGGTCAATTACATTTTCCTGCATCACATCACTATACCACGTACTAGTATAATACACTCGATATACATACATTCAAAAAAAAAATACGAATCAAGTAGAAATATTCACAAATAGGAGGGAGTCTAACATTTCACCTTAAATTTCAAACTTTTAGTATTAGGGTCACGGGGTTATCATTCAAGTAAGGGTTCATGATGCAAACAATGTTGTCTTGAAATATTGGCACCACAAAAGGTTTTGGAGTTATTACATAAGAAGCACATTCCTTGTTACTTGTTAGGTCAGGAAATGAGTACACAAATGGATACTAATTTTTTAAGTTATTTTTGTTGAGATATTGTATGTGAGATACTATATTGAGATGCCAAGAACATGTTGAAAGAATATTGTATCCACAGTTCATTTAATCACCTCATTCGAAAAATTTGGAGGACCAAATTGTATTTTTGTAATATATATATAATATATCTAGTAGGTTTAGTTATCAATTAATGTGCAGTTAAAACTGCTACTCAATGATAATAACTCTTCAGTCAAAGGGATGGAACAAAGAGAACACTGTCTTCTTTCGAAATTTGACTTAAAATAATAAAACGAATGTATGTATATCGACTGTATTATACTAAAGTTTTAAGTTGGATATTTGCACTAATTTTGTGTATTTTGAAATTTGCATTTAGTTGTCTTTGAGTCCATTGGTCCT
This sequence comes from Verbascum thapsus, assembly GCA_963669365.1. NCBI lineage: Eukaryota > Viridiplantae > Streptophyta > Magnoliopsida > Lamiales > Scrophulariaceae > Verbascum > Verbascum thapsus. The sequence goes on from OY770105.1 coordinate 20,918,800, forward strand.
GGAGAAATAGAGAATCATGTAGCTCGAAATTTAAGTTGATGACATAATTCTATTTTCTTTAAAATAAATACTGTACTACTTTTGTTAAATAAAATTCATAAAATAGGTTCTGAACATGCTATATTCAAGTTACTCTTATATAAATATTACAATTAGATCCCCTACTTCTAATAATTAGAAAATTATTTTCTGATAAATATATTAGAACATTAATGTTCTTTATTTCGATTATAGGAAAACTATATGTAGGAATGAGCTCTAATATTCTGTAGCCTTTGACCTACCTAATGCGGTGAACAACTAGGGTCTCCCTTCAGGCTATGAAGATGGGTTACGATTTAATCAAGTTAAGCTAATAAGAATTCTGAAAAGTTCATGATCCCCAAACAGTATACAATCAGCTTTTGGATAACGTGATTACATGTTATATATATATATATATATATATATATATATATATATATATATACACACACACTTGTGTGTGTATGCTTTTACAAACTACCTTTATTTCTTAATGAGTAGGGTCATTTTTCTGAAAATTAAAAAGCATGATTTACTTAATTTTCTATATTATGTATTAACTGCTCAAATCAATGGAGATATTTGAACTACTATTTGGGCTTGCTAATACCGCAGTATTAATTATTTGCAGAGGATCTAGTTGATCTAATAGAACTTGTTAATGCCTATATATATAAAATTATATTGAGACTTGTGTAGAAAAGATAATTAAAGATATGAAGACTAATATCTTAAGTAAATTTGATATAGCAGCTTTTTACAAATACCTGAGAACTAATCTTGAATTTGGGCTACAAATAGTGAACATTACCCATCATAAAACAAGAACAAGCTAATAACCCTACTTTCATACTCACATGAAAGAAATAAGGATGGTATTGATTTTAACACATTCATATTATCCAAGACAGTATTTATGTCATAATAAAGATTTTTAAACAAGACAATATAGACATGCATGTGAAAGATGGGAAAATCATGTAATAAAGGAATATGCATGAACCGATTCATATTTACTAGACAATATTCATGTAATAATATAGAGTTTTAAAGAAGAAAATATAGACTTTCATAATTATTTAATATGAAATATGTAAGATGGGAAGTTCATGTATTAAGGAGCGCATGAACATAATTATCCAAAAAATGCTATACATAGTCAACAATACAACAGTATAAGATAACCTTGATCGATGCAAACTACAACTTACAATTTTTAAACTAATATTATGATGAACATAATATTGACTAATACAAATGTTCAGAATTTATTTATAAACTAATATATATGTTCATAATTACTTTATATGAAATATTTAAGACGAGGCGATCATGTGTATGGACATAATTATCAAAACATGTTGTGCATAATTTACAACATAACAGTATAAGAAAAACTTTGATGCAAAGTAAAGCTTACAAATGATAAACTAATATTGTAGCTTCGATAAACATAACAAATAAGAATAACTTCTGACCTGAATATTTCCTTCTACAGATTCTCTCCCAACGGTTGAGGTATTGGAATTTTTTTGATATCTTTCTATTGTCTCATTGATCATACTGAACAATTACAAAAATAAAAAATATATTATTCAAAAGAATATTATGTGAAATTAATAATGAAAAAATGATAAATTTAAGACTGATCACTAGAAACATTTTGCTAGCTAATAATCAAGCTTTTCATAGTCCATCGATCTGTGAACTAATGTTTTCCCTTATTCTTGGGAGCCAGATTGTGTGCAACATAATTAGGTTTGTCATAACTTGTAAGACATTTAAACGATACTTCAACACTCAAAATAGAAGGAAAATTGACGTATTTTTCCACTCATTTTTTATATTAGAAAGATAAGATGTTTTATATCCGAGAACGAACTATTGTTTTAAAGTGGTAAATCAATATAAGGCATACTATCAAGTTGATATAATGTATAATATAAGCTTTTGGATTATGTCAATTGCACTATTAAATAATTATTGTGTGTGTAAGTATGTATGATATATATTTATTTCTCGTTTTGATTGTTATAGTATCCATTATATAAATGCAAGTTTAAATTTTTCGTTTTTTTTCGCTAAATAATACTAGGTTCGATTGGTTTAGGACCAAATCCTGTGGTAGTTCTCCATAAAAGAAAAAGATTCGACTATTTCCTTCACAATTATTTATCTTAAGAAAAAAAAAATTAAAACTTGGGATAAGTTAACAAAATTTTCACAAATGTGTTGCTATTAAATATAGATGTAATAAATATACTTTACTAATGAGTTACTTACAAAATATAGATGATGTTATTAAATTTTCACAAAATATACTTACTAATGAGTTACTTCACCTAAATTGTTACAAAAAAATATAATTCTTTATTGTTCAAGAAAGTTAGATTGCAAAAATGGATGGTTGAGAAGCAAAGTCAAGAATCAACAACAGTTTATTCATAGTTACATCGTGTATGCTTATGATTCGAATTCTTGATTATTAATGCTTGTAAATTTGCCGGCCACTTATTTGCATGTTCATAGATATTAGGTGAAAATTCTGAAAGGTGACATCTATATGGTAACCCTAGAATTCAAACCTAGGATCCTAAATCACGAAAGTAGTTTTAGGTCTTTTGAGGAATCGATACACTATCATAGAGATTAATGAATCTGAGTTTAGTCTAATCATCACGAAAGTAGTTGATTAATTATCTTGGGTAATTTGTTATACTTCGACAGAAGATAATGAGTACAATTGGATAGTGTCCTTCATAAGTAACGATAGTAGTTTCATTGGTAATATAATTGAGTCGATAATTTTTATCGTGGTGAACCCTGAGTCCGGAATTTCCGATCATATATAACTTAAATCAATTCTCTTGCATTCTGTTTAGTTTTCTTTACAACGTATCTCGTATTTTTATTAGGCTTAGATTACTGATAATTGATAGGCTAGTGCTTGATTGTTCGGTCCTCGTGGGAACGATATCTTTTGTACTGCACCGAAGCCGTGCGCTTGCGGTTTAGGCACATCATGTTATTAAATTTTCACAAAATATACTTACTAATGAGTTACTTCACCTAAATTGTTACAAAAAAATATAATTCTTTATTGTTCAAGAAAGTTAGATTGCAAAAATGGATGGTTGAGAAGCAAAGTCAAGAATCAACAACAGTTTATTCATAGTTAATTTGCAAGATATATACTCAAAATCACCATTATGAAATACTTTTGTCCATTTACAAAGAGCAATTGATGATATTGGTAGGATTATATTTCCTAAAATATACAAGTCTGTTCATGTTATATGTTGCTAAACTTTTTATAAATTTGTGAACACTTAAGAAGAGAAATTTTCACTTTCAAGTTAGATTTTTGTTCACTGAAAATATTTCTTTTGAACATGACAATAATAATCCGATTTTGTGTCTTTATAGTTCTGTATACTTCATATTTCGTTGTTGATGAGAAGATTGCATGCATATAAAATCTACATTCATTTACGAAGAGAAATATACATCACACATACATTTTGAACTTATCAAAAATATGTACATAACTCTACTAACATATATAGCTTATTGCCCCTTCACCAATCTCATTTTCACCATATGTTTGAGCTAGAACTCTTGTGAAAAGAGTATCTTTATACAAATATATTGATTATGACTGTATTTATTTACTGATTTATTTTGATCTGCTATTTCCAATTAACAAATTATTATTCAACAAATATCTACAACTAAATTTAATATTTAGCAGAAAACTATAGGGCCATTTGTTTTTCAGTCCACAGAAATAATCAGTTGTGAACAGCTGAAAAAGTATGAGGGCAATGTGGTAATTATTCAAGGTACATTATGCCTATAGCTGATCAATTTAAGCACAGTCACTATCATAGTTCTTTTTCATTCAATTGATTCAGAAATCCAGTCAGTTTTTCTTAACAATGGGATAAGCTGACAAGATAAGATTTAATTTTATCCAAACAAAAAAATTATGAGATCAAATATTTTGATGTCTTAAGTTTATTGTCACAGAAATCAAAAATACATCTTTATCAAATCCCTTTATAACATAACAAGATCTTAAACTATGAAGAATATTAAGCAATTTTCTGTACTGATATACATATAATTTAAACATAAAATCATGAAAATAATATAAACTTTACAGTTTTTAGACAGTACTCATAACTTATGGGTTGTACTTGAATGTTTGTGAAGGTGTATTGATAATATCAATCAATATTCACTCAACACTTCATTGGGGAAAAACAACTTTGAAATTAGGAAAAAAACTTGTACAAATTCTCCTAAACCAAGGGAATTATCAACTATATCAGAAAAATCAAAAAGAAAAAAAAAAGATTATATAGCAAATTTAAATAATACCTGGAACTTGAAAATTCATATAATCTCCCTGTGGTTGAGAAGATTATAAGTGCAACTTCAGCATCACAAAGAACAGAAAGCTCAAAAGCTTTCTTTAAAAGCCCACTTCTGCGCTTTGAGAAGGTTACTTGCCTGCTTGTTGCATTTTCTATCCTTTTCATTTCAGTTTTTCGCCTCACCATTTTTAAATTTATATATATATATATATATGTGATAACAACAGAACAAAGAAAATTAAGGTGGAAAAAAGAAGAATCAAGGATTTATATTGCAAGAGGGTTCAAGAAAACAGTAATCAAAGATCAAGAAATTTTCAGAAACCTAAGATTATTTCCAAATATAGAAAGGGGTTGAAATTATATTGATTGTCTCCTAAAGTAGCAAAAATCTGGTAAACTTTTTATGGGTTTCTCAGATCTGTGACATTAGAGACAAGATTGTGTTAGATAAGAGGATCAGTGGAGAAAACCCTAGATTACATTTTTTTTTTTTTTTTTGAGAAAATAATCCTTTTTTTTTTTTTGCTAATTTTGGGTTTTCATGTTTCAACCACTAAAAACCTCATCATCAGTCATCTCTTTCTTCTTTTAGTAAACTCACAATAAGCACTAAATATAGAAAACCTAGAAAGGAAGTAGAGAGAGAGAGAGACAATTGGTGTAATAAGCAAAATAGTAGTTATTTAATTAAAGAAATATGCCTTTAGTCCTTTGAAGACCATTTAAGAGGCATGAAAATGTTGGTGATATTATTATTATTATTATTATTATTATTATTATTATTATCATTATTATTATTATCATTAGATATCTTATTTGACTAATTGGTTAAGTCTCCAACATTATTTGTCAACATATATTACTTAGTGGAACCTTTTATACACACAAAGAGTTTGGAAATTATATTATACTTAATTAGATATCTTGTTGTGTTTATTATGCTAAATGCCCGTCCTATCTTATGGCTTTGCTCCTATTATTAGTGGATAAGATTCATTTTTATTACCGACTGCAACTCATTAGTAATACATAACATATACCTAATTCGTATATTACATTAAACATCACTTCCATTTATATTATCATATGTAACTATGAACTATTCATATCTTATAGGTCATTTTAATAATACTCAACTTATAATATATAATTAATCAATTTCACAAATAAATGTATTTATTTTATGAAATTTTAGGTCACAATCCCTAACATATTTACTACAAGAAATAAAGTTTGAAAAATAAAAAGAAAAACTAGTAGCAAGTACACGAAGAAAATGAAATGAATACACCATTTTCTTTGAGATGAAAAACATATCATCTCTGCCCAAAAACGATGCCTACTTTTATACTTTACTAATTACTCTATCACAAAATATTTAACTCTTATATAAATTATATATTGTATTTATAATTTGACTATAATTTGTCGCTTGACTATACTGCCCTCTATTTAGTTTGGGTTTTAGTTTATATTTATAATAAAACCACAATCAATTTTAAAGAATGATTATTAGGTTACGCATGGTTCCATACACCCCTTCGTCATTTTCAACTTCAGTACATGTCACCATCTTTCCGTACTATGTCCAATAGAAACTTGCCACGATAGATTTCCACCAGGACAGCGTCACGTGGCCCTTCCTTTGTCGCGTCCAATTGTCATCGCCACTCATATGAAATCTCCTTTGTTCCTTTACACTTGTCACACATGGTATTTATTTCCCCATGTAATTGCATTTTACATTTGTCACGAAGGGTATTTTACCAAAAATACTTCCCAATTAGTAATGAAAATTAGGTTAGTGGTATCAACTTAGTACAAAATGACCCTTGTTGGCATAATCATGGGCGTACACCAATTTAATCTCTAGATATTTAGGTAATTTGTTTATTTTTCCAAAGCATAAACAAATAATTAATTAATCAAATTGGTAAGTTAATAAAGTTTTCTTAGACAAACAATCATTTAAATATAATGTACTACTAAATTAATTATCACATTTAATGAGTAATAACTTATTTTAGGTCATCTCCAATCAAAATAGTAGTTTTTGAATCAAATTGGAATAGGTGATTTTTCTCTGAATATTAGTAATTATTTATATAAGTAATTACTTATATGATTGAATGATAGATTATTACCAAACTTAATTAGTCTTACTTACAATGATATATGATATACGAAGTAAAATTAATTTTAAAAATTAATATCATTTTATTTTAGTTCATCTCTAACACCAATTTTCACTAATCATTTTCTTATGATAAAATATACAAAATTATATGTATATTATTTTTTATTTAGGTGTTATGGAAGTGGTCGACCAATAGTAATGCACCTGCACTTTACTAGTAACACATCATTATTATTAACATAAATATCTCAAAATTTCAATATGACTACAACTATATTAACTTCTCAAGATGAAAAGTTAGTATATTTTCTAACATTTCGTCCAAATTCAAGTTTTACCTACTAAAACAAACATCCATTTGACTACTTACGTACTATTTTACAATTTCTTCTCAATAAACGTAACACACCAATTTCTCAAAATAAATTCAAAACCCTAGCTCCATCATTACACTTCCTACTTACTACAACAAAAAATTTGAATCACATTCCTAATTGAAACTAGGCTCATCCGGCTTGAAAAGCTTCGGCATTCTCAAGCTCGATTGCCCAGGCTCGTCCAACTTCACTTTTCGACCCGCCCCGTTTTTCATATTACTCTCATATTCATCTTCATCATCATCGTCTGATAATTGCGTATAATACAAACTCTCTTGTCTCGCCAATTCCTTAGCCATTTTCCTCCTCCGATGCCTTCTCCACGCGGCTTGTACAATGCAAGCCCCCCAAGTCCTCCATTGATGAGAATAGTATCTAAACGCGTGTTGCAATTTCTTGCTATGCAATCTTTTGAACTGATTAGCGAAGAATTTGAGGTCTTCGGCACGAAGGGCAAAGGCTTCGACTTCGGTTATAGTCTTAACGGTTCGTGTTGAGGCGGGTAGGTTTAGGTTTGAGGTTGGCATTAAGGCCCATGTTAGAAGCTCTTCACCACAAAAATCGCCCGGTTTGAGAGTGATGGAGTTGAAGAATCCTGTCCGTCCACCGTCCGTTGTGGAACTCTCGAGCTGGCCACGGATCACGAATAGCATTTCGTTGACGGGATCGCCTTCTCGGACGATGTACGTGCCTTTGGTGTGTAGAGACGATAGTAAACGCTCGCATATTGCTTCCAAGAGTTGATCATCCATTTGTGAGAAGAGAGGAACCTAAAATTAAGACATCATATACAGAGATAATAGTAACCATAGGATGTTGCAAATTACCGAAACGTTTGACCATTTATGTGTTTATGGGGTGGCAATTTGGGTCCATGCATATATTTTCCACCCAAACCCAACTAAGTTTTGAATGAGTTGGATCCTAATTTTAGCATTTTAGTTCCAATTGGGTTGACCTTTAATAATATTTGGGTCCATTGGGTTTTAAGTTGGACCCAATTTGGGTCTAAATTAGGTCCAACTTATTTTCCACTTTGAGTCAATAATCTACGTTCTATACTCTACAGCAACCCCTTACAACACTTTAATTCATAATAGGTCATTATTGGTCCTTATTGGATCCAGTTTGGTTCCATTTTTGGTTCTTATTGGATCCAGTTTAGGTCCTTATTGAATCCAACTATAATACATATTTTTTGACATAGAACCCAATTGGACTCAACCCACCTTAAGCCCAACCCAAATGGGCCCGACCCATTCAACCCAACTGCCACCCCTATTTATGATGATGTAGTTTTAGAATAAATTTGGGGCAAGTGTTATCGAGAACCAAAAACATTGAGCATAATAAAGAGATTACTATATATGAACTCACACGTCGAACAAGATCGAGACAAAGATGCTTCTGAATCTCACGACGTAGGTCCAATGGTAATGCTTTAAGAATATCATCTTCGTTTACACCTCGTGTAGACAGCCAATTATATTGAACATATCGACGTACACTATCCTGCAGTTCAGGAGGCAGTTGACGATGCCTCATCCACTCCTCCGTATCTCTTCTTCTCACCCTCCATTCTTCAAGTCTTGCTGTTGTAGATTGCAGATAGGTCTATGAAATTTGAGAAAGAATTAAAAAGATTATATATAGAAAAACACTAATGGTGTATTTGGATTGAAGGATTTCAAAGCATGGATTTCAAATTCGACATATCTATTGAGTTTGTTTGGATGAATCCAAAATGTAATGAATTCAAATCCATTGACACTCATTTTGAGCTATTATTTACATCACTATTCAAATGACTACATTTTAGAGTCATTTCAAATCCACTCCTCAAATCCAATTACCTCAATCCAAACACACCCTAAGTTTCTTTGAAATTCATCTTAGAGTCATTTGAAATTCTTCCCCCAAATCCCTTCCTCAAATCCAAATCACTCCATCCAAACACACCCTAAGTTTCTTTTCAGTTCATCTTACAGTTTAAATAGAAATTGCATTTTTTTTTTCGATGCTATGCTAATATCTAAAACCAGATAATTGGATTTCTGCAAGTAATTTGACTCCAAAAGGCAATGAATATGACAATGTGTTGTGATAGATATATATAACATTCACACTGTTATATTTTTTCACACGGCCTTTTTTGCTTTTCTCGTTTACTTTAATTCAAAAACGAAAAGTGTAGCTTCTATTAAATCTAATAGCCAAAAGTAAAGCAATCAAGAAATTTTTATCAAATTCGAGATAATACAAAATCGTGAGAATAGAAGGTCGTACCTGCATGTTGCCTATCAACAGAGCAAATAAGACTAGGCCAGTAAGACATATCAGACTACTGAATATCGTTTCAACTATATAAGTACTTGTTGTCAAACTCTGCCCATATGAACTACAAAATAGAGATTGTAAAACATGAATAAGTATGTTTAAATAGTAATCATAAGTTAATTCTAGGATCAGAGTGAAACTAACCCGAGACCTCGTAAACCAAACCACAGACAGTAGAAGTATTTATTGAGAAAGTTTATAGAAATGACTTGATCTTTCAAAGCCTCTCCAAACATGCCAAACTCGAAATCACTGTCTTTAGTGCCACACTTTCCGAAAACGTTAGTGGATTTATACCAAAGACTCTGTTCATCATCGTCAGTTGAACAATCGAGATACCTAATGCTACAAGTAACATCACCACTTTCCTCTCTACATTTCTGTTTCCAGCATGAAAATACACGTTCCACCGACATTAAGTACCATATAGCTCCTAAAACCTGCGGAGAAATTAGAGAAAATAGACAAATTTTAAGTTAGTTTGGATTATTTGGTTTGCAGACAAATAGACAAATATAACCATCGAATGGATCGGGACAATATAACCTATTGTACTCTCAATTTCACCACTTTTACCTCATGAGCTCTTTCGTAGAGGTAGGGGCAATTCTAACATTTTGGGTGAAATTCAATACAATAACGATTTGAAAGTGATTTTAGTAATATATGGGCGAAAGTGATGCACATAAGAACATTTGGACAAAGTATAAGAGTTATGTTGGAAAAACTTCGAACAAAGTGATAGCTTTCAAAAATTAGGAAAATCCGAGGCGAGACGAGCTCTTTCCTTAACACGATATTGCGCCGCCACAGGTGATACGGGTTGTGCAAACGTATCCCAAGATATAACGAGTCCAGTTATTCAGTAAGATTAAATTCTGACATAATGTTGGCACTGTAACTGCCGAAACGTTTTATTAAAACATAAATACAATGGCAGCTACAATTGACGACAAATAGTCAAATTTAACAGGTGTAAAAACGTGATCAGCGTTTTTACCGGTACGATTCTATTCTGTTCGTAATTTCAGATGTCAGAAAACAATTAATTTTCCAACAAGTTAATGGAGTAAAATGAAATTTACCCTCAATAAAGTTAAGGTCTCTCCCATCGAATGCTTAAAATTTTCTTATGGGAGAAGCAATATATATTATGCAGCAAAGATAAGAGTTTAGTATGGTTGCTTACATGACTTGCTAACAAGTAGAGAAGGAGATTGTATGCTGCTCCAGTCCAAGCAGTTTTAGCGACAATGCCGGTGTTTTTTATAATTCGCCAATTCAAAGGGAAAATAACCATGAGTCGTGGGATGTACTGAAGTATGATGAGCAAAGCAATTGCATGATTCACATATGCAGTCGTTCTTGATTGTGTAAACGGCATAATATTCAATACCACACACTGCCAAGAGATGACCACAATGTTAGTCACCTCGGGATTTGACGAGGAAAATGCTGAACAAATTATATAACTTTGTGCTTTATTATTTAGACATTCCCTTTTTCCATGTCTTTCTTATAAAAGCATGATGGGGAAAAAACAGCCACCCCGACCCAAAAACTATAGAAAAGCGCGCTTCTTGAGATTATTAATAGTTCTTTTATTTCATTCTTAAAACACTAATACTGCGTTTCACCTCGTATTTGGTAAGCAAAAACGATTAACAAACAAGATAGAAAAAGTTCATACATAAAGTGTTATCATTTGTAGGTAGAAGATATATATACTTCTCTCAAATATTGCGGAACCGAAGCGGTAGTAAATTTTTACGGAGGAATGGACTTTAACTATTAAGGTGTCAATTGGTTGGATACTTCAACCCGAAAAAGAATATTTCAGAGTAAAAAATTTTTAAAAAAGTATCAACTATTTTATATGTCTTAAACAAATTTCAAAAAAATCACTCAAGATATTTGATAATTTCGAAACAATTCTTGAGAAAAAAAAGAGAAATATAATTCTAAATATTCATGATTTGACAATTCACTATGTTGATTTAAAAGATTTTTTCCAACTATCTTTCTACTCAAAAAATTACATTATCGCATATTCTAATTACATTATCATGAAATAAATTTTGCATGCCATCCAATCGGACCTAACTTGGCCTTTATGGAACTCATCTAAAAGAACTCATCTAAACACATATTTCACAATCCCTAAAATTATTTTTTTTCTCACTTTTATCATGAAAATATATTTTCGGAGATGAATATGCCATCCTTAACTTGCCCTTATCTCAATTTTCTCTTAAAACATTACAAAAAAAAATGAAAAAAGACAATAAGAATTAAATGAAGAAGTAAAAAAAAACGAACTTGGGGGAGAGGAAGAGCAGCAGCTAGATCAATGAAGAAATCCCTTTTCACATACTTCAAAGCTATCTTCTTCGGATCCTTCACCAAATCCCCCCTCCCAAACACCCTCGAATTGGGCGCAATATACGCCGTACGGAACTTAATCGTGATATGAAAAGCCGAGCACAGATCAACCAGGGTGCGCAGGGTAACAAGAAACCCGCCCAAAAGGTAATCCATGGTGAGGCAATTTCGATCTGACTCGAACGCGAGCAGGTAGAAGAACAGAGGGTCGAGAAATAGGGCAAATAGAGATACGACAAAGAAGATTCGATTCCATCTGTTGACGATTATGCTGGTCGGATCGAGGATTTGTTTCCACCATTCCTGGTGGCGATCGCGGAGGAGATAGCTAGGGTTTGAGGGGATTGGGTTGCGATAGAGAGAGAAATGGTTGGATAGTGTGGATAATTTTACGTATTTGTCTAGGTAATTGACTACACGGAGATTGAGGTTGTTCATGGCGGACGGAGAGAGATAGAGAGAGATGCAGAGAGAGAGAGGGAGAGAGAAATGGTGGAGGAAGACGAAGGGAGTGGGGAGCCATTACGTTTCTATTTTTGGCGGTTAAGTTCGTTAGGAGGGCGCCATAAACTGAGGGTCTTTTATTTTAGTCTTGTGATGTGATATGTTACTATATAATAACAATTTCCCAATATTTAACTACTAAAATAATATAAATTAGTGTGCAGATATGAAAATTGAATCAAGTTACTAGATATTCTTTTCGAACTCGGTTCGATAATTTACCAAATCAATCTTGAACATTTTTTTCTTTTATGAGTTTTAGCTTGTCAAATTGTACAATTTGCTAGAATTAACTTAAGATAGATGGCATGACTTCAATATATAATCTGGACTAATGGAACAAGTATATCTCGATTTTTGCTCATGTCGACCTAAGATTAGGATTTGCTTCTTTAGATATTTACACACAATCTATAGGAAAGGAGTTGAGTGGATGTTACATCTTGAGACACTTAAGGAGTAATTCCCAAAGATATTAACTAAAATTTTTACAAGGTATAGAGTTACATAGTCACACTTCATAATGTATGCTTAAAATTTGAAAATATTGATGTGTCGGATTATTATGACAATGTGAAGCTAACTCAAATAAAGACCTAGCTTGTTTCGTGGCCTTTGACACTCGAGTGATTAAGTCCGAAAGGAGTGTTTCAACACTCAACGCCCTAAAGCTATCTAGATTCGGAGTCGTTGGCCCAAAACTCGTTACATGGGTGTCATAGAAAGCCTAAGGGAACAAGCATTGCATATGGTCTAATGAGCTAAACAGAAATCCATACGTACTGTGTAGAAAGTCAAAAATTCTTAAAAGCTTTAGTTTTGAAGTGTGTATTTTTAAAGCCTATTAAACTTAGTGCCTTTTGAATTTGAAAGTTAATAAAAATGGAGATTACATCCAAAATTTGGTAAGGATGCCACTCGACTATAATGCCTATGATTGCATGAACCACTTTGGAAGTTAATTCGACTCTTAGTGTTAATATATGGCAAAATTGAGAGATATGTACATACTTTTGAGCTTAATTGTTAATAATGTTATGCCATTAGTCTTTTGTTAATTTTTATAAGTTGTATTATCTAGACATAGCTCAAATTTCATAGATTTTGTGGGTACATCTTCTGCAAACCCTCTCGAGATTATAACTCGTCTTTTTTGGGGAACAAAAAGGTTTAAAGGCTTGTTGCACATGCTAAGTGCAATCGTGTACTCTACGAAAATGAGTTTATCTTTAGTTTTTATTTTTTGTTTTCTTTGCTTACCGTTTGTTCGAGGACGAACAAAAGTAAGTTTGGGGGGTTGATAAACCTTAATTATACGTGTTTTCTAGCCTAAGATTAGTCATTTTTATATCATTTTATATCATGATTTATACCCCATATACGTTTATAGGTTTGTTACATGATTGTAGGGTAAAATCATTAACATCGAGAAAATGACGAAAAAACGTATGAAATGAGATACATGGGCGCTGTTTGGAAATACAATCATATCTTGAGCTACAAACCTCCAATATTAATGCGCTTTATATGGTTAGAAAGCTAAGACAAATACCTAAAAGTCTTATGAAGAGGACAAGATCCGGTTCAAACGTTTGAAGACTCAAAAGTTATAATTACGATCTGTTTCGAACTAAATGGCGCAGCCCTGGTAAAACGATCATAACTTGAGTTATAGAGCTTGGAGTAGGTCCAAATTGATTGGGTTTTAAAGCTAAGACATATATCTACAATTTTGTAGAAGACACTGAAGGCAAAATCGGACTGTACATTGCGCTTAAGTGCTTAGCACTTAAGCGCTCAAGACAGGGATGAGCGCTCAAACGCTAGCGCTTAAGCGCTCAAGGCAGAAATTAGCGCTCCAGAATCCGTATTTAACCTATTTTCGGTCTTTTCTTTCCTTCGGGGTATAAATACTCCCTCCAAACATTGTAAAAGGGTTCGAACTTTATTTCTCTAGGATTGATTGTAAAGATTAGGGATTCAAGAACAAGATTCGACAATTGATTGTAAACGAGATCTTTCGACAACGGGTTTTATCGAGTTTATCTTTTTAATCTCTTCTAATTCTTGTCTATCTATCATGTTTACCTTGATTATCGTTTATTGTGCTTTCGCATCTATGGAGTAATCCATTCTATTCTGGAATTGGTAATAGCCCGATAATATGTTATCAGCTTGAATTATATTATTGTTTACGTTACATCGCGTATGCTTATAATTTGAATTCTTGATTATTAATGCTTGTGAATTTGCTGGCCACATATTTGCATGTTCATAGATATTAGGTGAAAATTCTGAAAGGTGACATCTATATCGGAACCCTAGAATTCAAACCTAGGATCCTAAATCACGAAAGTAGTTTTAGGTCTTTTGAGGAATCGATACATTATCATAAAGATTAATGAACCCGAGCTTAGTCTAATCATCACGAAAGTAGTTGATTAATTAAATTGGGTAAATTGTTATGCTTCGACAGAAGGTAATGAATATCATTGGATAATGTCCTTCATAAGTGGTGATTGTAATTGAATTGATTGTATGATTTAATTAATAACGTATGTCGTGGTGAAACCTGATTCTAGAATTACTAATCCAATATAATCAAAACCAGTTTTCTTGTTTCTGTTTAGTTTTCTTTACAATTTATCTTGTGTTTTCGTTAGGCTTAGATTACTAATAATTGATAGACTAGTGCTTGATTATTCGGTCCTCGTGGGAACGATATCTTTTGTACTGCACCGAAGCCGTGCACTTGCGGTTTAGGCACATCGCAGCCTCAACAGATCTTTTGAGCAATGTCTTATAACTCAACTTGTTAATTAATTGACTGGGTTATGGGTCATTAGTTGAATCATCGGGTCAACACCAATCGAATTATTAATATCATAATTTTATAATAAATATTGATAAAAATACTAAAAAATATTATAAAATAAAAAAATGTAAACACAAGTGATTCCCTATATTTAAAATTATTTTTATTATGTAAAGTTGTGCAAAAATGATGAAAAAAAAATTGAAATAAAGAAATATTTTTATAAACAAGTAAAATTATTGTCTAGTGATATAATATGCAAATCCATGAAACAAAATATTAAAAGTACATCACAAATGACAAAACTACTAAATTATTGTATAATATAACCTACAACTTCGAAGAAAATAATTTAAAAAAACTCTAATTTGACAAACCAACAAAAACGAAAATAAAATTAGATTTTTATCAATAGTATGATTTGATTGAAAAAAATTTCGAGAGAAAAAATTTCATGTTGGAGGAGTAAAATAATATAATGAGACTTGGGATGTTTTGTAATTTTGGGGGAAAAAATTAAGTTTTAAGCTTAAATTCTAGTTTTCATAAAAACTGGGGATAAATGCAAATAACCCCCACGTGAAATATTTTATTAGCTGAAAACCCCCTGTGAAAAAAATATAGGAAATTTTTAAATTGCATAAACTCCTGTGAAAAAAAATTGGCTAAAAACCCCTTGTGAAATTTTCAAATTGCATGAACCCCCTGTGAAAAAAAATATAGCCTAAAAACACCCTGTAAAATTTTTAAATTTATAAATTAATCAATAGTACTAATAATTAAATTTTAGGATATTAATTAAACTTTATCCAATAATTAATTTTCAATGTAGTTATATTTCGTAATGGTAAAATTTTACAAGAAATTTTTAGGTTATATTTTTTTCACATGAGGTTTCATGCAATTTGAAAATTTCACATGGGGTTTTATGCTATATTTTTTTTCACAGGGGGTTTCATGCAGTTTAAAAATTTCATAGGGAGTTTTTTAGCCTATATTTTTTTCACATAGGGTTTTCAGCCAATAAAATATTTCACGTGGGGGTTATTTGCATTTATCCCTAAAAACTGGGGCGATTTGGTCGACTCATTGATCAGTTTTACTGGATCACCGGTTCAAACGATTTTGTGGTCTGACTGACTCGTTTTAAAAACCATTTTCGATTTTGAGCAATCGGATTGGCCGGTTCGAGCCGGATTTCAAAACCATGCTTCTGAGTTATTGTTCAAATATGATCATATTTATGGGTGGCAACTTTGGTCTGAATTCTTGGATCCAACCGAATTAAATTGATTTATAGTTGAGTTGGTTCTAATTTTTCTATTTTGGTTTGTATTAGGTTGCTTTTAATTATCCTTAAGTCCATTTGAGTTCGTAATTGGACTCAATCTGGTTGTAATTTGGATTCAAACTAAATACAACTTAATTCTTTACAAAAAGTTTTAAACTTGGTTTTTTTTATGATAATTTACTTATTATTAAAAACAATTGACACATACTTAATATTTTTTACACACAAATCACGTTGTTTACACATATTGCATACTTTTTTTCTACCCAAATTATATATTTTTTACATGCATGTTACACTTTTTAGACACTACACTTTTTTTATACAATATACGCACTATTCATACATAATTTCCATTTTTTACAAATACTTCATACTTTTGACATACACTACACAGTACACACTTTTTACACACAAACACATTTTTATGCAGTAATTTGTCTAATGATCATAAATATTAATTGTACTTCGTAAGTCATAAACATTTACATTTGGCTCCGTTTGTTTGTCAATGGAATTGAATCAAAATAGGCAATATGATTCCCAAAAATCAAATAACCTTATTTGGTATTTTTTATTTGATATTATGGAATGCAATCTAATTCCCAAAATATGGGAATTTTCATCTCAAATAAGGAAATTACAATACCTTATTTATTGAGGTATTGTGATTATCATATCAAGATAATCATAAATACAATAATTTAATTCCGTTACTACCCCTATATCAAATATAATACAAAATCAACAAAAATATTATTTATTTATGCATTTCATTTAAGTTATTATTTATGAAAAACTAGTTTTATATTTTTTATTTATTTAGAATATTTTTATTGTCAAAATAGATCGTGATTTCATTTTATTTGATATTTATTTATTGTATGAAATTGAAAAATTATTATGTTATTTTTGTGATAATATTTTTGAAATGGTTGTTGGCCACATATGATTAGTATATTTTATTTAGTAAACAATAATATGTTTCCGACTTAAAATAATTATCAATGCATTGGTATATGAAATATTCATACATGTATCAATTTTTTTAAAGTCAAACAATATGTAAATAAAAAATAAGCATGTTAAATTTAATTATCATTTTTCTAAAAGAGGATAATGCAATTGAGCCAAATTGATATCTTATTTATTTTTTATTATTTAAATATATATGTGTATATACACCTAAGGGTGTCAAAATGGCCCTAACGGGCCGGAACCGGCCGGCCCGTTAGGGCCCAGTCTCTTAGGGGGCCAGGCCGGCCTGGCCCCCTAAGCTAGCCGGTCAGGCCTTAAAGGGCCCAGGCCGGCCCCTTAAGGCCTGGGGCAGGCCTGCTTGGCCGGCCATTTTTTTTTTGTTTGTTTTTTTTCAGTTTTTTTTTTCTTATTTGTTATTTAATTGTAGAAATTTTTATTTTCATTTTCTAAATAATTAAATTAGTTTTTTAGTAATTATAATATTATATAGTTAACTTAACTTCTAAAAAATAATTATTCTGTAAATAAATATTTAGTAACTTGTATCAAATATAAAAAAAATCATTACAATAAAATAAGTTTTGTTTAAATAAAAGTTTAAAAGTTTGTGTAACTTGTATCAAATATAAAAAAAATCATTACAATAACAAATTATTAAAATGAAAAATATTTTGTGTAACTAAAAGTTTAGTAACTTGCATTAAATAAAAAAAAATCATTACAATGAAATGATAACTAATTTACTAACTCTATTACAAAATCAAAATGACCTCCTAATATTGCGCAAAGCCTCATACATATCGTCCTCAATATATGTGTTTTGAGTATCTTCATTGTCGTCGTTATTTTCGTCTTCATTGTCTTCATTGTCTTCATTGTCGTCGTCTTCGTTCTGAACTTCTTCATCTTCACTGACGTCTTCATTCTGGTATTCTTCATCTTCATTGTCGTCTTCATTCTGATTATCTTCATCTCCATCGTTATCTTCGCTTGATAGTTCATCGTTAAAAGCCGGAATAAACATTGAACCTTCAAGTACCTTATCTCTACCGCATTGATCAAGCCAATCTTTAAATAGTACACAAGTCCTTAATGTTTTTGGGACCATTTTCGATCTTTTCTCCATAAGCATTCGTTCACTTGAGCTGAAACAACTTTCTGAAGCTACTGTTGACATTTGACTTGCTAGTACATCCCGAGCAATACTCGATAGGATGGGGTAACGAGTTTGATTATTCTCCCACCACCCTAATATATCAAACTCCATATCTTGAATTTCTTCGAGGGCATATCTATGAATTTCATGTTTTCCTATACTTGATCTACTACTCGATTTTTTTTTCGGAGTCAAAAGACCAGAAAATACAGATGATCTTTTACCAGAACTAGTAGAACTATCTTGTGTAGCCGGAGTTTGTATGTTTGATGTATAAATTTCGACTAATTGTGTTATTAAAGTATCAGGTTTTGATTTTTCAAACTCGATATCTACCGAATCTAAGTCTAAAATTGAATAATATTGTTCAATTAATTGTTTACAACCTTCGACCCCACACCTTGGATCAAATATACAACCTACACAAGCTATAGTAGGAATACAACTAAAATATTTTAACCATTTAGTCGTCATTGAACGAATAATAAGTTTTACATTAGCATCATTCCAATTACTTTTCAACGATTTAACAATATGAATCATATTAGCTAACAATAGGTTTGATGTTGGATAATAACACCCGGACAATAATTTTGTTGAATTACGAAATACTTCTAAAATTGGGCCTAATATATTAACAACTTCCCAATTCTCGCTACTTACCGCCGGCACATTATTTTTGGTCATATTTTCATTAGCTATTACACTAATTATCTCTCGATAAGGATATGCTTCCGTTAACATTTGATAAGTTGAATTCCATCTAGTGGGCATATCGAGATAAAGATTATTTTTTACTTTTAATCCCTTTATTTTAGACCTTTTTCTAAAATCTTGCATTCTTTTAGTTGATGATGCAATATTAGCAATGCAACGTCTAACTTTATATATATGTATCTTTATTTCACGCAAACCATCTTTAACACAAAGATGCATAATATGACAAATACATCTAACATGAAAACAAGTCGAATCTAACATAGGATTTAATTGAAATTTTAGTTTATCGATGGCTACTCCATTATTTGACGCATTATCAAAAGAAATAGACATAATTTTATCACCAATACCCCAAAAACGAAGTGAATTAAGTATAGAGATTGCAATCATCTTACCCGTATGAGGATGTTCGAGTTGTTGAAAATCTAAAATTCGTTTATGCATGAAAATTTTTTCATCAATCCAATGACCGGTGACACAAATATAACTAATTCCTCCACGACCGGTCCACATATCGGATGTTAAAGATATTTTAGACGATAAATTTCTAAACATTTCTCTCAAAATTATGACTTGTTCTTCAAATTGTAAATGAGCGTATTTTAAACAAGTATTACGTGACATACGTTTAAATTGAGGTTGAAGACATTGTTGAATGATACTTTCTACAACCGGATTTTCGGAAAATTTAAAAGGAAGTTCGGCATGAATAACTAGTCTTGAAATGCCTCGTTTCATTACCTCCTCATCGTACGCAAAAATTTTATGACTTTGTTGGTGACAACTAATGTCGTATAGTGGATTTTCTTTCAATTGTTGTAAAATTTCAAGATATTGCGGGTGATGTGTCATTAGATGTCTTTTCATACCGCTTGTTCCACCTTTTTTATTAGTGTGTTGAAATGTTGACGTACACCATATACATTGAAAATGTTCTTCATCAATTTGTTTGAAAAAAGGCCAAACCTCACTAGTTTTTTTCCTTTGTGAAGTACTACCGGTGGGAGAAAATACTTGTGTTTCGGGTACATTTTCGAAATGGGACGGAAATTCTCCGGCAATGAAATTTGGTACTAAACTTGGTAAGGGTGAATTAAAGCAAGGTGGCGTGTCTTCCGGTTGTAAGTAATTTTGTGTTTCGGTACTAAATTCTATGTTAATATTTCTCGCCTTTCTACGAATCGACGAACTACTATTAAGACGACGAGACGAACTACCACTAGGATTCATATTATATAAAAAAATTAACTACAAACACAAACAACAAATAAAATAAGTTAAGAGAATAAATGTTACCAAATTGAACGAAATTCGTGCTCGGGAATGGAATTCGGGCTCGGGAACGGAATTCGTGCTCGGGAATGGAATTCGGGCTCGAGAACGGAATTCGTGCTCGGGAACGGAATTCGTGCTCGGGAATGTAATTCGGGCTCGGGAACGGAATTCGTGCTCGGTATAAGGAATTCGGGCTCGGGAACGGAATTGGAAGATTCAATAATTTGCAAAATCGAAAAATGGAATGATGTTACTAATTCTCAAATAATAGTTTCAAATTGTTTGTGATGTAAAACTCTAAAGATTGGATCATATTTATAGGCAAATACATAGGCTATATTATTAATTAAAAAAATAAAAAAAAAAGTAAAAAAAAAAGGCCAAAATAGCCGTTGGCAACGGCTGAAATTTTTCCAGCCGTTGCCAACGGCTACAGCCTACAAAGTATATATATAATATAATATAAATATATATTATATATAATAATGGGCCAGGCCAGCCCATTAAAAAATGGAGCTGGCCTGGCCTTGGCCGGCCTTGGCCGGCCCCTTAAGGCCAATTGGCCTTAAGGGGCCAGGCCAAGAAGGCCTGGCAGGCCTTAATTGGCCGGCCTTAACAGGTCGGCCAATTAGGCTTGGTGTCAAGCAGGCCGTTGACCGGCCTGCTTGACACCCTTATATACACCTATGTATATATATAATATCGAATATTCTTCTATGGTTTGAAAATATTATAATTAGATTATACAAATGTAGTTTAAAATAAGGGTATTTAAGTCAAAGTTTTTAACTTTAAATTCCACTATTTATTAAATGTCACCTTGTGGCCCATATCAAAATACAAACCAACTAAAGTCATGTTAAAAACCCAAATTAAGCAAATTGCTAAGGATCTACCGTGGAGAATGGGTCAGTTTAACCCACCCAAGGATTGATCCACAACCCTTGGTTTATCTATTGATGATAACTACTTATTTGTCTTCAATTAATTAATTAATCCACATAAGATAATTAATTAATACAATTAAAATTTACCTTTTTCTTTTATTATTTAAATTAATTAATTGATTCTACTTAATAACTGATTTAACCAATCTTAGGATTAATTCATCAAAAAGTAATTTTACTTAAGAAATTAATACTTTTCATAAAGAGCTTCATACTTGAGTTAACTGTAACTTTTTAGAGGGCGACAAACTGGTATAATATTGGCTGGTGGCTTGACAATAGGCTATGAGACAAGACTTGAAACATTTTCTTCCAAGTTTTTATTTTTATATATATATATATTTTGCAATTTTTATAATTTATTTATAAATATTTTGTGTTTTGTATTTGATAAAAATAAAAATACAAGAAAAATTACATGTGAACTAATAAAAATACAAGAAAATTTTAGATATTCTCTAAAACCTTTTTTCCTTTACTCAACATAAACGCCATTGATGCAGATAAATATGTCTATAGTCTTGTTGCACATAATAGAGGTGAAGATGCGAGGATTAGCTGCCATAACAATGACATGTGAACAAATGACAATTTTGTGAAATGCTTATTATTATTATTATTATTATTATTATTATTATTATTATTATTATTATTATTATTTTGTATTATTATTATTATTATTATTATTATTATTATTATTATTATTATTGTATTCACCCCGTGCAATATAAACCATTTTTTATTACAAATTAAAAACTAAGGTATTATTGGTTCTGATTATTTACCATGGTTACCATAATTTTGGGACCAAATGTCCTTATAGAGGTATATATTCATATTGCACTAATACAACACTTAAACTAACAAATGGAATCACACTCATAATTTTGTTAAAGAGAAAGTAACCCATTTTACCAATTGAGTGTACATGTGTTGTCTGTGTAATATAACCGAGTGATTCTATACTATACCCAATTTGAGTGTACCAAATATTAATGGATAATAATAAAGTGAAAACCAATTAAAAAGTCTATCATAGAATTTCAGAGATGACAATAGATTCAAGTAAATTGAATATCTATTCTGGACTTGCCTTGATAAGACCCGATATCCAAAAGAATTGGACAGGGTCTGAGTTTGGATAACACCAAACCAAGACGAGATCGAGGTCGAGATCTGGGTTCGAGTCCAACATATACCCACCACGACGTAGATCTGGTTATTTATTTTATATTTTTATCTTATATATATGTTTAATTATTACTTAAATATGATAAAACTTAAGAGTTTAGAAATTTAGTCCTTTGATTTTATTTGAATGTGAATAATTTTATTATTGTTTTTTTATGTATTTTTTTTTGTGTTTACATTAATCCAAATATTAATAAGGTTGAGTGAGCAAGTTTGTAAACACCCAAACATTACATCCCTAGGATTTCCCAAACATAAACCACATACAGTAAAACCTCGTTAAACTAATACTCGATAAATTAATAACCTCGCTAAAACTAATAATTTGTCCGGTCCCAAGTTGGGACCAGTACAAATTTGGGACCCAATCAATTAAATTATAAGTAATAATTTTTTTGAGATCCCAGTGTATATATATTGGTCCCGACGAAACTATAAATTAATAATTATTAAAAATAATCCATATATATATATGATGCACTTGAATATTCTTAAGATTCAATGCACAAATGTTAGTCCAATGAACCATATTTTTGTATTTTTCAAAGCCAATTAATTTAAACAAGCCATTCCAACTTCCACGTGAGTTTGTGTTCATAGAATTCTACTAGTACATTTGTATTTTAACTTAATTTTCATCAATAACTATGCATGTATACTTAAAGTTATTCAAAGAATTTGAAACTTTGAAGGTCAACTGTGCATATACAGTAGAAACTCGATAAATTAATACTCGATTATTTAATAAACTCTCTAAAATAATATTTTTGGCCGGTCCCGACTCGGGGATAGGGTGCTAAATTAATAATTCGCTAAAATTATAAGATAATGCATTTTTGGTAATTTCTATAGGTCCCATCTAAAATATAAATTAATAATTCCATATATAATAAATTCTTATATAATGTATACATTACAAGAATGATTTATGAAGATTTCTTGAAAAATGATTCAATTGTCTTTTGTTTTTTGTTGAACTCAATTTCACCTTGAATCTCGTCTCTAATTTTTCTTATCATTGTAAGAACTTCTGGTGTTGTTTTCTCATAGCTCAACAAGAAGTTATTCAATGTAATTGACGCTTTAATAGCCTCATTTCGTGAAGGAGGCTCCATGGTAGAACTATCATCATCATCTTCATCATCTTTATCAGTTCCAATAACGCTCTCAATAATTTCTTCATCAGTCAACAACTGTGCAACTATATTTTCTTTTGGGTGGTTCAGGGCATCTTCGACATCCATTGCATTGCGATAATTCAACTCTTTGATCAGATTTTGGAGTTCTTGAGTGCTTTCACCACCTACCTGTTCATCGGAGTTCTCAAAAGTCATGTTATCTTTTGATCGAAGTTTACAATGACGAAAGCAGTTCGCAATTGTATTTGCACTAACATCCATAGTCCATGCTGAAATTGCAAGATTAATTGCATCTAACACGTTTATTTTTGCTGGATTTGGAACCCCTAATTCATAACCCTCCAAAAGACTTCTATAAAATCGACGACGATAATGCATCTTAAAAGCTCGTATAATCCCCGCGTCACAAGGTTGAATTTTTGAAGTTGTGTTTGGTGGCAAAAACAATAATTCAACATTTCGCAATCCTTCAATAATTCTTGGATGATCAGGGCAGTTATCCACAATCAAGAGAATTTTTCTTCCAACCATTTTTTTATCAAGTTGGCGAACATATTCTTCAAATAACATCCCAGTCATCCAAGCTCGTTTGTTAGCACGGTACTCACAATTCAAGCTGTTCAAGTTTACATTCTTGAAGCACCTTGGTTTATCATATTTCCCAATAATCCATAAAGGAATTTTCTCGGAACCGTCATCATTACAACAAATAACAACAGTTAGTCTTTCCTTATCTTGTTTTTTCCCTTCAAGTTGCATTGTTGCAAGAGAATGATCCGGTTGAAGTCTAAAAAACAAACCTGTTTATGATCAAAATGTGTAAACAATTACATCACTAAAGTACAAAAAGAACAATAAAATAATAAAAAACAAACCTGTTTCATCCATATTAAAGATGTCTTTCATTTCAAACTGATTCACTTTGTCACTTATGGCTTTTAATTTGTCCTCCATTTCAACTGATCCACTCTCTCCGAAACGCCGAAAATTTTTAATTACATATCTTGCTTTGAACTTTCCAAGCCAACCAATAGAAAAAGTAAAGTCTGGAGTATCCACAGGATACATATCCTTCATAAACTTTTTCGCCTTCTCGATGATTAGTTCACCTGTAATATTCACATGTTCTTGATATTGAAGAATCCATTCATAGAGAGATTTTTCTAGGTCAGGAAATTTTGCCGGTTTGTGCCGCTTAACATCACTTCTTTCGGGAGCAAGTGAGAGATACTTTGAAGATCGCTTAACTGTATTCGATATTGTCTCTTGACTCACCTGCAAACCATAGTTACTAAGAACCCATTCTTGCAATTGCTTTTGAGTGAGACTAGGATTATCCTTGTTGTATTTGCATAATGCTCTTCGAATCTCGTCGGTCATTGTTGTTTTTTTCACACCTTTAAGATGGGATGCCATGTTGTGTGTATGATTTGTTTTGTGTTAGCATTTGATCTTGTATTTATATAAAAAATATTTGTTAATGTCCATAAAGTGATACATTGACCAAGAAGAATAATAATGTGGGAGATTGAAGGTTATTTCAAATTGGCTTTAATAATTAAGTGAAGTTTGAAGAAAAATAATGTGGAGATTGAAGGTTCTTTCAAATTAGCCATAATGAGTAAGTGAAGTTTGAAAGATGTTTGTAAATTGGGTAATACATTATAAATTAATAAAATATTAATTAATATATAAATTAATAATTATTAATTTATCGATTAATTAATAACTCTTTTAATTAATAAATTTTGATGGTCCCAAGAGTATTAATTTATAGAGTTTCTACTGTACGTTAAAACCTCTTTAAATTAATAAATTATTAATTTATCAATATAATAATATCTCTATAAATTAATAAAATTCTCCGGTCCTAACATTATTAATATATAGAGGTTTTACTGTATATGCAATTGTGATAAAGAAGTCTTGATCCCAATAATAATTAAGGCCCACTTCTGTCCCATCAATATCAACAAACCTCCATTCTCTCTTTCTATACAATTATACAAATATATATATATATATACACACACTCAAACACACAATTATTTTGTTACATTTGAATTAGTTGATTTCAGTGAATATATATCACATCAAATCAGAGACTTTATTAATTAACTTTGTTAAACACGAAACCCTTTTTCAAGTGGTCCTGTACCTTTACCCCTTTTGCTTTGATTTCCTCACAATCCCCCCTTTTTGTTCTTGTTTTTTTCACCATTTCATATAAACTATTTTACCCCATGCACTTTTCTATTGCTGTTTAAAGCAAAAGATCAATATTATATATATATATATATATATACATACAAAGAGTTATTTTGCAGGCCCTTCAAATAACAAATGTCAAATATGCAGGGACAGGGCATAAGCATGTTTGGGTTTGGTGGTGATGTTTCCATGGAGGTTTCCGGCGACCAGAACCACCACCTCAAGGCGGAGATTACTAACCATCCGATGTTCGAGCAGCTCCTGTCGGCACACGTGGCATGCCTGCGTGTCGCCACGCCGATTGATCAGCTACCCCTCATTGATGCTCAGCTTTCTCAGTCTCACAATATCTTGCGCTCTTATGGGTCTCAAAATATTTCCCACTCATATGAAAGACAAGATCTTGACAACTTCATGGTAAGTTTTTTGTTAATTTTTAGTTTTTTTTGTTAATTTCAATTTTGATTTGTGAAAACCCATTTTGTGAATCTCATTTTTTTTCTTCCTTTTATGTCATGGGTTTGTTTTAGTTCTTTACAAAAAAATTCATAGAAATTGCTAAAAAAAAAAAAAAAAAAAATTACATCGGTTAAGAAAATAGACAAAATAGCATGTTTTCAAGTTTTCACCTTTAACTTCCTTGATGAAAAAAAGAGTAAAATTGTCAAATTGAAATTTGAATAAAGCCAAACAAAATATTTTATGAAAGACCCTTTATTTTATTATTTGTTATATTTTCTGGGTTTTTTGTATTTTTTAATTGGAATAAACAAATTTGAATAATATTGTTGTGTATATTAATGAGAAATACAACAGGCACAGTATATGTTAGTTTTGTGCTCATTTAGAGAAGAGCTGCAGCAACATGTCAGAATCCATGCTGTTGAAGCTGTCATGGCCTGCCGTGAAATTGAGCACAACTTACAATCTCTCACTGGTAATTTAATTTTATACACAAAATTGAGTTTTTTCAATTTCATTATTTGTTTTTTTTTTATTTCAAGTGCATCTGTTGTAAAATTTTATTTATAGTTAGTATAATATCTGCATATAAACTAGATAAAATTTACGCTTGATTTAGAAAGTATGTATATAATATAGATGTGTTGAGTTCAATAGGATTAATTAAATGCACATAAATATTAAACAAAAAGGTGGTGAAGTAAAATGAAAATGGTATTATACATTACTCATATTTTATAAAATAAAATAGGACAAGAAATAACAACTTTGGACTAATTTGAAAAAAACCCTACGGCATTATCTTCTTAAATTTATTGTTTTCGTTTAATGATTATTTATATATATTTTTTGCTTATTAGTTGTACGAGTTCAAGAAGCTAACATATGATAGGATCAACACGAAATCAATAGAGTACAAGAAACTTATACATGATTGGATTTATATATTAATACAATATGATTGGAAGAATATAAAGTTTAGAAACTAACTAGATAATGAATATAAATTTTTTTTTAGCAATATCTTATATTGTTATTCTAGAATTCGTATTTCAAATCCTATTTTCTAAACTAATGTTTCATCTCGTACTTCAGTTTTATACTTCAATAAATATGTTATGCATTTGTTCAACATATATAGGTGAAGTTGAATACGAGATTGAATATTATTTTTGCAAACAAACAATTTGGCAATTTTATTTTATTGATATAATATTATTATTTATGGTGGTTTGGTGGGCAGGAGGATAAGAAAGTGATTTGTGGACTTTGTAAGGTAGTGTGACCGTAGAACAATAGGTGGGTAATAGTGGGATCCATGAAAGATTAGTTTATATATTATATAAATATATATATATAGGTAGGAGAATTATTTAGTTGGTTGGGTGATAATAGATTGAGAAAAAATTAAGTTATGATAATGAACAAACAATCTTATTTACTACTTAACAAGTAACAAGCAACAACAACTAGTTTATTTTATAATATTTCATAAAATATATTATAATTTCAAGTTCACCTAATTTTGAGAATATACCTTTTTGAACGTGTATTTTAATTTGATTTTCTATCTTATATTTCGTTTTACATGTACATGCTAATTGTATAAGATTTTCTATTTTAATATTTATGTATTAAAATAGATATTTATGGAAATTGATATCAAAATACATGCTAATTGATATTCTGTATACCTCATACACATGCATCGAAACTATATATTTATGGAAATGTATTTATAATATCAAATTTGAATAAAATATTCGAACATAAGAACACATCTTGGCCCTTAGGTTCCTCAAATTAGTTCTTTTTTATACCGAGTAACTATGGAAGTACAAATGTTCAATAAGCCTTATTTGCAATTAAGTCTATATTGAGCTTGATTTCTAATAGTTGGGGACTAACAGACACAATATGTTAGTATAGAGTTGAACAAATAAACTAATTAATTGTTTAGTTTAGTTTAGTTTAGTCGTAGTCATAAATTAATTGGAGATTAAAAAGAACTTTAATTTAAATTAAATCATATAATTAATTTAAATAATCTTTTATACCGAAACTTCTAAATGTTGAATATATAAGAACCTTTTCCATTTGAGTAAAGGCTAAAGTGCCATGCCGTAATCCGATTTCAAAACAGCAGGAATTGTCATCAGGGCCGGCCCACCAATTTTTTTTTTTTTTTTTTTTATATTTAGCCTTTTTTTCGAAAAAAAAATGATATAAGACTTGTTTAGTTGATATTGCCCATTTAACATCACACAGAACCCGGCCGGCCCAGGGCCCATGATTCCTTTTATCTTACCGTTAAAAAATGGAATTGTATTTGTATGAAATTCACTCAAAAGTCGAACGTAATGGAGGAAACTTGAAAGAAAAAGTAACCATCGGGGCCCAATTCTTTTTATATTAGTTTTAGTCTTATAAAGAAAATTATTGATTTGGTTTTTTAACCTAATAATATTGATTTTTATGACCCAAATCCAATCCATCAAATTTAATTTCTGTAGGCTCACTATAATTGAATTTAGGTTAAATAGCTTTAAAACTTTATATCTTAAAGTCAAATACTTAAAAATAGTTATAAATCAAATACCTTTTCATCTTTAATCAAAACATAAGTCTTCTTCGGTTCTTCCTCTCTATCGTCTTCTTCATCTTGATTCTTCAGAGGTATGTATTTTTTCTTTATATTTTTCTAAAAAGCTATTGCATTGAGAAAGATATGTTGGACAATACTGATGTCAACACTATTATTGATGATTTTGCATCTACTAAAGCTCGACGAAGTCGTTTTTATTGATGTACAAAGATGTATAAATATATTTTTATTTTAGTTTCTAAATAAAATTAGGTGGATTTGCGAGAACAAATATTTTTTTATATATAATAAATTTGAAAATTTTATGAATACAATATATTGATTGAAGGCCCATTTTTTATGCTCGCCCAGGGCCCCCCGTTAGGTTAGGAACGGTCCTGATTGTCATATACAGTTTGCATATGTACTCGGTTTGAAACATAAGATGAATACTGGCATAAATAAAAATCCTATGGGCCACAAAAATGAACTCTTGTTCTGTTACAGTTTCATCTTGCTCTCTTATTTATCATATATTTATATGAATTGAAACCAGTATAGTGTTTCTGTGTTTTGGTATTACTGCTAAAGAAGATGGAAATTTTATTTTTGCAATTCTCGTTCTGCTTAGGCCCAATTGGATGACATATCCGTCTGAAAATTCTTTTTCATCATAAAAGTAAGGAAAAAATTATTTTAGGAATAAGAAATATAATGTGAGATTTGTGTTTGGATGAATATTTTAAGAGAAAAAAATGTAATGATTAAGGTTGATGTGATATGTTTTTTGTTGTGAAAAAATTGTTGGGATTGTTACGTGAATATAATTTATAATAAATAATTTAAGCCAAAATCATCGATTTAGATGTCAAAATATAGCCAAAATGGATCTTATTTTAAACGTTGCATTATTTTATATTAGAATACGTGACTAATTTAATTTTTGGAGTTGCAAAATAGCTGGAAAAAACCTTATAAATCGATTGTGTGAACTGTCAAATCATGAATAATAAGTACAATTTTTTCTCTATTTTTGCAAAAAAATTCTTCAAAATTATCTAAAATTTTTAGAGACTTTTTTTAAAGATTTTTTTTTTTTTGTAATATACCAAACAATTGATACTTTTTACAATTTTTACTCTGAATATTTTTTTTCTTGAAATGGAGTTACCATCCAATTGAGGCCTTAATGACTATGAATAAGAACTTCATAAAATTAGTTTGAATAAGTGTTATAATGAGCATAACACATTGCAAATGCCATCAGCAGTGGGAAACAAGAGTGCAAACTAATAATTATGAATCAAAATCTTAACCTGCTGATTAGTTCATTATGGATAGTTTGCTTTATATTTGACATTTTATTAGTTTTCATATGGATGAAATACCAAATAGGGCTATACTTGAATCTTATCAAACTGTTCTGTTTGCCGTCAAACAGGAGCTACACTTGGTGAAGGAACAGACGCAACAATGTCCGATGATGAAGATGAACAGGTTCAAATGGATTTCACATTAGACCAATCTGGATCCGACGGTCATGATCTAATGGGGCTAGGCCCATTGCTTCCAACAGAATCAGAGAGGTCCTTAATGGAAAGAGTGAGACAAGAGCTCAAAATCGAGCTCAAACAGGTTCAAGTTTCTTGCTTTTTATGGCAAACATTGAAATAAATCTTTCACAAAAATGATAAATTGTTGAATAACAACTCGTTATTTTCAAATTTCCAAAAAATGTCAATATTTAAGATTTTTAGTAGTTAAAGTTGC
Organism: Verbascum thapsus; assembly: GCA_963669365.1. Taxonomy (NCBI): domain Eukaryota; kingdom Viridiplantae; phylum Streptophyta; class Magnoliopsida; order Lamiales; family Scrophulariaceae; genus Verbascum; species Verbascum thapsus. The sequence goes on from OY770105.1 coordinate 20,949,482, forward strand.
ATCTTATGTGTTGATAAAAATAGCATGTTTAAATCTGCAGATCATGGTAATAATTTTTCAGTAATTTGCAGGGATTTAAGTCGAAAATTGAAGATGTGAGAGAGGAGATATTAAGGAAAAGAAGGGCAGGAAAATTACCGGGCGACACAACTACCGTGCTGAAAACATGGTGGCAAGAACACTCAAAGTGGCCATATCCAACGGTATATATACCTAAGTTTAAGCTCCTTCAAATACACGAAGGGTGCGTTTTGGATCGAGTGAATTGAAATCCATGGATTTCAAATTCATCGACAAATCCATTTAAGTTCGTTTGGATGATGATGGATTTCAAATTCCTCGCCATTCATTTTGAGCTCTTTTCTCCACAACTACGGTGGATTTCAAATGACACCATTTTAGGTGTCCTTCAAATCCACTCCTCAAATCCAAATCCATCGATCCAAACGCACCGTTTGGGTGTGTTTGGATTGAAGGATTTGAAATCAATGGATGTCAAATTCAATGGATTTCAAATTCGTCCACAAATCCATTTATGTTTGTTTGGATGAATTCATGTTACAGTGGATTTCAAATCCCATGTCATTCATTTTTAACTATTTTCTCCACGACTATGTCCTCCAAATCCCCTCCTCAGGTCCAAATCACTCAATCCAAACACACCCTAAGATAAGCTTTTTTTTTTAAGTTATATCCCCTATATATAGAGAGAGTTGTGTCAAATTATTGCATATCTGGTTACATTTTTCGATTAAATTTGTCACTTCATGAAGAAAGCATTAAAAATTGTTGAAAATAATCCCATTTACAATAGATGTAAAGTAATGAGTGGCATGCAGGAAGACGAAAAGGCGAAGCTTGTGGAGCAAACGGGATTACAGCTGAAGCAAATAAACAACTGGTTTATAAACCAAAGAAAGAGGAACTGGAACAGCAATTCACAATCACTCACATCTCTCAAGTCCAAGCGCAAGAGATAAAATTCTCAGTAAAATATATTTTCATGTGAAGTTCAATGATGTTGGTGTCAAAATTGCCCATGCATATACTTTTGTAGATTTGTATCTTCATATAACAAAAACCTGCTAACAGATTTCTTACATGAACTAGTGTAACTCCATTTTCTCATATAACCCGGTTTGAAATTACATGTAGAGAACTTTTTATTTTATTTTTTTTTTTGAACAAAAGAGAAGGGTTAGACATGGCATATTCATCTCCAAAATTTTATTTTCGTAATAAAAGTGAGAAAAAAATATTTTTACAGACTGTGAAATGTGTGTTTAGATGAGTTTCTTTAGAGAAAATTTGTAATGATTACGGTTGATTTTTTGTGGTGAGAAATTTGTTTAAATTGATATTTAAAAATAATTCATAGTAATTTTTTTTGTCAAACTTATCGATTTAGACTCCAAAAATAGTCATAATGGATTTTATTTCAAACGTTGCGTTATTTTATATCAGAATATGTGATAAATTTGAATTTTTTAGTTAAAAGATAGTCGAAAAAAACCTTTTAAATCAATGGAGTGAACTGTCAAATTATGAATGTTGAGAATCATATTTCTCTTTTTTAACAAGATTTTTTTCGACATTATCTAAAATTTTGAGAGATTTTTTCCAAAATTTTCTTTAAGACATACCAAATAATTGACAGTTTTTGGAATTGTTTTTGTACTTTGAAACAATGTTTTGAAACCCGGACCGTTCATTGAACCGGAAAATTGACCGGGTCAAGGGTCATTGGTTCAACCGTCGGGCGAACCGCTATCAAACCAGTGATGTCATAATTATATAATAAATATAAATTATTGATAAAACAGTAAATACGATACATATTTATATTATATATTTAAAAAAATTATATAATGTAAAATCAAATATAAATGATTATGTCTATTGTGTAATTTAAAATATCACATGGCATTGTCTCTATTTAATCAATTAAAAAATTATAAAAAGTAAAGAAAAGAATAAAAAATAAAAAATATATAAAGAAAAACAAAAACCTAATTTATCACCCTCCTTCACAATTACAACCCAGCAGTCGCCTCCAAAGTCCAAACCCTTTCAACCTTCTTCTCCTCTCCTTTTCTCTTTCTTTCAAACATTTTTCCATGGTTATGTTTTTATGTTTTGCCTACAGCAGTAATAGAAGAAGATAAGAGCTGTTAGCGTGTTACTTTCCCATCTCAGTTTTCTTAATTTACCAAAAATTACAATCTGACCGGTTCCGGCGACCCACCACCGGGTCGAACGATCCGCCGTTTGAACCGCCGGGTCGAACGGGTTTCGACAAAATGTACCGGTTTTCAGTCCCAAACGAGTTTACAGCATAGTTTGGACCGTTTTACCGGCCGGTTTCCGGTTCCGGCGGTCCGACCGGCCGGGCGCGGCTGAGTTTCAAAACCTTGCTTTGAAATATCTTTTTGTGGGTTGGATACTCCAATCAATTGAGCTCTAATAGACTAATCCCACAGAATCGGGGAAATAATCATTTGTTCTAGAAAGCTACACAGATTCTGGTGTGGGGATTGCGCAAAACCCTTCTTTGCCAATGCATCCGCCACACAACTAGCTTGTCTCTAAACATTGATCTACCTTAAGAAGGGTAGGGACTAGAGACATAGCCAGTCGGGATTACATTTTCTTGTGTTCCACTCTTGTAGTGTTGACATATTTTAAAATATACATACTTGTCGCACAAATCTTAATAAGTGTATGTATAAAATTACACGTGTCAAATATCTAATACACTTGAATAGAAGATGGAATAGGGATTTGGAATAGAGAAACTCATACAGCTAGTAGGTGTTTGGAAGAAACAAACAGAGGCATATATTTGTGAAATTATAAAAATAGAGATCACTTTTATTAATAAGAAAATAGAGCCTTTATAAAGGAAAATACATAACAAAAAATCCCATTAAAATAGGACACATTATTAGTACAACTCCAATACTAACTAACTCCTAAATACTAGGACACAACAAATCAAAACAATTAAAATGGATAATAGAAATGAACGTGAACTTGAATACTAAGTCAACAATACCTCCTTTAAACTGAAATCTTTTGAATTTTCAGTTTACATGTCCAGCAGCTTCTTCAAGCATAATTTTCCAATGTGCAAACTCCCATTAATTTCTTTAACTTCTGGAAAAGTGTAAGCTTGAGAGGTTTAGTGAATATGTCGGCCAATTGCTCGTCACTTCGGCAAAACTTTAACTCAATTGCTCCATCATTTGTGAGATCTCTTAAAAAGTAAAACTTCACATCAATTTGTTTGCTTGTTCCATATAGCACTGGATTCTTAGATAGTTTAATTGTTGTCACAAAAAATTTTAGTAGCTCCCGGTTGTTTGAACTTCAGCTCCACAAGAATTCTCCTAAGCCAAATGGCTTGGCAAACACAAGCTGTTGCAGCAACGAATTCAGCTTCTGTACTTGATAAGGTGACAATTGGTTGTTTCTTAGATGACCATGAAATCGCGCATGAACCAAGCGTGAAAATATATCCCGAAGTGCTCCTTCTATCGTCTTGATCACCTGCATAATCACTATCGGTAAATCCAAGCAAGAGTGATTTTTCTCCCCTTTTATAGAATAATCCAAAATCTCGAGTTCCTTGTAAGTATTGAAAGATTCTCGGATTCTCCATGTATCTGCTTATTAAACTAACGGAATACATTATGTCTGGACGTGTTGCCGTTAAATACATCAAGCTACCCACAATTTGTTTGTAAAATGTGTTGTCAATCTTCTTCCCTCCATGATCTTTGTTTAATTTCAAACCAAACTCAATTGGAGTGCTCACAGGATTATAATTCTTCATTTGAAATCGGTCCAGGATGTCTCCAATGTATTTCTTTTGAGAAATAAAGATGCCATTGCCCGAATTCACAACTTCTATGCCAAGAAAGTAATGCATCGTACCAAGATCAGTCATTTCGAACTCGTGCATCATAGAATTCTTAAACTCTTGAAACATGGTATCACAATTTCCAGTAAATATAAGGTCATCAACATATAAGCAGACAATAAGCATTTTTCCATTATCTCCAATCTTAACAAAAAGTGTATGTTCGTACGGACATTTTATAAAACCAGCTTTCAGAAAATAAGCTTAAATGCGACTATACCAAGCTCGTGGAGCTTGTTTTAGTCCATAAAGCGCCTTTTTTAACTTGTACACTTTATGCTCATTTTCAATCTTAATAAAACTAGGAGGTTGCTCGATAAATACCTGTTCATTCAAGTATCTATGCAGAAATGCAGATTTGACATCTAGTTGGAAAAGAGGCAAGAGTTCAGTGCCGCCAATGCAACTATTAATCGAATTGTGTCGTGTCTGGCAACTGGCGAAAATATTTCTGTATAGTCGACCCCATATTCTTGCTTGTATCCTTTAGCCACCAAGCGTGCTTTATATTTGTCAACTTCACCGTATTCTTTGAACTTTGTTTTAAAAACCCACTTTACCCCAATTGTTTTGAGTCCTTTTGAAAGATCTGTTAGCTCCCACATATCATTTCTTCTAATAGCGTCAATTTCATCACCCATTGCCTTTTGCCATTTTTCTTATTTGACAATACTCTCAAATGTTGTAGGATCACAATCTGAAAATACAGCAAAGCACGTAACTATATCTTCATTGCAATCAATCCCAGTTACTTCATAATCCGACATCCATGTTGGCCTTTTCGAACACGTTTAGATTCCGCTGCAGCAATTGGAACTATAGGGGCATCATCTAATGGTGCGCAAGCTATAGGAATTGGGTCCATAGTCTGTTGCATCTCTTCTTCAACTTCACCATACATAAATGATGGAATAAGTTGTTGCTCAGTCCAATTCCAAGTGCTCTCTTCATCAAAAATTACATCCTTGTTGGTCACTATCTTCTTTGTTAGTGGATTGTATAATCTGTATGCTTTTGATGTTTCACTTACACCAAGAAAGACGCATTTTTCAGCTTTGTCATCAAGTTTTTTTCTTTTTTCATCTGGGACGTGGGCATGTGCAATGCACCCAAATTTTTTGAAATGATTTACAACTGGTCTCCTTCCACTCCAAGCTTCTTCTGGAGTCATGTTTTTGACAGATAATGTTGGACTTCTGTTCAAAATATGAACGCTCCAATTAACGGCTTCCGGCCATAAATTTTTTGGAATTCTTCCTCTTGCCAACAAGCTTCTCACCATGTTAAGGATGGTTCTATTTTTCCTTTTCGATACACCATTTTGTTGTGGTGTATACGCTGTCGTGAGCTCTCTTCAGATGCCATGAGTCTCACAAAATGCTTCAAATTCTTTTGAGCAAAATTCGCCACCACGATCTGTTCGAAGACTTTTAATAGTCTTTCCTACTTCATTTTCCACACGAGCTTTGAAGCTTTTAAATGAAGTAAAAGCTTATGATTTTCTTGTAAAAAATAAACCCACGTTTTTCTGCCCACCAACTAGCTAATCAGACGCAAGCCCCTCCTCGGGCGGATTCCTCCTTTTGCTCCTCAGCCTACGGGGTATTAGCAGCCGTTTCCAGCTGTTGTTCCCCTCCCAAGGGCAGGTTCTTACGCGTTACTCACCCGTCCGCCACTGGAAACATCGTCAGTGAAAGTAATTATATACTTTTTACCTCCATTGGAAATAGGTTTTATTGGGCCACAAATGTCCGAGTGCACCAACTCTAAAATATTCTTTGCTCGCCATGACTTTTCTGTGGGAAATTGAGAGCGATGTTGTTTGCTAACAACGTATTCTTCACAAATTTGCGAAGGAATAGTAATTTCAGGAAGGCCCGTCACCATGTTCCTCTGTTGGAGAGTCTTTAATCCACCAAAATTTAAATGGCCATATCGAAAATGCCATAACCATGGGGTGGTCTCTCATTTCAGCCTGATTGAACACTTTCAATCTTTAATGGGAACAATCTATTTGAGCTCATTTGAACCAATGCAATAACACCCCTGCTAGAATCATAAATTTCACAAGCACCATTCTTGATAGTGATCACATAGCCTTTTTCTTGTAATTGACCAGCACTTTATAGATTACTCTTTAAATTAGGAACATACAACACATTAAATTTTTTTTCCACTGAGCCATTCTTGGTTTTTATTTTAATATCACCTTTTCCCGTCACATTAATAGTTGAACAATCACCAAAACTCACTGTAGAAGAAAATTCTTCATTTAAATTAGAGAAAGAAGACTTACTTCCACACATGTGGTTACTGCAGCTCGTATCCAAATACCACACATCTGCCTCAAGTTCTTTTGTATCTTGAAAAGCCATCAACACAGTTTCTGATTCCTCCTTTGCGACAAAATTTGACTTCTTTTTATTTTTATTGTCATTGGGCAGCTTGGTATAACATTCAGAATGATAATGGCCGAATTTATGACATCTATAACACTCTACTTCAGATTTATCTCGTCCTCTGCCTTTGGTTCGAAATTGGCTGTCATTATTTTTGATATTTCTATTTCTTTGATCTCCTCTTCCTCTTCCTCTATCTATGCCTCTGCCTCTACCCATGCCTCTACCTTTACCCCTTCTTCTGAAATTATTAAAATGAGTATTGGTAGAAGCTTTTAGTGCTTGCTCCTCTACATTAGAACTTTTGTTCATCTTTTGTTCTTGGACCAAAAGTGAGCATTGCAATTCATCAAGGGAGAGTGCATCTATATCTTTTGACTCTTCGATTGAGCAAACAACATAATCAAACTTTGGTGTCATGGAGCGTAAAATTTTCTCCACCACAGTGACGTCTTCCTTCTTCTCGCCATGGAATCGCATCTTGTTTCATATCTCCATTGTTCGTGCACAATAGTTGGTAACAAATTCTCCATCTTTCATTGTAAGAATCTCAAAATCCCTTCTCAAGGCTTGAAGCTGTGCGCGCTTCACTCTTGCAGAGCCTTGATATTTTTTCTTCATAGAGTCCCAAATATCTTTAGAAGATTCTTTGCAAAGAATAGTTTCCAAGATAGGACGATCAATAGCTTGAAAGAGATAATTTTTCGCCTTATTAGATCTTTCAACTTTCTAGCTTCGAAATCTACTTTCTGAGCATCCGTTAAAACTGTACCATCTGCTGGTGCTTGAATTCCAAATTCAATAATTGGCCAATATTCCTTGATCTTAAAAAGTTCTCCATTAACATGCTCCAATGATCATAGTGACCGTCAAAGCATAGAATGGCTGCTTGCACAAAGTTGGAATCTGTAGCCATGAGTTAAATGAAAAAAACTTTGTTGCTATAGGTGGACTCTCGACTTACGTGTTTTCACTCAAGATCAACCTCGCTCTTGATACCACTGTTTGGAAAAAATAAGCAGAGGCATATATTTGTGAAATTATAAAAATGCAGATCATTTATATTAATAAGAAAATAAAGCCTTTATAAAGGCAAATACATAACAGAAAATCCAATTAAAATATGACACATTATTAGCACAACTCCAAAACTAACTAACTCCTAAATACTAGGACACAACAACTCAAAACAATTAAAATGGATAATAGAAATGAACATGAACTAGAATACTAAGTCAATAGTGGGATGGTGGAGGAAAAACTTACTATAGAAATCTTTCATTTTTTGCAATTGTACCCCTAAAATATTTGATTTTTGATATATAGTACCCCAAAATCTAAAAATATGATATTTCGCCTCTAATCTTTTAATCTCCGCCCATCCCTACCTAACAATGTTAATATTCTTTATATTACATATAAACGCCAAATTTATATGATCTACCTTACGTTATACTATGCACAATTGATATAAAATAGCCTATGTAGCGTATTTAAAATTTGAGATATGTATTCTATCAAAACTACCATACAAAAAATTAAAAATAAATAATATATTACTATTTAAAATATTTAATATTAAAAGTAAAATTTGCATGATTTATCAATTTTAAAATAAAAATATTCCATAAAACATGAATCGATCAATTCTTCGATTTATTGGCGTAGGTAATTTTGTCTAAAAAATTGTAAATCCTAACTTTTTTGTGTATTTTTGGAATGAAAGTTTGTAAAATAGATTTTAAAATTGAAAAATATATTCACAGGTTTTTTGTGCAAAGAATTATTTTTAGGGTGTTTAGCAATTTCCCTGAATTGAAGATCAACATCATGTTTTCATCACAATCGTGGTGGTGAATGAGCTGCCAAAGCAATCTATTGAATGTATGCACACCTTAACAAATAATGGATAAGCCTATCAGTTAGTCTATAGTTTATGCTTTGTATTATTGGAATTATATGTAAAAGTGTTGTTAGGTGTGTTGAAAATATTATAAACCCGTGCATAAATATTGTATTATTGATAATGAATTATAAATTGATATTACAAGAAAATCAAATGAAATCATAATCTACCTACAATCAATGAAATAAAACAAATTTAAATAATTTCAAGATATGATTTAAACTAATATATTTATTATCTAATAAATATAATTCCCTTTTTATCTAACAATAACTTTTTATAATTAAGTCATTATCAGCAATTCCCTATTAAGTCAATAGCTTTTTATAATTGAGTCATTGACATTAGCCTGTAGATGTTGAATTTTTTTGTCTCCTATTTAACTAACTAGATAAAATCTACCAGCTTCTGTATTAAAGTAGTAAAGGTGAACTGTCTGATAGACGCAAATGTGAATATTATTAATTAGAATTATGAACATATAATAATTAACATCAGGGTTTAATTGCTCCTTCAATTTAGCCCTATAATTCCAGACTGTCTTTGAAGAGCCAATTATAAGTTATAACCAACTTGTGAATAATTTACATATTAAATAAAGGTTGAATTATGTTAAAAATAAGGGACAGTGTTAGGATCTCATCTTGAAAATTGACAGCCTTAACAAGACAAAAAAACAATATTAAATGTTTTGTTTCTTGATATGTACATACAATTCTGTCTTTTTTACTTTTCTGGGTAGGGGAAAAAACCCTAATTTTCTTACAATTTTGTTTGGCTTTCTTACACTAAGTTTCTGGTTTGTTTTATTTTCTTTCCCAATGTGAAACTTTTTGTAGTAAAAGCTCTTGCCCCCAATTTTTCTGCATCCTTTTTGTGAAACATCACAACGGATATTATGCTACATATATAAAATTCACATTTATACAGACGGTAAATAAAATATAATTGGTAAACGATCAAGATGAAATACGATTCATTTTGAAATTGATAGCTTTTTGTTGCATAACAGAAAGGCAATGCAAACTTTTGTGGTCCATCTTTGATCTAGACAAATAATTATTTCAAACTTAAGGCTTGTTATTGCACTTCACTTGGCAACATTAATACCTTGCAGTAGTTTAGCTAAAATTGTAATAGATTGGGGGTACAATAATTACACTTTGGATTAAGATACAGCCTGTAAGAAATGAATGAAATTGGTAGTATGCAATATTAGTTATTTTTTAGGCTACAAATTATCATACATGAAATAATCCTATTCAAAATATTTGAAATTTTAACTGCTGGCAAAATCTGCATAACACTAGTCTAATTACCAGAAAACTAAAAGAGACTTATGAAATCCGGTCTTTTCAAGAAATAAAACAACTGGAAATTAAAAATTCATATAACTATATTGTCATTTTCAAAATTGATTAAATGATGACAAGAGATCAGTTAAAAGAAAGATAAATTGACTGAAAAAAATATAATTATGATGTAATTAATCACAAATCCCTACCAATCATCACTTTTTGAAATTATCTTTTTTTTTTGTAATTATAAGTGAATTCAAATTTATGTTACATGGGATTAATGTATAGATCTGGAAGGAAAATAGGGTGGAAAAAATCTTTTCTTATCCTTGCTTTCCATGTGTTGTGTGGTTGAGGGGATACCAATTCTCATATCCTGTCAAATCATTTACATATATTATCTTTGAAAAAGTATTAATTAAGAACTTTAACCACACACATCAAGATCCACAAAATCATCATATATAGTGAAAAATCATCGAAAATTCAAAACTAAATTTAAATCGATAAAGGGTTTCATCAGATCTATTCATCTGTTATCCAGACCATTCAGTTTATCAATTTATATGCACCAAAATTTGAATTAATTATTTAATTGTTCCAAAAAAAGAAAAAATCAATAACAGAAAAACATACCATGCAATAAATCCATCATCTGAGCTTGAATTTTCATTGACCCTCCCCATATCTTCCCACAGCTTTATTGAACTACAAACTGGTTGTACATATATATGCATACATATATACATATATATATATATATATAACATCTCCAGTTCAGAGACGTACAGTGATGTGCAGTTCAAGAAAGCCGTGGAAGAATAAGAAGAGGGCCATTAATTTCTGAAGAAGCATCATCTTCTGCAAACCCTAATTAGGGTTTCATACACAGAATAATTAAGAGAATAAAAAATAAAAATATTATTTATGTGAATATAAAGAGAAAATAGAGTGGAAAGTGTAGGTTAATGGATGGAGGGCAGTATTATTTATAGGAAAAATTGGAAATCTTTTTCCACCAATCCCAAAAAGAATATTAGGGCTTATTCAATTCCCTGACAACCCATCAACACATACACATAATTACACGTTCGTAGGATGTTATATGCAACAAAACATAACAGCAAATTGCAGTACTATAATAATGTCATTATAATACGTGTGGCTGAGATGCAGCCTGGCGGATCCAACGGTGAGATTTGCCCTACATTATAGTATGGGTTTTCTCTCTAGATCTGTCCATTCTTCCTTGTGTTGAATGTATTAATTGCTTCATTATTGAAATTTATGTATACTTATGAATTATTTCTTCATTATGAATGAGGGCTATGTTTGAAATATTTGTGTTAATATATCTTGTTATATGAATTAAATATGATATAAATGTGATTTTTCTTTTTAGTATTTGAAATTAATATGATTGATTTGGTGTACTTGCAATTTTAAATTAGTGAGCCTAAAATAGTGAATATTACTTTCATGATTCGGTGTACTCGCGATTTTAAATGAGCGAGACTAAAATATTGAATATCACATTCATGATTCGATGTATTTGCGATTTTAAATGAGTGAGACTAAAATATTAAATATCACATCCATGATTTGGTGTACTCGTGATTTTAAATGAGTGAGACTAAAATATTCAACATCACAACCAAAAAGTATTAATAAAAAGTATTGTGTATAGTATATGGGTACCAATGATATTTAAAGTAGATATCATTCAACGGGACCTTATATCAAACTTATGGTAGTGTGGTCACATATATACATTTAAAGTTTAAACTATGAATTTAAGCTATGAGAAATATTATATACTATTATTTATTTTTCCCCCATTTTTTCAGCACTAAATATGGCAAGAAATTTTTTCTTTGTAGTAAACATAAATTATGAAAATCATATTAAATGTATTTACTGCTTGCAATTTTTACTATATTCGAAAGAAGTGAAAAAACAGTGAGCTATAAATAGTGGTAAATACTATATAACATCAATCATAAATTATGTATTTATATTGAGCAAGAGTTCTATTTATATATATATATATGTAGACCTTAACACACTTGAGCACAAAAAAAAAAAAAGACATGACCACACTTGTGTAATAGAAATGTGATACCAAACCTATGTGCTAGAAATATCTTTAATGAATATGATTACCAAAAAAAGACTCAGATGCTATTTATATAGTACCTAAACAAAGGAAAATAGGTATCTCACACAAATGTAGAAAATTGTACTTTATCTTAAAACAAATCTAGAGGTCAATAAAAAAATTATGATATTACTCAACAAGCAATATTTCAGAAATGTATAGTGACAACTTCTCATTAGAAAATTCTATACTCAAAAATCATGAAACATATAAAAATGCAAAATTGAGATTTAATTCCACTAAAACTGAATTCGCAAAAAATAAAATAAACCCAATTATCCTACGAATATTCAAATATAAAAATGTGTGAAAAAGATTGGATGTCCACCACATGGTGGCATGTGAGGGTGACCCACATGAATCCAAATTATGTCTTACTAATTATGTATCACTTTCTTATTACATGTATTAATATACCATTTATGAAATAAAATTTTCAATCTTTTCTTGCATAATTATTTTTCTTTTGAGTGACAGTAAAATATAAGGGATAATTAAAGGGAGATTTAAATAAATGGTACACTTTTAAAAACAAATTTAAAAAATAGACTACCTTTTGATACCTTTCAAAAAATAGCCCAAAAATTGGACCAATCAAGGAAATAGCCCTGATTTGACAACAAGTTTGAAAAATAGCCTTGTTATGTTTTACCCTTTAACCAAAACTATGGATAAATTGCAAATCAAACCCAAAACTTAAATGTTAGCAGATCGGGACCCCAAAATGGTATCAGAGCCTAGGTTTATTATGAACTTGGATTAAATATTTATTATATTAGATAAGTTAACTTTTGTGGAGGAGAAATTATCTCCAAACATGGATCTGGACGAATGTCCAAGATGTTTGTATTTCAGGACTTGTCTTCAAATTCTGAAGACACAAGAACAAACCCATCAAGAGATGGTAACATATTGGCAAAACCGATATGTTGAACAAGTTCTAGCAGGAGTAAGCGATACAACCTTACAATACTGCAAAAATCAAAGGACGAATCATCAGGTTTCCCTTATAGAAATCCAGATGAGAAGGGAAAGAGTCATTTTCTATCAAAGAGAGACTCATTATAACAACAATCATGAAGCCGAGCAATAAAAGGAGTTCAAGAGCAATAACCACCATATTGCGATGAACAGAGAAGGAAGGATTACCTGGAATGAAATAATTCCAGATTCAAGCAAGTTATTTCTTGATTTACGAGAGATCCAAAAGACGATTCAGAGCTATGGAGAACAACAATACATAGTTCCAATGAAAGTCCAGCAAATACAAAATAAGTTGGACGATATGTTTAAACATCAAAAGGATATTCACAACGTCCTTATTGATGTTCAAAAAAGAGTAACTACCTTGGAGACTTCAACCAGTGGTAGAAGAAAGATTGATTTTGGGAAGGTACCGTATCTACACCAAGACGGAAAACCAACCGAAGTCACAAGAAAGTTGACCGACGATGAAAAGCTTAGTGCTCTAATCAGAGGAAAATCCATTGCCAAATAATGGATAAAATCAACCTGCAGGACCTACAAGATCTTGCCGAATCCTTTTCAGGACTAGGACTTGTAGACCTAAAGATGAATGCTGGAGACGAATCCTCAGCATTGGTGCCTAGAGACGGACCACCACCGGTTTATACGACGCCACAACCACCACAACCACCTCCAATGATGGCAGAATCCTCAGGGGTAACACAAGATATGCCGATGCCACATGTCGGAGATTTTGTGGTAAAAGATGCGCAACTACGAGACATCGTAGGAACCAGACAGTGCTCCAAACGGCCAGAATTATACAACACGCCTTATGGAAAGTCTCAACTCGACCCCATACATCCGTATGGACTTATGCTCAATTTGGATATCCTTGACTTCAAAAATCGAGAAATCCTAATTGATGAGTGGGCCTCAGCCATGAGAATTGCAGCAGGAACGCTCGGAATTGAAAAGGAAGGTTTCCTCATGCTCCTTGAGATGAGTCTCGAAGGATCGGTGAAAATCGCATGGGATCTGACACCGCCAAACATCAAACAAGATGTTACAACGGGAGAATCCCTAAAGGGAATTGTCGATAATATGGCAAAATTATTCAAAATCCATTTTATCGGCACAGGGTACTTCGAAGGCATGGAAAATGAGAAGAGAGAAAAATACAGACAAGCTCTCTACTGCCTCGAATTACATGATATTTGTCACATAGACGAATATATCAAGCTATTCACCGAATACATATGGAAGTCTAAGGTGGATAATGGTGAAGCTTCGCAACTATTCTTCGCGAAGATACCAAGTCCTTGGAGAGAAATGCTCATCAAGGAGTACAAAGTTGTAGACGAGATGGACACAGTGGCAAGAAGGATGTCTTTCCTGAAAGCCAAATTGTCGGAATGGTGTCACCAGGCAAATTTATACAAGAACTACAAACGACTACGAGGAATCAATAAATCAGTTCCTCTATGTTGTGTAGAAAATGATATTCCAACAGTTGTTGGAAGAGCACCAAGGAAGGAGAAGGGGAGAATCCACAGGAGTCATCCTTACTCTAGAAAAGGAGAAAGAAAGTCTTCTTGGAAACCAAGGAGATTCTGGTCCAAACATAAGGCTCGAAGCTATAAATCAGGGCAAAGACCAGGTCCAAGAAGGAGTCGAGTTACCATTACAGACTCGAACAGAAGCTCTAGACGACCACCTATGAAGAGGACGTTTAGACGAACACAAGCAAGGTCCAATGAAAGTTTCAAAGATTGTAATTGTTGGACGTGTGGCGCAAGAGGACACATCTCTACAGATTGTCCAAACAATGAAAGGCGAGGAGTCAGACAGTTCGAAGCCACGGCGGAATTCGACGAAGCTGTCTACTACCAGGACCTGATTCAGGTGTATCAGTTTGAGGACATCCCCTCAGATGAAAGCATCTATGAAGAAGAAGAAATTGAATCTGAGTATGGAAATAACTCAGGAAGCTCAGACTCAGAATCAGGGTGAAGGAGAATTCCTTCAAAATCTAGTTAGAGAGGATATGTCAGGATTCCTCTCTCACACAACAGTGTCTCATAAAACTCTAATGAGGATTATGAAGGACGAAGCCAAACTCCAGATGTATGATGGGTTTACTATAAGCTCTTTGGAGAAAGCAATGGATAAAATGGGGCTAAGAAACAGAAAGCACCAGATTATCCATCGAGTTTCAAATGGAGAGTTTGGTATTCCTATGGAACTCACTGGAAACCAGATCGAGATGCAATTAATCCCATACCGAGAAATCCAGGAGATTAAGAGCAAGCTCAAAAGAGAAGTGGCGAATACACTTTCATGGATCCATATTGGAGCCATAAGAGTTGTAGTCAAGTCAACCTTCAAAGAAGGGATTGATTCACCACTAAACCTGGCCCTATTCGACAAAAGAATCTCAAACCTCAAAGATTCGTGTCTCGGAACCATTACAGGGAACTTGTATGCAGGAAAACTGGCGTTCAATGTGTATCCACGCATTGCATACAACCTAAATGATCGAGATTTCAACAAGGTTCTTACCCTTCATCAAGATTTTAAAAGAAGTGAACTAATGATGGAAGGAAACAGACCCTATTCAATCACTTACAAGATTTTTTATGCAATCTCGAATACACACCATTCGGATGTGTTTCTCAGAAAAGATTTCATCGAAGTCCCAAGGATCTTCGAAGACTTTGCAAGAGCGGTATTGCCGGACATTATTGAACTTCCGACAATACAAGACATTGATATGAGAATTCAGAATCTTCCAGTATTAAACAGAAGCAAGAGTCTCATGATCGAACCAAGAAGAATGTCCTTTCAGCAAGAAAGGATAATGAGTAGCCATCGTTGGGAAGAACCAAAGGCTATACAGCAAGCTCAAGTTCTTAATGTGATAACTACGCAAGGAGAACTTAAATGCCCAGAAGGATGGCGAGAGGTGAAAATAATATTTGATATCACTCAAACGGAAAATCTATTTCCATGTGATGTCCTATACTATTTACAGCAGCCTACAGTGGGAAGGTATCAAGGACTCCTTAAAATAGGAGAAATTGAAACAATGATTACGGGAAAAGCAGGAAGGACCGCGGAACAAGTGGTTCTAGGACTTGAATTCCTTGAGGCACATAAGCCTTGGGAAAGACTGCCGGATGGAATGGAATTCACGGTAGGAGAGAAGCGTTATCGGATCCGATGACCACCAGCCCATTTTCCATATACATTTCAATCGGA
Organism: Verbascum thapsus; assembly: GCA_963669365.1. Lineage (NCBI taxonomy): Eukaryota > Viridiplantae > Streptophyta > Magnoliopsida > Lamiales > Scrophulariaceae > Verbascum > Verbascum thapsus. Next base: position 20,965,392 of record OY770105.1, read on the forward strand.
ATGATATATGAGAAATACCGTGCAGAATACTTTGCTGCCTACATTGATTCAGGCGCAGGAATTTGCACTGCTAAACAAGAAGTTTTTCCTACAGAAGTTTGTGAAGACTTACCCCCTATTGCTGGGAGAGATTTTTCAAAGAGGATTCTTATCCTCAAAAGAGGAATCAAACAGGCAGAAATTATGATCGGCGGAGCAGGAGGTACCCCATGGTACAAAGTCAAGACTCCACCTATCTATTTTCATGATACAGGTGCTGATATTCTGCTAGGAAACAATTTCCTTCAGACGTTCAAAAGGTTCACACAAGAAAATGAAACAAGGCGACTTATTTTCACAAAAAATCGATGCTCCGGAGTCACATCCCGAGTCATCGAGTCAACCCACCACCTCAGGGGTCAAAGAGGGAGAGATCAACCTTAGGCCACAGACGGGCAAATCTAAGGTTGATATTAACCAAAATTTAGTTTCTTCTGCATTTCAGGAATATCAGCAGAAGTGGGAGAAACTGAACACAAGAATAGGGATCAATCCAGCTAAATGCTTGGTTGATGTTTCAGGCAAATATCCAAGGATATGGATGCTCCCAGAATCCAATCCTAAGGACGTTAAGTACTGGTTTGACTTTGGAGCACTAGCTTCGATTTCTACTAGGTCACCCAGCTTTTCGGAAATTTCTCAACTCCCGAAATTGATACAAGATTCAGTGCACGAAACTTGGGCAAACAACCCTCATCTTGCACGAGGAGACTTACTGGAGCTATACTTTATCAGTGCAGCACCAGAACCAATAGGAAAAGGGATGCATGAAGCATTCCACTTTATCAAGCTCAGGAGGCCAGACACAGAGGCCTTGAAAAGAATTAAAGCTCCATCCTCCGAAACTATCCAACTCGTTTCAACCTTCACGGAGGATGATATCTCCACCAGAAGGGCATGGGGAATTTGGGTCTGTCTTACAGAGATGGACAAGGTCAAGTTTTCATTCAAGTATTACCAGAATACGGTGAATGGATCATTCCTGCTCAATACGATGACAGGAAATACCACAAGCTTTGCAGAAAACTTATTCGAACAGAAAAGGAATCTGCTATGGTTAAACAAGCTGCCGGGGAGCAAAGAAACTCGCCGGAAACTATGCAACATGGCCCATGTTTGGCGATGGTCAGAACGGATCTGCCCGGACTGCCCGAACCAGAAGGAGCCAGAATTTGGTACCAAGTCCAAATCAATGAAGGACAAAGGGACCAAGACAGGAGATAGTGGTCAGGGACCACAAAAGTCACGGGCATACCAAAAACAAAAGATGCCCCGACAAAGATAAGTGGGAATGTTATACAGGACCACCCACTAGAAGAAAAAGACGAAGGATGTGAGTCAGCATCCTCATCATTTACCTTGGATACCAGACAAAAGTAGGACCAAGGCATGTGACTGAAAGAGAATTCCCACAACTTTATCAAAGTGGGAATAATAATGGAGGGATCCACACTCACAAGTGGATCCAATAATTCGAGCTCATAATAGAGGCAATAATGCAGCAATTCAACCTCTATATAAACAAGATTTGGAGGAAGCAGAAGATATCGAACATTCTCTTCAGTTTTCTCATAAAATAAAAACATTGTAAAATTTCAAGTTTTAAATATTCAGTTTGTAATAGTAGTGAGTGTATGTATAGTATCAAGAGTCGTCTCTTTTCTATGAGAGGCTAAACAGGTTTTCTCCTCCCAAAAGGAGATTACTTATGTAATAAATATTTATCTAAGTTCATAATAAAAAGAAGGCTTTTGCTTCAATATGTTCTTCTAGTATTTTTATTATTTAATCCCTGGAATACTCTACTTTTCACGCCTGGAGTAGGAAACGAACCAAGGCTGTGCTGAGCAGTTGCTGAAGGAGTCGGATAACTTGCAGATCAACTTCCCAAGGTGCGAAGTTGGGTGGTGAGGAGCCATTCGTAAAACGATCTGGGGGCACTGATTTTTCGACTGGTGGTGTTGCAAACCATCTCACCCGGTGCTGTTTTCGGTCAAAACAAGGTATGGTATTTTAAGGGATTATTTAATTTCTGTACGGAAGCATGTTGGGCCTGGTATATACATTTTAGACTAATTTGCAACATTTAATTTAGTTATGGGATCATGTTTGCAATTTTCCTCTTTTATGGTACAAATGGGTAATTCATTGATTTTATTTAAAAAGAAAAGGCTATACAAACAAATTAGGGATGTTGACCTTTTACCTAAGGATGCGCCTTGTGCATTGGCACATTGGGCTAGTTTTCAAACATTTCCAAAAGGTGGTCTAGTTTTCAAAATTTCTTTCAAATTAGTATTATTTCTTTAAATCTTTCATAATTAAACTAACCATCTCTCTTATTCAGTATAATTATAAACTCGTTTATTTTTGTCCATACGACACATTCTATAATAATAAAATCTAACACTGAAACCCCATTTTGACTTGGACTTGTTAGTCAACTTTGATGAATAGTGTAAAATAACTATCTTACCCCTATTCAAGATAAAATTAAAATTAAAATAGGTTAATAAAATTACAGTACCCTCCTTTATTTAGTGTAACTATAATTTACTCCACTTTATTAAATCTTATAATAAACCTCTCCTACGATAAAATATTTTATATTTTGGTTACTCTTGTTTTATATATTTATTTATGATTTACTTTTTAATTTTTTTAATTATAACCTTATTCATATCTATTCTTTCAACTTATTTTAATTTATCAGGTGGTATATTATCTACATTGAGTGATGATATTAATTCTAAAATAAATTAAAAGTCGATATTTTTTCTTAAAAACTTATTTAGATTGATATAAATTCAAATTTACACTTCATTACATGTAAACAATTTGTTTAATGAAACCTACTATTTAAAAGTAAGTGTAAAGTTAAGATTACAAACTATTTAATATGAATTATGTCCATCCCCTTCATGACAAATTAGGATAGAAAATATTTGTGGTAACGTTATAAATTCCACTTATTTTTTAGCTGAAAGGGACGATAGTAAGATTTTATCATAACAAAGTTGCATTTGTTGGATACTTAAAAAAGGTCAGCTAAACTGTAATTATACTAAATAAGAATTGTAAATTTTGTTATGAAATGGGGAAATCGTAAATTTTTATTACAAGAATTGGTATTAATTTGTAACCTGTGAAAAATAACACGAGTGAATTATAATTACACTGAATAAAAAAAATAGTTAATGTAATTATTTATAAATATTAAAATGTGTAAGGGAGAATTTGTAGTGGACCTAGAGAGTGAAAAAGGACATGCAACCCGTTTATCCCGGAGCAAGGTCTATCTGTCGGGTATGGGATTCTATTTGTACGAGGCATCTTCCTGCCTACAACCCAACAATAATATATATACATATATATACATATATATATTCTATTTGGTAAATTCTCTTTCTAACAAATTTACGTACACAAGTATAATTAAGAAATTAAATACATTTAAGCTCGTAAATTTATTAGCACTAAATATTTGTTGATTTTAATAACATGTACAGAATAAAATTTTCAAATTAAAAATATTATCATTCATTTTTATGATAAAAATGCATTTTTTAGGGGTTCTACGTATAGAATTTTCCATGAAATTAATATACCAGCTCATAAGATTTTATTCACTTAGATACTAGTTAACTGAACTAGTACAATAGTTGGATGTCATATCGATATTTTATTTAATAATATCATTATATTTATTTTAACCAAATTATCATCCAGTAAATTAATTGTAGTACTCGAGTGGGTTATATCCTAAAAATATTGGATAATGGTGACATCACATTGCCTAATTAACACGCATTAACACTTCATTAATATTAAACATGAAATAAGATTTTAATTCGGACTGGATCCTACCCCACCCAGACTATTAGCCAAATGGGTGAATTTCATTTGTTATGTAATTAATGTGTATTCATACATACGTGACTAATCATACAATAACTGTAATATTAGTGGATTATTTGTATCTATCTTAAAATTTTGCTTATAAGTTTGTGTGATACATATTTCAGCACAAATTTTGTTGGATAATTCGGACTAAATTATCAACATAAGAGGTCGAACTCAGGCCTAGAAAGGGTAATTATGATTGCACTTGTCAAAATCAATCTGTTTACGTATCTAGTTATTAGAATCAAGTCAATTCAGTTTTGATGTGATAAATCGGTGAAACATCGATAGTAACTTCTAACGCCATACCTGTATAAGACTACCAGAAGCTCGAGAATTACGAGCCAAATTTCAAATTGTACTGTTTGCCAAAAGTCCTTGATTAATGAGTCATGAGACTATTTATAACAGAATAAATGATTATGTTTTTGTAGTGATATCAAGGGGATCATACATTTGTACTTGATGTTTTGTTTAGATAATTTGAGTCTTCAAGACGACCCGATCCGATATTTTTTTAAAACGCATATCCTAATTATTTTAAGTATTTTTACGTCTTTTGCTATATGTTACAGTCTTACAGATATTCTGAACTATTTTAATTATAACCAGATTTTAACCAATCAATAGCTAATGTCTATACACATAAACGAGATAGAAAAACTTTCTCTTTTTAATTGAAATTATCATGTGCATCTCTCTCTTTGGGTGTAGTGTGAGAGAGATGAAAAGGGACAGACAAACAGAGGTAATTTGCTTTTGTTATTGCACGTTGAGGCAATAATAAAGCCACAAACCCCATTGAATTAATGGAAGTTAGTGGGTTATTGATTAAGTTAGCTGGCATACACTAATTTAATTAAGCAGCTGTATTCTTCATAAATTATTGTTGCTTGTTTGATTCCATGTTATCACGTCATCAATCAATATCGACTTAGAAAATTTTAAAAAAATTTGATGGGTTTCGATTTTAAAAAATTATAAAATTTTATAAGAATAGTCGAAAATTTAAAATGAAACTTTGTATAAGTTTGATTATAATAATTATATGCATCTTTTACATTAAATATATGTATAATGAATCTTGTTAATAGCCTAATTAAGATTAACTGCAAAAAAAATGTTAAATAAATATTGATTTGATAATAAAATAATTAAAATAAATCTCAAATTAGCTTCAATAGAATAAATGTACCACAATCTTGGTGAATATCATTATTTAAAATCACATTAAGTTTCCTTTTGCTTTAATGCACCAACTTTTTCTTCCCTTTTGACATTTAGACAACAAGAGAAATGTGATTGGAGTGAATTGTGAAGAGTTGGCTTGTTAGACTTTAACGAACTTTAACTGTAAATATTATTTGAATATTGTTTGTTGAACCTGATATTAGTTATTAATTATTTAAAGATATAGAAAAATTATTATTTTAAATTTTTGGTAATTTCAAGTTTCCATGAAATTTCGGGAAATTTTGAGTTTCGGTAAAAATTCCAATGTTTATTTGACATATTAATTTAAACTTTTTTTTTATTTTGGATTTCGATAAAATCTCAATAACATTTCAGGTTTTGGTCGAAATTTTGAAAAATATTATTCAAAACTAGAATGAGTGTTCCATTTTACTTCGAGCTCCACAAACCCAAAATATTGTACATCACTAATATATTCTAATTAGAGGGCAAATGGACGTGTTGGGTTGGTTCCAATGAGTTGGTTTTTAAATGCGTCGGGTTTTTAATGGTTTTAAGATGGAACCAAGTTCAATCCAAAAGAAAACCAAATTCAACTAAAAGGAAACCAAACTCAATCCAACTTAATGCATTGCATTTTTTTCTTATAATTTAGAAATTTGCAATCAAGTTGAGCCTAATTTGAAATTTACTTGGAACCAAACCAAATAAAAGTTCTAAATATTCAACCCAACCCAACCCAACTCAACCCAAACTAATTTAATTGAGTTGGATCTATTTAGCCACCCTTAATTCTAATACGCCATAAGGATCAAATGGGCCAGCCTGGACTGGCCCGTTGGGCTCTTTTGACTTAATATGGTTGGCAAGGACCAGGCCTAAAGTGGATGGCCACTTAGGGCCCCATTTTGATCCTTTTTTTTTTTCATTTATATATATTTAATTTTATTGGAACATATATAAACCATCAATAAAAATTATACAAAATAAGATTTTTATCATTATAAATTTGTTAGACTTTATTTCAAACACTTGACACTTTGTAGTATTCTAGGTGTCTATCAAGATTGAATTAGTGAACTGTTAAAATACGTACATGCATGATAAGGGGCATTTATGTAATTACGTGTATTAGTTAGTTAGGGCAGTTATTTTTCGGTCTATAAATACTGTTGTCATTCAAGTATTGTACAAGCTTTGATATTCAATAACAGAATCAGTTTCTCCTCTTCATTTTTCCCTCTCCATATCAATGGAATTAGGTCAATTAACATGGTATCAAGAGCATAATTGATCCAAAGTTTTTTTTTTTCTGATCGTCTGTTATCTTCGATCTTCACCTTCGTCTGCAATGGCAAATCAGAATGGAATTGCCTCTGCAGCATTTAAATTACAACCATCAGATACGCCTGGAATGTTACTTGTCAATCAAACTCTCGAAGGTGTTTGTAACTATATTCAATGGCGCAGATCTATGGAAATAGCATTATCATGCAAACGCAAATTAGGTTTTGTCAATGGTGCTGTTGCAAAACCTCCAACCAATGATCCAACATCGTTGCAATGGGAACATGTAAACAATATGGTGATTTCCTGGATCATTAACTCGGTATCTAAGGAAATAGGTAAATCGATTTTACACAGTAGCACTACATCAGCTATGTGGTCGAATTTACATAGGAGATTTTCCAGTAGCACTGGATCTCGAATTTACAGTTTAAGAAAAATGATTGCTACGTGTAATCAAGACTCTATGAATGTTGAATCATATTATACGAAATTGAAACAGCTTTGGGATGAATTAGATGCTATGATAAACATGCTGGTGTGTAGAGGCAACAATAATTGTGAAGTGCTTAGGGCTTGGGAAGCACAACATGATGAACAGAAACTAATGTAGTTTCTGATGGGACTGAACGACATTTTTAAAGCAGTCGGAGGCTAAATTTTACTAATGAGGCCTTTACCTGGAGTTGACGATGTCTATTCAATGATATAACAGGAAAAGATGCAGATGGATATCTCACATTTTACAAACATTCAAGAGTCTTCCACTGCTTTGATGAGTGATAGAGGAAATACTCAGCAAAGGAATTGGAACCAAAATCAAATTGATAAAAAGGACCTATACTGCAGGTTTTGTCACAAGACCGGACATACACAAGACAAATGTTTCAAGTTACACGGCTATCCAGCTAACTACAAGCCAAAAGAAAAACCGAATACTCCTGTTTTCAATGGACATAGAGCACAGCAGGCTGCAGCCAACAGTATCAATTCCAGTAGTTCAATTGAGTTGTATGCCAACAATGATCAGTCCATGGGATCCCAGACTACTAATGCTTCTGCTCCTCTCCAATCCACACCTCAACTAACTGCAGATCAAATAACTCAATTGCTAAGCTTCCTTAACACACCTTCTTCCTCAGACAAATCTTTTCACCTTGTAGGTATTAGTTATTATTTTTCAGCTACCTATTCTCCATCCACATGGATCATTGACAGTGGTGCCACAGACCACATCACATTTAATTTTTCTATCCTTGAATCACCTGTGCAATTAACTGATCCAAAGTTAGTTCACTTACCAAATGGTTCTACTGTCCATGTTATTCACATAGGTACAGTCACCATCAATCCCCACATAACTCTTCAGAAAGTTCTTTTTGTCCCTGCCTTCAAACACAATCTCTTGTCTGTCAGTAAACTATGTCATGATTCTAATTCATCAATCTATTTCAACTTCAGCTCTTGTCTTATGCAGGACCCTATGCAGAAGACAACAGTGGAACTTGGTAGACATAAATCTAGTCTATATTGTCTTGATTCCTCTCTCTTTGTTTCTAATGCCATTTCTTTTGTTTTTGAAAATAAATCTGCCTTGTGGCATCATAGACTAGGTCACACCTCTATAGATAAATTGAGGTGTCTGTCTCATTCTATTCCTGAGTTGAACAATGTAAAACAATTGGAATGCACAATATGTCATGTTGCAAAGCAATCCAGATTACTTTTCACAAAAGAGACACTTTTGATCTCATTCATTGTGATGTTTGGGGACCTTACAAATCACCCACACACGATGGCTTCAAATACTTTTTAACTATAGTGGATGATTTTACAAGAAATACATGGTGTTACTTGTTAACTCAAAAGAGTGAAGTTCCCTCAATTCTGATCAATTTCTTCAAACTTGTTTCTACTCAGTTTAATAAGACCATAAAAATCCTAAGATCAGATAATGGTTCTGAATTTCAATCAAATTCTCAGCTATTTCTTTCAAAACCATGGTGTAATTCATCAGAGCAGCTGCACCTATACTCCCCAACAAAATGGGATGGCTGAAAGAAAGCACAGACATGTGCTGGATATAGCTAGGGCATTGAGATTCCATGCCTCTCTTCCGATCAAATTTTAGGGAGAGTGCATTCTTATTGCCACATACATCGTATATAGATTACCTTCCACCATCTTAAACAACAAATCTCCTTTTGAATTGCTATACTCTTACCCTCCAAAGTACAGTCACATGAAAACATTTGGTTATTTGTGTTTTGCCACTATCACCTCTCCTTACTCTGATAAATTTGATCCTAGAGCCTCCAAATGCATTTTTCTTGGATATCCATATGGCCAAAAGGGTTACAAACTCTACAACCTACAACTCACAAAATATTTGTCAGCAGGGATGTGAAATTCCTTGAAACCACCTTTCCTTTTGCCACTTCTGCACCTTCTTCAACTCCAGCTTCACCTATATTTTCCTTTCCCTCTGACATGTCTGAATTCACTTCTAGCTCTGAAGAATCTAAAGCTGTCATTTCTTCTCCTCCTGATCCTATCATTAGAACTTCAACTAGACAAAGAGCCCCTTCTAGATGGCAACATGACTACATTTGCACTTCCAATTCTGCACATGTTCACCAAACTTCTTGTTCTAATCCCATTTCCAATTATATTTCTCTTCTGGACAGCCCCTCTTCTTACCAATCTTTTGCTCTCACCTATACTATTCATAAAGAACCTTCCTCTTACAATGAAGCTTACCAAAATCCCTTGTGGAGAGAAACAATAGCCTTAGAAATCAAGGCTGTTGAGGACAATCAAACTTGGCTTATAACTGAGTTGCCTGCGGGAAAGCAGACTGTGGGTTGTAAGTGGGTGTACAGAATAAAGTACAAGTCAGATGGTTCAGTTGAGAGATACAAGGCCAGGCTAGTTGCTAAGGGCTACACTCAGATTGAAGGAATTGATTACCATGACACATTTGCTCCAGTTGCCAAAATGACAACTGTCAGAACTCTCTTAACACTGGCAGCTGCCAATGGTTGGCTATTATCTCAATTAGATGTGAACAATGCATTTTTACATGGAGACCTTTCTGAGGAGGTCTACATGGATCTTCCACCTGGTTTTGCCATTCAGGGAGGATGTCACAGACCTGTTTGCAAGTTGGTTAAGTCACTATATAGGCTCAAACAGGCATCCAGGTAATGGTTTGAGAAATTTTCCTCAACACTACTCAGCCTTGGTTTTCAACAATCAAGGTGTGATCATTCCTTGTTCATCAAAAAGGATAACAATGACTTTACTGCATTATTAGTTTATGTAGATGATGTGGTTATGATAGGAACCAGTGCAAACATCATTGAAGATATAAAGAGCTTTCCGGATCAGAAATTCAAAATTAAAGACCTTGGAGATCTCAAATATTTCTTATGGTTTGAGATCATAAGGACAAAAGAAGTAGTTTACATGAATCAAAGCAAATATGCACAGGATATAATCACTGATGCCGGATTATCTGGAGCCAAACCTAGCACCACACCTATGGATCAGAATTAAAAACTAAACAACACAGATGGAAATGAGCTTGATGATCCATCTGTATACAGAAGATTGGTTGGGAGAATGATTTACTTGACTATTTCCAGACCTGATTTATCATATCCTATCCATATACTCAGTCAATTCATGGCAAAACCTAGGATACCACACTTGGCAATGGCTCACAAAGTATTGAGATACATAAGGGAACTTTAGGACAAGGACTAATGTTTCCAGCACATCAAAGTTTGAAATTAATCCTATCCATATACTCAGTCAATTCATGGCAAAACCTAGGATACCACACTTGGCAATGGCTCACAAAGTATTGAAATACATAAGGGAACTTTAGGACAAGGACTAATGTTTCCAGCACATCAAAGTTTGAAATTAACTGCCTACTGTGATGCGGATTGGGTTTCTTGTCCAATGACAAGGAGGTCAATAACCGGGTACTGTGTAAAGTTAGGAGATGCACTCATATCCTGGAAAACAAAGAAGCAAAATACGGTCTCCAGGTCCTCAGCCGAATCTGAATATAGATCGATGGCAACTGTGTGTTGTGAACTCACTTGGCTTATCAACTTATTAGAAGAATTGCAGCTGACCGGGTTGACACAAGTTCCATTGGCTTGTGACAGTAAAGCAGCCCTTCAAATAGCGTCGAATCCAGTCTATCATGAGCGAAGAAAACATATCAAGTTGGATTGTCATTTGGTTAGAGAGAAATTACAATCTGGTTTGATCAAACCAAGTTACATTTCTACCAAATTACAGTTGGCCGACTTGTTCACCAAGTCCCTTAGCAGACCTCAGATGACACAATTTCTCGGCAAGTTAGGAGTTTGTAATCTCTTACAACCTCCAACTTGAGGGAGGATGTTAAAATGCGTACATGCATGATAAGGGGCATTTCTGTAATTACGGGTATTAGTTAGTTAGGGCAGTTATTTTTCGGTCAAAAAATACTGATACCATTCAAGTGTTGTACGAGCTTTGATATTCAATAACAGAATCAGTTTCTCCTCTTCATTTTTTCCTCTCCATATCAATGGAATTAGGTCAATTAACATGAACCAAAGCTTAAAGATCTGACAATAAGGTAATATGTTCTAAGCATTACAACCTTACAATTAGCACTTATCAACTTTGAAGTAGTTTGAAGAAATTAAGTCTCTGAGTAAAGATGATTTTTTAGATGATGTTTTACCTTAAGTTATTTCAAATAAATCCAGAACATATTTTTTTCAACAAACATTTATTTCTAATAGGAGATAAATTCAAATGTATTAAATAATACATGAATTAAATGCACTTTAATTAAGACTTTAACGTATGGATCAAGGCGTCCTATTGAGTATCGAAATTAAACAATTTATGTCACTGACATTGCAATAAAATTTTAGGGATAAAGACAACAAAATTTGACTCACAACCTTAGTTTAAGCGCACGCCTATTCAAGCTAGCTATGTGTCAAATAAATATTTTTTGTAAACTTTTTTTTATTGTCATTTTTATCTTCATCAAGCATTAAAACATAACATTTCAAGAACCAAAATAGCAACCATGTATAAAGTATAAAGGCAAAAATACAAAATTCTTAGGACGTTTGCAAAAAAATTCCAAATGAACTTTGATATAAGCGCTTTGTACTTAATATAACCTGGTCAAGCGCTCAAACCTATTATATAAATTAACTTTATAAACCAAATTTTTTTCCTCGCAAGTGCTACCTAGTCACTATTTAACTAAAGTTCAAAATTTTGAATACAAAATTTTTTTAATCAAAAAAATTAGGGTCTAATTCAATGCCTCCTATACTATTTCATATGCCACTTTAGACCATTTAGAATATATTGTGATCTAGCATATATATATATATATTACATTTGCACTAATCACATAACTTCAATCATGTTCAATTTTGATCCCAATATTATGAGATTTTATGGAAATAGCTTGTACACAACTAAGAGATCTTCCATACATAATATTAGGACCAAAATTACACAAACTACTAAAATTTGATTAAAATGCACAAGTACTATGCTATTTTTCTTTTTTTTTTTACATTTTTTATTTTCTCTGCCTTCCCTTTTCTCCTAATTTTGGTCGACGATTTTCAAAGCAATTTGAAAATTTTATAAGAAATATCTTAACCATGATAAAGTTTGAGCACACATTAGAATTGAGAAAGAAGAAGAAAATACATCATATATTAATGTATAGATTTAAAAACAAATGTGTTACAAGTTGCATAAATGTTTTGAACAAGTTTGAAGAAAAAAGTAGAAAGTTAGGCCATTATTAGGCCCATTTAGTGGTTTATTTCTCGCTATTTTTTATATTTTTTTGTTTTAGTTCTTTACCTAGTCATCGAGTGACCCAAATTTTGCCAAGTGGTCATCATGTGTGATCAAGTGTTTTTTCAACCAAATTTGACGGTATTTATTGTCCTTTAGAACTTTGAACGCTTTTAGGTGAAATTAAATACTTTATACAGGAGGGGGCAACCCTCGGTAGAGTTGGTAAGGGCATTGAATGTTGTGGCCTTGGTCACGGGTTCGAATTCTGATGAGGGAATGTCTATTTGCCTTCTCTACTGTGAGCCTGTCAGCTATGGGCAACCTAGGCTGGTTTACCTCTCTTGTGTGGTTTGCAGGCTATTGCACAAAAGCGGGGTTTACCCAGTGCGCACCTAACGGTAGCGGCTGCGGGTTCCCTTATCATAAAAAAAAACAACTCTAGAAATGCAAACACAACCTACTATTTCATATTTATATAATTAGAAGTTCAATACAATAGAGGATACACATGTAAAAATGTTATCGTGCATGCAAATGGAATTGTGATGAACTCGAGTAATATAATGAGTGTTGTGATCGGTGTACTTATGCTTTACATAACAGTTGCAACTTGAAATTGTATTGGGATCTAATTATAAAGATTTTGTCGTTATTGTGAGGCTTCGAACCTAACTAACAATTGATATAATTGTTATTAGACGCGAGAGTTTAAAATATTCGACATTAATCATAAATATGAATTAACTAGGCCTACCAAAAACAAATTCTAGATTCTAAAAGTAAGTTTAAAGTACTATCACGATCCACAAATACTTTACATCATAAATATCCAAAATTCATATGCATATATGTCCCCTATAATTACATCCAAACATCAAATTGAAACTCAATTTAGAGGATCATATTACTCACATCTAACAACTATTTACGAGAATGAATTATATTCACCGAATCAAAAGAGACAAACCTAAGCAAATCAACATCGCTAGTATCTAACACACACGTTTCTCCTTGTAATTGTTGAAAATCTTAAATTAGAGGTGCCCAAACAAGAATCGGAACTGTGGAACCGAACCGGTTCGAACCGTGGTCAACGGTTCCAAAACCGTTGACCACGGTTCCGGTTCCGGTTCCAGGAACCGTAACCGTGGGTTACGGTTCGGTTCCGGTTCCTCGAAATGAGGAACCGGGAACCGGCGGTTCTAACCGCCGGTTCCATATTATTATAAGTTTTTTTTAATAAATTTTCAAAAATGGGTCTTGGCTAAGTTGGTTCTACTACCCAAATACTCTACAAAAGACTAGGGTTCAAATCCTACTTGTCTACTTTTGTATTATATTCATTTTCATTATCTTTAATTAATTTTCTCTAGTTTTATTTTAGAAAAATTAAATATCAACTAATTTAATATTTTTTCAACATCTATTTTACTTATTAGGATTAAAAATTAATTAGTACTCAATAAAATATTTTATTGCCATTCATCACTTATTGGGGATGAAGCATTTTGTTGTCATATTATACGATTTTAGCAACAAAAAATAATATTCGTCCAATTATCATTTTAAGCAAATGACAATAACTACAAAACCCATTTTTTGTTGTTAAAACATCACAATTCACAAATAGCAACGAAATTAATTTTGTTGCTTAAATAATCGTTGCGGATTTTATCTTTTCTTGTAGTGTGTGATTGTATATTATACTTACCGAATTCGATTTTGTATTGTTTAAATTTGTTACTAATATAAAAATGGTTTGTCTATTGTTCAATATTTTTAATATTTGTCTTTATTTCATCCGATTTATTTTTTAAATATTGCCGAAATAAATTTATACATAATATATTATTAAAAAAAAATTTAAAAATTAAATTTTTTTTTTTTTAAAAAAACGGTTAGAACCGGAACCGGAACCGGGAACCGCCCCGGAACCGTGGAACCGGGAACCGGAACCGGGAGGAACCGGAACCGGTTCTAACCGGTTCGAATACGGTTCCGGCACCCCCGGAACCGGGAACCGGCGGTTCCGGAACCGGAACCGGGAACCGGAACCGTATGAACACCTCTATCTTAAATGAGTAAATTGTGTTTAGCACGATTTATCTAAAGATTTAAGTGAATTTTGTATATCAAAACGGAATGTTTTTGGCTCAAATTATTCTCTGTTTCGAGTAGATAAATTTAGAGTATTTAATTACTGAAATCCAATTTCGGGTGAATGCGAAATTAATTAACAAAGTTTGTCACTTAAAATGTTGTTCATAATTGAATCAATTTATCGATGGGTACTTTGAATTTTCTTAAATATTGATTTAATATTTTAAAAATACTTTTGCATATTAAATATCTAAAAATGTATCTAATTTATACGAGTCTATAAAGAGAGTATGGAACAATATTTTGTTCGCTAGACTCGGTAATTTGTAGTGGTACTATTATCGAGACGCTGTCGTTGTATCTTGGGAGACAATTGCCGTATTCCATAACCACACAATACTGTTTTAAGAAAAGCGAGCATAAACTCGTGCCTCGACATTTATATTTTTCATCTTTATAAACACAGCTGATTACACTACTAATTTATTTTTCCCAACATTAATTAGATATGTCCCCATTAACCTAAATAAAATAGGTTTTAAGAAGTACAATTAAGCAAACCCTTAGGAGGCATAGATGTGACTGCCAATGCTTTCCGAAACAAACATAAAACAAAGAAAAACCTATGTAAAAGTTGTGATATAAATGATACGCAAATAATGAAATCAACAACTCTAGAAATGCATGACTTTTCTACTGTGAGCCTGTCAGCTATGGGCAACCTAGGCTGGTTTATCTCTCTTGTGTGGTTTGCAGGCTATTACACAAGAGCGGGGTTTACCCAGTGCGCACCTAACGGTAGCGGCTGCGGGTTCCCTTGTCATAAAAAAAAATACTTTATACAGGAAATTTATTTGTGTATTTTTAACCTTATTTGTGTGTACTTGCGATATGATTTAGTGTATGACTTTTAATCTTTTATGAATATGATTTTCTTCGCTTGTTTTTTGTGTGTAAGTATTATGAACTAAAATTCGTAGACTATAAGGCGATGTCAAGGCCATTACGAGATGTTAATATATGAAATTGATTATTTTGAGTGAATTTTTCTTTTGTTATATGTCATGATTTCATTCTTTTACCATAATTATATACTTGATCACCATATATATTGCCTTTTGTGTAACTTAGAATGTCGGGATAACATGAGTTAGTCTATTGGTATATGGATTGTACTTTTAACTTCTAAATGTTTTCCTGGAATTGTACTTTTCCGGATGTCGATGGGTATGTGAACTGTAAATTTTCATTTTCATCCTTGTTTCCATATATTCTTCTGTTGAAAAATATGTCCAAATTTATATATAGGAATTTTGGTTGGGCTATTTTGTGGCTCTGGCACCTTGGGCTTGTATAGGCAGAAGTTGGGCTATTTACGGCTATTCTTCTTTGCGTTTATGGGCTGGGCGTTTTGATACAAATAGGCCTACCCAACTTGAGAAGCAGCCCACCACTAGGCCCATTTGTAGGAAAGAGAAGCCCATTTGGCTAAAAGATTATAATTGATAGAGAATCAGGGTTGAATGGTATCAAATAATTAATTTTATTTCCTTTACCCATAATTTGTAGTAAGGAGAAAAAGTTTCAATGCAAAATGAACATTATTTCTGTGAAGTAAAAAAAAATTCGAAAAGTTTCCGTTTTTCAACTAAGCGAAAAAAATTATGAAGTAGTTTCGAAATTACAATGTTTCCAAGAAAACTCGTAATGTTTTCATTGTTTCCATCGAAACTTTCAGTGTTTCCATAGTTTCCACGAAACACTGTGAGTTTCTTAATTCTTTTCCGAATAGAGTATAATAGTGAATAAAATTTAGAAAAAAAAGGAAGAACATAAAACAGTTATAAATCTAACAATTTACTAAACTAAGTTCAAATTAACAAATAAGTTCTAAATAATTAATCAACGAAATCGTAGATAAATTTTTTTTATATTCAAAATATCACGTAAGAAATTTGAATCCAATATTATCACTTAGTTCGTTATTGAAATTTTTATCTGGTCTACATGTATAAATTTTGAAACAAAATATTGATTTTTAAAAATGATTGAAGATAGCATTTGTTGTTTACTTTCTATCACATTGTTTCCGTCTTTTTTCTCGTTTTTGCAAGTTTTTTCCTACTTTTCCGAAACGTTTCTAATATTTTACAATCCGAAACTTAGGTCAATTTCGAAACTTTGAACCTAGGTTTGAACTTACTTATTAGTATATTTTAGTTAACTGATTTAAATTTTCAGCATGCAATCAATAAATTTTAGTCTGTTTAGAGACGAGCTTGATTCTCCTTTTTGTTGGTAAATGCAAAGTAATGCCTTGTACAATTTTTCAATAATTTCTCCTTAATTTAATGCAGTTAAATTTCTCAATCTTTTTTTAATGTTAAATTTATCACTTTTGTAAGATGGACTGTAAAAAGTTGAGTGGCTGACAGTGAATCCATCAACGACTATTTTCCCTGTTCTTTTAACCTTCCTCAGTCGCCGCCGGCAGACCTTTCGAAGTCCATCATTTTCTTTAGGTGACTAAAACAAAGTCAAGGATAAGATTGAAAAGAAATATATATATCCAATTGATATAGGAAATAGCCTCGTATGGATAGACTCGTACAAGTACGACCCTGAAGATCTATTATGGAGTATTTGCAGAAAGAGGCCTTAACCATTATAGCCTTAATTGCAAAACACTACAAAACCCGCGTGTTTTCCAAGAACCGGGTCAAATATTATGTCGATCCGAGTGATCATGAGCG
The DNA here is from genome assembly GCA_963669365.1 of Verbascum thapsus. Lineage (NCBI taxonomy): Eukaryota > Viridiplantae > Streptophyta > Magnoliopsida > Lamiales > Scrophulariaceae > Verbascum > Verbascum thapsus. The sequence continues at coordinate 20,982,515 of OY770105.1, forward strand.
TCCATCTCTGGACACGTGGAAAGCATCCCGGAATGTCTGCAATCGTCCGTAGAGGCTGAACAGTTCCTATAAATAGCCTCATTTTATATTATAAAAAGGACATTTGACCAATTGAACAGTACCTCGAGAGTACCTAGATCTGACAGTACGTTTCCATTATTCTATAAATCGAGTTAAGAACCTCGTGTATAACTTTAATCCCAATATTGAACTACGTTTAGACTTGATCCTATATAAAAGTACGTAGGTAACTCAGTCCATCTGAGTGCAGTCTATATTCGTTTTACGACCCTTCTTGGTCTTATTCGAGTCTCGGCTTGATTTGGCCCTGAAGCATTTTTACGAGCTAGATCACCAATTGCAAAACGTGAAGACCAAAACGAGTAGGATAGCAAAAGAAATGTCTCTTCATCCACTTGCAGAAATTCCTAGTTTTACTCACCTATCCACTTCCCCTAATCTGCCCTCTTATCTCTCACGATCAAACATTTACTGTTAATATTTATATATTATAATATATAAATATATACAATACATAATGTATTATTTATATTCTATACCCTTAAATGTTTATATGTAAAATTGATTTACATATATGCACTATACACAGACCACAGTTATGCACTACCCATATATTTTAAAATATTACTAGTATGTAACCCGTGCTATGCACGGCCTAAATTCACTAAAAAATATATTACAAAAGTTTAAGTGAATTTTAAAAAACTTGATTGGGTTGTATTCTTTTATCACAAAATTGAGATGTGGTCGTAAATGCCAAAAACATGAAACTAACAAAAAGATATTATCATCATTTCATAAATTATATAGTAAAATCATAACCTGTGCTATGCACCACCTTAGTTAAAAAAAATTATTACAATTTTTTTCGGAATTTTAAAATCCTTGATGTGGTTGTATTATTTTTTCATCAATTAAAATGTGATTGTAAATGGAAAAATAATAAAATATATTATTAATATTAAGCATCTGAAATATTCATAGGCACATAAAATTAACAAAAATACAGTATATTATTTATAAATACTATATAATAAATCATATACATCTCTTAAAATTTTTAACAACTAATATATTATATAAAATGACACTCTGGAAAGTTCCAATGTTCCACCAACTAAATTAGGTCTAACATAACCAAATAAGAATAAAAAAAGGATCAAATCTTGCTCAGGGAAAAGCAGTTTTGTACCTTACCAACCTTGTTGTGTGCCTTCGTGCAACGAATTGTCAAGAGGTAATATGTAACATTCCCTCATGTAACATGCTTGTATTACTTGCGAAATCTCAATCCCACAATTGGTCTCCATCTTAGTTAGAAAATTTATGGAAAAAATTAAAATTAGGTAAGAAAACTATCTATTATAAGAATACGCATCAATTGTACTCATACCAATAGTTTCTATTATTAAATTAAAGCCTCACATAAACATATCAAATTGTAAATTTGGTAGAAATTTCTATTAAAATATTACATAATAGTGAAAATATTTTTGTTATAGCTTTTAATTCAGTAGATTTTAGAATTAATATATTTTTAATTTAATAATTACTTCTTATTGTGTCTTTCATTCCTAATGAAAATTCAAAGTACCAAAACTGCATGATAGATAAAATTCAATATAATTAACAAATATATAAGTATATGAGTATTGAAAAATCTATTATAGTTTATTAACAGTTTGCTCGATAAGTTATTATAGTATAAGATAAGAACCTAAAACAAAGATAATAGCAGTTTTCCTTGTTTATGCACGTAGAAATCATAATCTTGGTAGATATATAAATTCTTCAGCCCAGTCAACACGTAAAATAAAACTGACAGCTATTCGAGCATTTGGCTTGACAAAGTTGGTGGGTACAGGAATGATAAATGGAAATGCTGGATTGTTGAATAGGTTGACGTGATTTTTAAATAGTTGTTTACCATTTTTTCTAGCAGTGTTATTTATTATGTCAAAAATTAAATAATTTTAATATATTATTGAGTCCTAAATTTTAGTTTGCTTAAACTCGAACAAACTATATTTAATTAACAATTGAAATACTGAATCAAATCCAAATATAAGAAAAAAAAATATTATATTATGAAAACAATTCATAATATGATTGAAAGTATTAGATATTCGACTTTAGGTTAAAACTGATTAATAAAGAACGTTTCTTTTATTCAATAAATTTTATAATTCAACTTAAACTTAACAAAATTTAAAAGTTATGTGTATGCAAATAATAAAACTACTAAAATTATTCGATTAATATTTTAATTTGTTTAAACTCGAATGAACTCTGTTTAATTAACAACTGAAATACTAATTAAAACAAATTATAAGAAGAAGAAAATTATAATAAGAAAAAACACTTAATAATATGATTCAATGTATTAAATATTCGAGTTTAGGTTAAAACTGATTGATAAAACGTTCTTTTATTCAATAAATTTTATAATTCAATTTAAATTCAACAAATTTTAAAAATTATGTGTGTGCAAATAATAAAACTAAACTCGAATAAACTCAATTTAATTAACAATTGAAATACTGAATCAAATCCAAGTATTAGAATAAAAATAATTATAATATAAAAATAATTAATAATATGATTCAAAGTATTAGTTATTCGACTTTAGGTTAAAACTGATTAATAAAAAACGTTTCTTTTATTCAATAAATTTTATAATTCAACTTAAACTCAATAAAACTTTAAAATTATGTGTGTGCAAAATATAAAACTACTCAAATTATTCGATTTATATTTTAGTTTGCTTAAACTCGAATAAACTCCATTTAATTAACATTTGAAATATTTAATCAAATCAAAATATAAAACTACTCAAATTATTCGATTTATACTTTAATTTGCTTAAACTCGAATAAACTCTATTTAATTAACATTTAAAATATTTAATCTAATCAAAATATAATAAATAAATAAAATTATAATATGAAAACAATTAATAATATGATTCAAAGTTTTATACATTCGAGTTTAGGTTAACACTGATTAAAAAAAAACATCCATTTATTCAATAAATTTATAATTCAACTCAAACTCAACAAAATTTTAAATTTATATGTGTTCGAATAATAAAACTAAACGTGAATAAACTCTATTTAATTAACAATTGAAATACTGAATCAAATCCAAATATAAGAATAAAAAAAGTATAATATGAAAATAATTAGTAATATGATTCAAAGTATTAGATATTCGATTTAGGCTAAAATTGATTAATAAAAAAGGTTTCTTTTATTCAATAAATTTTATAATTCAACTTTTAAAAATTATGTGTGTGCAAATAATAAAACTAAACTCTAATAAACTCTATTTAATTAACAATTAAAATATTGAATCAAATCCAAATATAAGAATAAAAAATTATAATATGAAAATAATTAATAATATTATTCAAAGTAATAGATATTCGACTTTAGGTTAAAATTGACTAATAAAAGACGTTTCTTTTATTCGATAAATTTTATAATTAAACTTAAAGTCGCCAAAATTTAAAAATTGTGTGTGCGCAAATAATAAAACTACTCAAATTATTTAATTAATGGCTTAAACTCGAATGAACTCCATTTAATTAAAATTGAAACATTGAAGCAATATTTTGAAAATTTAATTTGGCATTAGTAAAATATGAAACAATTTCCATATGTTTATTCTTTTTTATATTGTATTACATACACATACATAATTGGTTTCAACTTTTCTAACACAATAAGTTTTTATCACTGGCCCAATCCCATTCACTGAACTTGATATTTGCTAGATGCACGAAAATTCCGCTGCTGAATATTGCAATTTTGCTGTATATGATTCCAGGAAAAGGAGATTTGGGAAGAAATTGCATGACATGGCTGTAGCTATTGAGAGATGGAAATTGAAACACACTATTTAGTATATGCAGAAAACTACCACAATTTCTGTAACCCTTTGTCCTGGTCAGTTTTTAAGGCTCTAAACTTCCTCGTCAATCTATGTTGGATTTTTGTGAGCTTCCAATCCTTCAACACAATAGAATGAAGTTAGGATAAATTTTGAATGAATAGAGAATCATAATTTAAGATAAATTTTGAATGCAAATTTACTACATAACATTACCATTTTACAAAACTTCACTGATCGACCATCCGCATATCCTAAATCCATTTGTTTAAATCTACCTGAAAATGTACCTAAAATGAAAAAATGAAAATCAAATAGTAGAAAAAATTAAAATGTATTAATGGCATCCAAATTTACTACATAACATTACAATTTGATAGAACTTCACTAATCGATCATCGGCATATCCTAAATCCTTTGATTTAAATGTATCTGAAAATAAAAAATAAAAATTAGATAGTAGAAAAAATTAAAATGCAAATGTATTAATAGTCCTTTGATTTAAATGTATCTGAAAATAAAAAATAAAAATTAGATAGTAGAAAAAATTAAAATGCAAATGTATTAATAGTACCATTTGACAGAATTTCACTAATCGATCATCGCATATTCTAAATTCATTTGTTTATGTACTTGAAAATAAAAAATAAAAATTAGATAGCAGAAAAGGTTAAAATATATTTACTGAAATGAAAAACAAAAGAATAAAATAAGAATAAATTAATTAAAAAATATCAAAGAGTTGAATGTGGAAAGAGAATTCAATTACTCCCAAGCTTGAAAAGTAACAAATGATATCCTTATTCAAAATCAAACTTTAGACACAAAAAAAGATGATTTTTTTTTATAAAAAAAATTTTTGCAGCAAAATGAGATTAATCTCAACCAATAAACCAACAAAAAACACTTACATACCACACCGGCCATGATCTTTGACCTCTGTAACAGCCCCTTTTGCCCAAGATCTTGCCCACTCTTCATTTTGATTATTAAATCATTTTCTGAAATTGAAAGCCCCAAATATTTGGCCTTAAATTCTTGATTAGTGAGATCAGCAAAGGCATTAAGAGAAAGGGTGTAAGAAGAATTGGTGTTCGTGTAAGAAGAAAGATTTTAAGCCTCTGTTCTTGTTCTTCAATGGCACTGTACGATTTTCGATGCTCTTTGCACCAAGTGTCGAATAGATCGGAAATTGATGAAGATCTGGATGTGTTAAATGAGAAATTAGCAGAATGAAATGCAGAAAATAATGTAATAAACTTTTTTTTAGAGAGAAAAGATTGGATTTTTATTTTATTGTTAGATTATTAATATTTGGCTTGGAAAATATGGTATTATTCTTTGCCTTCTAAAAATTTAGAATTTAAAAACTCAAAAATAATTGCAAAAAATTCTTGTAATTGAAACATCTTATGAAAAAATACATAAAAGTAGAAAGTATAATGCATGTATCATTTTTAATGAAAGAATAGAAATTCTTATAAAACCTGCATGAATACCAAAAGCATAAATATAAGAATTGACAAATTATTTGAGCATTTCTAGCAAAATGAGAGATATAATATAAGTGAAAAATTGTAAATGTTAGTGTGTCTATACCTGAATGTAATGTGTTGGTCCTTGAAATATGATATCAAAATTTCACAACTTTGAGAAACAAAAAAAGAAACAAAAAAAGAATATTAGCTGGAATATGCAAAGGTTATATAAATTTAAAGAAGAAAAAAAATAGAGAAAATGAGTAACATTCTTATATTCCGTATAATACAAAATAACACTAAATATCTAGAAATTCGTGGTATGAAAATTAAAAAAACTAACCTTCTAAATACTATGAAAGAGAAAAACTTGTTTCTCTTTTGATCTTCGGATTTCCAACTACCAGGATCCAAATGATTAAAGTTATCGGTAGAATTAGATGTTAGTTAAATCAAAGAAATTAAACCTTTTAATTAAAACATACTTACCCGTGAGGTATTGGTTAGAATCCATAAAATCTGCTAAGATGAAATTGACATGCAAAATACAAACATATGAAGGTTAAACTTAAAGATAAAAACAAACTATAACCAGGGTTTAGAACTGGACAAAAACATATTTGTATATATACTATAAAACGACTAAATGCTTAGGATACAATCAAAATTACAAAAAAAAAATTAATAATTGTTAGAAGAAATCATATCAAAACATAAAATTGTGTTGAGCAATGAGTGAGAAACATGAATAAAATATTAGAGATGGATAAATACATGTGTGACATTCTGTTTCACTACTCATTTATACCCGAAGGCTTTATCAATATAATTTGATTGGAAGTAGATTTTGATTGCTTAAATGGTTTATAAGTTCCTAATTGCTTGGTGTGATTAATATTCTTTCCTAATAGAAAAACTCTTTATATAGTAACTAATTAATGATACTTTGACCAAAATTTAAAATTTAAATATCATAATTATGGTAAAATTCGGTCCTATTAAAATTATGAATAAAATTATGTAAAATTCGGCCCTATTAAAATTATGAATAAAACTATGGTAAAATTCGGCCCTATTAATTTATGAATAAATTTATGGTAAAAAAAACTTCCCATATAATTAGATGCAAGCCATAAAAAAGGAAAATATCAATTAGGGTTAATTGAATGACTTAAATATATAATCATTAGATTTTAATTATTTCGTTCAATTTTGAAAGGATCTAATATATAATTATCTTTATTTGAGAATAAAATTGAAGACCCTTTTTGGGAATATAATCATGCAAACTAAACCTTTTCCTAAACACCAAATTAAGAAAATGTAAATTCATTAAATGTGTAGGAATTTAAATTTGAGAAGAATCAATAACTCTCTTTAATTAGCTTAAATTATGGAATTTATCAGCATAATAATTGATCTTTTTTCTTACTTCCTTAATTATTTGAGCACTGGGCTTAATCTGCCTGCCCAGGCCCAAATAATACTCATTATACTTAAGCCTGACCCAATTCGATGGGACTAAAATAATAAGATGTTTTGGGCCTAAATATCTGGAATAACTTACTGAGCGTTTGAACTCCGGCGTTTAAACGCAGAGTTGAAACTCTTGTGTTTCAACGCTGAGCGTTGAAACTCTTGCGTTGCGTAGTTCTCTGTCCCACGCGTTTGAACGCAAGCGTTTCAGAACTCTCTGCCCCGCGCGTTTGAACTCTTGCGTTTACACGCTAAGCGTTGAAACGCTGACGTTTCAACGCAGAACTCTCTTTTGAACGCAGAAACATATTTGTTCACTGTCAATAGTTCAAAACAATTAAAATATCACAAACACAAAATTAGATAGATAGTAAAAATAAATAATACCTTCAAATAAAAGATAAAATGACAACATAGGTTAAATTCAAATTCTGATGATTTATTCTCTATTTATACATTCTATACTATTCAATAGTAATGTGTTAGAAGAAAATATAAAATCTAAAATATGGAATATAAATTCTGTAGTTTTCATTACTCTTGGTATAATTTTAATAAAAGGTGGTTGTTTTAGGTAATAAAAGAGTTGCTACAAATTAAGAGATTGAATCTTGATTGCTTGATTTTTTTAGATTTAGAAAATAAAAGACTTACCATAAATATTATCAATCATAAACGCAGAATATGTTATTTTCTCTTTTTTCATCCATATATTATGTTAATTAACTAATCATTTCAAATTCAAATTCAAATTTTCAAATATAATCAATCAAATCAATTAATAAATCTTTTAACAATTAAAAAAAAAATCAAAATTATAGATAGCAGAGTGGGTCCTACACTGCTTTGCTATAATATATACTGGCATGTATCCCGTGCTACGCACGGAAAATTGCTTCTCAATTTTTTTTCTTGGCTTCATATGAGATAATTAAACGTGAACTGGATTTACCATTTTCCATATATTTTTTTAACTTTAGGGCCAAAAGTTATCATATAAGACTAAACTGATAATAAATTTCATTGGGGTGAATGATAAATTGCGTGAGGAAGTCTTATGAAACCAAAAATAGAAATTTTCCTTTCAAAATTTTTGTTGACATATCAAACATTATTTAGATAAAAAAAATTAATTTGTTTTCCAAATTATCCTTCTAATTAGCCTATTAACAATTATAAATATTTAATTAAATATTTGATTACCTTAGAATAATAAGCAGGAATTAAAATTGGTTTTAATAATAAGCGTATAACCCGTGCACAACAAAATATTAAATTAGTTATTCATAATAATAAAATGCTTAGTGCAAAAATGGAATTGATGTTTCATTATATCAACATGTTATTCAAATGAATTAAACACAATATATATATATATATATTTCTATAGAAGGTCAATGTGAAAGAAGGAAAGAACAATTGAATAAATCATATATTTTTTGAACGAAAGCGTTCTCTGCCCCTTGCTTTTGAACGGAAGCGTTTCAAAGCGGAACTCTCTGCCTAGCGCGTTTGAACGCTAGAGTTTACACGCTAAATGTTGAAACGCTTGCGTAGGGACAGACAACTCTCTGCCATGCACGTTTGCAAGCGTTTCAACGCAGGCTGAAACGCCTACGTTTAAACGCTCTGCCTCGCGCGTTTGAACGCTTGCGTTTCAACTTTAAGAGTTGCCCCGAGCATTTGAACGCATGCGTTTTTACGCAGAATAAAACAATAGAACAATGAATAAAAAAAAACTTATAACCAATTGCAAATAGTCCAATTGCATAATTGGGAGTTTTGTTTCGAATATTATCTTGAAGCTCCTCAAATATATGATGACTATATGAAAATTAAAAAGAAAATTAGACATATAAAATAAAGATGAAAAATAAAGAACAAATAAAATAAATTACCTCACATCAAATCAAATTCGCTTTTGTAGATGAAAAAATTAGTGAACATGGAGAAACGTAAAATTAAGCAGAAAAAGTATGGCATAATTTATAAGTTTTTAGATTAAATGAAAATAATTTATAGATGTATTAGTTTCCTTATTAACTGCATAATTCCATCAATTGAGGAATGAATTAATACGTAAATTTAGCTAATGTAAATTAAATATTCCTCCTAATTAAGGATTTCGATTTGGTAAGTCAATTTTAAAATAAAGTTTAAAATTCAAATTTAAGCCTAATGTGAACGTACGTAATTTAGGCCATTCTTTATTTAAGATATGCTAAGAATTATACATGGTAATAAATTTTGGCCTTTCCATTTGCATTAAAATGATCACAAATCACAATCAAAAAATTGGAACTCTTCCCATTTCGGTTGCAAGTAATTTAATTTGATTATCTAATTTAAGAATAGTAATCAATCTTAAAACATTTAAACCGACCAATAAGGATTTTTCATTTTATTAAAAAAAACTCAAAATTCTAGAAAATTAGGATTTAAAGTCAAAATTGGCATTGTGGTCAACGGACCGCTTTGCTATAATATATATAATAGATAATAGATAATATATATAATAGAATAGATACCAAAGTAAAATGTTGCGACTTTACCATAAATATAATATAATTAGTTATACATATCAATTAATGAGATTTATTCACTATAAATATATCAAGCATTAATAGAGGAGATTTTTTATAATTAAAAAAAATTCAAAATTATGAGAAAAAAGATATAGAGCAAAGTGGGTCCCACACCGCTTTGCTATAATATATATAATAGATAATAGATATGAATATAAATTCCTTATAAATATTAAATATATTTAATAGGAGGATGGAAGAAGACAAAAAAGATAATAGAGAGAGATGGGGGACAAAATCTAGTGGTGAAAATAAGTAGGAGAGAGAAAGATAAAAATTGAATTTTATTTTTGACCAAAAACTATACTTTTTTTGAGCCAAAATTTCATTCACCAAATACTATTGGCCAAAATTTCTGACCAAAAATGGTTTGGAAACAAATCCAAACATAGCCTATGTCTCTGAGTAATAATGATTTTTTACCTTAACTTTGAAGTATGTTCAAATTTATATGGGAGTTTTTTGTTGAATATTGGTTGGGCTATTTCGTGGCTCTGGCTACTTGGGCTTGTATAAGCAGAAGTTGGCCAATTTTGTGGCTATTCTCCTTTGGGTTTAAAGGATGGGCTCTTCGATACAAATGGGCCTACCCAACAATTTGAAAAAAGCCCACTATTAGGCCCATGTTTAGGAAAAAGAAGCCCATTTGACTAAAAGATTATAATTAATAGAGAACTAGGGTTGAATGGAATCAAATAATTTTGTAGCCGTTGTAAGTGTGGCCCACTTAATTTTATTTCCTTTACCCATGATTGTAGGAACAAGAGAAAAAGTTTCAATGCAAAATGAAAATTATTTCTGTGTTTTTTTAGTTAATCCATGTTATCAGGAACGTTTGAAGTTACTTATTAGTAAATTTTAATTGACTGATTTTAGTTTTCAGCATACAATCAATAATATTTAGTTTGTTTATGGATGAGTTTGATTCTCCTTGTTATTGATAGAGGCAAAGTAGTGCCTTATACAATTTTTTAATGTTTATCCTTTAATTTAATGCAATTGAATTTCTAAAAAAAAGTTGATATTTTCTTCTTTCTTTTTCAAGTGGAGCTATCAATTAAATGATAGTCCTAATTAATAAAATAATGAAAAGAAATATATAACAAACTCAGGAAATCCAAAGCTAAAACTCGAATGGATAAAAAATTATGGCCATGTTTGTTTATGTTTTAAAATCTATTTTCAACTTTTCAAGTCACAAAATTCAAAATAAAACCGAACACACCAAATTTTCATCCAAATTCTACTTTTTTCAACTCTACATTCCAATCTCCTATATAACTATCAATTATATATACAACTTTTTCACACATTTACTAATCAAATCAATCATTATTTCACTTTCTCTTTCATATTTTACACTTTTTTTTATCTATATTTCTTTATTTTTTATTTTCATAATCATTATATATACACCACTAACACAATAATTTTACCCATCATCCATCAACCTATCACCTATGATGCACAAACCGGATACGGGGATACGGATACGATATGATACGTATACGAAATACAGAAATTTCTAAAATTATAGGATACGATACGATGAGTATACGATGATATATATTATAAAAATTTGAATTATTTTACAATCATCGTTAATGAATTTTATAATCAATTCATTGTAATAATTAATAAATATATAAAACATCTAAAAATAATAATCATAAATATATGCAACAAAATGATCAAATAGTTCGATCAATTACTCAAAATAGAAGTACTAACATTTCAATTTTATTTTACACGATGTATTTACAATTTAATGTTCATATTCAACATAACAACAAAATATAAAAAATAAATAAAAATATCCCCAAATAATAAATAATTTACTTGAAGAGCTTAGTGGAAGGAGATAATTCGATCATATTCACAGAAAAAAAAGGATTTGATCATAGTTGCAGTAAAAAAAATGCAACAAATAAATATCAAAAGATGAAATGAGAGTTTCTCGCGTCTAATTTCAATATTTTTCCAATTAATCAAGATTTTTTCTTATTAAACTATGTTTTTAATTTATAGTTTTTAAGGAAGGCCACTACAAAACAAAAATAAATAAAAAATTTATATTTTGACTAAAAAGTATTAAATAATAATAATAATAAATAAAAAACACAACTGTATCCAAAACGTATCGGATACTCCTAACGTTACTCCTATTTTTCATATCCGATACCGTATTCTAATAATTTTTTATTTTATTTTCGGATACTTCAAAATCATATCCTATATGTATCCACCCAGTATCCATCCTGTATCCGTATCCGATACTGCACGGGGCGATTTTTCGGAGTATCCGTGCATCATAGCCTATCACTATTTATTTAACATATCTTACAACTTTTAACCTATTTTTAGAAACATAAACACATACAATTTTCACACAAAGTTTCATATTACGCGAATCCCGAAAAAATTTTAAAATTTTATCTCAAAAAATAAGCAAATATAATTTATATGCATCTTGGAATGTAAAAATTTGAGTAGCTGACAGTGAACCCATTAACGACCATTTCCTCTGTTCTTTCAGCCGCCGCCGGCAGACCTTCGTAGTCCATCATTTTCTTTAGGAGACTAAAACAAAAGATTGAAAGGAAATATTTACATTCAATTGCAAAACGTGAAGACCAAAACGAGTAAAATAGCAAAAGAAATGTCTCTTCATCCACTTGCAGAAATTCCTGGTTTTTACCACCTACCCACTTCCCCTAATCTGCCCTATTATCTCTCACGTTCAAACATTTATTGCTAATATTTATATATTATATATATAATATATATATATATTGATGAAAATGTCCGAAAGAGAAAGGTTTTAATTGGTCTTTGTTGAATCTATACTCTATTGGTGTATTCAATGTTGTTGAAAATTCTTATTTCACCTATTGGCTGGCTTGGAGCCCATTGTATTGTATTTGATTCCTACTAAGTCAATGTAATCGATCTCTTAATTAATATCTTCTTATCCCACTTGTCTGTTATCATTTGGTTATTAATATAATCAATTTTTTTATACCAGCTAGACAGACGGCCATACCCTTTTTGCAGTTTCGTTTATTTCTTTTTCTGAGCTGCAAAATATCGCAATTTGTTTCCTGCCCAGATCATTTACTTGGGAAGTTTTGATTCGTGGCTTGATTGTTGATCCTTGATCTGTTCGGTTTGTCGATTTTTTGCCTTATTATCATCGAGGGAAGTTTTATTTTGTCTTCAAGTTCTTAGCATTTTGAGGTCAACTTAGATTCTATATTTCAATGCTCTTTTGTTGAATTTTACTGTGATTATCAGATACCATTCTATTTATGGTTATTATAAATAGGATTTGAATCTTGATGCCTGTTACTGCTATTACTTGTGTAATCTGGTAACTGTTTTCATTTTTGGTATATTTTCCTTTTATACTAAGTCCATTTGAAGATACAAACCAATCTGATTACCTTTTAGGATTTCCATTGTGAAGTTGTGATAAAACCACTAAAATGGCTCATTTGACTTACACTGATTCAATGTCTGGGAGCTCACAGCATGGTCAAGGTGTGCAATTTGTGCCATTCAAAACCTCTACAGGGTCATTAAGAGTTTCATTATTGCATGGAAATTTAGATATTTGGGTGAAGGAAGCTAAAAATCTTCCAAACATGGATTTATTCCACAAGAACTTAGGTGATATGTTTGGGAGATTATCTGGAAAATTTCTAAGTAAAATGGAAGGAACCACGCCCGAGAAAGTAACAAGTGACCCTTATGTCACAATCTCTGTATCTGATGCTGTGATTGGTCGAACTTTCGTCATAAGTAACTCCGAAAACCCGACTTGGGTCCAACATTTTCATCTTCCCGTTGCACATCACTGTGCTGAGGTGCATTTTGTAGTTAAAGATAGTGACATTGTGGGGTCTCAGTTGATAGGCGCCGTTGGGATCCCTGTAGAGCAAATTCTCTCGGGTTCAATAGTCGAAGGGACTTATCCCATTATAGGTGCAAACGGGAAACAATGCAATCCAGGGGCGGTTTTGTCATTATCGATTCAATATATACCGATGGAAAAAGTGCCCCTTTATCACGGTGGTGTAGGGGGGGATCTTTCGTATCAAGGCGTGCCCGGGACTTATTTTCCTCTTAGAAGGGGCGGAAATGTAACGTTATATCAAGATGCTCATGCAGATGAAGAAATACTTCCTAAGTTATGGTTGGGTAATGGAAAAATTTACGAGAATGGACATTGTTGGCGTGATATTTATGATGCGATAAGTCAGGCTCGTAGGCTGATTTACATCACGGGCTGGTCTGTTTACCACTTGGTTCAACTTGTGAGGGATGATCCTAATGTGAAGAACAGTACTTTGGGAGATATTTTGAAAGCCAAGTCTGCAGAAGGTGTGAGGGTTTTGCTCCTTGTATGGGATGATCCCACTTCAACAAGCATATTGGGTTATAAAACCGTAAGAAATATCTCTTTCATGTTTCGAAATTTCGTTTTTCATTTGGTTTAGATTGGTGAAAATATGAGAGAATGTAATTTTGTGTTTATATATTCTTGCAACTCAGAGCAGTAGCAATTCTACACCAGATAATGAATTGCTTCAAAAACTGCACGTGAGTTTGCTATTAAGTTTTGTTCTATTTAATTATGCTGTTTAGGCTGAAAATCATTCCTTATTTAGCAGCTATTATAACCTTAATCTGGTTTCACTATTGTGGAAAAGATTTCAATGATTGTCACTTTTATGACATTCAGGATGGGGTAATGGGTACAAGTGATGAAGAAACACGTCGTTATTTCAAGCATTCGTCTGTGAAAGTATTGCTGTGTCCTCGAACTGCTGGGAAAGGTAGCTGGGTCAAGAAACAGGTTGGATTAACTTAACCTTCTCTTTATAGAAAATATTCGACTCAAAAAAAAAAAATATTCTGCAAAAGGGTCATAAATTTCATGACTAGATTGCCTTAATGTGAACCAGAATGCTCGTGTAATAAAGTGATGGTTAATATTGAAATTTGGATAGAGTATTATAGTTTTAGCTATATGTCCTTGTATAACTGCTTACCAAATATCGATGTCCTCGTGTACCTTAAAACAATGTTGTCTGCAGTTTATCCAAGTAACCAAACACATGATTGATAAGCTTTCAGGATATCATTCAGTTATTATAGTGCGAGCAAATAATAAACTACTACACTTTGATACATATTCTTGTAAAAAGTATCCTAAATTTACCTATCCTATCAAGGTAAGCCAACGACCCCCTAATTATATTAGTTATAAGTAATTTTGTATATTAAGAAACTTACTGCAGGATAAGATACCTATATTCAAAGATAATGTTTGAAACATATATATATAAATATATTAACAAAAATGAAACGTTTTGGGAATTATATTGAAAATGAGACACGGAAAATTGCTTTCTTTTTTTCGAGGAAGGAAAATGCCATTCAATTATAAACCAAACAAATTATTTTTCTGTCTTGTTTTAATTAATACTTTGATGAGTTCCAAATTAAAAGCCACTAATCTCTTCATATGTCATCAGGAAACAGGAAGTATCTACACTCATCATCAGAAAAGTGTGATAGTAGATGCTGATGCAGGTAACTATAGAAGAAAGATCATATCATTTGTTGGAGGCCTTGACTTATGCAAAGGAAGATATGATACGCAAAAGCATCAGTTATTTAGCACATTGCAAACAACTCACAAAGAGGACTATCATCAGCCTAATTTCACAGTAATTCCTTTATTAAAAATTTTACTTCCATTAGGGTGTGTTTGGATTGAAGGATTTGAAATCTATGGATTTCAAATTCATCAACAAATTCATTTAAGTTCGTTTGGATGAATACATGTTACGATGGATTTCAAATCCTTTGTTATTCATTTTGACATATTTTCTCTATAACTACTGTAGATTTCAAATGACTCCATTTTAGGTGTCATTTCAAATCCTTCTTCCAAATCCCCTCCCCTCCCCAAATCCAAATCCCCCAATCCAAACAACCCTTATAGTAATCTACTTCCTATATTTTCTTCTAAATACATCATTTAACTAAACAGGGTCCTGCCCCGGGTTGCCCACGAGAGCCATGGCACGATTTACACAGTAAAATTGACGGCCCAGCTGCATATGATGTCCTAACGAACTTTGAAGAACGTTGGCGAAAGGCCTCAAAACGAACTGGGCTTCAGAAAATGAAGAAAACTTCATTTGATGATTCTTTACTCAATATGGAAAGAATCCCTGATATTTTGAAAATAGATGAGGCTGCCAGCCTAGGAGGAAGTGATCCAGAGTCATGGCATGTTCAGGTATGAAAATCTATTTGAAGAAACTTGTTTGATTCCATTTTTGGGTGCTAAATCTGTTTCATAATGTAGGTTTTTCGTTCGATTGACTCCAATTCAGTTAAAGGTTTCCCGAAAGATCCAAAAGAGGCTCCCAGTAGGGTAATATATATGTTCTTCTCTTTATCTATACTAGTAAATAACATGTTCGTTGAACGTGGAGCATATGATCTCGTTAATTAATTCATATTTATATATATAGTTGTTGTTCAACATACAATATGTTAATAATTTAAATTTAACTAAGTAAACAATCACTTTATAAGTTAGTTGTTTGGAAAATAAAATATTGACTGATATGAATTAATCAACTATTGAAAGAATTAAGTTTATTAAAAGTGAAACATGAATAATAATGTAACTAAATAAACTTTTATGTGAATTCATGCTTCATTTATACGCATATCTTGTTTAATTTTAAGGAATCAAACACTTCACTTCTTCTTTCTTCTCAGTAATTTTTTGTTGTATACTTTCAATAATTTTTATAATGGCTCAAAAGCTAGACACTTGTATAGTGTTTTTGTTTCTTATTTCAAAATTATTCTTTTTAGTTTTCCATTTACTAAACTCAGGGGTATCATATTTTCAGATCATTAAATGCGTCTCACCTTAAAACCTTAATCTAAGTTCTTTCGCAAGTCATAGTAGCTGGGTTGGCATAAATGATGCATCCATTTTTGTTTAATTTTCACTAATTGTGTTTTTTAATTTATTAAATTGAGTCTACTTAACATAAATAACAAAATAAAAAAATTGCATATTGTACATACAGTTAATATACAATATGAGAAATTTTGTTTGCTATTGGTGGAAATTCATTTAAATAAAGTGTGCATTGACCATAATTTTAATAAATATTTTCCTATTAACTCTTGTGATTTAGTTTCATAAATATATTTAATAAACTATACATCATTTTTTGAATTTGTTGAAAAATTATAATTAGTTGAATGATCAAGTTAAAGGGGGAAATATCAATATATTCAAAGTCCTAAATAAATACTTAACTAAACATTAATTTAACTAAGTAAATACTTACTAAATAAATTATAAGTCATAATCTCATAAAGTAATTCAATTATATAGATAATTCCTTATTTTTATAGTATCTTATATTGAAAATTTAAATAATAATTTAATAAGTATATTATTATTTAAAGAATTAATATTGATTGATATGATGGATTAAATTAACAATTATAATATGTCATAAAATATAGAAGGTGTTTTGATAATGTGATCTAAAAAATATTTAAAACATGTCTTAGAATAGAAGGTGTTCGGGTAGGATAATTGATAATCAAGTATTTCATGACATGATTTTGAGATTTAACAATTACTTAACAAAGGAAGAATTTTTTATATTTTCTCATTTATTAATTGTTTGAACAAAAGAAATTGTAACTTAATATTGTAAAAAAATTATGTAATTTGCATGTTTAAACTAACTATTTTTAATTAACATTTAGTATTTATATGTAATTTTATTGTAGAGTTCATATGTGATACACATTTTAATGTAAACATATACAACTTATTTTACTATTTAGCTCTTTTATTTTTAAAAAGGTGAATTACGTATTGTAAAGTTCTAGTGTAATTATATATTTTATTTTTAGATATATATAACTTATTTTTATTAGTTATTATTTATTATTGGATTCTTTTGACATTCAAAATTAAAATACATAAGGGCATATTAGGTAGATCAAAATTTCAAAGAAACACCAGTACTATTATAATAGAATAGATATATCATATAGTTAATAATCGGGGTGTTGATGATAGTATAATTAATATTAGCAGGTCGTGTTTCAGAACGGGCGTGTTGTATTAGGAAAACAACATGCAATACAACCAAATACGTTATAAAATACTCAAAGAATGCGAAACAATTGTAAAATTGTAGAATACATAAATAATATAAGTTTCCCGCTCATTGGTACAATAATATTATCAGTTAATTTATCGGATGTTATTGACGATAAATATAAACTTAGAAAACAATATATATACCTATATTATTGAATCGGGAAAGGGCCAAGCCAGATTTTATTGGCATATATTATTGGATATCAGCCGATACTTTGAACCATGCTCTATAAGTCCCGATTTTTATGTTGGTACTAACTTTGATTCATGGTAAAAAAAACAGAACTTGGTATGTGGGAAGAATCTGCTGATAGACATGAGTATACATACAGCTTACGTAAAGGCAATCCGTGCAGCACAACATTTCATTTACATTGAGAACCAGTATTTCCTCGGGTCTTCATACAATTGGTCTAATTATAAGGACTTGGGTGAGAATACTCAATAATGTTCCTGATGTTGTTTGTTGAGGATCATGTTTTGTGTTGTACTCTAATACCTTTTGAATTTCAGGTGCAAATAATTTAATCCCAATGGAAATAGCTCTGAAGATTTGTAATAAAATCAGGGCGAGGGAGAGGTTTTCTGTATACATTATCATTCCCATGTGGCCGGAGGGAGTTCCCACTAGTACTCCCACTCAAAGAATTCTCTTTTGGCAGGTAAATTCTTGCACCTTTTTACTTGTTCGTTTCACTAATGGTGTGTTTGGATCAAAAGATTTGAAAGCTATGGATTTCAAATTCATCAACAGATCAATTTAAGTTTGTTTGGATGATTCAAAGTTATACAATATTTCAAATCCCTTGGAATTCATTTTGAACTATTTTCTCTGATGGATTTCAAATAACTCTATTTTAGAGTCATTTGAAATCATTCCTCCAAATCCCTTTCTCAAATCCAAACCGCTCAATCCAAACACATCCTAAATGAATCATAAAATTGCAAATCATGTTGAAGATAAATAAAGGTTATTTACGTGACATTATACCGATTTTCGGGAATGGTTTGTAGTAAATATCCATGGCAACATCGAAATATGGAAGCTTCTTACTGTGGAGAGGAACTTGAGATATTTTTGGCTATGTTTGTTTATGTTTTTGGGATGAAATTTTAAATTTTTCTCGGGAATGTCGTACTATAGAAATTCGTGTGAAAATGGTAGGTGTTTGTTTATGTTTTTAAAATTAGGTTGAAAGTTGTAAGAGTTGTCAAATCAATAGTGATAGGTTGATGGATGATGTGTAGAATAATTATGTTAGTGGTGTATATAATGATTATGTACATTAAAAATAAAAAAAATATGGATAAAAAATTGTAAAGTATAAAAGAGAAAGTGAAAAAATGATTTATAATAAATGATTTGATTGGTAAATGTGTGAAGTGATGTGTATATGAGTGATAGTTAGTTATATAGGAGATTGAAAAAGTAGAGTTGAAAAAAGGGGAATTGAGATGAAAATTTGGTGGGTTAAGTTTATTTTGGATTTTGTGATTTAAAATCATGAAAATGGATTTTGAAAACATAAACAAACAAGGCCATACATCTCATAAATATTGAAAATGCATCTCAATTGTTGGTTTAAAGATATGCTATTACCTTAATGGGTACTGTATTTTGCTTGCATCCAATTGATAAGTTTATAGTAGTATGTTTTGAGAAATATTATTGAAAAATGTTAACTATATTTAGGGTGAGGGGACATTAAACCGTATAATATATCTATATAATATATATTTTCCTTTTCTATTTCGAACCAAATTCGGTCCTGCTCAAGCTCGGGCTCTGCTTATGTGCACCCTAGTTGATGGATTGGAGACCTGCAAGAAAGTGACTCACTCATCACAATGGATGTTCTTATTAGTGAGGCTATTTTCTCATCTTGCGAAAATCTAATAATGTTTCATAATGCTGCAGTATAACACAATGCAAATGATGTACGAAACAATCTACAATGCTTTAGTAGAAATGGGGCTCGAGAACGAGTATGAACCCCAAGATTATTTGAATTTCTTTTGTCTCGGGAATCGTGAAGCCGAAGACAGTGGAAGCAAGTCGAATTCAAAAAGCTCCAATGGAAGTACTCCACAAGTACAAATTCTATCAACTTCTCTAGTGATTCATATCCTTATATGGTTCATAATACTTTTGCCCTTGTGATTTAACACTTTACTTTTGAATATGTGTCATCACAATCCAGGCACTCTGTCGTAAAAACCGACGGTTCATGATTTATGTCCACTCAAAGGGCATGATAGTGGATGATGAGTATGTGATTTTGGGCTCCGCTAATATCAATCAACGCTCTCTAGAAGGAACTAGGGATACTGAAATCGCCATGGGTGCATATCAGCCCTATAATACATGGGCAAACAAATGTGCTAATCCACGTGGACAGGTGAAGTTCGATTTGTTTTCCATTTCGCAATTTTCTTGTAGGTTATTAGAGGTTGAAGGGTCACTTCAAATTTAACTATACTTTAACTAGGTTATCATAATACAAGTTTCTTATATAAAAGAATGAGACTAACTTATTTGTAAAAGCTTATATAAATTTTCATCATTTTCATCTTCTATGTTTCATGACTAACCTCAGCCAAACATCCTGTAATAGTTAGATAATATTTAGATTAGTTTAGATTATATCCTATCGTATCGTATCTTTTATCATAATCTTTTAGTTATTTAGTTTTATCTTTTTCCATGTTTATACCTAGTTTATGATTTCATTAGATTATATTGTAACTCTATTTATACCCTTCAATTATCAATAATATAATTCACGGGGTTTCATATTATTCAACAATAAGTCAGTAAGTGGCTCTCCTTTTTGCTAAAAACTCTCAAGTGTTTGACAACTTGTGAGATTAAATTAATGCTTGATTTGCTTCAAATTATTACAACAAGACGTGAGTTCGTATATAACAAATGTGTTTTATTGTGCAGATCTATGGATATAGGATGTCGCTATGGGCAGAACATACGGGTACTTTAGAGCAATGTTTTGAGCAACCAGAGAGCCTTGAATGTGCGAGACGTATAAGATGGATGGGTGAGCATAACTGGCAACAGTTTGCGTCTAATGAGACGAGTAATATGATAGGTCATTTACTCAAATATCCAGTCGAAGTTGATAGAATGGGAAAAGTGAAGTCTCTTCCGGGCTGTGAAACATTTCCAGATATGGGTGGCAAAATAATAGGAACATTTACAGGCATCCAAGAAAATCTCACTATTTGATCAAATTGATGAACCCAGATCTTGATTTTTTTTTGTTTCCTATTCTTGATTACTTCATTTGAATACACTTAAACTAGTTTTGCTTAGCTTGATGTAGTAAACATATAATTATTGATTAGAGTGTTGTGTTAACTGTGCTGGAGATGCACTATTACCATTCTTTGGTAATTTATAATAATAATGTGATCATTTTCATAATCGATACATCCTGAGTTATATGTTTTAAGATAATGTTATTATTCTATTAATATTATACTATTAATATAGGATTATTTTGGTTTTAACAAAAAAGAAAATGTAAATCATTTGGTACTTTTAAGATAGACTAGCAGGTAACCCGTGCTATGCACGGTAAAATACTAATAAAATTACATTTACAGGGTAATAAAATATTAATATTTCTTATCATATATAATTATGGTATACAAATTACCCAAACATGATCTGGATGCTACAACAATAGAAAGTGAGTTAGTAAAATGGAAAGAAAAACTTAATTAATCATAATTTTCTCTATGGTCCGCAATTAAATATTTTAGGAATGAAGTTTTATCCCAAAAGAAAGTTTGTAATGATATCTATTTTCCAATTATAAATATATCAAGATTAGACATTATTTTAGAGCATTTCAAGTTAATTGAATAGTCTATAGCCCAACTCTCTCAAATTCTAAAACAAATTGGACAATTGAATTGGAATTTATAAGGTTGGAACCTTAGTTATCAAGAAGCAATTTTGAATTCTTCCATTAACTCAAATTACAAATCGTGTTATACCTATTACAAACCCTAAAATCTATAAGAAATTTAAAATAAATTATATAATATACAATCTCAATTTTAATATAAATACGGAGTGGTATGGTACAGCAAAATGCAACTTACAAATGAAACAAAGTTGAAGAGATGACTACAATAAAGATTGTAGATTATAAGAAAATATCAAAACATGGACAAACATAGAGATTAAATAAGAAAATAATCATTTAATCTCGTAATTAGCTTTAATTGTAAAAGTTAACTAATCATTAGATTTATGATTGTAAATGAAAGGAAAACAGTTTAAAAAAAAGCAGAATTGACTCAATTGACTTATTATGAAATTATTGAATTAAAAATAACATTATATGAATATTATTGCAAATAGTTAATCCAAACGTCTTTATAAATTAAACAAAAACTATTTTATTTTTCTTAATTCAGAATGTTAATTCAATCAATAATATTTTAAAAAATTAAATATACTCGAAATTTAGAATGATAGTAAAATAAGATGCTATAAGCTAGTAAAGTGAGACATTTATTTGAAAAATCAAATTAAAGTATATATACTTGCCAAGTTAATTTGAAAAATAATACAACCAAGAAAATTACGAAAGAAAATTATGGACCGGTTGTACCACTAAAACTTACAAAATCATAAGGTATAAATCTCATGCAAAATATACTATAAATTTTATAAAAAAATCGCAAAAAAAAGAACATACTTCCGTTCAATGAACATAAAAAACATACTTTAATCCATTATAAAAATATATGGGTTGTGTATAGCAAATAGAAAGAAAGAATCCATAGATAATAACAATAAATAATAACAACTGTACCACTAAATTTATATTAAACTAAGTTATATTAAAAAAATTAAACTAAAGAAACAAAGAATAATTTTCAACACTAAAGTAATTAAAACTAAAAACATAAATCTATTAAAAGAAATTAAAATAAAAATTGGATAACCCACCAATAAATTTGAATATAATTTACAAAAATATAAAACATTATAAGGAAGATGAAAATTTAATCAAAGAAAATTAGCTGAGAAAAATTTGCTAAATATAAATATGAAAAATATGGGTACATAGATAAAATAACAAAAAAAAAAGATGAAATGAATATGAAAACACATAATTCAAGAAAATTAAATGAAAGAGAACAATAATGAATTAAAAATAACTCGAATTTACGAATGACAAAGTTATATTAAAAAAAATTAAACTAAAAAAACAAAGAACAATTTTCAACACTGAAGTAATTCAAACTTAAAAACATAAATCTATTAAAAGAAATTAAAATAAAAGTTGGATAATCAACCGATAAATTTGAATATGATTTACAAAAATATAAAACATCATAACGGAGATGAAAACTTAATCATATTAAATAAAAAGAAAGAAAATTAGCTGAGAAAATTTTGCTAATTATAAATATGAAAAATATGGTACATAGATAAAATAACTAAAAAATAAGATAATATGAATATCAAAACACATAATTCAAGAAAATCAAATGAAAGAGAATTATAATGAATTAAAAATAACTCAGAACTTATGAATGTGAATAAAAATGGAGTTAAGCGTGAATCCTTATTTGGAACAGTATAAGAATTATGGATTTTTCTATTTGAATGTTCACGGTGGCAGCCATCTTTGAAACAAATGAAATAATAGTTTGGAAGAATTTATAGAATTATTTAGCGTATTTTATAATTCGCAATGAGTTAAATATGGAAAACTCAATCTAGTTATGAGAATTAGGGTGCATTTAATGATTAATACAATTTAAATTCAACCCATTCCAAATAAAAGTGATTGATTTAGGTAATTACAAATTTACCATAAATTTGAATTTTAATGTCACATATAAATTAGTTGTTTTGGATCTGAACTTGATTATGGCTATGTGATAAAATAGTAGTTACCGATTAAGATATTGAATTTTGATTTCTTAATTTTTGGAAATTTAAAAAATAACAAACTTACCATAAATATTATAAATCATAAACGTAGATTAAGCAATTTACTCTTTTTTATCCATACTTTATGTTAAGTAACTATTCAATTTAAAAATTTACCATAAATATTATCAATCATAAACATAAAATAATAAATTTACTCTTTTTTAATCATACTTTATGTTAATTAACTAATCAATTTATATTCAAATTTTCAAATAACATAATCAATTCAATCAACCAATAAATTTTTTTGACAATTAAAAAAACTCAAAATTACCACAAAAAAGATAGATAGCAAAGCGGGTCCCACACCGCTTTGCTATAATATATATAATAGATGTGTGTGTGTAAGATATGACTATTAATTATACTATTGTTTAAATTTTACATAATATATATATATATATATATAATATATATATATATATATATATATATATATATATTGAGCATATTTGTTAAGCATAAAATAACATACTCATTGAATATACTTATTAATATTAATTTTAAGTTCATCTCATTTGATAACAATAATACATATTCAACCACATTCATTTTATTATAATAATAATAATAATGATGATTTGTTGTTTAATTTAATTTGAGAATAATAATAATTTTTTTGTTATAAGGCTATTATTTTGGTCAGAACAAAAATGTTAAAAAAATGCATGTCATCATAAATTATTCATACTTTTAGAATACATATAATATATATATAAATATATAGATTATAGATAAGATAATAATAATAATAATAATAATAATAATAATAATAATAATAATAAATGATAAATGCTTTCAACAACACATTCAACAACCTTATTAATTATTAAATTGAAGTTCAATAGGTTATTCATTAATTATTTTTAAAAATTATTAAATGGTCACTAATAGGTTATGGGGTGTTTTGGTAGAAAGTGTAAATCATTTACTTGGTAAATCATTCACACTTTTAGAATAGATATAGATATAGATATAGATATAGATATAGATATAGATAAAATAAAATAAATATTGCTTATATATGTTGGAGGGTTCAATTGAGGGGAAAAGGAATATATATATATATATATATATATATATGTGTGTGTGTGTGTGTGTAAGATACGACTATTAAGTATACTATTGTTTAAATTTTACATAATATATATATTGAGCATATTTGTTAAGTATAAAATAATATATTCATTGAGTATACTTAATTAGTATTAATTTTAAGTTCATCTCATTTGATAACAATAATAAATATTCAACCGCATTCATCAAATAATAATAATAATAATAATGATTTGTTGTTTAATTTAATTTGAGAATAATAATAATTTTTTTGTTCTAAGGCTATTATTTTGGTCTAAACAAAAATGTTAAAAAAATGCATGTCATCATAAATTATTCATTCTTTTAAAATATATATAAATAGATTATAGATTGTAAACTATAGATAATTATAAAATGTAGATTATAGATATATATATATACATATAGATATAGATTATAGATACGATAATAATAATAATAATAAAAAAATGATAAATGCTTTCAACAAGTAATATGTGTTCAACAACCTTATTAATTATTAAATTGAAGTTCAATAGGTCATCCATTAATTATTTTAAAAATTATTAAATGGTTACTAATAGAATATGGGGTGTTTTGGTCTTAATGAGAAAGTGTAAATCATTTACTTGGTGAATCATTCATACTTTTATAATAGATATAGATATAGATATAGATATAAATACAGATAGTATAAAATGTCAAAATAAATAATATGTATTAGATTTATTTTATTTGACATATGATGATCAATGCGAGGATTAAAAACGCTAAGAAATATCTCACATGTCCATTGTATACCATATATAAGCCTATTGGACATCAAGATGTTTCTATTTTACATTGTCACATTTTTTATTTATCTATCTATACCAATAACTATTATAAAAATATGAATGTTAAGAGAGTGATTTATATTTTTTAACATTTTTGAAGAGTCTAAAATACTCCAGTTTTATTTTAATTTAAAAAAAAAAAAATTGTGATTGTTCATTGAGTGCATTATTGTAACAATTAATTTAATTAATTCATTATATGTATCCAAAAGTGATTTGTATCTATTTTTTATTATTTTGTTAGTCTATTGTAGATACTTTAATAATAAATGAGTTAATTAGTTTCTTATAGAAAATAATAATTATTATTAATAATATAAATTATACATGAATTTAAAATTATAAGTTTATAAGTTTTTTCAATGTGTATGTTTACCAAATGTGAAAGGTGCAATTCTTAAATGAACTTCAGATTAATAGGTAATATAGTTCAATGTATATATTTGGGTGGTCTTTTCAGCTATAAATTGAGGTTTCTTTTCTCTTTTTTAATAATTATTTTCGTGCATGCGGAATCTACAGAGACGAAAGTCGGCCATAGTGATCCGATTTATGTATACGTTTTCCTCTATGAAAATCTCACTTAATGTCTGCTTAATTCATGTTTTATGTCAGCAAACAAATTCATTTGATGAAGATAGCTTGGAAAAAGGTAATTAATAAGTTTATTTACTCGATTGTCTTTACAATGATAGTAAGTATTCTTACTGGAATAAATTATTCTCAGCTTTTCTGACTTATATTCTAAATTCCAGATACATATTTTGCAAGAACAAGGTATGATGGAAATTTGCTATCGCATTGCTGACGTCTTGTATTGTATTAACAACAATCTTGACTAATTTCAATCTTGACTAAATTGTATCTCGTAACATTAACAGGCAGGTGAATAATCATGCTCTTCGATAAATTAAAATTTATCCTAGCAGTCCACCCTTTCTCACCTCATGTATGCAAACAATTCAATTATTTTGGTCATGCTATTGAGAATAATGTCACTGCCCTTTTGGAACGTGTTAAAAATTTGAAGAATTGCCAGGATAAGTTATAAACAAAGATAAAGCCATCATTGATCTATATCTATATCTATAATCTTATAACATTATGAATTTTTTTAGTATTTCTTTTCATTGTAAAAAATATTATTGTCCTTATTTTAATAACCTTATTAATGAATTACAATTTATCATTACTAATATATTAATATTATTGCCAAATATCAATTTGGTACATTCATTAGTAATGAATGTAAATTAATCTTGCTCACATTTTTCCAATTGGACGGAAAGGTTATAAAGTTAAGAATGTTACGCTCAAACCTCATTAGGTGCTCCCCATGTTTTTTTTAAAGAAAATAGAAGATCATCCATTAATCACTATCACCATAAAGTCTTTAACAAAAACCTTTTAATTTCCTACAATTACTTCCTATAGATTAAACCCTATCATCTTTCTAACTACTAATAATTCCCTCGTAGAGAGATAAAAATGAAAACCGTTTTTATTAATTTCCGTGGGATAATATATACTTTAAAAATTTCCCATCTCACACATAAACGCTCGACCTCTCACTTTTCCATTAACAAGACCATTTTTTCAAGAGTACTTTAATTAAAAATTTAATTGAAGACCTAGAGTTTTATCTTCTTTTGAAAAATTTCACTATAGCGTCAGATATAAGGGTCTAAATTGTGGTTCATATTGAACATATAATGTACTTTGTACACACGATGAAGGTAACTACTAAGTTCTTATATGTACAATTACATGTTATTGCATCAGATTTTCATGAACTATTACATATATAATACCTAAAGAACCTCATAAACAATATGAAATTAGTTTTGAGAAATATGTTTATCGGTCTATAATAAACATTAATACCAAGAAGTAATGGAAATGTCAAAAGAATTCCAGCTTATTATGTATCTGAAATATGACGAATGAGTACACATCCATGACCAGCAAATGATGATAATTAAGAACATCATGCTCTTAATAGAAATTAAGCAAATTAGAAAGGCAATCATGGTAGATAGTTCATGTTTAAATTAATTTAAACATTTAGATAACATTTGGTTGACATAGTGTTAACCTAATTGTATTGTTAATTATTCATTAAAACAATAGTCAAAACAATTATTTAATTACTGTGGATTTCATAATTCTTTGGTGAATCTTTAATTTCAATCCACAAATAATAAGAGCTCTATCAATATATTAATTTTATAGTCTAAACTTGCAATAGCAACTTCATCATAATTAAAAATATATATATATATATATAAATATTTTTTTGGTCACAACTCTCTAAATTAATTAATTTCACACTCTTGCTGATTTTTCCAACTATTTAATTTATAAATTAGTTTTTTGAATGATTCTTTTAATAAATTAGTTTTTTGAATGATTCTTTTAATAAATTAGTTTTGAAATATTTACAAATTTGAGTAGTGATTTTTAAAAAATGAAAAAAAAATATGTGAGTGTTAAATCTCAATTGTTCTTTAAACTAACCTAAATAAATAGGTGACATTTTGTAATATAGATTTTGAAAAGTTATATATATTTATTTGGAGATGTACCGAAAACATGAAGAGTATAGACAAAACACAAGGAGAGTAGATTCTAGATTGTGAAAACAAAATATCATAATTTGAGTACAAATAGTAATTAAGAATAAAATCGTCATCTTATACTAGATTGTGCAAAAATAATTATTTAATCTACTTGAGTATTTTTATGAACTATATATAACACTGTAGGATTTAGGCTATAATTTTATTTCGGTTAAGGATGAAATTAGTTGAGCAAATTGAGTGCATTATGCATAATTTAAATTTATTAGAAAAAAATACTAAAACTCTTTTATAATATTTTTTTATATCCAACAAAATGATGATAATATTTGCTCAATCCAAACCGCTCATTCTTTTCCAACTTTTATCTAGTCTATTATAAAAGTATAAGTTTTTTTTTCGAACTTTTTATCTACCTAATAATCCCTTACTGAAATCATTTTTTTAATTGCAAAGAAGCCAAATAATAAAAATAAATCTAAAGTAACAAGAAGCCTAATTATATTAAAACTCTTAGAATATATATTAATAAGGCATATGTTTATATTAAGACTACTCTTAACATAACATTTGAACTCCATATGTTGACTTGTAACCGGAATAATAAAATAAATTTTTTAATTCTAACATCTCTTTATTTTTGTGTGACATGATAATGGAATCGAGATAACTGGACGCTAATTGATTCTATTCAACTCATAAAATTCAGATAAATTAGGGTAATCTAGAATGATTAGAGAATTGCAGTTCATTTTGATGTTCATCGGTGTGATTTAAGACTTTTTGACATGAGTCTTTTTCAATGCAATTGAGACAAAATCAAAGATCTAGATATGATAAATACGTATTTTCACGTTACATATTTAGGATAAGTAGTTAGTATTGAGTTTGATACACTTTAAACAATATTGTATGTTTCATGATATCATTTTTTAAGGAAATAAATGTCACTATCATCAATTTTGTTGCAGAGAAGAAAATGACATTAAAGTGAAAAATTTAGATCTACAACTACCTACTCTGAAATAAAAGTACTATCTCACATGCTTCACGGAATCTTTGAATAAATTACATTAATTAATAATGTTGACATTGAAGATACAAAATCTTGATATTGGTCGTACTTGGTTATTCTTTTTATTTCAATTTTAGAAATTATTTTGGATCAATTCTCATTGGTTCAAATGTTATTCGAATTGTTGACCCTGGAGTGAAACCATGTAGAAAAATAATTAGATTTTAGACTATACTCAAAGATAATTTAAATGGTTAATTTGATGACAATTCAATAAGCATACATCACATGTAACATGCATGGGTGTGTATATGCATAAGATCTAATCTCGTCATGTTTGGAAATAACATGCATGGGTGTGTATATGCATAAGATCTAATCTCGTCATGTTTGTTCCATGTCTTTCGTTCACATGTCAGCACCTCAACATACATGGGTGTGTATGCATGAGATATAATCTCCTCATGGTGAGATAAATAAGAATAATATTAAGATGCATCATCTTATATAATATTATTATAGTCTTAATAGATAACATGTCTATTCTTACCATAACTTATTTATAATAACGGGGAAAATGCAAAAAAGCCCTATGTGTTAATTCGAAAATGTAAAAAAATCCATGTGTTAGTGAAATAGGCTGAAAGACACCTTGTGTTATTCAAAAGTCTGCAAATAATACCAAATCCGTTAGAAGTTAACATAATTGTTGTTCGTGTGCTGCTGTATTAATATAAAGTTTAAGATAAAACCCTTTATTAATATGAAGAGTATAATGGGCATTACAAATTAAAAATTAACGGAATGAGCACGCGGATATTATTTGCAGACTTTTTGAATAACACAAGATGCCTTTCAACTTATTTCATTAACACATGAGTTTTTTTTTTTTTTTTCATTTTTCCCTTATAATAAGATATGTTATTCACGTGTTCCATTTGAATACACTAGTAAATGACACGTGCGTTGCACGTGAATAATATAATCTCTTTTAAATAATTCGTATAAAAAAATATTGTTTTATATTTAAAATATTTAATAATAACTTAACTAAAAAAGCAATTCATTAACGATCTATTATTATTTAACAGATTAAATTTTGCTTGAATAAAATGTTGACTCAACATCAAAAGAAATTAAACTAATATAACTAAATAAATTCGTATGTTATTTTGTGAATATTTTCTTTTTATTTTTGATAGATCAAAAACTTATATTCTTCATTGGTTTCAGTGAGTTCTTTCTATATTGACAAGTCTTTTCATTATGGCTTAAAATCTGGATATTTACGTAGTCTTCTTGTTATTTCATTTTTTTCAATTAATTCAAAAATGCAGTAGTATATTTCTATTAAGATCATTTAATGTGTTTCTGTGAGAGGTGTACATAAACCTACATAATCCATTTGTACCACTCAAGTCAAGTTCCTTTATTGATAATCATGCTTCAGAAACTTTAAATAATAGTAATTTTTTATAATCGTAACATGCTGGACCGATAATCTAATTGCTACTTGTAAGATATATATGTGTATTGTTGAAGATTAGCACAAGAAATTGAAAGAAGTATGTACATATGCACCTTTTAGTGCAATGGTCTTATTAATAAACTTAATTTTTATGTGGGTAAACAAATTAAATATCTTATCTGAACACTTGCATTATTTTATTCTACTTTCTTAACCAAGAATATATATATATATATATATATATATATATATATATATATATATATGATGAATTTATATGATAATTTAGTTTATATGTTATTAAAGAACTTTCACGTATTACAAATTATGATAAATTTATTTTTAAAACTTATTATTACTCCATAGCACCTACTCATCACAATCTTTTTTAATTAAACCTACACCTAAAATATATATTATTTAAATTTTTAATTATTAGTTTTAACTATAAATAAGTTGATAGAGTTATAACAGAAGTTTGAATAACCTATGAATAACGATCCACAAATACTCCTAAAAATTACTAAGTGCAGTATACTTTCCGTCTCATATTCATGTTCATTGGGAGCTCCTGAATACCATGTCTGAAATAGATTTGAAATGTCAATAATTATAAAAAATAAGGATTTTTTCTAATATTGTATCTGATATATAATTTGAATTATTCGACACGCCTTGGGTACCAGACAAAGATTTTTGTTTTATCATGATATAATACTTTTCGGCTAAAATATGAAAAAAGATAATAGTTTCTTTCTTTTGTTTAATTTAATATAAAAGTTAAACATATAAAAAATAAATTCAAGTAGTTTGATAAAATTTTATATCTAGTTAACTTTTTTGAATCTTGTACATTCATATATAAATAGACGTATCCCGAATATACCATATCGTAAAACTTTAAAATATGGTGCATTTTAAATTCATATCTTGTCACATTTGTATCCGTGTATAGTCGATAACCCTCCAATTATCTAGCTCACTCGTAAATACCTTGTACCAATCAACTCGAACCACACTATTTCAAAAGGCAACTGTATAGTTTCACTTTTACATTTTATCAATCCGCACATTTGAGGTCGTGCCGATATTTCTTTTCATAAAGTTATTGAGCCCATTCGCGTACACCTCTAGCTTACGAGAAAATAAAGAGATCAATGCCCAAAAACTCTTACTCATTTAAAAATGTTATCGTCTCTACATAATATATATCGTGTTATTTTATGTTTATCTCAAATATTGTCAATTTTGATAAGTCAAAATTTTAATTTTGAAGTTAGGCATATTTTATTAATTATCACAATAAGATTAGACATTTAGTTAAATGAATATGTTTTGTATTGTAAAAGAATAACAATACATTAAAGATAAGAAGATATTAAATATAACAAAAAGTTACAAAAAGTAGGATTAATTGCACTAACTACTCCTCTTATTTCGTATAATTACATTGCAGTCCACTTATTGTGGATAGATAACCATCTCTTGCAATAATTTTTCTTATTACAAATCATATATTCACTTCCTCTAACTATTGGTCATTAGTCATGCGTAACAAAAAAATGTACAATGATAATATTACTTCTCTTTTAAAAAAATGTAAATATAAAAAAATTAATCAAATTGATTACTCTCGTTATTTAGAGTACAATATGCTTAGTTTGTGCGTATAATAAATGTATCGTCTTATAATAAAATCGTACATTCACCCCCAACGACTAATTGTAGGGTATGACTAACTGTTATACTTTTCTCTTAACTTTCTAAATATTTATTTTTAAAAAATATATGTTTTGGTTCTCTTTTTTGTTATAATCTTATATATAAATATTTTCTATAACTTATCTCAATTTGTAATTGAGTACTTGCAAATTTAAATTTATTTGCATTGAATTATGATAGTGACCTTAAATTAATTGAAACTTTATATTTAATTAACTATGAAAGATTTAATGAATTTGTAATTAGTGTGATAAATATATTAAAATAAATTATATGTATGGTTTTAAAATAAGTATTTTGTGTAAGACACTTCTAAAATATGTTTATTAACAATGTGGGCTTGCATTATATTATATATTATAATTGATGTATTATCAATATGAGTAAATTGAATGAATAAAATGAGATCCACCATTCTAAAAATAAGGTTAGCCAAACTCTTCAGATAAAAAATTAAGAAAGATAAAAAGTTATCAGAGTTATACTGAAGTAAAATAGATAAAAAAAAATGGATTACAATAGCGTCTAAAACAGTGAAATGGCAATTATTATTGTTATTATTTAAATAAGATTATAAAAATGGTGCCTGCTTGCAAAACTTTCCAACGTCTATTGGTAATTCTTTTTATGTTTTCTTTAATGATATTCAATTTTTTCCTATCAACATAATATTCATGTAATTAATTCAAAAATAAAATGTCAATAACGTAAGTGTAAAAGAAAATTGTCTAAATAAGTAAAACAGCTCTCATACAATTAAGAGATATTTTCACCAAAAGTATAAAATAAAATAAATAAATTGTATCGTCAACTCAATAACTAATAAGGATCTACGTCTATCATAGTCAATTAGAGTAAAGAAATTAATTATTACAAACATAAGTTTAAACTACAATATATAGTTAGTGTTATGTTCTTTACTGAGAGTAAAGTTTATAATGTTAGTTGATTTAGTAAATCCAAACTTAAATACTCTTCACAAGTAGTCAAAAAATTGAAATTATCCTAACCAGAGAAACAAAAATAATAACAAATTGCTCCATGAACTCATAAGTGAGTTCATGTTAATTCTTAAATCAAGCACAAATAAATAAATAAAAAAAGAAAATAATTATAATAATAATGTGATAAATTTGCATAATAACAGTGATAAATTTGGTTAGAGAGGATTGCTAAGCTAACACACGTACTCTAATGAGTTAAAATTATGATTTCTGAACCTAATTATTTATAGAGACTAATATGTCTTCTAATTATTTCTGAACCACAAAAAGAACCCCTAAAATAGGCACGTATGATTCTTCTTCTTGTTTGAATTATTTTTGTCTTGTTGTGGCTCTCTTTTTAAAACAATTTAATACTTTCATAATATATTATTATAGATATGGTTAATATAAGTAGGATATATCATAGTAAATTAACTTTATAGAGTTTTAATATAATTATACTTCTTATCAAAGAGTCCTAATGTAAGTATGCACTTTAATATACAAATTATTTTAATTAATTGTTATTTGACTCTTTTACCATTAAAAAGTAAATTATGTAGGGATATTTTGGGTACTTCAAAAATGTAAAAAAACAACTCGTCCTTTTATAATAATAATAAATAATAATAATAATAATAATAATAATAATAATAATAATAATAATAATAATAATAATAATAATAATAATAATAATAATAATAATAATAATAATAATAATAATAATAATAATAATAATAATAATAATAATATAGATTAAATAATTGAATGTTAGGGCAGAATATCATAAGTGGGTAGGTAGAGCCTCTCTCTATATATATACACATAGCAGCCTAACTATACCTATTACACTGATTTCTGATCATTGATCAAAACTTCAACTGATCTCACCATGAGCACCACCACTCTCGAGAGCTGTAAGATCTCGCCGCCGGCAGACACACCACCTGAATTTTCACTACCGATCTTGTTTTTCGATATGTTATTTTACGAATTCGCCGCAAATCGATCTGTTCATTTCTTTGAGTTGCCATATGATTGTTCCAAATCTCATCACTTTTTGAGCACCATTGTTCCTCAACTTAAAACTTCCCTCTCTCTCACACTCACCCATTTTCTCCCTTTAGCTGGAAAGATCATTCATCCTAAAGAAGTTGATAAGATGCCCCTAATACGTTATCAATCTGGTGATTCAGTTTCTCTTACAATTTCTGAATCCGACGCTGATTTCGATCACCTTACCGGAGATCATCCCCGGGTTTGCGATGATTTTTATGCTTTTAACCCTCATCTCCCACCTGCAACCCATTCGGAAATCTCCGTTTCTTGTCCTGTTATGGTTATCCAAGTAACACTATTCCCTGGAAAAGGATTATCCATTGGATTAGTAATCCATCACGCCATTGCTGATGCCAGCACAAGTGCGGCTTTCTTGCAGGCGTGGGGTCTCATCAACCGCCGAAACATAATCCAGTCTGATTATATTACTATTTCTATTGATGATGAATTAAAACAAAACAATTGTTTGCCATTCTACGATAGAAAAGCTGTGGCGAATATCAACGGACTGGATTCACTGTATTGGGACCTCATTCTACAGTTCGGTTTTTCAGTTGAGCCACAGCCGGAGAAATTTCCGGTCAACAAGCACCGGGCTACTTTTGTTTTCAAGAAGGAAGAAATTCAAAAGCTTAAGAATTTGGTGTACGTCGCGTGCCCTAGCATGACCCACGTGTCATCTTTCACAATTGTTAGTGCGCTTGTATGGGTTTGCTCATCCAAAGCCGGCCGGAAAGATGACGTGGCAGATGATGACCTGGAATATTTTGGTTTTGCGGCAGATTGTAGGGGACGAATAAATCCGCCATTGCCGGCTAATTACTTTGGTAACTGTGCGGCACTTGTGAATTCAGTGTTAAAGCATGGAGAAGTGAAGAAGGGAAATAAGGATGGCTTTGTGATGGCTGTAAAAGCAATTGATGAGACTATTAAAGAAAAGGTATACAATGAGAAAGGAATTTTGCATGATGCTAAGAATTGGCTGAAAAAGTACGAGAAAATAATCCGAAAACGTCAGTATACGGTGGCGGGATCGCCTAGGTTCGATTTCTATGCGGTGGATTATGGGTGGGGAAAGGCGAAAAAATTTGAAGTGCTATCTATTGATGGTGCAGGTGATTCAATATCACTCTGCAAGTCAAGGGAATTGGAGGGTGGTTTGGAAATTGGTGTGTCAAAGCCAATGCCTCAAATACAAGCTTTTGCCACTATTTTTAAGGAGTTTCTTACCGATTTGTTGGAATAAAAGACTAATTTATATGTATGTTTAAGATTGTAATAATTTGAGAAAATTAAATAAATAATATATTTTTAAAAAAAAAATCAAGAAATAGAACACCTTTTGAAACCCTTCAAGAAATGGCACTATGTGCCTTGTGTAAAGGCGCATATGACAATCCTGGAACAAAAAAAAATTATAAATAGACCTGCAAAGGGTCTATATGACAGGGGAATCTAATTCCAGAAATGAATGATCAATATGTATATAAAATAATTATGATTGGATTTAAATTATGATCATATGTAAACAAGTATATTTGTTGCCATAAATGATGGTAAACACGTACATATGTATATATAAAATAATGTGCAATAAACAAAAGGGTAAAAGTGTAATATGTAGTATGGTATGTACAAGTGTAATATATATAAGCAAGTATGTTGTCCATATAATTATAATATAATATTATAACATTGACAAAATAAGTTAATTGAAAATCAAAAATATTAAAAAACTATAATTACAATATAATATTATAATATTTTTCATTTAACCTATTCTTAAATTTTAAATATATCTGCCCATATATTATTCACAAAAACTTTATTTAAATTCACAAAAACTTTATTTATAATAATAATTAAAGAAAAGACTAAGGTAAAAAAGATTAATATAAAATTTTCAAGAAAATTAAACTACAATAAAAAATAAAAGAGAAAAGAAAATAGTTTGAGTGTATTTGAATATATTGCACCGGAAGTAGAATAATCGAGTCGATCTCAAAGGACAATACACCCCTATTTGCCAGAGATGCAGCGGCGAAGGGAAAAATAATTTTTTGTAACTTTCTATGTTAAATTATTTTAATGTTAAAATGTATGAAAAATTAAAATGTCGTAATGAATGTTAAATTTTTTATATTAAATATTTTGTATGTTAAATTAATTTGCATATATAATATATATAAAAATCACATATAACATATAATGTAAATGATTAAATTAAGCATGTACATGATTAACCGATTATTTTTATGGACACTTGTTCTCTATATAAATTCCAATATGAAACACATTAATCAACCCACTTATCTTTATGTATCTAATTTTTCTCTTTGGTAAAAATAAAACAAACATCTGTGCACGTTCGAATTACATGCAACTGTATGAATTACTAAAAGGAGAGACAAATGGAGCTTTAGTACCAATTATTTAATCATTAGAGCAATTTAGTAAAACTTTTAAAGTCTCTTGCAAGTCTATTTATAATTTGTTTTTTTATTTTAGACTGGATGCTTCGTTTTAGAATTTTTTACTTTTTTTATTTCAAGATTGTCATATGCGCCTTTACACAAAGCACATAGTGCCATTTCTTGAAGGGTTTCAAAAAGTGGGCTATTTCTTAATTTTCTTTTTAAAAATATATTATTTATTTAATTTTCTCTAATAATTTTTATATATAGGTGAAATATTTATATGTATGTAATAATAGTTGATATTTATATATATTATACAATGATACTAGAAACAAATCATGTGCATCACACGTGGTTCGTGGTATTGAAAAAAGTCTAAATAAATAATTATAAATTCATATTCAAAACACTTTGTAATATATCAAATAGTAGTAAATAAATTTTATTAGTAAATTTGTTGATAACTCATTTAACTCATTATTATAACATATTTTAATCACAAAAAAAATTAGTGTAACATAGTTAATTTTTTGCTCTAATTACTTAGTCATCAAATATCAATACATTGCATCCTTTAATTGATATATATAAATGTAACATAACAAAAAATTTGTTGATCCCAAGTAGTTTATGAAGGAAAAATTAAATAAATAATCCTAATTAAAAAAAAATTCAAAAAATAGACCACTTTTTGAAAGACTTTGATTTATGGTACTAAACCCCTTGGGATAAGGCGCATCCACGGGATGCGCCTAGGGGTGTAAACGAGTCGAGCTCGAGTCGAGCCTGGTAAAATTTTCGTGCTCAAGCTCGGTTCATTTATATTTTTCCGAATTCGAGCTCGAACTTGAACATGACGAGCCTAAATTTTAATGTTCAAGCTCAAGTTCGCTAAAAACGAGTCGAGCTCGAGTCGAGCTTGAACAAACAATTAATTAATTAATTTTTATTTTTTTTAAATTATTTTTATTTAACTTATATTAATTAGATATATATTATATAATATATATCACAAAAATATAATTTAATTGAACAAATTTGTATAAACACATATCATAACATACATAAATAGAAATATTTTAATTTATTATTATATATTTTGCATGATATACAAAAATTAAAATATTACTTATGTATTATTAAAATATGTTTTAAATAAAAAATTGAAGTACTAAGTTTAAAATTTTGAATATTTACAGTCATATATAAAAATTAAAAATAATAATAATAAAAAGTTTGTGAGCCAACTCGTGAGCTTATGAACAATTATAAGTGGGCTCAAGCTCGGCTCATCAAAAAGCTCGAGCTCAAAATGCTCGGCTCAAGCTCGCGATATCTCAAGCTCTAGCCGAGCCCTAATTGAGCCGGCTCATGAAACTCATGAACCAGCTTGACTCACTTTACACCTCTAGATACGCCTTACCCCAAGGCTCCAAAACCATAAAAAAATTTCACTTAATTGCCCCCGTGAGTGACGACCCTCTGAAAAAGAGGTCCTAAAAAGACCTGAGGTCTTTTCAAGTCCTCTAAGAGGTCTTTTCAAGACCTCTTTTTGAAGAGGGTTTATGATACATATAAATATATATATATATATATATATATCTCAATACATATCTAATATATAAATAATACATATAATACAATTAATAAAATATATATTATATGTATATGTATATATAATATAATATATATATATATATAATATAGGTATCTATTATATAATTCCCAACTATCCACCTAGCAGGATATAACTCTCACCTACCCCTTTGCTTTTTAAAAAATTAGGGGAAATTATTATTTTCCTTGAAGAATTTATTTATCATGCAAAAAATCAAAAATTAAGTTCGTTTATATATATAAGGGTTTCTCAAAGAGAAAACTCACCCTCATTTCTTCTAACTTTCTTATTTTTTACTTGCATTTTAGAATCAAATTCGAATTCGAATGTCAATATCAAATATTGTTAAACTTATTATATTTTCAAATGGTGAGATAATTCGAGAATCAAATTCGAATTCGAAAACCTATAGTAGTATGCTACTCTCCGAGTAGATCGCACAATCAAATTTTCTAATTTAGTGCAAAAGTTGTACGAACGAACAAGAATTGATCCAAATCAATTTTTGTTAAAAGTTTTTATTCGTTACTTACACGGAGATAAACGTAGAGAAAATTTACTGGAGATAACAAGTGATGATGATTTATGGTTTTTCTTTGAAACTTCGAATGAGGTTACAACGATAGAAATTTTTTGTTATAAGTACATTTATTACAAAGCTTGTGGCAGCTTCTTTGTCAGAGGAGTCACGAGTGGAGGGGCATTTATTACTATTTCTTAAATAAAAATACTTTATGTGAGATACATATATATATATTGAGACATATATATATATATATATATCATAAATCCTCTTAAAAAAGAGATCTTGAAAAGCAAAGGGGTAGGTGGGAGTAATATCCTGTACGTGGGTAGTTGTGAATTATATAATAGATACCTATATTATATATATATATATATTATATTAGATATATATATATACATATAATATATATTTTATTAATTATATTATATGTATTATTTATATATTAGATATGTATTGAGATATATATATTTATATGTGTCATAAACCCTCTTGAAAAAGAGGACTTAAAAAGTATTTTCAAGACCTCTTTGAGATATATATTTTTTTGTTATATTATTTTTTATAATATAACATTACTAATTACATACTAATATATTGAAATAAAATTAATTATTAAAGAAAAAAATAATAAAAAAAAAAGATAAGAAAAAAAAAAAGCTGGCTTGATAGCCGAAACGGGCTGGCTTGGCCCTTTTAGGCCTGGCCGAGTTGGCTTAGGGGGCCAACCTGGCCTCCTAAGATAAATGGGCCAAACAGCCAGCCAGTTTTGGCCCATTATGGCCCATTTGACTACTTTATTCACAAGGAGCTGAATGGTGCCCATCCTATTCCATAGCATATGGAGCAAAATGCCTTTCAAGAACACCGGGGTAAATTACAATTTGCCCAAAACTCATTATTTACGAAATATGACAATTGCATATTAAGATTCAACGATGAACTTTAATGATACAAATCACATAATTGACAAACAAAAAGAAGTTTAAAACTCGTTTAAGGAAGTGGACAAAATTGCACATTAAACTTTCTAATGAAGTACTAAAGCGTACAAAGGTAAAAAAGATTGGCGAATTGGGTAGACTTTCGATATGGATTATGGACCATATTTATGAATGGCCCGCAATCATGGCGCACCCTCAACACCATACGCCATGAATTATGGCATGGCACCTATATCTTCCATATGGCGCACGCCACTAGCACTGTTCTCGCCATGTCATGTGCCTTAATCGCACAAAATGGCACGACATTTCAAAGTTTAAAATTAAATAATATTTTTGGGTCAAAATCGATAGTCAACTAATCAAAAATAGTTAAATGGATAAATTTGGTTACACAACCTTTAAACCTTCCAAAATTAGGCACCAAATCGAAAAACACTAACCTCTCAAACCCTATTATCTTCAAAATTGAGCTTTATATTAGAAACATTTCTAACCCTCTAGCTGTCAAAATCGAATTAGCTTATTTGGGTATAAATAATTAGAATATTATTCTAAATTAGATTGTTTCTTTATTGTTGCGTTGAAAGGCTTGTCAGGACTTCGTTTTATTTTTTGTTTGTTTCTTGAAAACATATTATATTATTTATGGTTTATCATACACATTAATTGATATTATTGTTAAAAAGCTAGCATATTATTGATTACATTAGTACATATAATTATTTTCATTTTTATAATTTCTTCTTTGAAAAGGCGTGCTGCGCCATGAGACCCTTATCACCACGCCGCGCCATTCGCCATTAATAACTGTAGTATGGACTAATCTTATTTATAATACGCGAAAAGATGGACTAATCTTATTTACAAAGATTTCTTCTATTTGTTTGAAATTTCACTTGTAATGAATCTGCAATTAGAAAAACAGATTATAAAGACGTATGCCAAAATTGAAAACCAGATTTGATTACGATATACGATGAAATATAAGTTGTCTTTTCTTCTTACCATTGTCCACTTTTCTAGAAATTGTTTGCTTTGGCTACTAGTTCTGAAGATGAAACAAACTATTTTCCTTCAAAAATTTACAATTCTCAATACAAAACCCGAAAAACCAGAAAAATAAAAAGAAACTTCCAACTAGCTAAAAGAATTATACATTAAGCGAAACAGTAAATAAACGATTCAAAAGTTGACGATAGCATCTTAACTTGAACAACATCATCATCACAACTAATAAAGAGAATTGTAAGTGCAGCATGTAGCAATAATGGATGCTATGCATATTAAGAGCGAAGGAAGAAGGGTGACATTTAACAGCTTACTCTCGCCCAAAAACCCCGCCAACGTAATTGTTGCATCTGCAACCACTCGTGCAAGTGTACCAGCTTCTGTCGATAAAAGTCCACCATTGTAGGTCCCACGAGATAGCCTCGATGACATCACTCGAGAAAGGAGTGACAAATTTACCCCTGTCATAATACCCAACACAAGATCATTTGACGAAACAAAACATAGAACAAATTCCATTGCTGAGCTTTAATCATAATTGCAATTGCAAAAGGAAAAAGAAAAAAGAGAAGATGCAAAGCAATTGGTTAGACACTCCAACTCACAAAAAGATATTCAGAGTAAAAAATTCCAAAAAGAATATCAATTATTTGGTATGTCTTGCAAAAAATCTTCAAAAAGATTTCTCAAAATTTTATATAATTTCAAAGAAATTATTGAAAAAAAAAAAAAGAAATATGATTCTCACTATTTATGATTTGACAGTTCACTCCATTGATTAAAAAAGGTTTTTTCCACATCTTTCAACTCAAAAAATCAAATTAAATACATTTTAATATAAAATAGCAACGTTTAAAATAGAGTCCTCATGGTTATTTTTGGACGTATAGATTAGGGGTGGCAAAATGGATCCGGAACCACGGTTCCATTGGTTCCAACGGGTTGAATTGGTTCCTAAGAAAATTTTATTTGGTTTCTAATTGGTTCCAAGTTGGGTCCAACTAATTTCAACTTAGGCCCAAATCGCTTGCTTGTCAATACTCTAAAATTAAAGAACAAAATATAAGGTATTGAGTCGTATTGGGCTTGGTTCCCTTTCAGGTTGATTTTGGTTCCCTTTTGGGTTGAGTTGGTTCCTTCTTAAAAATCATTTAAGAACCCAACTCATTTTAGAACGAAACCGTTGAAACCGACCCAAACCCAACCCGCCAATTTGCCATCCCTAGTATAAATCGATGAGTTTGACTAAAAATCTTTACTATAAATTATATTCAAATATCAATTCAAACAAATTTCTCACAACAAAAAACATATCAGATCAACCGTAATCATTACAAATTTTTCTCTAAAACAACTCATCCAAACACACATTTCACAATCCCTAAAAATTATTTTTTCTCGCAATTTTATAACGAAAATAAATTTTTGGAGATGGATATGCTATCCAATCGGGGCCTTGTAAATGCTGATTGAACTTATTTCCAATTATTACAAGAATTATGATATTTATTGTGCATAGAAATGCTTTGACTACTAAATCACAATTAAAATTGCAAAGTGAAACCTCACCTTCCAATACTTCAGCAGCTACAAACATGACGAGACCTGAGCAGACATATTGTGGCACGGAATATGGGACTATGAATTCGAAGCTGAAAAGTATACCCAGGAACACCACTATTTCGGACGCCAGTAATATTTGTCTGCAAATAAATCAATAATTTAAATCAATCAGTACATTCCGATAACAATAGTTTATTGCAAATTTTACCACTTAATAACCTGTTCTATGTCATATACATAACTTAAGAAAAAAATAAATAAAAAGAAGCTTTTAATTGCTTGCAACAATTGTTAGAGAAAAGAAATTACCTATCCTCATACATATTACTTATATAGCTGCCAACAATAACGTTTACTGGAAGAACTGTCAGCCCTAAACAGGCGAGAAAAATTGACACGTCGCTTGTTGTCCAACCAAAATAGTACGATGTGACGACACTTGATTCCGAAAGTAGAATCTCCATAGCATATTTAAGCATGAAGTATATCAACAACTGAACCTGCAAAAAATTAACATAAAAACCATCAA
Organism: Verbascum thapsus; assembly: GCA_963669365.1. Taxonomy (NCBI): domain Eukaryota; kingdom Viridiplantae; phylum Streptophyta; class Magnoliopsida; order Lamiales; family Scrophulariaceae; genus Verbascum; species Verbascum thapsus. The sequence continues at coordinate 21,025,493 of OY770105.1, forward strand.
GCATGACTTTATGACAGCTGATATGTGCGAAAAATATGGTTTTCAATTCTAAAACAAATCAGAAAAAGTGGTTTTAGTTGGAGAGAGTAGTAGTACATATTATTTTTTTGCATGCACTTTCCGAACTGAGAATATAGTAAGAACACTTTTACAATTCTTGAGCTAAGAATGTGTCTTATTACAACCTTAAATAGGGATCAAATCTGAACTTAAAAGGAAACTAAATAATTATTTAACTGAAATGCTCAATTAAAGGAACGAATCTGTGGAATTAAAACAGCATAATCAAAGGGGATAGAATTTCGCCCAAAATCTGCTCCATAACAGAATACAACTAAAACAACCTTCTCTTCCACATGAATAAGTTTCTTGGATATAGTTCATAGCACAAGAAAATATAGCATATGTGTATCTTTGTTCATTCGTATTCATTGATATTATAAAAATCGAACCCTCATTTTAATTTGGGCTGTTATTTCTAATTTAATTCTTCCATGGAGTTTTACCAAAGATAACCATACATCATTTTGGCGTCATCCATAGCAATAATGATCTTTTTATGTTTTGGACAAATAACCAAACACAAATATTACCTTTACAGAAGGAGTAAGCAACCGATAGGCGGACCCCAGAGAGTTGGCTGGTCGACGAGATTCCTGTGGGCCCTCTTCACTCGTATCACATTCTTCATCATCTTGCTCATTTTCTGTTGAAGTTAATAGTAATGGTTGTGCAAGACCCTGCTCGAGCTTGTCATGTTCTGCATTAATGTAATACATTTCCAATTATGTAATCATACACCAATCTTCTAAAACTACAACTGAAGCAAAAAACGGGACAGTTCAACTCGTAACAATATATTAACTTCATAAAACAACTTAGATGTCCGCGAAAAAAAGTTTAGGTCAACTCAAACAAATGGAAGGGTAGATTCAAGTGACTATAAAGATGGAATGTGATAAAGTATTTAATAGAATGTATGTATCTAACATTACAGTTATTTCTGCACAATCTATCAAGACAAATTTGACATTCAAAAAAAAAAAAAAAATCAAGATGCATTTGAACCTTATTGAATGCACCCACTTCATCTAACTAGTGAATAAATGATTCAATTATAACTAAGTGAATAGCATAATTTAACATGTCATTTTGGATCATAATACTAAGGGTATGCCAGGCAATATTAGAAATTAATTCCGCAAAATAGTTTTTTACATACTGATTAATGTAGGTATCTATATGCTTAAAGGTTAATTGTGCACGTTATCCACCAGAAACCACTTCCGTGGAACTCAACCACGGGTTTATATTAGTCATAACTAGTTTAGTTGGTTATTTTTGATCCTTTCAAACACCGTAGAGGCAATTCATTAAAGATTAACATTTATATATCCGAAGTGTTGAGTTATGGAGCCTGAAGAACTGTAAACCGGTGGTCGTAGGAGGTTGGCCCCTTGCCCGTAAAGTTGGGGGTTCGGGGATTGATAGCCCCTGAGGCGAATTTTTTTAGGGTATTTTATTCTTTACGTAATATTTTTCCTATTAAGTTACGTATATTGTATAAATAGCCATATTATCTCATTGTAACATTCTTACAATAAAGTATAGTGAAAATCCTGGCTTGGTAGCGCCCCTAGACGTAGTCAAAATTCTTTTGACGAACTGGGTAAACAATTCGTGTGCTCTTTATTGCGTTTTTCTTTCATGTGTTTATTCATAATTGGCATCATATTCCTAACACGAAGAATAATGCAAATTCTAAAAGCAAGGAATAAATATGATATATAAGGTAAACATACCAGTAGCAGATTCCAGTGGGGCAGGACCCACTTCAGTCTCACGGGCGGGTTCTCTGAATGAGATCCACAACCATATTAGATAGACTAACCAGGCCACAGCCATAACCCAACCTGGTAATGTGTCTTGATTAAATGTTAAATTGAAGATTTTGAATTTTGTTTGAAGTAAGCCAGCTAGTGCAGGCCCACATGCCATTCCTAGAGCACTAGCACTAACAAAACCTGCTGAAGCCTGCATGCGGATTTTAAGTGGCACACAGTCGCTAATGTAACGCCGATTAACTGCTCTCGCAGAACCCAACCTGCAAGATCATCAAAATGAGGGAAAAATGTAAAACTCTGAATCATATATAAAGCAATTACATCAGGCATCAGCATTAGGCTTTTTATGCTCAAATGATATGAACGTGTGTGATACATAACTGTAGGGATAAGCATGTTATATGATAACATATGTCAGCATTAATATCATAATTCATAACCATATAATACCATGGCCATCATTGTTTTGAGTCAGATATCATGAATTTCCTTTCTTATATCAGTTTAGAAAGATGTGATGCGGGATCAAATAGTAGTGTCACGTGAGGAACACGTGCGGATGGGATCCGACCCGACTCACGACAGACTAGATAGTGTTTTGGTGGATTAAGGGCTGCGCTCAGTTACTTCGAGCTACCTACGTACCTATTTTGATAGGATCAAGATTTAGCTAATCAAGATGGTACTTATAGCAAGCTTTGGTGGGCCATGGGCTCGTTTTACTGGGCCGTGGGCTCGGGACCCACGATGCGGCCCATAACCATAACGTATTAATGCTGCTCTTAAAAGAATTGTTACATTGAATTACGGAAATACCCCTATTCATAATTGGGGACCCATCAAGATGAACGAGGAAGCTGTATAACTAAGAGTACAATTATTCATACAAAATTACACCACAATAGAACTCTATAAACTCTACTTGATGTGTATCCACTGGAAACTGTTTTTGTCATGTTTATTATGGACAGTGTTGTACTTCGTTATCTGATTCAGATAACAAAATGGAAACCTCTAAATTCCACAGGCCCTATAGTTGCAAACTATGATTATCTTAGCTGGAACACTTCTAGTGATGCATTCATTAGTGATAAACACACTAAGATGATCATATGAAGTAATCATAATAGTAAATAACAAATATCAGTAGCATCTAGAGTTGTAGATATGATAAAGCAAAACTATGCAGGTTCTCGACAAGTAAATAGGTCATTTCCATACAATGTCCAAAAATACTCTGCAAAAGTTCCCCAATAGATAAAGAAAAAACAAAAGATAAGGACATGCAAACAGAAATAGAACATACTGATAGGAATATGATGCCAATTATGAACAAACACACGAAAGAAAGTAAAGAACACACGAATTGTTTACCCGGTTCATCAAAAGAATTTTGACTATGTCTGGGGGCGCTGCCAAACCAGGATTTTCACTATATTTTTCGTAAGAATGTTACTATGAGAGAATAGGGCTATTTATACAATATACGTAACCTAATAGGAAAAGCTAGTTTACAATTCTTCAGGCTCCATAACTCAACACATACACCAAACACACAGAAAGAGATATCAACCAGAAACACCCAGAAAGACAATGCATAACCAGACACAATGCATATATATATATATATATATATATACACATAGAGAGAGAGAATCACTTACCCGCAGAATAGTCTACCAATCAAAAGTATTGATAATGAATTGAGATCGTAAGCCAAAGCATACATAACATTTCCCACACAAAGAACTATGCTGCTGAATACCAGAGGTCTAAAGTACGACCTATTAGACCAAGCACTGAAATACACCGAAGAAAATATTTGTGCCACCGCCATTGCTCCAATCACAATGCCGCAGACTGTTGCTGCTGCCCCAAGGCTCATAGAGTAGTCATCTGCTGTTGGAACAATAATATATGTATTGACCATGTACAGAAATGTGTTCACCAAATTCAGTAAAAGTGACATGAAATGGTATATCTGATCATCAACCAATTCCTCAGCATGAGAAGGCAAATCTTCGTGCATAATAAGTGCATGTTGTCCCAAAAAGTGAAGGAAATTTGTTGAGTGAGTTAATCTATCTACAGCTGATCTTATTGAGTCAACAACGGGGTCCTGCATACCAATATTTAGTGAAAGAAATTCAAGTGTATAACTCAATATTCAATTTTGTGATTATTTTAACGAAACTCACGTTATGATAGTTAATTAGTTATTATAATTTAATAAGTTGTCCGATCACTTATGGTGTGTTTGGATTGAAGGATTTTGAAAACATGGATTTCAAATTCATCGACAAATCCAGTTAAGTTTGTTTGGATGAATTCATGTTACGATGGATTTCAAATCCCTTGTCATTCATTTTGACCTATTTCCTCCACGACTATGGTGGATTTCAAATTAATTACTCCATTTTAGAATCATTTGCAATCCTTCCTCCAGATCCCTTCCTCAAATCCAAATTACTCGATCCAAACACACTCTTATTTAATTACTTATTCAATTCGCGTCTTATGATGCACAAAAGCTAAATGGAATGTTGAGTATGCGAACACCTTGAGGGGAAGGGTAGGCTGGTCATATATTGATAAGTAACTTCCCTGGCGGTCCTGAAGGTCTGCAAGATTGCGAGATATAGCTCCAGCTACAGCTCCTAATCCCTGCAATTACCAATCAAGAAGCTTAGGCTTTGTTTGTTTATGTTTTTAAGATAAAATTTTTGAAATTTTCTCGGGGAGCGTGTACTATGGAAATTCGTGTGAAAATGGCAGATGTTTGTTTATGTTTTTAAAAATAAGTTAAAAGTTGTAAGTTATGTCAAATCAATAGTGATAGGTTGATGGATGATGTGTATAATAATTGAGTTAGTGGTGTATATAATGATTATGTGAATAACAAATAAAAAAATATGGATAAAAAATCGTAAAGCATGAAAGAGAAAGTGAAAAAATGATTATAATAAATGATTTGATTGGTAAGTGGGTGAAATGATGTATATATGATTGATAGGTAGTTATATATAAGATTGAAATTGTAGAGTTGAAAAAAGGAGAATTTGGATGAATATTTTGTGCGTTCAGTTTATTTTGAATTTTGTGTTTAAAAACTTGAAAATGAAATTTGAAAACATAAACAAACAAGGCCTTAATTACGGTAATGTAATAATTTTATACTACTGAGATGAAATTACGACTAATATTAAATATATTACCACATGCTTGAAAACTTGCTGAAGTTGGGAATAAGGATGATTAGCTCGAGTTTTGACATAGTAATCAGTGAACTTGTATCCAAACCGCTTGTCAAATTTCTTAAGGATCTTACGCAGACCAATGGCATTCATTTCGACAAAGAATAAAAGCTTCAATAGATCTCGCCCAACAGCTCTATATGCTTCACGTAGCTCAGATATTTTTGATATGTCCGGTTGTTCTTGAATAGCTTCTTGTTGCTCATTAAGCTTCTCGATCCTGCTTGCCAAATGCCCTTGTTGTTCCAATATAAACAGCACAATTTTTTCAATCTGAAAGAACAAGAAATAGTTTCGAGGGTAAATGAAAACTTCGTCAACTGGATTTCAACATTAGTGACATTTCACATTGCTTTTCTAGGCTAAACTATGTGTACGATATAATTTTTTATCAAAATAACGATGTAATAAATACATGAAAAATTCCATGAGATCTTGAACTTGATGAACATCAAGCAACACAAAGAATATTATCAGAATAGAAATTATCAAATGTTATATATAGCGAAATACTACAACTGTGAAACTATGTTTAAGATTTAGTACAGTTTCACGCACCTGATTGTCCAGCATTCTCGAGAAATCCTTGAGAACATGTTTCCGATCCAACGCTCCGGCTTTAATTTGATTAGCATACTGCTTCACTTTTTTCTTCATTAGTTTATAGTTGATGTAGTATCTATATGACAATAAAAAAAAATTCAAATGCTACACGTATTATCAAAACAGTACTTGTCTAAAGATGTGTAACCATCCATAATCATTAAATTTTTATGGTATTAGGACTTATACTATCATCCATCAAGAATTTAATATACAGTGTCATGCAATTACCAATATTCCTGTAATAAACGAGCTCAAGCACCCCCGTATTGGAAAGATTATGAAGTAAAACCATCACTGAATAAATAAATCGGGGTTCAACCCGGACCCATATAAATTATACATACCCTTCCCATTCTTGGATCCGTCTTTCCTTCAATTTTTTCCCAAATTCAACCATTTCTGTCTGCAATAAATGATACAAACCAAATAAAAATGAAATGCAAAAGGATATTCGAGTTTTGACAAGAAATCTCGCACTACAAAAATGTTTATATGTATACAAAAGCTACCAAGTAAACATATCTATTTTTTACTTAATATCCTTGAGGACTTATGTTAACTATCTATATGCTCCACATGAACCACTAGGACAAATGTTGCACAAAATTTAGTATATGCAGAGTTCAGAAAACCAAACTAATGTTCCAAATCTTCGAAATGTAATATAGCAATAAAATCACTATGAACTCAGATTAGCACGCCACCAAACTAATGTTCCAATAACGACCACAAGATCTTCGTGCAGAATGTTATCTCTATATACCAAAAAAAATGAATCTAATTAGTGAACTTCCTTAACAATCTTAAAACATTCGACCCCGCTTTATACTTTTTTACGTGATTTGAATTTTGGAACAAGGTGTTGCACATTCATATTTGCAAAGCTAAAAATGGACAGATCATGATAAGAAAAAACATTAAAGTAATCAATTTCTCAAAGCAACTGCAAAAATTTCAAGCTGCCAATATAGAGTACCTGAAATCAAACAAACAAATAAACCAATAGATTTCTACTGGTTAGCTTCGACAAACGAGATCCTCTATTGCATCTCTTATTGAAATGTATTAAGTGAATAACACTTCGTTCACATAATTCAACAGGGTTCGTAACAGAAAATCCCATCAAAAGCTTTGGACCAGTCAATTTTGAAAGTTACATATGAAGCACCATTTAAGGCACGTGAAGAAGCCTACTTTTGTACACCATGAACAACACCAACTTAAATAAAACCCTTCATGTCATCAGATAAACCACTAATTTACTCATTTTACATAAAAGAAATCATTCATTCAAAATAAAAAAAAATTATTCATTCCAGATGAACCTCAATACAAAACGAATTAAAATCGTTTCTAAAACAAGACTAAAAATACTAATTCTTCTTCTCGAAATTCGGCACTACACAACATTTCTCATAAATATCCAAAAAAATTAGCTACAAAACACAGAGAAGAAACTCAGAACAAAACCCTTATACAGAATTTCACTGCTTTTCGACCTATACTTACATATACGGAGAAAACGGTGGAGGGAAGATACCAGAAGAGAAAGCTGGTGAAAAATGTTTTCAAGGGGAGTGAGTCAGAACTCAATGTTTTGTTGTTTATCGTCACTATATGGGGATCCGTTTTTAGGCTCTTTTTATATATATATTTTTTTTACTATTGCATAATAAGATATTTTGAATTTAAAATACATAATTGGGAAATTAGATATATACATTTTCACTAGGTACCAATTAGTAACAATGAAATCCTCTTTTTTAATTTGAGGACTAACTTATTTTTCTTCTTCTTTGTCAATTAAATGAGATATATATTATTTAAATTTTTATTTTCAAGATTATGGATTACAAAATTCTGAATAATAATATAACAATTTCAATTTATTTTTTCAATTCCGTATATAACTACGTAACAATCATGACATTCATCAATAATGATTTACTCCATTAATATTTCTTTTCTTTTTTTTCATACTTTACAATTATTTAGCACATTATTTTTACATTAATCTTCTTAATACTCAGATCGGAAAAAAAATTAACTCAAAAATCTAAACAAACAAGGCCTAACTAATTTTGTATATTTGGTTTCCCTCCTGTTATTTGGAATAAAATAGGAAAGTGGACCTAATTAGTACAGTGAGAGACATCTGTTATTTCCTTTTTGTCATTTTGTTTTGAGGTGAGAAAGAGTGAAGCCTGGTAAGCAAATTATCACAGTTAGCCTGAAATAGAATTTTTATGGCATTGGTATGAGTTGTTCATCAGACATAGGGGTGGCAAATGGGTGGATCGGATCGGATTTGGGTTGGGTCCAATTGGATTTGTAAAAAAGATAAGTTGGAACCAACAAGAAACCAAAATGTCTTTTCAATATGAATTGGGTCCTTATTGGTTTTGATTGGTTCCAAATGGTTCTTATACAAAAAGAACCATTTTAGAACCATAATAGACCCAATTAGTGAGTTGGTGACTTATGGATCCAACATAATGCAAATATTTGTATACTAATCACTAATCTTTTTTTCTTATTCACCAACTAATCCAATATAATGCAAACAAATTTTTTTTTTCTTGTTCACTAACTAACTTATTACATTATATTTTTATAATTTTCTTATAAAAATTCCAATCATATTATACAAATGTAATAATTTATATGTAAAATATATTATTGACTAATGTATTTTAATTTATAACGAAAAAATTGATGTAGAGAAATTAAGGATGTAATTTTTTTTTTCGGTTACAAAAATTAAAAATATAATATTTTTTTTCGGTTACAGAAATTAAAGATATATTAATTGATACTAAGTTATAATTTATGTTACTATTTAAAAGTTAGTCGGTTCAGAATAGAGGTGTAAACGAGCCGAGCTTGACATTTTTTTCGAACTCGTCGAGCCCAAAATTTTCGAGCTCGGGTTCGAGCTCGTGAGCATGGATTCGAGCTCGAGCCGAGCCCAAGCTCGCGAGCTCGAGCCCGAACTCGAGCCGAGCCCAAAATTTTAGAGCTCGGACTCGAGCTCGTGAGCATGGGTTCGAGCTCGAGCCGAGCCCAAGCTCGCGAGCTCGAGCTCGAGCCAAGCCCAAAATTTTCGAGCTCGGACTCGAGCTCGCGAGCATGGGTTCGAGCTCGAGCCGAGCCCAAGCTCGCGAGCTCGAGTCCGTACTCGAGCCGAGCCAAATATTTTTATTTATTTTTAATTATTTAATATATATTTATTAATTATTTAATATATATTTATTAATATAATAATAAAAATATAATATATATTAAAAAATAAAAAAGCTCAAATGACTAAAAATAATATAAAATAATTTTTTGATCTTATTATAAAAATTTATTTAAAGTATAAGTTCAAATGACTAAAACAAGTATGAGTTTAGTTTTTAAGCAATCACATATTCTCTACAAGTGAAATTTTAAATAAAGAAACGAATTGGGTCTAAGAAAGAAAAAATGGAGAATTATTTCTCTCTTTTTTAATTGGATCCATTTAGGAACCAAAATAGACCCATTATTAGAATCAATTTGGACCCAATCAAAAACCATAAGAAACCAAAATCTTGAAAATTCAATAAATACAAAATCAATTGGAACCATAATTCTTTTTTTTAAGATCCATCCAAACCCAAAACTAATTGGGTCGGGTTGGACCCACGGTTCCGGAACCAATTTGCCACCCCTAATCAGACATTCCCTTCTAATATATCCACAATTATTGAAATTTCCCATTTTTAACAATATAATTGTCATGGAGTAAATAAATGAACATTAATGAGTCCTACTATTTGTTAGATGGGAGACCTTATTTGTCCTTACTCGGGTAATTCTATACTGGTCCGGGATCAGTTTGACCACAAATTCTCCCAAAGGAGTGGGACTCTAGGTGAAAAGAACCACCTCCCTCATGGGGAATTTGTGGTTGTAAGTGCACCGGGACCAGCATAGATTTCTCCGTCTCTCCCCCACAAAATTTGACTCCCGTGACGTCATATGAGTCACCCGGCCCATTCTACGCCCTCGGGTAGGGTTGAAAATGAATCGAGTCGAGTCGAACGCATAGGTGTTCAAGTTTGTTTGAATTACAATCGAGCTCTAAAAATTGTATTTGGGCTTGATTTGATTGTTTATCGAGCCGAGCTCAAACAGCTTTAATCGAGCCGATCATGGGTCGAGCTCAAGTAGTTTGAATAGTTTGTACATGTTTTTGTTATTTTCTGTTAATCGATCCGAGCTCGAGTCGAGCTTCAAAATTTATTGAACAGAAAAATTTGTTCAAACATGGTTTGGTAAATTATCGAACCGAGCTTTTAAAATCGAGCTCGAGTAGGTTGGTTCAATTTTCAGGCCTACCCCCGAGTCCCTTCGATGTCCAAGTCATTTGGCTTACATTCATGCCCGCGCACAACTTGTCCATGAACAAATGTTTATTTTGTTTCAAGTCCACACACATTATTCTCACTTGTTGGTGTGTTGTAGTCGCCTTTTTCAGATGCCCTCCCAACAATTTCAAGCATGCTTTTCAAAATCTTTTTCATCTCGCTATCGGTCTCTTAGCCGTATTTAGCCTTGGTGACGAAATTTACCTCTCGATTGGGTATTGAAGAATGTGGAGGTATCAAGGCATGTTGGAATGCTCGATGGAAATTGGGAAGTACCATATAAGATCATAAAAAAAGCGAATAAAGAAACATTTGTTCAAGATCTTGTTGGAAAATATTTACTTAGTCCATGAAATGTGTTAACCTTAAAAAGTTGTATACATGTAGAATAAAAGGCGTAACAAGTAGAGGGACTCTGTATACTTTTGACTCGTGTATGCAATGGAAGATTATATCTCCAATTTTGGCATGAATTTATGTGGGTTCATTATTTACTCCAATAAATTTTGTATTTTATTTTTTCTCATAAAATGATATAAAAAACCAAAGCTCCAAAGATGAATAAGAATAATTCACAACTCAATACAAAAAATTAAGTTATTTCATTATAAAATGAAAAATACAACTAATCATTTGGGTCGAATGGTAAGACCCATAACATACAATCAAAATAACTCTTCAACTAGAGAAGTTGGATAGAAATAAGAAACTAAAGAGGATTGGGTGAAGAGGAAATCTCACCTGTAAAGAAGATGGGCCATATGGAATATAAGTGATGACGAACCGGTATGTACATGCGTATGTAAAGCTCGTTTTTTTTATCAGGTAAATAAATAAATAAATGGATCAAAAGTGTACCAAAAGCCAAGGAAACCAGCTAAAGCTAAAGGAAAGGGTAGTCACAAAGTTGACTCCTCGTTCGCAACATAAAAAAAGAAGTAAAGCCGTTCATAGACGGCAACAAAAGTTTCTAGATACCTCAGTATTGATCAAATACGCATATTCAAAAAGCAAAGGGAAGTAAAGCCGTTTGTAGACGTCAACAAAAGCTCTAGATACCTCACTACTTATCAAATACACATATCAAAAAGCAAAGGGGAAGCAGATTATAATTTGTACCTTCCATATGTAGTGTGTTCCATGCTGCTACTTAAACAGCAATGCTCATATAAGGGGTGGAGGTCCAATCCCTTTCTTCCTACATCCACAAGATTTAAACTTGAAAATTGAGAGATTATTTTGAAGTTGAGGTGATTCATTCTTCTATGCCACAACCAATCATTTTCTATATTGTCTTTTGCAACGAAGCATATAGGATTGTTGTAAGAAGGTGAATCCCAATCTACCAAGTATATATTGTTTGTTCTTTTCCTTTTGAACTTAATAGAATTGGTCTTAGCATCTTTTATATAACCAAAGTCACTAGAGAAATCAACATTAAAGCCTTTATTGCAAAATTGACTAATGTTTAATAAATTATGTTTAAGACCCGACGCGATGATCCACTATCAATGTACCAAACTCCTTTTTCAGCAGTAGCTTCATGTAACTCAGCATATTCACAAGAGGTCTTATCATTCTTAGCCATGAGGCATATGAGTGTTGAATCACTCAAATTCTCATCACCGCTTTCATCAGAAAATTTCAAATCATCCTCAGATGCAGAAACCGTGTTGTCTTAGGTTGCTCCTGAAGTTCCTTCTATCCACATGATCCTGCTTGCTAGGCTTGGAAACATTTGAATATAAATAGTTGACTTGAAAGTGCCTGGTTGTCTGTAAGTATAACAAAGATTAGTTTTAATCTTCATTTCATTTGTTATTCTTGCTTTACCTCGTAACTCAGATATCACGTTAGGGAATGATTGTTGAGGATGAGTCGCTTGATGCGGAACGCTCAAAGGTTGATACTGCTAAGCTTGAAGAGGAGGCAACTGATAGGAGTTCTGACCCTTTAGACTGGTCTGATTTCTCATTCTTGGAGACTTGTAGAACTTCCTAAACTTGTTAAACATGGCCATCATGTCCTCATCTTCTTTAGTATCAGACGCCTTTGATTTTCCTTTGTTCTTTATGGACGCGACCAACGCACCAGCTTCAACAGTTGAATCATTTGCATCACTTGTCGATTCCATCTCGAACTCGAAAGCTTTAAGTTCAGAGAAGACATCTTCTGGAGTTCGGGCTACTCTGCTTAGTGATTGCATTTCCCTCATAGCCGTAGTTTTGACAAAAAACTTCGTGGGTAGACTTCTCTCCGATCCAAGAGATATCAACTCATTAACTAGGCAGAAAACCTTGTGTCCATCTGATCCAGTGTCTCGTTTGGCATTATTTTGAAGTGATTGAACTTATCAGTGGAAATCTCCAACTTATTTTCCTTCATCTGCATCGATCCACCACAGATCATGTCGAGTTTATCGCATATCTCTTTTGTTGTAGTGTATCCTTAAATTTTGTTGAAGAGGCTATCATTGTCACCAATTGCAGTATAAAGAGCATTTCGACCGATATTGTCTAAGTTTTCTCTATGCCGCTCATTTGCATCCCATTCAATTTTGGTTTTTTCAACATATCCATCCGGTGTAGCTTCATCTGCTTCCGGAGATCTAGTAATGACCTTCATAATTCTAATCGGGCCATCTGTAATAACGTCACCCATTTCGTTATCACAAGAGCAAAGGTATGTGAAGGCTTTAACTTTCAACGAATCATAGTTAGTTTCAACTAACTTTGGAACTTTAGTAAAAACCATTTTGAGATGTGAAAGTAACTATATATAAATATTAAAAGTTCCGCACAACACGGATCTGAACAAGCTGTTAGGCCTGGAAACTTGAAAGTTTTAAAATCACCCCGCTCTGATACCACTTGCTGGTCTCAAGTGGTTTGGACAAGGGTCTAGAAGGGGTGGTTAAATAGACCCTGATCCTTTGTTACTGATTTTTCGTTTATCATTTAGATTAAAGGCAAGTTCTTCTTATCAGTAATGATCTGAAAGAAACTTGAGCGCAAAGACTAAGTAAGAGATTTTAACTTAGAGTCGGTTGAAAACTACAGTGAGGTATAGTGGTCAGAACTTAGATTCTCCGTTAAGTGCACAACGAAATATATAATCAAAGTCTTTGGCTTTTGTAATGTTTATGTTGGGCAAAGACACAATTAATAAATGTATATGGAAACTACACTAACTCTTTTATGCAACTGATAATCTCTACCTATGATGCACGGACATGGGACATGGGATGCGGTGCACGATACGACACGGACACGGGACACGGTATTTTTAAAAATGTCAGGACACGACACGACCTCGAAACTACTAATAAAATGTATATATAAATTATTATACATATATATGTTCATTAATTTACATTAAATATATAAATTAGTTTTTTCATTCTAATTTAAATGACTGATTAGAGAAATAAACTATAAGAATGACTATTGTATGTTATAAATTTGTATTTGATTTGTAAAGTTATATATTTGAAAGAAAAACAAATGCTTCAGTTTTCAAAATCACAAAAAATAGTATCATACATAGTAGACATACCCTCTAAATATATTCATTATGGTGTCCATATTTTATTTATTTTTTATTTTATTTAAGCAAACAAATTTATTTTTAAGCCTACGTATATTCTAAGCCTACGTATATTCATACAATAAATTCCAGATTTGTAGCCTATCTATAATTATACAGCAGATTTGTAGCCTACTTAGATTATACAACAGATTTGTAGCTTGTGTGTATCTTTTCATTTATTCTAACAGTTGCTCTATTAATTAATACTCCTCGTTCACCTGTTACACTTATCAAGATTCTGATATGCAATTTTGTTGAATGGACGATAACGAACGGTTGAGATTAAATGCTGCATTGGTTAGGCTTGGGCCTTCGTTTTCACAATCCTTAATGCATTCACTCAACCTGATGAACAAAATGGACCAAGTACCTGTGACCTCAATAAGGTTCAAACTTTCTAGCGTTGAAGATGTAAGAAAGTATAGTGTATTTGAATTTCATAGTTTCTAAGTTCAATGTGGCTCCACGTGGACTTTAAGCTTCTTCAACGTTGTCTTCTCATTAAACAACTGCTAGTAGCTGCGTGCACGTATGATAACATTAAGGAGCTCTCGTCATATGCGGTAATGCATAATACCCTTTTCTAATTAATGCAATCGCATTTATAGCGCAATTTGGGACGGGTTTGTTTACAACCCAGCACGAATTGTTTCTGGCGAAGCACCTAGTGTTGCGCTAGCGCCATTTTGGTCGTTTAGTTTCTTAATTGCTTTCAATTTTTTCCCTTGTAAGTTTAAATATTGTTTGATTTAGCCATTCAAAATTTAATTAGTTATACTTATATCCTATTGATTAAGCCTTTAAATTGCTTTTTTCGTCCCACAAGTGACACCATTATCAATTTTGGTACCGCGCTTGTTGATTTTCTCACTCTCAGTCCCACCTGCCGTCAAATCTCTCACTTTTGGTGCTTTGACCAAATTCCGTTAGGAAATTGATGGAGCCACGCACGTGAGACGTGTGTGGACGTTAATTGGATGAAAATAAGCGAGAATATTGACCTAATTTTAACCCTAAATCATTTGGAGGAAAAATTAACCTAATTTCTTCCCCAATTCTTCCCCATTTCTTCCCATGTCTTATTCCTCTCATGACAAAGCTCGTTCTTCCGTCAGCTGACATCACTGCAAAACAGAAACTTGTGTTAGCTAAAGAGTTCAGATAATAAATTTTTAAACACTTAGCCATAGGATGCGTCATTCACTGAGCCACACGCGAGAAGTTCTGTCCAATTTTTAAATGACGAGATAAAATTGCAAAAAAATGCACCCTTTTGAGACTAATTGTTCAAGTTTGTAAACAATGGGTATGAAAATTACAAGTCCTATCTTAATAGGACTAATTTTCAATTTTCTTCCTCCTGTATGACCCTGTTATATATCGTTTTTTTCTTGACCCTGTCATCTCCTTTTTTGTGTTTGCAAGATTTTCAAGTGGGTGTCTGAGCTTTTGTAAATGGGATAATTGTATGTCATTTGGTGTTTTGATTTACTTTTCAAATTTGAGCTAGACATGTTGTTGGAGTCGGTCAGTTCAACTACCAAGCGAGTAGAGGAACTCTTGAACAGTATAACTAATAATTTAATTGGTTTAGATGGCCCTTTACGTGTTGAGGACCATTTCACAGGTATGTCATAATAAAGTCTTGGATTAATACTTCTGCCAGAGCTGTTTCACTTTCCTCTTTTTTGTTTATGTACTGGAAAAGCAATACATATATAAAATACACATGTTTATATATATATATATATACACACACACGTTAATGACAGTGTTTTTCTCCCTCTCATTCATGTAGCTCTGAATTTAAGATGCATTGAACGTCTATATGGTGACCATGGTCTTAATGTGATGGACGTTCTGCGTAAAAACCCGTCTCATGCGTTGCCTGTTATCCTAACACGCCTTAAGCAGAAGCATGAATAGGGATGGCAACGGTTCCGGGTCTACCCGGAACCGCCCCGGAACCGTCCCGTCGGATCCGGTTCTTTCCATGTTAAACGGTTCCGGTTCCGGTTCCGGGTCCAACTAAACGGTTTTTAGGCGGTTCCGGTTCCGGTTCCGGGTCCAACCCGGAACCGCCTTAATTTTTTTTATTTCTTTTATTAAAGTTAATGATGGATATTTTATCTATCCTCATATATATAATATGATCCCAAATCAAATAGGTCTATCCTCATATATTATTATTGCTTTCTTTCCTTAAATTTTTATTTTATTTTTATGTTTTTGAGTTAAAATATTATACTAAACACTAAAATCCAACCAACCAAAATCAATTGAAAATATTTCTTAGGTTATTTCATTGCAAAAAAATAAATAAATATCAAGTCCATAAATTGTATAAATATTAAAACCAATTATTTTAGTGTATTATAGAGAAAGTTGGGTAGTAAACTATTAAAAAGCACAAAAAAGCAAAAGCAAAAAAAAAACCCAAAAAATAAAAATTCTAAACGGGTACCCGCGGGTTGGACCCGGCGGTTCCGGTTCCGGGTCCAAAATGAGGAACCGGTTCCGGATCCGGTTCCGGGTCCAAAAACAGCCATGCGGTTCCGGTTCTAGACCCGCCGGTTCCTACCCGGAACCGGCCCGTTGCCATCCCTAAGCATGAAGAGTAGACCAAGTGTTGTTCAGATTTTAAGTCATTCATGTAGCTCTGTTTTGCAATGATGTCAGCTGATGGAAGAACGAGCCTTGTCATGAGAGGAATAAGACATGGGAAGAAATTAGGTTAATTTTTCTTCCTAAATCAGGTCAAAATTAGGTCAATATTCCCGCTTATTTTCGTCCAATTAACGGCACGTGCGTGGCTCCGTCAATATCCTGACGAAATTTGGTCAAAGCACCAAAAATGAGAGATTTGACGACATATGGGACTGAGAGTGAGAAAACCAACAAGCGCGGTACCAAAATTGATAATGGTGTCACTTGTGGGACTAAAAACGCAATTTACCCTATTTTATTAAATTATGCATTAATTTTAGTTTATAACTAAATTATAAATAAAAAAATTTATTATAACTTATTGAAAATGTATATGTTATTATTAATTAGTTTGAATTACTTTTAATTTAGTGCATAAAAATTTAATTACTTTTAATTAACTTAAGAAATACTGCAACACAATTAATATAATTTTTATTTTTTAATAACAAAATATTTTTATTTTTGTGAATTTTATTTAATAACAAGTTTGAATAAGCACATAGATGATGTGCTCTATGGTAAGGGGAAAAGTCGACTGCCAGTTTTGAAGAGCTTTGTAGAGAAAAGAAGATTTAGTTTTGATAAATTCTTTGATTAAAGATATAAACAAATACATGGACATTTGATTTTCCTTCATATATACTCATTGTGAAGAAAGCATATTGAATTTTATTGATTATAATCTCCCCAACTTGATTTTATGGAGGAATTAAGCACCCTAAATGAATATCTATTTTGTTAGAGATTGACTTACGGTGCAAAATTTCCATTATTTTGTGCACAACCTATTAAAATGTGTACATGACACCTTCACTTGGGTAAGTGTTGCACGTTTGCCCCTTTGTATATTTTCGACATAACCTAGAGAAATATTATGTTGAAAATATGTGCATTCTAATTTATCTAAACAAAATGGACTCAGTAGCTGCGTGCACGTATGATAACATTAAGGAGCTCTCCTCATAAGGGGTAATGTATAATACCTTTTTTAATTAATACATTCGCATTTATAGCGCAATTTGGCACAGTTTTGTTTACAACCCGTTTGTATTTTTGTATATATATATTTATTTTAAGGGATTTTAGTAATTTTTCCTATTTTTTGATGATGCTCTACACTTTTATTTTTATTTTCTATTTAATTGATTTATATTTTAATTTATCGACTTTAACTTAAAGTAGTTATGAAACATTTGTAATGCAATAATAGATTTGTTTATTGCTTAAAGATACTGAAACTCTAAAGGGTATTCGTGTTAGTTTTAAATGTAGAATATAAAATTGGAGCGCCTAAAGCAATTTGTGGAGTGCTAATATCCTAACACCATATACATATATTACATGATATATTGATGAATCCATTTTTATATAAAATATTATTAAGCTATTTTGTATATTTATATTATAACAATACTGCAAATTAATACTAGATAATCTAAACACATATGGACTATCAGCTTCTAGAAATCCTAAATCTATTGAAAATAAATAACACATATATAAAAATATGCTTGAAAATTAGAATATATGTAACTGGAAATATGGACTTATTTATAATATCCTTTTGACATTATTTAAAGTAGAGAGAGAATGAAAGAATGGATCTATTTGTATGAAGCTCAAAGAAGAAAATGTAAAATTAACAATAAAAAGAAAAAAAAATATATATAAATTGATTGATGAACATACTAGAAAATAATATTATTGTTTTTGTTGTTAGAAACAAAGATGATATTTAAACAAATAAAACAAAATTGATCATAAGAATATAAAAATAACAATTAAGAAGTTTTTAAACAACTATAAACAAACTATTAATTACATTTTACTTTTTTGCTAAAGTTATTTTATTTATGTATATTTTTATATACGTAACCATAAATTTCCTTAAGTTAATTTAGCTCATCATCGGTAAAAGATGAAGAATATTTTATTTTTATTTATTTGTGATTTCAAATAAATCATTGTCTATTTTTTTTTTTTATATATGGATGAGGAATAATTTATTTTATATTTTTATTCATTTGCATAATTGTTTTGGAATAAAATTTATTGATTAAAAAAAAATAAAACGTTAATCATTATGAACTGATATGGATTAAGTGAAGTGAATTAACTTTAAGTTAATGTTAAGTAAGTGTTCAAAGAAGGTATTTATTTTTTTACCAAATAAAAGAAAATTGTGTTATATAAATATTAATAAAATTCCTATTGTTAGAGAGTATATGTTTATATATTATTTTAAATCTTGTTAATTAAAAAAATATATGTGCATTCAATATAATTAGTGGCTGAATTGCAATTTAGATGAGTTGCAGATTTTATACACACCATATGACTCAAAAGTGATGATGACAAGAATATCGAACGATCATTATTATTTAGAATTTTAATATCAACAATTTAAGACGAATTTATGTAAACCTTGTAGTAGTTTTCTAGTGGGAGTGGGAGTGGGGGTGGGGAGGGGGTTGTAAGATATTTAAAAAATATATATCCTTTTTATATAATATTTATTTATATTGGATCATATTACTAATTTCACATTACTTAATTATTTAGTTACCAATTAGAAATTTCATTATTAAATGTTTTAATGATAATGTATAAAATTCAAGTTTAAACACTAAAGATATGTAAATTTAGTTTACTTGAAAATATGCTATTAAGTTGTAACTTTGAGAACAAATATTTATTATAATTGTAGACTAGCATTTATTATAAAAACCAAATTTTTTTTGGACATTTTCACCCAAGAAAATATATTTTGTTAAAAAAATTCACAAAAATAAAAGTATTTGATTACTAAATAATTAAAAGTTAAAGTATAACAATTTTTATTATTCACAAAAATAATTGATTTATAACAAATTAACGTTTTATGGACTAAAGTGAAAGCAATTCAAACTAATTAATAATAAAATATAAGTTAGAGTATAAAATATTTATTTATAATTTAATAATAAACTTAAATTATGCAAAATTTGAATAAAATATAATCAATAGGATATAATTATAATTAATTAAATTAATAAGGGTTAAATTAAAAGCAGTTTAAACTTTATAAACTTAAAATGGACTAAGATAAAAACAAGCAGAAAGACAAAAGACTGAAATGCAAAATGCAAAAAAATAAATTTAAAAAAGAAATAAGAAAGAGCTATGCCCTAAATAGCGCAACCACTGTGGCGCACCAAACTTAGCGCTATTTCGTCTCCCTTTCTGGTGCAACACTGTGGCGCAGCAAACCCGACATTTCATATCTCACAGCGCTATAATAGGGGTTGGAGATGTTCTTATGCAAGTGTTACCTAAAAGTATTTTCGAACTGTATTTTAACTAATTGACCACTCCCATTTAATTAAGCCTTAATGCTACATATGGCTATTTACTGTCCATAATATCATGTTTTCAAAACATGATATTATTGTATAATTATTGTCTATAATTTAGAGTTTTCTTAAAGCCCTAAAGTAAGAAAAAGAAAAGAAGTTTAGAAGCGGCTTCAATGGCGAGTGCCAAGTGGGATGTGCTCCAAACCCCAATCTATTGGGGTTCTTATCCCTACAATCTCTACCCATTAAAGGAAGAAGACAGAAATGGTAATAAATGTGAAAATCCAACTCATACCAAACCCTACAATTCAGGTTATAAAATGAGCTGAGCACTTTCATCTTCAAGTTATTTTAAACCCTCGCCGCCGCTGCCCTTCTGTAACCCCTTCTTTTCAATTTTCATTTCAAAGTAATTTAACTCAATCTTTTCTCATCCATACAGAGATTTGTAATTGTAGCTAGCATATATGGGCGCTCTTCGATTTTACAGTGTTTACGAGCCTGAAAATAATGTTGAAGCTTTGGTATATATACACTTCTCCATTTATTCTGTCCTCTTTTTTTGTAATCAGAATTGTTTTTTTTTTTTTGTGAGCATTTCTATTGTTCAAAAGACTGTTTCTTATGGGTGGTCATTTCAGGGGTTTATGTTCATATGTTGAGGAGTTGTGATATAGATCTGTTTATCTGTTTATGCCCTCCATCAATTCTTTTTTTGCTGTTTCATTTTCATCCTAATATTTGAGAGTTTTCAGCATCATCCTTGTAACTGGTTTTGGCATCCTAATATCTTTGCTCTAATGCACAATTGTTTGTACTAATAGTTACATAATCCAGCTGATAAAACTTAATTTTGTTGCGTTTTTTGAAGTTGCATTTCTGGAATGTATGCTAGTCTTTTTCTAATAAAATCTCCTTACGGTAATTTAACTAACTGTCATTTAACTATTTCCTAACGCTACGCGTGGCCGATTACAGTTGGGACAGCATTTAAACTAAACTCTATATACATCTCATTTAATTTACTCCTTTAATTTGTATAATTTTTGTAAAAAGTAAATATTATAAAGGAAGCTCCGCTGTTGTGCCGCATTCAGTTAGATCCTCTCATATGTGATTGATTCATCACCTTTAGTTTCTTTATTAGGGTAAAGCGGTAGATTATATTTGAAAGACCTCACTGAATGATGGATAATTGGAGCAATCACCAATTCTATTTGCGATTCTCGCTATAGTTATTAAAGGTGTCGTAACAACCATGACTAAGCCATGTTTCTTATGCTCACTTGTTGTGCGAAGATTATTGAGTTACACGCAATAAAACTAAAGACCTAGCATAAAAGGAAAGCTAAGGATTTTAATGATATGAATTCTATTGCGTTTTGATGCTGCATTACCAGAATTTATAATAGGCTTTTCCTAATAATCGCCTCACCATAAAAATCACATTTAATCGGCTATTTGACTTCTGTTCTTGTGTGTGTAGAATATTCCTCCAGGGTTCCTTGAAACAATTAAAGAAGATTGGGTTCATAAAGTAACCGTTAGAGACCAGTATAATAATTCCTGGGAATTAAAGGTGGAAAAGGTGGGCGATATTTGGTACTTCAAAGGTGGTTTGAGAAAATTTGTTGAAAATAATTTTGTTGAACCGGGGAACATATTGGTATTTGAATATAATGGTGGAATATTCCGATTTTATATTCTCGGTGCAAATTCTTGTGAGGCGAAAGGAGTAGGAGGCCCTTTACTGAATAATACAGAAGAGCGGGAGAAACTCGCATATGATGGTAACTTTTGCATTTTATTTTTTCCAATATACATCCCTCTTAATTAACATACTCTACATTTGTTCACCAAACGTCGTTATAGCTGGAATCTTTACTTATATGGAGCTGATGCTCTTAATTAAAACACTTCTTTGAATATTCACTTTTCAGGAGCTACAACTAGTGGAAGTAGACTGATGACCAGGAGGATAACTGATTGGTACGATCCAGAGCTTTTTAAATCTGGGCTGGCTGATCAACCGACTAATCCGTACTTCGTGACAAGACCTAAACTGTGCAGGGATAATGAAATGGTAAGCTATATATATATATATATATATATATATGATTGTATATAATGAGATTATAAGCTGCTCTTTGGTTGCTGCAAGTATATATGATATCTACATGAAATAATAACATGGGACATCTATATGTGCATTTGTATTATTATAGTTTCTCAAAGCTAATTTTTCCTTATAATTACAGTATGTCCCCAAGCCCGTGGTCGAATTGTACAACCTTGACCTCCCAAGATATACAGTGTTCATTGACGAAAGAGGGGATGAGTATCCTTCAATGCTGAAGACATGGAAAGACGGGAGGATGTTTTACGTTGGAGGATGGAGAAAACTCTGCTCGTCCAACTTGGTTGATGTAGATGATAAGATTATTTGCGAGTTCATCCGTGGATTAGATGAGCAACTATACATCAACGTCAGTTTTGTCCGTGCCAACAGAGACTAAGGCTCGTTGGAGAATAATTGTGTAACTGTGTTGTATACTTTTATTCATTGAACTACATTCCTGGGTTTGTTTAATTTTTAGTTTTGCGACATAATATTTGTCTAAACTTCATAAACCAAATATTCAGTTTTTTTCTTTCTAATTCAAATCTCTTTTTTGTTTTCTACTGGTGACTTCATCCTAAGCTTTTGTTTGTTACTAGCCGTACTGAGTCGAATCAACCTTCATCTGGTAGACGACTTGAATTTTAACTGGGCATGGATGTTATCTCTTAGAAATATTCAATCCTATTCATAAGAATTATAGGTATCCAATCAATGCATTTTATTAGCCTTTATCACATCTTAACCATAGTTGTGATTGGCATGCCGCGTTCATGGCGCACCCTCAACGCCATGAACCATGGCATTTCATCTATCTCTGATATGGTGCACGCCATTCTCGCCATGGCGTGCGCTTTGATGACTCCAAATGGCGCGCCATTTCAAATTTTAAAATTAAGTAGATTTCTTGGGTCAAAATCGAATGGTCAACTAGTCAAATAGGTAAATTTGGCATAAACAACCATTAAATTTTCAAAATTAGGCATCAAATTGAAAAGAACATAACCTTTAAATGTCAAAAGCGAGTTAGCATAATTGGGTTAAGATAATTAGGGTATTATCCCTAATATTACATTGTTTCTTTATTGTTGCATTGAAAAGCTTGATATGAGTTCGTTTTATTTTTTGTTTGTTTATTGGAAACCTAATATTTATAGTTTATCTAACATAGTAATGAATATCATTTTTAAAATGATAGCATATTATTGATTATATTAGTATATATAATTATTTTATCTTTATATTTTTTACTTCGAAAAGGCGTGCGCCGCACATTCACACTAATAACTATGATCTTAACTATTAGATGTTATCTTTGTCTTTTCGATTTCTCATTTTTCTTCGGGACAAATTCTTTGATAAATAAATTGCTTTTTTTTTTCTCTTTTACAGGATAATATGTAGGTTTCTCTCTTTCTCATGTGGAAGCCTCTAATAATATCTTTCCTAGCATCATTATCTCTTATTAGTTATTAGAGGCTTGCTCCGAAGGTTCTTTCCTTCTTAAATTGAATTATATAATACAAGCCTCTTTCTTAGTGGTTTGCTTATAGGCTTCTCTCATTCCTACGTAGAAAGTCTACGAAAAAAATCCTCCTAAAGAAAAGACTTGTGTATATTGAGTAAATGAACCCTTGAGGCTATTTTATAGAGAATATTATATGTAGTGAGAATTGATTCAAAAGTGTTGAGCTATGTGTCCCTTCATAAGCGATTCAGATGCTTCAGGCTAATGGGTTTAAGGTCAACCCAACCCAATTTTTTTTTGGAAGAAATGGGATCCTTCGCCTTTTTGGTATTTTAGTTCTTTCTTTATCTATCTCTTATATAAATGTGTGAATAATAAAATTATTTCATCTATGTGAAAAGACTTGCATACCTTAATTCAAAATTTAGAATCATTTTAATAGTTGGAACTAGAGACCTTTTAGTATCATACAACTATTTAATATATAAAAAGTAGAATCTCTCTTTACCTTAAATACCTAATAGAGCTAGAAAAGTAATAATAAGTATATAAGATATAAATATGTGAATAATAAAATTATTTTGTCCTATGTGAAAAGACTTGCATACATATACTTAAATTTAGAATCCTTTTAATAATTGGAACTATACCACTATTTAATTTATAAAAAATAGAGTTTTTGTTTTACCTTAAATACCTAATAGATCTAGAAAAAATAATAAACAAAAAAAATACATATCAAATATTAAACTATAATAAATATAGATAAAATTAAATATTGGTGGTTTTCTACGTGTTTTTCACTTAATTTTTCTTTTTCTAAGAGGTTTTATATGATAGGGAATAAAATCCTACGCACTTATTGATCCACACTCAAATAAGTTGTGTAGAAAATGTAATTATATTTTAAAAAGGTTGTATGTCTTCAACTTCTTCATTGTTTCATAAAGGGTAAAGACTCTTTAAAATAATCCGAACTATAGTTCAATTGAATGGCCACTTGGTCTCCCAAAACAAATTTTCAGAGAAAAAAACTAAAAAAAAAATACATTTGTTTAGCATATCTTGAAAAAATCTTACAAAAAAATCTCTCAAAATTTCAAATAGTTTGAAAAAATTCTTGCAACAATTGAATTTTACTATTCATGATTTGACAGTTAATATAATCAATTAAAAAGATTTTTTCGACTATCTTTCAAAGCCGAAAATTAAATTAATTACACATTCTAATGCAAAATAATGCAGCGTTTAAAATAAGATCCATTGTGACTATTTTCTGACGTCTAAATCAACGAGTTTGACCAAACAAATTTAATAAAAATTATATTTAAATATAAATCCAAACAGATTTCTCACAATAAAAAATATATCACATCAACCTCAATCATTACCTATTTTTCTCTTAAAAATCTCATTTTTTAAACATTTCTCATTTTTATCATGAAAATAATTTTTCGGAGATGGACATGTCAACCAATTGGGCCCTAACATGGTAGAACTAAAACAAATGTAACGATTAAAATAAGAAAGAAATTGTTTTGTCCTTGTGAAAGTGTTATTTGAAGTGTGTTTATAAAATTATTTCGTCTATGTGAAAAAGACTCAGATACCCTTATTTAAATTTAAAAATATTTTTAATTAATAGTTGAAACTAAAAATCTTTTAGTATTAGAGCATTGTTTAACTTATAGAAAAAATAGTCTCACTTTACCTTGAATAAATATATAAAACATAAATAATATATACAATATAAAATTTTAATAAATGTGCTACTAGACACTTTCAAAATCAAGCACAAGGGAAAGAATTTGATTTTATTTTTGGGACTGTAGTAAAATTGGTGTTTGGACATTTTCTTAAAATTGAATTTTTTTTTTCACATACACACTACAAGAAAACAGGGTATCAGAGACGAAATTTTAGAGACGGACGTAAATCCGTCTCTAATAATAGGGTATCTGAGACGGAATTTGTGACGGATATTCACTTCGTCTTTCTTTTGCGACGGATTAGCGACGGCTATAATATCCCGTAGCATTTTTTAAAAAAAAATGACATTAGAGACGGATTTAGAGACGGATTTAGAGACGGACATAAATTCGGTCTCTAAATCCGTCACTAAACGGTAATTTCAGAGACAAAAATTAGAGACGGAAAAAATCAGTCACTAAAATTTAAATTTGTAACGGATTTAGAGACGGATATAGAGACGGAAGTAAATTCGGTCTCTAAATCCGTCACTAAACATTAATTTAAGATACAAAATTAGAGACGGAAACAATTGGTCACTAAATTTTACATTTGTGACGGAATTAGAGACGGATGTAGAGACGGAAGTAAATTCGGTCTCTAAATCCGTCATTAAACATTAATTTATGTGACGGATTTAGAGACGAATATAGAGACGGAAGTAAATTCGGTCTCTAAATCCGTCACTAAACATTAATTTAAGATACAAAATTAGAGACGGAAAAAATCGGTCACTATATTTTAAATTTGTGACGAATTTAGAGACGGATATAGAGACGGAAGTAAATTCGGTCTCTAAATCTGTCACTAACCATTAATTTAAGATACAAAATTAGAGACGAAAAAAATCGATCACTAAATTTTACATTTGTGACGGAATTAGAGATGGATGTAGAGACGGAAGTAAAATCGGTCTCTAAATCCGTCACTAACCATTAATTTAAGATACAAAATTAGAGACGGAAAAAATCGGTCACTAAATTTTAAATTTGTGACAGAATTAGAGACGGATGTAGAGACGGAAGTAAATTCGGTCTCTAAATCCGTCACTAAACATTAATTTAAGATACAAAATTAGAAACGGAAAAAATCGATCACTAAAATTTAAATTTTCATTGAAATTTTAATAAAGGATGAACAAATTATATATATATATATATATATATATATATATATATATCAGATGTTTTATAATTTAAAGTCACGTTGATACAAATCCATACATAGTCTCAGAAAGAAATGAAGAAACAAAATATAAGAAGGAACATTGACAGTAAGGGTCAAAAGCAAAAGTATCACATATCTTTCATCAAAAATCAACACAAGCATTATATTAGTAAATCAATAAATAACAACAAATTTATTTAACAAAATTGTGATTGCTAGACATTGGGTAAAAGTATATTGGTAAATTTACACTTTTCTAGTAAATTAGTGGTGAAATATTATTATAAATATACGTTGAAAGTATGCATGTTAAGTGGTTGGATTGAATTTGATTTGTATTTTGAAGTGGCAGATTACATAATCTTGTTTAATATATGATTCTAACATGAGAGCTTTCATTATTATGCTTTTGTATTTGATAAAATAACATAGTTAAGATTATATAAAAATTAATTTTATGTTCAATTAATTTTCATATATTTAGTCAATATTATTCTTAAACATGTTAAATATCATCTTATCAAATAGAATAAAATGTATAGTTAATGAATGTGAACATGTTATTTAGTGTATTACTTATTCTTTTGACTATAGCTAGTTCATGAAAAAAAATTAGTAGTTTGTTAAAATTTTAGATTATCGAATTTCTCATAATTAGTTTTAGAAAAATTACTAAAACTTCTCTAGAATATATTTTTATACCAAAATAATCAATAAAGCTATTTTTTTATCTAAAATGTCCATCCTGTAATCTTTAGATTTGAAAAAAAATTAAATTGATAATTTTTGGACTAAATTATCCTTGATTTAAATTGAATAAAAACCTTTGAAATTTTCAATTTGGTAAATTTGTAAGACAAATTTGATTTATCAATTTAATTTTTTCGAATATTAATATAAAAGCAAGATAATTTGAGGTCTTTACTAATTTTTTAGAATACAAGAGTTATAATTAATTTAGTAATGTTAAAAAATTAACATTCACATAACTTAATAAATTATTGTAATTTATCCATTATTCAATTGTTGTTTTACAATTTTAACATCAACAATCAATTGAAAGTAAAGACAATATAATTCATTTAGTAAACATAAAAATTACTACTTCCCTCCAAGATTAATGAATAATAAAAAGGACACCCCATATTTCTTCAAAAAATATTCACTAATGAGAGTTAAAATTTATTTAATTTATAACTTTCAATAGAAGTAAAAAAGTTTAATAGTTTTAAATTATACATTTTTTTAAATTATTATAAAAATAGTATATCCTAACTAATGAAAACTAAATGTTAGGATTAGTGGGAGTAAATGCTAGAGGTGTATATTAGTATTAGGGCTTTAATTTTTAATGAAAGTTTAAATGATAGGATTAGGGGGAATTAATGTTAAAGGTGGACATTATTGCATTCATTATTAATAAAATGTTAAATGGCATTTTCACAATGGGGAGAAACACATCCATACTTTTATATTAGTATAGATTAAGGCAACAAAAAATGAGTGTTCCAAATAAATAAAAAATTCAAATTCAACAAATATGATTGCCCGAGTTTGCAAATTCAACGCCCGGGATTTGCTTTAAAAGATTATGTATAAAGACATATCATGCCATGCATCTACACATATATGACACGTGGAGGAAACACTTTTCAGCCCACGTAGGCTATACTAGGTCAAAAATTCCTCTATTTTACTTGTAGAGCAAGCTACCGAACCTATTTTGCAAATAAAGTAATGTCATTTATCGAAG
Source organism: Verbascum thapsus (assembly GCA_963669365.1). NCBI lineage: Eukaryota > Viridiplantae > Streptophyta > Magnoliopsida > Lamiales > Scrophulariaceae > Verbascum > Verbascum thapsus. Next base: position 21,053,479 of record OY770105.1, read on the forward strand.
TAAATATACATTATGTGCAGAAGCAAAGCCATGGCACAAACACGGCAAGATTAGATCTCGTGCGTACGAGGTACTATAGTTCGAGGAGTATCAAAATGAAGTGATATGTTCAATGATTGGGGGGACTAGATGATAGGGGTCAAATTGTCATAATAATAATATAATTTGGTACCAAAAGTAACATAACCAAGAAAATATTATATAGCATACGAGGCAAATTGCATTTAGGTCTTCAATAAGTGAAAAGATTTCATATCAGTCCCTCAATGTTCCAAAGCCAATAAGGTCAAATCAGGTCACACTATACAACCTGACCCGACGATTCAAGACACTTAGTCCATCCATTTCCTAAAACACGATGTTCGCTTATTGACTCAATTGTCAAATTATAAACATTAAACCACTTTAACCTTATAAATACCCCATATATTCATTTATAAGTGGATCAGATCATATAAAACAAACACTAATTTGTATACCATATGTACGATAGTTATATAATAGCTTCGTTTTAACATAACAGAATTAGGAAAGACTTCATCTTAAATATTTCGATACGTACAATTCTCTATATTTTTTTAGAGCATTCTATAATTTCATTATTTTGATATTTAATTCAACAGCAGAGTCAAAAATTTCATTGAAATTCAAACCATCGAGATTCTATCCAAATTACTGAAAATTGTCCATAGATCCTTGCCCTTTCCCAAAAATAGAAAGAGACTGATTAACAATCTCGAAGTCTAAAAATATATGCCTTATACGTCATAGTTGTGGGCCTAGTTCACGATCCATCATTTAACTCCTGTTGCGTGGATATATTCGGATTAAGATTGTCACAGATAGTAGCAAAAGTGGAAATTCTATCTAAATCAGTTTCATGGGAGTTCGTTTAGTTTTCATCGTTAAATTGAGAATGTTTTGGTAAAATAAGTTATGCCGTGTTATTCAATTACAAAAATTAAAAACTAAGTTAACTCCATTAAAATTATCATTGCAAAGGTATTAAGCTCTGCTATTTATGATAATACTAAATACAATTATTCTTGTGATTATGAACGGTTCATTTCAAGAATTTATTTAAGAAGCTCAAGTCACAAATCTTTCTTTTAGAGTTCCTTGTGTTTCCATCTCATTTTGTTTTGTAACGAGATTGCAACAAATGAAACACGTTAAAAACAGTATGCGGGGCTTGTATCAAGTTTTACACAATTTTTGTTTATATTATATCTACTCCTAATCATTCTTCGACCTTTAATGATGTATTGTAAGAAAACAGATTCCACAATATATTATATGTTCTAACATAACCCATTTTTTAGCTATATAGGTTCATATTTTAGGTACAATTGAAATGGAACAAAATCTGAAATTTGAGACTCAAATTTCAAGAGAAGAGACAACATGAAAAACACTCAAAGATGACATTTTGTACATTCTTTTTGAATTTCAAGATACTCAGTTGTCTTTTTGCGTATCAGAAAATGAATATGGCTTCATTTTAGATATTGTGCTTATTGGTTGACTGAGGAAGTAAAATTCTATGGGCAGATGCATTAGCTAAGCAAGAGGCGTCTAAAGGGATATCCAATCAACGGGCGTCTAAAGGGAAGAAATTAACTGAATAATTTAGTGAACTCAGCGTTTAATTTTACCTTTGTTAAATAGTTATTATAATATTCTGTATTATAATTATGTTGATGGTCCTGGCACTATTAAATTTTTTTGTTAAGTAATGAAGTGGTTTCCAATTTTGAAATATATGTTCCTGCAATTAAATTAAACTTAGTTATATATGTTACCTAGGAAATAATGGAAAATTAAAACTATTTTAGTATCTAGCATAATAACTTTAGATCAAATTAAGGATTTTGTTTTACATATAATCAAAGATAGTGGCATGGAGAATTTTTTTTTATCCTAAATCATTTGAAGAACCTTACAATATATTTCGATATCATGTACATCAAGAAAATGTATTTCTTTGTTATCTCATCTTGTATCTTCATGAATCTTTTGATAAATAGAATGCTTAGTAATTAGTTATTAAAATATTTCGATAAAAGTACTTTTTAATTGATGTTTAATCATTTTGTTAGTTTGAGTTATTTTAAATATTCATGTAGCTAATTACGATATTGCAAACACATTTTCAAAATTAAATTATTAATTTTAGTAGATGAATATTCATTTGGTATATAACTAGCTGTAGGTTATGTAGAATATTAACAATGGATATGATCTTAGTAACAACTGACGAGAATCACGTTAAGAAATAATACCAATCCCTTGTGTTATTATTAGTTTAGTTAGTTGCATGACCCTTCACTCCCCTGAAATCGATTTCCTGTAAAACAAATCCGTGCGTTAGAAGAACAGCTAGAGAAATCCCATGACATTTTTAGACTCAAATATCTATTTATATTATAGGAGTCTAACTCTGTTAATATGTATTTGCATTTTGTCTTTATCACTCCTTATTTTGGTAGATATTATATTTATTTTCATGTATTCTCGAACGTTAGATCATTTATAATTTATCTTTACATTTTTTAAATTGAAAAAAATGAAGGAAAATTTGGATTTTTAGGAGTATTAAAAATGAAAAGGGCAAGAAAATCAAAGAAACCAGGTGATAGCAGAGACATTGAAAGTTCACACAAGGAGGTTTTTGAGAGGACTAAGACTAAGGGTGTTGTAAGGTAAAACTTCCACGACTGCCATCACTTGGACACATTCTACTGCTATCACAATTATTTTCATAACCTTTACATCAAGAAAGAATGAGTGAGATTTGGCAACTGTTAAAGAAGTGCCTTGAATCGATTACTAATGGAATTCGGATTTGGGCCTGCAGATACGTGATGGGCTGAGCCCAAGTTAGAATAGTCTGTTAGTAATATAAATAGACCTGTTCGCAGGTTATTCTGAATTCTGTAATCTGAAAACCTAGCTTCTAATAAAATCGTTCTTCCTCTGTCCGTGGACGTAGCCAACACAACGTTGGTGAACCACGTAAATTCTGTGTCACTTATTTACGTTTTCTGTTATTTCTTTGATTGCTCGATTAATCAATCACAACAAACTGGTATCTAGAGCCAGATCAATCGATCAGGCAAGAATTGAAGATGTCTGCGTTTAACGTAAAGGTTGACAAATTCACCGGGAGAAACAGTTTTGGTTTGTGGCAGATCAAGATGCGATCTCTTCTGAAACAGCAGAGCTTATGGGCTCCGCTATCTGGAAAGGCGAAGAAGGAAGATGTAGACGATGAAGAATGGAGTACTCTGGAGGAGAAGGCTCATTCTACGATCATGCTATGTTTGTCCGACGACGTGATCATTGAGGTCGCTGATGAAGATACTGCGGCAGGTCTCTGGTTAAAATTAGAAAGTCTCTACATGACGAAATCTTTAACCAACAAGTTGCTTTTGAAGCAACGTCTGTTCCCATTACGCATGCAGGAAGGTACATCCCTTCGGGACCATCTAGATAAATTGAATAAAATTTTGCTAGATCTGCGTAATATCGATGTTAAAGTAGAAGATGAGGATGCTGCTTTAATTCTGTTGGTATCTTTGCCTGAATCATATGCGAATTTTGTGGATTCGTTTATTGTTGGGAAAGATAGTTTATCTCTGGAAGATGTGAGATCCGCTCTTCACACCAGAGAAGATCGTTATAAGGCGTCTGGTTCCAATACAGAGAATCAAGCATCTGGTCTGGCTGCAACAGTTAAGGGAAGTGGAAAATCGAAACAGAAAAAGAATAAAAAGGGTCCAAAACCTGATGATATTTGCAACTATTGCAAAGAAAAAGGGCATTGGAAATCTGATTGTCCTAAGAAGAAAAAGCAGTCGGACAGAAAAGAAGGTCCTAGTGGGTCTGCTGCTGTAGCAGAAACTGATACAAAGTCTGAAGAGGATTTGGCCTTAGTTGCAGATGAACAGTCACATCGCAGGGATGTGTGGGTTCTTGATTCTGGGGCATCGTACCACATATGTCCGTACAGGGAGTATTTCTCGACCTATGAAAAGACAGATGGAGGCAGCGTTAACATGGCCAACAGTGCTGTCTGTAAAGTAATCGGAATTGGCTCAATAAAGATCAGGACACATGATGGTTCGTTCTGCACCTTGAATGACGTCAGGCATGTCCCAGAGATGACTAAGAATCTGATTTCGTTGAGTTTACTCGACAGCAAAGGTTTCAGTTTCAAAGGTGAGGGTGGTGTTATGCATATCTGTCGAGATTCAAAGGTGGTTCTGACAGGCTTGAAGCGTGGTACCTTGTATTTTCTGCGAGGTTCTACGGTGACTGATTCCGCTGCGGTTGCATCGTCTGATGTTGGCCTCATTTATGGTGGAGATTCACAGTGTTCTGTGGCTGGCTATTCTGATTCTGATTATGTTGGAGATGTTGACAGCAGGAGGTCGATGACTGGTTATGTGTTCACTCTTGGTGGTTCTGTTGTTAGTTGGAAAGCAACATTACAAGCTGCAGTTACTTTGTCTACAACTGAGGCAGAGTATGTAGCGTTGACAGAAGCTGCAAAAGAAGGAATATGGCTGAAAGGGCTAGTTAGTGACCTTGGTCTACATCATGATCAAACTGTCGTTTATTGTGACAGTTTGAGTGCAATCTGTTTAGCCAAGGATCAGGTTCATCATGAGAGGACAAAGCATATTGATGTGAGGTATCATTTCCTGAGAAGTGAGAAGAGGATCAAGGTGGTGAAAGTTGGTACTGCTGATAATCCCGCTGACATGTTTACCAAGCCGGTTCCTCATAGCAAGTTTCAACATTGTTTGAACTTGCTAAATGTCACAAGCTGTTAAGTTACCCTTTGGGGTAATTCTGAGGTGGAGGAAGAAGTCTGGCAATCGAAATGTTGCGTCTGTTTGGAGGATTCAAGTCAAGGTGGAGATTTGTTAAAGAAGTGCCTTGAATCGATTACTAATGGAATTCGGATTTGGGCCTGCAGATACGTGATGGGCTGAGCCCAAGTTAGATTAGTCTGTTAGTAATATAAATAGACCTGTTCGCAGGTTATTCTGAATTCTGTAATCTGAAAACCTAGCTTCTAATAAAATCGTTCTTCCTCTGCCCGTGGACGTAGCCAACACAACGTTGGTGAACCACGTAAATTCTGTGTCACTTATTTACGTTTTCTGTTATTTCTTTGATTGCTCGATTAATCAATCACAACAGCAACAATGGCAATAGAGATAGGATCGGATGATTGCGTTTGATAGAGTCGTTAAAGATGAATGAGTTCAACAAACAATCAAAGATAAGGAAAATAGGGTGTCGATATAATGTGCTAACGATGGATTGATAATTTGAAAGAAGGTCATATAAAGCATAAATAACGAGATGAATAGAGAAAATGTGATAACTTACTACCGCAAGATTATCACATTATTCTTAATTTTATGAATTTCACATGACAAAGACAAGTCATCCTTGCATGAAATAGAGAACTCACATTTGTATTAGAGTAGTTCAGCAACAAAGTGTTACATGAAACAATGACGACATGAAAACTAGGAAGATTATCGACTTTTTGTAGAATTTCATTTGAAAAAATAGCTTTTAGCAAAGATTTCATGCTACGATTTATGAGCATGGGGTGATTTAAGGTTAGGGTTTTGGTGGATGATTCCATATAAAGATTAAAGTTGGGAATAGATAATGAAGATGATTGCTATAGATGAGCGGGTTGCGATCGAAAGCAAGTGGTGACGGCATTTGTATGTCTTAAGTGGGCCGTAGCTTCATAAGACTTAATATGAAGGTTGGAGTTTATGACGAAGTTACCGAGTGTAGAATCAAGATTAGTTGTTGATGATATTTGCCTTCTCTACTGTGAGCCTGTCAGCTATGGACAACCTAGGCTGGTTTAGCTCTCTTGTGTGGTTTGCAAGCTATTACACAAGAGCGGGGTTTACCCAGTGCGCACCTAACGGTAGCGGCTGCGGGTTTCCCTCGTCATCCAAAAAAAGATTAGTGTTGATGAATATACATATGCGAAGTTTGTGTGTTGGTCTAAAAAAGATTGACATAACTAAGGTGGGTGTCCGGAAAGCAAGTGGTGGTCAGCGATAGTAATGTATGAGAAAGGCGTTGGACATGTGTTTCAAATAGAAACATATTGAAGGTAGAAATAGGAAATGGTGAATCATGTTCAGCATAAGTTGGAAATCACTTTGAAATGTAGTATTTGGGATCAGAGACTACTAGAATTTGATTAGAGGAGGCAATTGTGTGATGAATGTAGTTGAAGAAGAGAAGAAATAATGGATGGGGCTAGTAATATTTAGTTATATAAGGAGATTTATAAACTCTTATAATAAGAAATATCGGTTATTTTTGTTTTTTTAAATTGATTACATGTGAAAGTTAGATAATTGATACCAATCATTATTTTTTAAAAATTCCAATTTATACTAAATTAGGACTATTAGCAATTACCAAAAAGATGAAGAAAGACAAATACTCATTCTGTAGGGTAAAACCAAGATTTTTTAATTTTTTGGAGGTTCATTTTCACCATTTGAAATAAGACTCATTAACTACATAATCTATTTATGAATGATTGTAAATCTAATGATGGTTCTAACTTTTTATATCAAATAAATTATACAAAAATTGAGAATTAGAAGGTCTTTATGATCTCTTGCTTGATAAAGTTCTCTTTAATTTGAACTTATAAGAATATTTTCATTCAAGGAGTAAAAGAATATTTTCTAACAATTGAAATTGACTGAAAATCTCATTATAAAATTTTTTCGAACATTCTCAATAATAAAAAAAGTTTGACCCTCCGAATATTTAATCCTAAATCTTGGATCTGTAATATCTGTAAATAATTCCATCCTCAATCTTGGATCTGTAACCTGTCTATGCGTATGTGATATTGCATTTGCAGGAACGGATAGAAAAATCAAAGGATTTCGATCAACGGGTTTATTACAAAATATCATGTGTTAGTTTAAAAGCGATGGATATATGCAGGAATGTAGGGATCTTCCACCATCTTTCTTATTGAAAGAATCAAATTTGATACCTACCATTTGAAGCCTACCTACCATTGAAGCTTCCTCACATCACACCTACCATTGCCTACCATTGAAGACCACACCTACCATTGCCTACCATTGAAGATCACACCTACCACACCTACCACCTAGTTTTGGTGCTATAAATAGGGTGCTTCATGTTGTTCAATTGTATCAAACACACAAGTGAGAAAAGTGTGTGAAGAGTGAAATACACTTAGAGTAGAAGTGTATTAGTAAGGATTGGTTTTTTGTAATAGTTGAGTGTGAGAGTTTGCTCCTCCTATTGTAATTCTGTTCTTGATGTTGAATAGAAGAATTTTCCAATCCCAACAAGTGGTATCAAGAGCCAGGTTCAGTTTTTTATATTTTTTCAAACCATTTTCATAACTGAAAAAATCGAGTTTTTCAATTTTGCTCAGAATTGAAATCTGAATATACCGTTGGATTCGTCTCGTCGAGAGGAGAAAACTGGTATTTTTTGGGAATTTTTTGACCACCGGAAGCCACTGTACGCGCCGCCGGAAAATTCCAAGGAAGAAGACGACTGCCACGTCATCCGCCACGTCAGCACTGCCACGTCAGCACTGCCACGTCAGGTGCCACGTCAGCACTGCCACGTCAGCCTGTCACGTCAGCAGTCAGCCCTTAAGAAATTGCGATTTGGTCCCTCAAGTTTTAAGAAATTGCAATTTGGTCCCTCAAGTTTTGAGAAATTGCAATTTGGTCCCTCAGGCTTTGAAAATTGCAATTTGGTCCCTCATGTTTTGAAAAATTCCAGTTTGGTCCCTCAATTTTTCAAAAATTGTATTTTGACCCCGAACGTAGCTATCCTACCATTTTCGACCATTGCGGATTCAACGGTGAGCTCCGTTTGTCCAAATTCAGTTTCGAAAATAAGGTACGAGATATTGTTGAACATTTATTATGGAAAAATCATCATCGGACACCATGATTGCGCTCACTTCCACAAACTACAATATGTAGAAGCCTCGGATGGAGGATTTGCTAAATTTGTGGGATTTAGCCGATCCTCTTGATAATAAGGGCACCAAACCGGATAAGAAGACGGATGAAGAATGGACTAAGATGAACCGAAAAACTGTCGCACAAATTCGACAGTGGATCGATCATAGTGTGTTCCACCATGTTGCTCAAGAACAGAGTGCTTACACACTATGGGAGAAGCTTGGTAGCATGTATCAAGCAAAAACCGCCCGAAATAAGACGTTGCTAATGAGGCGATTAGTGAACCACAAGTTACAAGGTGGTATTTCGGTGTCAGAACACACCAGTCAATTCCAGGATCTCGTGAATCAGTTGAGCACCACCGGATGGGTTCTCAAAGATGAAGAACAGGCGATACTACTCTTGAGCTCTCTACCTGACAGTTGGGAGACTCTTGTTGTCACTCTCAGTAATTCTGCTCCTAATGGAAATGTGACTATGCAGATGGTCACAGATGCCCTGATGAATGAAGAAGCCCGAAAGAAGGAAGCCGGGACGGAACAATCATATGCCCTCATATCAGAAACTAACAGACGAGGGGGAGGCAGAAATGGAGGAAGAAGTCGAGGTCGAGGTAGAGGCCAAGGTCAAAATAGAGGAAACTCTCAAGTTCGCGGCAGATCACAAGAGAGGGGTATGTCCTTTGAAAACAATACTTGGTTTGAAGGATATTGCAATCACTGTGGTAATTATGGGCATAGGAAAAGAGATTGTAGAAAGTTTCTACGAGAGCAGTCACAGACGAGTCAAAATACTAGCCAAGAAGATGGTGCGACTATGGTTAGTTTGTCATCAGACGTGTTGCTTGTTACACATGGTGAACAAGAATGCTTACATGTAGGTACTCATGATGTTGAGTGGGTGGTTGATACAGCCGCATCATTTCACGCCACTCCACACCAGAACTTATTCACATCTTATAAGTCCGGAGACTTTGGAGCTGTGAAGTTGGGAAACACCAGTTTCTCGAAGATTGTTGGCATTGGTGATGTGCACATAACAACCAATGTCGGATGCGCACTTGTGTTGAAAGATGTTCGACACGTTCCGGATCTTAGATTGAATCTTATCTCAGGTGCAGCTCTAGATCATCAAGGTTATCAAAATCAATTCAAAGAAGGTACGTGGAAGTTATCTAAAGGCTCCTTGACTGTTGCAAGAGGCCATATTTGTGGTACTCTTTATAAAACCCATGTAAAGTTGTGTCATCCAAGTCTCAATGCTGTTGAAAAAGAGACATCACCAAACTTGTGGCACCAGAGGTTAGGCCACTTGAGTGAGAAGGGACTGACAACTCTTGCAAAGAAGGAAGTCATTTCCATGAGCAAAGGTGTTGCCCTAGATCCATGTGAGCACTGTTTATTCGGGAAACAACACAGAGTTTCCTTCAGTTCTACCAGGAAGAACCATTCAGAGTTACTCAGTCTTGTCCACTCAGATGTATGTGGACCCATTGAAGAGGAGTCACTTGGAGGAAGCAGATATTTTGTAACATTTATTGATGATGCGTCACAAAAGGTATGGGCTTACTGTCTAAAGAGTAAGGATCAAGTGTTTGATCGTTTCAAACTATTTCATGCCATGGTAGAAAGAGAAACAGGGAAGAAGTTGAAGTGTCTACGTTCAGACAATGGAGGAGAGTACACTTCCCGAGAATTCTCATCATATTGCGCCGCATATGGAATCAGACATGAGAAGATGGTTCCACGAACCCCACATCACAATGGTGTAGCCGAAAGAATGAACAGAACCATTGTGGAGAAAGTTCGTTGCATGTTAAGTATGGCTAAACTACCTAAGCCATTCTGGGGTGAAGCTGTACTGACAGCTTGTTATCTTATAAACAGATCACCTTCTGTTCCTTTAAACTTTGAAGTGCCAGATAAGAAATGGTCAGGAAGAGATGTTTCTTACTCTCACTTGAAAGTGTTCGGGTGCAAGGCATTTGCACATGTGTCCAAGGAGTTGAGACAGAAGCTTGATCTCAAGTCAAACCCATGCATTTTTATCGGCTATGGAGATGAAGAATTCGGATACCGGTTGTGGGATCCCGAAGTGAAGAAAGTTATACGAAGCAGAGATGTTGTATTTCATGAAAACGAGTTTCATGAGTGTGCTCTAGTAATCCACAAACAACATACTCTAGAAGACGAAGTTCCTGTATCATCAAACATTCCTCTCAACGACGAGGAGATGCATGATACTACTGAACAAGAGAGTGATGGTTCAGTAGGTGATGAGGATGCTCACAGTAATGATATTCCTCAGCAGGGGGAGCCTTCATTTGAAGACGAAGCTGAATGTACTCATGTTCGACGTTCTATGCGAGGTAAAGTTCCACAGAGAAAATACTCCACATCCGAATGGATACTTGTTGCCAGTGAGGGGGAGCCAGCAAGCATCGCAGGAACGAGAGAAATAAAGAAAAAGGTGGAGGGGGAGATTTGTAGGGATCTTCCACCATCTTTCTTATTGAAAGAATCAAATTTGATACCTACCATTTGAAGCCTACCTACCATTGAAGCTTCCTCACATCACACCTACCATTGCCTACCATTGAAGACCACACCTACCATTGCCTACCATTGAAGATCACACCTACCACACCTACCACCTAGTTTTGGTGCTATAAATAGGGTGCTTCATGTTGTTCAATTGTATCAAACACACAAGTGAGAAAAGTGTGTGAAGAGTGAAATACACTTAGAGTAGAAGTGTATTAGTAAGGATTGGTTTTTTGTAATAGTTGAGTGTGAGAGTTTGCTCCTCCTATTGTAATTCTGTTCTTGATGTTGAATAGAAGAATTTTCCAATCCCAACAAGGAACGGATAGAAAAATCAAAGGATTTCGATCAACGGGTTTATTACAAAATATCATGTGTTAGTTTAAAAGCAATGGATATATGCAGGAACGGATAGAAAAATCAAAGGATTTCGATCAACGGGTTTATTACAAAATATCATGTGTTAGTTTAAAATTGATGGATATACCTTTCTATTAAAAATACGTAAAACAAACTTTGCATTTCATTAAACATAAGATGTTTTGTAATAAACCCGTGATACATATAAACGAAGCACCACTAAGATACAAATTCTATAAGAGGGAATCTTATGACTTATGTACCAATAAAATAAAGGCTAAATCATCTCCAACTTGCATATATAATACATGTCAAAACGTGCAGAAAAAAAAAAAAACATTTTAATATCATCAACTTATTGTCATTTCTCTTAAACTATTAAACATTTTTGAATTTCCAACTACTCATGTGAATATAAGCAAAATCCCATGAACTAAAAAGAAATCACATCTGAATATTGAAACCTACTAAACCTTTGTAATTTGTTACTTGCTAATTCCTGTATACCATGCCCCAAACAAATTAAAATCAAGAAATCATAAAATAATTATATTCCCTAATTAATTCGAACTCGTAAGTCGTTGTTTCTCTTCATCGTCTTCACGGGCCCCATTAGCAGTTACAACAACCCGATTTGAAGGTTTATTATCTGGGACGAGTTTCAACACGATTCCCATAGCAATGAGGAGCAATCCCGAGCCGTGTTGTTCAGTAAGAGGCTTCGTAAAAATTAAGTATGATAATAACAGTGTTACAGCTTTTCTTGCTGTTGTTATCTGTATAATAATAATAATAATAATAATAATAATAATAGTTTCAGATCAGAAATTCATGAAGATTAAAATAAAATAGTCTTAATCAGAGATCTAAATCAAATATGTTTATTTAATTAATTAAGAATATACCATAGCGGTTGTAGCAGCCCCGAAAAGGGCGATTAGTGATAGAACGGAGACTTGACCGATAAATGTAGCCATTGCTTCGAAGACTAATACGCCATAAACATAAGGATGCTGCAGCGTAAAAACAATGTACATTATAGAAAATATCAGCAAATTTAAGGCCTAGTTTGTTTATGTTTTTAAATCACAAAATTCAAAATAAACTTAACACACCAAAGTTTCATCCAAATTCTTTTTTTTCTACTTTTTCAATCTCCTATATAACTAACTATCAATCATATATACAACATTTCACACATTTAGCGATCAAATCAATCATTATTTCACTTTCTCTTTCATACTTACAATTTTGATATATATTTCTTTTTTTTTTATTCACATAATCATTATATACATAACTAACATAATTATTCTACACATCATCCATCAACCTATCACTATTGATTTAACATATTTTACAACTTTCAACTTATTTTTAAAAACATAAACAAACAACTATCATTTTCACATGAATTTCCGTAATACACAATTCCCGATAACATTTCAAAATTTCATCAAACATAAGCAAACAAAGCCTAAGTAAACTAGATTTTGATGAGTATCATTGGAAATTTCTTGATATAAATAATCAAACCATACTAATATTGTTTAACAAGTAATAATACATAATTGGCAACTTAACAAACAAATATTGAAAAAACAAAGATAAGTAATATAAATAAGAAAAATAAATATCGAAAAGTGAGTTTTTTTATTTGAATTTAAACTCCAACCACACGACCTTATCTTGAAATTGAGAATTCGATTTTTTAAATAAAGAATGATAACTATACTCATCCAAATTCAAAATAAAAAAACATATATAATTAGTTAAGTGAAATAATTAATTTCAACGAAAACAAATGAGACTGTCCACATGCACATTCACTTGAATTTCATGAATGTCAAAAGGTCGTTTTCTATTTTATATAATTTCTACTTACATTAGGTTGATCTAGTCCTAGCAAAATAATAGAGACCTTAATACTAAAATATTTGAGAATCCTAAAAGTCAATGATCTTAAACGCTGGAAAAATTATAATCTTGATTTTTTCTTTTATAATAGTACAATATTAAACGTCACCTGTTTATTCAACTGAAAAGCCATATCTAAGAGTCAACTATCAAACAGTTCAATTTACAGTACCTAAATCTAATATACTTGTATTTGCATAAAATAAATAACGTCTAATTACCTCATAACAAGAACTCCATGCCTTGAATAACTCCCCCGTCAATATCATGGGTGGCAAAAGGAACGGCAAACCAACAACCGTCGAGCAAAATAGCATCTCCATCTGTGATAATTTTAAATTCAAATAAACCATTATAAATTTGACGATTTTCTATAAATCCCACATATTGATATTACGCAAAATAGCACGCATATTGTTAGAAATATAATGCCAATAATGAATAATCACAGGAAAGAAAAAACGCAATAAAAGAACACGAATTGTTGATCCAGTTCGTCAAAGAATTTTGACTACGTCTGGGGGCGCTGCCAAACCAGGATATTTACTATATTTCGTAAGTTCAAAATAATGAGTTACAATGATATTAGGGTTATTATAATACAAGATACGTAACCCTAATAGGAGAATGATTACGTAAAGACTAAAATACCCCTCAAAAAATATTTAGGCGAGAGCTGTGGCCCGGTTTACATATATATATATATTTACCTGAGTGGTTTCGGGATTCATTGTGAAAATTGCTTCCTGCAAGTTACCGAGAAACGAGTCCATAACTAAAGCACCCACAATCATCACAACACCAATAACACTGAAATTCGGCGAAGTGTTTGCATCAGCTAAGGTGAAAAGGATCAGCCCGATAACTAAGAGAACTGCAGATACGTATTCGTGAACGGGGTATTTTCTTCTCAAGCCGGGTATAAATGCTCCCATCACCATTACGGGTAGTACCTGGACGAAAGTTCAATATAACGAATATAATAAATTTTAATCGATTATGTATTAACTTAGTGGCAATTTCAATATAATTTGACTTCAAAATTGTGGAAAACATATAGAAATAATGGTAGTTTATATCTTAGTATAAGCCATGGATCAATCTGAAGTAATCGATCACCAAAAGTCTCATAAAGTTGGAATATAGTTTAATCTTAGTATAAGACGTGGATCAAGTAAATATTGCAACTCGCAAAGAAATAATCAAACTAAAGTCGAAAATCAACAAAAAATTTGAATATAATTTAATCACTAAATGACACAACAATTATTTAAATTGCTCGAGTAAGAAAATGTCGGTTTATGATATAGTGTACCTTTGTGGATTTAAACATGATTTGTGCGGGATAATTAAGATAAGCTAAGGATCCCTTTGTTAATCCGTGAGAACCCATTAGAACAGCGGAGAGCTTAACGTATGTTTTCCAAGGGTTCACCATTTGCTTGGTCGTAAATCCTTGTAAGTATATAAGCACCAAATATACAAAGCCTTGTACAAAGGTAAAATACCATCCATAGCTGCCAAAACATCAAAATTTTATACATAAACATGTTTTTAAAATTCAAATGCACAACTGGAACAATTTGTAGAAAAATTGATTTTAAAATGTCAAGTTATGAAGATATAAATATACCTGAATTGTAGGCGATTATATACATATTCCTGCAATCAGAAATAATAAAATCTTATTGTTAGCCAACTTTTGCAAACATGAAAGAACTAATAATTGGCTGAAGTTGCATCAGATCTGATTTTTAAAATTAATGCAATAGTAACCAAATATTTTTTTCCTTCAAAACAGTAATAAATTATGATTGTCCTAATCTAAACCAAAACAACAGAAAATTTTCACAATAAGAAAAAGTAAAATTCAAAATCAACCCTTCACAAGAAATAGATGCCTGAAAAACACTAAATTGAAGCCTAATTATGACCAATTCAAAACCTAACCTTCACACGAAATTCCAACATTTAAACAAAATCCCACTAATTTCAAACAATCAAAATCAAAGCCCACAAAATAAAACTCGAAAAATATAAAAGAATGAAAAAAGCAATTTAACAAACAGAATGATGTATATAACGTGATACCTCACAAACTCCATTGACAAGATAGCCGAAGAAGAAGCCAGAAGAACATATGAGGAACTGTTGCCACGTGGGCCTATCATTCAAAGATATCCCAAACAAAGACCTTGCTTGATCTTCCTTCTTCATCTCTTTTCTGTCTCTATTAAACCAGAAAAATGGAAACTTGAAACTGTAAACAAATAAAATGAAATACTTTTCTTCTTCAGTATTGCATGGCTTATAGCTTTATGTGTGTAAAAAAAACAAAAGGGGAGATTTTTATTAGTCAGAATGAGATGGGGTTTACACTTTACTCTTTAGAGAGCACAACAAGAAAAGTATCAGAAATTGAGCAGACTCGTTCTTTTCAATTTGTCTTTTCTTCTGGTTTATTGTATGTATGATTTATATATATTATATATATATATATATGTATATGTGTGTGTAAAAGACTGGTTAGATTTAAGGCAGGAAAGCAGGAGGAATTAGAGGCAAATGAGTTGGTGACAGAGTGGTAAAGGAGAATTACGACTTGGAAGATTGGAAAATCATTTTTTGATTTTTGCGAATACAAATTACAAGGTTCAATACTTTTGTTTAGTCAATTCTAATAAAAGAACAAATCATGTTTGTTTGTTTTTTTTCTTTCTTTCCCACTGAGAACGTACGTGGAATATGAAATAGTTAAACAGTGGGCTGGATTATTTTAGTTTAGATTTAGTTTGACAAATTCAAGCATAATTTTTTAAAATAGATAAATTATTTATTATATAATTCCTCACTACTTGTTTTCTACATTTTGATTGAATTTGATTAAAACAAGTCCGAATTAGAATTTTGGTCACTACTCGAAACTCATGGCCTCGAACGCTACTACTATACTAAGCTATGTTGATATCGATACACAATTTTATTTTCTTATACACTCGACATTGCAAATTCACTAGATGATGATGTCACTGAGTCCAAGGTTATCAAAATCGGACCGGATTGCCCGATTTAACCGTGAATCGGTCACGAGTACGGTCCTGTTGTATAGAGAGACCGATTGGCAATTGACCCAATGCAAACTGGCCATGACCGAGTCAAACTGGTCTGAACCAGGTCAAATCCAATCAAATTGTCAAACCGACTTGATATTTTTTTCCCAATTGCATGACAAAAACACATACACATTTTGCATTGGTGTAGAGTTGAACCTAGACATCCTCTTTGGCAAGTTAAGAAACTCAACAAACAAATTTTTTATTCAAGCTTGTAACATTATATTAACTTTTTACACATTAGTTTTAAAGTTTAAACATATTAAAATTTTATTTATTCTATTTAAGGATTGCTATATAATGTTGAACATGAAATGATTTTTATGGATATAATGAACTCATGAAATTATTGAGTTTAAAATAATATATATTGATAGGTGCATTTGTGATTTAATATATATAATATTATATGTATTTAAATACATCATTTATTTTTTGAAATTCAATTGACTCAAGTAATTTTTTTTAAAATAAACTCATATAAATTTTATTTGTAAAATAATTAGTTAGGTATACTTTATATGTGTAATTGTACAATAATATATATTAATGTGTATAATCCGAGTTAATTGAGTTTTTTTTACCGGTCCAATCAGTTGAACAATTGATCCAATAACCCAGTAAATTATTCATTTTGATTATGATTTTAAAAACATTAATTGTCGCGACATTAGCGTCAATCAAACAATTAATCTAAACATAATATCACTGAGTGTAAGGTCGAGCTCGTAAGTATATGCCCTCGGTGACGGTATGGATTAGAGTGGAGCATTGATTATGTAATTGTAATCTTTTTTCTTTTAATAAAATACTTTTTAGATGATTTACTAATTTACTTTATTCTTATTGATATATTCATAAGCAGTAATCAATTATAACTCTACACAAGAGTAAATCGTTACTTGAAAAGAAAATATGGATGTTAACTCAAAATTGGAAAAACAAGTTGAGGTTGAGTTTATTTGATCGACATGGCACTTAAGCAGAAGTTTTCATGGGATGGAAGGGTTTGAGTGGGAATTGAGATATTTTTTTCAATTTCTAACTTATCAAAGTATGACTTTTATTATGGGTCTAGTTTGGGCTCCAATTTTGACATAGACATTTCTTGTGGTTCAGCCAAAGTTTGGGCCACTTTTGTTTTGAATAAAATCAATTGGGCTTTAGTTTTCTTTTTTGAAATTTCATTGATGTCTCAATTATAAATAAAATGTGGTGGTTAAATAGAAAATAATTACAAAAGTTAAAATAATGATACTACTTATTAAAATGAGAGTACAATGAGAATTGAAAAAAGAATATTTAACGTCTTTATATAACATTAACATTGACTGATGCAAGGTGTAAAGTTTATTGAAATACAAGGACGTTATACAACAAATGTAACATATAATATTTAGGCACATATTTCACATAACACATGTTATCAAACTTTATCTCAAAATTTCGGCAAATTTAAATAAATAATATAAATTTTAAATTTCTTTCAAAAAATTGTATATATTTTTTATTTTTGAGTGAATTTTTTGGTGAAGTAGTGTTTATTTTTGTTTTCATAGGGAACATAAATTATAACAGTTAAATCATGTAAGCTTTTGTTTGTTACTAATTAATTAATGATTGAAAATTATAATATAATATTATAATTATAATGGTTGTTATATATTGTCCAAAGGTTGAATCCCAACCCTAAGGGCTCCCCATGTCCCGGCCCGACAGCGCTATGGGAGAATGGTTGTTATATATATGTGTAATAGAAGGTGCTATATGTATATGTATATATGTATAAAAAAAATTGGG
Organism: Verbascum thapsus; assembly: GCA_963669365.1. NCBI lineage: Eukaryota > Viridiplantae > Streptophyta > Magnoliopsida > Lamiales > Scrophulariaceae > Verbascum > Verbascum thapsus. The sequence goes on from OY770105.1 coordinate 21,071,242, forward strand.
CCATGAAAGTGTATTAAATTTTAAAATACAAATACAAATTTTTTGGACAAAAAAGTTAGGAATTTTTTTCGGGGCAAAATTATGAAGGCCAAATACAAATTGGTCAAAATTTTGACAAAAAACTTGCTCAAAATAAAACTAAACATAGCCCAAGATGTTGAAGTTTGTCAACGAGGGGTTGTAAACAAATTACAATGATAAAAGCTCGAGAAAAATGACATTCCTATACAACATCTCAAAACCCGAATACATATAAAACATCTCCCCTTCAAAGCCTCAAGGTAGCCTTAGTCATTCTACCCTTCAATTTCGTCGTGTCGATGACAAAATGACGAAAACAACCCTTGACTTTCCCTCATGTTACGAAATCGGCATTATCACAACTTCAAAATCATATTTTTACCTTCTATGAGATGTCTCTCAACAACTCATTCAAAAGGACATCAAAAACCTCAGTTTCCAACTCTAAAGCCACCTCTTTATTTTCATGATCTAATGATAATTTCCATTCTCCTCCTTTCTCCATGTCTTTAACATAAACTTGCCTATTTTTTGGCACATCCCAATTATAAAACAACTCACAATTCTTTCTCGTATCGATCCAATTTTTCGCCTCTTTTAACAGCACTTGTTCAAATGAAAAAGCACCCATTTGTTCTTCAAAATTCACGTTTCGAGTAATAATTTTTTCCTTAAAGAAGTCCAAGAGTAACTTGTCTGCATATGATGGCAAAGTGTCCTCTATTCTATGAAGTAACTCCAATGCCTTTTGATCTACTTGATATTCCTCGTGTTCATCTTTTTCTTCTTCGATATCTAATATGAAAGTAGAGGAATTTGGGAGAGAAGATATATAGGATTCATTATCGGAGTCTAATGGCGAAAATCTTTTAGCTAGGTTCACCGGCTCAAGCTCCGCAAGGCACTCGAACCTTTGGATCTTTTTCATGAGCTTTTTTTTGGTTCCTAAATACATAATTACAATTAACAATTAGAAATAATAGGAGAAAGTTTATAAAGGATTCTCCAAGCTTAATGCAAGTGCAATCTTGAAATGGTATAGTAGTATCCAAGGCTAAGTCTAAGTAGTCACAACTACAAAAAGAAAAGTCATACTTCGATGCAACTGGGGTGTCAATGGGCAGAGAATATTCATATTCAAACTGGACCCATTAAATACCCACAAATAATATTTTACCCAAACCCAATTGCATATCCGACGGGTCCAAAAAAGTTAGACCTGATGGGCCGGATACGTATCAGATCGGGTCAGCGTCGGTTAAATGCCCACGGATAAACTTTGGGGATTGTTCGAGTATAGACCCGTGTGTATTTTCAACGGATAAAATTCGGGTATTTTCCGGGTAAAATACCCGACAATAAAAATTGTTCCCAAACCCGAACTACCTCATATCATCGAGTTCGGGTCTGAGTCCACATGTGATCATGACTTCTAATTCTAATTGGAATCCTTAAATATCCTAAGAATCACCTCTTAATATATAGTATCGATTTGTTTTTTAGATGTACAGGTTTATTCATGTAGTGTGAAATACAATACGAGATGAAATTATGTAATACATTAGCAGCCAAAGAATATGAACAAATCATAATGATTTATATGATGTCCAATGAATGATTATGATTGTTCCGATACCTAAAATCCTTGTACCTCTGGACTGAAAATCATGTGAATGAACCATTAATTGCTTTGTAATAAGAACTAAAAATATTTAAAAGAAAAATATTGTTACTATAGAAATCTTATATATGATGACATGATCAAGGTTCAGCTAATTATTAGAGATTATAATTATTTACCTTCCATTCGTGCGAGCCTGTGTTGGAAAGGAGATGAGGAGACTTCATCATCATCAAATGGACAATCCAACACTGAAACTGGACTAACTTGTTCTTTCTCTTCATTATTTCCTGACCATGGCTTCTTCTGTCAATCAATATCAATTAAAAAAAAAACATTTTTTAAGGGAAAAAAATGATAATTTAATTAATATAGGTTAAAAAATTGAACTTTTTGACTGAAACACTAATTAAATTTGATTGGTGTCATCAAGTAACAAACTTAGACTTAATTTATTGACTAATTTTTTACTGGGATCGAAATTATAGCTTGAATTGGTTTGGCAGAACTTAAATGATAATCATATAGCAACTGAAAATTTGTAACATAGATCAACTAAAGTGAAAGAAAAAAAATACAAGTCAAAATATTCGTTTTTAGAAAAATTAATCAATAATTTGACAAGTATTATTATATTTATCAGACAATTGGTTTAATTTAAACCTCAAATTATTACAATCAATAGGCAGTTGCAACTGAAAATCAGTTTTCTTGAGTACATTAATTAATATTGATTTGCATGAAACAATTTCCATGTGCGTGGACCCTTGTTGTAAGAAAGTGGGCTTTTTGTAATAAATTCTTATAAATGAAAAAAAGAAAAAAGTTTCATCATCAATAAATCATTTTCTAGTCCCACTACTGTACAATTCACATGAATCAGTCTGTGGGTATTCTGTCAAGACAGATCAAATTTTCAGCTAGGGCCCTGAAAAATTCTATCTCAGTCTCATTCTAATGGAGCCGGTCATTAAACACCACACATTTAGGATGGGGTGGGTGGTTTTTGTATGGGTGGTGGAGGTAAAAAATCATCCACCCCACCCCAAATGTGTGGTGTTGAACGACCGGCTCTATTGGGTTGGGACTGGGATACCCCAAGTACAATTGATTCAATCGATACGCTTGTCAAAATATAGGGTGTAAACGAGTCAAATCAGACGTAGTTTAATTAAATTTGCTTGAATTTAATTGTGTTTTAAAAGTTATATTTCAATTTGATTTGATTGTTAACCAATTCAAATTCAAATTCAAATAAGATGTAATTGAGTCGCAAACGAGTTGAATTCAAGCAAATTTAATTATTTTGTATATGCTTTTATTATAATTTATTAACTGAGTTGAGTTTCAAAACTCGTAAATACAAAAAAGATGTCCAATCTTGATTTAAAAAGTTATCAAAACAATCTCAAATAAGCTTTTAGCGATCAAATTCGAGTCGAGTTCTATCTTCCGCCATATCCAAAATGTTAAGTGGTGTTTTTTTTTTAAGTTTGAGAACCAACTAATAAGAATTAACAATTCATATAATTCTAGGATGTTTCAAATAATAGTCACACAGTCACGGACTATGATGGAATATATTAAAACATATTTTAGGAATTAGGATGTTTCTATTGAAAGCAACTACGAAATACAAATATGAAATACATTCATGATATAGAGATTAAATCAAATGTGACAAAAGTTAACTTCATTATTTGACATATATGTCTACATATTTTAAATATCCTTGTAATTTCAGATAAAATAAGTACTTCTTAACTTATGCAAATTACTCTTTAGAAACAGTCATCAAATTTTAACTAATATTTGTATATATAAATTATAAACCATATATATGCCTGGTTAACGACCATATGTCAATAATTAGCAAGATTCATGGGAAGAAAATAGATATATGAAGTAAATTTAGGAAAAACAACCACTTTGGACATAAAGAGAGGTAGGTAAAACTAGAACTTATCTTATTTTCACCAAAAAAAATTAGTTAACTCATACAATTTAAATACGTTCGTAGGTACCAAATTATTATTGTGACTCTAAATTGAGTTGTATATTAAAATCCATGATGCTCAAATCTCAATGGAATAGGAACAAGTAAATTTCCATTTAAAAAATAATATTAATAATTAACAAAGAGTGGAAACAAAGGCATGTAAAATTAATTTAACATAACAATAATAAAGGGTGAATATTTAATTTCAAATTTCAATTAAAAGCAAGTTAGCTCAACAACTGACAGAATAAAACCGAAAATATCAATGATTAAATGATAGCATCAAAATAAATAAATTTACCAAAAAAATTAATTTAAAATTGTTACCTTTGTAAAAGATTTGGTACTGTCACTGCTGGTGGTTGAGTCCGTTGAAACGTCACCGTTTGGTCTATCTCTACTAACCACCTTTCCTGGTGCATATACGGCGCCGTTTTGCGCCCCGGGTAAATTTAAATTTACCTCAGTACAAGAATTACTATTGGAGCCATCCAACGGTTCAGAGTTCTCTTTCAGCAGCTCATCAAACGATTTCGACCATCCGATCTCTTTGTGGCTTGACTTTCTCTTCCAGAAGCTAGTTTTCTCAAGGATTTTTTTCGAAAGGTTTCTAGGTAAGATCGATTTCTTCTGTTTACTTTTTTCCGGCGAACTAACGCCGGCGAAGGGGAGGCGCTTAACGGCGTTAATAAAGGTCCGAAACGCCGTTAGAGCTGATCTTTTAGATGGGTTTTTGAGGAGGAGTGGTGGGGTTTTGTCGAAATTATTCGCGTATGTTTTGTGTTGATGCTTGTTTTTGAGGTCGATTTCAATGAGGAATCGGACGGTGGTGCAGCATTGTCGTCTTGGGAATGATTTGAAACCGTTGGATGAGCATGAGCTCAGATCATCCAACAAATAATCTTTCATCAGGAGTAAAGCTTTTGGTAATTGCTTCTTGGGTATAATCAATCTAGAATCCATGAAAGTAAAAGTAGGGTTTAGGGTTTGTAACTTAGAGAGAATATATGTATATATATTTCTATTTAGAATGAAGCAAAATGAAAGAAATTTCTGAATGCTGATGGGGTTTTCTGAATGATCAACAGAGATCAGAATGGCATATATATATATATATATATATATATATATATATATATATATATATATATATATATATATCTGTAGTACAAAAGTGATATTGATAAGAGAAAGGAAAGAGTAGATAGGTGGAGCCACCATTATTAGTTATGAAGATAGAAATTAATTAAGAGTGTAAAAAACATTGAAAAGTGAGATTGAGTGAGTCAACCCATCTCGGGAAGGTTCGTATATGAGGCACGACACGATACGACACTGACATGAAATACAGTATTTTAAAAATATTAGAACACGACACGGCTTCGAAATTTCTAATACAATATGTATATATAAATTAATATACATATATATGTTCATTAATTTACGTTAAAATATATAAATTAATATTTTTATTCTAATTTAAATATGACTGGTTAGAGAAATAAACTATAATAATAACTATTCTACATTATAATTTGTATTTGCTTTGTAAAGTTATATATGTTTGAAAAAATATATACTTCAGATTTCAAAATCACAAAAAATAAGTGAAATAACATCAAATGTCACAAATAATACATACATAGTAGACATACCTTCTAACTGCATCTATTACGGTGTTCATATTTTTTTTTCATTTTATTTAAGCAGATAAATTTATTTTTAAATTGGACACAGTGCGAGCGTCGTGTCTGATTAGGTGTCCAACACGACATATTATGCTATCACAGATCTGGAGGAGGTTATGAGAGAGTGAGAAAGATGAACAATGGGTTTTTAGCATAAATTAAGAATTGAGGGAGATGAAGTAGGTAATTTGATGACAAATCGAATTCAATGAATTTTTTGTAGTAAGAGATATTTTACTAAAATATATTTTCACTAGAAGGTCTAGAAATTAGAATTACAAGGAGAAAGAAGGTAAGGGGCCAATTGGATGTCACGCTCATCTACGAAAAAAAAAATCATGATAAAAGTAAGGAAAAAATATTTTTAGAAGTAAGAAATATGATGTGAGATTTGTGTTTGGAGAATTTTTTAAGAGAAAAATATGTAATGATTATGGTTGATGTGATATGTTTTTTGTTATGAAAAAATTGTTGTATATAATAAATCATTTTAGTCAAAATCATCGATTTAGATGTAAAAAAATAGCAACAATGGATCTTATTTTAAACGTCGCATTATTTTACATTAGAATATGTGATTAATTTGATTTTTGGAGTTGAAAAATAGCCGGAAAAAACCTTATAAATCGATAGTGTGAACTGTAATCATGAATAGTAAGAGTAAATTTTTCTCTTTTTTTTTTTTGCAAAAATTTCTTCAAATTATCTAAAATTTTGTGAGATTTTCTTAAAGAATTTTTTCGTAACATACCAAGCAATTGAATTTTCATAGTTTTTTTACTCTGAAATATTTTTTTGGGAGTAGAGGTGGCCATGCAATTGGGGCCTAAGATGTTTCTTTCTTGTTAGTAGTTTTTTGAATTTTAAGTTTGATTAAAGAATTATTGTTTGATTTTGGTAGTTGGTTTAAATTGACGACAAAATGTACTTACGTGATTAGGGTTTTTAAATTTGGAGTGATGAGACTGAGTAATGACCAGAAATTGACCTTGTTGATTAAAGTAATCGTGTTTAATAAGCTCTTAATTATCACAGTCTTTTAATGTAATGTCTCAGAACACCTGACACAGCAATAAATCTTTTGTTGAATTTAATGTAGTTATTGTTAATTATCCAATTAATGTGCTTTTCTCTCGAGGAAAAAAGAGGGAAATATGGATTCAAAAAAGTTCTTAAGGAGATTAAATATTATATAGCTTCTTATTTTCAATGAGGGAATTTAATATAAATATTATAATATTTAACATACTAAATACTATTTGTTATCTATGTCGTCTAATCAAGTCATTAAACTTGACCACGTTGATAACCGATCGATGTTTAAAATGGATTTTATGTTTGATGAATGACTCGTTTAATGATTTGGGATTAGACGAAGTGAGGTGGCGAAAATTTGGTGTGGATTTACTTTAAAAAATTGTAATTGTGCATCACATTAATTATATGCATGTATATTAGTAGTATCATCTTTTGATTTTGGAGCAGTAATTATATCTCATTTATCATTCCATCATGGCGCTTATATGGCACGTCCAGTTTCACTGAATAGATATTATCTCTTTAATATTTATATTAGTTTAAAGAGATAAATATTTATTTGATTTAAATATCATTAATTGGTTGACATATCCATGTGGCATGATTTAATTGGATGAAAAATTTCAAAGTCTACATATATATATCTATCATATCTTCTAAACTATTTTATGATATTGGCATAACATATATATCAAGCGTGATCGACACGACATTATTATTTTTAAGATAGGACTGATGGTCGAATCAAACGACCTATTTGATTGGGTCATTGCTTCATCCAGTTGGATCTGCGTAAAAAAAATTCATTGAAGATTATATAATATCTATATATAGATTTACTATACATATTAATTTTATAAACAAATTGAGTTTGAGTATAGTAGTCTTAAAGAAGAGTAGCATAAACAAGAGTAACGTCGTTAAATATATTTAATAGGTTAAATACAAAATATCTATTAATGTTTATCCCTTTTAAACACAAAGGTTTCAAAAGATCATTATTATCCAATAAGCACTTGAATGTGTATATGCAAAAATGAATTATAAAATATACTAAAGTAAAATTATATTTTTCGAAATACCAAAACTAGTGATTGAGCATAAATAATTTGTAATGTTATTCATTACAATAATAAACTATTCATGGTCGTGAGTGTCTCTTGATGTGAATGAAGATGTCAACTGTTCAAATCATGTATCTAGCATGTAAGCTTTTGTTATACTTTTCTCATATCTGAGTAACCACTTGACTGGTGTCGGCCGGTTCGGTCGGTTTTTTATTGGGTTTGATCGGTTTGCACTGGGTCTATGGCGACTCGGACTAATGTCATTACAGTCGATAGGAAAACCGGTCGGGCCAGCCAATTTGACCCTAGTTTAATAACCATGAGTGACGATTTAACTAGTAACCTTTGATTCGGTCAATTTTTATTTTAAAGAAGTTTCTGAATTTCAAAGCATTAGTTGTTGGGGGTTCACGTGTTCATGACATTAGAATCAAGCCATTATTAAGCCAAAAATACAAAATATAATAGAGACTTAACTATTTTCCTTATATATATTTGTCAAGGTAAGAAAGATATGATAGATATATATGTAGACATTGAAACTTTTCGTCCAATTAAATCATGTCACATGAATATATCAACCAATCAATGATATTTAAATTAAATAATATTTATCTCTTTAAACTAACATAAATATTAGAGAGATAATATCTAGGAGATTTATCTAAATCATAAAATCAACCAATTAAATAACTCCAAATATATTGATAATTATCTCTTAATAAATATAAAATTAAAGAGATAATTAACAAAAGAGTCCAAATGATTTATGAATCCTCATCCTACAACTATAAATAGTGTAATACCCGGATAAATTGTTGAAGATAATTATAATTCTGATTTTTAAATTTAATTAGCATTAGTGTGTTATCAATTTAGTAATCCGTTTGTAGTCAGTTAATTTACATGTATTAGTGTGTAGTTATTGAGATAGTGGGGTTACACTAATATCTATTTTAGTTGCTGTTTTCATTCAATGTATTTTTTATTTTTCTATGAAACTTTGTGAAGAATAGTTACAAGCTTCTTCTATCAATTATATTTTCTTTAGCTTGATTTAACATAAATTAGTTGGATAATAGTTATAATGTGTTAATATAGCTAAAAATAAATAAAAGAGTGGAGCCTTGGTATGATGATAATTATACGATATTTAGGAGTTTCAATACAAGAAGTAGACTATCTTTTTAATAAATAATATATATATGTATCTTAACCCTAATAATATAAATCATACTAGATGTTGTAGCACCTTGTAAGGAAAACAAACGGGGAGACGAACGGCAGTCAATAGGGAGAAGAAAGCCACAATAATATAATCTCAAAAATTCAGATTTCCTGGTACGTGATTCATCTACTGTAAATTATTTTGAATATAGGAAAATACCTATTTTTAATGTTTAAAATTTTATAATAAAATTTAGTATTTTATTTAATTTTATTGCATAATTATGACATCATCGGAACGACCAGTGTTGACCCGACGGTTGAACCGTGACCTGTGACCCGGTCAATTTTTCAGCTCGATGATCGGGTTGGATTTCAAAACATTGATCCCGCGTCCTTGTGGGATTTTGGATAAACGTTCAAGTATTATTTTATTTTTCAAGTACATTAGATTATTCTTTGTTGGAACTTGGAAGTTATATAAATTTAAAAATGATAATATTGTTTATATATTTACATTAAATTTAAAAAAATTGTTGTCTGCATCCAAAAACTTTGGTATAAATTTGTCAATAGATTATCTATTTTGGAAGTCAATTCACTTAGTAAAAAAGATGTCTAGCCGGTTCAAAAGGGTTTAGGGTTTCGGGTCCTTATTTTTGTTTTAATTTAGGTCCACAGAAAATTATTTCAGAACATATTCAATCAATCTGTAATCGTCTGTTTGTACTTTGTGATACATGCAATTTTTGTATGAAAAAGAAGAAAGAAAACTATCATTTGCACTAAGGTAATAATTATACTCTACATATTATATACATTAGAAAGTTGAATAATAAAAAAATTCCACAAAAAACTTAAGGAAGTGGACCACATATTTATTACATAATTCACATAGTATAATACTATTCTCCACGATGTAACAACCTTTATTTCACGGCCTAAACAAAATTTAGCCAACAAAACCGTTCTCTATATTAAATTAAATAATTCCTCTAACTAGGTCTGTCAACGGGCGGGCAATACTCAGGTCCAGACTCAAAACAATGCTGTAAGACCCGGCCCAGACCTGACCAGAATAAATTCAGACCCGGGCCTAGGCCCAAGCCCAATTATTTTTAAAATTTGGGTCCGAATCGGGTATGTACCCGAAAATTACCCGCGGGTAACGTACCCAAACATTAAAAATATGATTTATCACTTTCTCTTCAAATAAGTAGCTACATTAATCAACTTTATTTAGAATAATTAAAAAGCATGCTTCATTACTTCTAGGCCCCACCCAAAAAGTGAAAAAACACCTTTTTACAATTACACACAAAACTATACTACCTGGAAGATACTTTCAATTAAAAGATTACATCATTACTTCTACCTAGATAATTCACTTTGTTACTTATACTTCAGTTTTTTTATTATTAACTATGCTTTATAATATAATTTACATCACTTGACTTTCACAATTCCTAAAAACCCACTAAGCAACAACCACTTGCTTAAAGTTATTAAACCTTTGAATTCCTCTAGTAGTCTTTCTTTTTTATTGGATATTTTTAAAAAATAGAGAGCAATCGGAGGTAGAAGTAAAGTTGAATTTACTTTTGTTATATAATTTGGGAATATATCATTTTTCATTATTTATTACTTTAATTTTAGTTATCAATATTTTCTGAAAAATTATAATAATAACAGTAATAATTTTCCTATCAAAACTAACAAGGAATATCAAGATTAATATTAACATAAATTGCAAGCAAATTATACATCAATGTTTTAAAAACCAGACTGGATAGGTCAGTCGAACCGGCTGGACCAGGAGCCGAACTTAAATATAATCCGAGTTGAATGCCAAAATCATTTTTGATCAAGAATCATTAAAACCGGCGTTTTAACAGTTGAACTGCTCGAGGGTTAGAATCAATTAGGACATGGCTTTTACTTTTTTTCTCCTATCTTTTTTGAAATCCCTATAATTTCAGCAAATGAAAATGTGGAAATTGTAGTAAAATATTTCTTTGGTACAGGACACAAGAAATGAACTAAAGATAAAAGGAAGATTAGAAGAAAGAAAAGAATAACAGACAAAAAAATTAGGAGAACGTTGAAATAGGAGAGGAATCTGTCTGGAAGATAAGGAGCAATAAGGTTTTTGGTACGAAAAAGTGTTTTTGTCTCTTTATATATTCTTTTTCATATATGTTAATATATATATATTTTTTTTGTAGTATATTATGAATAGAGGACCATGTCTGTCTATTCTTTTTTGCTTTTATCATTATATTTATTAAATTTTATTTAATTTAATTATGTATAATTCAGAATATATGAAATATACATAATAATTACTAATTTATTATACTTTTAATATAATATATATTATTTATTGTATAGTTATGATATTATCGGCACAATCAGTGTTGACCCAATCATTTTTTTCAATTTATTGAACGGGCATAGAGTTGAAAGCATACTGAACTTTAATTTTAAGCTATTACGAAGTTAAAATTCTATTGTTTTAAGGTTTATAATATTTCAATGGCAATCCATTTTTATCCATTATAAAGTTTTAGTATATAATGTTAAATTTAATTAGATACATTGCAGTATAAATATTAAGCCAATTTATCTAAAAAAACATTTCTCTATTTCTAAATAAAACTTTATTTGGGAATCAATTCTCTTTGTAAGCGTGATCCATCCCTTAGGCCCACCAAAAAAAATAAATTTTATTTATAACTCAATAAAGAGAGAAAAGTAGGGTCCATATCTACTACTCTATTTGGTATAGTGAATGAATGCCACTCTTTAAGGAAAAGCCATAACAATCCGATCATCACTCTTATCAAATCATACGTGTACCTTATAATATTAATAGAAAATTGGAGTTTGTGGAGCGAAAAGCAAAAGATCACATCATTTTCGAGTCATATTTCCTTTTCACGTGCATATGATGATAATGAGCTGGCCATAGAATTACCAAATATGAGTCTAAAGCCAATAATTGTTGATGTATCATGAATTGTATAATACTAGTGGCAACCCAATTACATACAATGACTCCATCTTTTGAATTAATCTCAAGTTACTGTCCCATTTTCAGAAATGAATTAAAACTCATTTTCACACAAATTTGCATAATACACAATTCCCCGATAAAATTTCATTTAAACAAACATAGCTTTAGGAGATGAATCTTTAAGGAAGATACTAGAATCCATACACTGGGTAAATTATAGGGTTGGTAAAAAATAGAGAAATTATAAAATCTGATTCCCTTGCACATCAAGTATCTTACAAGTATTTGTCTTTTTCCTGAACAAAAATTTGCCCTTTTAGACACAGGACCACATTCTTTTTCTAATTAAAGACACTCAACTAGCTTCAATTCAGTGCATTTTGACTGTTCATGTCGGGACAAGACCACTTTTTTTTTTTTTTTTCCCATCTATATAATCATAACCCCTATCTTCACAAACACTCTTCGGTCATCTGCAGTACTAGCTTAGCTTACCGGCGTCGACGATATAGTCGCCGGAATCTCAACCACCACAGTCTTGGGTACGTTTTGAAACCCATTTTACTGTCCTTGTTTTGATTTTGGTTTTTTAGCCGTATGATTTCATTTTCCTCGTCTAATTAATTTTGTGGAAATTGGGCATGCAGAGAGCGATGGGTTTGTGTGGAGCTGTGTTATACTACATACCTACTACTGCTGCATCAAAGCGAAACAAGGTATGTTATTATTATCAATCACTTTTTTATTATTATTCCTACAAACTGTGTGTTAGATCTAGTATTTATTGTGCCCCTTTTATGTTATGAGTCTTCTTCTTATTACTGCGTTTGAATTAATATATGAAATTGAAGTTTGAAATCAGATGGGCAAACACATTGGACTAAATTAAAGCACATGATGATGATTGATGATGAGTCCTATTAAGAACAAACTTGGCTGGAATTTGCCTATTCTTCACTCTGATGGAATTGGCTCGTCATGTGCAGAGCAGAGAAGAATTAGAATCTTTTTTTTCATCACAAAAAGTAGAAATTATAGTTTTAAGTTAACAATCATTACACTCAGAGAACCCCAGCCCCACAGATGTATGCATTCAGTCTCAGTCTCAGTCAAGTCTTTTTGGAATAAAATAATTTAGGATCCCATGATTCATGCAATTAGAAATGTATAAAAACAAACTTTAATAAAGAAACCAATTAATTAGTTTATTTGAATTTTAAAATTTGAAAATCATAAGATATTTTGACGGCTGTGGTTAGTTCTAGGTATATGCATCTACTAAATACGAAAAATATAAATTATGATTTGAATTACTTTCTCAATTCATTTCCTTCAATGTCTAATTCTTCTTATATTATCTTCTAGCTTCATGTAAAAAATCTAAATGTATTTGTTACATGAAAAGCATCATACGAGTTAATAACATGGATTTCTCTAATCCAGTTCTAATATTTACATGAATATATTATCATTATTATTCTAATTAAAATGTATTTTTTTTTAATTATGGTTGTCTCTATCGATCTTCCTAATATCAATTAAGAGATTTCACGTATAATTGATAAATCCTTTGCAACTATGGATGTTAGATTTACATATTACCATTCATGTAAATTATCTTTATAGCAAACTAATTTTTCATATGTGTTCCATCAGATTTTTAACTTAAACTGCATATATATTTCAAGTTTAAACGTATTTAGGTAAAGAAGAACATCACACGAGTTGACACTTAATATAAAGAGAAGTCTCAATCTATATATTAATTTTACATTAATTTCTTAGTACTATCCCTTCTAGAATTTGTTATTTTATCATGTTTTTCTAATTTTTGGTAATTCAAAATTTTACAATATCATTTTAAGATGATGTACAATCGTAGCATTTCTACATACTAATATAAAGCACGTGCGTCGCACATGGATGCATGTATCTATTATTGAATTTTTACGAACAAAATAAATGAATATTATAAATTACAAAAAAACATGGGATACATTACGTTTGTTGGATATGTATATATAAAAGAGATTGATTTAAATAAATACAATTTTATCTTATTTTAAATTTCTTTGTTATTTGCTTGACTTTTACTTTTTAAAAAAGACGCTGAATTTTTTTTTTTTTTTAATATATTGATCCAATAGGGAATGTACAATATTCTAAACATACCATTTCATGTATTATATATATAATATTTCATCTATATTCTAATATTAGTTACTCAATATATCTGAATATTTAGATTAATATTAATAATATGTATAATATCTTTTAAAAAATTCTAATTTTGTATATAAATAACATGTATTTAGATTCATCATTCATAAAAAATAAAACATAAGTACAAAAATGAAAAACAACTGGTAGTTGGTATGGGCTTAGACCCAGACCCAAAGTTTTGGGTCATGTGGGTATGTGTCTTGATCCACCTAATCACAGCTCTATTCTGTCAAAAATATCTCGAATGTTTCAATTTTATTATTCAAATACAATATATAAATTCTCCATTTTTTCTTTTTATTTTTTAACACTTAAAAATGTATTGAATACGATATCGAGTGGTACGTGGACAAATCTATACCCGATATGTGTATGAGTATTTGTGCATCGTAATGGGTCATTCTCTTATCTTGGAGCTCAATTAAATATGATTGCTCATTAGGTAATTAAAAATATACTTATTTAGGAATTTTGTGGTAAAATGTTAGAAATTTCTAATTGCAAAGTAAAATTGTGGGAAGAATTGCATCAACCACCCCTAAATTTTGGGTATTTGGCATCCACACTCCCCAACTTTGAAAAATTGGCATCAACACCATCTCTTCTACTTTTTCACGAAATTTTCTAGTGAAAAGACAAAAAAAACCCTTCCACTTTGAATTAGGAAATGGTTAAATTGTATAATTAGTTGGAGGATGAAATAGTATCAATAAATGACATATTAATTAGAAAAAATAAGATAACATCTCAAAGTTAAGTTCTTCAAAATATGTTCATATTTCTAAACTTAGAATTTAGTAAAAAAATATTTTAATATTGAATCCTTATGTACCAAATAAATATTAGTTAAAATAGCATTTTTTTTCAAATTTGGCCTTTTATTAAAAAACAATTGTCAATTTGAGGAAAAAAAAAAGTGGTATAGAAGTGCATTTATTTTTTTTCAACTAATTTTACAATAGGTTAATACACTAGTTCTGCACACTAAAGAAGTTTTTGAATTTATTTTGAAAAATTATATTTTGATATATATAGTGTTGGACATATAAAGATGTTTTTTAGTATTTAGTAATGTACTAATAATATTTTATAAAATGACAAATTGAACTTTAGTAATGTACATGTTTATGTAAAATGTATTAACATACTTAAGTGATAAGTTTTTTATTTAAATAGTGAACTAACTATTAATAAAGACAATTTTTATAGGAGTTGTAAGTCATATTCTCTAAAATTTTTAATTATGCAACTCTTATCATTTGTTTCATTCTCCTTATGTCATTTGATGATATTTTGATTTTTTTTTTATTTTTAATAGATTATAAGTGAAAATTGAATAGCATTTAGTCTTTTATAAGTAAAAATAATGAAAAAGTATGAACGAGAGGTCCATGCCAATTATTCAAAATTGGGAAGTGTGGATGTTAAATGTCTAAAAGATTTTGAATAGTACTATATAGGACAATGTATAAAACTGGGAGCGCATGTCCTTTTACTCATTTGACATTTTAATTGTGCAAAAGATTTAAATTATAATTTATTCTAATTTATTGGTGTTGTGTGATTTATCATTTAATCACATTACATTACGTGAACATTCAAATATGTAATATGATTATTTTTGTTATCATGTATATCATATGTTTAAAGTGACAAATGAGTTGTTTGGATTGGTCCAAAATTGATCAGTTCTGAAATGGATTGTTCAACTCAAAAGGGATCCAAAGTGAATCATATTAAACTCAAAATCAATCTCAACTTAACTCAGCTCCCTTCATATTTTTCCCCTTATGATTAAGATTATTGACATAGATGTATATATTTTTTTATAAAATTTATTAATATATAAAAATAAATTATTGAATATATATATACACATATAATAGTCTGTGTTGTAACCCAAAAAAAAAAAAAAAAACATATAATAGTCTGTGTTAGCTAGCTATGCTATCTTTGATATAGTTATGTATGTTTCTATTCCTTGATCTATTACTGTTGTTTCTTCTGGATGACTAAAATTCAACACAGTTGATTAATGTGGCATGGTTTAAATCATATATATATATATATATATAAAGATGATATACGTACTTTTGCTAGGTAAATTTTTTAGATTTTTTTTTAAACATATTTAATGTACTGTATGTATGCATACGCGATTGTATAGATTAATGGCATACAAAAGACTATTTTGATGATATTTAAGACCCTATGTGTTAAATAATTATCCAATTTTTTTAATAGACTCTCTTGAGCAAATTGTTATTCAACTTTATTTGAGTTATTATCAAGCCAAATTTTGCTTAAGAGATTTATTTGATTTTAATTAAACCGAGCTCATAAAAATTTAATCACATTGAACATGACTTCAACCTTAATTAATTTGACTATATTTAATATATTTTTATTAATTAAATAACATTTATCAAAAAAAGCTTTCGAACTTGATTTGATATAGAAACAAATAAAACTCAAAGAAATTTTTAGCCATTAATTTTTCCGTCAAATTTGGAAAAAAAGAATTATAGAAATTTCCAACCCACCGCATGTCAAATGTTTTTCGGCCCCACCAAAAATAGATTCTAATTTTGGTTTCGTCACTTAGTGATAAAGTAAGTTATCGTATGAAACTTGTCGTAGTGGAAAGTCAAATATTTTCTTCACGTTGTAATTATAAATATTGCTATATAATAGTATCCGGTTATTATTATTGTAATAATGAAAATATGGGCAATAAAATGGTATAATTTCCCATTTCCTTCTACAATGTGATGTTCCAATGTATGTTTTCATTTTCTTCTTCTTCTTTCAGAATACTAGAATGGATTGTTCAACAAGTTTGGGTTGGCAAGTTTTAGTGCTGTTTTCCATGGGAGCTCTTAACAGCATAGCTGAAGCAGCATCTAATGGACTTGAATTATACCTGCATTTGCAATCAGTTTGCTCTCTGTCTCAACTTCATACAACTGGCTATCATTTTCAACCTCCCAAAAGCTCGATTTACGGTATGTCTTAACAATTTAAAGTCTCGAGATAATCATAACACTAGAATTATTCTTTAAATATAGGTCACACAAATCTCCACATCTTGTGATTTTAGAGTTGTTAATATGAGTTCAATTTGTTTCATGTGGCTGTTGGAAATTCTATTATTTGGTACGCATGTATATTTCATCAATCAAAAATAAATATTATAAATTGAATTCGATCAAATCTAAACAATTAAGATTCTTTTTATTAAAATTGATGTCTCGTTCAGATGGAGTTAATCTTTGTCTTAATAAATGTGGGTTACTCAAATCCGAGTTCGTATGAATGAGAAATTGATGCCCGAGGTTAGCCACTTAAATTAAGGTAAATAAGGTGTGATAAATGTGGGTATATGAAAAATCTAAAGGAACATAACCCACATAGATGAATTATCATAAAGTAGTTGGGCTTATGTAGCCTCAGTGGGGAAATATAGTTTGGCCCTTGGGCCATCCCAAATTTTGGAAGGGAGAGGACTTACACAAGGTCCAATACACCACACAAGGCCCAAATTTTGGAAAGGAAATATGTGACTGTTGACCATTGACCGCACGATTAATAGCCACAATCGTATGCAAAATGGTGCACTGGTTCGTGTACACTTTTTCAACCGAAAAGGTGTTGTTTTGGCCGAAAAGACACCTTTAGGAGCTAAAATGAAACGTTGGGTTGCTAGCCCATAACTTTTTCTTTTCTATAAACTAGTAAGTAACACGTTCGTTGAACGTGGATCATATGATTTCGTTAAAGTAATTTATATATGTAGTTATTATTCAACTTGAAAATGTTATTAATTCAAAACTTATATAATAATTTAACTAAATAAATTATTACTTAATAACTTCATTATTTAAAGAATAATATATTAAATGATGTAAAAGAATTAATAAATTTTTAAAATAGCTAATTTAATTAAAAAGTGAAATACAAATAATAATGTAATTAAATAAATATTTATGTAAATTCATGTTTGATTTATACATATATCTTATTTAATTTTGAATAATCAAACTCTTTACTTCTTTCTTCTTACTATATTCTATATATACTTTCAATAATTTTTATAGTGGCTTAATGAAAGTTGGACACCTTTATATTGTCTTTATTTCTTATTCCATAATTATCATTTTTTTATTTTTCTATTTTCTAAAGTCAGTGTAACATATTTCTATTCAACATCAGTAAACGTTTCTCGCCTTAAAACCTCTGTAAGTCATTGTAAGCACAACTTATGCATCTCTTTTTGTTCGATTTTTATTACTATTGATTGTGTCTCTTTTATTTATTAAATTGAGTGTACATGAAAAAAAAAAAAAAAACACTTGATGTTGTTCGTAAAATTAATCCGCAATATGGGAAATAACTAAAATATATTGATAAGTGATTTTTTTTTCTTTAATTTATTAACATCATTGTATTTTGAATTTATATTGATAGGTGCTTTCTTAAAAATAAAATGTGCGCTAACCATATTTAAAATAAAAATTCTTCTATTAGCATTGTTGATTTAGTTTCATAAATAAATTTAATAAACTATACATTTTTTTGAATTCGTTATAAAATTATAATTAGTTGAAGGATCTATTAAACTAATAAAGGAAAAATATTTATATACTGAAACTCTTGAATAAAACACTTAGTTTAATATTTTAGTAAAAATTGAGTAATTAGCATATTTAAACAAAGTATTTTTAATTAAGACTTAGTGATTATTTGTAATTATATGGTAAAAGAGTTGTAATATAATATATACATCTTTATATTGTAGATATAAACAATTTATTTTTAAATTTAATTCTTTTGTTTTTTAAAAAGTGAACTACACCACGTAAAGATGTAGTGTAATTATACATCTTATTTATGGATATATACAACATAATTGTATTATTTATTATTTGACTATTTGGACATTTAAAAGAAAAATACATATGGACATATTAAATGGAAAAAAATTCAAAAAAACACTCATACTTTTATAATAGACAAGTTAGTTATGAATTAATTTATGAATCATTTAATCAAAAAATAATCAAATAATGTTTGTTTTAAAAACTTATTTGTAGAATTCATGGAATATTAATTTCAAAATCAACATGTGAAATGGAACTGATTGTTGGTTGGGTATATGTACATATGAATAACTTTTAATTAAATTTTAAAATGGTCTATTGTATCTAAATAAGTTAACGTATTTATATAATTTAATGTCTACTTTAAAGTACGAATAAAACTATATCACTTATTATTGATTTTTTTATCATGATAATTCTATAGGGATATTTTATGAGAAATTGTTCGTTAATCTTATATAAATAGCTAGAACTGTGAATATACGCCCTACTTCTAATCCAAATACAATTGGTAATTAATCCTACATAAAGAATCTAAAAAGTGAAAGTAAGTTTGATTAATTTATGCAAAAAATATCACATTTATATCAGTATATGACAGACTCATATAGTTTTAACAGCTATAAAGTACTATAGTTTGCATAGATATATGTTTATTATATTGGTTTAGTTTGACCAACGGATATGCAAATTAAGAGTCCTACATTAGCTCTAATGTGAATATCTATTTTATTATTGTTAATATATACAACTATGTTGATTATTTATTTTCTATTTTTATTGTAGAGTTCTAATGTGAATACATATCTTATTATTGTAGATATATACAACTTGTTTTTTTAATTGTTTTTTACTCTTTTGCCATTAAAAAGTGAATTATATGAGGGTGTATTAGGTATATCAAAAATTCAAAGAAACACTCATACTTTTATAATAGAACATAGATAACATCCCTCGTAATTCATTTTCCTCATCCAAAATACATTCCCTTCTCTCATCTACTTTCAAGTTCTAAGTTTGTGAAGTTGAAAGTTTCTTTTTTATATAAAGTTAGAGTTTGAAAATGAGAGTTCAAACAAGTGCTTTGTTCGATAGATTCAAGAATTTGAAATAGTTCTATTCTCGTCTCGAAGTCGTTGTACTTGGGACACAAATTGATGTATCCCATCATCATCAAGAGCGGGTCAATATTGTGTTAAGGAGCTCTCCTTAATCAAAACTCATGCTTCGACTTACCTAATGATTCTACATATTTTCTCCAATAATCTTAACACAATAACTGAAAATATGTCTACGGGTTGAGGTTCTACTCTACCACCACCAAATGGTGTGCCACCAACAATGCCACCACCGCCTACTGCTGTTGTCGATGTCCCTTTATGGCTCCGATTGTTCCTCATGTCCTGGGGAAAAACCAGGGAAATTCAGATGGCTGACTTCAAAAGATGGCAACAAAAGATGTTCTATCTCACAACACTAAACCTTGTGAGGTTTTTGACGGAGGAAGCTCTAACGGTGTCTGAAGATTAGACGAATACTCAAGCGAGGATTGCGTTTGATGTAAGGAATCAATGTGATTCCTATGCAAAAGCTATATCCTAAAAGAAATGATGAATGCTATGTTGATTATTTCTGGATTACCCCAGAATATGTGGAGGATGCAATCCTCTCAACTAACTATATTCTTAATAAAATTTCACTTAAGAATAAGAGTGAAACTCCATATGAGTTGTGGAAAGGAAACAAACATTCATACAAATGCATGAAAGTGTGGGAGCATTTGACAAAAGTAGAAATACCAAAGCCTAAACAAGTCAAAATAGGACCAAAGACAACAAATTGCATCTTCATTGGATATGCTCCTAACAGTAGTGCCTATCAATTCTTCGTACATAAATTAGACATTTCTGATATTCATGAAGGTACAATCATGGAATCAAGAAATGCCTCATTTTTCGAGGATATATTTCCATGCAAGGAAAAAAATGAACCGAGTTCTACAAAGAGAGCTTATGGGTCTACGAGTGATACAAATCCAATTAAGAAAGAATTACGTCATAGTAAGGGGACAAAAGTTGCTAAATCGTTTGGTCCTGATTTTATGACTTATATGTTAGAAGATGAACCGAAAACGAGAAAACAAGCTTTGTCTAATCTAGATGCATCGCTCTAGAAAGAAGCTATCAATAGTGAAATTGAGTCCATTATGCAAAATCATACGTGTGAACTAGTAACTACCTAAACGTAGTAAACCACTAGGATGCAAATGAATCCTTAAAATAAAGTATAAGGCTAATTGTACTATTGATAAATATAAGCCCCATTTGGCTGCCTAAGGTTACCGACAAACGGAAGTGTTGACTCCTTTATACTTATTTTCATGTGACGTGAATAACCTCCATTAGAGTTTTCATCGCTATTGCAGCATTGCATAACCTTGAGATACATCAAATGGATGTTAAAACTGCGTTTTTAAATGGATATTTAGACGAAAAAGTCTATATGGAGCAACAAGGTGTACGTGGCTCCTGGACAAGAAAATAATGTGTGCAAACTTGCTAAATCGATTTATGAACTTAAACAAGCGCCAAAAAAATGACATGAAAAATTTGATTGTACCATATTGACTAATGGATTTAAAATCAACGAGTGTGACAGATGCGTCTATATAAAGAGCACACCTCACGCATATGTCATTGTCTATCTTTGATGACACGTTAATCATTGGGAAGTAATCATGATATTATCATGAATATTATTATTATCTTAACTACTTTATGCTAAAGTCAAATCATAAAAAATGCAGGACCAATGGTCGAACATATATATTTCGTCGTATATCTTATTTATCTTGGATTTTTTTTTTTTTTTTTTGTGACTGAGGACTAATGAGTTGATGTTTATCTTCATCTGCCCTGGTGAATGACTTAACAAACCAACATCAGATCCAAATGGTGAGTAACCTTTTTATTTTATTTATTTTGTTTTGTTTAATTTCCACTACTAAATACTAACCATTTTTTAATAGGACCAATGTACTACAATGGAATATATCATCTCTTCTATCAGTACAACCCAAAAGGTGTTGTTTGGGGAAATATAGAATGGGGACATTCAGTATCAAAAGACTTGATTAACTGGAAAACATTACCAAATGCCATTTATCCATCAAAGCCATTTGATAAATATGGTTGTTGGTCTGGGTCAGCCACAATCCTACCCGGAAACCAACCAGTTATCCTGTACACCGGTATCATTGACCAATACAAAACTCAGGTCCAAAACTACGCTATCCCAGCCAACCTATCTGACCCGTATCTCAAAGAATGGGTCAAACCTGACAACAATCCATTGATAGTGGCGGATCGGACCATTGACAATACCACTTTCCGCGACCCAACAACAGCTTGGTTAGGACTAGACGGCCATTGGAGGATATCCATAGGGGGCAAGAAGGGCAAAACTGGGATTTCATATTTATACAAGAGCAAGGATTTCATGCACTGGGTTAAGGCCAATAACCCGTTGCATTCTAGAAACGGAACAGGTAATTGGGAATGCCTGGATTTTTACCCGGTATCCGTTTCTCGTAGAAGCGGGTTAGATACTTCATTTATTGGGTCAGATGTTAAACACGTGTTAAAGGTTAGCCTGGATGTGACTAGATATGATTATTACACATTAGGTACATATGATCTTGAAAAAGATGTGTATATTCCAGATGAAGACATGGTTGATGGATGGAATGGGTTAAGATATGACTATGGTAACTTTTATGCCTCAAAATCGTTCTTCGATCCGAGTAAGAATAGGCGGATCTTGTGGGGTTGGGCGAATGAGTCCGATAGTGTTGCTGATCATGTCAAGAAGGGTTGGGCCAGTATCCAGGTATTGTTCATTTAATTATAGATAATCAAATGCACACTTCCTCACTTGTTTGGTGATTACCATGAACTAACTTAAGCTTTGCAAATTATCCTAACACCGGCTGTCATAATCACACCACTTGGTAAGATTTCAATCTGTAGGTAATAAAATTGTGATTATGTTTTACTAACTAAAGAAGTTAACATAATTTTTAAAACAGATTTTTTTTTAATAAGAGGCTCACATAAGGAATATTGTAATTTTTCTTAAATGACAAGTGATAAGATTTTAATATATTTTTCCTAACAGGAGAAGTTAAATTAGTGTAACTAGGATATGACGCATTGGGTCTCTACATATTTTACCCATATACTACTCAATCACACATGCTTATACTCATTAATCTCGTATTCATTTCTTTTTGTGTAATATTTTCAGCTTATCCCGCGCACAATTGTGCTCGATCCTGACAGAAAGCAATTGCTACTATGGCCTATTCAAGAGGTAGAAACTCTAAGAGGGAAGCATGTGGAATTGAGTAGTGAGATTCTCATGAAGGGTAAAAAGATTGAAATCAAAGGCATAACAACAGCACAGGTACTCTTCTTATACACAAAGTTTGCAAAAGAAACTTATGCCAAAGTTTTAAGTAAATTAAATTGGATTCGTAAACTTACCTTCCTTTCAAAATCCTTTTTTCGCTTGTCATGTATGCCAAATTATCTCTAGCCCCTGAACTAAGAATTCTGGAATGTTTGCTTATGCATTGCAGGCCGATGTAGAAGTGACTTTCTCCTTTAATAGCTTGGACAAAGCTGAGCCGTTTGATCCAAGATGGGATAGATATGATGCACAAAAGGTTTGCAGCCAAAAGGGTCCAATGGTTCGAGGCGGATTAGGCCCGTTCGGGCTCTTGACATTAGCTTCACTAAACATGGAAGAGTACACACCTGTATTTTTCAGAATTTTCAAGGATCAAAATAAGCATCTAGTCCTTATGTGCTCTGATGCATCAAGGTTTGTTCTTGTTAATACTTTATCTGTTTTAGGATAGTTCTATATCTAAACTGAGATTACTCTTACAGTTTTTGAATTTATAACTGTCTTTTATTTCTTTATATGTGTGTGCGTGTGTTTTTAGCTTTTTACGGCCATGCTACTTTTCTCAAAGATAGACAAACTTCCCAAAATATAAAACAAAGTACAACAAAAGCTATTAAAATCTATACTCTGGCTTCTACCAAAGAACCCTGTGTTCGTTTTACAATGTCTCCTTATCCCGATATTGTACAATAAGTCAATAACTATTAATATTATTTGAAAACTGGACAAATTTACATGTTTTGGATAATCAAATAGCTAACAAATATTAATTATGCTTACATGAATTTTTTAGTTGATTTTTTTTAAGGTGAAAGTAAAGACTTTAGACCAATAAGCAAAGTTTCTGTTTGCAAAAGGCACCTTAGAGTTATTTAACCAACCTACCTTATGTGCCTCACATCAATAAAATTATACTAAAATGGAACAGAAAGAAAAGATGTATAAGGCCAAACATTTACTCACATAAAAAATAACTGCCATTTATTATTAATCTCTTAACTTTGACTAATTTTATCCACACGCAGCTACTATCTGTTGGTGGATTATGTTCCCAGAAGTTTTTATCCTTTTAATTAAACACAAGTAATCCATTTGATTCAACATGTATCTTTCTTTTGGGAAAGAGCCCAAGTTTGTTTACCTACAGGCTTCAGCTGCCACATTCCATGTTTTACATCATTTGATATTACCATTCTTCTTATTACACACCTTTTCTCAACCCACTAAAGGCATCTTTTGATTTTGTTCTTTCTTAACCTATAGGATACATTTTAGTTCAAATAGATTCAAAACTGATTGAGGTATTACTAATATTAAGGACCAACACACATGCAATGAATGGAGCACAGAGTTTATAATTATAGGTATACCTGCATATGACAGGTTTCTTGAGGCCCGACAAGTCATTTAGTTGTCATCTTTTCGAGTAGTGATACACAACCCATTTTAGTCCACTTTGTAGGGGACAGGCAAATCCTAGTATCTGACAGGGAAAATCCCTTCATAAAATCAGCTGGGGTTCAACATCGGACTTCCCTTGCTCTGTAGATAATCAACAAACAAATATTTGTCAGTTGCAGTTGTTTGCATGCTCTGAACTTAGTGCTTTGAGTAGCTATCTTCAAATTTCTAGTCAAATTTTTCATCACTTGATTAGTAAATTATGCTTGAGTTTTATTGGCCTTCTTTTTTTTCTTCTTTCGGACAGGTCAACCTTGAAGGACAAGAGTGGTGCATATAGGCCATCATTTGCAGGATTTGTAGATGTAGACTTGACCGAAAAGAAGCTTTCTCTAAGGAGTTTGGTAAGCGTTTTCATAAATTTAAATTATCATTTTTTCCTTTTTCATTTTTGGAAGAAAAAAAAAAACACGTTTTAACTATAGTTATTTTCCTGTAGATTGATCATTCTGTTGTCGAAAGTTTTGGAGCTGAAGGAAAGATTTGCATTACATCAAGGGTTTATCCTACTCGAGCAATATACAATAACGCACATTTATTTGCATTCAACAATGGGAATGAGACTATAAAAATCAACAGTTTGGATGCATGGAGCATGAATAGTCCTGAGGAAATGAATCAATGAGAGAGTATAAAAGAGAGGGATGGAGACTCAAAACTCTTCCTATTGTATGTCTCTTCTTCTTAATCTGAATTCACATTTGCAAAAGGACAAATAAATTACCGTCTTTCATTGGTGTTCGTGTTATCTTGCTTTCCGATTCAGAGTTAATTACTCCTCAATGTAATTTGAGCGCAGACACTTCTATTATAGAAAAGAGGAATTTTCATGTAAACTTCCTCATCCAGATCCCCGTGTAAAAAGGGGTTGATATGACCTTGGGAGAACCCATCCCCAAAAGCTAGACCTTGGGAGAACCCATCCCCAAAAGCTAGCTTTTGGGGATGGGTACTTTTGGGGATGGGTTCTCCCAAGGTCATATCAATTGGTATCAGAGCCATCCACTGCTCCTCCCAGTTGCAATCGTGCGGCGCGGGTGGTGACGCCGGTATTGCAGTGTTCACCCGGGGCTAGGAAAGGTCCTAGCACACAGCCAGCCCGCGTGGGCGCCGGGGCTGCGGAGCGTGGTGGATTGTTATGATTCTAATTGCAAGGTATGGGACTTGAGTCCCACATCGGAATTATGGGGTTCTAATGTGGGATTTATATGGCTTTGGGCTCTTCCACCTCATCAGCTAGCTTTTGGGGTTGGGTTCTCCCAAGGTCATATCAATTGGTATCAGAGCTCTGATACCATATAGAAAAGAGGAATTTTCATGTAAACTTCCTCATCCAGATCCCCGTGCAAAAAGGCGTTGTTCACGTCAAGTTGATGGATGATCCAGCCCCTTTTTATAGCCACCGCTAATAAAGTTCGAACCGTAACTAATTTGGCCACCGGCGCGAGCCTATGTGATCAACCGTCTCCCATCCAAAGTCATCAAAAATAAAACCCCTTTCGAATTAATCTGGAACAAAGAACCAGATTACAGTTTCTTAAAGGTTTTTGGTTGCCTTGTTTATTTTAAAAATACCGACACTAAGGGGGACAAGTTCGAAGAGAGGGGGAAGCCAGGGGTATTTCTTGGATATCCTCCTGGAACTAAAGGTTACAAAATTTTTGATCTTGAAACCAGAAAAATAATACTCAGCAGAAATGTCAATTTTCATGAAGAAAATTTTCCTTTCAAAAACGTCCAAGAAAGCAGTGAGAATGAAGCTGGAGAACCGATGATACATCACGAGTGTCACTGTCATGATGAACAAGACTTGACACAAAGCAAAAGGCAAAACACCATGGAGGAAAATACTCAAGTGCATCATAACCAAAATAGTGAGCTAAATACCCCACATGAAACACACGTTGAGGAACAAATGGACCAAATGAATAATGAAGAACAGCCAAATAATGAAGAGTTTGAAACAAATGAACCAAATGAAGGAGCCGAAGCCCAATCTGAAGCAAGACCCACTCGAACAAGAGTCCAGCCATCGAGATTTAAGGATTTTGTGGTACAAGTCCCCCCTTCGGTCAAACACCCAGCATCAACGTCCAATCAAGTTACCTCTACAGTATGCCACCCAATTTCTAATTTCGTTTCTTATGATAATTTTTCCACTAAGCATAAAGCTCTTCTCTAGGCCATCAATAATAACGATGAGCCCAAGTGTTTCAAACAAGCAGCTCAAAATGTCCGTTGGCGTGAAGCCATGCACCAGGAAATTAAAGCATTGGAGAAGAATGGAACTTGGACTTTGGAAGAGTTACCTAAAGGCAAACGAACTATAGACTCGAAATGGGTTTATAAAATCAAATTCAAACCGAATGGTGAAATCGAAAGATACAAAGCACGTTTAGTAGCTAAAGGTTTTACTCAAATGGAAGGAGTGGATTATCACGATACGTTCGCGCCGGTGGCCAAATTAGTTACGGTTCGAACTTTATTAGCGGTGGCTGTAAAAAGGGGCTGGATCATCCATCAACTTGACGTGAACAACGCCTTTTTGCACGGGGATCTGGATGAGGAAGTTTACATGAAAATTCCTCTTTTCTATATCTATTGGGCACCTAGTATAACTTTTGGTGTTGCAGATCATTATTAAGATGTTTAATGTTACAACTCGTGCATTTAAAGTTTGAAAGTTTTATTTTACATCCCTTTTAGTTTGAATCACATTCACCCTTAAAGGGTATTTTAAAAAGAAAAATAGCTGACCATGACAGGTGCAAAATAGAAAGTTTATGATGATGTTAGTAAATTCTGCTAGTTTTCTGCCGGAAGCCGATGAGTGTAATACCAATTAATTAAAAAGGGTACTTGTGCCCAAAATAAACAGAATGAGTTGTATTGCATAAAATAATAGGGTAAGCTACTGTAACTCGCCCTTAAACGTATCTTCATTAATTATAGAAAACCATTTATAAATAGGATAAAAAGTCAAACTGCTTAACGAGATCATAAGAACTATACTCACAGTTGCAATAAGGCAGAAAAAAAAAAAAAAAGCAGCACGAAGAAACAATCAAACAACTGGAAATTATGCATTTACTGCTTACCCGAGCAATAGCAAAACCGTTCACTAGCAATCTCTGCACGAAAATGGTGAAATCGGTTTGCATCACGAACAACAATCACCCTATTTTCAACCAAAAGACAAATTTTGTTAAACCTGTGACAGTCGCCACAAATTCTCGAGATTTAAGCAATCCTTCTGCAGTGAAATATATAGGATTTCCAACTTCAATTCCTGCAAAAACAATATTTGTGTCTGGGATGTAACTTGCCTCTAATTTCTCTTCCAAATACTTAAGTTCCTCGCATATCTTCTTTGACATGTAATGCGTATAATCTCCAACAAATTCATGAATCATATTATCCACTTCAATCCAAGTCCAACCCGTAATTTTCATTATCATATCCCTAACCATGGCAACTTATTTCCATTCACCAGCTTTGGCATACATATTCGAAAGTAATACATAATGGCATCCTTTTTTGGGTTGTAATTCTGCAGCCTTCTCGGCTATTCCCACACATCCATGAATCTTTTTTTATACTCAAATCTTTTTCAAGGCTCAATCGAGGTTTCTATCTCGCCCAAATAAGTCAACTACAAATGTTAAATGCTTCTCGCTGGGTCTCAATCCATACCCCTCTTGCAATAATGAGAAAAGAGGAAGACCCCTCTTCAATTATGTCCAAGTGACTAGTGGAGACAGGGTGGGCCCCACCCAATTTTTTCAAAAAAAAATATATATATTATATAAATTATAAAGTTAGTCCCACCCCACATACTTTTTCTTTTTAATAATAGTTTAACCTCACCTAATTTATCTTTTTAATATCCTTTATTTTTATTTTTGCGCACGTGGTTCGCATGTAATTCTTTTAATAATTAACTAAATTAAAATAAATTATTATTATTCTATCAAATGATTTCATAGTTATTAATTTATTACTATACTAAATAAATCAATTCTTATTAATCATTTAGAACATTAAACTTGTTTTGAATAAACTTACAAAATTAGAATAAAATAAGTCATATTCAAAGATGAGTCAAATCTAATTGTTAATTTATATTTCTCTATGTTTTTTTTAACACCTTATATTTCAAAAATTATGTACATGTATATTTGCAAAAATTATTTCTTTTATCACAAGTTTCTCAAATTTGATATATAACATATTTTCAATCTAATTCATTTTCTTTCATATTTATTATGTTCATGTATAGTTCTTATTAGTCAACATAAATTACATCACATTATTCCTCATAATTTCACATATCTCTCATCAACAATTTCATTTATTAAATTATTATTTTTTCTCTTATTTGATACTTTAAATCACATAACCTCACAAAAATACAAAGCAATAACGTAAACGTCGTTCACAAATATAATTACGCTTGATTTGATATATCTCACAAAATCCTTGCAATTGAATATACATATATATAACTCACATTTTTCAAATAATTTTCAAAGAAACTATTTGAATTTCTTTTACTAAATGATGTTCTACTATTAATAGATTTTTTTCTTAACCGAACGTTATTATGTTTGTTTTATCTATTTTTAAACAACCTATTATGTTAATTTTATTGTAAAATAAACTTTTGACCAAAAAGTATTAGTATGTTGTATTAACATTATATTAAAATTTATCAGAGACATCATTCTTCTTCCTCATAGAAATTTAATTTTTTTCAATAATGTTTAATCTTCATTATCATTTTTCAAGATGACGATCGATATCATCATAATCATCTAAAGGCTTCATCCTTCTCGATGACACTCTCTTACACAATCTCTCTGATTTATCACCTACTCTTGTTGCCCCCTCAATCTTTCATTCCAAAGATGGTATGAGTACGTACCCCTCTCTCCACTGTTGTTAATTCGAATGTCGCGTTCTCTCATACAAACTCCAACCTAAACTATATGCTAACCCTAACCCTAATTCCCTCATCCCAGAGTTGCCAACATATATTACACATTTGACATACTGATTCCAATCCTAACTCGTTGCTTAACCTCCCGACCAAGTCGGTGCCTCAAACTAAAACCCTAGCCCTCTCATACTAATCAAAACACCAACTTGCTCTTCCCTATCTCGACGATGTACTATGCACAAAACCCTATCAAGTCAATCCATCGTCGCAATTTCACCTACACACAAATCTTGTTGTCGCTCCACTTTTCCAAATTTTATCCTGCCCATCTTTCATGAAAATCCTAACTTCCATGCTATATATTTTCCACAACTTCCCACTCATCATTCACACCATAAACTCCTCCGTCTTCGGCCACACTCTCATCATAATCTCTCCTTAATGTTACCAAAATAAACTCAACTCAGACAACTATCTCTTGTGAAAATGTCAATTATACCTAATATTTCGTTACCATAATTTACTTGGCTACGTGGATGGCTCAATTCCATATTCCTCATCTCGCATCCTTAACTCATGTGGGGAATCTTTCCCTAATTTCGCATATAATGCATGGCTATGCATGGATATGTACGAATCAATTTTACTTTCATATTGGTGGTCTTCACACTCTCATACCTTGTGTGACATTTATGTGTCAATTTCTTAATCCAGTGTCGCTAAATTGCATATAATGTGATGCTAATGGAATTATTGCTAAATGAACTTGACCACTACAAATCAAGACTCCACATAATTTTTTCTATACTATGTATGGGTTGCAAGAATTTGATACTTGTAAATATGAGTCCAAAAAATTCAATTATTTTCATTATATTAGTGTTCTTAATTTTGTTCTACTATTTATTTATACAATGTCCTATTAATATAATTAATATAATGAAAATCCTACTACTAAATAATTTTCTACTGTATCTATATATAATGTAATATATAAATATGTCCACAATAATATTATGTTAATCAAATAAGTAAAAGACAACTAAATGTTTTGTTTATAAGCAGACATTATGAAAATTTAGGAATATAGTTTATTTCTTAAACAGTGTCTATGTCTAACAACAAATATGTTTCTTTTCTTATAGAGATTGTTTTTGCTATATAAATGATTTCTCATTAATCATTAGTATTAAAGAAAATTTATATAATAAATTCAACTATTATAATAACAACACCAATATATCTTTTTCCTTATAAACATTGTTTTGCTATATATATAATTTCCCATTACTATTAGAATTCTTCTATATAAATTCAATGATTATAAAAATGGTTGTATGAAAGTATTTTCACATAAGACGAAACAACTTTGTTATTTACATATTTATATAGAAGAGAGATATAATTATAATAATAATAATTATTATTATATTATTATATTATTATCATTATTATATTATTTAGATTTTGTTTGTTTATGCCAACTTTGATTTTCTAAATATTCTTTAAATTTTAGCTAATATCTGTTTAAATACCCTTAGAATGACTGCATATGAAATTTATTCAAATTGAACGAAGTTAATTCTTTTTATTGTTGTCTAGGAATATCATATAAAATATTACATATATATGTATATCATTATTATTATATTTAGATTTTGTTCTAGGTTTTATTTATTAATTTTTTAACTTTATTAGGTATTTAAGGTAAAGTGACTTTTAAATTAAATAGAGTTATGATACTTATAGGTTTCTAGTTCAAATTACTAAAAGAATTATAAAATCGAATAACGGTATATATGTCTTTTTATATAGGATGAAATAATTTTATAATTTTAATTTAATTGATAATAATAATAATTTATTTTATATATTTGATTCTTTAATTAATTTAATCATGTTGTTGGTGGGATTTAATAATAATAATAATAATAATTTACTTTGTACATTTAATTTATTAATTTTAAATTTAGTACATGTTTACGGCTGGTGGAATCCCAATTTACTGGTGGAATCCTAATAACAATAATAATAATTTACTTTATATATTTAATTTTACTTTATACATTAAATAAATTAGAATCCTAATTAAATTGCGTTTCTCATCAATAATTTAATTCAATGTTTACGGCGGATGGAACCATAATATCAATAATAATAATTTACTTTATATATATGTAATTTTATTTTATACATTAAATAAATAGAGTCCTAATAAATTGTGTTTCTCATCAATATAAATTGGAGTCCTAATAATGCAGGTTACTTTATATATTTTATTTTATACATTAAATAAATTAGAGTCCTAATAAATTGTGTTTCTCATCAATATAAATTGGAGTCCTAATAATGTAGGAAACATAATTAATAGTAAGGACGATTATGTCTTTATATATTTTATTTTATACATTAAATAAATTAGAGTCCTAATAAATTGTGTTTCCCATCAATATAAATTGGAGTCTAATAATGTAGGAAACATAATTAATAGTAAGGACGATTATGTTTTTTCACATAGAACGAAACAATTTTGTTATTCACACATTTATATAGGGGTTAGATTGGGTTTAGACATTACTTCGGTGCTTCTTAATCCTTTCAAAATGGTAGCAACATACTAACACCACCTAAATACCACACAAAGCTGCACACTTTCCCATCAATTTTTCTTTCGTAATACGAGCCAGAAGAATTAAAAGATCATACGAGACAGAAGAATTAATTGATCAATCTGCCAACAATCACCATGAATTTCATTTTCGAAAAGAGGAAAACTCCCACAGGTCTGTTATTATTGTTTAAATTGGATTGTGAATTTGATGATTAATAGATCAATTTGAATTATCAAGGCATATTTATGATGATTTTTTTATCTGATTTGAGGATATTCATAGGAAGGATTAGGGATAGTTCAGTTAGTGAAAATGAATTGTGGGTTTGATTTTAGGGTTTAATATAGTTAAACATGGACGTTGAAGCTATGACAATCAATTTTGATGGTTGACTAGTTTTTGAGATGGAGAATTGAAGTGCAGTTAGATTAGTTTTGAATTTTTGGTACAAATGTGAAAATAAGATATATCATGATAAATTTTTTTTGGTAAAATTTGTAGGTAAATTATTGGTAAAATTGATACACTCACTTTTATCTATATTGATATTGTGTATTTTAGTTTTACTTTTATCATTTTATTTTTCTACAAGTTTTGCTTCATATTTTAATGTTATTAATGATTTTGTGCTATGAAATAAACTTCTATTATGAAATTTAATAACATTATTGTCTAATTATATTTATGTTATGAAATTTTTCATTAATCATAAGCTACTATTTTGCAATATTGAATCAGGGATATAAGCACGATATTTATATTTAGTAAATATTGTGATAACTTTTTGTGATTATAAAATTTTATTTTGATTTTTGTTCATGTTTATATTCATATTTGAATTGTCAAATTTTGGTATTTGGACGATTTTCAATATCCGAACTCTCGACCCGACGTAAACAACTCGACCCGAAATAAACCGATCCACGTCATCGTACTTTCGCCCCCACCTTCAATTCCTGGCTCCGCCACTGACTACAAGAATACAAGAATGAGGCAAATAGAATTTGAAAATACCCCTCCCCCCAACATCGTATGAAAACAAATCTCTCTCGACATCCCTAACTTAACAGAAGCATTTGCAACGTTCACCATTGCGGCCTTATTGGGCATAACTCCCTCTTCTCTCATTCGATCGAACAAATCCAGTGAATCTTTCGGGATCCCACATTCAGTAAACACCCCAATCATCACAGTCCAAGTAACAAGGTCTCTGTTAGGCATTTCGTCAACAGGTCCTTTGCATCATCAATTGCCTTACATTTCCACAAGAACTGTGTTATGAATGGACCAGATAAGTAATAATTTACAAAGATCAACCCAGTCAAAATCGCAATAATCACGTAACACCTCTAATACCCCAATAACACAGTACAACAACTCAACAGTAATCACAATCCAACTAGTACAAACACAATCCACAAGATTAACAAAAAATGCTTATCCGAGTTTTTCCAAGTTCACCACAGTCACAAGCCTCACAATAAATCCGAGTTCCAAGTTCACCACAGTCACAAGCCTCACAATCTGCAGAAGATTAATGAATATAGGAGAATCACTCACTCGTGCAAGGAATCGAAGAATAGAGGGAGGAAAGAGGGGAAGGAATTATTAGCAACGGATTTGAGAGTTCTTGAATAAGTCCACCGACACTGTGCATACCACTAGATAAAAAAGCCTAAATAACACGTTATAAGTGAGAATGGTGGAGCCATAATCTAAAGTCTAAACTAACAATTGAAAACATACTAAACTTTAATTTTGAACTGTTATGAAGTTTAAGTTATGTTATTTTTATAATATTTAGGGGTGGTAAAATGGATTCGGAAACAGTGTCATGAAGTGAGTACAAAAGCGGGTAATCTAATTTCATAAAGAAAAGCACGTTTTAGCATTAATCAATAACCTTGGATGAAGTAAAGGCATTTTAGGGAAATCACACGATTTGTATCAAATGCCTTTCATTAGCAAATGAACGGGAAAATGAAAGGAGTTTTTGGCTCATTTGTGAAACCTAGCAGGTTTTCTTCTTTCTATTCCCAAATCTTCTTCTCTTTCTTTAAGTGAGCTATCACTCATTTCCTCCTCTCAAACTATCACAGGTTGAAGAACTGAATTATAAATTGACTGTTGATTCTGCAGGTGAACTCATCCCAATTGCGATTGAGGTGTGTCTTAATCCTTCATCGATTGTGCTCGACGAATTATCTTCGATTACATCCATTGATAGTTAGATTGTAATTACTATATAGTATTTGTTACGGATTGACGATCTAATTGATATGAATTGGAGCTTAGAATGCAATTGCATTGATTAATTGAATGTCGCGTTTCTCGGTTGGATTGTGGTGGTGAATATTGAATGCGATTTCTGATCGATTATCTTCAATCATAACACAACGGTTCTAACCCAATTTGGGTTGAAT
This sequence comes from Verbascum thapsus, assembly GCA_963669365.1. Lineage (NCBI taxonomy): Eukaryota > Viridiplantae > Streptophyta > Magnoliopsida > Lamiales > Scrophulariaceae > Verbascum > Verbascum thapsus. The sequence goes on from OY770105.1 coordinate 21,105,867, forward strand.
TAGTTCATAAGAAAATTTTATTTGGTTCCTAATTGGTTCCAACTTGGTTCCAAGTTGGGTCCAACTAAATTTCAAGTTAGGCCCAAATCATTTGCCAATAATCTAAATTATAATGAACAAAATGTAAGGTATTGAGTCGGGTTGGGCTTGGTTCCCTTTTGGATTGATTTTGGTTTTATTTTGGGTTGAATTTGGTTCCACCTTAAAACCATTTAAGAACCAAAACTCATTTATCAACCAATCCATTGGAACCGACCCAAAACCAATCCAACCCGCCCAATTGCCACCTCTATAATATTATCCATTATAAAACTTAGTATATTCTTAGTCTTTATGTCTTTTACACTTGCTTACAATTTGATATTCTTCATCTTTTATAGTTATATAATCTTAAATTTTAATAGACACATTGTATTTTAAATGTTAAGCTATTGATCTAGTATATCCCAAAATCAAAAAAATAGATGTTTCTCTATTTCTAAATATAATTTTTTAAAAGAGACTAATTTGCATATTCTAGATATTTATTTTTAATTGTAATTTGCATATTGTATCCTGAAAAGAGACTTATTAAGCGATCTCCACATTAAAATTACAAAAATTGCGGTCTCCACCCTGAAAATGTAACAATTTTGGCCCTTTGCACCCTCGACCAAATTTCAGCAAAGAAGTGAAGATTATTTGATGGGCAAAATAGGAAAAAGAAAAATAGAATTTCATTCCCAATTTTATGATATTTCTATTTTTACCACGATAAGTAAACCTAATAATACCCTAGCCACCACAATAGCAATTTGGGGCCCAATTGGTTGGTATGTCCATCTCCGTGAATTTTTTTTCATGATAAAAATAACAAAATGTCATTTGAAAGATGAGATTTGATGAGATTTTTAAGAGAAAAATAGGTAATGATTGTGATTGATGTGATATGTTTTTTGTTGTGAGAAATTTATTTGGGTTGATATTTAAATATAATTTTTATTAAATGTGTTTAGTAAAACTCGTTGATTTAGAAGTAAGAAAATAGTCATAATGTATCTTATTTTAAAAGTTGCATTATTTTGCATTAGAATATGTAATTAATTTAATTTTTGGCTTTAATAGATAGCTGAAAAAATTATTTTAATTGATTGTATTAACTGTCAAATCATAAATAGTAAAATTTATTTTTTGCAAGAATTTTTTTAAATTATTTGTAATTTTGAGAAATTTTTTTGTAAGAATTTTTCCAGGACATGCTAAACAATTACGTTTCTCCAAGACTTTTATCTTGCACATTTTTTCATAGTATAGGGTGTCAACCAATTGACCCCTTGGTTATTCCAATCTTTTTAAAGAAGCAACCAATTTTTCAATCAACTGATTTCATCCCATAACTCTTCCATCAATAGTTGGTAAATAAAGTTTACTTGAAAAAATAATGTGGATTATAAGGAAAACATGAAACCAATACTTGGTGCATTCACCATATAAGTGAAGGCAGGGCATAAGGTAATTAATTTTCGGGAAAATTACATTCACCTCCCTTGTGCAATGTTGAAATTACAGAAAAAATCCCCTCCACTTTTCATAATTACAGATACCTCCCCTGACAAGCGCTGCCCATCATTTTTCATGCCCGAGATGGTAAAAAGTCTAATTTGCCCCTATTATTTCTACTATTTTCAAGGAAAAAAATAAAAAAATAAATAAATTGTGAAATATGAAATGACCAAAATACCATACCTTCATTTACATAAAAACAATTCACCACTTTCCAATATGAAACCCTAAGGAACAGAATTTCTCTTCTCTACTATAATCGTGACTCCCTTTTTCTGCTGTAAACTCCCTTTACTAGGTTGGAGCTATGAAGCTTACCAACATTTCATTTTTGATTCAAAAGAGAAAGGGCTTTTCAGCTAGTGCACAGGAGCATCTTGTGTGTATCAAACACCATCTTGTGTGTATCAAATATTGGTATAGGTTCTCGAATATTTGATTTTCTAAATTATACATGAATCACTAAATGTACATAAAATATTTGATTTTCTAAATTGAAGAATTTAAATAGGTTTGGGGTATTGCATATTAAGTGTTTGTGAAAATGTCTATGAAATTATATTGCATATTCAACACATTTAACACAGGTAATGATCAAAGTGTTTTGTTCTTTTCTGGAATACTTAGTAAGTTATAGAGAATTTTACCCAACAATTCAATATTTTATAGTATTTTCTTAAGGTAATCTTACCATTCAATTGGAACAATAAACTGCTAAGGAGAGACATATGTTTAGATTGTGTATTATTGTTTTTGTCTAAATGTTGTGTGTGTTATAAACCAATTTTTTTGTATAACATAAAGAATGATTTTGTTGGTTAATTTTTATGTGTGTTAGTATGTTTGGCTAATTATGGTTTTTCTTGTTTTAAATGCAGACAAGTTAAACAATTATTTTACTATAAAAATGTATCACAGCGGGAAATTTCTTGAATGCAATGGTAGATTTGAGGCTTTTTTATTGAATGACTTTATTTGAATTTTTAATCATTGTCTATATTTTTAAGCTTATTATTTGGATTTGAAATCCTATTTTTCTTTTTCTGATTTTGCCCATTAAGGAATTATCGTTTCTTGGTCGGGGTCCAAAGTGCCAAACATATTACATTTTTAGGGTGGAGAATGCAATTTTTTTGAATTTTAGGATGGAGACTGCTTAATTAGCCTATTCTCAGGATGCAATATTCAAATTACCCTTTTTAATTGAACTCTAGCTATATACATTCATCCCAACCATTGGCAAATGCATTTGCAAGAAAAAAGTCTTGCATGCATTACAAATATATATACTATTATAAAAGTATGGATTTGGGAAGATGTTTTTCCAGTGAAAAGACAATATTACCCTTGCTTATTAAATTCACTAATATATGTTAATATTTATTTATTTATACTATAAATACTATAATTCATTTCACTAATATATATGTTACTATTAAAGTACATTCAATCATTTATTTATGTTTAATCATAATGATTATAGCTGAAATTCTATTTTACATCCATCAATTTTCTAAAAGTGAAGTTGGAAAACATCAATTGATTGTTGAGTATAAATTGTTATACTAAAAAATATAACCATTTATACCTATAATAATATATTTAAATATTAGCACTTTGTTTCAAGACCTAAAATGAATTTTAACTTAATAAAAATGACTTCGAAAAACTTGAACTTCGACTAATTAAAATGAATGCATGATGTCAACATCTTTATAAACAATATTGCTCTTGCATATAACGTCACAGATAAATATTACTATTAATTTATACTATCATTCGCTTTACTAATATATATGTTACTATTAATTTATACAACCATTATTGTCATTCATTTCGATTTAATCATTATGGTTAATAGTTTGAATCTTATGGTACATCCATCCAGTACTTTTTGAAAATAAAGCTGAAAAATCATCATTTGGTTGTTGAGTATATATTATTACACTAAGAAATATAACCATTTATGCCTACAATAATATATTTATCTATTAGCACTTTGTTTCAAGGCCTAAAATCAATTCTAACTTAATAAAAATGACATCTAAAAACTTGAACTTCAACTAATTAAAATAAATAGAGGATGTCAAGAGCTTTATAACAACAAATTCCATGACAATATTACCTTTGCTTATTAACTTGACAAATAAATGTTACCATTAAACTACACTATCATTCACTTTATTAATATATATGTTACTATTAATTTGTACTACTATTATTATCATCCATTTAGATTTAATGATTAACAATTTGAATCTTATGTTACAATCATCTTTTTTATTTTTAAAAGTGTAGTTGGAAAATCATTAACTTGTTGCTAAGTATATATTATTATACTAAAAAATATAACCATATGTACTTATAATAATATAATTTTAAAATGTTACCACTTTTTTCAAAATTCAAAATGGATTCTAACTTAATAAAAATGACTAGGAATACTTGATTTACAACTAATTAAAATGAATGGAGAATACCAAGAACTTTGTAAAAAAATTCTTTGACATGGTATATATAAATTATATAACCATAATAGTTAGTGGGGATATGAAAAGCTTTCTATCTATCCATTTTTTAAAAATTCAGCATTTGAATTGATATAACAAAGATGACACTTTAACTATCTTTAAATTTTTTATTGTACTATATATATGTTACTAAGATTATTTTCTTTTGTATTATTTTCATTATATTCAAAACCATGTACCCATGTAGCATAATTAAGTTGGTAGAATGGAGAAGCCAATTGCGAAAGTCATTTAAATCCAATTTTTAATCTGAGAATTGCACTAGATTTCCAGGTCAATTTCAATGGCTTAAAAAAATCTTTGAACACCTCTAACTACAGATGGACTTGAAGTAATACAAAAGAGATTGAGTAACTTTTTTATTTCAGTTCTTAATATTTATCTTATAAAAAAATAACTTGCCTTCTTATTTTATTTAGGTTACTATGTTCGTCTCCAAAACTATAGGATTATATGATATATAGCTAGGGAAAAAATTCAATTGAATACGAAAATATATCAACTAATGTACATTTATGTCACTATTTTGAATTGATTGTAGAAAATAACAAATACGAGTTTTGTGGGGTTAAAAACTGAAAACAATGTAATATTTAAAGTAAGGAGAATTATTTTATTTAAAACTTAAGTGAGAAGTGTACATGTTCAATGTTTATTTAATATGATACAAATCTAAAAGACGTATATATTGATATAGACTTTAGTGATAAAACTAAAAAATAAAATTTTTACTTAAAAAAATTGGGAATATCTAAATAAATAAGGGATAACATGCTCTATAGGGCATGAGTTCTAGTATCATAAGTGTTTCCTCATAGGAACGTCCGCGAATTTGATCGATTACTCTTCTTGCTTTGTCAGCAGATGGAGATATGCGTCGACCTAAAGCGTATACTTCCATTTTTTTCTTCTTTATCATACTATATACCATAAGGTTTCCCTCCTACTAATGAATTATACGTATCTATCTACATCTTTTTAAGATAAGATTAACGACGAGATTTATTATCGCTTTTTGCATATCCTCGAAAATTTAAAGTAGGTACAAATTCGCCCAATTTGTGTTTTATATTATTTTAAAACTATTTTTAAATATTTTTAATATTTAACATTGTAAAACCAATTCGCACATGCATTTTACTAGTAAAATTAAAAGATTAAACAGGTTAAAATATAACAAAATTTTAAACTCGAATTTGGCAGCTTCAACTTCATCATGCAAATCAATGTAATTGTTAGTAAGGTAACAAACTAGGTCATTCTTCAAATTTATGATACAATAATCATTACTAAGAAAAGAAATAGTGACATAAATTGAAAAAGAACTGTATCCCCCAAAAATTTGAAAAAATACATAAATTGAGACAACTTTTGTAACATGAAATGTAACATTTCGTTCATCTTTTTTTAACATTTAGAATATGGTAACTATTTTTTCACACATAATTCATGAATTACAAAAAAGTAATTTTATCTTCTAAAACTAAATTAAATACTATAATGTTATAAATAATACATTTTACACATATATTTTATTAAATTAATCATAAATAAAATTTAGCCAACAAAACCATTCTCTACATTAAATTATATAATTCATGTAACCTCTGCGTACTTTGATTAAACTATTGCATAATCATAAATCAACTTTATTTAAAAAAACTAACTACATTAAAAAGCATGCTCCATTACCCCTGGGCCCTTAAAAAAAAGTAGACTTTTATTTACAGTCACGCACAAATAAAATTTAATAAAGAGAGAAAGGTAGAAGAAAAAGAAAAAACTGTCCTACCTTTCTCACGAAATTAATTGTTTGAACATATTTCTCCATTTAATTATCCAAAAAGAAAAAGAAAACATAGATCCCCATTTATAATGCTCATAGCATCTATCATTAATTTCTATTTGTAAACATTTAATGACTCACATTCTTATTCATCCATGATATAATAATTAGACATAAAAATGTCATTTGAGTTTATCAACCTCATAATTGTGGAAAAAGCATTTTATGAAACTAAGTTAAATAATTGTCCACTAGGAATTTTTGTTACATGTATATTAATACATTAAAATTTCATATATCTAATATATATATATATACAATATTTCATCTATATAAAATTACAGCTTTATTTTTGGTGATATAAATTTTGAAGTTTGATTTTATAAAATATATGTACAATACTTTTTACAAATTCTATAAATATATGTTGATTTAGATTTCAGAAACATACATATATATTTTGACATTAAGTACAAATTTTTTATATATTTATTCTAATATTAGTTACTCAATATATATGAATATTTTGATTAATATTATAAATATGTATAGTATCTTTTTTAAATTTCTAAGTTTGTATATATATGATATGTAATTAGATTCATGATTCATAAAAAAATAAAGCATAAGTACATATATAAAAAGAAGAACAAATGATAGTTGGGTAGTTTTGGATTCTTTGGATATGGATACCTACACTTTTGAGTTCACGTGAATTACGTTGTTTGATATTTTTTAATATGAAATTACAAAGTAAATATTAAAATAGGGTATCAGAGACGGAATTTTAGAGACGGACTACAATCCGTCACTAATAATAGGATATCTGAGACGGATTTTGTGACGGATATTCACTCCGTCTCTATTTGGCGACGAATTAGCGACGACTTTAATATCCCGTTGCTTTTTCTAAAATAAATAAGACATTGGAGACGGATTTAGAGACGGATATAGAGATGGACGTACATTCGATCTCTAAATCCGTCACTAAACATTAATTTAAGATATAAAATTAGAGACGAAAAAAAATCAGCCACTAAATTTTACATTTGTGACGGATTTAGAGACGAATGTAGAGACGGAAGTAAATTCGGTCTCTAAATCCGTCACTAAATATTAATTTAAAATACAAAATTAGAGATGGAACAAATCGGTCACTAAATTTTAATTTTGTGACGGATTTAGAGACGGAAGTATATTCAGTCTCTAAATCCGTCACTAACTATTAATTTAAGATAGAAAATTAGAGACGAAAAAAATCGGTCACTAAATTTTAATTTTGTGATGAATTTAGAGACGGATGTAGAGACGAAAATAAATTCGGTCTCTAACTCCGTCACTAAATATTAGTTTGAGATACACAATTAGAGACGGAAAAAAGTGGTCAATAAATTTTAATTTTGTGACGGATTTAGAGACGAATATAAAGACGGAAGTAAATTCGGTCTCTAAATCCGTCACTAAATATTAATTTGAGATATAAAATTAGAGACGAAAAAAATTAGTCACTAAATTTTAATTTTGTGACGGATTTAGAGACGGATATAGAGATGGAAGTAAATTCGGTCTCTGAATCCGTCACTAAATATTAATTTGAGATACAAAATTAGAGACGGAAACAATCAGTCACTAAATTTTAAATTTGAGACATTCAATTCACGATTTTCGAATGTGAAAATATACAAGATATTAAGATATTTTATAATTTTATAAAGAATTAGTCTAAAGCCTAAACAATCCATTTTTTCATCTTATTTCGTATTGTTTATATATGTGAATTGTATAAAATTGGTATATGCTTTAATTAGAAAATTTTCATATTGAATATTGATTTATATTTTGTGATAATTGTAGGAAAGCAAATTGAAGCGCATTGTTGATGATTTTGAGCTATTTGAGCACACCCACAAAAGTAAAAGTACGGAAAACTTTATCGACTGCAAATAAAAAAAAGTGCAAGTAGCTTACTAACATTCAATTAGAATTTTCATTTTCATATTATTTGAGTGATATTGTGAGTGACTTGTAATTTTATCATTATTACGATATATTTTTTAGGAAGAATACATGGAGAAACAAATTGAAGAAATTCAAAGAAATATGCAAGAAATTATTCAGAAAATGATTCAAGAAGCAGGGCTTCCAAACCACAAGTATCCCGGTGGATCTGGGCATGGGAAGTAAATTTGGTTGAATATTGATTTGTTATCTGTTACTTTTGGTTTAATGTTAGATTTGGAATGAGATATTTTTTTCGGTTATGTGGATGACTTGTTTTCGGTGATGTGAATGACTTATTTTTGGTGATGTGAATGATTTGTTTTATTATGTTGAAGTGATTATGATGATGTGTTAATTATTTTTGGTTGATTTGATTGGATTAATTGTGATTTATAGGTTTTACATGGGATTCGAAGATTAAACGAATTATTTATAATCGATATGTGTTGCTTTAGAGACGGATTTGTTACGAATTTAGAGACGGAATGATATATAAATTATAGAGACGGATTTAGAGACGGGTTTATAAAAAAATTGAGTGACGGATTTAGAGACTGAATTATAGAAAAAATTAGAGACGGATTTAGAGACGGATTAGAGACTAAGCTTAGACACCGAATTTGAGACAGATATAGGGTCGGAATAGCCACAAAAAATTTGTGACGTAATTAGAGACGGAAATAAGTTGATATTTAGTGATGAAATTTGTGTCGGATTAGAGACATAAATAAGTTGATATTTAGTGACGGAATTGGTGTCGGATTAGATACGAATTTAGAGACGGAATTTGTGTGAAAAATATTGTTACATTAGCGACGGAAATAGAGACGGATATCGTCCGTCACTATAATTAGCGACCGATATTTGTCCGTCTCTAATTTGCGTCCAGCTGTTTAGAGACCGATCTTAGCGACGGAGTTTTCCGTCGCTAAAACCATTTAGAGACGGATAAAGCGGGTATCAGAGACGGATTTGTCCGTCTCTGATACCCTGTTTTCTTGTAGTGATATGATTTTGATTACTCTATATGACAATATATAAAATTGGGAGATCATGTATTTTTACTTAAATTTATCATATAATCTCTTTAAGTGAACTTTCATTTATGTAATTTGATTATTTTCATTATCTTGTGTAGCATATGTTTCAATTAAAGGTGACAAATGGATGTTTGGATTGTTCAAAATGGATTAATTCCAAAATGAATTCTTCAATCAAAAAGGATCAAGTCTAGCAATTATGTGAAATAAGTTCAAAATAAATCACTTTAGTCTTTATTCCAAAAAAAGAGTCTTATTGTCCCAAGCCAAGAATCTTCACTTTAAGAAAATTATGGTTGATCCTTCGAATTCCTAAATAATTAATCAACGAAATCATGTGAAAATTTTGTTTAAATTTATATACGCATATAAGAAAACAGAAAAAGCTAAAATATTATAATTTTTCTTATAACGATAATATGTGTTATTAAATTATAATTTTAAGAAAATATATAATACATACAACCGATTACAATATTTTATGAGCAATTTTTTTTAATAATGTAAAATATATATCGTAATGCCTTTACAATTTTATATTTTACAGGTTAGTTACTTGAACTTTGTCAATTATATGTAATATGAACACTGAATGTGAATCCAATTTTAGCACTTGTTCGTTATTGAAATTTTATTAACTATTGATGTATATGTATAAATTTTGACACAAGATATTAATTTTTCTAAAGTGAATAATGATATCATTTGTTGTTTACGATCTTTCATACTGTTTCCATCTTCTTTCTCGTACTTTGCAGATTATCTCCACTTATCTTAAATGTTTCTAATATTTAACAACTCGAAACTTAGGTTGACGAAACTTTGATCCGTGATGATAATGTATATATGTTTTTTTTTATTAATATATCAAAATAATATATATTTACATATATAATATTATGTGTTAGCTATGCCATATTTGATATAGTGTAGATATTTTATATCTCTTCTGGCAGAGGATGATGACTAAAACTCAACACAGTTAATTGATGTGGCCTGGTTTAAATTTTGGTATGTAAGCCTTGTTTGTTTATGTTTTCAAACTCCTTTTTTAAACCACAAAATACTAAATAAATATAACACACCAAATTCTCATTCAATTTCTCCTTTTTCAACTCTACTTTTTCAATCTTTTATATAATTACTTATCAATCATATATACATCATTTCGCACACTTACGAATCAAATCATTTATTATAATCACTTTTTCACTCTCTTTCATACTTTACAATTTTTTATCCATATTTATTTTATTTTTTTATATACATAACCATTATATACACCACTAACACAATTATTCTACATATCATCTATCAACCTATCACTATTGATTTGTTATGTCTTACAACTTTTAACCTATTTTTAAAAATATAAACAAGCACCTATCATTTTTGCACAAATTTCCATAGAGTGCGATCCCCAAGAAAATTTCATAATTTTATCTCAAAAACATAAACAAACATAAATGTTTTAGAAAAATCATTGAATATATTGAATGTGTTGTATGTATACGCAATGGTATAGATTAATGACATACAAAACAAAGTACTGTATTACATTGTTAGTTTGACCAAATCTACATCGTTTACAATGTGTTAAATAGTTATCCAATTTTTAATGTTAATTAAACAAATAAAACTTAAACACTTTTCTAAAAGCCCTTTTCGAACTTGATTTAATATATAAACAAATAAAACTCAAAACAAAAGTTTAGCCATTAATTTTGAGCCAAATAAACATTGGCTTGAAAGTTAAAAAAGAATAAACCTCAAAAGAAAAGAATGACAAAACCCATTTGTATTCATATCTTCTTCTTTTTCTTCTTCTTTATTTCGTACTAAAATGGATTGTTCAACAATTTTGGAATGGCAAGTTGTAGTGCTGTGTTCTATAGGAGCTGTAATGAACCTTAAAAGCATAGCTCAATTATACATACATTTGCAATCAGTTTGCTATATGTCTCAAGTTCATAAAACTGGATATCATTTCCAAACGCCCGGAAGTTGGATTTACGGTATGTCATAATTATAGTTGTGATTTAGTAATCGATTCAATTTTTCAAACACACAAAAGATTATCGTTCAAACTCAAATAAAGTTTTATCAAACGGTCGAATTGGGTTAGTTTAAATTATTTGAACTTGAGTTCTTCATTTGTTCAATTATTTTCAATGTATTCCCTTGTAAATTTATGAAGCCCTTAAAAATTTAATTGGTTATAATTATATTCTATTCATTATATTTTTATTTAATTATGTATTAATTTCATATTATAATTAAATTATAAATAATTTTTTATTATAATTTATATAAAATATTTATTTTATTATTAATTAGTTTAAATTGCTTTCAACTTTAATAATTTAGTAATTAGTTAAAACACATATATTGTTAATTAATTTTTGAATTATTGAAACACCATTTATACAATTTCAAATTATTTAATAATTATTATTATTTATTTTTGTGAATTTTATTAATAAAGCATATTTTTGGTGAAAATATACGATATGTAAAAGTTTTTAAATGTTATTTGTGAAAAAGTAATATTATTATAAATAAAATGGAAAAACAAAATATTCTTTTTTGTGCAATGAATGGTGTCCTGTAAATGAATTTAATCACTATTTTACTTCGAGATGGCCTTAGTAACTGATTAACGAAGTGTCGAGATAATCATAACACTTCACATAATAGAACCATTCTTTAAATATAGGTCAAATTTGTGATTGTTGCTTTTAATATCGAGATTTTTAGAGTTGTTGATATGAGTTCATTTTGTTACATGGCTATTGGAAATTCTATCATTTAGTACGCAAGTTTTATAGTTTAAGACAATCATAAGATTGGTTTTATAATCAAAAAAATAAATATTATAAATTGAATTGGATCAAACCTAAATAATTAAGATTCTTTTTATAAAAATTGATCTCTCATTCAGATGGGGTCAACCTTTGTGTAAATGTATAAGTAGTTCTGGAATTTGTCTCTCTGCATGCATAACGTTGATTATTTCGATATTTCAGATTCAAATATTTTGTGATTAGAGTTTTAGGACAAGTTTAAGGCTTTTGATGCTACTCGTACTGAAAATTTGTTATTCGTAACGGGTTCCGAATTCAAGCTAATGTAAAATATAGAATGTGATCAATTATAAAATAAATACTTTAAAATAGATTAGATGAACTCAATATAAGTAAGAATATTTTACTAAAATTGATGTCTCTATCAGATGAAACCAAACTTTGTATAAAGTGTTTTGAACGGTTGCAGGAAACTGTTGGAAATATTTTATTGATATTACCAATAGTTTTGAACAAAAGAAAAAAAAACTCATGTAAAAGGAATATACTTAAACGCTTCAATTTGCGGCTTCAATAAAAAGTTACAATTTCAATTTTTCAATAATTATACGGTGATTTCAATTATTCAGTGTTTTGGTTTACTTTTCAACTGAAATGCGAGTAGATAAAAAAAAGTTTGATCAATAAGGAGCACATGCACACACGTAAATATATAATATTTGTACATACACATGTATAAATTATATAATACCTATAATAATAATAGGTAAATTCTATATATGCATATATATATGTGTGTTGGGATCGCACTAGTCCCATGAGTGAAGCCTCGCAGCGGAAGTAACAGTTTGAAATTTTTATCGAGTTCCACTCAAAAGTTAGTATATGCTTGAATTGATATAAAGTACAAAACGATAAAACGATTATACTGTAGGGTTGATGTAATCAACCTTTTCGTCTTTCTCTACACCGGTTCGAATTCTACAACCTTCTCTCTCCACTGATCTGAATTCCACACTCAGCCGTGTAATCAACCAAGTTCTACAGCACTCCAATCGTAGTGACTTTAAGCGCAGTATCCACACCTTGAACGTTTCCCTCGCACAGTATCCACACCTTGAACGTTTCCCTCGTCAGCAACAGCCGTGCTAGCAACTCGTTACTACGACTAATAAGGATTATGTGCATGTGGTGGAATATGAGAGAGAAAAACCTTAGAAAAGACTATATAAGACTATATGGAGAAAAATCGCTTTTCGACTACTCGAATATACTCAATGAATCAATGATCTGAAGAACAACCAAGAGCCCCTATTTATAATGCATAGGGGCCGAATTTTATCCCTAAAAATAGGGGATAAAATCAAGCCCTACATGGAATTAGACTAGGATTGGAATTTCTAATCCAATCATTCCTTGTAGTCTCATATCCTCTCAAATCAAATCCCCGATTTTATCTCCATATAAAATCTTCATATAACTTTCTAAATTTGTTTCAACCGTTAATATAAACTTTCTCTCTTTGATTTATTAATTGGGCTTTCAATCAATAAATTCCTTGGGCCTAGCCCATTAATGAATTAATTCAAATATTAATCAAAAAGTCCAATTAATTAATTCAAACCCAAAACTTAATTAATTTATTTATTCCATTAAGAATCAATATCCAATATTAATTCTTACAACCCAATTCGAAATTGGCTATAAACGTACACATAACCAGAAAACTTATTCAAGTTCGTGTGTGACCCCTTAGATTCATTCGAGAGCTAGCAGTGAGACCATTTCCCAAACGGTCTGTAATCAATTAGCCAATTATTACCTCAGTTAATTATTATGCCAAATGATCAAACTTGGTCATAAATTAACCACCAATTAATTCACAACTCTCACAGATTGAGTTCGATGTCTAGCAACCGACTCAACCCCTAGACTCAAATGATTATAACAGACTTTTCCTGATCACGATCGTAGCATGTGTCCCATCCTTCTGTCAGATCTCCCAATTAAATCTAGAACTTGGTTACCAGTCGAAATCCTACTAATTTAATCATATGACTATGTCAATTGCAAATGACGACTTATGTCAACTAAGCAATGATCACACACCTTCTTATTGACTTACTTTGGCCAAAGATTTCCAATCAAGTCATTCCCAAGAAAACGTAGGAGATTCGCTAATCACATGATTAGATGTCCAGATCACATCTCAGAATTGCCTACCAAATCACACAACCAGACTACACTAAAAATAGCTCATTTTGTGATTATCCATGTAATCATGAACTAGATCAAAGTACAGTAGATCATGCATTTGAACAGTCGTGACCCCTCAAGTCATGAGGATCATCACAAGCCTACGTGACGGTAGAATTTCATATTCGACACAAATACCAATATAAATTTCCACTGGAGTTGCTCAGTTCACCATCCTCGATGTGAACCCTCATATGTGCACAGGTCCCCCGACCAATACCCATGGAACAAGGTACTTTCCGAAAGGAAATGCTACATACAAGTAAGTTTTAACGAGTCATGGATATCCATATCTCAATGACTCTATGACTTGGAACGCTTTTAAGATTACAGTCGTTCGAGTACATCCCATGATCACCATACCCGATGCGTGCCCGTATCCATAGATATATGTAACTCAAGGGACTTTATTACATATATGTAAAGACGTATCATAAATAAAGATTGACCCATTGGACTTTATTACATATATATAATAAAGAAGATGACATATCATAAACAACGATTAAAACAAGACGGTAACAAAAAGTGTTATACAAAACTTGGCAACCAAAAATGGCTTGCCGGCCACTACCACTAACAATATATACATACATAATATTTTTACCTATAATATGCATAAGTTTAGGAAAGTTATAAGAACTTTAAAAACCATGTCAGGTGTTATGTCGCGACCTTGTCACCGTGCTCTTATTCATGTCCATACATTATAGCTTGTTTACGTTCGACTTTTGCACGCTTGAATTACTTCCTCGCTTGGTCATAATAATACACTTTGTGTAACTCAATGAGTCTAACATCTCGAGCCAAAGGTCGTTAAATGACATTTAGTACTCCACAAATTACTATGAAAATTTCAACTTTTATTTTTATTTTTGCGTATCATAAAAATACTCTAGCTAGAATTCTAAAAAATAAGCTAGGTACTAGTAGTATGCAATCAAAACAAATTAGTATCATGATAGATATATTATTTTCTTCACACTTTATGCTAAAGCCAAATCACAAAAAATGCAGGGAAAAATGGTCGAACATATATACACACACAACATATATATTTCGTCGCATATCTTATTTATCTTGAAATATTTTTTTTGTGACTGAGGACTAATGAGTTGATGTTTCATTTTCATGTGCCCTCGTAAATGACTTAATAAACCAACATCAGATCCAAATGGTGAGTAAACCTTTTTATTTAATTTAGTTTTGCCCAATTTCCACTACTAAGTACTAACCCTTTTTTAATAGGGCCAATGTACTACAATGGAATCTATCACCTATTCTATCAGTACAACCCAAGAGGTGTTGTTTGGGGAGATATAGAATGGGGACATTCAGTATCAAGAGACTTGATTAACTGGAAAAGATTACCAAGTGCAATTTATCCATCAAAGCCATTTGATAAATATGGTTGTTGGTCCGGGTCAGCCACAATCCTACCCGGAAACAAGCCAATTATCATGTACACTGGAGTTATTGACCAAAACAAAACTCAGGTCCAAAACCACGCTATCCCAGCCAACCTATCTGACCCGTATCTCAAAGAATGGGTAAAACCTGACAACAATCCATTGATATTGGCGGATCAAACCATTGACAATACCAGTTTTCGCGACCCAACAACAGCTTGGTTAGGCTTAGACGGCCATTGGAGGATATCCGTAGGGGGCAAGAGGGGCAAAATAGGGATTTCATATTTATATAAGAGCAAGGATTTCATGCGCTGGGTTAACGCCAATAACCCGTTGCATTCTAGAGATGGAACGGGTAACTGGGAATGCGTAGATTTCTACCCAGTATCCGTTTCTAGTAGAAGCGGGTTGGATACTTCTGTTACCGGGCCAGATGTTAAACATGTGTTAAAGGCTAGCCTAGATGTGACTAGATATGATTATTATACATTAGGTAGATATGATCTTGGAAAAGATGTGTATATTCCAGATGAAGACATGGTTGATGGATGGAATGGGTTGAGATATGACTATGGCAACTTTTACGCCTCAAAATCATTCTTTGATCCGATTAAGAATAGACGGATCTTGTGGGGTTGGGCGAATGAGTCCGATAGTGTTGCTGATCATGTCAAGAAGGGTTGGTTCAGTATCCAGGTATTGTACATTCAATTAGGGTGTGTTTGGATTGAGTTATTTGGATTTGAGGAGGGGATTTGGATGAAGGATTTCAAATGACACCTAAAATGATGTCATTTGAAATCCACCATAATGGTGGAAAAAATAGGTAAAAATGAATGACAAGAGATTTGAAATCCACCGTAATATGAATTCATCCAAACAAATATAAATGAATTTATGGACGAATTTGAAATCTATGGATTTCAAATCCTTCAATCCAAACACACCATTATAGATAATCAAATGCACACTTCCTCACTTGTTTGGTAATTACCATGAACTAACTTTAAGTTTTGCAAATCACACCACTTGGTAAAATTTCAATTTGGTTATTTTGACGGGTAATCAAATGTGATTATATTTTACTAACTAAAGAAGTTATCATAATTTTTAAAACAGGTTTTTTCTAAGTAGATGCTCACGCAAAGAATATTGTAATTTTGCTAAAGAGACGAGTGATGAAATTTCAATATATTTTTTCTAACAAGGAAAGTTAAAGTAACCGTTACTGTGTTTTTTGTCATTACGGTGTTTTTCCTAACAAGGGGCGCATTGGAAGTCTACATATTTTAACCTTATACTAGTCAATCACACATGCTTATACTCATTAATATCCTATATCCCTTCTTTGTTTTGTAATATAATCAGCTTATCCCTCGCACAATTATGCTCGATCCCAATAGAAAGCAACTGCTACTATGGCCTATTGAAGAGGTAGAAACTCTAAGAGGGAAGCATGTTGAATTGAGTAGTGAGATGCTCGTGAAGCGCAAAAAGATTGAAATCAAAGGAATAACAGCAGCACAGGTACTGTTTCTCTACATAAAGTAATCAAAAGAAACTTATACCCATGTTTTAAGTAAATTAAATCGGATTCGAAAAATTACATTTGCCCTTTTCATAAATGTTTGCTTATGCATGGCAGGCCGATGTAGAAGTGACTTTCTCCTTTAAGAGCTTGGACAAAGCTGAGCCGTTTGATCCAAAATGGGATAGATATGATGCACAAAAGGTTTGCAGCCAAAATGGTCCAATGGTTCGAGGCGGATTAGGTCCGTTCGGGCTCCTAACATTAGCTTCACCAAACCTGGAAGAGTACACACCTGTTTTTTTCAGAATTTTCAAGGATCAAAACAAGCATCTAGTCCTTATGTGCTCTGATGCATCAAGGTTTGTTCTTGTTGACATATTATCTGTTTCTGGATGGTTCTTTATCAATTTTTGAATTTACAACTGTCTTTTATTTCTTTATGTGTGTGTGTTTGTAGCTATTTATGACCATGATACTTTTCTCAAAGATACACAAACTTCCCAAAATATAAAAGAAAGTACTTTTTCTCCACAACAAAAGCTATCATAATCTATTGAATTGTACTGACAATTGTGCACTTATGTCCATTGCATAGTGTTCTTTTACCAACTGATACGTCCATTCAATCTAAAAAATAAATGGCCTATGCAATTTCATACTTAGAAGTATAGGTCTACCTGCATATGATAGGTTTCTTGAGGCCGGCCAAGTCATTTTAGTTATCATCTTTTCGACGGCCTTTTTGTATATAACCCGAGGTAATTTAGCATTAGAAAACAACCTCCTAAGCTATGAAATCTTGGCAAATAGCACTTTCTGTTAAGTTGACCGTTAGTCAATAGTTAAGTTCGTGGGCAAAATTGTAATCTACATAAAAACAAGAAGCAACAAATATTGGTATGGATTTTAGAAGGGAGATTTTCAACTATGCCATAATGTACTTTATTATATTCATAGTTCCAATTAAGTTGATCTAACATAAATAAATGAATTTTAATTCACTTTATACAATAATTTTTCTCAGTTTTTTGAACCCAGTTTTCTTTTTCTCAATTTCAAATGTTTATTTATTTATCTAAGTATTTAGATATCAATTCTTCACATAATCAAGTAGAGTTCTAATTTAGTTTCAAACTTGAAACACACAAGAGATTGTTCAAACTTGTTTTGACATATAATAAGTCATCTCAAACTTGAAACACACAAAAGATTGTTCAAACTTGTTTTAACATATAATAAGTCAAACTAGAAAGAAATTTACAAGACGAACGATAGAAAAATTAGTTATATATCTAATAAAAAGATAATATTAATATTTAATAGCAACCTAAGTTATCACAAACTTAATAGCAATCCAATATTTGTTGTTCCTTGTTTTTATGTAGATTACAATTTTGCCCATAAACTT
Source organism: Verbascum thapsus (assembly GCA_963669365.1). Classification (NCBI taxonomy): domain Eukaryota; kingdom Viridiplantae; phylum Streptophyta; class Magnoliopsida; order Lamiales; family Scrophulariaceae; genus Verbascum; species Verbascum thapsus. The sequence goes on from OY770105.1 coordinate 21,124,178, forward strand.
AATTGTTGACTAACGGCAATTTAATAGAAATGGGTTATTTACCAAGATTTCGTACCTCGGGGGCTGTTTGCTAATGTTAAATACCTCGGGGTTTAAATACAAAAAGCCCTCTTTTCGACTAGTGATACATAGTCCATTTTAGTCCTCTTTGTAGGGGAGAGGAAAATCTCTGCAGATAATCAACAAACAAATATTTGTCAGTTGCAGTTGTTTGCATGCTCTGAACTTAGTGCTTTGAGTAGCTATCTTCAAACTTGTAGTCAAATTTTTCATCACTTGATTAGTAAATTACTCTAGAGGCTTGTCACCCTTCTTTTTTCCTTTCGGACAGGTCGACCTTGAAGGACGAGAGGGGTGCATACAGGCCGTCATCTGCAGGATTTGTAGATGTAGACTTGACGGGAAAGAAGCTTTCCCTCAGGAGTTTGGTAAGCGTTTTCATAAATTTGCATTATCATTTTTCATTTCCAGTTTTGAAACAAGAAACACTTTAACAATTATTTTCTTGTAGATTGATCATTCTGTTGTCGAAAGTTTTGGAGCTGGAGGAAAGATTTGCATTACATCAAGGGTTTATCCTACTCGAGCAATCCATGATAATGCTCATTTATTTGCATTCAACAACGGCAATGTGACTATCAAAATCGACAGTTTGAATGCATGGAGCATGAATAATCCTGACAAAATGAACCGAGATACAACTAGCATATAAGGCGGAGAGAGAGAGACGGAGGCTCGAAACTCTTTCATATTGTATGTTTCTTTTTTTTAATCCAAATTCACATTTGCAAGAAACTAACGATTCACTATCTTGCATTGATGTTAGTGTTATCTTGCTTTTAGATTTAGAGTTAATTACACTCAATACTACTCTTAGTGTAATTAAAGCTCAGGCACTTCTTTTGGGCTAGTATACCTTTTGGAGTTCATTATTAAGATGTTTGATGTTACAACTCGTGCATTTAAAGTTTGAAAGTTATTATTTACATCCCTTTTAATTTGAATAATTACATTCACCCCTAAGTTTGAAAGCCTGGAAATGGTGAAACCAATTTGCATCCCACAATTTCATGTATGTCAATCACACAATTATTAAGACGAACAACAATCGTATCAAACTCCAATTCCCATATATTACATCCAAGTAAAAATTTCATATTCCGAATGAAATCATCCAGAATTTTCGCTTTATTCATCACCCTAGCTTAGGAGAAGCATTCACAATGTTCACCATTGCGGCCTTATTGGGCATAACTCATTCTTCTCTCATTCGATCGAACAAATCCAGTTTAATCTTTCGGGATCAGTAAACTCCCCAATCATCATAGTCCAAGTAACAAGGTCTCTATTACACATTTCATCAAACAGGTCCTTTGCATCATCAATTGCCTTACATTTCTACAAGAACCTAACCTATCGGGAGCCCCTGGGCGAGCATAGAAAATGGGCCCTCAATCAATATATTGCATTCATAAAATTTTCAAATTTATTATATATAAAAAAATATTTGTTCTCGCAAATCCACCTAATTTTATTTAGAAACTAAAATAAAAATATATTTATACATCTTTGGACATCAATGAAAACGACTTCGTCGAACTTTAGTAGATGCAAAATCATCAACAATAGTGTTGACATTGATATTGTCCAACATATCTTTCTCGATGCACAAGATTGCCAGACCATTCAGTATTTCTTGGGACATTGATGATCACAAATACTTCTTTAACAATATTAGCTTGGAAAAACTTTGTTCTGCAGAAGCCACTGTCACTAACATTGTCATCAATAAATAATAAGTAATTGAAACAATAGGATAACAATCTGCAGCTTTCACAAATTCAAGAATTTCAACCGCTGATTTTGGCACTTCCGCCAAAGTTATCTGCAATACTTTCAATTCAGAGAAAAAAATCATCCAAGTCAATATCTGAAAAACCATCATGAGAAAAAGTAGCATGAAACTTAGTGCAACATTCCTTTAGTGTTATCTCATCCAACGATTTCAAAGTTTTTGAATCAAATAAGAACCCAAAAATACTTTCAAATATCTTCAATTGCTTAAATCTCTCATTAAGAGAACGATTGCCATATTGGAATCATAACTTTTGAGTGTCATGCTCGTGATCACCCTCATCCTCATGCTCACTCAACTTATCAAGTTCTTCATCAACATGATCATCGTCAACCAAATTCACATTAGATTGGATAACATTATGGACATCCTCGGAAGTTCTTTGAATCTTGGTGACAAATTTATCTAAAGCATTTTTTTTGGGATGCTAGAAACTTCTCTAATTGCTTTTTCCTTTTTCTTTTCTCACTTCCAGATTGTTGTTTGGAAGCCATATAATATATTATTAATAAACTGCAAGAATATCAATATAATACTAATTAGACAATGTAAATCAGTATTCCTAAAAAACGTAATATAACCTTAATGATCACAAAATCAATAACAAAAATTAAACAAACCCTATATTAGTATTGTATTAGTAATAATAATTAATCAAAATATCAAATAAATAAAAGCAAAATAAATACAAACTTAACAAAGTCAATATACTAACTGGTGGCTCGATATGACTAAAGTAATAGCTTTTTAAAAATGAGAAAAATATAAAGAAAAAATACAAATCTCTCAATAATCAAGATAAAGAAGACGATAGAGAGGAAGAATCGAAGAAGACTTATGTGTTGATTAAAGATGAAAAGATATTTGATTTATAACAATTTTTAAGTATTTGACTTTAAGATATAAAGTTTTAAAACTATTTGACCTAAATTGAATTATAATGAGCCTACAAAAAATTAAATTTGATGGATTGGATTTGGGCCATAAAAATCAAAATTATTAGGTTAAAAAACCAAATCAATTATTTTCTTTAAAAGGCTAAAACTAAATAAAAAAGAATTGGGTCCTGAATAGTTACTTTTTCTTTCAGGTTTCCTCATTACGTTTGACTTTTGAGTGAATATCATACAAACACAATTCCATTTTTTAATGGTAAGATAAAAGGAATCATGGGCCCTGGGTCGGCTTGGTTATTTGTGATGTTAAACGGGCAATATCAACTAAACAAACCATATATCATTTTTTTTTTTTTTTGATAAAAAAGGCGAAACATAAAAAAAAATTTGGGCCCCCAACCTTGGGCCCTGGGCCAGTGCCCAGGCTGCCCAGGTGGGTGAGCCGGCCCTAACAGGTAAGAAATTATATGAACTAAAACTAAACATATAAACTACCCAGGGCCAGGCTGTCCAGGTGTGATGCGAATCTTTCCACGATGGGTTGAATCATTGCGGAATTTCCCCAAGATCTTAATTTGCGCACAAGTTAAATTGGTGAGATGGATATCTTTAACCCGAATTCGATTGCGACAACGAACCTTGGTATAGAAGACCTCGACCCGGTGAAGTCAATGAAGACGAACCTCAGAACGAAATTATGATGACGCCACAAACGCTATGGATTGCCGCTTGATAAGTCGGGAACGAACGCCACGGATATAAAATCCGATAAGTTCAAAAGTTCTTAAAGAACGACGAGAGAATAAACTCACGAATTTTAATCAAAATTATTCTCTACTTTATTAATGAAAAACGTAGCCTATTTATAGACAAAAACAATAAACTTAATTTTGGTAAAAATCCTATAAAAAAGGATATTTTCCAAAATCTAATTCTTACTAAAATAAAACTTACTAACTAAGTAAACTTCCCAAACAAAAAGAAACCTAATAAAACTTACTAACTAAGTAAACTTCCCAAACAAAAAAGAAACCTAATAAAAGAAGGATATCAATTAAAATTGATATCTTTCCAAATCTACTTTCCTACTAAAATATGACTTTGCTAACTAAGTAAACTTCTCAAATAAAGGAAACCAAATAAAAGGAAAGCAATTAGATTCGAATCTTGATAAAAATGAAAGCTATCAGATTCGAATCTTAATAAAAAGGAAATATTCTATAACATAAAAAGACATAAAAGGAAATATAATATTGCTAATAATATTCATATCATTCCCCTCCTCTTGAAAGGGATTTGTCCTCAAATCCAAGGCGTCATTTGTATGCAGTATCGTCGATGCGTTGTTGAAATTTAACATGATCACCATTGAAATTTTGTCCACCCACGTGCTTTGGCTCACTCTTTTTCTTTATCCTCACTTGATCTTCATAAACTTGTTGAGGTGTTAGTGCAACAATTACGGGTTCGTTCACTTTTTTCTCACCACTATCATTGACCCATTGTAGCTTGTATGGTTTAGATTGCTCCAAAACAGATATGTCTAATTTTTTTATGGTAGTCGTATGAGCGATATTTGGGCAATTATTATCATCGATAGTCACATGACTTACCTTATCTTCAACCACCTTCACGTGTTCGCTCAATGTTCATTTCGAAACCAAAGTCAATGTATTATGAGCTATACACACCTCACTCGAATCCTTCAATGATGGCATCTCATCGGTGTTGGAACCTTCAACGTTTTGGTTGTTATTATGGTGGCTTGTCTCGTGTTTGTGCTCCATCTTTGATTCATCATTTTGCTTTTTATGGTGGCTTGTCTCTTGTTTGTGCTCCATCTTTGATTTTTGTGTGGCTTGTCACTCATTCTTTTTCAATTGGTATGCTTTCCAAGCATTTTCCGAAGCTTGTTCCCAAGCTTGTGTATTTGTGCAAAAACTACCCCTTCTCTTGAGTTAGCTCTCATACCGATCCATCCTCTCATAGAGTCGCTCAAATTCAGTTCTTACCAACCTTCTCATCTCAGCCTTTAAGTCTTCCATGAGGAACATAAAGTCACATTTAAGTCTTAATTTGCGCACGAGTTGAATTGGTGAGATGGATATCTTTAACCCGAATTCGATTGCGACAACGAACCTTGGTATAGAAGACCTCGACCCGGTGAAGTCAATGAAGACGAACCTCATAACAAAATTATGATGACGCCACAAACGGTATGGATTGCCGCTTGATAAGTCGGGAACGAATGCCACGGATATAAAATCCGATAAGTTCAAAAGTTCTTAAAGAACGACGAGAGAATAAACTCACGAATTTTAATCAAAATTATTCTCTACTTTATTAATGAAAAACGTAGCCTATTTATAGGCAAAAACAATAAACTTAATTTTGGTAAAATCCTATAGAAAATGATATTTTCCAAAATCTAATTCCTACTAAAATAAAACTTACTAACTAAGTAAACTTCCCAAACAAAAAGAAACCTAATAAAAGAAGGATATCAGTTAAAATTGATATCTTTTCAAATCTACTTTCCTACTAAAATATGACTTTGCTAACTAAGTAAACTTCTCAAATAAAGGAAACCAAATAAAAGGAAAGCAATTAGATTCGAATCTTGATAAAAAGGAAAGCTATCAGATTCGAATCTTAATAAAAGGGAAATATTCTATAACATAAAAAGACATAAAAGGAAATATAATATTGCTAATAATATTCATATCAAAGTGGGTGGGCCGGCCCTAACAGGTACAAAATTATATGAACTAAAACCAAACATATAAACTACATTGTGCATAACCACAAGAAAGCAGAAGCACAATCTAAATGTGTATAGATAAAGGGATTGTTAGCAACGGATTTGAGAGTTCTTGAATAAGTCCACAAACAATGGACTGTATATAGACCCAATTGATATTCAAACTTTTTAGGCTAACTATTTACTAAAATGTTTTGTCTGTTTCCAATTTAAGATTTTAATTTTTTTTTCTTCAGAAATGTCATAATACTCAAATTCAAGTGAAAATGGTAGTTGTTTATAGGGGTGAAAATAAATCGAATTGAGTCGAGCCGAACACATATATGTTCAAGCTTGTTTGAATTTCGATCGAACTTTGAAAATTGTATTTGAGCTTGGTTTGATTGTTCATCGAGCCGAGCTCAAACGAGCTTTAATCGAGTCGATCACAAGTTGAGCTCGAGTAGTTTGAATATTTTTTACATGTTTTTGGTATTTTTTGCTAATCGAATCGAACTTCAAAATTTATCGAACAGAAAAAATTGTTCAAGCTTGGTTTAGTAAATTATTGAACCGAGCTCGAACCAAACATTTAGCGATCAAACTCGAGTCGAGTATCGAGTAGCTTGGTTCAATTTTTGCCCTAAGTTGTTTTTTTTTTTTACTCATAAAAATATGTTAAAATTTATATAATATGTTAAATTCATAAAAGTAGATTGACAAATTGTAAAATGATTGTATTACTTTTATATATAATGATTATGTTAATAGAAAATAATAAAATTAAATTAAAAATTATAAAGTATAAATAGAGAAAGTTAAACAATAATTATAATATATGATATCATTGGTGAATGCGTTAAAAATATATTATAATTGATAGGTAGTTATCTATGGATTGAAATGTATAATTAGAAAAATGTGAATTTTGATGAAAAATTTGGTATATTAAACTTATCTAGAATTATTTAATCTAATTACTGAAAATTAAATTTTGAAAATATAAACAAACAACACTTATGCATTGCTTGAAATTGTGTGATTGAAAATATTAGTGGTGCCAAATGGATAGTTTGGGTTGGTTCCAAATAGATTTGTATTGAAATGTTCTGGTTCAAAATGATTACAAGATGGAATCAATTTCAAGTTTTCAACTCAAAAAAAATCATATCCAATCCAATTCATTCTTACTCACTTTCTCTTATGTTTTCTTTTTCTTATACTTATATTTCATTGGACCAACTTGAAAATGGACTCAAATTGAAATCAAAATAAATATCTTAAAATTTGAATTTTTTTTTTTTTTGGAAATGTCATAATACCGAAATTCAAATGAAAATAGTAGTTATTTGTTTTTACTCTTAAAAATATGTTAAAATTTATAATATGTTAAAATAATAAAAATAGAAGATGGAGCAGCATTTGAGATAGAAAATTTTATCACCTATTTGGATAAATTTCTCTTGTAATAAAAGAATAAAAACTCTCATATACGAAAGCAGATTTTGCCCAACCGCATAAATCTTGTACGTCATATTATTATGTTTTTTTTTCGGACATTATTTTTATAATCGATTAGTTGGCCGAAATTTGGAACATTGATATATTTAATCCTAATACGTTAAATATACTTCCTCTGAATTTAGTTATGTTTCTAAATCTTGACGTTTTATTATAGTCTATATATAGTCATAGCCCATCAAAACTAACTCAAGAGTTGCTGAAAAGATACTAGTCATATTTAATACACTATTTTACAAAAACACCCAAAAGCAACAAAACACAAAATAAAAATCAAACCCCACGATAACGACACATAGATAATAAAAACAATGTGTCAAAGTCAAATCCAACCCTCATTCGTACTTTTTTTTTCTTTTGTTTTTTTCCTCACTCGAAACTATTTGACTAAATCATTTCTTACAATATTAATATTAATTATTTCCATTTTTTTCATAAGGTCCAATTTTATATTTATTTATTACTTGAACTCTTTATCCTCATGCCAAATGGAAAGCACCCAAATCATATTGAGTAACTCCAAAGCTCCACCTCAGCATCACTTTCCACGTCAGCATCCCCACCGTACCCCTGCAGCTCAAAGCTCGGCGGCGGCGACATTATTGCTCCGCCCCCCGCCGCCGCTGGATCACCCTCATTCCACCCAAACACCCCGTAATCCGCCGCCACATTCTGTGTACTACTCCCTTCACCAACCTCATCAACCCAACCCCCACCACCCTCCGCCGCCGCCCCCGGATGCCGGAACGCCTCCGCCGCCTCCACAGCCGCCTTGCGAATCTCCTTCGGGTCGGTCGACTGGGGAACCGGCAGCCGCCACACCGAGTCGGCGAAATTGAGGCACGCCGCCTGTCCCCTCAGCGCCAACGTCGCGACGTCGTAAGCACGCGCCGCCATCTCCGCCGTGGGATAAGTTCCCAGCCATATCCTCTTCTGATTAGTGGGCTCACGAACCTCGCAGACCCACCTGTCGGGGTTCCTCTGACGGACCCCGCGGTACACAGGGTGGCGCGTCTCCTTGAACTTCGTCCTGCCGGCGCGTTTCTTGGGGCGGCTCGATGCTAAGATCACCTCTTCGTCGGAATGTGAAGATTTAGAAGCATCCATTGTTGAGTTTTGCTGAGCTTATATTGTAATAATTATTATAAGTTGGATTTGTTTTTGAGAATTGAGACAAAAAAATTAGTTTATATATGTTTTGGGGCACACGTAATCGCGAAATGGACACGGGGTAATTTGGGGGGCCAGCCTGGCAGATCTTAAGGTACAAGCTGGAAATTTAGTTTTCGGTGGGGTCCAGTAAAAGAAAACGTGATTATAATGTGATGTGGCATTTTGGATCCACTAAAATTTAGTATGTGTTTTCCTTTTCTATTTATATTGTTTCTTCATTGTCTATTTTGGAATTATTTGGTTGAAAAATAATATTTCAATCATTTTTTTTTTTAGTTTATATTATTTAAGTAAATAAAATTTTCTTTTAAATATAAATTAAAATTAAAATTTATTTATTTTTGGATATGGAGGAAAATATTTTATACTACTATTTTCATACCTCGAATTTAAAGTATGAATGTGTCAATCTAATATTCTAATTAAATCAAAAAATTATAATTTTTTTTTACCAGAATTAACAAAAGTTAAATATCATTGATATATATAAAAGGTTTTTAATGAGATTGCAGTACCGTCATTTTCTTTTTAAATATTTTACTTTCTTGTATTCTAATTTGATTTTTCAAATCCCTAATCTATGCTTGTTTATTTTTCTGAAGTTAAGTTAAATTATGTCTTATTTTTTGTATTTCTGTAAACGTGACATATATATGGAAATCTACAACTACTTAAGATGCTAGGAATAAATAAAAATAAACATTGTAATTCGATAATCATAACAAACTTTGTTGTTTAGCATTTTTTATGTGATTGCCACATTGTATCATAGTTCCCCAACTAAAGAAATGCTAAGATTAAAAAAATAAGTTTTATATATCGTTTGTCTCAAAATATAATTTGATCTAGTCAAGTAAAATTTGACTGTACTCGTATAATAAATTAGGTGGGGTGCTATGGATATCCGACCCATGAACTGATAGTTATTTCACTTCGTATACGAGGTGAACCATTCACGAGGTGTGGTCTTAACATTTATTTGTCCTAATTCAGTTCGTTCGTATGCTTCACTTTGTGGCCATATTATGCCCCCATCATAATTATATTTTGATGCAGTATAAAATCGATCTCCATCATTGCTTAACTAATTTAGTTCGCAAATTGGTAATGTTAAAGTGAGGAAAGAGATATAATGTTGTTTTGGGACAATGTTTTGAAATCCAATTGAATTGAAAAATTCATCTTGTTAAGGTTACTAATTCAATTATTGGTACAATCGGTCACGTTCTAATAATACTATTACTAAGAATTAATATATATATATATAAGTACAAATTATAAAATATAAATATATAAAAACTTATGCATTCCATATATTATAAAACTATTTACATTGTGTCTATTTTGTATTTATGCTAATACTATAAATAAATGCATTTATGCCAATAATATAAATAAAACTATTTACATTGTGTCTATTGTTTCAATTTTACAGTTGGGATCAATATGAATTTAGAAACTTTTAGGGCAGAAGATGTGGAAAAGATAAGGAGAAGTAATGAGAATAATATTATTATCATTTACCCTCAATTTATTTGATTTTAACATCGCTTATTTGATTTATTCTTATATTGACCGAATTTCTCCATATGTGATCAACTTTTAATTAAGCACTATTTTTTCCTACATAATTTTATCTGTCATAACAATGAGAGGGGATTGACTATAAAACCAAATTTTAGTTAATAACATACATTAACGTAGGATAACCATTTGAAATGTCTCTCTATATATATGTATTAGGCAAGTGGATCACACATGGAAAAATTTCAATGAAATATTCAATCAAAATAAAGACTAGTAAATTGTAATAATTTTATGGGTTAAAAGAACATTTTTAAGGTAAAAACAAAACTAATTATCTAATAATCTTGACTGTAACATTTAATCTTATATATTGGAATATAAATAAATTTACCGCCTATTAATTATTTATAAATATACATACTTTGTGTATAATGTATTGGGATGTCGGGGAGATTAGTATATTAATGTTTCCTTTTTCAGCACGTTGTAACATATTAATATGTATGCATAGATATCCCTATGACAAGTGCAAAAATATGTCACACAATACCTAAGCATCGGATTATAATAAGACTTACTAATTTTTAAATTACCAATATAGATAATGGGAACAATTAATTAAATAAAATAGGCCTAAGATCTAGGATTAATATGGATTAACAATCCCACGTAGAAAACGTGTATAATGTGGCCATCATAAATTATTATCATGTAAGATTTGTTTATAGGAACATATGGGGACAAGATTAGATGGAATGTGGGGTACATTTACTTTAAATAGCTTTATCAACTGTAATATGGGTGAATTCAGTGTGCATTCATTATTTATTTTAAAAACAGTTTCAGTGTGTGTTGAGACTTGAGAGTGAGCTCAGCCATACCATTATTGTTGAGTATTAATTACTCTGGAACTTTCCTTTTTGGGCCCAGATTTAATGCCATGTTTTGAAACCCCATTTGTTTATCGAATTGAAAAATAAATTGGATCAAGGGGTACTAATTTAAGTGTCGAATTAATATTAATAAAAATTACTAAATAAATTTTAATACAAAATGCTAATAAATGTTATAAAATGGAGTGGTTTTGAACCCCAAACAATTTTGTAGGTCTACTCGATTCGTTTTGGAAATCAATTCCAGTTCGAAGCTGTTGTACCGCACCGAAAGATCCGAGTTGGTTTTCAAAATATTGATTTAATGGCATTTAATTCGATCATCAATCTTTATTGACAGAAAGTAAAGGTGTCAAGCAGACCTAAACCAGCCTGCTTGTTAACGGGTTTGAAGGCTTAATGGGTCGGTCCCTTAAGGCTCATGAGCCTTAAGGAGCCAACGGCTGGTGGGCCAAATCAACCCGGCCGATTTGAGTTCGCAGGTAATTTGAGCCACTACAATCTGTTTAATTTTTTCAAATTAATAATATTATAAAATTGTATTTTATTATTATATCTCAAAATAAGGTGTAGTGAAAAATGTCTAAGGTCAAATCCCCTTACACACAATTCAAAAAAATTTCGTACAAATTAAAATATAATTAAAACAAGTAAAAAAATTAAAAATATGCCCGATTAGACTTAGCTTCTTAGCCAGGGGAATGGATTCACAGAAATCAGAATCCTACCAAGTAAATCAAATTAGGTCCTACAAGTGAGAAAGACAAAGAAGAAATGGCGAGACTTTCTTATGCTTCGGCAATTGCTAGTTTGATATATGCCATGATTTGCACCAGACCAGATATAGCACATGCGAGTGTAGTCAGTGGGGGGTCCAAATAGACGAAACATCATATCAAGGCAAGACATGTATTATAGCATGAGACAAATAATATCGAGAACATCAAAATATCAGGAACATAGAGATATTAGTCCTAAACGGGACATCAAAGAACTTACCTTCATGGTGGTTGCAAAAAGAAACATTGCAATTTGCAAGTTGTGCAAAATCAAGCAAGAGAGCCCTTGCAGTTACTCTTGGAAATTCGGTTAGAAAAAGTGTGTTCACCAATGTTGTGACAGAAATTCGAACACCATACGTATCAGGGATACGTAATCTTTTTAGATATTCTTATTCTATTCCGGAAGTAGATGACCTTAGCCTCTCGAATTTTTTGATTCGAAATTATAACGAATGAGAAATTAATGGTTAAAATAAGGGTCTACAAGTGGGATGTTCCACATTGGAATTGTACCTAAAGTTTAAGCTAATATATCAAGCTTGGTGTTGAGATAAGGGTTTGGCCCTCGGGTCATAATATGTTTGTGTGGATTTAGAGGGGGTGAGGACCTAGCCATGGTTTGACCCATCTCGCGCACAAACACGCACCACCGACCGATCAAGTGAACGGGTCAGGTTGGGTTTGGGTCCGTGGGCCTGGCCTTGTGGCTTGGGCTCAAGAGCCTTATATTTATGGACCAAAATTAATTGAATTTTTTCTTTTATTAATTTTGGGTCCAACAATATTTCTTTCCAACAACAGAATTTGGTCAAAAGGAAGAGTTACATTTTATATATACAGATTAAATTAGCATTTTCAAATAAAATTTAATCTTAATCATGTTTTGGTAATTTCTTTTTTTGAACAATCCTTTTAACTATAACTTCCAAAAACGTGATTAATTTTTAATTTTTCACTGATGACAGATTTAATGGTGATTAACTTTTTGTCTGATTTTTGAGCCTATATAAAGCCTCCTCTAGCAGATGAAAAAAACACACCATAATCATCTGATTTTCTCTTCTTCCTCTTCAGTTCATAAGCATATATAATCTTGTTTGTTGTTAAGTCGTGTTTTGTGCATATTTTACATGTCTATATTCGGGTTGATTGTTACGTTTACTCCTCTTATTTTGTGATTTTAGGTTGACAATTGGATTTTAGAAGATTAAAAGGAAAAGAACTAAAAGAAACACAAAAGAGAAAAAATGAACAGGAAAAGAGTTAGTGCTAAAAATTCCAGCAGAAGACTTCGGAGAGTTAGGCGTGCCCACGCCTAAATACCCAAACGCTTCTGCCTGGAAAACCAAAAAGCGAGAAATTCGAGAAAAATTCAATTTGAAGATTTGGACCCAAGATTCAGTCACCCAGCTGTCAAATTCGGATTTCTTATTTGGAAGACCTTATTAAAAACAATTTGTTAGGATTTTATTTCCTTATTTCTAGATTTTGCAAGATTTTATTTTGTTAAGTTTGTTAGGATCCTAATCTTGATTAGTTACCTTTTAGATTAAGATTCTACTATTATAAGTATGTGGAATTTTATTCCACAAGAGACCTTTGATTTTAATTTCAATTCAGCACACGTTTTTCCCTTCCATGAAGCTCTTGATTTTATTATCATTGGTCTACGTTTTGATTATGAGTTGCTAAACTCACACTTCTAGTCGAGGATTCTTCAAGGTTTGATTATTTAAATTCGTGAGATCGAATTGTGCCATAATTTCTCTGTTCATAGGTATTTACTTTTTCTCTGAGCTCTGTTGATAATATGTTTCAATAGGTTAGATAACCTGATCAATTATTTAATTTTTGAAATCGTATTTAGCTATTTAGGACTAACTCCGTGACTGGCTAACCCTAATTTTGTAGCAGTTAGCGACGTTGATTATGGAAACGTTTTTGATTAGTCGCTATGAGAATTAGTAATCTGGTCTAAATAAACCGAGCTTATGTGTTTGTTGGCTAGAATTGGTGTCTTTCTAATACGTGCATGCTATCGATAGGTTAAATCCTAAGAGCTTGTTTAGGGTTGTCGAATTGGTAAGAGAAGTAATCAAAGAGCTTGTTTTGGTTATCGACGATTTAAGGAAAAACTAGGTTATTAGAGCTTGTTAATAACTATAGCCAATTTATCTATACAACTTTGAATTATCATTGCATCAGTGATCGAATTAATTGAATCAATACCGAGAAAATCCGAAGACTAGAATTTTTCATCATATTAAAATTCAAATTTTACTTTATTTGCATTCTTTCGAAATTGTGTTTTTAATTCTTGCGTTTTTAATTTCGTCTTTTAATTTCGATTTTAGTTAAAAATCTCAAGACCCCCCTCTTTATTGATATTAGTAATTTAGGAATTGAATTTTACACCATTGCCTGTGGATCGACCCTACTTATCGCTGATTACAAATCTTTTTAAAGTATGTTTTTATTTTTGCTGGATTCGACACCCACCATTTGTTTATATATTGTTGTATCTTGCGACGTTGATTGCAAACACCCGTACCACCTAGACGGGGCAATTTAGCATTAAGGATAGAGAGTAGTCTCTGACCTCAATATTATTTTATATTTCAAAATTCGTTTGTTTAAGTGCAGATTTTGCAACAGTTACAGTACGGCATTGTCGCCCCATATCCTGGAGGAAGCATAAATCAATCCTAGAGGAAGTAAAATGGAATGAGGATGAATTCCAAGCGTAACTAATGTTGTTCTCTTGTACTTTAACTTTCACCCTATTCTTTGTAGCAGAACTATTGGGGGAAGAAGCTTCAATATGCTCGACAACATGGTGAGTAGGGTAATTCAAGTATATATATATATATATATATATATATATATATATATATATTATTCTGTTTATATTATTCTGTTTATTATCTTCAACCGATACATCATAGATATAATGGAAGAATTGGATCTCCTAATCCACACCTAGACCCTTACTATATACAAAAATATGATAATCCTAATATTATTAAAACATATCAACAGAAAAGATATAATATTCTTAAAAGTATTTTTATTGGGAAAACTTAGAGCAAAGCTCTGAATATCCATATTTACATCCTAATTATAAAGATAGTATTAAATTTCATCTGGAAGTCTGTTTAAAGAACTCTTTAAAAAATATCAATAAAGAATTAAATAAATTATCTGGATAATTAAAATGATTGTTTACCTAGTTCTTCCTAATAATCGATACTTTTATTTTTATAACTATAATCAAAATGATACAGTTCTCCCTTACTTGATTATATATATATATGCTTCTAAAAAAACTAAATAAAGTCTCTAAGGATATATAATAGTAATAGCTTAAAATGATGAAGTATACCAAGGAAAAAGGTAAAATATTAAGATCCAACATAAAATAATGAAATTGAAATATATAGCGAATTCCAATTAAATAAATTAAATTTTATCTCTTTCTCAAAATATTAGGAGCCAGGGTGTTATATGAAGTTAGCGATATTTTCTCTTTTTACTTCTTTAAGTGGGATCACCTCAGCTCATTTACAGAAATAATCAATTATTTTTTGGTATTTGCCTTGAACGCCTTAAACCTTATTGAATTTGAAGAACTTTTTCGACCACTCGCCATGATTGCCGCCATTTTAAAAGTTCTTGGACATATGGTGTCAACTTTCAAAAGTTTAATATGAAGAGTTTTTAAGATTAATCAAATGGTCTTAATTGTTTAAAAGCATCTAATTTAATATGCCAATTTTAATTAAGTGTGAGACTAATTAATTTTGGTGGGCTAATTTGTTTAATGAGAAATATTTGATTAAGTTGGCTTATCAATTTATCGGGTCAAGTCAAATTTCTAAAATATGTGGACTATTATTTCTTAATAGACAAGTCAAATTACTAAAATATGTTGACTATTATTTTTTAATAGACTTAGGGCCCAAAATAAAATTGGAAATGAAGACAAGCCCATTAGGTGTTAGGTGACCTATTGGTCGTGTGATATTCACAAGCCGAAATTATATATTCTTTTAGACTAGCATTGATAGAGAAATTCGAGATAACATTCAATTCGAAGATATATATATATATGGGCTTTTTTGATATAACCCCTGAGGTATGTAGCTTTGGCAAACAACCCCCGAGGTTTGAAATTTTGGTAAACAACCCTTTTTGTTTAGTTGACCGTTAGTCAACAGTTAATGTCATGGACAAAATTGTAATTTAATAATTCCAAATAAATATATTAATTTTAGAATCCCAAAAACCCCAACCCCTTACGTCCCTTCTTTTTCCCTAATTTTTCATCTCTAATTTACACTTTACAGTCTCCATTTTCTCCCAAAGAGGTACTCCTTTCTCCTCCTTCATTCTTGTTTATGTATATTATTTTGTGATTTTGATTTTGCATGATTTATCTTGTCATTGTTATTTCTGCATTTTTTTTTCAGTCATGCACTCCATGATCAATATGAATTTTTGTGTATATTATTTTTTGCATTTTTTTTTCAGTCATGCAATCTCCGAAATCTTGACATTTTATGTGTGTTTCAAGTTTGAAATTAGATTAGAACTCTACTTAATTATGTGAAGAATGATAGAATACATGCAAATAAATCAAGCAACTTGAGATCAATTAATATTCAACTCTATTCAAGCTCACTTGAGCTTAATTTGATTAGTAATCAAACCAAACTCAAACATATTCTTTTTATTTAATTTTAGGGTTATATCAAAAAAAGCCCATATATATATGTATATATATTGTGTATTTTTAATTCGAGGATATATATATATATATATATATATTGTGTATTTTTATCTTTTGAACACGAGAAAACACCCTTTTGAATCCTATGAGACCAAGTCAGCTTAAGTATTATTTTGGAATACATTCAATTTTTTATACTACACTTTCACTTCGTTTGCTACATGGCCATCCCAAAAAATACATTATATCTCTCAAATTGAAATATATTGATGTTAATGTAAATCTTATTTTAAAATTTTTGTAACATTAATCATGTTATATAAATGTACATACATATGGCAAATTTATATTAACAATGGATAATTAGGATGTGGAAAGGGAGATATTATTTTTTTCCTCAATATCACAACAACCTTTTCTAGGTATGCTATAATTTATACCAAGCAAATATATGCATGGTAGAATATTTGGATTGAGGGTTGATAACTAACACCAAGATACTTTTGGTCCTAAATTAATTGTGTGCAAATTCACATTGAAATGATAGCATGAAAAGGGGACAACCAGACAAATGAATTTTCTACTTTGTGATATCGCATGTTCATTCTTAAAGATCTTGTTTTCATAAATCATTGAAATATCTCACTTAATGTGAGATTATATCACATCATATTCAATAAATTTGATGTAATATATACCATAGTCCATATATTTAAGGTGGAATATATAATTTTTCCAAACTTCAAATATATAATGCATATCACACCGAATTTATTAAAATTTCATGTATCAGTTTCAACCAAAATTGTTAGGAGAACTATTAATTGTTCTAGAATCGAATTTGATAAGATATTATCCAATTTTCGTACAACCAAAATAGTTTTTTGATCAAAATATCAGTGTCTTTCTAATTCTATGTTAGACTGATTTTAATAAAATCAGCGTCATTTTTTATATTAGACTAATTTAATAGAGGCAACATAGCTTTTATTATTGGATGACCTAATGTGAGTATTTTATCAAAATACCACACAATCCAATGGTGAAAAATAAGTTGACTCCATTAAAACCAATCTAATATAGAAAAATCCAAAAAAATCCTTTGGTTACATTAACATGGTTTCTTGTATCAATTTATGTATTATATTGAATAATTAAGTTAATTAATACGAGAACAAGAAATATTTAGTAATTTAGCCAATGTTTTAAAACTCAGCCCAGCCCGCTCGGTTCAACCGGTTTGACCCGGAACCGGCCCTTAAACGAACCGGTCAGACCCACAAAATTGTTTCTGGCTCAAAACCGGTCAATTTGGTCAAAAACCGTTCGACCCACCGATCGAACCGGTGACCCGGTAAAACCGGTCCCGGGTCAATTGAACCGTTCGGTTTTTATAAATACCAAAATTCAAGCTTAAAACTTAACTTTTTCGCAAAAAATCACCAACAATCTATTATTTTGCTCATCCAACATGATTCAAAGAAAATTTCTCAAGAAAATCTTTCATTCGAACAAATCAAATCAAATCAAAATATATTATTTGTAAAACTCTAGTCTTTTTCGTTTTAGTTTTTGTTGGTTTGTAAATCACTAAAGCTTTTAAGTTTTTTTCTTTAAAATTGTTGGTTTATTATACAATGATGTAGCAATTATGTCATTTGTGATGTACATTTGATTTTTGTTCCATGAATTCGAAAATTATATTACTTAAACATAATTTTGTTTATTTATTTAAAAAACTCTCAATTTTTTTCATGATTTTGATATAAATATATGAACTAAAAATGATTTTGAAAATAGGAAATATCAAATTTTTATGTTTTAAAATTTTATAATAAATATTAGTATTTTATTTAATATTTATTGCGTAATTATGACATCACTGGTTCGATCGGTATGACCCAACGGTTGAACCAGTGACCCGTGACCCGGTCAATTTTTCGGTTTCATGGCCGGGTTGAGTTTCAAAACATTGAATTTAGCATCCATGTAGAATTAACGTAAGTATGATATTAAATATCTAAATTGAAGATTTTGAAATAAGTTGGGTTTGGCTAACTTATTTCTTATTTGCTTATAAGACCCAAACATCTTATTTTTGGGTCTTATAAGATCTTATTTAAAAAAATTATCCAAACACTTTTATAGAGCTTATAAGCTTAGCCAAACACCCTCTTAATCCGTGTGCAATTCACTTAGAAATAATATAGCATGAGAAGTGGACAAATTTGTGTGCAATCCACTTTCGTGATATCCCATGTTCACTCTTAAAAATCTTGTTTTCAAAAACCATTGAAATATCTCCGTTAGTTAATTGTGAAAATATGTCAGATTGAATTTAATAGACTTGATATGATATATATCATATATTTATAATGAGATAGATAATTTTACCAAATTTTAAATATATAATACATATCACACCAAATTTGTTAAAATTTCAATTGTTAGGGGGACTATTAATTGTTCTAGATTTGAATTTGACAAGACATTACCTAATTTTCGTACAACCAGATTAGTTTTTTTTATTCAATTGACCAGTGTCATTATATGTTAGACTGATTTCAATAAAGTCAGTCTAGCTTTCACTATTGGATAGCCTAATATGAGTATTTTACCAAAATATCACACAATTCAATGGTGTTATATGTTAGACTGATTTCAATAAAGTCAATTTAGCTTTGACTATTGGATGACCTAATATGAGTGTTTTACCAAAATACCACACAATTCAATTGTGAAAAATAAACTGAATCTATTAGAGCCAGCTTAACATAGAAAATCCCGAAAAATCATTTGGTGACATTGAAATGGTTACTTTTATCAGTTTATGTATTACATTGAATAATTTAGTTAATTAATACGAGAACAAGAAATATTTAGTAGTTTAGCATCCATGTAGAATTAACGTAAGTATGATATTAAATATGTAAATATGAAATTGAATAAGTAGTATAATTATTCTTTATTATATAAGTGACACAAATCCAATTCTCAAGGTAATTTTAATAAATGATATCATTTAAACATATGTGATGTATCAGTTGTCATGAATATTCTGTTTCTTCATATTATTTTTATTATTTGCAACACTGTAAATTGTGTGAACCTGATAGATGATCCATAATAACAATAACATAACAAATAATAAAAATATGACTCATAAATTTATAACTTTTATTTTACTAACATCTTTAATCACATGTCAATCAATCTCAAAAAACATGAAATAAATTTTGAATAAAATTGTTTTGTGCACATTCTTTTCATCGAATTATAGAATTGCAAAGTAAGTAGCAGACAAATAAATCAATGTCATGAATAACAGCTTATTGTACTACTATTTGGCTGCCAGTTGTATAATTTGTCATTGAAAACAACAGCTTAACTTGTTATTCAGCTGTCATTAGTTTTTGCCTAAATAAAACCAATCAACTAGTTTGGCTTTGCCTAATTTATAGGACAATTTGTGTACCCCTATGAGTCCTTGAGAGCTACCACAAACTATCACTCATTGCTTATCATTCTCTATTTTAGATGATCTTCATATTTTCCATATGTATATACATATATATACACACATGGTAATATTTATATATACACATTTTATTTTAAATTTATAAGCACGATTATAGGGGTGTCAATGGGTCCGGAATACCCAAATCCAAATCGGACCAGTAAAATACCCAAAATAATATTTTACATTTTTACCCGGACCCAACCGCATAACCCATGGGTCCAAAAAAATTAGACCTGACGGGTTGGCTACGTTTCGGGTCGGGTCCACGTCGGGTAAATACCCATTAGTAAACTTTAGATATTATACAGGTATTTTTCGGGTATAGACCCGAGAGTATTTTCAACGAGTAAAATTTGGATAAATTTCGAGTATTTTCCGAGTAAAATACTCGCAGGTAAAATTATACCGAACCAGAACTATCTAGTGTCATCGAATTTGAATTGAATACGTTTTCTATTGAATGTGTTCGAGCTTGGACAATCTTCGTCCGTTGGACAAGCGTATGCATAAATATGCGCCCACCTATAATCAAACCATTAATAACATTTTAAATATTTTACATGTCAAATCAAATCATGCTAGAAATGGATAAACACTAGTTATTGCCGCATTCAAATAATAAAGAACCAATTTTTGAGTCCCAGCACTACAATTTTTCTTTTTTATATGTATATATGTATCTATAGTAACTCAGATTTTCATAACAAATGTGGTGAACAATTAAATTTTCTTTTTTTTTATATGATTATTGGATATTTAAATTAATAAGGCTAAATTATTTGCTTCCAATCAAGTGCTCATTGTCGGTTGACTTGATTTTTTTGCTACAAAATGGAGAATTATATTAATATTCCATGACTAAATAATTAATACTGATAAGATATCATTTGTACTTGTCAAATTTGACATTGTACAAACTCATCCCTATTTTTCAATCTAACCCATGTGCAAACTTCACAAAAATATCACCAACTTTGATTGATTATTATTTATAATTCATGGGTCCGCCTGTTGGTAAGAGAAAAAAAAATATCTTCTTTTATTTATTTTCTCGAAAAAACTAGTCAATTTTAGACATTTGTTTAAATGAGGTCAATCATAAGATTGGAATTTAGAAAAATAAATAATAATATCACTTTTAATTCTTCAATATTTCATTTAAATCACATTTATTCTTTATTTCAATCACATTGGTTGATTCCCTCAATTTAAATAGTAGCTTCAAACTTATTCCTTATGTACGATAAAAGTTTTTATTAACATAACTTATATTATTATTAGAGTAATGATATACATCCTCGTTTTTCATATTCGACCAAGGTTTTTAAAACCGGACCGGACCGGCCGGTCCGGCCGGTTTAACCGCGAACCGGTCATTTGACCGGTCCGGTTGTGTACTTAATCCGGGTGGCCTTTGACCCAGTGCGAACCGGCTGCGAACCGGTCCAACCGGGCGGTTAAATCGGTATTTGACTAAACCGGTTCTTGTTTTTTCCCACTTTCAATTACAAAAATAATCTCAAATGTGTGCATTGATCATGAATTGAACCTTAGACCTTTTCCCATATAACCCATATAACTTACCACTACACCAAAGAGATGTTTTTATTCAAATGTATAACATTATACATTATATTAACTTTTCAAATATTAGTTTTTGAATTCTAAAATATTAAAATTTTAATTTATTCTCTGAATAATTCAATTTGCATATAAAGTTGAACTTGAAAATACTTTTATGAGATATAATGGCCTCATAAAAAAAATTTGAGTTTAAAATGATAAATATCTTTATATGTATATTTGTGATTAACATATTTAATATCATATATATATTTAACTAAACTATTTTATTTAAATTTAATTGGCTCAAATTAATTCTCTTAAAAATAAACGCAAATTAATTTTTTTTTGTAAAATTAATAGCATAATATGTGTAAAACCGATAAATAATATATATATATATAAATATATGTATATAATCCGGGTTAGCCGGTTTTTTTATAACGGTCCGACCGGTCGAACCAGTGACCCAATGACCCGGTAAATTTTCCGGTTTGATCACCGGTCCGGTTTTAAAAACATTGTATTCGACAACTTTGATCGAAACATTAATGCAATTAATTCATTTTCATGGAAGCAATCAATAGATTTCAAATCAAGGAAAGATGTGAAACATATTATATACCATCATTTATATATAAATGTTTTCATAATTTTTTGATCATCACTTTTTGTTTATTTATTTATTTTGATACAATTCTTTTTAATTAAGACTTATAGTAGGAATTAGTTTACTACATAAATCGCTATCTGAAATATACATGACTTGTAAGGAAGGACAAGTTAACATGTCCTTCTCATACATGATCAAGAAATGAGCATGCAATCATTAATGATTTTAAAGGCGTTCGCAATGTATTATTCAATTGTGGTTTTATTAGATTAATAGACTTCATTATTGAACAATTATTAGTTTGTCACAGTATTTTTATTCCCATAATAAAAATGAGTATTAGTTTCGATTCTTTACATTGATACCGTGTACGTATTAGTTCAATGATTGAATTAAGTATGATGACATCATAAGTTATGTAATAATTAATGAAGTATCATGATAAAACACTGCCAAACTTATCATTAATTATTTGAAATAAATACTTTTTAAAATATATATATTATTTTCTATGTTATTTCGATAAAATCTAATTTTGATGCGCTACTCTTAAACAAGAGAGTTGCTTGTTAAATTATGTATTTGATGAAGTGCGATACAAAATGATATTTGCCACATTTATGCAAGACATGTTCTTTTCTTTTTGATAGATTTTAAAAATTGACATAAATTATAAACATTTATCATGTATAAATAAAGAGCAATAAAAGATATGACTTATGAAAGAAACAAATTAATTATGTTGTAACAAATTGCATCTATATTATATGTAAGTCAGAAAAATATGTTAGAGTTAGTGGATAATCCAACTCCATTAGGGTCAAATAGGGTCACTATATGATCCGATCTCACGATCAAAGACAAGACACCTGGATCATTCAAATGTTATCACTTAGTATTTACATTATTCATCTAAACGTCAAATCATAAATAATAATTATCTAAATCTTATTAATACCCAAAAAAATAAATAATATCTCACAAATACTTTTACATTTGATATTTTGTATTCGAACTATAATTTCAAAACAGTTTTATTTAACTTAAATCAATGCAAATAATCCCTAACGTAAAATATTTTATTGGCTGAAAAACTCCCTGTGAAAAAAATATAGGCTAAAAACCTCCTATAAAATTTTTAAGCTGCATGAAACTCCCTGTGAAAAAAATATAGCATAAAACTCCCTGTGAAATTTTCAAATTTCATGAAACCCCATGTGAAAAAACTATAACCTAAAAATCTCTTGTAAAATTTTACCATTACGAAATATAACTACATTGAAAAAATTAATTGTTTGATAAAGTTTAATTAATATCCTAAAATTTGATTAGTAGTACTATTAATTAATTTGTAAATTTAAAAATTTTACAGGGGGTTTTTTAGCCTATATTTTTTTTTCACAGAGAGGGTTTCATACAATTTGAAAATTTTACAGGGGGTTTTTAGCCAATTCTTTTTTCACAGGGGTTTTATGCAATTTAAAATTTTCACAGGGGGTTTTTAGCCTATATTTTTTTCACAGGGGATTTTCAGCTAATAAAATATTTCACGTGGGGGGTTATTTGCATTTATCCCATAGAACTATGACATACGTTAATCCTATATGTTAAGTTTTGTAGGCAGCTCTAGCAATTTGAGTATAATCTAATAATTTTGATACTTTATTTAAATTCAAAGATTAATAATTTAATTAGAATTTGAACCAGATAGATTCTATCCAAATTAGAATGCATGCTAATTCCACATTGCGTGGCAGAGTAAAAACTAAATTAAAAAGAACGTAAAGCACAAACTTTTATTGATTAACCATAAAATCAAAATGAAGTTGGTTTGAATCTTCAATAAATACTGAATATATTTTGGACAAGCATTGCGTGGCCAATTTGAAATTGTATACATAAGTTCGGACGTATTTAGGCAGAATAAAGTTAATAATTGCCCACCTTAAAGTGTCACCTTTTGTAAACAAATAATTAATTATGAATAAAATATTAGTAATAAATATTTTTCTAATCTCTAATCTCATCTACTTAATAATAATAAAGAAATTAGAAGCTGACTATGAACCACGTAGTCAATTATGGAGCGACCACGGATTGTGGTACACACATTTAGCTGACTCATATACACATCTTTGTCTTTGTCCTACGTGTACCTATTTTTTATTATTTTATATGTTGGAAATATATGTATGTCTACACTTGAAATTATCTTATTATTGTCCATTATATAAAAATAAAAAAAAATAAGAAAACCTAGTTAAAATTTAGGACAAAGTGCACTTCAACTCCTCAAAAAATTTGTATTTTGCACTTTCCCCCCTAAAAACACAAAAAAGAGACATTGCCCCCTAAAAATTTGATATATGCATCACTTTGCCCCAATTACTATTTTCCGGCAAAATTGTGATCGGAAATCATTTAAATGATTTTTCCGTCAAGAGCATTACCATCTTTACTATTTTTTTGTGATTCTCTCACATGCATGAATTTGAGTCAAAATCATAGTACCTCTCTAACATATCATCTTAGAGCTGCAAAATTTTCATCATGATATCATCTTGCATATAAAGAATGGTAGAAAAAGCTTATCAGAATAGGAACTCACATCAAATGCATGATGAGATCATGGTGAGTATTTGCAATCCTAAGATGATATATTAGAGAAGCACAACGATTTTGGGCCCAAATTCGGATATGTGATAGAATCACGGATAAATGGTAAAGACGATAATGTTCTTGACGAAAAAATTATTTCAATAATTTTCGATTAAATTTAGCCGGAAAATAGTAATTGGGGCAAAGTAATGCATATATCAAATTTTTAGGGGGCAATGTCTCTTTTTTGTGTTTTTAGGGGGGGAAAGTGCAAAATACAAATTTTTTGAGGGGGTGAAGTGCACTTTGCCCTAAAATTTAAGTCACATAAAGGGAGAGAGAAAATTCATTTTTTTTTTTGAATATTTGATAATGTGAATTGAACAACGAAGCTCGCAATAAAATATTTTCGTTCTAGATGCCTTTAATAAGAAAAGGCTACTTGTTTAACAAATTGTTCTAGTTGATATAGATTTGAAGCTAGCTTATAAATGTCATTACAAAATTCAACAGGTCGAAATTGAGTTCAGTTTCATGTTTATCGCATCCAAAAAAACTTAAAAACACTGTGTCCAATACGAAGTTAGTCAAATTTGGAATATGATTCTTATTATGAATTTTTGTCTTAACTTCCAAATGATTTAATTCAATTAATTCACTAATTTGTTAAAGTTGAATTAACTTAGATTGAACACATAATTAATTGCTAAATTGGACAAATTACAATATTAGATTTTTTCTAAAAATACAGGTAAAATAAATTATTCGAGGATGAAACGATTTGAACATCTGCATGAACAAATTGTATATTTAAAATGGCTACAAATTGTAGAGAGAAAACAATTTGTATCGAATTAGGTATCATAACATCAGCTTTATCCATGAGTTATAATTAAAATTAATCCTCTAATTTATTTTAGGTAATTAATTGTTGCTTTTAGGAAATTGTACATAAGAAATCTGGTTCAATGAACTTGACTTGCTATATAACTTGTTATACAAGAGACCATTGCATGTTGAGATATTTTGATAAAACATTTATTTATTGCAACATTAAATAAATTATAATAAATCAACTTTATTAGATTTGATTTGTAGTAAAAATGACTTTTATTCTTGATTAGAAAATTGGCAATATAAACCCAAATGCTATTCCGACCATAGATTTTAGAAAAAA
Organism: Verbascum thapsus; assembly: GCA_963669365.1. Classification (NCBI taxonomy): domain Eukaryota; kingdom Viridiplantae; phylum Streptophyta; class Magnoliopsida; order Lamiales; family Scrophulariaceae; genus Verbascum; species Verbascum thapsus. Next base: position 21,149,765 of record OY770105.1, read on the forward strand.
GGATCAAACATAGTATAATTGGATATATATATATATATACTATTCAAAGATTATTCAAACAAAATTATATTATCACATATTTTTATATGTATGCTATTTAAATAAGTTGGTTGAAGACCTGTCAATTTTGATTGATGAAACCGAAAGTTGATCCATGCATTTATAATTTATTAGTAAGAAAAGAATAATATAAAGTGTACTTACATTCGATGCACGTATATATCTCCTTTAATTGTTCTTATTCCACTACTATATACCTAATTAATTTTATATATTGCGGTTTCGGGAATTTATTTTATTTTGGCCACATATTATTTCTTTTCATTTTGAACCAATCGAATATAATATATACTTATGTTTATATAAATATAAAATAGTAAAAAATCATATTGAGCGGAATAATTTTGTTCGCACCAAGTGTTTGTTATTCATAAAGAATCGAACATTAACTTTAGATTATTCAATAATATTAAAGTTTGGTGGATTTGTTTTCTAAAAATAATCTGCTTAGCTAATGAATTGCATTATTTGGAATTTGATCCTACTTAAGGAATTTTTGGCACGCTTCTGAAAAAAAAAATGTAAATTTTGATAAACTATGGTATGCAAATTAAAATATATGATTTACCTTAAGTTAAAACTTAAAATCATGATATATTCTGATAAATGATTTGTTAATGTACCTAATTATAGCACTTATTTTTATCGCGTCATAAAACCACGTCAAAATAATATTTTGGCTTGAATATTATAATAAATATGGATGACTTCAATATTGTAACTTTTTTTTAAAAATGTTACTGATTAGTATCAGAAATAATCAATATATACTTATTATATATTTATATGATAGAGAAAAACATGTTTATTTGAACTCAAATTAAGTTCTTAATTACCATATGTTGTATTCTAGTCTTTGATTCGCGTGAATTAAGATAGTTGTAATATATTTCTTCAAACTCAAATGAAATAAAAGTGAAATAATGAACACTGTACATATTTAATTTGAATGAATTAAGTTGGACCAAATTAAGTATTGTTCAAATTTTGAATTATAGAGCATTAAAAATTATAATTCAACTTGGTGCAATTACTAATCAAATTGAATTAATTAAATTGATGGTGATTAAAGCTTATATTGTCACTTATATTTGATTGTTTTTCTAATTAATAGAGCTAAGGTCAAACTAAAATAGAAAAATAAGGTCAATTTTTTATGCTAATATTGAGTTCGAAGTAAACTTTTGATAATTGACCATCATTTTTTATATATACAATTAGATGATCCATATAAAAATTATAGAAATTTAGGTTTTGGTTAAACTTTAGTAGGTATTCTACAAAATTATTTTACAAAATTTACAACCTTTTCGATTCCGATGGAAATTTCTTAGATATAGTACGAAATTGGATTAAAAAGTGAGATTTAACTTTAGGGTCTAGAAAATTTAAATTTTTATTTCAACCAAAATTTTAGACAAAGGTTTTAGCTTGGTGAAACAAAAAATCGAATTTATTAGATTGATAGATGATTTGAGCTCAAATTTCAACTTTTTCACATATATTAACTGATTGAGTCGAGATCAAGTAGAGTCTCAAACAAAAAAAATGTTAAATTTTTTTTCTTATTTATTTATTATCAATTTCAAAGTAATCTTTTGAAAATCGATCATCCAATAGTTTGATCTGATTTTTTCGACATACACATTTAAATTATCCATATTCTTAAATTTTATTATATATATAATATTTATACCAAAAGTAAGAAAGAGTCAAAGAGAATTACCCCTCAATTTCACAATAAAAGCAAGGATCAAAACATTTTCCCTTGTATTTCGTTAATAAATATTCATAATATCTTCAAATTTAAAAAACTTATATTTCGTTAATAAATATTCATAATATCTTCTTCAAATTTAAAAGACTTGTATTTCGTTAATAAATATTTCATAATATCTTCAAATTTAAGAGAACCAAAACGACAAGCACACAAAAAGCCCGTACGCGTCGACCTCCTTTCTATATATACATATATATATATATATACACACCCATTACAACTGGCCTTTCTCTCTCTATATCTATATTCTCATTTGTATATCTCTACACCAAAACCACCCATCTTTTCAATTGATTCTTTTTTTCTTGAAATGGGTTCATATTTTTCGTTAATGGGTTTTAGTGAAAGCAGCGCCGCTGCCGTGCCGTTGTCGGAGCCAGGGTTGGGGGACTTGCCGGAGAGCTGTGTGGCGGCTGTTCTGGTGTACCTGGATCCACCTCAGATCTGCCAGCTGGCAAAGTTGAACAGGGCTTTTAGAGGGGCTTCATCTGCGGATTGTGTTTGGAATTTGAAGTTGCCATTGAACTATAGAGATGTGATTGATAGGGTGTTTGGGGAAAATGATGTTGTTTGTAGGGGTTTATGTAAAAGGGATATTTATTCCAGGCTTTGTAGGCCTAATTCTTTTGATGGTGGTACCAAGGTACTATTTTAATTTTGAATTTATTTTTTACCCTTTTGATTTTGTAGTTTTAATGTTCAGATTTTGATTTACAATTTTTCCCGATTTTGTGTATGAACCCTATATTTTGTAGGTTTGGGTCTTGTTTTATTTGGAATTGAACAAGATAGAAAATGTAATTTTAGAAAATTTCTGCTCGAAAATATGGGGATTGGGTTATTGATCCTAGTGAAATTTCCAAGTATTCCTTTACTTAAACGTTTTGTGTTTATGAGATGTCACATCCAGATTTTGATTCACAGATTGCCTTATTTTGTGTATGTACCTATATAAAAATTATTTTTAGGGCTTATGTGAATTTGGTTATTTATTATATTGAAATTTTCAAAGAACATTCATTTGTTTAGATGTTTTGCAGTTGAGAAGGGTTTATTGAAATTTATGTAATATGTTAACTGAAATTGATTTGGATTTTGTGCAGAAAGTGTGGTTGGATAAAATCACAGGAAAGACTTGCATGTCAATATCGTCAAATGGATTATCGATAACAGGGATTGATGACAGGCGATACTGGACTCGCATTCCTACTGAAGAATCAAGGTAAGGGTTTAGAACAAAAAATGTTGTTTTCGTTTTGTGTGTTTTGGAGGAATTCAATTTAATTATTGGATTGGAGGGTCAAATTTAAATATTTCTCAGTATATCTCAATGGAAATTCTCCAGATTAAAGGCTTTTCGGCATTGGTTTTCATTTTATAGACTCTGCTGTTGTATTACTGATTCTTGTCTAGTTTTGTTTATGAAAAATGTGTTATGATTTTTTTTTTGCGTATTTGTTGGGATCAACATTGTAAAGAAATTAGGATGATGAATTTTCTCTGATTTATGTATCCATTTCTTGTCGACTACATATTGGATTTGTATATCAGTTTAATGCACATGAGTTTTATGTTGTAAATGTCCGTAAGTTTAATGTTATCCACAGATGTTTTATAATATTAGGAGCCTGCAGATTTTTTCATATGATCCTTATATAAAATTTAATTTTATGTTACTGCTGCCATAGCAACCGAAACTACAAATTCCAACCCTCTAAAGCTAACTACAAATTCTTGAATCTGATACTTGTTCTAATTCTACTTCATTTATCAATCTTCTGAAATGTGAACTTTTAGAGTATAGATTGCATCAAATATTTTGTAAATATTGTTGCTCATATTTAGGCTTATTGATAGGATTTATTGGTTTTGTTTTACCTTTGTATACATGTAATTTGTAATTTGAAATCTAACATGGGGTTCACACTATATAAGGCAATATTGTCATTGAACACGGGCCCGAATCTTTATTTTTATCATTACAAACAAAACTATACTTACGAGAGATTTCAATTCATCCATGATATAGGTTCAGCTCAATTGCATATCTCCAACAAATCTGGTGGTTCGAAGTCAACGGGGAAATCGAGTTCCCGTTTCCGGCCGGGTCATATAGCCTCTTCTTCAGATTGCAATTGGGCCGGGCCCAAAAACGGTTTGGGCGTCGGGTTTCTAATGCGGAGCATGTCCACGGTTGGGATAAAAAGCCCGTTCAATTTCAGGTGTTAACTTCAGATGGCCAAAAAGCATCAAAGCAGTGTTACTTGAAAGAGCCACCGGGAAAATGGATTTATTTTAATGCTGGTGATTTTGTTGTGAGTAGTAATAATTCGTGCAAATCAATCAAAGTCAAGTTTTCGATGACACAAATTGATTGCACACACACGAAAGGTGGGCTGTGTGTAGATTCTGTACAAATATACCCTGCGGAGTATAGAGATAGGTTGCATCGTTTTTAATTGTGGCCGATTCTTATAGTAGTGAGTAGTAATCTTTTTTGTTCTATTGGGTTATATTTAGATCGATTAGTGTTATAGAGACTCGGTTTTTAGTTGTTTTCGTGCACATTTCCGTGTTTTTTTGAGGAAATTGGTGAAGTGTTGAGAAAAAATCATGAACTTGAGATATTTGATGATGGTCTGCAAGATGGACCTAATGCATGGATGTGGTTGTTTCAGGATTATGTATACACCATATAATGGGTGTTTGTTGTGGTTCTTTCAACTATTACTATTATGTTGTTGATATTATATTATTTCAACTATTATGTTTATGTAAAAAGTAAATGTTGTAAGAAGGGTTGGTAATTGGGTGGGTCGGGTTGGGTTTGGGTTGGTTCTTAAATGGGTTGAGTTCTGTATGGTTCTTAAGAAGGAATCAAACTCAGGAACCAAACTCAACCCAACTCAAATCCTTGCATTTTGTTCCTTGTAATTTATATTATTGACAAATAATTTGGGCCTAACTTGAAATTTAGTTTGGCCCAACTTGGAACCAAGTCAGAACCAATTAGGAACCAAATAAAATTCACTAAAAACCAACCCAACCCAAACTAGTTTAATTGGGTTGGATTGGGTCGGAACCGTGGTTTCGGATCTATTTTGCCGCCCCTAGTTGTAAGGCATGTGTGGGATCCAAAATAAATGTTATTATACAACACTTATTGTTTACATAAAGATAATAATATACCCAGACGAAGTTTCAAATCATAGGAAGGTAATTTGAGGATTCAATAACTAATCAGTATATAATTACAACTATCCACGTTTGTAAGGCTCGAGTGTAATCTAACATACAAATGTATAGTTGTAATTATTTAGGATTTGAGTTTTGAAAGCCCTTAACAATCGTCCTTATTGAAACTATAACTCATATTCCAAATATCAGATCATGTTTGATTTACGCCAATTTTCGGGCCGAATCAAACGACTCGAGATAAAGACCGATAATAGACTGCACTTGGTATGTTCAAGCTACATGTGTAATTTTGTTAGGTTTAAATCTAAGCATAATTCAGAATAACATGTTAGGTTCATATACAAGTCGTGTTTAGAGCTCGGTATATTTGAAATACTCAATTCGGGTCAGAGGAATACTCGATCTTAAATCTAAGTTGTACACGAGTTTTGTAGTGTAATGCAAGTATAGAGGTGAAAAAGATCTTTGTGCAATATTCTCTAAATACGACCCTTATAAGGTCTTTCAGGTCATACACGACCCTAAAAAAATATTATTCATACACATTTGGACCTCTCTCATTAATCATTAGCTTTATTCCAAATTACCATATATTTGGTTCATGTGGGCTAAAAATGTAAATAACCAAATATAAAGTAAGAATGATCAAAATACAAAAAGAAAACATCACTTCATAATCAATTTCTTTCAAACAATAGCTATAAATCTCGAAACAAAAGAATACACGATTAAACGAATAAAGAACACCAGATGCTTACATAGAAAGAATCAAAGAATAGAACCAAATCCAATGCTAACCTATTCATGAACATGTTATCTATCTGCAACAAAGAATGAAATAAAATAACACATTTCTCTACCTACAAAGAATTTCATACTCCCTACTCGTATACCCTTAAACCGTATAATATACGTTAGAAAAAAGAATCGAAACGAATATACTTCAACTTACTGGGGCCCACGCCGAGACTGTGTAAAGAGACTGATCCAACCAACTCAGAGTGACACAATTACCATTTCGCCCTCCCTTCTCGACCCCATATTTCTCGCTAGAATACATTTTCAACAACATTTGGCCTTGACTTATTTCCCTATCACAAATCCCGACACTTCGAAACCCGCCCATCTCCATCAAATCTTGCCACTTATCAAAAGTCTCGTGCCTTTCAAACCTGTCTCGTCCTTCACAAGCAATGATATTTCGAATTTCACGTGCAAAATTTTCCTCTAACTTGATTGTAATATTATTTGAATCAAATGGAAGGGTTGAATCAATTGAATCAAATATTGCAGAATAATATTTCAATGAATTACAAAACCTTGCATCGAAATTGAGGTCATTATGAGCTGCTTCTTGTTCTGCCATAACAATGATTTGAGCTTTTGTACTCTTTATCAAACCGAAAAAGTCCCTTAATACCCCTCCAGTGTTGTCGTAAAGCGTTTTGTGAAATTGGAACATACAATTCACAGCCACCGTTTCGCCTTCCTTAACGTGAAGCATCCACAGCCGTACATCTTCCAATCGATCAACGACCGGATGGAACTCGAATCTCAAATTCAAAGCATGCGCAAATCCCGCCAACCTATCGCCCGTTTCGATAAGCTCTTGTTTCGATTCACCTATCCCGGTAATTCTCACATGGCTTGGAGGGTTACTTCTAGAAGCCAAACTCTGAAACAAACTAGGCCATTGTAGCCCTTGCTTGATATCGAAATCGATAATATGAACTCTATCTTTCCCTTCAAAGGCTCTCAAAAGAATCTCGTTAGACGTAAAATGGACGAATTTTAGAACCGGGCCCACCTGATTCAAAACCCTCAATGCGGTCCCACTCTCGTCATCGACCCGATTGAAATCCCGAGGGGTTGTAATGGTGAAGATATTTGGCCATAGCTTTGCGACCCGCAAAGCTAAGGCCTCGGTGAAGTAAGCTATAAGACGGTGTAAAGGGGTGCAACCTCTTGGTGAAGCAAGCTCACCTAGTCTACCAAGGCAATGGTTAATAGCACCAATATTCTTTGAACCAATTTGTTCAACACAAGCCACTAGTAAGCTTACGAGCTCGATACAATCTTGTTCCGAATGATTGAAATCCCGATTACGCCCTTCTACAATGCCCTCCAAATTCGAACCATTCCCAAACTCGATAGGGTTTTCACTTAGCCTAAGAACTAATCCATGGCTGCCCGAAGAAGTACTTGATGAAGCTTCTTTCTCGGGACCCTTTATTATATCGACATTCTTTTCGCCTCCTAAGTTAGTAATCTCGGTCACAACAGAATCAAACCAAGGAATATTCGACAAAGGAGGTAATAAAGGTGGCGCTATAACATCGGTTGGCATAAAACACACACTTTCATCCTCTACTGAACATGAAATGGAGAAAGGCACTTGAGGTGTATTAATGGATGTATGAAACCAAAAATTATCCTCTTGTGTATACGAATTGTCGAATTTTTCATTACCCTTTTTCCTTTTCGATCTATTCATGTAAGTCTCGTCATCAAACGACCTCTTTTTTAACCCTTTACTTTTATCCCAATGATCATCCTTATTCTCTACTTTAAGAGAACAAACACTAGTTTTGGTTTCGATAGGCTTATCGATCGAAATGCCAACGGGCCTAATGGGTTGTGATTTGGTGGCATCTTTGCGTGCGAAACTACAAGGTACGTCCAATCTTTGTGTGCTCATTCTATGCCTTGGTGATAACAATGTAGAAGAATATCCAGCCAACATTCTTCAAATCCTTACCAATTTTTGTTTTTTTGATTTTTTTTTCTACTGTAAAACTCTGATTTGATTTACACCCACCCTTTAGTTTTTTTCTTCTATGTTTCTCTAATCTCTCTCTTTTGTTTATATACTTTGAAAACTATGCAATGTACATTTACAGTAGGAAATTGATTTATATATTGCAAAAACAAATGATGAAATGAGGAGAAATCAAGAGAAACAGAACAAATGTTTTCTATAGTGAGTGTGTGTGCGAGTTTCAAGATATGGAAAAAAAAAAACCCAAAAACATAAACTGGAATCCGATGTCAAAACAAACTGAAAACCTCCTCTGTGTGTGTGTATATATGTATATATATGTATGCTTTTGTGTGTCCTATATGATGATGATGATATATATGTATAGATATATATAGCTTATGTGCAACAAAGAATAGTACCTACAAAGAATTATCAATAACAACACCACAACAAAGAATCAAATAATAGAATGAATTTGATATATCAACAATACCTACCTACAAAAAATACCATCGGATTCCGCAACTTTCAAAGCCAAATCATGCCTTTTTCAACAAGAAAACTCTGCAGACGGTACATGTTCGATGAAATGCGCAGCTGAAAAACAACACAGAAAACAATTGATCAAAACTTCCATGCATAGCGTCCATACTATAATCAAGTTTAATTCAACTGAACAACAAAAACCCAGCTCAAAAACCCTTCAAAAATTGCAATAGAACAAACATAATTGAAATCATTTTCTGAACCTAACTTAAGTCACTTATCAAGAACCCCACTACCCAAAAAGCCATACAACTAAATGCAACTGAATTTTTATTATAGTGAGTGAAAGACAAAGACCACCTCTCTCCCTCTTGTACACAGCGATTTCTGAATTTTACCTAAAATAATTGATGGCTCAGTGAAAAGTGATGTTGGGGTTGAGAATCTTAGGTTATGGCCGTTGGATGAGGATCGGAGGGTGGAAATTGGAGGAGAATTCGACCGTTAGGGTGGGCACTTGTCGGTGAAATATGACCGTTGAGGGGTAATTGCAGAAAAGATTAAGGGGAAGGCACGTAGGATGCACGTGCATGTCTCCTGTGATGCCCCTTTTTTTAGGTTTTTTCACTTTGAAGACTCGACCGTTGGTTTTAACATTATGATTATTACTTTTAACGATTTACCGCAATTATTAACTGTCTCAACTCCCAAAATTTTTATAGTTATAAACAATTATATATCAAAATATATATATATATATATTATAAACAATTGAATGAAAAGTTGTTTTAGTAAAACATACTCATTTTACCACATTTAATAAACTGCAATAGATAAACTCAATTATATTTGATCTGCAACAAAATAATCTCTTTCAACCCTAGCAAAACTAGGAAAATTGTTAATAATTAAAAAATAAACATACATCAAATTGTTGATTGCCAAAAGGGTTTCATTTTTTTTTTCAAAAAATTGAACCAAAACTTGATTTAACAGAATTTACATGTAATTTGTAAATAAATGGTCGTTCCTTTTAAAATTTATATTTAACTTCCATCGAATTAAATCTGATTTACATTTTATTAATGTATAAATATGATAATAAGAAATTGTGTTCTAAACACATAAATGATTATGAAGTTACATTATAAGCTATGGTGATTTAAATATACAATGTCGAATAAGATGTACCAAATTACCAAAACTGCACAACTATAAAATATAGTAATCATTCTTCAATTTTAAACTGGCTAACTAAAAGATTGTGACAATTGAGAAGGTAAGGTATTAGTTAATAATGTACGAACGTCTACAATGAATATATTTAATGTGCAATGAATATATATTGAATTGTAAACTGAGTGTAATTAAGTAAAATATTCATACATTATAACATAAACTACATAATAGTGTAAATTTTGTGACATCCATATGTAACTATCATTTGAATTTTTATGAATTTTTCTGGTTGGTGTCAGAAAATCTAATATGTACATCAAATTCGAGATCTCCTATTTTTATTTATTTTTAATATATTGAACACACTTATTAATATCTCAAAAGTGTATCTCCAAATGTCACGTATGAAATGTAAATGTGACACATATCTCCAAAAGTATATAAATGATATACATACCTAAGACAGGTATTAAACATTTAATAATGCGTATGAGTACTCATACTCGTATTCTTACTCAAATTTATAATACTTTTTTATATTACTTTCCTTTTTAAACTTCTTCTCCAGTTGCATCACAATCAGGAAATTCTCCTTTGATTACCCTTTCCGGACAACTGCAAGTAAAGTGTGGCAAAATGGATCCAGAACTACGGTTCCAACCCAATTTGGATTAAACTGGTTCCAAAAAACATTTATTTGGTTCCAACTTAGTTCCAACTAAATTTCAAATTAGACCCAAATCGTTTGCTAATAATCTAAATTATAATGAACAAAATGTATAAGGTATTGAGTCGAATTGGGCTTGATTTCCTGATTTTGGTTCCATTTTGGGTTGAATTTGGTTATACCTTCAGAACCAAACTCATTTAACAACTTACCCATTGGAACCGACAAAAATCAACCCAACCCGTCCAATTGCCACTCCTAACTACAAGTATACAGATGCACAAATAAACTCATGCCCAAGAATCATTCTATTGATCATCTCATGATATTTACCAAACCGAAAGTAACAAACCAAACACGAATCCAACATGTTCACAGTGCAAAGTTTAGCTTCAAGTCCTCATAAAGAAACATACACTAACTATATCAACTCCAGATACAAGGCTTCTTGTTTGCTAGTTAGACCCAATTCATGGAGACTCAAGGTACTCTCTCCATCACTAAAAGCACGACGAGGGTAAGGTCTAACCTGAACATAAGAAAAAATCCAAACATTCGATAATACATATAATAATTCATTGGAAGTAGTACTTCTCAGAGAGTGACCCTAATCTCAAAGGACAAGTGTTATTGCAATTGGCATTTGATTACTTGTGCCTCGGCAAGCCTGGTTTGGACTAGAATTTCCTTACATCATACTATGGCCTTAATTATTCTTCTAATAGTGATTATTATCTAAGACTGTGTTTGGTTCAAGAACTTGATAAGGATAAGAAAATGCATAAATGAAATCTCATACTCTTTTGGATGCTTAGGGAAAACAAGGAAAATTATTTTCATAAACCAAATATAATATCAAGTTGTGGTGAAAGCTATGAGCTACCTTCGCAGTGGAGTAAGGAGAACCCAATCTATGTCTCTTTCGGGTTTCTGTGCTTTTCAGGAAAGTGATTTTCCCAGATTAATAAAGGTTTTCTCCCCTATTAAGGGAAAATGACTTACTGTATTTTCTTTTGTGTTCCTTAGCAATGTTATTAAATCAAACAGGGCCTAAAAGACAAAACGACTATGGTCTTTTCTCAATTGTAGAGAATAAGCAATTTTAATCCAAAAACAACAGGTTAAAACAGAACAGCAGCAAACAATGACTGGCATAAATAAGAAGAGTATGGCAAAAAGTTTTACCAATCTGTAACTGCCCGGTTTGACCACTCTGCCAATATCAACGAAGTCAAACAGACACTGTAAAACAACCCGAAAAATCTTGTGAGTTTGAACCATTGAATCACATCATGTTTGAAGAAGAATAAAGCACATCAGTGATGTATCTTATTACATTATTTTATTTGTCACCACATTGTAGTCTTATGACATCCCATATACTATTGAATCCACTATACTCATGAAACTGAAGAACTTCATTTGAAAGTTAAAACATGATCGAAAATCAAAATATAGTTTCGAAAAGAAAAAAAACAGTAGTTGTTATAGCGGTCTTTCAATTCAATAATTGCAGAGAGAACACTAACAGTTCATAGACTTGAAACATAAATCAGCAATTCTTTAGTGGTCTTTCTTTTCTTTTCTTTTTTCCTTTGTTGGTGAAGCGTCCTTCCCAAGGAGTCAAGACATATTTTCATAACGAAAGAGTCCTTTATTGTGCGCTTAAAAGTCCCAAGATGTGAGAAATTAGACCTAACAATAAGAATTTTGCAAGTATCTATTGATCTGATTTAGTATCGGTATTCTAGAGGAGCAAACATACTTCTTAGTCCAAAGATTACCTGAAGCTTGTCTGACTTAATAAATCGGCGACTTCGCCTACTTCCATCCGGCATTCGCACAAGAATTGTAAGAGCATTTTCATCATCCGCTGTTGGTTCACGAGAAAGGGAAGCTTCTTTTGCCGCCAATACCCTCTCGGTTTCCTTATCCAATAATTAGAAGACATGTTTATTCAGAGTACAAAAACTTTTCATACAACCAAATAGTTTGTACAAAAAGTAAGCTCAACAGACTGATAGACCAATATCTTCAAAGCTAAATACCTGTTCCTCTTGCAGTTTTCTGCGCAATTCCTCCTCCTTGCGATTCTCTTCAGCAAGAACAGCTTCAGCTTCTTCCTTGGCCTTCAATTCCCTCTCTCTGTCAGTTTGTAAAGCAGCAAGATATTCATCATCCTGCATAAAAAATTAGGGCTAGTTACACTATCCCTCTAACTTAATATAACCCCTCCTGTAATAAAGCTTTACATTGTCCCCTCTATGACTAATGGCCTCTAGTCGAGAGAGAGAGAGGAAGTGCAAAAGCAAAATCTTACCTTCATTTCAAAAAAATATATATATATATATAAAATAAAAATAAAAGGGTTACATTAACTATACTCCTTATCTAGTGTAACTTTCCTGGTTTGAGCACATAACAGAGACTCCCCTCTTATAATAAAATCGTAACATTTAACTCAACATTAAAATGAAGGATAATTGTAAGGTTTCATTATAAAAGGTGGGTGTCTGTTATGTACCCAAAATAAGTGGCTTTGGCTGTAATTAAAATAGACAAGAGAGATAGTGTACCTAACCCAAAAATTATTAGTTAGTATCATGCAAGATGAAAACTTAGTTAGCACTACAAGCTCATAATTTGCAAACCTGATGTTCTCGTATCAATCGCTGAGCAACAAGTGAAGGTGATGGAGGACGACGTATACCGCTAGATAAAGGACCCCTTGATGTACTACCTAAACCATTCTGCATGTGTTGGTGAGGTGCATAAGGAAAATGATATCCACTTTCTCGACGAATTCCGACATACATAGCCTCAAGCATTACAGCTATATCATGTACATTGAATGAGATGCCGACCTACTTATAATAATATATACACGGATAAAAGCATGGTCACTATGCTACATTCATAAAAGAAGGAACTTTACTCTTTTCAAGTGACTGCATAAACATGAGTGAGAATTCACCTCAGAGGGGAACAGATTTCTAGTCTGATGTGGATGAGGAACATATTCATGTTGTTGAGCACTTGAAGGTGGGCTGATCATAATTTCATTTTTATTAGCAATGTCAATAGCACTAGAAGATACACTTCTCCTCATATATCTAATTGGTGGCAGATCTTCTAAATCTTCAGCTTCATCATGGAAGGCTGTGCTTCCAGTGTTCGACCGAGATTGTCTGTGGATACGAAATGGTAATGTAACTCCAAGGAGCTGAATATGTGTGAAGATACATTTTGAACACATAAGGAATTTCATGAAGTGTATTGATTTTCTGATTTGAAAATTCCAGAAACATGACGAAAGAAACTGTTTTAGATCATCTGTTTTTACGTGCATAAGGGGATGAAAATAAGGGAGATGTGAGCCTAGTAGGAAATAAAAGTTGATAATGCTCTAGCATGATAATCAACTACCGGTACCAATTCAATTATTGTATGAACATGCCTCATGTATGTTATGAGTTCCATCAACCAACCATTGGTTTCTCTTATTTTGTATTCATACTTTACAGCACCTAATTTCTTTTCTTATTACTTAAATCTATAATCTAAGGTTTACAATATCCAACCATGTTAACCCTTTGGCTGAAGTTTTCTTTTGGCTCATATTTTCAGATGATATGTTAGTCAGAATCTCAATCACGTGCCAGATATTGTGCATTTGTAAAGTCATGATGTAAATTAGCTATAATTAATGATGTAAATTGGAGCCACAAGGGATCAGTTGAAAACCTGAATTCTCAAAACCGACTCCACTTGTTCAAGGAATAAGTATCATGAAGCAAGATGGTTTTGATACGAAGATGAAAGAATGAGTATCATAAGCATATGCATATACATAAATGAAACATGCTGATCCGATAAAAAACCTCATGTTTACTTGATTTTGGGAAAAAGTTCGTTACATGTAAATTTCCTAGGGGGGGTCACTTTTTTGGGAGTGGTTTAGTGCTAAAAGCTGGATTTTAGAGGGGTGAAGTCCTATTAATAATGCAATTAGCAAAGAAGTCCGTCCTATGTTACTGTTTAGGAAGTCTTGGTGCCAATACCGAGTTACAACTGTGGCTGATATGACAATCAATGGATGAGTGTAATTGATTACAGAAAGTAATTACCTAACATTTGTGGATACTTTTCCCACTTCCTCTCCAACAGCTGATTTTTGAGTTGCATCTAAAGCTCCATCACTCCCTTCTAGTTCTCTGAGCACTTTTTCTTGCTCTGCAGTCTATATTCAATTTATGTTAACTATAGCAACACTGTGATTCAAAACTGTTGAATTTCATACATGGTTAAAAAGTGAAGAGAGAAGAAAGACACACGAATTACGTACGTAGTTCAGCCTTTTGGCCTACATCCACAAAATAATGCCAGGGCTATAAGACTTTCGTACTCTCTTAGAAATGAATTACATTGGTCACCTCTATTTATAGGTGAAATAACAAGTAATAAATATGGAGGAAATTACTCCAAATCATATCACAATCAACTCAAATCTCAATCAATCTCTAATTACATCAATTATCTAGATCCTAATCTAAATCATATCAAATATGATTTTCAAAATCAATGTTGATTTCCAACAAAAACATTGCACAGAAAACAGCAAACCTGTAGTGATAAGGAAACTGCACGGGCAATGTCAGGATCTTCTGCGAAAAACTGTCCAGGCTGAGGGGGATCCCTTAGATCCTGTATTAGAGTGAAGACGACCATATTAATAAAAACTCACAAAGTTCAATAGTGATATCAAGACACACATTCTAAAGCAGCACATACAATATGATCGTCAAATTCTTGATTTGAGATTGCAGTCTCGTGCTTGGAAGCCTCAATGGCAGCGCGTATCATTTCTTCTTCTATATCATTGCCATATTCAGGCACATCCTCGACAGTGGGAGCATTAGGTCTAGAATTTGCAGAGCTATCCCAAGTTATACGTCCAGCATTTGTAATTGGCAGATTTGGAAAACTATAGTCGTCATCAGCATCAATAATGACAGTCCCACGTATTTCTGGGCCATGACCATGCTCAGTTTCGGATACATCTTCAATGGTGGGAAGACTTCTAGAAGGACCAGATGCTACAAATCCATCTTTCACTTCTATAGGAATCTCCCTCACCTCTCTTGGATATGAGATAAAAGGTGGCCGAGCTGCAGCACCACCGCTATCGAATATACTTCTGGTGAAGTTGGGATTAACGAGAGAGAATGGATTCAATTCTCTGGCAAAAGAAAATAGGGAAGAAGGTGGTCTGTAAGACTCGACCGGTATCGGATCATCTATGTCCATAAAATCATCTTGAGAAGCATTAAAAGATGAATCTTGAGTTCTACATGCAGAGAAACAAAATTTTAACAGAACTTAAGGCATATAACATTATTATGTCTGAGAAAAAGTATTTGCCATAAGAATGAATGAAAGAATAGTCCAAAAAAAAACATGACAAAATACTAACGTATTTATATTCCCTTCACTGAAGTGTGCATTAACAGCTTCATTGAGGTTACCACGGTGCTCCTGCTCAACCAAAGATATAGAGCTAATAAGTCAAAATAAGAAAACGAAGATGGGAGCAGATTGATGTGAAGAACATAAAGCAAGTACAGCAATATTGAAATATGTGATCTGTAAGTTGTCCTGGACTCACTGTTATCATAATGGAACAATTGCTCATAAAGATAGGGCATAAATCGTCAACTTTCCATATCATTTAGCATTTGAATCTTCTGTTGGAGGTTACCATCAAACTTCAAACAGAAGCTAGTACAACAACATAAAGTACCTTGGAGAATTCGATATAGATCCATCATGCATAATGTAAAGAAATTACAAATGGCGCTCACTGATACTCAGGCTTACCAAACAAACTAATTTGATATATTTAGACAAAGCTCGGGGTGCAAACGAAATTGTCATCACGAGAAACAATTCAATAAAAATCTCAAAACATGGATGTTCCAAGAACATCAGCATTTATATCGAAGTTGCAGATCACTTTCATCATTGTCATACAGCAATCTCTTTTACGGCGAGTCCGTTCTTAAATATGTATAAACTATTTACAGTCATACTCATAGTTCATCGTTGACTCTCAAACCAGTCAGTCTTTCCCTATTCTCCTCGGCACAAGTCATACAATATGGGCAAGGAAGCACGACAGTCTCAAAATCTGGAAATTACATGTGTTAATTTATATGGTGAATGATTGCCAGTTCAAACAAGCATCTAATGAATGAGTTATTAATGCATATATTTGATATTTTACTCTCTCAATCTGTTTCTTTGGTGCTACAAGTATTATGGCCAAGTGTCGTGCTTTTAAACACAAGAAATCAAAGAGAAGTTACACACCTTTTGATTGCATAGTACCACTATTCTTGATGCTAATAAAGTACACCAAACACTCACCACAAATGAAGAACAATGGTTCCCATAGAAGTAATAACTAACAGGTTACACAGAGTCAATCTAAATTCTTCAGCTCTGTTTGGCCATATTTTTAAGATGGATTTCTGTTTTATGGGTCTCCAGAAAATGACAAATTCACACCCAAACACAATTTTCTCAAACCCATTCTTGTTTTCTATATATTACACATTTTTTATACGAAGTTACAAACATCAATCATCGCACTTTTCAGTCATATCACAAATCTCTCATCAGTGATTAATTTATTCTATCTATTATGATTATTATCTCTCTTACAATTATTATATATCTTACTGATAGCTAACTCAATCACTTCATAAATCAAATTTCTCAATAAAATATCATCCGTAAATCAAATCAACACTACTTCCAGCCATTTTTTAAAAAACAATCAAACATTTCAACAAATTCACATTCCTGCGGGAATCTCTAATAATTCCCACTTCCAATACAAAATTCTAAAAACAACCTTGAAAATATGATCAAACATAGCCTTCGTATTCTCCTATCCTATATCGGCTTAGGTTATCTGAGCATTTAAAATGAAATCCAACGTCTAAATTATTTTTTAAAGTTCATAGTACTAAAGTTTAGAAATCAAGAAAGCAAATATCAATTCCAAAATCAATTCAGTGTTTCATTCCCTAAATTCATCAATGCTGCTGCAGTTAACGATTCTTTTTTTAATTTAGGAGGAAAACCTAGCTACAAGCAAAAATACTGAGCCAAAAACAACTTAGACTCACCAAAATAATCAACTAAACGAACAAAGGCAACATGCATTCTAATAATCAAGAATGAGCAGTGAATTAAGATAAATGAACTACCTCAAGTTTCTGAATGGCGGTGGCTTCAGAAACACCGGTAATGCTCATGAAAGTTTCGATAGCTTCTTCATCAGGTCTCGCCATTTTTGATCAGTTATTTCCTGAAACTGAATAGCAGAAGGATTGATTGATTATTTATTTATTTATACGAAAACGATGGAAGAAAATAGGAATGATATATATAAAGGTGAGGACTGAAATGTCTTTTCCTTGGCCTTCTAAAGTGTTCTACTTCTACTAAACTTCCACTCGCTCCCACTTTTGTTTCCATTTTCACGTTGATAAGTCTATTTATTTATTTTTTGATAAATAACGCCTAATTAGTTAGGGACTTAGGGGTGGGCGATAAGATTAATGTTTCAAAATCGAATTGAAAAATTGATCGGGTCACAAATTATTAGTTCAACTATTGAGTCAACATCGATCGAACTAGTGATAAATAATAAAAATATTAATATTTAATATAAATAACGATATAAAAAACAGATGTTTTCCTATATTTAAAATTATTTTTATTATGTATATTTTTGCCAAAATTATAAAAAAAAACATTTAAATAGATGGAGTTTTTTTAGTAAATAAGTAAAATTATGTTTTCAGTGTTATAATTTTCAAATTTAAATAATAAAATATCAAATATACATCATAAATGACATAACTACTACATTGTTTAATTAAATTAATAATTTTGAAGAAAATAACTTATAAGAACTCTAACAATTCACAAATCAATAAAAACCAAAACCAAAAAGAGTAGAAATTTACCAATGCTTTGATTTGATTTTATTGAAAGAGTTTTTGAAGAAAGAAAGAATTTGATATGATCTTGGGAAAACCCAACTCAAAAACTAGCTCCGCAGCCTGGGGCCCATGCGGGCTGGCTCTGCGCTAGTGAACTAGCCTCAGACGAACACTGCAATTCCGACATCACCAGCGAACACTGCAATGCCGGCATCACCGTCCGCGCTGCACGATTGCAACTGGGAGGGGTAGTGACGGCTCTGATACTAATTGATATGATCTTGGGAGAACCCAACCCAAAAGCTAACTAATTAGGTGGAAGAGCCCAAGATCATATACACCCCACGTTAGAACCTTAAATCCCAATGTGGATCCAAGTCTCACACTTTGCAATTAGGATCGTAATAGAATTTAATGTTAGAACTTAGATGAGCAAAATAGCATGATGAGATTTGGGAGGTTTTGTAATTTTTGAAGAAAAAAATAAGTTTTGAGTTTAAATTTGGTATTCATAGAAATCAACAAGTCGATTGATCCGTGATCGGTTTTACTATTCATTGATTTGACAAGTGGGTCAAATTGTTTTGTGCAAAATTGAACTGTATTGAATCCCAAATGATTTTGTGGGTATGACCAGCTCATTTTGAGGATCAGTTATGTTTCTAAGTGGTCGAACCGAGTTCAAGACCATGACTTGAGATCTGATTTTAGATTTTGGATTGCTTGGTTTTGGGTTATTTGCCTAGTCGGCTTTCGGATATTGAATCTAAAAAATGCATCCACACTGATTGGATCGAGTAACCTCTTACTCAGGTTAATTGAATTTGGGTACATTGTTCGATTTGAGTTCAGATATCCATTTAACAAGTATTTTTTTGATCGAACATATTTAAACATATGATTGATATGTTATTAAGGAGTAAAATCAATTTAATAGTAGTTGAAAAAATATTTTTGAAATTTGGATACTCAAATTACCCAAAAAGTTATGAAAAATAAAATCGAATACGAATTGAATAGTGATAATTGGTTTCGAATAGTTTGAAATCAACTTTTAACCCGACCAATTTGAGCCCACTTCTATACTTAGTTATGAGCAGATAAATATTCATCATTAAGTATGTAAAAATAAATTGTGTATAAAACTCTTTAAAATTATGGTGAAATTGGTTAAAGAATACAAGAATAAGAAATTAAAGGATTGTAGATATATACAATATAAATAAATATTCAGACTAAAAATACGACTTATTTATATTCTTTAATTTGAGAAACACTATTTTTCCAGATTGATTAATGCACAAAAGCCTTGGGACATAGCCTTTTAACGTGGCCTTAAAAATTGCTATCAATGCAAGAAGCCAGTCTTACGAAACCCAATGCCAAATACAATTCTTACAAACCTCTCATTTATTATTTTGATTTTTATATTACTTAAATCACATAATTTGAAATCAATTCATGATAAGGCTATTCATATAGTTCAGGTCTCCAGAACCATGGTCAGACCAACATACCCAAGTGGTTAAGAAAATAAAACAAAAAGATAAACATTCTACCTTGTTTAATGTTTTAAGTAATCCAAATTGGGAGAAAATTGTGGAAACGGATGCTTCTAATATTGGTTATGGAGGGATACTTAAACAAGTAAACCCTGAAAATAAATAATAATATCTTGTAAGGTTTTATTCTGGAAAGTGGAATAATTCTCAAAAAAAATTTGCTACTGTACCTAAAGAATTCTTGCTAGAGTTAAATTGTGTTTTAAAATTTCAAGATGATTTCTCAATTTCTTTTTCATTATAAGTGTTAGAAGAATATTCATATTCTTCAGAATTTGAATCTTCATCTGAATTTAGTAATATTTTTAGAAGTGTATTTTTAATATTATTATCTATATCGAGATTATTAATCTTTTTTTAAAGAATATGAGGAATAGAGATGAAAACTCTAATTAGGAAAATGGTATCCGTCATCAGCCATGATTTTCAAACTGATAAATGCCAAAAGCCTTGGGACATAGCCTTAAAAATGACTATCAATGCAAGAAACAAGCCTTGCGAAACCCAAAGCAATGCCAAATACAATTCTCACAAACCTCTCATTTACTATTTTGATTTTTATATTACTTAAATCACAAATATACGAAATCAATTCATGATAAGGATATTCATATAATTCAGATATAATTATATAGAAGTAATTTGTGTATAAAACTCTTTAAAATTATGGTGAAATCGGTTAAAGAATACAAGAATATGAAATAAAAGGATCAGAGGTATATATACAATATAAATAAATATTTACAAAAAAAATACGACTCATTTATATTCTTTAATTTGAAAGACACTATTTGCACTTTTTTTATTAATAAGAATATTATTTTATATTAGTTTCTAATTAACATTAATAATATTTTGATAAATTGTCAATGTGAATAAACTTTTAATAGCATGACAGTAAACTAGTTAATAGTTATTATAAAATTTAATAAAACCAAAAATTTAAATTAAATAAAATATTTTTTTATTTAAATTAGAGTCTTGCTTATTTTAAGTTTTAACACCCCGGAGTATTAGGCAAGACGACGACGTTCTGTGCGAAGAACTCAAGCACATTATTCCCGATCTGAAAGCAAGCAAGCAAGCAATCATGGAGGTTGAAAGTAAGAGAAAGAAGCTAGGGTTTTGGAAATGGGCTATGGCTTCGGTCATACTCAGGCTTATTCTTGCTTATTTCTCCCAAAACCTCAACCTTTCCTCTCGCCCCGAAGTCTCCACACCCCTTACCAGTCTCCGTCGCCGTAATCTCTCTCTCTCTCTCTCTCTATATATATATATATATATGTATATATGTATAATATTTTAGCTGATTGTTTGAATTGTTTGATCGAATCCGATTTTAGTTTTTTCTTATTGTTGTTTGTGATTTGTAGTGGCGGAGGGCTATTGGTTGAAGCAATTATCGATCTCTCCTTATTCCGGTTCGTGCAAGTTAGACTTCTATTTTCATTTAATTGGTTCCCAAATAGCTCTTTTTTATGTTCTAAGTTTTTGACTTGTGATATTTCATCATTGTAGTGATTTTGAGTGTAATTTGCAGGTTCAATGTACCATGGATCGCCTTTACTGCTCTCAATTCTCGGTCCTCTTACTGCGAAAAAGTAACTTTTTGAAGCCTTATCACGTAAACTTTGAATAACATCTAGCAGTTTGAAATGTTATTGATAATCGTGAGTATAGTGAATTAACAAAATGTGATAATGCAGAGACGGAGGGCAGACTAGTCATCTATTATGCAGGTATCCGCTTCCTCGCTTTGCATAGTATCTCTGCCATTATTAGTGTTGATTGGACTACATTAAACATGTATAGTGTTCATATCAAATGTTCGTTCGTATAATGCAGGGAGGAACGACTAACATATGTTTTAATCTCTCTGACAATCTTCTATAAGCATTTTTAAGCAAATCAGAATAATGTTACGTGCAATGAATTTTCAATTTCTGTAGGTGATTAGAGTATATAATATGGATTACATATTAATTAATGGATAGTAACAATAGTAAGTGAGAAATTGAAAGTTGTTCGAATCTCCAGCAATTGTCTTCCTGTCTAGATTGAGGTGATTATGAGACACACTCGACTGTCTATTCTTAATTGTTATTATGTGCAACGAGTATCAATTTTGGCTTACAGTTGTCATCTGTGAAGCTAACAACATTTGCTAGAAGAGACATTTTTTCCACACAAGTACAATCAAACAATGTTGTACTCACATCTTTTATACCACAGCACTCAACACGTGATTGGGTATCTCCAATCTATTGGGAAACTGACATGGTTGTGGTATGATTGATACAATCCTCAAAGACATATCTAATGCAAGAACTAACAAAGAAACAAGCCTTTTCTGTCACACATTATTTTGATTTTAGACATGTTATTTCTTACATCGAAGTTTCTAATTAATGTGAATTGTAAAGTATGGACTCTTAGCATCCTACAGCTACAAAGCGACATAACCCTATTGTCCAGTATCAAGTCAAGACACTTAGTTCCTATATTCTAGAATGTTTCAGTTTTCATTTTCGACTCTTGAATCTAAATCATTTTGTGAAGTTCTGACCAACTCTGAGCACCATAACAACAAGGAAATTGCATCTCTTTAAATATTTGACAGGTCAAGAACTAGAATGGCTATGTATATGGATATTGCTATGTCACTAAGTCAGAAATCTGAAATTTATGGCACCATAGTACCACATACATTTGTTGAAAATTATATACCAATTAGATATGAATTTGTTATTGAAATCTAGCATTTCAAAGATGAATTTACTAACTGTTCCATAACCCGTTTTAAGTCGTTCATAAGTTCTGTTTACATTTCATTTCCACTTTCATTTCTTTAATGCTTCATTCTTTGAATATCATTTAGCTTTGTAGAATATCAACACATTTTTTGGATATAGTCTGGTTTCTGTAATTGCAGATTTTATCAGTGCGATACTCATCCGTGCAACTGGACGGCGTCTTGAAACAGCACATGGTCACAATTTGAGATCATTAGGCCTTGAGAAATTGTTCAAAGATATAGGTAATCGAAGTTGGTTGTTGATCTGAATCGAATCTTTGCTTTCAAATACTTTTACCATCCCGCTTTTAGTTGCCTCCATGCTACTGAATACTGATGAAGTTACTTTCTTTGGCTCTAGAAATCCTGCCATCTGGTGATATTGCTGCTCTTGTGTATTTGTGGAACCCTTTCACAATTGTATCATGTATTGGCTTTAATACATCACCTATCGAGAACCTGTTCATCATCTTATCTCTTTATGGAGCGTCTGCAGGTATGATTAAACTGATCTTTCTCGTTGCATCCATGCTTTGATAATGAAACTTAGAAATCCTAAGAATTTCTTTTCTTTTTTGTTGCCCATCACTTTAAAGCCATTTAAGTTGAAAAGAGATTCAGACATTCAACACTCCATTTTATTTAGATTATCCTTGTCTGTATATAATCCACTTCATTGATTCCAGTGTTTCTTGGCTGGACTCGTGCTAATATAAACGTACCATATCTAGTATTGAGTGTTTATTGCTGCTTATCTGTGACATGTTTTCTTATTTTTTTCATATACTGGACTGGTTAGTAATGTTACTTCTCTACATCTTTTTCATGATAAGATATGCTAAAATTTTAGGGTATATCCATTTAGGATTGATGTAACCAAGTATCTGGCTATCTGCATTACATGACGAACACATTATATAACATTAAAAACTTGAAGGAAGAAGGAAAACACATTCTTCTCCTTAGCTACAATACTCTAGGAATTGATGCTTGTCTTCTTTATTACCTTCTATTTGATTTTGGAGTAGCACATCAGTGCAATTAGATAAAGACCCATCACTTGAAAATCATGGATATCCTAATTTTTGCACGTCAACCGAAGATACTGTGGACTATGTAACATAATTCTTATCAATCATGTAATTGAATGCATTCCTTTTTGGTACAAGTAATTATTATTTTTTGATTTAGTTAATAATCAAAATACATTTGCTGGTGATAGTAATTCAAAGACTAACATGAAATATGAATTATTTAGCACTAGTTTGGAGGATTAAAAAAGTAAAAACAAGATGTATCATATATCTCCTTTCGAGCTCTTAAACGTGCAGTAAAATTATGACTCCTTAGTCCTACCCATTTAGTTGCATTTTGTGTCCTTTGAACACAATCTTGACCAGTGAAGTCATGTAAGATGAATGAGGAATAAACACTACCAATCATGATAGTTTGAATCTGTAACTGAGTCATTTGCCTTGTGTATCCAGGACTAGTATCATTGGCAGCTTTTGGGTGGGTCATATCATCACATTTATCTCTCTATCCCTTGGTATTAGTCATACCGGTATGTTTTAATGAAGAAATCTTTACAGTTTACACAACAAAAGAATCCGAATTAATCGCTCAGGTACTCAGAGACATTTTTTGTTTTACCTTTTCTCGTTCCAGGTGATTTTTTTATTAGGATATGGTCTGGATGCGCCCCCAAGAAAATTATTTTTACGAAGTAACTTACAAGTTGGGAAAGGAAAGTCAACTGATACTGTCGAAGTCAAGTTACAGAATAACAATCCAGTTGAAGCTACATTTTTCTCCTGGCGGCGAGTCATTTACTTCCTTTTGTGGGCATCATTATGGATATCCTATGTGTTACTTCTTTGTGCTATCTCTGTAAAAGAATATGGCGGTCTTGGGGAGATGTTCAAGAGGTACAACATAATGTGGCAATCCCACCAGTTCTTCTAATTTTATTTCACTTTCTACAGTAATATAAAAATCTCAGGTAGCGGTTATAATTTACACCCTTTATGACACCCAATACTTTGGACTTCGGACATTTTAAGTCTTAGTAAATCTTTAATCTCTTCGACAGCATTAAGCAAGCAATTTATTAGATCCGTATTGTTATATACAGCACCAATTTGATAGCAGCTTATTTTATTTTGATATATATGCTGTTACCTCTAGTCTATGCTCATTTCCCTGAACAATTAAAATGAAATTTCCAGCTGAGGACTCGTAATCTCTTCAAATTAAGTGGTTGCCTTTGGATTTTCAC
The DNA here is from genome assembly GCA_963669365.1 of Verbascum thapsus. Classification (NCBI taxonomy): domain Eukaryota; kingdom Viridiplantae; phylum Streptophyta; class Magnoliopsida; order Lamiales; family Scrophulariaceae; genus Verbascum; species Verbascum thapsus. The sequence goes on from OY770105.1 coordinate 21,174,545, forward strand.
TTCAAACAAAGTTTGAATTACTACAGTGGTCAACGTTCTTTTGCCACCACATTTTTTTCTTTCCTGTTTGTCCCCTAAATATCGTTTTCGTATATTTCTCCCCAATAGAATTCCTACATCATATTCATTTTAGAACTTTGCTTCCAGAGAGCACACTGGTGTTCGTCTGTGAAAAGTTTGACTGCTCTTGTTACCTTAGATATTAGTGTAATAAATTACAAGAAGAGTTTGCCAATCCTTGCACTCCTATTGCCCATTAAAGCAGGCATAATTACCGCTCCAACTTTGTAGCCTGACTAGTGTATATTCAGAGGTGAATTTGATGATTGAATTCTTGCATCATCTTTAATTGTATTCTGATTATGAAACATTCATTATTATGACTTTTCATCATTTTCTTTCGAATAATTTGATTTCTATTCGATGATGCCCAGTGAAGATCTCCAACTTAATATTCTGGTTATCTGTTTTTGAGCTGCATTAATTAGTTTAATGTCATAAATAATTTGCAGGACCTATGGTTTTATTCTTACCGTAAAAGACTTATCTCCAAACATAGGTGTTTTATGGTTAGTAGCAAGTGTTTTTTGTTAAATGCATATTGCTCTCCATAGTTTGTTTTTTTCCGTCTTCCTTAACATTTGCGAACTTATTGCAGGTACTTCTTCGCAGAAGTGTTTGATTTTTTCAGGAATTTTTTCCTGATAGTTTTTCATGTGAACATCCTATTCATGATACTGCCTTTAGCCATAAGGCTAAATCACAGGCCCTGTTTCTTGGCCTTTGTTTACTTGGCGATCTCTTCTATGCTTAAATCTTATCCTTCAGTGAGTTCTCCATCCGTATCTAATGCTTGCAACTACCGCTTTTTTCACATTTATCTGACAGTGATTCAATATTATCACTGAATTAATGATCTCTTGCATCATGTATATCGCATCTCCAGCCACTGAGATATACCGTTAAGATTCACTCTACATGTTTAAAATACTTAAATTTTTGCTACTAAGTTCAATAAAAAAAATGGTCTAGGACATATCTATGCTAAGCATTGCAAATTGCAACCTCACTTGGTTGCTACTTCTCACAGGGTGCTTCGAATTTAGTTCAATAGGTGTAGCACTGTAGCTTGACAATTACGGTAATGCTGATGCAAAACAACAGCTAATTTCTTATCAATTCAGTCATTCGAAAAAGAAAAAAAATGAATGTCATGTAAAAAATGTTGTTAAATTGAGTGATTTTTTAAAACAAAACTTCTTTAGCTTTTTGATCGTTGCCCAAATGTATTTGGACTCCCTGATTTAATTCAAGTAATTGATCTTTGATACATGAATCAGGTTGGTGATGCAGCTTTATACTTGAGTTTACTGGCGCTATTTGTTAATGAGTTAGCAGGTATGTAACCTCTGTATGTGTGTGTGCGCGTGTCAATATGTCTTCATGCGCTTGCTTGTGTTTTGTTTAATTTTCTAAATTTACATATTTCTGACATATCATAATTTATGTGGCATGCAGAAATGCAATTCTCATTCTTCCTCTTTTGTGGATATGTTGGGGTTTCGCTACTAAGCCCTGTTATGCACAATCTATGGATTTGGAGGGTATGTTCTTAAATCAGGTCTAGTCTACCAGTTTTGCAAAATCCTAACTATTCGCAAGCGAATTAATTACTCTTGCCATATAATTGGTCACTCCTTTGAGAGTGACCAATCACAAGGCAAACTCAATAACATCTACCATGTGGTTAGTTGAATTCGGCTAAACTGGATTTAGGCAAGCCTTTTCATGTCCCTATGTTGATGCACAGCATGTTTGTGGAAATATAATATTAGAATCAGTACAGATTAAACGTCTTTGGTGGTTTGTGAACTTTTTCAAATTTTGCAGGGGACTGGGAATGCAAACTTTTACTTTGCAACTGCAATGGCGTATGCTTGCTTCCAGGTATTATCCTGTTCCTTTCGGTTTCTTGATGTCGAAGTTTTTCTAATTGTTAATAATCTATATCTTGATCTCAACCACAAGAGTGCAAATTTTTGTCATCCTATATTCTCTGATCTTCATTCATGACGCGGACAAATCCAGTATGCGACAATGATTCGGCAATTATTAATTAGCAATCATTTTGAAATTGTAAGGGTTGTGGTACTAATAGTGTATTTTCTGATATCATGTGGTAGGAGCCTAGGACATTGAATTAATGTGATCAGTAGATCACTCCAATTAGTCAATTATTTTTGCAAGAAAAAAAAATGCGGCGCAATGATTGGCATGTTATTTTAATGGAGATGCTGTCGTTTCTGACAACTGCAAAAGAGTTTTGAAAGTTTGAGCCATTTAAACATCTTAAGCGACTTGTTGACATTTAACGCAATTGCAATAAACATAATTCCTATTGTTTTGTCTTCGATTTAAGGAGAATCTGGGAATGAAAAGTTGTCAAAAAACCAAAATGCGTCAAATTATTTAATTGAATCGTATTATTGTTGTAGTGAATTCATTCATGTATTATATTGCAGATCATACTGGTGGTTGAGAGTGTGAATGCTATGCTTAATTATGACAGAAAGATCAGAAAACTGTGCCAAACTGCAAAAGTTTTGAGTTTTAAATAGCCATTCTTTTCGCATTGGTATTTGGTGACTGTTGTCCGATGAGATAAATGCTGGATACCATTGTCAATGGTTACCTGAAATGTTGTGTTCGGTATTTTAGTCCGTGAGAAGTATTAAGGACTCTCGTTCATATGTTTTTTAGGCCTCCAAATCTTCTATTTCATAATCTATTTAGGTGGTTGCTAAGTTGTAGTAGTGGGAAAGTGTACTGCGTAGGAGACCAGAGACTTTGACATCACACGACAAAGTGATCTTTGTAATTGACACTGTTGAGAGTTATGAACTGCAGTTAAATTTGACGAAAATTGGCAAAAATGTGAATCGTTTATGATTAACCATAGTAAAAGCGAAGTTTGGTGTAATTGACCACATGTATAAGTTTTTCTTTAATTCCAGACTATAAGAGGGTCTCTGGCTAAGCTTATAAGTTTTTTAAAAGTGTTTAGATAATTTTATTTAGTAAGGGCTTATAAGACTAAAAAATAAAATTTTGGATCTTATAAGCTAACAAAAAATAATTAAGCCTAACTCACCTTATTTCAAAATGTTAAATTTGGGATGTTTATATTTTAAAAATAGTTAAATCTCTCCATTCCAATAATACATTTCTTGAAAAAATATTTATTTTTATTATTGCACAAATTCTCTTGTATGACATTTAAAAACATCTTATAAGTCCAATAAACTTATTTATTCAAATACTTAAGAGCTTATTTTTTAAATAGGATCAAACATTTTGTAAGCTTTTAAAACATCTTATAAGGTGTAATAGCTTATAAGATGTTTAAATAATTTTAGCCAAACGCCCTATAAGAGAATACGCTAATCCGACAAACGTGGGCTCATATCTTTTCAATTATGGACTATATATCTACTCTAAATTATATTATGAGACTTCAAATAAGGATTTAAAAAAAAAAAAAAAGTCACAATTTGTGTAATTTGCAAGTGAATTTAAGACCTATGGTTGTAGCACCTGCTGTGGCTGTACGTACCTTCAGGTGTTGTGAAGTATGCCCCAAGGTTTGGAAGAATGGCCAGGATGGATGATCGGACGGCTTATAAAGTTTTGAGCTCGATTAGATTAGAATATAAGTATACGGTATATGCTTACAAAGCCAGTTTCTTCTTTACTTCATATTCAATGATATATAATTCATTTCACATGCCCAAGTTTGTTTTAACACCCTAGTTTTAAGCACACTATCCCATTCAGTCAAATCACGTCACAAGTTAAATCCCTTTGTATCCAAATGTTCCAAAGGCCTTACACACTCTCAAGAGTCAAATATCGAGACATCCTATATAACATTGAAAATAATAATTTTAGGGTTCATCCCTCGTTTCATATTTGATTCCAATTCTTTCATACATAGACAAACAAAACACGTAAGAACAATTGCAATAGATAAAATGGTTAATGAAGAATACCAAATTTTGTATGAAATAATTCACGGCGGAACCAGAAACAGATAAAAAAAAAAAAAAAAAAAAACGGGTGAGGCGACAGTTATAAAATTATATAATGATTAAATAATTTTTTTTTAAATTTTTTTTCCCGTGGGGAGGTGGTCTACCCCTGCCCTACCCTGTTTCCGCCACTGTGAATGATGAACTTTACGTATATATTAATATACGATTGCTCGTAATCATCCAAAAAAAATAGGAGTTCTTAAATTTTATTTTATTTTAGTTTCCAAAGTATCAAGCACAAACTAATTTCTCTGAGTTACTTTTAGGTGTGACTTTGAAGCTTTTTTCAAGAACATATTCGCACGAGAAAACTTATACGTCAGATTTCTTGATTAAACGACTAGAATCCACACCGTCCTATTTAAAAAAAAAAAAAAAACTTATGGAGCTGTATACAGAATTTGTAGCCACATAAGCATGCTTTACAGTTAGGTCCAGTACATTGGATCTATGCATATACCATCTCAACAACGTGGACCTCTTTGCTCTTCAACTATGAACTAGCAGCAATTATTTAATGTACTTAAATAAAGTAATAATATACTAAATATCAATTTGGTCCTCATAATTTGACTAATCTCTTTTTATACTAACAACTGATTAGCTGTCATTATTCTGCATTCACTTAAAGAAAGTTTTCCAATTAAATCCACATCTTTTAATATGATATTATTTATAAATATAACAACTTTTAGAATTTAAAACATCCAATTTAATCACCGAAAGGATATCCCTTAGGTGGTCAAAGGCAAGGGGAAATTTTATTAACAAAGTGTGAATTACATTTATACCCCTAAAGTTAGACCTTATTACAAATGAAACTTTTGATTTATAGTATTTACACTATCTATTTGGGTTTCACAAAAATTGGGAAGGAGTCCAGTAAATGGTAAAAATGTTCTTTTTACCCTTAACAACGTAAAAGGTATTTCTCCATGTTTTGTTATGACATAAGATTTTTTTGTAATTACACCATAGTGTAGGGGTCTGAGTGTAATTTGATGAAAGCGAAAGAAAAATAAGACAAAATATTAAATTGGTAGAGGGGAGTATTGGTGTTAAACTGAGTGGTATGAACTATGAAAAATATATGTTTTTTTTTTGTGTCATCTTTTTATTTATTTTTAAAAAACATATAATAATTATATTTATATGAAAATTTGAAACAAAATATCTCGTTCAAACTGGATTTGCAAAACATCTTCTAAAATTTTCAGAAATCTATCAAAACACAAAAATGCTCAAAATTTAAAACAATATTAAATTTATTTATTTAAAGAAAAACAAAATCGAAATGACATTAGGTAAAAAAAAAATTGAAATTAAAATTAGTTAAAAATTGAATAAAAGTTTTTTAAATGTATCCATGTTTACTACGAGCACTATTACAGAATTTAGCCTACAATTTATGCTACAAATTTGAATTGCTGATAACAAAATATAAAAAATACAATTCTATAAAATATTATTTATCAATCTTATTTTTAGTAAATTTGGACTATTTGTGTAAGACTTTTTTAGTTTCATTTCTCGATAAAAATTGATGATTATTTTTAGCCTTTTAGGTAATGCTTGTGAGATTTTAAAATGGGTCATTCTTCAAGTTTCAACCTTGAGAAATTTATCATCATAAAAATTTCATTTCAATGGTTATATTTATAGTAAAATTGTGAAGCTTTATATTAATGAAGTCCTTATAAATTTTGTTATCATTTTACTTCTAAAATCTAAAATACTATTTACTTTATATTTTCGCTCAACTTACAATCATATTACTTAACAAAACTCAGAACTCACTATACATATATTAAACATATAATTTTATTAATATAAAATATGCATAAATATATGATAATTAAAGTTACTTAAAACTTATTGAATTTTTTTTATTATTTTTATAAATTTCTAAGATTTCTCTAAATAAATAAAAAAAACTAATATCCCAAAAAATTTATCCAGATTTTTTGTAAATTTACTACGATACGGAAGTTTAATACATTATCTCGAAAATGATTTTTTTGGGAGACCACGTACCATTATTATCTAAAGAAGGGTAATTTTTTTGTATTAGACCTAGCCCGTAATTCACCATTCAACAACAAAAATTAATTACTATTTTTACCTCAAATTATGATGTCTCCTTTGACTGTAAAGGACCAATCAGCAGCAAAATAAAATGAAAAAAAAAACAGACAAAGTTTGTTGATCATTGTGCTTATGTTATTTAATTCAATTTAATATAGTGATAATTATGTTAATACGAAGACATAAAACTGTTAATAAACAGTAAGCTACCTATAATTAGTCGTTAAACGAGTTTAAGGCCGTGGCTCAAGGGCTGATATTTGTGATCATGTTTATTACAACTTACAATTGCTTTTTGTATGATTTTTTATTATCAATTTAGGTTCTCAATTCTCAATCACTTTGAAACTCCAAATTATATTTATTTCATTTGTTTTTATTGAAAATTATAGTACATTCAAATAACACTCATCCAGACGTATTTTTTATTATTGACACTAAAACCAAATATAAATTTGAAACTCACATTAGTAACATTGAAAATGATATTCGCAAACAAATAATACCATACAAGACCAAAATTTTAATATCAAGAGATGAGTAGCTGATCCAAATAGGATTCCGCTCCTACTAATTATGTCCAATATCCCTCTAGATTATTGACACATCATAAATAATTTTATCTAATAGATTACATTAAATTTATTTAACTAAGTATTTAACTCAAGTTAAAAATTAATACCATTTAATTAAATAAAGAATACTAACCATCAAATCTCCTAAAATCACTCCCCACATTCTATTTCCTTTCTCAACCACGTTTTCTTCTTTTTGGAGAAATATAGATATTAATTCAAATATTAATTTATAAATTCTGACTATGTTTAAGCAAGTGAAGAGAAAATATAATACAATATTGATTTTGATTAGATTGAAAATGAACTTAAGACTTTTCGGATTGTAATGAGATTGATCAATCCTAGGTCTTTCTTTAAGAAAATATAATTAATTTATATATTTTGATAAATAAAAAAAATTAAAAAAAAAAATAATACCTAAGCAAATTTAAATGTATTTTCGTGTTTTTTTGTATATAAGCCCCCGAGGTATTTAGCATTAGCAAATAACCCTCCCAGGTATGAAATCTTGGTAAAGAACCCTTTTTGTTAAGTTGACCGTTGGTCAACAGTTAAGTTTATGGGCAAAATTGTAATCTACATAATGCATTTTATTATATTCATAGTTCCAATTAAGTTGATCTAACATAAATAAATAAATTTTAATTCACTTTATACAAAAATATTTTTTCTTAATTTTAAATGTTTTATTTATTGAAAAATTTAGATATATTATATTATTCTATCTAATAATTTAGTTGTGATAATTGAATAACTAAATATTACTTTTTAGTGGTGTTGGTCATAAAAATTTAAATTAAGATTGTAAAATGGGAAAAGTTTATAGATTCTCTTTTTATTTTCAGAATATTAGAGATAAGTATGCACTAATTCGTTTTTGCTATTTTAGTTGTAACCATTATCAAAAAAGGATTCAAGTCTTATTAGGCATATAGAGTGCCGAATATATGTAGAAAATAAATATATATTTAAATTTTTATGACCAACACCACTAAAAAGTAATCTTCAATTATTCAATTATCACAACTAAATTATTAGATAGAATAATATAGTGTATCTAAATTTTTAGATAAATAAATAAACATTTGAAATTGATTAAAATTATTTTTGTATTAAAGTGAATTAAAATTTATTTATTTATATTAGATCAACTTAATTGGAATTATGAATATAATAAAATACATTATGTCAATTACAATTTTGCCCATTAACTTAACTGTTGACTAACGGTCAACTTAACAAAAAGGTTTTTTTTTAGCAATATTTCATACCTCAGGGGTTGATTGCTAATGTTAAATAACTTGGGGGTCATATACAAAAAGCCCTGTATTTTTAATGTTAGAAAAGGAAGAAAGATTATTTACATTTTTTGTATTCTAGAAAGATAAAAATATTAATTATTAACGTGATTTAGAGGAGAAAAATGAGGGGAGAGATTTTAGGAGATTTGGTGGTTAGTTTTTATAATTTAATTAAATAATATATAATTTAACTTGAATTAAGTGTTAGTTAAGTAATTTAATTTAATTCATTAGATTAAATTATTTATGATTTGTCAATAATTTAGAGGGGTAGTGGAGATGAGCCAAATCCAAATAGATAATAAGGAAGATCTAAAATGGAATCTATATATCCTAAAAAATAATTAACAGAAACAGATACTGGAAAATTAGTGAGCAAAGCTGATATCCTTCACAATCTAGTAATTCATGTTTCAGATAATTGTTTCCTACTTATGTAGGTCAAAAGGGTCTATTAAACTAATATACTTAAATCTAGTGATCAAGCTCTATGTATTACTCAAAATAATAAAGAATAATAAAGTGATTTTTTGCGAATAAATAAAACTCTAAATCTAGAATAATCATAATTAACCCTGTATAATAAAATAAATTCAAGTAGCAGATCCAATAATATAAATGATCGCATTTGAACCATCCCACATTAAATTCTAATTTAAAAATTGAAATGTTTAAAAGAAAATACTTCAGACGTAAATGTAATAATTGAATATTTATTTCTGATTGTAGCTCAAATTTAGCCTCAAAGCCACATCCGGCTTCCAATAAGCTTCATCATCAATCATCATCATACTCAAATATATATATATATATATATATATATATATGAATTTAATACAAATACGCGTTGACGATGTATAGATAAGGAAGTGATTTGTACAAAATTATTCTTGCTAGTACAGTACAGCCAACTTAAAACCTCATTATTTTAAGCAATATTGAACTGCCTATTTAACCACCTTTCTCCCTTTCAGAATAACACTACATTTTGTCTCTTCATCTCATGTTTCCTATACTTTTCAACTTTGGATCTTTTTTATTGCTTCTTATCATTATTATTATTACAAACTGGCTATACAAATGGTGGTACCCCAAATGCAATGGAATCTTACCACCAGGTTCAATGGGATGGCCACTCCTTGGAGAAACTCTACACTTCTTTGCTCCAAATACCACTTTCGATATTCCTGTTTTCGTTAAGGACAGAATGCAACGGTAAGTTCATGCAAAACTCGAATAATCATAATCCAAAGGTACTGATTTGTGAATGAATATACATACATACATACTGCTATAATTGTATATCATTTGGATTTCAGTTATGGGTCTATTTTCAAGACTAGTTTGGTGGGTCGTCCTGTGATAATATCGACTGATGCAGATCTCAACTACTTCATATTTCAACAAGAGGGACAGATATTTCAAAGCTGGTATCCAGATACATTCACTGAGATATTTGGTAGGCAAAATGTAGGCTCTTTGCATGGATTTATGTATAAGTACCTTAAGAACATGGTTCTCAATCTTTTTGGCCCCGAAAGCCTCAAAAAGATGTTACCAGAGGTTGAACTTGCATCGATTAGGAACTTGAAAATGTGGTCAAGCAAGAATTCTGTTGAAATGAAAGATTCAACTGCACAGGTAATTAATTAGGTCGTTTTTACTTGGTTGTCGAAAAACCCGACTAGTTTAAGGTATCGATGTTTCTTTGTCGTGCAGATGATATTTGACCTGACTGCAAAAAAGCTAATCAGTTATGATTCAGAAAAATCCTCTGAGAATCTAAGGCAGAATTTTGAGGCTTTCATTAAGGGGTTAATCTCATTTCCTCTCAATGTTCCTGGAACAGCCTACAACAAATGCTTACAGGTATTTCATACAAATAACTTAAAGTTCATTCCAAAATAAGGCTTCGTTTCGTCTTATTTCCTAAAAACTACTTTCGAATTCAACCCCCGTCTAGAGCTCCATGCTAGCTATATTGGTTTATATGGAAACAATAGTCAAATACTGATTAATCTGATCAGGGACGAAAGAAGGCAATGAAGATGCTGAAAGACATGCTACAAGAAAGACGAGAAAGCCCACGAAAAACACAAACTGATTTCTTTGATTATGTGTTGGAAGAGCTTAAAAGAGAGGGTACATTACTCACCGAGGCAATTGCCCTGGATTTGATGTTTGTGTTACTCTTTGCCAGCTTTGAGACAACCTCCCTTGCACTCACTTTAGCAACCAAGTTTCTTGTGGACTATCCATTGGTTTTGAAAGAATTAACAGTGAGTGAATATAAATTACAGTTAACAAAACAACTGATTTCAATTTGTGTTGTTGTTATTCAAGTTAATGTGCTCTAATACATAATAGGAAGAACAAGAGGCAATTATCAGAAGGAGGGAAAATCCGGATTCTGAACTAACATGGAGTGAATACAAATCAATGAAATTCACATTTCAGGTAAATCTCGGATTTTTCTTTCAAATTTATCCCGTTTTATTGAATGTATCGTTTTCTAACAGCTTCTTAATTGCAGTTTATCAATGAAACAGTTAGACTGGCAAATATTGTTCCGGGGATTTTCAGGAAAACATTGAAAGATACCAAATACAAAGGTGTGAATTCAAACATTGAATTTAAGGATCTTACAGAAATAGTCAAGACAGAAATCTCGATACTTACAATTGTTATGTGGTGCAGAATATACAATCCCAGCCGGTTGGGCGGTTATGGTATGTCCTCCAGCTGTACACTTAAACCCCACGAGATATAAAAATCCCCTCGAGTTCAATCCCTGGAGATGGGAAGTAAGTATTTACATATTATCAGACAATATATTTAATAATATTGCTCCATGCTAGCTTTTAACCATGGAATATAATGATGCCTACTACAGGGAATAGATACAAATGGTGCGTCGAGAAACTTCATGGCTTTTGGAGGTGGTATGAGATTCTGTGTAGGAACAGATTTCACTAAAGTGCAGATGGCTGTTTTTCTCCATAACTTAGTAACCAAGTACAAGTAAGAACGAGAAATTTCAGTAAATTTACGTAAACTTATGCATGAGGAGCTTAGATTAGGCTAACCTTTTTGCATCTGTCAGGATGAAAGCAATCAAAGGCGGAGATATTCTTCGAACTCCTGGTTTACAATTTCCTAACGGATTTCACGTTCATATTTCTGAAAAAGAGAAACAGAAAGCAAGAGGGTAATTTTTTATCAGAATGTAGAATTGATATCCTCAACCTGCCAAGGAATTTCAAGAATCACGAGAGAGTCTAGAAACAGTCTTGCTCCTCCATATTGGCCAATATGGGGAAATTTTGATCGGAATGTAGTAAAATTTTGGTTCCTATACATATCCACATACAAAATGTAGTAGGTCTACAAAACGAGGAAAAAGGAAAAGAAAAAAATACTCAGAATGCAACACTTCTTGTCGGTGTAATTATCAGATATGATGTTAGTATACAAGTCTTCAGCTTTGCTGTATCTGGGACAAATTTTCAATCTTCATAAATTCATAATATTAATTTTGCATCAAATTAAGACACGAGACCATGAAAAGAAGCATTTTTCTTGCGGAACCATTATCTATGCTTCGTATTCACCATATCATGTCTATCATCCAACATGGAATGTTTGTACTTTAAATATTCATCTTGGTTCTCATCACTCCCCCCTGTCTCTACCAGGGGTTTTCTTTCTTTTCTTCTATGATGATGCCTAGTTTCGTCATCATGAACATGTTTTGATATGCCTGATTTCTTGATTCTTCCATGCTTATGCTTGTCCTTGTCCTTATGAACATGGTGAAGATAATAATTGTAATCACTTTCCCCTATTATATTGCCATGCCTGTGCCTCCTTTGAACATCATCATGCTTGTGATATTTCTTTTCATGCTTATGATGTTTCTTCAAGTGGATGTGTGGAAGGTCATTGTATCTCTCATGTTTCCATCTGTTATCGATACTCTCCTCAGGACTCCATATATGATCCTCCCACCAGTCGTATATAGGATCGAAGAGGCCTTTTTGATGTAAAAGCCACAGTAGTACAATAGCTGCAACTCAGAAAGATAATATACTAATTATGTTGTTCTCTGGAAATTGAGACATACAATTCAAGTAACGGTACGGTACCTGTTGGAAAGATTGCTAGAAATAGACCAAACAACAATACCCAACTCATGCAGATATATTGTATATGGCAGCTGAAGTCAAAAAAGCCGGAGCATTTGCTTCTGCTTAGCACAAGAAATTATAAGACTTAGATGTCCCAACAAATTAAATATTCTCTCAGTTAGGAAAATTTTGAAATTAGACACAGAAAATGAGAAGTGAATATACAAAGGCAATCCGGATATGCAGAAGAAATAACTGAACATTCTACTAACCTTCAGGTCTTAAGACCCGAATAAAACTACTGAATAGAATAATATGATAAGTAAATATATAGCCTTCTGAAAGTATGTTCCGTAATTTGATAAAAAATCACACATCTAACTAGATGGAAATATGGTACCTGCAACTCTTTCCAGTAATGAAATCTGCCAAACCAGCCCATAACCTGTTCCAAAGATCTTCGATGGACTCGAAAAATCCATTTATACTGGTTTTCGGAGGTTGGAATGGAATCTAAATAATGACCATGATTGAGGTTGTTCAGTTGGAAAATGTGAACTAATGTAATATCAATGATATAAACAACTTGGCAAGCCATAATCTTCTTTCTAACCCAATTCATACGATTCTGTGATACTCGTAACGAAACGTGGTGTTAGAGTGTGGCCAAACCTGTGATCCATTTTCAATAACAGTAGCTGTAGTTGTAAATTGGCATTCTGCTCTATCAACTTCACTAAAATCGGAATCTTTCAATATGGCTGCAAACAGGTATATGAAAGGATTCTATTCAATATACATATAGTATCTCGATTAAAGGGCCAGAAAATAAAACCTTAATAATCAACAGACTGTAAAACTCTTTTGAAATAATTTATAACTACACCTGAACATGCATATCTTCCAGCTTGATCAGTTGTTGGGTACAGTTTGAAAGATCGAGTTATTACTTCATTTGGCTTCATTATGTAAAACTGCTCCTGTGTTATCGTAAACAATAACATGTATTAATACATTTGATCACTGAATGCAGCTTTATGCATACTTAACAATTTTCAAGTAGTTACCTCCATTTGGCTGACACCAGCTGAGCAGTCAAACTGCAAAATATGTGAATGTAAATACTTAGACTAATGTCATTTTTCAAGCATAAGGAAACGTTTCATTATTGATATGAAATTTAGCTCCTTCCACAGATATACACTCAAACCAAGAGGCCTTAAATAAATTTAATTTGCAGAAGATATGGTTAAAATAGCCCATGAAGAAATTATATTGCAGACAGAAGTTAGTTGAAATGTGTTTGTAATTACGGTAAGGCTGTACGAAGCTTCAAGTTCACCGATATTTTTTGTAGTAATTGTTGCAGTCCCAAATTGAGTGAGTGCTTCAAAAGTTGGCACAGTGATGCCTAAAATTTTCCCTGGGCTCCTACAAAAGGCGAATGCGGATAAAACTCATTTCTAACACAATACACAAGAAGAAAATTAATGACCTCAGACTTGTTGTGTAAAGATCAAGAGGACGTAACATAATATCCTTACGATATCTAGTTTTTATCAAATGAGACATCGACTGGTAGAAACAAAAGCGATTAAGAATGTTAAGACGTAAGAGTAACAATCAATGTGAGTGAATTCTGAATTTGCAAGCCGTTGTATAGGATGGCAAAGCCTAATGAAAGAACAGAAAATATAAGCTCAGTATATGAAAGTCGAGATTAACCTTTGATAGACATATTCTATATCATCAGCACTCAATTCCACCAATAGGTTTGTGTTAACAACTTCTGTGATCCCTATAGAAAATGCATGACTCCCCGCATTCTGCAGATGATATAGAGTGATTAGGCGTTCGATAATTTGCGTTCTTGAGAATCTAAAACTTATTAAAACGTAACTGGATGTTGATTTATCCTTTCAAACCTTCCTTGTACACAGTAAAGCGGAACCTGATTCCGACTGACTCTGTTCTGATCTGCCTGAAAATAGAGAAAATAATCAACAAGAGGCTAAAAATATTGTAAGAACAGTAAAGACTCAATCAAATAATCAGTAAATTAAGCAATAAAGCGGATTCACTAACATCCCAAAAATTCCACAGTTGATTATGCAAACAACTCCAGAATGGTGAAGCACAAAAGTCTGGCTGTGCATTAAAAGCCTCGTAACTGGCACCGATTTTGTTGCATTCGAGACCGTCCAGCGTAAACCTGACTCTTTCGAGAAGCATCCACATGGAAAAATTGCTTCCTAGATTTTGAGGTTGACCCAGGCCACCCTTCAATAAGAAAAAAAAAACTGAGTTCTTCTTCATGTAATGTCATAAGCATATTTAAATTTAGTTGTCGATAGCTCTTAGAATCGGCAGGCAGATAGCGGCAACAATTTCATAACAAATAAATTGAATTAATTAGACATGACATGAAAGCTATAAAAGCTACCTGTCTTGGAATAACGAGGTAGAAATCATCAAATGATGGAATATCAGTGTATCCAACGTAATCTCCAACAAGGTTCACCCTCAAAAAATTATCATTGGATATTGCTGTCCTATTTGAAGGATCCACAATCACTTCCTGCCAACAAATTTTCGTTGTTAGTTCTTAGCTTCCGATCTGATCATTCCTAAGGGTAGCCGATGGAGGAATAGAATACGAATAAAAGCACCATCACATGTCAAACGCAGAATCCACTATCCTTTATAAAAATGCATGTGATTCTGATCTAAGTTGTATATATAGTGAATTGCTTTGCTTTAGATCATAGAGGCCAAAGAAAAGAGGACTTATATGGTAAATGTAAAAACAGCCTTCGTCCCGTCATTCTTCAAGTTTATTTGTGTATGCAAGAATTATGTTTTAAGACATTGATTTATTAAAGTATATATACAGCAGCCATATCTAGAGTCAAGCACAGAAAGATGCCGAAGATGACATGTAGTCTCAATACGGTAGCTTCATACACATGAATTTATCATGGAAAATATATACATGTAAAATAAGATAAATACACTTCATACAAGTGCAATAAAGCATCAAAACAAAGAGAATTATGTAAGGCTTAGAGTTTTTCGGCAAAATCATATTGACGAATTGGCGTACCGATGTCTTTGATTTTGTCTTAACCTCAACTCGGATACTAAATCCAACTGAGCGCTGTCCAATACCAAACACATGGAACCTGGCACCGAACTTGATAGATAAGTTAAAGAAGATAAACGTTTACAAATAAGCACACTATCAAGAATAAAATGGAACATCAGTTAAAGCAAAGTGTGAGCAGACATAATAAAACTTGGTTATCGAATCTCTGCATCTGACATGAAAAAACGTTGAAAATGATAACAAAAAGGAAAAGGATTTCATACCAATCATCTGTAAAACGAAGACAATGTGCTGTATTTGCCTTCCCTTTCATCAGCTTGTCAACTAAATTATCAAAATTGTAAAAGTTATTCGCTCATTAGATGCATTGTCTAGGGATGCACTAAAACAGATTCAGTAGGCTTACAAAAATTTCCACATGATGACGGGACCCTGCGCTGGTCTCCACAAGGACAGCAAGTTGGCTATGCAGAGAATAAAAACGAATACCAAAAAGAATGTATTAGGTGCTAAAGAAAGAAAACGAGCCATCCTGAAGCTTTTATGCACATTGTTTCACATTAAAATCCATCCAGATAAATAAAATCACTAGATATAAAATTTCAGAAAACATAAAAGGAATCTTTGTGTACCTTGTTCTATCCATCTAACATCCAGTCATCATTGACAAGAATATACCCACACTAGTTCAACTATTACAAGATATAATATGAAGCTCTCCGCATGATAATTTATTGAGGTTCATCACAACGTATTATAAGTTCTTAATATTTGAAGAAAGTGGAAATACAAGGAGAAGCATGGTTCTGAAATCTGAGGATTAAGAGGTTAATTAAAATACTAAATAATGAGGGATGTGGAGTTTAGGTGCTTGCGTTTCTTATTGCTCCGAATAACAATTCATCTATTAAATATGGCTCCGAATAAAATCCCGAGAACTATTTGTATGTGTGGAATCACACCAAAGTAAAACTATAACATTTCTCTGAAAAATAAATTTGAGATGAGACATTGAGACACAGGTTGATCACCATGAATCTATGATATATAAGTTAGAACTTTCCTATTACCTGAGTATGCTCGATAATATGACCATTCTCATCTCGTAACCTATATAACAAAATTAGCCAAAATCAGTAAACAGAAAATGAAACAGTAATTTCTGACTTCGGAAAGGGGCAATAATAAACATATAATATCTCACAGAGACAAGTATAAATAAACAAAAGAGCAGAACTAATTAGCTGTTTTCAGCAGCAACACTCATTTATACCTATGTTCAGTACAAACAAGTTCGTAATGGAATTGCTGAACTAATCATTGTCAAGATATTCCCTAATAAAGGCTAAATGATGGGAGCATATTTCAGAAAATAAGCGATGAAAAACAAAAGGTGTACAGAATGGAAATTCTTTTCATTATATGTTTCGAACTGAAAGAAGAGGGGTGAAAGACCAAAATATATTTGTAAACAGGACTTTTATGAAATCCCTACTCGGTATTCACGGATTTCTTCATATTTTTGTATTGTTCTATCCAGGTTTTTAGATTTTCGCAGTGCTTTCGATCTTTTGGTTCATATAGAGATGTGCTATTACTTTCACAGTCATCACTTGATTGCATGATAAAACGACATATTCAGAGACAAAGTCCTTGAAAAAGTGCACTTGCCTCTCACACATCTGAACAACATCTGCTCCAGCTTCAGGCTCACATTTTCGTGTTTGAACATAGAATTCTTGGGGCTTATAAGCAACATCCTAACGAAAAGAAATTTATGCAATCAAATCAGAAACCCGAAACAACAGAAATTAAGTTAAGCCTAACGAAAAAATAGAAACAAAAATTACGCAAAACATCAAACAAAAGAACTTAAAAGGATAATTCTAAGTAACATACTCGTATGTATGTCAATTCATACAAGGCATAAGCAGCAGATTTATTAATCGTTATCACTGGTGGTACTCGAAGTGTACGCATGTGATTGGTCGAATTTTCCTCTGCTTCTACAACCTCTGCCACCATAGACGCCTCCCTCCCATTCTACGACAGCAACAGAAAATCACATTGCGTTTAAAGGATCGAAGAATTTAATGCATAAATACATACCGATTCACTGGGGACAGCCAAGTCGAGAACGATTTTAGAAGTGCAGTTGAGCTCTTTGGAATCTGAGACTTTTGCACATTTTTCGAGTTTCGATTTGGATAGGATTTGCATTGTCGAAACGTTTTGGGAGAGTGAAATTAAAGTAGTAACGATGATTATGAGAATTCTAATTAGGGTTTTCATGTTGTGATTGAATTAAGATTGTTGAAATTATGGGGTTTTGAAAGGGGGAAAATATGAAATACAAAAGAAAACGGTTTGGAGCGGGGCGAGTAACTGCTATCTTATTAACGGTTAGTTTGTTTAGAAGGTTTTTTCTTTTGGTCCTTTCAGTTTTCGGTAATTGCAAGTAGAGAAATTGTAACTTTTCTCAAGTTTAATTTTAGTCTCATCAGTTGTACATATCTCATATTTAGTCCTACAACTTTCAAAATGTCTTACATGTACTCCAAACATCCAAATTAAATGGTCAAATGCGATTTTTTAAAAGAATTCAGGTGTAAAAATACTCACACACGGATTATATTCAATAATAAGATATTTATACTCAATATTATATTTCTCTTATACAAAAAACTCTCCAAAAAGTTTGGCCAAAATGTTGACTAAGACTTGGCTGTTAGATTTTGGACGGTGTGACTAAATGAATACTTTGTACAAATTTTAAAACTGAGAAACGTAATGAATAAGACCAAAATTAAACTTGTACTATAATCACAAGTTCAATTTTCCAAACTCATGGATAAAAATTGTATCCGAGAAACTTGATCACTTTTTTTCCTTTTTAGTAATTTCAAGTGCTAACTTTTAAGCAAACACTGTTTGGAATTTGTAGTTTTTAAACTATATTATCATTTAAATTTTTAGATTAATATACTGATGAGTTGAATTCTTTGATATATTAAAAAAGTGGACTTTGTATATTGTTAAGTGCAAAATTGAGATATTAAATTTAAAATGTCAAATAATACATTATTTTCTAATAAAGTATTGATATGTGTGAAATGATCAATCTTGATTTTTATTCTTTTCAAAGAAGATACAGAAAAATAAATCCAAAATTTACAGAAACTGAAATTAAATTCAATACAATAATCAATGTTAGGGATTGGCCCAATACACATATGGGCTATAAGATCAGTTTAAATAACGAATTCATATATTTTTGGACCTAATCAATGTTAAAAAGTAACAACTGATCATCGTATATTTATATAGACCTAAAAGTTGGGAATAGCAAAGACTTGTTAACATAGTAATATTAGCTTTTCACTTAAATTTTATATATTGTATTGGGTCCAATAAATTTAATGTTTTAAATATGTCTACATCATAATATGATATATTAAATCTGTTTAATTTATTGTGTCATGAATTTTATAAGAATGACATAAAATCCATACACGTGATGAGACTTTGTAAATGAGAATTGTAAGAAAAGTAGTAGTAATACAATTTATGTACTTTGCATTGTCCTTTTCTAAGCTGTCGAGTCTTTTCAACTCAAATCATAAGACATAAAAATGTGGGGAAGAGTGGGGGTGCATCATTTAATTACCCTTTGACAATTTCCTAATTCCATAATCAATTATGTAGTTCCATCTAATTTAATATTGTAGTTTATGATTCACATCAATTATTTATTTATTTATTTTCAAGTATATATTTTAACTATCTATAATATAAAATATCAAATAAACCATAAGAGAAATCTAGAGTATAATATACCAGACCTCACGTTTTAGATTGGATATTTTTTCTATTATTATTTTCATCCAAGTTTGAGTATTGGCAAATCAATAAGTTTATTCATATTTTATTTTTTCTTTTGAATTAACAATTACATCATTACATCAAATACCATACCAACAATTATCATTGACAATTTTATATTACAACCTAAAAACAAGGAACTACATATAAAAAACTATTACATAAATAGAAAAATCACTTATACAACTGGTGAAATCGAATTCAATGGTCTCCAACTTATAGAACTCGATTTTAGCACACCATGCTAAGACGTTATGGGCATGTTATAGTTTTTACAAATGGCCAATAATTTCTAATTAATGAAATAAATTAATTAGGAGTGATATATGAGTGAACATCAATTTCTTAGTGTAAAAATAAAAAATTTTAATAAAATAAACCTCTATTGAGTATTGACTTTAACTAGTCAATCCAAAAATGTATTTTAACCATGGCAATTGAATTTATTGAATTATTCCTTTCAACTAATTTAATTTGATTTGTCCCAATTTAATTAGTGCAAAATAAATTGAATGGTCCTTTCTCGGTTTTAAACTTTCATCAAATTTTAGTTACTTGTGGGGTGTAAATAAATTCGTTCAACCCAATTCACTAGACAAAATTTAGAGTAGAAACGACGTTTTTTCTATAGAAAAAAAAATTATACAAGAGTCTCTTTACAATGGAGTAGATTTAGGAGCATTGAATTCTAGGAATTATGAAATGACCAAAAAATACTTAGGTGCTAGTAGATTTAGGACCATTGAATTTTAGAAATTATTGGGTGAATAAAAAATACTTTGGTGAATTCGGTATAGTACTCAATTGGACACATAAGAAAAAATCATAAAAAAATATTTTACTTGTAGATTATATCGTATCATATCGTATTTTCTATAATCTTGTAGTTATTTAATTTTATCTTATTTCCATGTTTATATGTAGATTACTATTTCATTAGATTTTATTGTAACTCTATTTATACCCTTCTTTTATCAATAATATAATTCACGGGGTTTCATATTATTCAACACAAACAATGTGAGATCGTTGATATATGCAGTGGTCTATACAAGCTTGACCTTTAGTACACAATGAGCCTCGTAAGCAGATTTATGTTGAACTCTAGTAGGACTCATTACACGATGATTAAAGTCGTATTTTTATTTAATGCAATCGATCTTTTTCAAAAAAAAAAAAATAAATAATTGTGGCCGTTTTAGGCTAAAGGTTAATATATGTAAAATTGGAGAATATGTAATTTAGTGAAGCAACCCTTATCCAGCTACAAGATTCTGGCCATTTTTGGCAAAATATAAGACCAGCAAAAGCAAAATCATGTGATCAAAAATCTACCTTTTAACTTGTTTTTTGCAAAAAAAAACAAATAAAAAAAAAAATATATATATATATATATGGTTTTGAGCCTTTTACTTGATTAAGCTTAACTGATAACTTAAAAGCATTAACTGAACTTCACCTATTAAGATGCATAATTCTGGAAGTACGTTGGTCAAAATTTGAATTAAAATGCTCCATTTACTTATGAAAAAAGTATGCTTAAAGCTGATACAGTTTGATAATTAAAAATGAGACCTTGTTATTGCTGTTTTTAAGGTTATATGTGCTATATTATTAAATAAAACCGTTTTAGATTAGGCCTTCATTTTTTCTTTTAAGTTACTTACAAAATTTGATCTATATGTCATCATAGTCAGTGGCGGAGCCAGGAATCGAAAGTGGGGGGGGCGAAATGTTAAATTTTTTAAAATATATACATGTAAAAAAAAAAATTTACACACGCATGTTAAAAAATTTAAAAATTTGGCCCCCCCCCCCGCCCCCCTAGCTCCGCCTCTGATCATAGTAATCAATAAGTTCGTATCTCATAAGAATAATTTATATATATATATAACTAAATGTTATTGATTCAAAACTTATATAACAATTTAGATAAGTGATTTATTATTTAATAAGTTATTTATTTAAAAAATTAAATGTTGATTGACAAGAAAAAATCAATCTATATAAAAAAAAGTTAATTAAAAAAGTGAAACATAAAAAATAATGTTATTAAATAAACTTTAATATGAATTCATATTTAATTAAATTTTGTTTAATTTTTAGGAATCGAACGTTTCACTTCTTTAATCTTCTCCGTAATTGTTTATGCATATTTTTTAATAGTTTTCATAGTGGCTCAAAATTTGGACACTTGTGTAATAGTTTTGTTATTTATTTCAAAATTATTATCTTTTATTTCTCCAATTTCTAAAGTCAGTGTAGCATATTTCTTCTCAAAATCTTCTCAAGATTATTAAATATGTCTCGAATTAAAACCTCAATCTCAAGCTCTGTAAGTCATAGTAGGTCGGCATAAATGATGTATTCATTTTTTTTATTTTCATTCTATTAATTGTGTTTTTTATTTATTAAATTAAATTTACTTGATAAAAATAAAAGTAAACAAATTGCATGATGTACGTAAAAGTTAATGCATAATATGGAAAATAAATTAAAACATAATGAGAAATAATTTTTTCCTTTAAGTTGATATGATAACATCATCATATTTTAGTTTTCTATTAATATGATTAATTTTTAATAAAGTGTGTACCGATCATATTTAAATAAATATTCTTCTACAAACTCAACTCACGTGATTTAGTTTCATTAACATACTTGGTAAATTATACGAACTTTTTGAATTTACTGCAAAATTATAGCTAGTTGAATAATCATTTAAAATAATAATTACGGAGAATATATCGATATATTCAAACTCTTGAAAAAAATATTTAAAAGAAACTAAGATATTATACAATTAAAATTTAAACAATAACTTAACTGATTAAGTGAAAGCTTACTAAATAAATCATAAGTCACAGTCTCGTAAGATAACTCATTTATATAGATAATTTCTAATTTTATAATATAATATGATCATAACTTGAATAAAAATATATTTAATTAAATTAGTATTCAATAATTTCTAGTTATTTAAAGAATAAATACTGATTGACATCGAAGATTGAAGTATACATAAAAAGTTTAATTTGATTGGAAATTGAAAGCTCAAACTATGTGATTTAAAAATATTTCTAATGTTTTAGAACATATAAGACATTTGGCTATGATAACAGAGAATTAAATATTCTATGAGATGATTTTGAGATTCAAGACTGACTTAATAAAGAAGGAATTTTTTTTACATATTCTAGTTTATTTTTTTAAGAATAAAAGTAAATGTAACCCAATTTTGTAATACAAATAGTGTACTTTGCATGTTTAAAATAAGTATAATTAATATTTAATATTTATAAGTTATTTTATGATAAAGTTCTACTGTAATAAATACACCTTATTATATTATTATAGATATATACAATTTATTTTATAATATTACTCATTTGTCTTTAAAAAGGTAATTGCTAATCGTAAACTTCTAATGTAATTATATATTTGTAGATATATTTAACTTATTTATTAATTATTATTTGACTCTTTTGTTATTTAAAAATGAATTATAAAAGGACATATCAGGTAGATCAAAAATTCAAAAAACACATAAAATAGATTATATAAAACATAAATTTGATCCCACCAATATTCTTTTTATTTGAAAAAAAAGAGAATAAATAAAATTAACAGAATTATAGATAACACCCATTAAATTATTAAAATTATGCTTTTATGTTTCATTTTTATAAGAACTAAAGTATTTTTGGTTTTAAATAACTTTTTATTGGAATATTATTTAATCAAATATTATTAGCGGGAAAGTCTTTGCTACACATTTACATAAAACCCGAGGAGAAGTACTTCTAATAACCATATCTTTTGATTGGCAAATTTTCTAGTTTAATTATATTCTTTTTCAATATTTGGGTGTTTCATTCTCTTTATATATTCCATGCTAGCTTCATACTTCATTTTATAACAGACCGTTCTATTATTAACCATTAGATGAAATGATGTTTTGATAAAATACCTTTTATTTTGCTATATGTAATGTGCTAAATTTAATATATTGTTATAGATAACACCCATTAAATTATTAAAATTATGCTTTTATGTTTCATTTTTATAAGAACTAAATATATTTGATTTTAAATAACTTTTTATTGGAATATTATTTAATCAAAAATTATTAGCGGGAAAGTCTTTGCTACAAATCTATACTTCTATACTATTATAAAAAGAAAGGCTTTTTTGTCTCACAAATGGAAGTTATTTTTGTCATTTTTACGCATTTGTCCTTTTGATTTGTTTGTAGATTGAAAATGTAACTATAATTTTGAGGGTAAAATAGATATTTCATCATAAATTAGGTAGTTGTCATACCATTTTTCGTTTGTCCAAATATACCATTGAGACTAATATACACAAGTGGTTAGAAATAGGGTTAAATTTGTTATTTGCATATGAAATTTAAAAGTCACGTACTTCACCACCATCCCAGTGGGCCGTACTTCACCACCATGATCCCACTATCCCAAATCCCCATTTCTCTCAAATCCCCATTTCTCAACCAAAAAATTATAATATTTCTATAAAATTAATATTATGTATATTTTTTAATTATATTTAAGAATAGTCATGCACGCGAGTACCGCGTGCAGAGTCGCTAGTTTACATAAAACCCAAGGAGAAGTACTTCTAATAACCGTATCTTTTGATTGGCAAATTTTCTAGTTTAATTATATTCTTTTTCAATATTTGGGTGTTTAGGGCTTGGCTTAATGTCAAAATAAGGAAATTTATATTCAGTAAAATGCTGAAAAAATTGAAATAAAAAAAAATTAAAAGTGTGAACTAGAGTTATGTGCTTAGGGCTTGACTTAATGTCAAAATAAGGAAATTTATATTCAGTAAAAACCATTTTCTAAATTAATTTTCTTGTTAAAATTCAAAATTCAAAATCACAAAGTAAAAGTTCAACAAACAAGTGAATAATAATCATAATAAATATTAATTACTTATTAATATTGGCACGAAATTATGTAAAAAGAACAAGTAATAAATAAAACAGTAATGGTGACATGATGAAATTGACATTAAAAATGGTTGCTATTTAATATGCCTTATTATTATTTAGTTAATGTCAGTAACAACAATAATAAATAATGTAGTAATAACAACGTAATGAAATTAATTGTAAAGGAAAAATGGTTGCAATTTTTTCTTTTTTTGTCTCCCATTTACAAAAATGGTTGGTACTTAATATACCTCATTATTATTGTTTAGTAGGTACACAGACTTAAAAGAGGGAAAAATATTTGTATATAACCCTATACATGATCTATTTGCATAGATCAAGATACAATAAAATATACTGTATTTGACTTATTTTAATATTGAATATACATGTTTTATCTTTATTTTTGTGTTTTGATGCATGAAGTATGATCGATTTTATAATAAATTGAATTTAATAAAATAGTTTTATTATAACTTATTAAAGATGTCAATATATATTACCAAAACTTTTATCTTTTATTGACGTATAACTAAGGGTGTGCATCGATTTAAATCGATCATAAACCAAACCCAAATTTTGGTTAACAAAAATTTCAGTTTTAGGTATAACAAATAAAAAAATGAACCAAAAAAGTTTGGTTCGATTTTTATACAAACAACCTACAATTTTTTAAAATGGAAATCGGTTCGGTTTTTTCAATTTTTTTTGTATTTTAGGTTTTCAACCTACTCTTTTAATATTTTTAGTTTACTATGTTAATTAATTATACATAAATTAATAACAAAAATGAATATATATTACATATTTTGATTTTTGGTTGAGTTTGGTTAGCCGCACCTAAAAATCGAACCGAATCGAATAACGAAAAATTTTGAGAAAGAAATTACAAACCAGGCTGAATTTTTTATTATCAGTTCGGTTAGGATTATTCAATAATTTTCAATTATACACGTATAATTAGGTGTTAACGAGCCGAGCTCGAGCGAGCTTGATGATCTTTTCAAGCTCGAGCGAGCTTGGTGATTTTTTCAAACTCGAGCGAGCTTGGTGATTTTTTCAAACTCGAGCTCGAGCTCAAAATTTTCGAGCTCGAGCCCGAACTTGAGTCGAGCCCATTTATATTTTAAAATTTAAGCAGAAAATTTTAAATTTTGATTATTTAATATATATTTATTAATATAATACTAAAAATAATAATATATTAAAAATAAAAAAACTCGCGAAAGAGAGAATTGGGCTCGAGCTGAGGCTAGACTAGAAGTTCGAGCTCGTGAAGCTCGGTTTGAGATCGAATTTTTCGAGCTCATGATATTCGCCATTCGGCTTGAGATCAAATTTTTTGAGCTCGAATCAACCTCGTTCGAACCGAGTCGACCCGGCTTAATTTACACCCACACATATAATAGATCGATTCTTTTTAAATTAATTCAAGTATAATTTTTTTGTCATATAATTATTTTCTGACTAAAGAGTACACACAAATAAATGATTGGTAATCCCAAGTTAGTATGGAAAAAGAAGCACTATTAAACTTCCTTTTGACTCTTCATCTGATTATTTTTTATCATTAATAAACTCCTCATTCCACCATTTTTGCTTCACATTTCACACACACTCTCTCTCTCTAAACAAACAGCAAAATGCTCTCTTCTGCTTCAATCCAAAGCCATCTCTAATGGGCAAAGCCTCCAAATGGTTCAGAGGTCTGTTGGGCCTCCGAAAACCCGACCCGAACCCATCCCAGAACCCACCACCGTCCAAGAAGAAACTATGGAGCTTTGCAAAGTCACGCAAGGATAAAGATAGCCGGAAATCGAAATCCGACGTCGTTTCAGGAGCCGAGAATGACGCCGTCACGGCGGCTGCCGCCGTGGGCAAGCTAAATAGCAGCGGCAGGAATATTTCCACGGCGGGGAGTGGCCGTGTGAACACTACGGCGCGCGTTAGTCAAAGTGGCGCAGGATACGGGAAGCGTGAGAGATGGGCGGCAGTTATGATCCAGTCCCATTTTCGTGCTTATCTGGTTAGTGTTTACATGTTTCTATTTTACATATTTACCCTTAGTTACGTTACGTTGGAAAAAAAAAATCATTAATATCAAAAATGATGATATATAATATTTTTCTGTATAAAAATCAAAATATTTGCTTGTAAATTTAATCAATACTCCTTTGATATCTTACTTAATTGACATTTATAACAAGCTCATATTTTAAGTTCTTGAAACTAGCTAATAATCCTAATTGAACAATACCAAGGCTTACTCAATTGATTTACAGTGGTGTAAAAATATATATATTTGAGTATATTATGTATGTATAGATTATTAGGAAGTGGTCCATATGGCCTTTCTTTTTGTGTTCAGTGCTGGGGGGTGGTTCTAAATGAGGTGATGATATGATGTGGGGTCAAGGGCTAGTTTTAAGCCACCAAAAGTATCCTTGTATTAGTAATAATTTAAATATAGTTTTTTGAGTATAAGATATTGTGGTTAATTGAAATTATTATATTGTTATTATAGTAAAATAAGATTTTGAATGTTTTGTCCACATATATCCGGACATATTTTTTTGTAGGTAGGTACTAAATTCCTTTCATCATGTCTTCAATTTGTCCTACTTTATTTGACTTCTGTAAAGATTTAATGTATTATTTTGAATATTTTATATGGATGACGAAGCATAAAAGATTTTTAGCAATCCATTTTTGTATTTACATTATAATTTATTGTTGAGCCATTAATTTTGAGTTATTTTAAAGTATAGTTGTGGTGATGGGTAAAAATAGAGGTTGTCCCATGGATAGTTACATGTCACCAAAAAGTTAACAAGGACATATCTCATTATGTACTCTTCCAAATTCAATTGGGTTCATTTTTTCCTTTTTGGTTTGAAAGTTGGCTAGAGTGGGGGTTGGTGTGTAGGGTGATGGGTGGTGCTATATTTTCATATTTTTAGATACATAAATGTATTATGTATATAACATCGGGTACAATAGAGTCGTAGTTCTACACAACATATGTTTGATGAAAATGGATAGGCTTGTCAATGGACGGGCATTGCCCAAATCCAGACCGTTCAATAGAAAATTTACCCGACCTGACCCGTAGGGTCAAAGACCCGAACCTAATGACAATGGTAATTTGGGTCCAGGTTGGGTCTGGCTCCAATTTTTACCTGCGTGTATTTTACCCGAACAGTTCCAGAATTTTACCATTTGAAAATACCCGCGGATCTATACCCGAACAATACCCGCAGTTTACCCATGGGCATTTTTCGACCCAACCCGAAACGTATCTAGCCCGTCGAGTATGCGATCGGTTTAAATCGGGTCTGAATAAAATATTTATTTTGTGAGTATTTCATGAGTCCCATAGTGTCATATTTTACATGCTCTATAATTATATATTATGGGTTAGTTACTTTTTATTCACTTTTATAGTACTGGTGAGATGTCTCTATCTAGTTAAATGATTCAGACTTTTACCTTACAAGACTTTATAAGTAAGTAAGAATCAAGTAAGTCCTTGGGAGTAGTACCACTACCAACAACTTTCAAATAAATTCATGGTTGTCTGTGTAAAGCAATTTGGCGCCATCATTACTTGCTGAATCTTTCAATAAATTATAATTATTGATATGTAAGAGTTGAGTGTCAAAATAATTAATGAATATAACAAAGTTAATAAACTTATAATTATTGATATAATAAGAGTTGGGTATCAAAAATCCCAATGATCTATTAGTAAAATGGGAATTAGTTCTATTTTCCTTTTTCTCCATTTTTGGTTGTATGAGTATTGAGTTTCATCCATGGAGTCTAAATTAATTGAAAAATTTATGATTTTTTGCTTTTTTTTATACATTTATCAAATTAAGTGTTGCTAAATAATAATTTTATGAAAAAGGGTATTTTAGAAAGAAAAAAAAACAATGAAATTCAATTTCAAGAAACAAAAATATTTCTTGAGATGTATATATATATAGAGAATAACTCAATCATCTTTTTTTTTTTTTTAAAGTCAAGAAGAGCATTAAGGGCATTGAAAGCATTGGTGAAGCTTCAAGCACTTGTGAGAGGTCACATTTTGAGGAAGCAAACTGCTGATATTCTACGTGGAATGCAAGCGCTAGTTCGAGCCCAAGCTAGAGCCCGGGCTGACCGAGTTCTGAATTCTAAAGCCACACATTCGAGCTTTAAATCTTCTCATCATTACAACTATACAGTAAGACATACATTTTTTGTCCCTCCCAAGTGTTTAAATACAGTCTGTTGTTGTAAGAGGTCCGTTTTTATGGGATATATAAGATTATTGTGAATCTTTACATTATTTTACTTGAATTCCACTTATAAAGAAAATAAATGTATTATGTAAAGGGTGTATAAATAATTAAGAGGATGCTAGCCAAAGTTTATTTAGAATATCATAAAAGTCCTTATATCTTATAAATATCTGATGTTTTTGAAGCTTATAAGACTTCGGACATCT
The DNA here is from genome assembly GCA_963669365.1 of Verbascum thapsus. NCBI lineage: Eukaryota > Viridiplantae > Streptophyta > Magnoliopsida > Lamiales > Scrophulariaceae > Verbascum > Verbascum thapsus. The sequence goes on from OY770105.1 coordinate 21,203,164, forward strand.
TATTTTTGGAGCTTATAAGCTTATCTACTAAAATGTTATATGAACATTATGGAGCTTATAAGCTCTTGAATATCTTATAAGGAGTTTTGAGGTGCTTATTAGCTCATCAAACACCGTCTAAGTATTGAATTCCGCTTAAAGCTCTATTTAAATGGGATGTTTGAAAATTGTTGTTTTACCCATATCTCATTGAGAAATCCTATACGTCGTATGTATTAATTGATGTAACCCTTGTGTGTAAATACACTCTGAATTTGTAGGCACCAACAACTCCCGAGAAATTCGACCATATTAACCGGGCCAGGAGCATGAAGAACGATCATCTTATGATGCTCAAGGTTCTTTTTTTATATCCTTTTCTTTCTCATTATACTTCGGTTCTTGTACCATACACCTAAACACACCTTCATGCAGCGAACCGGTTCAAAATCAAGTGGCTGTGTAATCTTCGATCAAGAAAAATCCCGGTTGAGCCGTCATCGGTTGGACCCCACCAAAACCGGCCAAACATCATGGACCCCACATGACGAAAAAAGTGACAAAATCGTCGAAATAGACACCGTCAAACCCAACCGTAAAGGCCCCTTTCATTCTCCACATCTAAGCCAAAGTTCAGACCAATACAACCAAAGCTTTTCAACATCAAAGGACTCAACGGCCCGTCAGCCGAGCCCATCACCCGACAAAGCCCGATTATCGAGCCCATTGAAAAGGCCCGACATAGATGAAAGTGTTTTCTGCACTGCTGAAAACAGCCCACAATACTACTCAGCGTCATCGATGGGTGGGAGCTCTAGACGGGGCCCGTTTACGCCTTCGAAGAGTGACATGTCACGAACCTGTCTAAGTGGTTATTCGGACCATCCAAATTATATGGCTTATACAGAGTCTTCTAAAGCTAAGGTTAGGTCCGTTAGTGCCCCTAAACAAAGACCGTCTCATTATGAGACGTCAAATAGATATTCTGTTCATGGATATGGCGAATCGAGGTTTAGTACGAATCAGAAAGTTTCGGCATTGCATGCTAACTTTGTGAACAGGGCTTATCCCGGGTCGGGTCGTTTGGACGGGTTTGGGTTTCCCGTTTGAGGGAAACGGGTACGGTCAATGGCAGTGATTTGAGAAGTTTTTATTGTTGACTAACTAATCATGCTAATGAAGTAAAGTTTAGGTAGTTTAGAGTTTGTTTAACCCGGGTTTATGTTTATTGGTTGGGTATTGTGGGATGCTATGAACACTAATGTAGAGTGCCTAGAAATGACTTATCTTTTCGCTTGTTTGAGAAATTTTATGAACAAGATTTTTGTAAGTTGTGGGTTTTCTATTATTTGGGATTTTCGTCATTGGATATTAGTGTTCATCAAACCCATGAGCATGAATATGGATTTGTTTATGTTTTTAAATCCTAATTCTCTATCTCAATCCCCTTTTTTTAACTCTATTTTTTCAGCGTCTTATATAATTAACTCTCAATCATATACACATTACTTTACATATTTACCAATCAAATCATTTATTATAATTATTTTTTCACTTTTTTTTTATACTTTACAATTTTTTATCCATAGTGTATTCACATAATCATTATATATACTAGTGATATAATAATTCTACACGTCATCCATCAATCTATCAACATTGATTTGCCATGTGTTACAACTTTTAACCTATTTTTAAAAATCTAAACAAACAACTACTATTCTCACACGAATTTCCATATTACGAGAACCAACAAAACAATTATTAGGATGTGTTCACCCAAAACTAATGGATTTTGCATTCACGGACAAGATAAATTATGCGTAGAAAATGTAATTTCAAGACTATTTGAAACCGAACTCTCATGTAAATACACGGTTTTGTAAGCAACGGTCTACAAATTGCCACTTTAAAAAATGAAACCAAAGATGCGGTTTCAAATGGTTTGGTGCAATCTTGTGGTTTTTCATCTACAAGAAAATCCGAGGTCTCAGGAAATTCTAAATTAAGAATGGAGTATCACTTGTTGTGGGATTAATAAGTGTTCAATTATTGAATTGTTGTTAATCGTTTATTTTTAAAATAGACACTTGTCAATTGCACAATGATAAGACACGACTGTGATACAATATGATGGGATGGACTAGGGTTGCGATTGGGGTACATACATATATTTGGACCCAAACCAAACTAAGTTTTCAATGAATTGGTCCTAACATTTTAGTATTTTATTTCCAACTGGGTTGACTTTTAATAATATTAGAGTCCAATTGAGTCTTAAATCGAGCCAAATTTGGGTCCAACCTATTCTCTACTTTGAGTCAATAATCTACATTTTACACTTTACAACAACCTTTTACATCATTTTGATTTATATTGGGTCCACTTTGGGTCCTTATTGAGTCATTATTGAGTCCAACTATAATGCATATTTTTTAACATTGGACCCAATTCATTTTAAATCCAACTCAAATGAACCCGACCCAAATCGAACTCAATTGCCACCCCTAGGATAGACTATCACCTGCACATGAATGTTCAAGTCAAGTATGTATGAATCCTAAAGCAAAAACAAGAAATCAAACTTGACTAGAACACAAAATAATTACGCGAATGTGACAAGAATGGCATACAAGTTTTAAGGAGATCCAAATTCCGAAACAATTTACCATACAATACAATAAACAATCTCTATACATACAAAACAACGAGACTGGCATACGCTTGTCAATTGTGATACTATGAATATACAGAACAATAATATGAACAGCTATATCATATACACAACAATAATTCTGTACGTCGAAAAATATAAACTGTCGACAGTCAATGAGAAGGACAAGTATATAAAACAAAGCACACCAACTTATGAGAAATCCCAATGGATTGATCATTTGTTACAGCTCCATCTTGAAGTAGGCACACAGCTCAGATAATGGCACCACTTACATTTTTCGTTTGCATTTTCCCCCCTAAACAGCATCACCAATCCCACTGTGAATCTGCAAATTTTCCAGAATACGGTTAGCCTTCTATATATAGATATTAGGGTATATTACAAAGACACCCTAATTGCAAAAAGATCTAGAAAAATTGTCATAACTTCTACTAGTAAAAAGCATATTACGATTTTATCCCCTATTTTTTGGAGTTCTTATATCCGACAAGTGGTGTCTTGGTAATTTTTGAAAAACCTCAGGCGCTAGTGGTAGTCACCAAGAAGTGAAGAATTTTAAAAGGGCTGTCAATGGGCGGGCAATACCCAGATCCAAACTGAACCCGCGAAATACCCACGGAAAAATATTTTACCCGGACCCGATCGCATACCCAACGGGTCCAAAAAAAGTTAGACCCAAGGGGCTGGTACGTTTTGGATTGGGTCCGTGTCGGGTAGATGCCCATAGGTATTGTTCGGGTATAAACCCTTGGGTAATGTTCGAGTACTTTTCGGGTAAAATACTCGCGAGTAAAATTTAGACCTGGACTCGAACTACCTAGTGTCATTGGGTCCAGGTTGGGTAAATTTTTATTGATTGGGTTTGGCAATCCCTGCTCATTGACAAGCCTAAGTGAAGGGCATGCATGCAATTATCCCTATATATGATCTTTTTATGGTATGATTAACGGAGTTTGGTGCTCTTCTTATTACAGGACTATAGCAAACTATATCGCGCGACCTATCATATTCATCAGTTAAATGCAACGTAAATAAGGACCTACGACATTGTGCATTATAATATGACAATATGGAATACATATCGTGCAAGATTAACCAATGCTATGGGAAAACTTACCCGGCAATAAACAATATAGTGGCGAAAACCCAGAAAACATATTGGTAAACTGTGTATTTGGACTTCAAACGGGTATCAGCTGGACGGTTACGGCGTTCTGACCAACCAAACTGGGGCCGGACGAGAAATACAAAGCCAAGGAGGAAACCAGTCAAAAACCCTCCAATATGTGCAAAGTTGTCAACGTGTGGTAGAATCCCGACAGCTAAGTTAATTGCAATGATCACCACCAGAGTAAACAGAGCCGCAACCTATAGAAATATGGAGTTTTTCACAATATTGCATTACGAAATTTCCAATTTCTCAAAAGACATACAAAGAGAAAACTAACTATGTTGTAGCTAAATTACATTTTAATTCCCTGTTTTTCAAGTTGTTAGATCTTCTTGTTGCCAGTATTGACATGGGCTTTTTGGTAATTTGAAAAAGTTCATGGCACTCATTGTAATTACCAAATAAGTAAGGGGGTTTGCATCTATTTATGCCATAAGTAAAACCCAAAGATAAAGCAAAGGATCTTGTTTCGTCATAAGCGTGTGTTTTGTGTAATACAACATAATTTCAATAGAGCAGAAATAACCAAAAATTTGTGATACCATATCGATTAGGTGTGGCAAAATGGTTCCGGAACCGTGGTTCCAACCCAATTAAACTAGTTTGGGTTGGGTTGGTTCCTAAAAAATTATTTTTGGTTCCTAATTGGTTCCAAGTTGGGTCCAACTAATTTCAACTTAGGCCCAAACCGCTTGTCAATAATCTAAACTATAAAGAAGAAAATGTAAGGTATTGAGTCGGGTTGGGCTTGGTTCCCTTTCGGGTTGACTTCAGTTCCGTTTTGGGTTGAGTTGGTTCCACCTCAAAACCATTTAAAAACCCAACCCATTTAAGAACCGAACTGTTGGAACCAACCCAAACCCAACCCGACCCACCCGATTGCCACCTCTAATTTATCGATGCTCGTTATATACTCCATATGTTCAAATTTATTGCTCTTTTATTTCTTCTTTGGGAACAACAAAACTTTATTTCCTAACTGGAAAAACTTTTCTTCACTTTTTCGACTCTGATTCATGCTCCAAGCGAAATAAATTGGATTCATAGTTTTGGGACCCACTGAGTACATATGAAGATCTTTGCTCATAGAATAAACATAGATACAGATTTTACCTTGTTTGTATAAATAGTCCAGTTGGTAAATAACTCAGACAGCATAGCTCCAAGAAGTCCAAATAGTGCACCAGAAGCTCCAACCGAGATATTATTCTGAATAAAAAGGGAAGAAAGTATGCTCCCACCGATTCCCGACAACAGATAAATTACCCCTACTCGCACTGCACAACACAATTCAGAATTATGACCGTTTTAGAATACCAAAAATGTTGAAAAAAATGAAATTTAATCATTTCAACTGCAGAAAAATCACAGTACATATATAGCACGAGGATATTAAACTAACTTCAATTTATAAAAATATTAAAAAATTGTTACCAAATCCAAATTGCTGTTCTAGACGAATACCGATGAACACCAAGCTGAGCATGTTTGCAAGTAAATGAATAACACCAGCATGAAGCCATATACAAGTTATGAGTCTCCATGCCTCATTCCTGTGCACTATCTTGTCCCATTGAAGTGCTCCCAGTTTTTCCAATCTGCGAAATTGGAAACAACTTATTAATTCCCTTTTGTAGGAATATAATGTACTTGATTTCATGAGTTCATTTCAAGAATTCAAATAAATTCTTCCTTATGGCAAAACAAAAAAAAATGAACTTTTTACTTTTGCATCAAATGCTAAAAACAAAAACAAACAGCATTTTCATTTTCACTTTCGAATCGCTTTTTAAAGTTACGATAGAAAAGGTAGATTTGATTTCAACCAGGTAGTGCGGGCATCAATCATCGAGCAATTCAACATGAAACAAGGAAGAAAAAGAAATCTAGAAGCCATTGTGCATGTCCAATCATCGCTAAGAATATGATCCTCTTAAAGATATCTCCCGATTGGAATAATATTTACCTTTTGATATCATTTCCAAAGTTCAAACTTAAACAAGAATATTAACCTAACTGTAGGTTGATGCTTAATTATCTTTACAGATAAGGAAAATATGGATATTATTTAGTATACAGTATGGTTTTGGGAAGCCATAATAAAGGAACAATCATGAAACTACCTAAATTATTGGCAATCTGAAAACTGGAATGAAGAAAATTCTCATCAATCATACGATTTCAAGATGGTTTTTCAGCAAAACCAAGATCGAAACAGATTAAAAGTCCTAAACTTGGGCTGTAGAGCTCATGTCATACCCTAATTGATCAATCCAAAGAATGGATACATAGTCTATCTTAACAAGAACCACTACAATTATTTTTATTGAATACATGATGTAAGTCAAAAAAATATTAAAAATTTCCTTAAAGAATCAGATAAATCTTTGGAGTCTACAAAGCTATGGTTGATTGAATTCAAACAAATAATCAATTGTTTAAATAGAATTCACTCAATAGTCAACTTCACATTAACATCAACACATTTTGAAAAAGAAGAAATACAAATTGTCAGACTTGCACAAAGATAGAACCCCACTGCTGCAAACAAAACCTCAAATTCAGCCCTAAATTAAGAACAGAAATCAATCAAAATAGAAAGAAATCAATCACAAAAAGTGTTCTTAAACCTGAGCACAGTTCTTACTCATCAAACACTTGCAAAAAAAGGAAAAACAATCATGACCCATTTTATTCCTATCAACAAAAAACAAGCATAAATTCAATAAAAACCCAGCAATCAAATCATAAACATAGATCAAAGAATTAAACGTACGTCGATGAAGATGGGCCAAATAGAGGGTTTTCCCTGAGTGGCTGAAAAGATAGCCTGCCAAGAAACCTAGCAACACAATCACCTCGAACCCCATTACGATTCTTCGGACAATCATTGACAAACATGATCACCACAAACATGGCAACATTTGCCACAACAATCATGGGCACAAGCCATGATGTCCACTGGCTGTCTGAATGCTCCATATCATACACTGTTCCTGTTGCATAATAATTTTGTGGGTAGCTCTGATTTCGGTTCTTTGAACCCCTCTCCAGATCTCCATTTCCCATCATTCTTTACCACTGTTCTGTGTATGTATATGTATATGTATATATATTCGATCACTGTATATGTATATATATCTGTATCTTGTAAGAGGAAGAGTAGCTTAAGGAGAATGCAGGAATTGGTGGAGAGATTTCGGAAGGTGGGCTGTTATTATTAATACTGGAGAATTTTAATTGAATTGAATTGAATGTGGTATTTGAGGGGTTTTGAGGACAGTTGATTGTCTCTATCAGTATACGCTGTGTTTGGTGAGTAGTGTTGGGAAGATGAAGAGGAAAGTTACATGGGATGCTTATTATTAGTTATTTTACCAAAAGCTGATTTTCATGAGTCTTTTGAGATTTCATTATTACATTAATTATTTTATATTCCCCACATTGCAAAGTGAAAGATTATTATTGTTTTTTTAAAATCTCAAAAGATGAAAGATATTAGATGAAAAAATTTATGTTACATCGATTTTGTGTCATAAATTATACATTTGAGGTGGATTGCATTTTCACCACCTTACATTTAAATGTATAATTAATAATACACTGAATTTATTAAATTTAATATATTATATTATTTTTCAATATAAGACCGTTTTTTCTTTTTTAGTATATTTTATGTTACATATTTGGTGTTATTTATTTTGATATATAATAAATGTTTAGGTTTATTGTTTTATGTTTTTATAATTATTGACCTTTTAAAAAAAATCAAAATATATATGAGATACATGTCGTGCATTGAATTCATCTCGTACATTCTATTAAAAAAAATATTTATAAGAATGATGGATTTGTCTATTATGATGAGCATTCCATATTAAAAAGACAATAAAAAGAAATATATTTAGTCATTAATAAAAAGGGACCTTTTGTTTTTATGAAAAAGGTAGATTTCGTATCACTATGAAAAGGTTAATGAAGTAGAAATGTAATTGGATTAATGAAAAAAAAATACATACATTTTCTCTAATATGCAAGTTTAAGAGTATTCAATTAGTAAATGTAATTGGATTACAGTCTGCTTTTCAAATTATTTAATCTAATTGAACTGACATATCATATTATTTCATTTTAATTTTGATAATAGCAAATTAGTAAAAAACTTAGTAGTAGAATATTCATATTGCTGTCTATTAGCTATTAACACAAGAAATACAAAGCACAATTAGAATGTTTATCCGAATTCATTATTTATTTTCCATTTCGATAGAAGGTTGCCTTAAAAACGTTATGAACTTGTCAAATATGGTATCATAAATTAATACATATTAATATGTGCACGAAATAAATTATTATTGAATTGGTTTATCCACGACTACGACTAATAGTATTTTAAGATTTTAATTTTAATCTGATATTTATAAAAACAAAAAAACGAGAAGAAAAAAGATGGAAAAAATGAAGTATTTAGGTAATATACTGCCGTTTTATGTTATAAATGAAATAAATTATATATTTTTTAGTCTCGAGTATTATGTTAATATATGGAAATCAAATACTCTAACATTGAGTAATTTTTAAAGAACTTATGGAGGCAAAAAATTTAAATTACATTACTTTATATATCGTATTCAAATAAATATTTATAATTATATTAAGACACGAAATTTGAAACTCAAAGATAGGCCCTAACTTTTATAATACTTTAAGAAAAAAAGAGGAAATTGCCAATTGGAAGGCTATGTCACATTTTAGGTATTTAAATCTTTTCTATAAACGCGTGATCGGTTAGGCACACGGAATTTGGTGTCCAATTGCCTTCATACTATTACACCTCACTCATTTATTTTTCTTTTTTATCCAAAACAATTACACTAAAAACTCTATAAATTAATACTCATGATACCACCAAAATTTATTAATTAAAAGAGTTATTAATTAATCGATAAATTAATAATTATTAATTTATAATGAAATACTCAATTTACAAATACCTTTCAAACTTCCATTTAATTATTGTACAACGCATGTACGTATAGTCGTATACGGTCTAATTTGAAATAACCCTTCAATCTCCCACCTTATTATGCTTCTTGTTTTCAATGTTTATCACTTTATGGACATTAAAAAATATTTTCTATATAAATACAAGATCAAAATATGCTATGTGGCAATCACATTGAATAATTTCTTATTGAGTTATAAGAAAACAACACTAGAAGTTCTTACAATGATACAAAAAATTAGAGATAAGATTTAAGGTGAAATTGATTTCAACAAAAAATAAAAGACAATTGAGTCATTTTTCAAGAAATTTTCATAAATCATTCATATAATATGTAGTATATAAGGAATTATTAATTTATATTTTATATAAGATCTATAGAAATTATCAAAAATGTATTATCTTATAATTTTAGCGAATTATTAATTTAGCACCCTATTCCTGAGTCGAGACTAGCCAAAAATATTATCTTAGAGAGTTTATTAAACAATCGAGTATTAATTTATCGAGTTTCTATTGTAGAAGCGTAAATGAATTAAAATCGAGGCTTACACATTGATCGATGTCCAAGCTTATTTCAATTATAATTTGCTTAATTGTTTATCGAACAAAGTTTAAATAAATTTTAATCGAATCAATTACGAGTCAAATTAGACTAGTTTAATTATTTTTTATATTTTTTTATTTGAGCCGATTTTCAAAATTTATTGAACACAAAAAATTGTTCAATTTTAGTTTGATATGTTATCAAATTGAACTCAAATAAGATTATAATGATTGAACTCGAATTTAGTTCGAATTTAGTATAGAATAATTTGATTCAATTATATCAATAAAAAAACAATATTACAAAATAGGGCAAAGCATGATTGGGAAAATATTTCATGAACCTTCATTTATACAATACTACTAAAATAGTAATTTATCTCTTATGATATTTGAAAATAGCAAAAAACTTCTATAAAAACAAGTGAATTATTTTTATGTGATTTTCAAAATGAAGCAATTTAGCTTCCTACGCTTCTCACTCGCACAATTTAAAAGTGATTATGATATTTTTATCTTCATTAGATCATTTTGCCTTTATTTAAAAACCATTGGATCTAATAGACCAAAACTAACTACTGAAATTAAATGTATATATTTTATTTAATGAAATTAATAGCAACCATACACCTTAATACAGATGACTGGAATTTATCCTACTATATATATTTTTATTTTACAAAACTCATAATTAATTTAATTAGAAAAGGTTCAAGAAATATTGAAAAAATGTGAATATGGTAAAATTATCGGTGGATGAAAGATAAAAGGAAAAAAGAAAACATAAACAAACATAGTCTAAAAATTAAAACTAAATATAAATACTGAGTAAATAGTTTAAAAGTAAGGGTATTTTGGTCTTTTAATTGGTGAATGTAAGTTAAATAAGTGTAGGTAAAGAGCGTGCTTCATGTTGTGAAATTTTAGTAGCGGAACGGTGTTTATGAAGATGCGAATTGTAAACGTGAGACACAGGTTTATACTGGCTTTCTTAAGACAATATTGTCCAGCTTTTGGCGATTAAGAAATACGGCAATTGTCTCCCAAAAGACAATGATGACGTCTTAGTACCACTACAAATTATCGAGTCTAGCGAATACAATATTGTTCCAAACACTCAAATTAGTATTTAAGAGAACAAAGGAGAAGAGAAAAGGATTTTGGTGCTTTTAATTTCATAAATTGAGGCCCTTATTTATAGAAAATGAAGGGTTTTAGATAAAAAAAATTACAACTTTTCGTACATTGTAGAAAGACTCAAAATGTGTGTTTTTGGACCAACACCCTCTCAAAGAGCTTTTAATTTCCATCTCAAACTCATTCAAAAAGCACACCATTAGAAATGATTTGGTGTGGATGGGTGCACCATGCCACCATGCACCAACCAACCAATCCAATTGCTTTTCTATTAAAATGAGAGTTAATCACATGCATCTGGGTGCACCACTAATTATGCAAATCAATCCATTATTTTCAAAAATTATATTTTGACCATAAAACTTTGAATCTAGAATAATTACGTCGTTCAAATTGTTCTGTCAATTTTTCGATGCCCCAATGTTCAGGTAATATTATTAGAATCGATTTTTAGTGACGTATCGACTTTACTTAGGCCGTTTACTTTTTGGACTCAAATAATTTTGGGTTGTGCTCATAATATGAGTTGTCAATATACCTATTGTTTAACATCAAGTCTATCGCAGTTTTTTTAGGTTTGATATAGCTATGGGCCTATGATCAATGTTCAACTCGTATATGAGGTAAATATTGGTAAGGATTATAATTTTAGTTTTCCCTCTTTTCCAAATGGATATATGAGAGACATTTACAGTACATGTTGTTTATTATTCATGATTAGACATCTAGACCACTACTATTGTGCTGTGTTGATATACGTCACTTGGGTCATCAATTGGGGTCATAGAAGGAACCAATTCGACCCAAATCATGAACCTCTTCGAAGGATTATTCTTCTACATAAATTATTAAAGGGTCCATTAACAATGGTGACATTATATAAGGTAAGTTTTTAATTGTTTGAATGCGATAATAATCATTTAAAAATTGATAATAAGTTTGTCCCCATCGAATACGTCATCCGATTTGGGTCAATTTTAACAAGTTGCACCTCATACAAAAGGTCTATACTCATTAACGATATTCTACGAAGTTGAACTAAACTAGAATAAGAACAATCACGTTAGAGCCACTGGATTGACCCCAAAGAAGAACCATGGAAAAGTCAACAAAAATTGAATAAGATCATAATGAGAGTAAATACTTCTTCAAATTAAGGGGGTGTTTGGCTAAGCTTATAAGCTCTCAAACATCTTATAAGATGTTTGAGAGCTTATAAGCTCTATGAAAGTGTTTGGATAATTTTCTTAAAAAAGTGCTTATAAGACCAAAAAATAAGATGTTTGGGTCTTATAAGCAAATAAAAAGTAAGTTGGCAAAACCCAACTTATTTCAAAATCTTAAATTTGGGATATTGTTTATATTTTTTCAAAGACATAAAATAAACCTAGTTAAGTTTATTCTTTCCAACAATACCTTTCTCCGAAAAAATATTTATTTTTATACTGCACAATTATCTCGTATAATATTTGAAAACATCTTATAAGTCCAATAGACTTATTTTATCCAAACACTTAAGAGCTTATTTTTTAAATAAGACGAAACATCTTATAAGCTCTTAAAACATCTTATAAGGTGTAAGAACTTATAAGATGTTTTAAATAAGCTTAGCCAAACACCCTCTAAATGCTTCTTCAAATTAAGTGAGAGTAAATACCAAGAATTAAATGCTTCTTCAAATTAATTAGAACTCTTAGTTTGAAATTATTTCTCTAATTAATTTATTACACATTTTTATGCTCTCTTGCTCCTATAAAGTTGTTTTTAAGCGAATAAATATTATAAATTAAAGTACGAAATAAATTTGTTTACACAGTACAATTACAATTAAATAAGAGTTACTTTGCAATTGAATCAATTTATTAATTATACCAATAAATGAATTACAAATAATTTCACTATAGATGAACTTTGTAATACTAAATAGCTATGTGAATCACATCAACAATTTTTTATAAATACTAGTGAATTGGTTAGCACAATTTTGTATGAGGCCCATTTTCATTTTTGGGCCTTAACTGATTTCTTTCAGGCTTCAACCCAAGTACCCCGGTGAAAGCCCAATCCAATGCGAAAAATACAGAAAGGTGAAAAAGAAAAAGAAATGGAAGCAAATACTCAGTAGATCTAAAAAGATATCTCATTTATCTAACAAAAGTTCATAATATAACAATGTATTCCAAAATTACCATTTTCATTAAAAATATGATGTGTGATTTTACAATAAGAATAGATAACCATATTGATACGATATCAAATATGTGTCACATGGACCAGACTTGGAAATAAGGTAATTCGATTTGCTACTAGGTAGTATTTTATTGGATTGCAGGTTATACTTGATTTATTTCAAACTGCTTACGAACTTATTTTGATAAGATCGAACATTTTCTTAGCTACTTATCCTCGATCTTGAAAATCATTGAGAATACTTAATTGCTTTGTTCTAGCTTTTTAAAGTGTAAAACAAATAATAGAATTTTCACCGGTTAAAGTGATAATTATTTCATCGACTCACCTTATTGGGCTATGAGCTGGATCTTATTACAACTCACCTCACTATGATTGAGATATATAGGGGTGTTCATTCGGTTAGAACCGAACCGAATCGAACCGAATTTTCGGTTCGAAAAAAATCATAACCATAACCGAACCGTTACGAGAACGGTTCGGTTACGGTTATAACCGAATCGGTTCGGTTAATTTCGGTTAATCGAAAGATTAACCGAAATCTGGACATTTTTTTCTTTTTGCAAAAATTAATTTGAATTTTGGGCTATTTGACCTTTTTAATTATACAAAACTCATCACAACTTAAAAATACAAGGATGCACACCCCTAATCCTCAAAACAAATATAAAAACAACAAATATAAATAGTGCCAATATAACATAATATTAACAATAAGTTAAAATAAAAAATTTATTATGGCCCAATTTCGGTTACGGTTCGGTTAGACTAACCGATTTCAATAACCGAACTGTAACCAAAAACCGATTTTCTGGGAAAATGCTAACCGAAACTGAACTGAAATTTTTTCGGTTCGGTTTCGGTTTGACCCGAATTAGTCGGTTTCGATTCGGTTCGGTCGGTTAGTCGATCCGTACACAGCCCTAGAGATATATTAGAAAGTATAGACATAATATTAAATTAAGAGAATATTAATAGGGCCATCAAATATATTCAAATGTTTTTAAGCAAACAAAGAATGATATCTATTTTACTTTGTTTGATAGGTGGCATTCAACTAAGCATGTCACTCGTGCAAAACTAATTCTAATTGACTGTATAAGTATTTTTGTCTTAATCTAATACTAGATGACTTTTTTGCTTATAAAAAGACTTCATAAAAAGATAAAAACAAATCATATCCTTCTAAATAGGTAAGTTAATCAATTAATGTTCCTTTAATAATAAAAATATGAGTGAAATATAAGGGCACTTCATTTTCATACGTAGCCCCTATAGTTTTCTATTCTTGCTAATAAGAGAGTAATATAAAAATGATAAATAGCTTGATTTATTCCACAAAAAAATAATAATATAATATTCTATATGTATGACTTAGTTTTTCAACTCCAAGTTAGAACATGAAAAAATGAATTAAGATATTTTATCACTCTCACTAATAAAAAATCTGAACAAATGCAAATAAAGAGATTATCTTAATAAATCTTCTATTTTCACAAAACCAAGAATAATATGGCTTTACATTATGAAGATTGTAACAATACAATTTTTTTAGAAAAATAGCATATAATATAAAGTATAAACAAACCTCTGCACTTAAATTCAAATTATTTCGATTTTCTGTGATCAAAATTTTATCTAATAAAACCATAATCACATAACATGGGCTCACTTTGTATCAAACTTATGTCACTTTTTTTTTTAAATATGTAACTAAGCAAAATTGACTTCCAAATCAATGATGGTAGTCTGCATGCTTATTATGAATAGTATAAATAATAAATAAATAAATAATAATTTCTTTAAATTGGCCGTGAGAAAATGAACCTTTTTAAAATTATAAATAATATAACTCCATTCCAACTCATGTCTAGCATGTAACAAGCAATACAATACTCATTCAGGTAGAATCAGGTGCCCATTTAAGTAAACTCCTACAATATCGATTGTCTCATTACCATATTGATATAGGTTAGAATATATCAAACTCCAATTTAAGTTCGAACTTGATTTGTATAATGTTCGAATTTATTCAAATTTGATTTGGTCAAATATTGGAGTGTATAATATTTAAAACTGTGCTCGTATAACAAGCTACTTATGTAGCGTGAATATGATCAAATCTAACGTAATTCTTATACATTACTGTATGTTGTAATCTTGTAGCTCGTATAGGTACGGCCAACATCCGTTAGTGAAGTATTTATAGGTCACTTAATCAATTATTCATGATTTAACATCTGGACCTACATTCAACTGCCATCTGTTACTGTTCCGATAGTCCACGTCAGATATTGACAATCGGGTCAGATTGTCAAGGTTTCCATACCCCGCTATTGATGCGTCATCTACCTGCCTCGTATACTATGTCTCATATCGTATTGGAGATCTATTTGCCTCTTATACCATGTCCCGCATCGTAATGGAGATCGATATATGCATTAGTTTTATATAGGGGTTGCAATTGGGCGGGTTGGGTTGGTTTTGGGTCGGTTCCAATGGGTTGGTTGTTAAATGAGTTTGGTTATTAAATGGTTATAAGGTTGAACCAAATTCAACCCAAAATGGAACCAAAATCAATCCAAAAGGGAACAAAGCCCAACCCGACGCAATACTTTACATTTTGTTCATTATAATTTAAATTATTGGCAAACGATTTGGGCCTAACTTGAAATTTAGTTGGATCTAACTTGGAACCAAGTTGGAACCAATTAGGAACCAAATAAAATTTTCTTAGGAACCAATTCAATCCAAATTGGGTTGAAACCGTGGTTCCGATTCCATTTCGCCAGTCCTAGTTTTATACATCTTCATCAAACGTCCACTTTGTATGTCACATTGACACGTAATCAATTCTGCTCCATATCAAAATTCAAATTTTGAAATGTCCACTTTGTACACCATGTCTCGTATCATATTGAAGATCGATATGTCCATAAGTTTTATACATCTTCATCAAACGTCCACTTTGTATGTCACATTAACTCTGTAATCAATTCTGCTCCATATCAAAATTCAAAATTTGAAACTCAAATAAGTACTCAAATAATTTTACACTTTATTTCGTCCAATATGTACCCATTATCACATAAAACTACAACAAACAGAACAACGTTTACAATCATAATCTCGTGGAAATTGAAAACCCATGTTTCATCATCTTCTGCAACTTGTCAACACCCAATTATAATTCATTTCGCCATTGATGGTGGTGATTTTTACTATTCTCCGATGGCTCCGATTTGTCATTGGGTCCACTCAGCTGCATTTGATCTTCCCCTTCATCCTCCACACTTCTCTTCAATCGCTTATTAGCTCCAATCGAAACACCAAAAATCCTAGGATCTTCATCAACCTGCAATAAATCCAATGCTTGTGCCTTCGGGGATACGCTTGTGCTGGCCTCGCCTTGATTTGCAGAGTAATTGGACATCACGTTGAATATATTGCCACACAAGCTCTTCAGCCTGTTTAATTCTTCGTTCAGATGCGAATTCTCTTTCCTTAATCTCGTGTTTTCTTCTAGGATCTCAGGCGTGGATGATGATGATGATGTGTATCCTCGTACTGTGTTTGGTGCTGGCGGCGAGTTGGATGAGTGCACCTGCTCGTCGCCGGAATTCGAGGGGGAGATGGCCGGAATAGCAGCTGCTGGGGCGGCGGCTATGGCTGCCGTTGAAATCTTGCGACGTTGGATGTCTTTGAGTAGACCCTTTTCGCCTCTTCTAAAGCAATCGTTTGCAAATTCCCATCTATCTACAACTACTTTTCTGAATCCCTACAGCAAAAAAGTTCCATTAAATTTCAATCCTTACAAACGATTTGAAAGATTAAATTGAGTAACGGGACTGACATAGGTGTTGAGCTGACGAACAAAGCTTGAAAAATTGTTGTGTTTGAAATATTTAGGCAGTAAATCTCTAGCAAATTCAGCTGGCCTCAATACAATGAACGTAGTTCCATCTTCGTTCCACGATATCGTATGGCCGTTGCTTGGATCGTCCACTAATTGATACGTTTTCGTCAAAAACGGCGTCGGAATTGACCTCTGCGAATCTGCTCCGCCGGCCGCCGCCGTACACTCTCCGCTCATTTCACAGAATTCACAGACGATATTCCCACTGAATCAAACCCTTCAAAAAGGTAACAGAGATCAAATTTATTCAGTTTAATTAACTTCATTCGAATCATATTAACATTTATGGAACAAAAATTATATGCAGATTAAAGGAGACAACATGAATAATTTTCCATTTCCAACAGAAACAAAGCTTAATAATATTGTTTAAACTAAATCCCATCAATCATAATCCAATATGAAAACAAATCTAAGAAGAATTAAACTGTTATTACCTCAAAAAACGAAAAAAAAAGCTGCAACTTTTGCTAGCTGCTACGAAGAAACACCGATAGCTTTTCCAGGTTTATTGACAACAATCAGATGCGCCCACAACAGATGTAATCTGCAGAAAGTATGAAAGAAAGAAAGAAAAAAGCACGCAGAGAAACACAGTGGAGGTGTGAGAATGAGAGGTGTTGTCTCTTTCTAGAAAGTTCGTGCTAGAAGAAAGTGAATGGAAGAGTGTGGGTAATTTGCACATTGCACCCTGAGAATAGGTTAATTAGGCAGTCTCCACCTTAAAATTACAAAAATTGTGGTCTCCACCCTAAAAATACAATAAGTTTGGCACTTTGCACCCCGATCATATTTCAGTTGATTTCTTGATGGACAAAATCGGAAAAAGAAAAATAAAATTTCAAACAAATAATAATCTTCAAAATATAGATAATTATTAAAAATTTGCTATTGAACACTTTCATCCACTTCTCTTGCTGATACGCCAAATGCTAACTCTTTTGCCTCTCTTTCCAGTTGGTTTATCACATTCATTCTCCCTGTTTAATTCAAACATGCTTTTAGTAAAACATTCTAAAGTTCATTAATTTAAAAGGATGAAAATGGTTCGTGGTGGCTCATGGACCTGATTTGCTCTTCAGAAGCCTTGATTATCACTCCTTGCTTTTGTTGTCCCAGTAGCCTTTGCAATCTATCCCTCCTTGTCTGAATAAAATGGAAAAAAGGGTTGTTAAAAAGATTGTTAATCAAGTTGATTAATCTCATTTTGATTAGAAGATTAATTACATTGTAAGCAGCTTCGAGTATTTCTTCACTGAAAGCTCTGAGTAAAGATTCTGGATTTTCCCCTCCGGCGCTGAAAACCACCGGTTTCCAGACAATAAAGAACAATATTCATTATGTATGTTAATACCAGTTATTTAATGATGTAATTGTTCAGTTATATTAATTACCTCAAAATTCCCAGGAGTGTTGACAGGCTGAAGAAGCTTTAGCTAGAACAAGCTTCTCATTATTGTCTTTATTGATCAAATACGCCGTCATTCCAGCCTTGCTTTTTATCAAATGAATGATTTTATTTAAATTTTGTCTATATTTTAAAAATTATTATTTGTTTGAAATTTAATTTTTCTTTTTCCGATTTTGCCCATCAAGAAATCAACTGAAATATGGTCGGGGTGCAAAGTGCCAAACTTATTGCATTTTCAGGGTGGAGACCGCATTTTTTGTAATTTTAGGGTGGAGACTGCCTAATTAGCCTATTCTCAGGGTGCAATGTGCAAATTACCCGAAGAGTGTAGAAACATTATTTAAAAAAGGAAAATCCTTTTCTCACAGTCCGTGAGAATTTTTAGGCTTACAGCAAATCTTAGCCATTAATTGTGCACTAATGATCTGACAATTTGTCTAGCAATTTACCATATTTACTTACCATATTTAAGAAATAATCCCACATAATTATATATTATTATAATTAGCTTCACATACATAATAAATTTAACATTTAGATAAATTTCAATTAATTATTCTTAATCTATATTTTATTTCATGAAAATTTTATTTTAACTATGAATATCAAAATTGTATTATTCAAAAAATAATTTTTTATCAAATAAATATTAAAAAGTTATAGATTTAAAATTAAACAACTATGTTCAAACAACTATCATTATTAATTCAAATATTGTGTATGGTATAATAATTTAATTATTTTGCACTATAACCATACGAATAGTAAGTTTATAAATTGTGATTATATTTATTTCAAAAAATTAAAAAAAAATGTTATTTATATATTATTAATTCAAGATAGTTGATAATTTCAATAACTTGTTAACTTTTGAAACAGAAGGAAATCACAAAATCACACTTTAAATTGGATTGTATCTTGTATTATTATTTACTATAATACATATTTCTTTTTTTTTGAATAAAAGATCATCAAATCATATCTTATTTAAGTATTTTAATACAATAAATTTTCACCTAATATGATGTAAAGACACTTAATTAAATAAAAAAAAATTGAGGTGGGATTTGTAAATTGTTTTCACGGACTGTAAGCTAATCTCACAGTTTTACTGTGAGATTAGCAACACCCTTTAAAAAATAGCAATTCTTTATACATTTATTATTATAATTATTATTTTAAGAGTAAAATATTGTTTTGCGTCTTACATTATATAATTATGTATCTAACACCCCTACATGTTACCAAAAATTATAATTTCATCTCTCAATAATTTGATAAGAAGCATTCTTCCCATCCCAAAAAAGATATTGGTTGTGTCTAGTTTTGTTTTGGTTAGTATTTTGGTAAAAATTATTGGTGAGAAGTTTTGTGGACTCGTGTATATTTGGTGAGATTGTGTTTGGTTTTATTTTGATATTCTTTTTTGGGTGATTTTTTTTTGATATAGTGTTTGTTTTTATTTTCAAAGGGTACATACATTACTGTAGTAGTCAAACCACGTAAGCTTTTGTCTGTTAGTAATTAATTAGTTATTGAAAATCATAATATAATATTAATATTGTAATAATTTTTATATATAGATGAATATTTATATGTATGTAATAATAGTTGATATATATATATATTTATACATTTTTATTGATATCTAGAAATAAATTATTATATATTTATATTTATTATATAAATATACTATACAAATGTAAGAAACTTTTTTATCGATACAAATGCTAAGAAATTTACCGAAATATAGAATACTACCAAATAATACTTTTAGTCGTGTCCAAATCGTAAATTAAGTAATATATGACTATTACAATTTTCAATTTTTTTTCATATATCCAAAGTAAGTTTAAACATTATGTTGTTTAAATAATATAAAAGTACATAGGTCGTGCTCTTTCTCTTGAACAATTGAGTTACATATGTTATATGTATATGTACATTAAGTCAAATTATCACAATAATTTCTTAAGAAAAGTTAATAATATAATCATATCAATTATATATTGAAGTTTTTGTCCCGTATTAAACTAGCTAGGCCATAAAATTTTATTTTATAAAGCCTTGCTCTTTTTGTGGCTTAGTTAGACTAAAATTATTAGTTATTACATAATCCAATTGTTCACGTATTAATATTTTTTGAATTAAATTCTATGATTATAGTTATTAATTATTGAATTTATTGTTCAACATTTATTAATTTTTATAAATATTCTTATTTAATTGTAAAATAATAATAATTTGTAATTGGATTGTTGGAGTATGTAATTATGCATGGAGATTATATCAAGTATTTGAATCTATAAAATAATTTGTAAAAAATGCTTAGACGGTGAGAGAGAGAGAGTGTTATTGAGAGATGGACAAATGATGTATGATTAGACAAGAATAAAATATAAAATATTCATATTTTGTAGCCAAAATTAAATTTGGTCAAATATTACTTTTTTCCCTTGGTCCAAAATCTTACAAACCAAACATAAAATTGGTCAAATTTTTGGTCCAAAATAGATCCAAAACAACACCAAACATACCCATTGATTTTGATTTTTCAAAAGATTTTGATTTTGATATTATCTCCCCAAAATACCATTTTCATAAAACAAAAGTTATATTATATTTTAAAACATAACATAATTACAATTTAATATTTATGATTAATGTCTGTCATGCGTGCAATATTCTTCCTTAAGTAGGCAGCATATTTTTAGTGAAAATAAATTAAATATATATTTTTGGACATACAAAAGCAAAATAGTTTGATAATATTATTGCAAAAGAGAGAGTAATTGTGATGCACAGACAATTCAAAAAATCACAATGTGTCGTGTCGGACACCTGATCAAACACGACACTCATCCGACACTCTCTGACATTGTGTCGAATATGAAAATAAATGTGTCTGCTTAAATAAAATAAAAAAATAAAATATATATACGCCGTAATGGACGCAGTTAGAATGTATGTTTACTACGTATGCATGATTTGTGACATTTGATGTTATTTCACTTATTTATTGTGATTGTGAAAACTGAAGTTCTCTTTTTTTCCTTTCAAACATATATAACTTTACAAATTAAATATAAATTTATAATTCACAATCGTCATTCTTATAATTTATTTCTCTAACCAGTCATTTAAATTAGAATGAAAAGACTAATTTATATATTTTAATATAAATTAATAAACATATATATATATATATATGTATATGATATATATACACATTTTATCAACAATATCAATGATGATCATGTCCTAATATTATTAAAATATCGTATTTCGTGTCAGTGTCATGTCCTGCACTATGTCCCGTGTCCGTGCATCATAGGAGAGTACATAATAATATAGATTTTCATTGTTTTAATTTTATCTTTTCTTTCTTTGTCATTTTTTCACTTTTTATTTTTTTCCATATTCACATTAGAAAATTTAATGGGCGCTTAAATATTTTTTTTGGATGACGGGAGAAACCCGCAACCGCTATCCTTTCGGGCGCGCACTGGGAAAACCTCGCTCTTGTGCAATAGCCTATAAACCATACAAAAGAGATAAACCAACCTAGATTGTCCATAGCTTAAATATTTATAATGATACTATGTTGTCATGGATTGTTTAAGCGTTTTAAAAAAATATTTAATATATAATATATAAAAATTATAAAATATCGAGTTAAATATAATCGAGATTAATTATAAAATTTTGGGACCCATTAAAGAAGCGGCCCAAAGGTTGCCCTATCAACAAATTGCACTTTTTCCAGAAGTTTTTTCCATTTCTATTTCATTATAAAGTATACTATCCGATAACGTCTATTGTAAAGATATGCGAATTGTGCTTAATGTGTGTGTACATTGGACCAATACTACTGTGAACGTACAACATTTTAAAAAGTGAGCAAAATAATTGGAAATAAATAAATTGGGTCATTTTTATAAGGTCGAAACCTGAATGAAGATTTTAATCATATTTTATAGAATTAATTTGACTTACAACCACTTATATATTATTTATATCTAAATTTAGTTCCGAATCCCTCAAACTATATGGAAATTGGAAAGCAATCAAAAATTGGAAAGCAATCAAAAATTGTGTTATGGCAAAAAGATAAATAGATTATTTACTATAAATATAACCACATACTCTATCCATAAAACAAAATGTCCCCTTTGATTTTTCAAATGATTTATCGTAAGATTCGTAACTACGTAATATCCCGAAACAAAAATTTCTGTAAAAGAAAAGACAATTAATAATTAGACTGATTTTAATTGAAAATTTTATTATCTACATATAGAATATTTTTTATTGACTAGAATGGCAATTTTATAGAAAAATAAATAAATTACATATTTTTCAATTAAAATGGAGAACAATATAGTTATTAGTTAGATAGTACAATACATACATACTTCTATATTAAACATTTAAACAACAAACAGACAATAAAAGTAAATTAATGACAATATATTTTGTCGAACATTGAAAATAATTGTTATCATAAAAATAAGGCAAACAAATATGATATTAGAGTTTGAAGCCCATGAAAATTGCACCTAAATCAATTTAGGGCCAAAAATAATGAGAAATCTATCTACTATACTATAGCAAGGATTCAATTACTTTTTTTCTACTACTAATTTATAGAATTTAGAGTTTTTTAAATTAATTTTATCCATAAAGTAGTTACTTTTGATAATTAGTAATTTATAATTAATTAATTTTATCCATAAAGTAGTTACTTTTGATAATTAGTAATTTATAATTAATTAATTTTATCCATAAAGTAGTTATAATTTTATTTTGAATTATACATTCACACCTTCGCCATTTTGATTTTACTAATTTTTTGTTCTTGCTTTGTTAAGTCAGTGATTGATTCGCTCCCATTTTCCTCATTCTTTTATTTCAATTCAATCCACAAATTATCGGTGCATTTTTCCACCCAAACCCCAGTTTCTTTACTCAGTTTCATCCAATTTTTATCACTTAGGTGTTATTTCTTTCATAAATTGCTTATTTTGTCACCGTGTTCATCTTAAAATTTAATACCTTCTCAATCGTCATAGATTTTATTTTAAAAAAACCATTTTTTATTGTAATTCGATCTTTAGTGAATTTTGTTGCTGCTAGGCTTTGTGGGTTGCACTCCATTTATGTTTCGCTACGGGATAACGATCAGAACGAGTTTCTTAATCGATGCAATGAGAATTGGAAACGGGTCCTGAGGTTTTTGCAATTTGTGGTCCATTTTTGGTTTTTATAGCATTTTAATTCATTTCTATGTGAGAACTTTTGATTTGGTATATAACTGAGTTACTATATGTGAGATTGTGCTGTTGTGGTTGGTTTGATTTTCTATAATGTGCTGATTAATGTGATGCTGATATGCATTTTGCCCAGGAAGTCATTGGTTGAGAGTAATGGCGTGGAGTCATGGTACTGCATTGTGTTCATCTCCTGTGTTTGTTGATAATATAATTATTTAGTGTTCCTATGTTATTTGTATTCAGATATTTACCCTGAAGCCAAAGAATAGCCACTCACATCTTACGCTTCTGATGATGTTGGATTCAAAGAACTTTTTATATCATTACCAAATTTTCACTGAAACTGATTGCTACAATAGCAATTTACGTAATATACATGTGCCTTAGTTATCTTCTACAATATCTACCCATTCTTATCCATGAATTATTTACTCTTTATAATTAGTAATTTATAATTAATTTATTCACTTCCCTAGCTACATGAACTACCCATATCCCATAATATTCTCAAGAGAATATTATATTTTTAGTACATCAATGTGGCATGCACGTTTATTTGATACACTAATATGTGGGGTGGGAATTTGGGTACACTAATGTAGGGCATGTGTGGCAATTTGAGTACAAATTTGGCCGAAAAATTCAAATTTCGCCGGAAAATGTCATGTGCGTTGCACATGCTTGTAAAATTGGAGATTTTGACTGAATTGGGGATTTTTTTTTACAATTTTGACCAAAATTAAGTAAAATAATTGTTTTTTAGGGGATTGATCAATTTTGACTATTATAATAATTTAATTTTACCAAATTGACCCTAATCCCATTTTAGTTGTTTCATCTTCTTCATCAAAACCTTAGAACACCATTTTAGTTATTTCACCTTCTTCATCGAAACCCCAAAACACCAAAACACCATTTTAGTTAATTTCATCTTCTTCATCAAAACCCTAGAACCCCATTTTAGTTATTTCATCTTCTTCATCAAAACCCCAAAACACCATTTTAATTAATTTCATCTTCTTCATCAAAACTCTAAACCCTAAAACCCTGCTCGTTTTTTGCTTCTTAAAATGCCTTTCCACCAGCCCAGTAAAAACGGATCTCCAACGTCATCTTCTTCATCAAACCCAAGAACCCCATTTTAGATAATTTTATTTTCTTCATCAAAAACCTAGAAACCCATTTTTCCTTGTTCTTTGATTCCTTGTTCCTGGAGTTCTTATTCTTTGATTTTTGTTTCTGGATCGATGTGGCGGCGGCGACGGTGGCGGCAGCGGCGGCGGCAGCGGCAGCGGTGGCGGCGGTGGTGGTGGAAAATTTAAATTAAAAAAAAATAATTTTTTTAAATAAATAGTTAATTTGAAAATAAAAAAGAAGAAAAAAATCAAAATTAATTTTGGTCAAAATAGGTAAATTATTTTTTATACATGCTATTCTAAGTCAAAAACTCCCAAATTCAGTC
Organism: Verbascum thapsus; assembly: GCA_963669365.1. Taxonomy (NCBI): domain Eukaryota; kingdom Viridiplantae; phylum Streptophyta; class Magnoliopsida; order Lamiales; family Scrophulariaceae; genus Verbascum; species Verbascum thapsus. The sequence continues at coordinate 21,227,931 of OY770105.1, forward strand.
AAAATTCCCAAATTTGGTCAAAATTAATTAATTTCCCGGCAAAAACCGAATATTCAGGCTAAAATCAAATATTCTGGTGAAATTTGTACTTAAATTGCCACACATACCCCACATTAGTGTTCCCAAATTGCCACCCCCCACATTAGTGTACCAAATAAACGTGCAGGCCACATTGATGTACCAAAAATGCAATATTCTCATATTCTCAATTACCCCAACAATACAACCTTCAACAAAATTTTTTAACAAAACTCTACAGCAGAATTCATCCGAAATCTGAAATCTTTCTGGTGAACAAAAAACTCTACAGCAGAATTCATTCGAAATTTGAAATCTTTTTCGGTGAACAAAACTCTACGTATGGATATTAGAGGCTAATTGACATATTTACCCCTTGTTAGTTAGAGTGATGAACTTTACTCTTTGTGTATAAATAGGGTTTGACCTTGTCTTGTTCCTGATGATAGAAATAATCAATATACTTTGAGATAATAATGAAAAGCTCTCTTTTATTTTCTTCTATCTGATTCTACATGGCACCAGAGCCATTGCTTTTTCGATCTTGTTTTTGCTATCCGCTGTGCGCAATTTTTTGAGAAATTGCTGTGGAGTTTTCGAGTGCAGATCCATTGTGAGTTGCTGTTCTTATTCGATTCCTTCGATTTTGTTTTCTTGATCTGCAAATGGCAGATGCTATGGAATCATCTACAGGCACCTCCGTTACTGCATTCAACCCTACAAGTGGCAAGATTGATTTTTATGATCCCCTGTATATCTCACCTTCCGATTCACCAAATCTTGATTTGGTGTTCGAGACTTTGAAAGGGAGCGATAACTACAAATTTGGAGCCGAGACATGTGTGTTGCTCTTGAGGCAAAGAACAAACTAGGATTCATCACTGGTGATTGTATGAATCCAGGAGAAGAATCACCGAATTATTTCCTATGGAAAAGGTGTAATGCTCTTGTCAAGATCACAAGGTCTTTGTCGAGGGAATTAGTTCATAGAGTGGTGTACTGTGACACAGCTGCTACGATTTGGAAAGATTTGAAGGAGCGGTTTCACAAGATTAATGGAGCACGGATGTTCTCCTTGTATAAACAGATTAATTAAATTTCCCAAGGAATGAATTCGGTTACAGATTACTACTCTAAACTGCGGCAGCTGTGGGATGAATATGAATCCCTAATTCCATCTCCATCCAAAGTGGTTACAAATGAATATCAAGAACACACTCAACAGTTGAAGATGATGACCTTCGTTATGGGTCTTAACGAGTGCTACAATCAAACTAGGTCTCAGATCCTTATGATGACTCTTCTTCCGTCGCATAGTCAGGCCTTCTCTATTGTTTGTAATGAGGAAGGTCAAAGGAGCATTGAATCTTCCTCTACCATCCAAGAAAACACTATTCTTAGATCTAATACTGTGAATGAGACAGAGAAAAGCAAATTAAAGTGTGAGGTATGCAATTACAATGGCCATACAAAAGAAACATGCTTTCGGGTAATTGGATATCCACCAGGCAGAGGACGAGGACAGAGAGGTGGCCGTCAAGGAGGGAGATCATACCCAGGTAGGGGGAGAGGAGATTATAGGGTAAATCAGACTCAAACTGATACCCTGGTTTATAAGACAAGAGAGGATTCACAAATGGTGAGTGGTAGCTCCCCTCATTTCACTGAATCTCAGTACAAATAGATCCTGAAAATGATTGGAGAGGCTGGAGATAAATCAACTAAGAACGACACCAATAATGCTATGACAGGTATCTGCTTAACTCTACATAGTGTCATTGGTAGAGATTCTTGGATAATAGATACTGGAGCCAACCAACATATAACATATCAAATATGATTGTTTGATAAGCAAACCATTACTATAACAGAAAATATGAGTGTTAAACTTCCCAATGGCAACCTTAGCAAAGTTACTCACACAGGGAATATTATCTTGAATTCTAATCTTACTCTTATGAATGTTCTATATGCACCTAATTTTGAATTCAATCTTTTATCAGTTTCTAAGCTTCTTGCTGATTGTAAGTGTGAGATTAAGTTCTATCCTAAATTATGTGTGATATAGGACAATAGGATTGGGTTGACCAAAGGGACTGGTGAGCTGAGGAATGGTCTGTACTACTTGACACCTGACATATATATTTCTGCTTCTAAAAATAAAATCTGTAACTTGACATCTGACAGACATGTTTCTGCTTCTAAAAATAAAATCTATAACAATGCTTTATATAGAGATAATAAAAGGGTTCTAGACAAAACCTCCTTATGGCATTGTAGACTTGGACACTTATATTTTCCTAGATTACAGTTCATACCTCAGTTATGACTGAATGATAAAAGTGTGCATAGTAATAGGTTTTGTCCTGTTTGTCCTCTTGCCAAACATTCAAGGAATAAATTTCCAGTGAGTACTTCTTAATCTGATGCTATATTTGAACTCATTCATAATGATATTTGGGGTCCCTATAAGGAGCCTACTTATAATCAGGAAATGTATTTTCTAAACCTTGGTTGATGATTATTCTAGGTATAGTTGGTTTTTTCTGATGAAACATAAAACTGATGTGGTTCCTTTACTTAAGAAATTTCTTATATCTGTTCAAAATCTTTATAAAACCAAAATCAAAGTTATTAGAACAAATAATGCTCTTGATTTTTTCAGTTTTGAATGTACTGCTCTTTTTGAATCTCAAGGGATTGTTCATCAAAGTTCTTGTACTTATACCCCTCAACAAAATGGGGTTGTTGAAAGGAAACATAGACATATCTTGGATGTAGCTAGGGCTCTTAAATTTCATTCAAATGTTCCTATTAATCGGTGGGGAGAATGTGTTCAAACTATAGTGTATTTAATTAATAGGACTCCCACACCTGTTTTGGAAGGAAAAAACTCATTATTTTATGTTGAATAATAAGTCCCCTACTTATGATCATCTCAAAATATTTGGATGTCTAAGCTATACCAAGATTTTACTTGTACAAGATAAATTTCATGTTAAGAGTAAACCTTGTATTCTCTTGGGATATTCTTCTACTTAGAAAGGTTATAAGTTGATGGATTTAGATACTAAGTCTATTATTGTGTCCAGAGATGTGATTTTCTATGAAGACATTCTTCCTTTTAACACCGGTAACAATATAGGTAATCCTGAGCAGGTTGTTACTTCAAGAAATAATAAAAGTGATGATAGTGTTTTTATTCACTTAGATGATTCTCCTATTGATTTTGACTCTATTGTTCATTCTGATATTATTGAGACATAGATGTTAGATAATTCTGAGAGGCATGCTGAGACTAATAATGATTCTGAAAATGTTCCAAGGAGGTCTTCTAGAGTGAGTAAAAAACCTTATTGGGCTAATGACTTTTATTCTCCTTATTTGGATAATTCTTCTGCTACATCTACTCTATATCTTATCTCTTCTTTTGTAAACTATGATCAGGTTTCAAGTGCAAATAAAACTTTCCTTGCTTCTGTTAGTCAGCATTCTATTCCTAATACTTATTATGAAGCTTCCCAAAGTCCTAACTGGACTGATGCCATGAAAGCTGAAATTCAAGCACTTGAATTAAACAATACCTGGAGCATTGTTGATCTTCCCAAGGATAAAATACCTATAGGATGCAGGTGGATCTACACTATAAAATATAAAAGTGATGGATCCATAGATAGGTATAAAGCAAGGTTAGTTGCTAAAGGTTTCACTCAGTTAGCTGGTGTTGACTACTCTGAAACCTTTGCACCTGTGGCCAAATATGTTACAGTAAGGATTGTCATTTCCTTAGCTGCTCATTCTCACTGGCCTATATATCAGATGGATGTATCTAATGCTTGTTTGTAGGGTGACTTATTTAAAGACATTTATATGAATGTGCCACCTGGCTTTGGAAAGGTTCCTGCAGGTAAAGTTTGCAAATTGCACAAGTCCTTGTATGGACTTAAACAAGCACCTAGGCAGTGGAACTTGAAGTTTACTGCATCCTTAAACTCTTATGGTTTTATTCAATCCAAAGGTAATTATTCCGCGTTTGTTAAGTCTAGTGGTTCTAATGTGTTGGTCTTGCTAGTTTATGTTGATGATATCTTGTTAACTGGTAGTAATCAACATATGATTAGTGATTGTAAAGCTTATCTGAGTAAGACTTTTTACATGAAAGACCTAGGTAATTTGAAAAATTTCTTAGGTATTGAAGTAGCTAGGTCTGATAAAGGTATATGTCTAAATTAGAAGAAATATATTCTTGAACTTCTTACTGAAACTGGAGTGTTGGGCTGTAAACTTGCCATTACTCCTATGGAAACAAATGTTAAACTCACTTCTAAAGAGTATGATCAGGCTAATTCTGTTAATAGTGAGGATCAACTTCTTGAAAATGTGAGTCAATATCAAAGAATTGTTGGAAAACTTTTGTACTTGTGTCTTACAAGACCTGATATAAGTTATGTTGTTCATGTTTTAATTCAATTTATGCATTGTCCCAAAAGATCTCATCTTGATGCAGCTTACACGGTGTTGAGATATCTAAAAGGTAAGCCTAGATTAGGTCTTTTTCTGTCCTCTAACAGCTCACTGCAGGTTGAAGCTTTTTGTGATGCTGATTGGGCTACTTGCCCAATGACTAGAAGATCCATTACTGGGTATGCTGTGCTTCTTGGAGGTTCTTTGGAAGACTAAGAAACAATCTGTTGTATCCAGATCCTCAACAGAAGCTGAGTACAGAGCTATGACTTCAGTTACATGTGAAGTTGTGTGGATTCTCAACATACTAAATGATTTGAAAGTCAAGACTTCAGTTCCTGTCAAGGTGTACTCAGACAGCAATTCAGCTATTCAGATTGGATCTAATCCTGTATTCCATGAGAGGACAAAACATATTGAGATAGATTGCCACTTTATAAGGGATAGAATTCAGCAGGGAGTGATTTCCACACATTATGTCTCAACCAAAGATCAATCAGCTAATTTACTTACTAAAGCAGTTAGCAGAGAGCAAGCTGATCATCTGTTAAAGAAATTTAGCTTCAAAGACATCTACAAACCAGCTTTTCAGCTTGAGGGAGAGTGTACGGATAATAGAGGCTGATTGACATATTTACCCCTTGTTAGTTAGAGTGATTAACTTTACTCTTTGTGTATAAATAGGGTTTGACCTTGTCTTGTTCTTGATGATAGAAATAATCCTTTGAGATAATAATGAAAAACTCTCTTTTATTTTCTTCTATCTAATTCTACACTCTACATCCAGAAGAATTCATCCGAAATATGAAATCCAGATAATTTGAAATCTTCTACGGTAAACAATTATTATCTCTTTAGTTTTAGTTAGGCATTGTGTTTGATTAGTAATAATTTGATTAATTCAAGTATGTGTTTTTTGTGTTCTCTGTGATTTGTATAGGATTTGAGAAATTGTAGGAGTCCACCTTTTTCGTCTGTGTCGTCTTCTTCCTTCCATTGATTGGGTTGGGCCGCCCGCAACCCACTTACTTAAATTTAAGCCCGTAAGACATTAAGATTCAAATCAGTACAAATAATGCTAATGCCTTTTATTGTATTATATATTATTATAATTAATTTCGCATAGACTGCCTTATAATTTCAACCAGAATTAGAGAGTGATGTATTATATACATCATCGAAGAATTATTTTTTCTGTCGACAGCTGATTTGTTAAATCCTGTTCTCCTTTTTCTCCCATTTAATCAAGAATCCAAAAGATCAATTTTAGGATTCCAATATTTATTGGAATGGGCTTTTTTTTTCTAGCCTAAAAAATTATTCTATTTATTTGGGCTGAAATTAGATTTATATATTTGTGAATTATATTGCATTTTATCTATCATTACAAATGTGACATGTTTCACACATGTATTTCGGTGTTTGTTTATTTATTATACTTCTTTATATACTTTTGTGACACTGTTTGATGATATTCAACACAATTATATTGAAAAACTTTTACACTAACAACTAATAAAATACCATATCCGAATGATACATCGTGCGTAGCACGAAGCACATACTAGTGATTAATGATTATACTGAACTTGAAATACACTAACCATATTTGGACGGTTTAAAATTAATTTTCATTTAACATTGGGTGACTCACTAACCTTTCCCTAACATCAGGAAAAAAGAATTAGGTAACACTTTTTCCTATTGTCGAATATTCATTGCTTTTAGATTAATTAACAGTTGCTAAAATATAACTGATTTAAATAACCATTCCTATTAGTTGAAGGGACATAAGTGCAAGTATAAAAGTTCCATTAAAACAATATAAAATATAAAGAATCGATGAAAAATCATTTCTTTTTATTGGATCAATTTTCAACTTTGGCAATCAATATTAAATATGTGTTGATGCTATGTGTCACACACCGGCCTCATGGTCAATCGCATATAAAATCTAATATAGTAATTTCCTTTAAAAGCGTTACTATTAAAATGTTTTATATTTTACCACACACTGGTGACTGGACATAATCACAGGGACACATGAAGTACATGTTATACCTGTCATGTCTCATATTTAAATCAAAATATTTTATGTCACATTAAATTCAATAAGTTTAGTATGACATATATTATATATTAAGTGTATTGAATAATAATTACCATCTCATTTTTCTAATTATGTGGTCTATAACACACCAAACATGTTGAGTGTAAATGTTCATGTAAAATGTGCTTACAAGTTCCCCTCCCAAAAAATATTACATTTGACTTAATGAGAAATTATCAATTTCATCGTTTTCGATAAATACCATTTCCATTAAGTAAAAACAATTAGTAACATTATCTTTTAAAACATGCCATGATTTTAATTTAATTTATGATTATTGTTTGTATCCATATATGCAACTATCTTCTTAAATATGATTACATTTTAAATTACAACGGAGGGTAATATAGTTATATTAGGTAATATAAATATGTACATTTTATAGTGATGGGGACAAATATTTTAGGGCAGACAAAAGTGAAATAGTGAACATTATTTTTGAAGGAGTGAATAATTTTTAGATCAAATACGATAAATTTACGGTGCATACATAAGTAATAGTGGGTCATGTTAGCAGTATTATTGCATTAGATGATTAGAGACGTTTTTCTAATAATGCTTTTGAAGTATTGGAGTGGAAGAATAAAGAAAACTTGTTTTTACATACATGTTGCTGCTCCTTTGTTTATATAATTAAAGAACATTGTTTGGTATTTGATATTGAATCGAAAAATAGGGTATAAATTGCACACTAATTGCCTTGTGATTTTTGGAGTGAACATAGTTTATTTGTGTAAAAAGTATTTATTTCTGGTTATCCATGACACTTAAATCATCTCCACATGCAAAGAGAAGAAAATATTCTGGCCTGTTAAACTACATATGCAACGGTGTTTTCCTTATCCTTTTGGAGGGTTAAATTTCGTGTGGTGATCCTTTTCAAGAGTTGATATTTGACCTGTAACGGTGTTGAAGACATATTCTAGGTATGGATCAGGCCAAGATTCCTCAAATTCATCTCTTTGCTTTTTTTGCTCTTCTTCTACAGGAAGAGGGTTTTCGATTTTGTTCTTTTCCTCTTTTGGTGGATCAGACAACTTGGGTAATGTAATAATAACTTCACCACCATTGGAGTTTCTTTTTCGAGGCCTTTCGTTCAATACCAATATCTCCGATTCATACTTTGCAAGCCTTTTCTTGCGTTTTCTCGAGTTATTACTTCGTTTTTCGGGTATAAATTGTTCCTCGCTTTGAAGATCCTCAGATGCATTCCCATTATCTGGATTTGAAGACTAACAAGAGAAAATACAGATTTTCAGAGAACTAATACACTACTTTGTAAAGATTGGAAAAAGCACAAAACAATTGAAATAAAAGTGTAAACTTACCATTTTTCATTAAATATCGTAATTCTAATTTAATCAATTTTCTTGATTTCTCCTTGATATATACATATATATATATATATATAGAGGCACGAATGTATTAGGGTTAGGAAAACCCTAATTTTCGTCCACAACACAAACCCTAGTAGAAAAGGGATTCTAGGAATCCTAATCCTAGTATATGTGTGTCTAATATCTTCCATATGTAAGTACATATCAAATGCCCTTATATTAGGAACTAATTCCTTATATATGAGATTCTATAATGCAATAAATCTCCACCAAAATCCAAAAATTACTTTCCTAAATAAATTGTCTTCCAACAATTTTATTTCAACCCATTAATTAATTACTAGTGTACCTCGTGCTCCGCACGAAAAATTATTCAGTTTTTTTAAATACAATTTAGAATTCATATGGCTGTATGAAGTTAACTTATGAACAAATTATATAATATAACATTATGTTGTATAAAATCCATCTAATTTGAATCGCAAAACTGTAAAAATGTGAAAATAAAATAAAATTTTGAATTGGATAATTTCTTTTTAAAGATATTAGTGATAAAGCTTAGATTTTTTTCCTCATGGCACATTTAAGTTTAAAAATTATATTTTACACTAATTAAAAAATAATAATAGATGATGCAAATCATAAACAAAATAAACAATTCAATTCGTTTGGTGAATCATTGAAAATAATTCAAAACAATAAGAAGATAAATATATCGGCAGAGAAACTCATTATATCTCTTCCATCATATAGTAGAAAATGTAATGAAATGTATTTGAACAATTATAAAAATATAAATTTAAAACCAAAATTAGAACCGAATTAAATAAAGAAGAAAATAAAAATTTAAGCAGAGAACTTATTCTTGTTTCCATCAAACATGAGAAAAAAATTGAAGAAATATATTTCAGAAATTAAAATACATCACACATGAAAATTTAGGAAGGGAAAAACTAACAACAAAAGCAACATAATGCAATAGAGAAAATGAAAAAACAAAACATGATATTAAATTAAACAAAAAATATGTGAAAAGAAACAACAGAAATATAACTTGCAATAACAAAAAAATTAATTTGGCTTAGAATCTCTATATATAATCCCACGCAAGCATGGTGAAGAAGAGAAAGACGGATTTAACACGTGGAATAAATTTATTTTTAGTTCAATTATTTTCAAAAAACAGTAAAATCTTATCATTATATATAATAGGTTAGTTGCAAGATTTTCATGTATAATTTATATACTAAATAGCTTACATAGTAAATATGTTTGTCACAAATTAAAAGAAAAGTAGAGTTAGAAGGAAAAAAAATGCAATCGAATAAATAACACAAAAAAAGAGAGTATTAACACCAAAATATATAAATGAAGAGGTTAAGAGAAAATGTCAACTTAAATTAACTTGAAATCTAAATCTAAAAGAATCAATTACTCTCTTGATTAACATATATTTTGGATGTTATATAAGTCATAATAATTTGACCTAACCTATAAATTATGAAAGAATAAACTTTTTAAAAGAATTTTTTTAAAAAATTAATTTGATTGGCCTAAATTATGAAAGATACTAAATTACTATTATATATTTAAATCATAATGCAATCTGCAAATTAAAGATTGATTGCATGTAGTGATTCTAAGCTAAATTGGATTTTTTTTTGCAAGTTGGTTTGATATGATTTAGTTTCTTGACCATTCCATAATTATAAGAGATTATAATTGAGCGTAAAAGTAAATTAGGAGTACAATTATTGATTAAGAGAAAATTAAGTAAAAGTGAAATCAACAAAGAAAATGCTGACATAATTCACACTTGAAATCAAATTAGTTGCTCGGTTGAGATAAATAAGAAAAATATTAACAAAAAAAAATTGAAATATGAAAATATAATAGATGTTGTAATCAATGGATTTAAATCAATGAAAATTTAGAAAAATCGATTTTTTTAAAATGTTGAAATTAGTGAGAAAACAAATAGAAATTGAGTATAAATATTCCCTTAACTAAAATTCAACTTCATCGTCTATTACTAAAACTAAAATATCATGAATAAGAAACTAAAACAAATCTATGCAATTGAACAATAATAATAATCTATAATCGCAAATTAAAAAAAAAAAACAGTTTCAAAAAAAATCTCGATAAAAGTAATTGATCAAACTTATATGTGAAGAAATAATTAACTAAAATCTGAAATAATAAAGAAGCTTTTGAATGCGGCAAATCTCCATTAAAGAAGTAATTCATCGAAAAAGAGTTATGCGATGAAAAATAACAAACAAAAACTACAAATATAAAACGCAACTTAATAAAAAAAAAAGTAAAAGGAAGTAATCCATCAAAACATTTTACAAATGAAAAACTAAGATAAATAAATGAAAGTAAAAAAAAATACTTATCAAAAAGTTAACCCAATAATGAAAAAACTAACATAACAACAAAACCGGGTAAAATGTTACGAATGACAAAACTTGAAACATATAAATATAATAGACAAATTTTGAGAATATTAAATAAAATATAACCTAAACACATATCAAAAAACAGCTTCTGGTTAAGACCGCAAAGATGCTAAAGTGGCTTAACCTGAAATCATACGAAAGAAAAAGAAAAGTCATTGGCAGATGAAAAAAAGAGAACAAAGAGAGAGACTAATTTTGTATACTAAAAAAAAACTCATCGTACACACTAATAAAAATTGGGTATAAATACTAAAGTATTAAACTAAAACATGGTAAAGATTTTTAAAAAACGAACTGTTACGCTAAAATTAAGGAAAGATCACGTTACTCAATTTTAAAATCTAATTGACAAAAGCTAAAATCAAGGAAAAAAGAATTTTTATTTATAGAATTTATTTTAAATACACTGTCAAATGAAAGCTCCACTAATTAAGTTTCATTATTTTACATTAAATAAGATGCTAATGAGATTCATTTTACCTTGCCTGCTAAGTTTTTGGAATTCAGCTACCAAAAAAGTGTTCCATTAATTTTCTTTTCTTTTCCGAAATTTCATGCGTCCATTAATTTTCTTTTCAGAAATTCCATTCACTTGATCCGGTGGTAGTCATTTTTTCTATACAAATCTAAAATCAAATGTAACCAACAATAACAAAATTTTAATATATTAAAAAAAATTAAAATTATGAGAAAAAAGATACATAGCAAAGTGGGTCCTACACCGCTTTGAAATTTGAAATTAGTACTTCATGTAATATTTTAGGCTAATTTGAATGGTTTACAAAATGAAAAAGAATTATCATAAATATAAATTAACTATTCCATAAACATGACAAACGACTTTCCTATTATAATGGCCAATTATGGTTACTTACAAATTAAAACCTTCAACTAATATAGTCAACATAATCAACCAATGAGATTTTTTCATAATTAAAATAATTCAAAATTACCACAAAATAGTATTGAGTTATATGGTCAAAATTGTGTCAAACCGCTTTGCTATAATATATATAATAGATAATATATATTAATCCCAAAAACTAATTAAATTAATTAACTCTCAAGATTTATGACTTTCATTAATAAATTCCTTGGCCCAACCCATTAATTAATTAATCCAACGATCAATTTAAAAGTACTTTAATCAATTAAGTCCAAATGCTCAATTAATTAAATATTACATCATGAATCAAATCCAACGATTAATTCAACTTTAGCCTTCCACGAACATTAGGTAATACACATAACCGAAAAACTTATTTAAGTTCGTGTGTGATCACCCCTTAGGTTTATCCAAAAGCTAACAGTGAAATCATTTCCCAAATGACTCGGTAATACTTATACAATTATTATCTCAATTAATCATTACGCTAAATAATTAATATTGGTTATGAATTAATGAAATGAAAATAATAATAGTTTTTATTTTTCAAAATATAACTGAAACCGTGAGTTAGACATTGTATGTGGATGATAGTGTTTATGATATGAATATTATTAGCAATATTTTATTTCCTTTTATGTCTTTTTATATTATAGTTTGTTTCCTTTTTATTAGGATTTGAATCTAATAACTTTCCTTTTATCAAGATTCAAATCTGATTGTTTTCCTTTTTATTAGGTTTCCTTTTTGTTTTAGAAGTTTCCTTAGTTACTAGGTCTTATTTTAGTAGGACACTAGATATGGAAAGATATCCTTTTCTATAAGGAGTCTTTACCAAATTAGGACTTTTGTTTTAGCCTATAAATAGGCTACGTTTTCATTAATAAAAGGAGAGAATATTTTTGATTAAAATCCGTGAGTTTATTCTCTTGTCGTTCTTTAAGAACTTTTGAACTTATCGGATTTTATATCCGTGGCGTTCGTTCCCGACTTATCAAGCGGCAATCCATACCGTTTGTGACGTCATCATAATTTCGTTCTGAGGTTCGTCTTCATTGACTTCATCGGGTCGAGGTCTTCTATACCAAGGTTCATTGTCGCAATCGAATTCGGGTTAAAGATATCCATCTCACCAATTCAACTAGTGTGCAAACTCTGATCTTGGGGAAATTCCGCAATGAATCAATCCATCATGGGAAGATTCACATCAAGTGGTATCAGAGCTACGTTTGCCACGTAGTTTCTGAAAAGCCCTACCGGCAGTTATCTCCTATTTTGATTTTTTTTTCAGATTCTGTCTAGTGTATTTTCGTGGGTTTCGTTCCACAAAAAAAAATAAAAAAAAAAAATATCCAAAAAAAAAAATAATTGAAAAAAAAAATTCAAAAAAAAAATCGAAAAAAATATTTTTGAACAAAAAATTGAAAAAAAAAATCGAAAAAAAAAACGAATTTTTTTTTCTTTCTGTCTAGTTAATTTTCGTACTTGTAGGTCTCGATTCAAAAAAAAAAATTAAAAAAAAATTGAAAAAAAAATTCGAAAAAAAAGGTGATGTCTATGGAATATTTTCCTAGATATATAAAAGGTGACTTTAGGTTCCTCATGGAAGACTTAAAAGCAGAGATGAGAAGGTTGGTAAGAACTGAATTTGAGCGTCTCTATGAGAGGATGGATCGGTATGAGAGCCAACTCAAGAGAAGGGGTAAGTTTTGCACAAATACACAAGCTTGGGAACAGGCTTCGGAACGTGCTTGGAAAGCATACCAATGTAAAAAGAATGAGTGGCAAGCCAAACAAAAATCAAAGATGAAGCACAAACAAGAGACAAGCCACCATGGAAACCAAAACGATGAATCAAAGATGGAACACAAAGAAGAGACGACCCACCATAACAACCAAGACGATAAAGGTTCCGAGATTAATGAGATGCCATCATTGGAGGACACGAGTGAAAGGTGTATAGTGCATGATGCATTGACTTTAGTTTCGACAAGAAAATTGAGCGAACACGTGAATGTGATTGAAGATAAGGTCTGTAACGGGACTATTGGTGATACTTGCCCAAAAATCGTTAATACATCTATGGTTGACAAGTTAGAAATCTATCTTTTGGAGCAAACTAAACCATACAAGCTACAATGGGTCAATGATAGTGGTGAGACAAAAGTGAATGAACAAGTGATTGTTGCACTAACACCTCAACAAGTTTATGAAGATCAAGTGAGGGTAAAGAAAAAGAGTGAGCGAAAGCATGTGGCTGGACAAAATTTCAATGGTGATCATGTTAAATTTCAACAACGCATCGACGATACTGCATACAAATGACGCCTTGGATTTGAGGACAAATCCCTTTCAAGAGGAGGGGAATGATATGAATATTATTAGCAATATTTTATTTCCTTTTATGTCTTTTTATATTATAGTTTGTTTCCTTTTTATTAGGATTTGAATCTGATAACTTTCCTTTTATCAAGATTCAAATCTGATTGTTTTCCTTTTTATTAGGTTTCCTTTTTGTTTTAGAAGTTTCCTTAGTTACTAGGTCTTATTTTAGTAGGACACTAGATATGGAAAGATATCCTTTTCTATAAGGAGTCTTTACCAAATTAGGACTTTTGTTTTAGCCTATAAATAGGCTACGTTTTCATTAATAAAAGGAGAGAATATTTTTGATTAAAATCCGTGAGTTTATTCTCTCGTCGTTCTTTAAGAACTTTTGAACTTATCGGATTTTATATCCGTGGCGTTCGTTCCCGACTTATCAAGCGGCAATCCATACCGTTTGTGGCGTCATCATAATTTCGTTCTGAGGTTCGTCTTCATTGACTTCATCGGGTCGAGGTCTTCTATACCAAGGTTCGTTGTCGCAATCGAATTCGGGTTAAAGATATCCATCTCACCAATTCAACTAGTGTGCAAACTCTGATCTTGGGGAAATTCCGCAATGAATCAATCCATCATAGGAAGATTCACATCAGTTTAGTTTTTCAATGTTTTCAAAATAATAATTATGAAATGGGTGGTATGTTAATAAAATTCCAACTTATGCAATTAGCATACACATTTAAATAATTTGCAGGTAAGATAAACTTGACCATGTATACTTTTTAACTAATAGGGGACCATGTTAGCAGTATTATTGCATTAGATGATTAGGGACGTTTTTCTAATAATGCTTTTGAGTTTTGAAGTATTGAAGTGGAAAAATAAGAGAGAAAATTTGTTTTTTTAGATTTATACATAAATACATACATGTTGCTGCTCCCTTATTTGTATAATTAAACTACATCGTTTGGTATTTGATATTGAATCGAAAAATAGGATATAAATTGCATACTAATTGCCTCGTGATTTTGGGAATGAACATAGTTTGCTTTTGTAAAAAATATTTATTTTTTATTATGATTGAGTGATACTTAGATTATCTAAACCCTATTTCTAAAAACATAAATAAACACTTAGAGATATAATTTCCGAAAAAATTTCTAAAAACATGAGTAAACTATTTTTACACAAATTTTACATAATTTTCGAGAAAATTTTAAAAATTTTATCTAAAAAAATATAAACAAACAAAGCCTATATAGTTACAATTGTCACAATGATGAATTTCAGAGACTTTTACTAGAGATTGTGATTGTTTATGAAATTAAGTTGTGATTCTACCCTAATATTGATTGTACTTGATTAGTTTTGACTAGCTAGATAGAATCTAATGGTCAACTGGTCATGTAACGTGATTGATATCTTCTAGTGCTAAGCTATAAAGTTTGAAAATTTTGCCCAACGCCCCAAATTTTATTTTCTACAATCAGATCAAAATATTAAATTAAAGTTTCACGCTATCAAATAATTTGGTTTAATTTTTATTTTAACAAAAATAAATCTGAATATGGAACTAAAATTGCGCCGCCTTGTATAGCTTGGTTGAAACTTAGTTTCTTAAAAAATTCTCAAATACAGATATATGTTATAAATTAGCTGCTATCGCATATTTAAATGTAAGTTTTAATAAATAGTTTTTAAACTTGATCTATAGTTTAATTATTGGGATAAATACAGTATCCATCCCACTTATTTAGTATAACTACTTATTTAGTATAACTATGTAACCCATAAGGAACACTCCTTTTATAATAAAATATTGCATTGACTTTCTCAAACTAACAATATTTTGTCAAGCATGACTAAAAGGTAATATTAATCTTTTAGTCATGTTTAAAACATAAAAAATAAGTGGTTTCTAGGATTTCATTTTTATTATATATTTATTTCCATTCAACTTATTTATTTTAATAAGTGGTTTAATATTTTTGGCAACCGGCTAATACTTATCCATATTGATGATCATTGCTTCTAAAATAAATAAAATTCCAATATTTATTTTTATTATTTTAAAATTATTAATTGACATAAATCCACGTTTGCATGTTAACAATCCACCACCTATTTATGGCCCCTTTCTTTTATACATGGCCACCTGGTTCCAAGAACCGACGAATTGAATTGGTTCGAACCGTGGTTAAAGGTTTCAGAACCATTGACAACGGTTCTCAGTTCGGAATTGGGAATTGGAATCGGGCTTCCCGATTCGGTTCCGGTTCCTCGTTATGAGGAACTGAACCGGCGGTTCCAACGGCTTTTCACTTTTTTTTTGCCTTTTTTTTACTTTTTTTTTCGATGGCCGAGATCAAATAACCGTTTGAAATCAAGGTCACGATCTCTAGACCGTTAGATCTTAAAAAATGGCTATTTTTTCAAATTTTTTAATTTTTTACGATTTTACCCTCAAAATCACATATAAATACCCCTTCTTCATCCACATTTTCCTACACCTCTCCAATCTCAATTTTCTCATCTATCTCTCTATAATCTCTATTGATCTATTCTTCTCTTACTCTTCCAAAATTGCATTTTTTAGTTTGTTTGTTCAATAATTCAATTAAGTTATATTCGTATTTTAATAATTTCCACTTTACTTCAACTAAATCAATATGTCTAGTGGTCGAGGATCATCATCATCCGGCCGATCACAAGAACCGATTCAGCGCTAGGCCCCTCTTATGATTCACTGGCAAAGAACCTATTCGTCGCAAGCAGATGTGGCATTTCTTCAACAGCAACTATGCCGACAGCCTATCCTGATTCAATAGCTGCAGAGTCGAGAACAAGAACAATGGCAGTTATGCCAATTCCTCTGCACCTTCCACCAGAAGGAGATTCGTGCAAAGATCCAATAGTCGATCTAGCCATTGCCACAAAAGCGCTCGATACGGCTTGAAGGAAATTCTTTTGCGCCTAGCTTACTGCCTTTACTTTATGAACTGACTTCCTGGCTCGAGTGACTGCTAAGTCTAATCCAAGCGCTTCCCGAAAGAGATACGTAGGCCCGGAATAAGGAAGAATCGGGCCATCATCTTATTCATGCCCATCTCCACCACCTCCATTTCATTCTAATCCTATCGATTTGGACGACATCCAAATTGATCTCAAATGAGATAACACCACCACTCACTATGCCGCTTTTGAAGAATTATTTTCAGAGAATCCGGACATTTCTTCTCAAGAAAGTGGAGGTAGGGCCCCGACTTCCTCTACCGAAAGGCGTGGTGGTGGAGGTAGAGCTCCGAAACCAACAAAGGAGTCAAAGAGTTCAATTTTCGTCTATCACATGACTAGGACCGAACTTTCTCAAGAAGAGGGAATGCCCAAGATGTACTCGGTTCGATGCAACTATTGCACAAAAGAGTACATCATGAAGTCCGGTGGAGGAAAGTCACCACCCCGACAAATTCGGCATTGATCCTACACAAACTCAAAGTTGAGCTACAACCGGTAGCTCGCAAGGTACAAATTCTACTACCCCCTCTTTCATTATAGTGAAGCAAACGTACGTCGCCAATTGGCAAAATATGTTTGTGCAACACACCAACCCTTCAACTTTGCCGATAATGAATTTTATGAAGATTTTCAAAATTAGCTTTTAACCCGGCGGCTAGAAGAGTTCCAAGAAGCACACTTACACATGATATTTCAAAAATTGTTGGTGAGTATAAATTTGTTTTAATACAGACGTTTGCCACACTACAACAAAAGTTTCAATATGTGCGGATATTTGGATCGATAACTATTAAATCAATTCTTATATGAGTGTTACTTCGCATTGGATCGATAACTACCAAATTAATTCTTATATGAGTGTTATTTCGCACTGGATCGATGATACGTAGAAAATCCAAAAACGTTTGATTGCATATAGGGATTTCCCACCACCACATTCCGCACAAGGAATTGCACTTAAAATTATGACTATTCGTCAAGATTATAATTTGCAACAAATTTTTTTCGCAATTTCATTTAATGCTAGTGTCAATATGGCATCCTTGCCCATTTTGATCAACTATTGTCAACCAACTTGTGGAGGAAGATTTTTTCATGGTCGGTGTCTATGTCATTGTCTAAATCTTTGTGTTCAAGATGGTTTAGAATGTTTTAGTGATCACATCAACCCTATTCGAATGTGAATAAAAATGATTATGAAGCACCAAGCTTTGTTAAAAAAATGGTCAAAATTTTGCAAAAACAAAGGAATGTATTCGAAAAAATTTGTTTGGGATGTCCCCCATTGTTGGAACTCTACTTATAAAATGTTGAGTGATTCTTATGAATACAAAGAGGCTTTGTGTGATTTTTTTGTGCAAAATCCAATGAACGATATTCAATTGTTTCCACAATCTTGGGATAGTTGTTCAAACTTGATTTCACTTTTAAAATTTTTCGAAAATGCAACAAAAGAACTTTTTGGTTGCTATTACCTCACTTCACCCCTTGTAGTTGATTAGTGTGTCGCGATTGCTCTAGTATTTTTTGATTACAAAAATAACCCAATTTTAAGTGAACCTATTTCCAAAATGAGAACAAAATGGGTCAAATATTTTTATGAAATCACTGAAGTATTTTTAATTGCTAAAATATTAGATCCTAGAATTAAAGAGGATGGTTTAATTGAACTTTAAAAAATGTATTATGAAGCATTATTTTTGGATCATGATGACGATCCTCCAAGTGCCACACATGTTGTCGCTAATGTGAAAGAGGTTTTTTATAGAACATTTCGAGCTCTAGAATTCAATTTGGTGACGATGACTCTAGTGAGTCTAGTGATTTTATTTCCTCTTACCCAACTGCTTCTTTCCAAATTATTTATGCTAACCCTAGCCAGGAAAGGTTACATCGTTTGTACGAGGGCGATCCTTAAAAAAGGCACGTGGGTCTTCGTCAAGCAACCCATATGGCGAGATTGACCGATATTTCCACACCACATTCGAAGAGATGGATTTCAGTAACACTAACTCTCTCTTGAAGTGGTGGCATAGGAAATCCAAGGCGTTTCCGATCCTTTCCCTCATTGCAAAAGAGATTTTTGCCACACCGGCATCAACCGTCTCCGTCGAGTTTGCTTTTAGTACCGAAGGCAACATCTTGGACGATCGAAGATCAAGATTGACGGTTGAAAATGTTGAAAATCAATGTTTGCTTGAAGATTGGACAAAGGCCGAAAAAAGTCAACAAGCGGAAGACTTCGACTTTGACGAAGAGGGAGATTACGTCCTGTGGGAAACTTCATCCGGTTCATCCGATGGAGGCAATGCTTGACCTTCAACCGGCCGCAAACAAGATCATATTCGAAGCAAGGTAAGAAGAACTAGTGGGCTTTGATTCATTCACTAAATGAATGATACGTAGGCAATTTTATGATTAATTTTTAACTTCAAATAAAACTCGAGGCCATTTTTTTCCTTTTCCTTTTCCAATATTCGTTGTAAGCTGTATCGTATAAGATTTTAGCTTGTACTTATAATACAAAAATTGTAATTAGGATCATGGAAATTGGAATGTGATTGTATTTTATTACTTATAAACTTCAAAATGGGACTCTTGCAATTTTTGAAATTGTCCATTGAACTCTTGCAATAACTTTCCAATCAAGAGTCTCGTATATGCAAAAAAATTTGAAGATAGTTAACCTCAAAAGTTTGAGAATCAACTCCAAAATTGAGACTTTCATCTCAAATCTCATATTTTTATATAAACTTTGTTGTTTAAAGATTATGTTTCATTTTTAAAAATATTAACATAAGATATTATCACAAATGTGTTATTTTGACTTTTTTACTCAAAAATCGTAAAATTTCATGGGGAAGACGATGAACAGTATTAGCAGATCGGTGTTCAGGTTAACAGTTCTACCTAGTCGGTGCAATCGGACTTTCACAGTCTCTAGACGGACAGACCGGTCAGATCGGTAGACTAATCTTCCCAATCGGCCCCCAACCTTCTCAGTTTTTCCAATTGGCTCATATATATATATTTTTTTTTTCTTATAGGAAAATGTTTGAGATTCCTTATATTACCGATATGATGGTGAATGGAACAAAAGAGATGATAAATCATATGAATAGTTGTCAAGAAATAATCAAATGACGAGCATATTAATATTGGATAATACAAATAAGTCTTTCAGAGCTTCATGATCATATATGCAAAAGAAATCAAATAGATCGGATAACTACGAAAATAAAATTGAGTTATATTCCTTTGTTTCATAACGTCATAAGTCCGATACGTATCATAAATGATTTTAAAGCTAAGTGTTATTTTTTGAATCGTTGTAATACATCAAAATATAGAAGCATTTTATATGTCGAGTTGACCTAGAATGAGGAACATGAGACATGAAATAACAAAGGAATTTGGAACTTTGGAACGCCCTTCCACCTATTTAATTATCACAGATATAATTCCTAGTATTAGAACTCAAGATTTAGTGTTGGATTATATGTATAAAAAAAAGATGAGATCTTTTGGTTGAACAGTGATTTGTACACACATACCAAAATACAAATAATAAAGTTTTGAACTTTCACATTTGAATAGCATAAATTTTAGTAAAAAAAATTGTATCAAAAAGCATGGGGTATTAGCATGTGTGTGTGAATGGTATTATTATTGATTGTTCATGCGTCAATGAACAGTGGTGTATTCTTATGTTGCAAAATGAAAGTGTCCTTTTTTCTTCTCCTCTGTTTCTAGCTTTTATGCTTTATGCTGTCTTTCAACTTCCCTCATCATTCTTCTTTTGTGCCTTTTCCTTGTTTTGGTTAAATCCAAAAGGTCTTCAGATTTAAGATGGACTTTTTTATTGCTTTACTAATAATATGATAAATGCAATAAATTTTGCTAGTTTCTTATCATTCTGTTAGTATATATATGGATTTGATATCGACATTAGTATCTAATTAATTAACCAAAAGGTACGTTCATATACTAGAAGGTGATTTGGATTGTCTATGCTTTTAAGTTATTAATTTGAAGAATGTTCTATGAAAATTTTAAGATGTGTGTAAATATGTTAATATGTGCTTGCCATATAACGTGTCTTTTGTTTGCATGTACACTAGTGAAATTCTGAAGCTGATATTAGAAATTAAGGAAACCCATAAAAACTATGATCTTGGTTTAGAATATTTGGAGTCATATTCTAATTGATACACTTCGACAGCAAAGTTGAATTCTACCTTATTCATACAACTAATTCTGGAAAATACATATTATTTGTTTTAACATTGAACAACTAATGGTTTACTTAATATGATTTTTCAAAATAATATGTAGCAAATATAAAATTAATTTTATATGAAGAGTCATATCTAAATGCTCTTGTGATATAATTTGATCTAAATATTAGAAATGTGGGCTGGCATCATTACAAAATAATTTACACCTTTAACTTCGAGTGGATTAAGGAAAACCAATCTTTTAATAGTGCATTAGTTTAATTTATCTGCTTAATTATGAGATGTTGTGGAATGTGGGGTTCAGCAAAGTTATGAAATTGAAAATATATAAATATAATATTTCACTATTTTCTCGGCTTATAAAGTTCGCATGAGATATGTATAAAATAAGTTGTAGACTTGTAATATTCAAAGGGAAAATATAAATCAATTATGGTGATAATGATTATTAACACAATAATTTGTGTGCTTTTTTTTCAATAATACAATACTTTCTTGTGCATGTACTATTTTGACAAATATGTATTCCCCTACATTGAGTTAGAGTTAAAGAGTTATAAAAATTATGATTTGAATGATAAAAGAATTTCAAGATAGAAATCTTAATGAACTGACTCATGTTTCAAGATGGGTAATATAATAAATTGTGCAAATATTATTTATAGCATTATTGCATGTGTGTGCGTATTCATTGGAAAACAAAAGATGAAAATTGCATTATTTGACATTTGGATTCCATGAGATGGAAAAGTGGCATACATAATATATTCCATGAGATGAAAAGATTGTCTCGAGGGCTAGTGCAGAAGCTAGATCTTTACCATCGAGGGGGATGCGCTAAGTCCATAAGGGAATCACCTCTGTGAGCAACCCAACCTTTGTGGTCGGGGACCCCGTGAAGAAGGTTCAATGGGTAGAAACAACCTGTAATGCGTGATTCATAAGCACATGTTTGAGGAGAGTATTATATAAGATGCCTCCTTTCCAATCCCTAAGGTGAAGTGCTGTAAAAGTGTGATGTTAGGTCGGGCTTTGACACTTAATGAGACCAAGGCGGGAAAATTCGCAGGGTAGAGGTCACACGTACCCTTGGAGGTTTCACCTAAGTGAGAGTCGCCTTGAGGGCCAGGGCTATGGGTTTGGACTGATCCTAGAGACCTCACGAGAATCAAGATTAGAGCGCATGGCCGGTGAACACGCTAACTCGCTATAACCATATCCTAAACTCTATATTGTATGTGTAGTAATTGAAATTTGATCAAGGGACCTAATTCAAGGCTTAGTCCATTATGACTCCCTCAAATGGATAGTACTATCATTAAGTGTAGGTTCAAGCCCGGAAGACACCTACACCTATTGCATGATATAAAGTTGCCACCATATTTTATTGATTTATTTAATTTCAGAAATTTTAAATCTTGTGAGGGATTGTTGGAAATAAGCTTTAAAATTTCTTCAATTAATTATTTATTTCCACAATTTTATTTTATTAAAATCTCACAATTAGTGTGTCTATTTATTTACATTTTGTTATAGACTTATAACCTCATTATCATTGTATTTATATGATTTTGACCATCATCAGTGGACCTATTTAGTATGTGGTCTATGGTGATTTATGATGATTTTTAGTGGTCCATTAATTTCTTAGACTTGGTCAAAATTAATCTCTTATATAAAGAGGTCATAGTCTACATTGTCTTATATACATATTGAGAGAGACACACTTTATATATCATTTGTGAGATTATTTCATATTCTCCCATAAGAGTGTTTTGGCACGTGACTAAAGATTGGTTCCCGTCTCCTTGTGGTCGTGCACATAGGATGAGACATCGCTGTGAGCTAATGAGTTTTTATCTTGGAGTAGTGATCAGCCGTAAAAACTTGCACGTAGGGAGGCAATCATGACTTTAGGACAACGTCATGTGGCATGACTCTTCATCGGTGCAGTATCATTATTTTAATGTTTATATGTTGCTTTATATATATATATTATTTTATGTTTTATAAGAATATGTTATAGTTGATAATAATATATTCTTACATGTATTTGAGTATTATTAAGATTATGTAAACACTAATCACAAAATATACAACAACTCACAAGTTAATACTTTGATTCAATTTCTTGGAATATACATCTGTCGCGTGTTGCATAGTGAGTAACTCCCACTGCATCAAACATCTACATTTATCTATATACGAATCGCGTAAACGCAACATTTCCCTACTCGGACATTCTGGAATAAAACCTTAATTCGGCATAATATTTCTTTACCAGCAACCATAGCTCAACTTCAAAATAGAGATTTACTACATATTTTTTCCCATGCACCAACATTCTTTATAGGTGTCATTAATTAAGGAAAGCATAGCCAGTAAAGAAAACTACCACTTACATAATTTCCAAAACCCAAAAGCTTACTTGAATACATTACCGCAATCCGTTCAACATCAAATCTTGCCGTTTTTGACCTTAATAAGATATCATAACACTTCAAAACTTATAAGTTTCTTAGATTATTTTGCTTCAACTTAAAATTTTCCCTTTTTGCAGCAACTTCTCCTCTAAGTAAAAATTAAAAAGAGGAAAAGAGGAATAGATACCACAAAAAATCAACAAAACGGGAAAAATGAAAGATTTGGAAATAATATTTAACCTTGATTGTCATGTTTGTTTGTCTTTATTGAAAGATCAACACATTCATCAAACAATAATCTGCTTAAAAAAATGCTAATTCATTAGTGTAAATTGACAGTCTATATAATGCAAAGAGGCAAGAGGCTATAATAATTTTGTGACAAAACACTATTATTTGATAATGTAATATATATGAAACAAAAACAAATGACACACCTTTTGGAAGAGGAACTTGTTGGTTTTCTAACCATGGTGAAATCAGTTTATAAATAATATATGTTTGGATGGAAGATTATGGATCTTCAGGAACTATTACCTAAAAATGGATTGATGTAGATATTAATATTTCTCACATGAAGAGTAAAAGATAATTAAGTAAGTTCGCTCTTTTATCCTAGGATTATCTAAAGAAATATATTAGTGTCACGTTAGCTGAAAATTAGTAAATAAAATAAGATGAAGGTATGAAATTCATAAGCAAATTACCGTCAAGCAGAGTGTAGAAAATAAAAGCTCAAAATACAATCATATCACATTTACACACAATTGTGTACTTTAATAATAAAATATATTCCATATGCGCATATTTATAAATAATATTTTTAAGTATTTGTTCTTGATTGACCATGGCCAAAATATGGCTATTAAAGTTCTTTATATAATGTCAACATTTATTCAACTTAAATCTCATAAAGCATTTTGTCCTATAAAGTTTAGTAATGGGTGGCCAAATAAACATTAATATCAATTCATGAAACAAAATAGTCATTATTGTAATTAAAAAGAAAATGATGAATGTTATAAAATTAAATAGTGGATAGTAAGTGAAGAGACAATATATATAAGTAATAAAAATAATATCATTTATTAAGAAAATAAATATTACAAAACTGAAGAGTGAATAGCAAGTAAATATATATAATAATAGTAATATTAATAATAATATAATTATTTTTAATAAGCATTGAATTGAAAAAGTGAATAGATATGATGATATATAATAGTAATAATAATAATATCATTTATTAGGAAAATGGATGATACAAAATTGAATAGTGAATAGCAAGTAAAGAGACAATATTTATATATGTAATAATAATAGTATTATTTATAATAAGCGTTGAATTGAATAATTGAATGGACCTGATGATGTATTTATAGTAATATTATTTATTAGCATTGAATTGAATAAGTAAATAATAAAAATATTATCATTTATTATGAAAATGGATGTTACAAAATTAAATAGGAATAACATTATAAACATAAACGTTGAAAAAAAAAAACACTTTCTTATCTTAGGTTAAACAACCGAATCTCCTAGCTCCACTTTAACATTAGAATTAGAATAAGTTAATTGAGAAAACTTTATAAAGCCTATAAATATAATGGTATCATTTAATTTAATTTATTATGAGCTCTTGTCTATTTAACTTCTATTATATTAGTATATATGATTCATTATGAAAATGGATGTAACAATTGAATAATTAAATGGACATAATGATTTATTTATAATGATATCATTTATTATCATTGAATTGAATAGTGTTATGGACATGATAATTTTTAATTTAATAGTTATTATAATATAACAATTATATTATTAATATAATTAGATATTAATTAAGTGAGGATAAAAATGTAATTTCACAATGGGGAGAAACAACTAAATTTATCCATACTTTTACAGGAGTATATTATGGATTTGAAATGAATTAAGTTACTCGAATTTGGTTCAAATCCAATTTTAAGAGCTTATTTGTGTTAGGAATATGATGCCAACGATGAAAATAATCACGCAAAAGAAAAAACACAATAAAAAGAATACGAATTATTGACCCAGTTCGTTAGAGAATCTAACTACGTCTGGGGGCGTTGCCAAGCCAAGATATTCACTACTGTGATGATTTCGAATTTTTGAGAGTTACCATAATATTAGGGTTATCTATAATACAAGATATATAACCCTAATAGGATAATGACATAAAGTGTAAAATACCCCTTAAAAGTTGTAGGTCTTATTTACAGTCTTCACGCTACATAACTCAACAATTTGAACTTTGTTGGTCAAAATACAAACACTTCAAGTTTGAAGACTTATTTTTCAGATTCAATGTAAAACCAGTTTTAAGGTGACTTGTTTTCTTGTCATATGGCTACGCGAGCAGATAATTCTATGTTGTTTTATTGGTGAAAAGGGACAAAATTATTCACAAAAACCTCAAGATTTTATGATCAGAAAATCAAACGAGTCTCTTGAAGTGAAAACTTGGTGCTTTCAATGCTACACATAAAAGCATGAAAATATATAATACATACAACTATTTAATATATATTCACTGAATATAATATCCATAAATTGGAGTGCACACCCCAGAAAGGCAATTAAGGCTTGTGATTATATGCCGAGAATATGGTGTAATAATTTGTAGCACCCATCTTGGGATCAAAGAGGACCCTTCTGTACAAATAAGCATGCTAAAAGAAAAGAATGACTTCATTATCCAACGATTCCAAAATCTTTCTGAAAGGTACCTCAATTTACTTTATGATCATTTAGTATAGGGTGTTATTAGGTTAGGAATATATTGATCCCACATCAAATATCTATGTTTCACATTTGTATTCCTCCTGAAATTAACTGATTGTTAGAATAAAATCTTGAGTCTACATCCTATGCAACATTAAGTATACATACCATAAATCCATCTTCTCAAACTTGCCAATGTCACAATCCTTTCACCATGTACCATCGTGAGCCCGTCAGCTATGGAGAACTTAAACTGATAAAATCTTGATATATTTTATATATCAACCTACTAAATTTATATATTTTATGCAATCTTGATAAAATCTAATCCTACTACTTATCCTATATTATAGACTTAATATACATCAACAACTATCTCAAATTTTCCTAATTATATTGTAATTTTTGGATGTATATTTGTAGGGTTATTTTTGATAAGCAGATCTCCGTGAAACAACCATATCTACTAGATTTAAGCCTACCATATCATATCTAATCCATATTAGAGACTTAGAAACCTACTCAAATTCTACCATCTAAGCTCTAGAGCCTAAAAATACCCCCAATCCCCACATACGAAAATTGCACCTTCTCATACTTCTCCCTAAATTTCTTTTACGCTTAGAAAGCCCCGTAGAAGAAGAACCCGATACGATAATTTAAAGATGACCTCGCAAACTGTAAGTGGCTTTTCCTTCCTATGCTTTTACCTAAAACTCTTTTAATCACATATCATGTTATGTTTTCAAAGTTATTTTTGAATATATAAAATTAGGTCTTGAGCATGCTAGTTTACTTTTCGTATATACAAAAAACGCTACTATGTGATCTTGTTTTATAAATAATGAATTCCTTATAATAAAAGATTTCTTTTGAGATTTTCGAATGATTCGTATACTCTGAAATATTAGTATCTGTTGGTAAGGAATTAATACCGAGCTTGTGGTAGGGCTTTAAATATGCAGTAATTTGAATTCTTGAGCCTCTTGCAGCGAATTAATAGTAGTATTTGAACCCTTGAGCCTACTGCGGCGAATTAATAGCAGTTTTGGCCTACCTAGTGGGATAAACAACTAGGACTAGATCAAGTTATTGACTAGGTTCTAAGAAATTCATGATCATTAGAATACTTCCTAGATCGATTTATATACTTTGAAAACTAGTAAAATGCGCACGTGAAAATAGTTTTTATATAAAGATATTGAAAATTTAAAATATAATTTTGAAATAACATTAGACTTTTATAATATTTTATTTAACTATTTCAAACATTATCAATATTATTTATTTATTTGCTACCAGTAGCAGAGTTATATTCTTAATATATGAATATTTTCTTTATAAGCTGAATTATTCTCTTTGTTTTTTAAATTTAAATAATAGTTACTTTAAAACTGCATTAAATATCCACATTTTAGAAATTGTGTTATATTTACAAACACAAGCTTTTTTATTTAGTTTATGTCATGAATTATACCTTATTGCAGAAACAAATAATTTACATAGTCTTTCTTCATTTGTCAATAATAAAAAACTTTATTTATGTCTTTAGATACAAATAAATTACATTTTCATAAACTAAACATATGAACTTTTGAAAACTACAAGTTCTACTTTTTCGAATATAAATAAATTTATATGATCGTATTCTCATAATCAAAAAATTATGTCAAATTAAAACAACTTTTCTTCACAATTATTTTATCTTTCCTATATAATATAATGTAACCATATATTTAAAGATAAATATATATACCCCCCAGGTATCCATTCTTCTTGTCATTGCATACTTGTTTTATAATCCATAAAATCATCGGCTATCAATCTTGGATACAAATTTTGTGTAGTAATAAAACTGGAGTTGACATCATAGACTACCATGTTGTTCGAAATCATTCGACTCCTCAATTGTTACAAAAAAAGATTGGAACACAAATACAACAAAAATGAGTCTTTGACAATAGAATTATTGATAACATATTTACCTTTCTTTCATATAACTTTTGAGATAGAATCAAATTTCAATTCAAAATTTTCATATATAGAAAATATGAACTATTTCCAAAACATTTGTTATTACTACTTTTTTTTTTTTTGGAGTCATCCCTGCTCCAAATTGAAAATTAATCTACCATAGCTACTCCTTATCAACCATCTTTTATACATACTATTTCTTATTAAAATATATTCCTAAACTTTAGAGTATGGAATTTTATTACAACAAATATGTCTTTTTGTATGTGGACTTTTTTATACTGATAATCCACACAATTAGTTAAAATACTTCTTCATGCATCAATACAATGTTTATTAAATGTTGACTCAATCGCAAAAATATTATAGGAATTATGCATTATGTATGTAAAGATCCTTTTTATTTTGTCGATTGTATATGTACGTATGATTGTGTAAATACTGAATAAAGGAAGTGAATGAGTCGTTGCTTGATTGTGTAAATACTGAATAAGGGAAGTGAATGAGTCTTTGTTGGAGTTCATAACTCTTTTCATAGATTTGGGGAACCTCCAATCATCCAACTGCATGAAAGTGAAATAAGTCCCATTACCATAAGAATAAAATATAAAGTAAAGAAGAAAATAAGGTTAGAAAGTAATATTGTATGATTTGTGTAACCAAAAGAATTAGAAACTCTAATCACTCACTTTTAATTGATGGGACAACTGAATAGACGGCTAGAATTAAATGTTAGTTATTGGCTTGTAAGTGTAGATAGTTAGGATGACTATCTATCTATATATATTCTATATCTATTTCTATACTACTATAAAAAAATAAATTTTATTAGATAGTTCCAATGTTGCAAAGATTCAAATGTTGCCATCTTCTTTCTTCTTATTGTGTACCTTATATACTTGCATTTATGTCTCCTTACCGTTGATTAAAAGGTTGGTGTCTATATAAGTTTTCTATTTACCGTATTCCTTTTTTTCTCTATTCTGTAAAACTACAGTTATGTTTTCCTTTTTATGACCATTGCAAATATTAATTATGTTTTCAAAGAAATCATAATAGATTGGCATAAATAAATATTTTCATTTTATTTGACTCACTGATATTTAATGCATTTATTAGTTTACAAATATAAAATTAAGAGTAAGTGTAACTCTTTTTTCCTGTAACTTCAACTTTTATTGATTTAAAAATGAAGAGAAGTGCGAGTACATATTTTATGTAAAAGCTAATGGACAGTAAAATAATAATAATAATTATAGTATAATACAAAATACTTTTATATATCTAAAAGTGATCGTGTGTAATCATATATTAATTTCAGTCCAAGTAAGTTTTCCTTAATAAAGTGTAGGTATATTCCTAATAAACGTTGTTCTTTTACAGTGGTAATTATTTCATAAACTAAAAATGTTACAAAATCACAATTGATTTAGTGAACGTTTAAAATAATTAAGCTAATGTACATTAAAGTATTTTTTAAATGCAAATGATTAAAAAATCTATCAGAGTGAAGTAATAGTTTCAAAAACTAACTAAAACTACCCTTGAATAAATTTTTATATCCCAAAGACTCAATTTTTTCCGTCTGAAAAGTCCTATATACAAATTTTATAGTGGAAAAATTTCATAAGTCAATATGAACAACATTTTGGACTAATTACCTTATTCAGAACTTTTTTATGGAACTATCAAATTAATATATTGTGTAAGAAGATCTACTATTATTATTTTTACTTTTTATAAAATTATTTCATACTTTCTAGAAACACTATTTCAAATATATAAGAATATTTAGAGATCACAAGTTTAAAATCAAAACTATTACCATTATCAATAATAAATATAAAAGCTCTAAATAAATGATCTATATAAAACTACAATTGATTAGTTTTTTATCTGAAAGATAGTAATCAATAAAATTAATTAAGCTAACTATTAAGTGTTTTCTAATAGAAAAGTTGGTAGATTTAGTTTTTTGAAAGCATTACGAATTTGTTAAATAAACAAAATTATTTTATAGGAGATTTAGTGATTTTCCCTATTAATGAGGAAAATTTTAAAAAATAATACTAATTAAAAAAATCGAAAACTAGACCAAGTTTGGGGGCCATTCGAGTTTTGGTACTAAACCCCTTGGAGTAAGGAGCATCAATACAATATACACCTTTATCCATCAATACAATGTTTATTAAAAGTTGACTCAATCGCAAAAATATAATAGGAATTATGCATTATATATGGAAAGATCTTTTTTATTTTGTGGATTGTATATATATGTATGATTGAGTAAATACCGAATAAGTGAAGTGGATGAGTCGTTGCTGGAGTTCATATCTCTTTTCATGGATTTGGGAGAACCTCCAATCATCCAACTGAATGAAAATGAAATAAGCACATTAGCATAACCATAAGAATAAAAAATAAAGGGGGGCAACCCCCGGTAGAGTTGGTAGGGCATCAGAATGTTTGGCCTTGGTCACGAGTTTGATTCCTGCTAAGGAATGCCTAATTTGCATTCTCTACTGTGAGCATGTCAGCTATAGGCAACCGAGGTTGGTTTACCTCTCTTGTGTGGTTTGCAGGCTACTACACAAGAGCAGAGTTTACCCAGTGCGCACCTCACGGTAGCGGCTGCGGCTTTCCCTCGTCATCCAAAAAAAAAAGAATAAAAAATAAAGTAAAAAAAAATAAGTTTAGAAAGTAATATTGTCTGTTTTGTATAACCAAAAGAATTAGAAACTCTAATCACTCACTTTTAATTGATGGGGCAAGTGGATAGACGGAGATAATTAAATGTTAGTTATTAGCTTGTAAGTTTAGATAGTTAAAATGACAATCTATCTATATTCTATATCTATTTCTATACTATTATAAAAATATGAATTTTATTAGATAGTTCCAATGTTGCAAAGATTCAAATGTTGCGTTCTTCTTTCTTTCTTATTGTGTACCTTATATACTTGCAGTTATGTTTCTTTACCGTTGATTAAAAGGTCGGTATCTATATAAGTTTTCTATTTACCGTATTCCTTTTTTTCTCTCTATTTTGTAAAGCTACATTTATGTTTTCCTTCTCATGACCATTTCATGTGTTTCTAGCTTGAATATTAATTATGTTTTCAAAGAAATCACAATAGATCGGCATAAATAAATATTTTAATTTTGTTCGAATCACTGATATTTAATGCATTTATTAATTAATAAAATTAAGAGTAAGTGTAACTCTTTTTCCTTGTAAGTTTAACTTTTATTAATTTAAAAATAAAGAGAAATTTGAGTACATATTTTACGTAAAAGCAAATGGGCAGTAAAATAATAATAATTATAGTATAATAAAAAATACTTTTATATAGCTAAAGTGATCATGTATAATCATATTTTAATTTCAGTCCATATAAGTTTTCCTTAATAAGTGTTGCTATATTCCGAGTAAACGTTCTTTTAAAGTGCTAATTTTCTCATAAACCAAAAATGTAACAAGATCACAATTGATTTAGTGAACATTTAAAATAATTAAGCTAATGCACATTGTAACACCCCATTTTAAAAATCATGCATAACATATTTTTGGCATATAAATACAATTTTTATTTATATTTTATTATTGCTCATTCCTTCAATGTTTTAGACAAGCTTTTCGTTTAATCGAAAATAACGAGCTAATGTTTTCTCAAGTTTGAAAAGTCTTGCAGGATAGCTATCCGAAGAAACCGAGTTCGATCGTGATGCACTCGACAACAT
The DNA here is from genome assembly GCA_963669365.1 of Verbascum thapsus. Classification (NCBI taxonomy): domain Eukaryota; kingdom Viridiplantae; phylum Streptophyta; class Magnoliopsida; order Lamiales; family Scrophulariaceae; genus Verbascum; species Verbascum thapsus. The sequence continues at coordinate 21,259,681 of OY770105.1, forward strand.
ATGTAATTATGAACAAACGAAAAATAGATAAGTTGCATGTGTAATAATTCCAATAATTAACACACATATATATATAAATTAACATATATATTATTAACATACATATATATAGAGAGAGAGATATGTTTATTTTATTTGGGGAATGACAAGTGTCTAACTTAAAAGCCTCCACACAATTGCATGACATTAGGTGTCAACACCTTATTCTCTCCTACCATGACTCATCTTGAAATCATTTTAATAAAGCTTGATCCTATATTTTTATTACTACACAAACATATCTCTTTCACACAATTCTCTCTCCCTTCTCTCTACCATCTCTACACTCTCAAGAACACCTTCACTTTTTTCTTCAAAAATCTTCCAATTGTTCTTCAAAAACTTCTCATTTCTAAAGGAGTAAAGAAGCAAGAGCATAAAAAGTAGAAAGGGGAAAATAAACTCAAGTCTAGTGGTCTTCAATTAAACATCAATTTTGAGTTTTCAAGAGGTAGTTTCTTTTTTTGTTACTAATTTTTATCATTTTTCTCCTTAAGAACATGATTAGGTTGATAAACATTGTATTTCATGTATGATCAAAAGAGGGATGGATGTCCACTATGTGATGAGTTTTGTTGCATGTGTTGTTTTATGTGGTTGATCTCCAATTAAATGTCATTTTAAGTGTGGATTGTGCAAATACATGTAGAAATAGGCTTTGCATGTTCAATTCTCTTACCCAAAATTATTGCATGTATGATTTAAAAGTGATTTCCTACAAGTGTGATGAAATTTGTTGAATATTTTGTTAAATGTGATAGATCCTCAAAAATATGTCATTTTGAGTGTTGATTGTGGATTTGCATGTTGAAATAGACTTTGCATGTTTGATTATCATTCTTAAACTTGTTGCATGTGTATTGTGTAGTAATATAATGTTAAAATGGTTTCTTGTGGATGTGAGTTTGAGCAGTTTGTGAAGAACTTTGGAATTTCAGTCCACTTTGTCGATTTTTATAAACTTTTGTACTTGGAATTTTAGAAAACGATTTTAGTAGGTTATTATATATGATGTTGGAAATCCATATTTAAAATTTGGTGATTTTTGGAGTTGTGTATGAATTATGACGAATTTTCAAAAGTAGTTCCGCCAGAATTACTGTTTTCTATGATAGTTTCTTTTGGTGTTGTTAGGTAATCAAATGGGAGAATTTCTTCATGTAAATTTTTTTGGAACCTAACTACCATGTCTAAGTGATATGTAGAAAAGGTTGAAAGGCTTTGAGTTGTGTGTGATTTTCTAAAAATAGTTTATTATAGACTGCCAAGTGAGATACCGAAATTTTAAGGTTGCACGATTTTGCTTTTATTTGAAATAGTTTGAGATATTTTCTTGCTCTGAACATTTTACTACATGTTCATGTGTGTGTTGTTAAGTGTTTTATAAAATTTAAGAATTTTATGAGTAATAGAATAATTTATAGAATTCCTTTAATTCGGATTGGTTGTCCTAAAAATATTCATGATAAATTATATGTTTTGTATGTAAATCAGAATTTTAATTGATTTTAGAAATTTTATGGAATATTTTATAAGGTTTATGTCTATGTTCTATAGGTTTTAAGTTAAAGATGTTATAGTTATAAGTATATATATATATATATTAAATGTTAATTTGTTATTGTTTGACCACTTGAGTTTAATGGATAATAATAAATTATCTATATTTAAATATATACATGTTTTAAAAACATATGTTTTAAAATCTAAATGTTGATGAACGGTCGAGTGCAATATGAGACGACCGGACACTTCAGGAGCCATCCCCGCATCTTAGTGAAACGTCAAGTGGGTAACGTTTATTTTCAGTTACATTGATTAGAATAACTTTGACATGATAAAGTACAAGGTTGACGAACCTTGGAGTAGACCAGGTCTTCGAACCATGGAGTAGGCAGGTCTTCGGACCTTGGATGATGCTTTCGACGTATTGGTTAATCTTTTCAATGCAAATGCACGTAACCGTTATCCACTAAGATTTCTAAAATCTTACGTTGCTCAATTTAATCTTTTTCAGGTCCAGCTTACAACGAACCGGATGAGTAGCCGGTTGTATGGACTTCCTCTAGAAGCATATATATATGTTATGTTTTTAATATATGTAAATGATTATAAATCAGATAATTCTTGATGTTTTGGGAAACAACTGTTTTCGATAATTAAGTAAACATTTTCATATGCTCATAACAAGGTTTTGATTTGCAAATGTGGGTATAACACGAGTTAGTTTTGCATAGTTAGATTTTAAAGTTAAGAAAAAAAAATACTCGTGTTTTATAATGAAGTCTTCCGCTGTAATTATTTACGAAATATTTTATATTTATTTGAAAAATATATTTCTCACGCTCAAAGTCATGGTGACAACCCGACTCCTGTTAAGTTGGGGTTGGGGTGCTACACACATTAAAGAATTTCTTTAAATGCAGATGATTAAAAAATCTAACAGAGTGAAGTAATAATTACAAAAACTAACTCAAACTACCCCTGAATAAATTTTTATATCCCAAAGGCTCAATTTATTCCTTATTAAAAATTCTATGTACAAATTTTATAGTGGAAAAATTTCGTAAGTCACTATCAACAACATTTTGGACTAATTACCTTATTCAGAACTTTTTTATGGAACTATCAAATTAATATATTGAATAAGAAAATATATTATTATTATTTTTATTTTTTATAAAAATTATTTCATACTTTCCAAATGATAATTATCTAAAAACACTATTTCAAATATCTAAGAATATTTAGAAATCAGAAGTTTAAAACCAAAACTATAACCATTATCAATAATAAATATAAAAGCTCTAAACAAATGATCTATATAAAACTACAATTGATTAGTTCTTTATCTAAACATAGTAATTCTATAAAATTAATTAAGCTAAGTATTAAGTTTTTCTAATAGAAAAGTTGGTAGATTGAGATTTTTGAATTGAGAAATAGCATTATGAATTTGTTAGATAAACAAAATTATTATAAAGGAGATTTAGTGATTTTCTGTATTAATAATAACAAAAACCTTTTATACTACTTATAATGTTGTCAATTTTCTTAATAAATTTTTATCATTAACCAAAATAAAATTGTATCGTTAATACTTATATGTTTTATATAATTCAACTCTAACTTTAATAATACTATCACCCATTAAAGTGTTATATTGTCAACCATTAAATCTAAAAATCAATAATTAAAATTTTTAAATTTAGATTTTAGACTTCTATAAAAAGTTAAACTCCTCTTAATAATCATCACTTTGATAGAAAATAAGGTGCATTTTTATTGACTTATTGATCTTTTATGAAAGTGGTGAATTATATATGTACTAAGTTATACTTATTTTAAATATAATATTTGAGAAATGAAGGGTCACAGTTCTAATTTATTTAAATTAGCAATTATTTAAGTAAGAACAATCATGTCACTTCTTAATTTGAAGAAACACTCAAAATTATCCATACTATTTTAATAGTGTAGATTAATTATTTTTAATATCATTTTCAAAGTTAGTTTTATAGGATATATTTGAAATTAATAAATAATTTGGTTTCTTATTAATTCCTTCGTTTGTTATTATTTTCATTGAAATTTTCCCGTCATGATTAAACACACTTAAAAAAATTGAATTTCTTTTATTTTCTTTTCCTCCCTAATTAGGATGGAAAATAAATGGAATGAAATGATACGGGGATTGCCAAATTCAACGTCCACGTAAGGATTGACAAGAAAATGAGACCTGTACTCTCAATCTTAATTAAAATATAATCAAATATTATAATTTGATTTTCTACCACATACTATTATAGTCAAAATTGCACGAAATAAGATACGATGTACGATGACTCTACTTTTAAGTTCAATTTGATATGAGATTAATTGATATTGAAAGCAACTACAACATTGTGACTTACAATTGAGCATTAACCAATTTATGGTGGAATCATAGAATACAAGTACAAGATAGCACAAATGAAAAATCCAATATAACTTCAAAAACAATAAAAACACAAGAATAATAGCATCTTAAGTAATCCGTTGTATGGAGTTCTTAGTCATTAGGTATAGCATGGAGGTAAGACTCAACGATCTTTTAGTGTGATAAATGATCTTGTTATTGCATATGCATCCTCCATCTTCAGTTGGAACAATATTGATATGATAGGTGGATAGATTCAAGACCACCCATTAGAGCATCACCTACAATAATATTATTGTTGTGAGTCAAATTCTCGATGTTAATACCATCAACATGGTGCTTAAAACTCTTAAATTGGCTACCTTAACCAAAATTGATCACCTTGATGGTTCTAACACCACCATTTCCCTCGAGCATTTTGACACTTTTGATGGCATAAGGCATGCATGATCTTAGGGCTAAGGGTGTATAAATTGCGGAGAACGACCTTTAATATGAGGTTGGGATTGAAGATGGAATTTACTTATTATAAGTTATGACACCCGTATCTATATGATTAAATTATTTTAAATGATATCATATTGAAATGGAAGAATGAAGTTGAATGAGTTGCTTTCTTGCTTGTGTGTACATGTGATTGGTAATATGATAAGTAGATGCAACTATTTAAAGTGTAAAATAGAAGGTTAACATTGGAATTCTCAATGCTAGAAAGTGGGGTGCTATGAGTTATTATTCATTAAGTTTTAGTGTTATGATTCATTATTCTTTAATTTTATAAGAAAATGAGGTAATATGATTCATTATTAATTAATTTTACAAGAAAATGGAGAGCCTATTATGCATTAAATATTATTGATGTTCAATTTTAGTTGTAATTATTATTTATAAAGGTATAAAGGCATTTTACAATTCAAAAAAATAACAATTCATTAATTTTGTAAAAAGATTGAGAGTCTATTAGGAGTTACATTTACATTTTTAGTTGTAATTGTTATTTATAAGGCTATAAAGTAATTTTACAATGGAAAGAAATAACTAAATTATCCATAATCCTATAGGAGTATAGATGAGTTATAATTGTTATTATAAATGTCTATAAAAGTAATTGTACAACTCACATATAATAAAATTATCATTAGTTTCATTAATTTTGTAAGAAAATGGATAATCTATTATGCATTAATTAGTATTTATTTCAATTTTGGTTGTAATTTGTTATCTATAAGCGTGTAAAAGTAATTTCACAATGAGAACAAACAAGTAAATTATTCATACTTTTATAGTAGTATAATATAATATAACATAATATAACATAACATAACATAATATAATATAATATAATATAATATAATATAATATAATATAATATAATATAATATAATATAATATAATATAATATAATATAATATAATATAATATAATATAATATAATATAATATAATATAATATAATATAATATAATATAATATAATATAATATAATATAATATAATATAATATAATATAATATAATATAATATAATATAATATAATATAATATAATATAATATAATATAATATAATATAATATAATATAATATAATATAATATAATATAATATAATATAATATAATATAATATAATATAATATAATATAATATAATATAATATAATATAATATAATATAATATAATATAATATAATATAATAATTGACAACGTGATATTGGTTTATGAACTGTTTACAAAATTGATCACATATTATATGAGTAGTTTTAAATTGCAAAGTTTCTTCTCATGAAAAGTACAATAAATTTTTGAAAGTAAAGATTCATTTTTCTTGATTTTGCAATATATATTTAACATGCTCTAAATCGGTAGGGAGGTGTAAGGACTACTTACTGGGCGATTTTGTCGCTCATACCACTATTTAAAACCTTTGCATGGAGCTTAACTGAATTAGAGGAAGGACCAAGAGCATTATTGGGGGTGGAGAAGATTCGTGGTTCTCGAGTCATGGCACATTAGCTTTTGTTTAGGTTCAATAATTAGTCTTTGGATTTTTCTAAAGATATTATTTAAGAATCTCTCGGATTTTGGGGCTATTTTCAATAAAATAATTTTTTGAACTGTAACTTAGTATTTGTTTGATTAATTGGGCTTTGTGTCTTCAGGTCCTATGGGCTTAAAGACATGGCCATCACGCGGTCCAAAATTGAGGGTGTGACAGGCAATATATTGTATTTTGAGGATCGCTCAATCTTTTTTGGAGATTATCAATGCTAGTGGAACAATAACAATAAACGTAGTTCAATATGGAAAGTATGGTCATTAACGAGGTACTTAACTCGGTAATAGAGATGAGAACGTACTAATCTATATCGTTGAATATAATACAGATGTACTATTCATTTAGCTAAAAGTCATGTTCATCTCATTAATGAGAATTATTTATAGAATTAGACATGTTGTACGGATGGGTTAATGACATGTGAACTACCGTACACGTGTCCCCAGATGAGTGTATAAGATCGTTCGGGCTAAGTATGCATTTGACCCGATTCTTAAATAACACACGTGTTTAGTAGTATTTTACTAATAATTATCTCTTAATTGAGGGCCTTCGTGCAAATATTAATAATATATGGAATTGGTTCGGAACGTAGATCACACAATACGACCCTTTTTATTACGAGTAGCACACTATATCAGATTCCACGCCAAGTTATTTCTAATTGGATTGGGCTATTGATTTGGATATGTTGTCGATTTGGCCAATTAGGTCTAAATGAATCAAATTTGAATTATAAATTTCTCTCTCAATCTTATGTTAGCCTGATTTTTGGAGCTTGGGGTTATTCATACACTATCTTTACTAGCACTTTTGTCAATTCACATGCGTTATATATGCATTTCAATTTAATTTTGTGACCCCAAAATTTCCAGTTAGAAGTTAGAACTTAGAAGAATAAAATCTCAAAACCCCCTCCACCACCACCTGCAAAAAATCTACCTCAAACATATATATATATATAGAAACAATATATGTCATGACTTATAAATTATCTTAAATAACTTATCATTCAAGAAACATAAATTTAATACTAGAAATTTTTGGAAACTTAATAACGTATTGTTCAAGAAACATAGAGTTAAATACCATCAAGGAAAAATTAATGAATAACAAATTAATAGCATTAAAGAAATAAGAATGGCTATGTCTTTCTTTATTCGTAAATCAATTGATTTTCGTGCACTTTCATGACTCCAATGACGATTCTGACTTATAAGATTCTTAGAAGTAGAAGTCAAGATCAGTTTGTGCGATTCTCTACTGCCTCCAGTAACCAGCTATTTCTTCAAGTTTTGGACTCTCAAATCCAATCCGCCAGGCCAAGTGTATGTTTCTTTTTCTGTCTTTTTTTCTTTCTATTTTCTCTTTTTCTGTTTTTAATGATTTATTTGAGTATATATATATATATATATATAGCTTCATATTACAAAGCCAATCGATTTTCCTTTCGAAATCAAAGACGACCATAATGGTATAATCAAGTTGAAAAGGGAGATTTTAGGGGAGAAAATTAAAGTGTGGGCTTATTTGAAAGCACCAATATATCCAAAAAAGGAAGGTGAAAATGCACAAATAGTTTTACTAAATGTAAATATCTCCAAACAAAATGGATCAAGTTTGAGCATGAGGGTTAGTGCCTCTGCTGATGACATTATCGTCAAAAGCATGTCATACCGTCCGCCAGTTTTTGGAAGTGTTTGCGGATACAAACTCAAGTAAGTTACATCTCTTCTTGTTTATTCATAATTTGCGCCATATATATATATATATATTTTTAAAGTTTTGATTGATTTATGCTTACAGGATGCCATCCTTTGATGCACAACAAGGTCTGAAGAAGATTCTTGAAATCAGAGGAATTAATACAAATAATACTAAATTCTTGCATAAATATCTCACCCAAAACTCCAATAATCGCAAAATTTTGTATCTTTGCAAACTGAAGAAATTTCTTACCGATCTTTGAGATGAGGATATTAGTTTTTTCCTCATCGCTTTCTATTTTTTTTCATTATTATTTATAGATAATGGTTAATTATTCAATTATTTACATTTTTCTTTATTTAAAATAGATTTGTTAAGAGTTTAACTACTCTATTTATCATTAATGTCTTTCATCAATCTAGTTGAGTTTCGGCCTTTCTCTTTCTTGATTGTCAAGGCATGTATTTACTCAACTCCAATTTTTTAATCTAGGTTAATGATATTTCTTTGTAATATATACGTTTGGAGTATGAAAAAATCCATAAAATACAGATAAATAATTAGGTAATAACATTAATTTATTCAAGATTATTAAACTTTCGTAACATTTCAATTTCAGTTGGTAAAAATAGTGAACACACGAGCAAGTAAATTTCACTTTTACTAAATGGTCACATGCATGTATGTAACACAATTTTGACGGATATCTTACGAAAAATGTTAAAAGTATTAATAGTACAAAATTATTGTAGTTCAAATTTTAAAAGAAGTATATAATTATGTGTCTCTGTTTTAGTTATATATTATACATCATATATATTTCAACTGTTTATTTAATTTGGAGTTAGTTGAAACTATATAATTTTGTTTAATAAAGTTTGCTGTAAATAAAATTACGGTCCCAATAATTAAAAATTCATTATAGTACAAAATAGGATATAAATTGTCATATATGTGGATTGCAAGATGAAGTTTTTTTTTATGGTGCACTTTTGATGATATTTCCAAATGTCATAGAGATTGATTCAATACACGAATTCAATCTTAAGTATCATTATCAGCACCTCATGAAAGAAATTGTCTGTTTAGGTCAATAAACAAGTTTAATACTCAAATCAAGTCTTGGTAAAAGATGTCAAAATACAGTACATATGGAACAGTTTCTGGGTTCTAGATATTTTTAATTTCCATTTTTTATTTTTTCTTTTCCTTGTGAATTTTTTACTTCCATTAATATAATATTAATTTCAGTCATTATTGCTCTTTCTATATAGAGTTTAATAGGATTTTATTCTCTACTATAGGAATATATTAATTTTATACGTGGCTTCCATCCGTGGCTTGCAATAGGAAATAAAACACCATTTTGCAATAGGAGATCTTATCCGTTATCAAATAAGGTAGAGGTCTCAATCTTAGCTCCTATTTTAGTGTACCATTCTAGAATTACATTAATGGACAATAGATATGTGTTTATAAATTATAGTTTAATTTTAATTTTTAAATACAGATCTATTATTAATTAATGTAATATCAAAGTGTTACTTCAAAATATGGGTGTGTTCGAGTGCTGGCAAATCCATATCTATGGTACAAAATCATTACAAATAGCAAAAATAAAACAAAATTTTAAAAAGAAAATGTTTATTTGTTTAATGTTTACCATAAATCAAGTGACTATGAAATAACAATATTCAGTAGCACGAAAACATAATTCTAACCTAATAAATTCGATCTGATGACTACGATTTTTTTTTAAAAAAAGACATAATTATATGTGGAGTGATGTGGCAACCTCCGGCGAGGGATGGGAGCCGAAGCTCACCACACCACGACGATAGCTTAGTGTGAGAATTCATCAATTCTAGAGCTACCGCTATGCGTAAACTAAACTCTGAACTTGTAATATAGAAATAAGAAAGCAAACTGACGAACATGTACATATGAACCATATAAGTTACATTACACGTACAAAACAAAGAGTTTATATGCAAGACAAAACAAGTTCAAGTCATTGCTACACTATATACAAGCATTTAAATCTACAACATCTAACTCTTGTAACTTAGCAGATTCCCAACGTGTCTAGCCACAAAGTTTTCCTTCTGATAAATCAAGCTCCTCTAAAAAGAGAAAGAAAGACAGAAGGGTGAGTCTGAAAGACCCAGTGAAGTGCTAATACAATGGATTCTGCAGAAAAAGGTAGTGACAAAACATATAGGCGAGTAACAGAAAAAGACAAGATATCAATAGGCGAACAACTGAATATAACACAATATAAAGCAAAGAAAAACTCATGTGTTTGAATTAGGCAAAAAGATTAGGATCTGTCTCTCCACTGTCCCATACCAGTAAGAGACTTCACACCTTTCGATGTACACAACGATCTGTAAGCGTTGACACTCTAGAGGTGGCTCCTATGGGCTCAAGAGGTGGCCCCCGCCGTCACGTGACACTTTGCCGCATATAGCACTTAGCTCCCTTCACTCTATCTCTCAGAGTCAAAGTTTTAGCCATGAGAAAGAAGACATAGCATATGGATGTCGGACAACGAGACTCTAGAGGTGGCTCCTACGGGCTCACCGTGTAGCACTTTGCGCCGAAGCCTCAAGAGGTGGCTCCCACAGTTGTCGTACTTTCCCACGTATAGCACTTAGTTCCCTTAGCCGACGGAGTAGAGACAAGAATAAGAATGGTGATAGAGCTTCAAAAGAAAAGGTATTGGTCCGAATAAGACACAAGGAAATTGCTAACAATTAGGTGAAATATCATTCGGAGGCAAGACACCTACTATAGCAACGAGGAGTATCGGGAACATCAATATATTAGTCCTAAATAGGACATCAAAAAACTTACCTTCATGATGGTTTCAAAAAGAAACATTGCAATTAAAATAGCTAAAGCAAAGTGAAGCAAGAAAAAAGCAAGAAAGCCCTCACAATTACAACCCGGTGTCATCACCTCTTGTCTCGTGGAAATCACAAGTATATCCTATGCCCAAGCATACTATCATATCCTCAACCAAACATTATTCTTAAAACCTACTGAAAAAGAAAAAAAAAACACATATATACTTATATACAAATATATAACTATAGGTAGTTTATTACTATTTTAAACTCAAGTGGCTAAACAACAACAATTTAGTATCTAATATATAAATATTTATAACCATAAGACTTTCAATTCCAACCCTATAAAAACAGAAGCATAAACTTTGTAAAATACTCCATAACATTTTTAAAACTAATTGAAATTCTGAATTTGGGATTTTAGTTACAAAAACATATGATGTATCAAGTGATTTCAGGACTGACAAGCCGGATTAATAATTTTAGAAATTATTATTATATTCAGAAAATTCTCAAATTTTATGATAAGTTTAAGAACACATAGATGAACATACAGTAAAAATTTCAGAACAAGAAAATATTTCAAGCTATTTCAAAAAAATCTGAAATCGTGCACCCTTAAATTTTCGGCAGAGTACCTGGCAGTTTTGATAAACAACTTTTAGAAAATCACACATAAATTAAAACCTTCCGAATTGTTCTCCCAATCCTTTAGCCATGATATATAGTTTCCAGAAAAATTCTCATGAATAAATTCCTTCATTTGGCTACCCAAACAACAACCTAAAGCTACTGCACAAATTTGAAATTTTTAGCATCTTTTCAAATTTTCTTATTATGCAAAAACAAGGAGAACATATAAATGAGAAAATCTGAAACACCAAAAGTCTTATACATCTAAAAGTTTAATAATATATTATTTTAAATCTTAAAATACTTGGTTAAGTTCCAAAGGATAAGCTTCTTACCAACTCACTTAAGGGAATAAAATAATATAAAAATTTTCGAGCTAAGTTGATCTCCTATCCTCTAGTATTCCCTCTCTTTATTTGTGTAGTAGAAGATGATTTGAAGACAATCTTTAATGATTCTTGTACCAAATATGAGTCATGTTAAAGAGAAGAAATAGGCGTATTGTCACCTAATGTCATGCAATGGAGGAGGCTTCCTAACTTGCCACCTATTGTATGTCTAAGCCTCCACTACATACTTATAATACATAACTATATATATATGCTTCTCAAAAAAACCTATAGCTTATATAATAATAATAATAATAACTTATAATACACATAGTTATGGCATAAAGTGAACTATACCAAGCAAGAAGTCAAAATTTAGAATCTAATACGAAATGATGGAATCGAAAGGTACATTGAATTTTAATTAATAATATAAATATTACATTAACCTCACAACTATTAGGAACCAAGAACGTAGGGTTTTACATTTCACAACTTTCAACCTATTTTTAAAAACATAAACAAACAATTACAATTCTCACACAAATTCCGATAGTACGCAATTCCCGAGAAAATTGTAAAAATTTTACTCAAAAATCTAAACAAACATAGCCTAAGGTTCCTCACCCATGTTTTTATTTTTTAAATTTTTTACCGTTCATGCGTAGCACAAGTTATACGCTAGTATATTTTATAGCAAAATGGTGTGGAACCACTTTGCTATCTATCTTTTTTCTAGTAATTTTTAATTTTTTAATTTGTAAAATAAATCTACTTAACTAATGCATGATAATTTAACTTTTGAATTTACAATTATTGAATATCATTAATTAGTATGTATCACTAATTACATTTAGACATGAAAATTACAATAACTGTGATCCATCTGAGCACGACACACTTCTGCATCATTGGCAGAGCATAACCAATGTACTTTTCAAAGTGCTCACCAATTGCAAGAGAATATGGGAGGTTTCACCGACCGGTTCAGTTCACCACTGGAGTCCATGCAATAGCTCAAAATTTAAACCGGTGCAGTTCACCGTTCATCGCCTTGAGCCGAAAATCGAAACCAGTATTGTCACGAATTTATTCTTTTTGGATTTTGGAGCAATCGAAAGTATTTTCTTTATATTATTATTAGTTAATGAGAATTTTGTTCGCATCTGAATCTCCACTCTCGAGGACTTCATAGTCTTGAATTTCCAACTCTTCGTCACAAATAGAGCTCCTTTGACTTCAGCTGCATTCATTCCTTGAAAATAATATGGCAACACCAAATGCATAATTTAATTTATGCATTCTTCCATGATTGATCATGCTTGATTTCAAGAAGTCTTCTTTGAATGTTGAATATTTTCCGTTGGATATTGACTTCAATCTTGAATTTTGAAAGTCATCTTGGAAGTGCAAATTATTTACTTTATCAACTTGTTTATGAGCAAAATCAAGTCTTCATTGCATATAAAACATGAGACAATTTAGGTTAAATCTAAACCAAATAATGAAATGTTCCATTGAGATTTTGTACTTGTTTGACGATGCTTATTATGTTATCTATAAATTGTCGTTATTAGTTTAGCTTTGGAGATGACAAACATGAGACAGTCTTTTACAGTAGTATATATATGCTCGAGACCACTCGAAATCTTACAACTTAAAAGTTCTAATCTAAACATAAAATTTGCTTGAACAGATTCTTGGCATTATTGACCAACCTGTCCTAAAGAGAAAGATGGATTGGAATAAGTGGCATTATTGCTTGAAAGGTACGTTCCTTTTTCAATAAGATATTTTATTTTCTGTATGTAGCTTGTTAAAACACGTCTATAATAATTTATTTAATTGAAATTTTGTTTAGAGTTCAAATATATAATATTATAAATTAAATTGAATTAATTTAAGATGTTATGGCTCATATTCAATGGAACTTATGGAGCAATACCATGAAAAATATCAACTGGATTAATTCTTATAACATTCGAATTATAATAATAAAGCATTCACCTACCACAATAAATTCACAAGATTTTCACTTTCTCCATAACAAAATCACTCTCAACTACCATACCCAATTCTGATGTTGCATGTGGATTTGTGATTTTTATTAGTCTAAATGCATTAAAAACTAGATTTAACATTTACACTCACACTCTCATAACTCATTAATACGCAAACAAATATAGCAAATAACACTAAATGACTGATAATATCAAGACTTTAATTATGGGTCTTTAAATAATATCAAGACTTTAAAATAGCTTAAAATTAAAATGGGACTTAATACTCTAATATTCACATTGACACCTACTACTATTACTTAAAAATCTATTATGAATTCTCTATTTTTATAAAGAATGACAATTGACAAGACAATTCACATTGGTTACGAATAAAGAATGACAAGACAATTCATTCACATTGATTACCACCTACTACTAATTCATTTACATTAATTACCACCTACTATTTTTATAAAGAATGACAAATGACAAGATAATTCATATTGATTATTATGAATAAAGAATGACAAGATAATTCACATTGACACCTACAACAATTACGTAAAAATTTATTAGGAATTCTCTATTTTTTATTAAGAATGGCAATTGACAAGACAATTCACATTGATTAGGAATAAAGAATGACAAGACAATTCATTCTCATTGATTACCACCTTTATAAAGAATGACAATATATTTAATTTCGTTTTCCGGAGAAGCAATGTGCGGAAAAGAGAACACGCAGTTTAAGCCAAAATGGTTCGACTTAACAGATGAAGTTGCTTGGACATAATTTAATTTACAGAAAGGCCCTTCCTTCTTTGTACCTTTTTATTGTTCTATTCAATATACTTTCGACTTTGTTTAAGTAATCTTAGTGCATAACGAATTTGATATTTGATTAATTTTGCTGTATTTTTTTTTTTATGACAAGGGAACACGCAACCGCTACCGTTAGGTGCGCACTGGGTAAATCAGCTCTTGTGTAATAGCCTACAAATCATACAAGAGAGGTAAACCAGCCTAGGTTGCCCATAGCTGACAGGCTCACAGTAGATAAGGCAAATAGGCATTCCCTCATCAGAATTCGAACCCGTGACCAAGGCCACAACTATGCATGGCATTGGGTGGGCCAGACCCAGACCCAGACCCAAAACATTGGGTCTAGGTCCGGACTCAGACCCAAAACATATCATTGGGTCTGGGTCCAGACCCAGAGACCCAAAGACCCAAAACCCAAACATCTACCCAACGACCCCTAATGCATAAAACTTCAACCTGTGTCATACCCAGTGTTTTAAAAAGCGTTCATGGGGCGCGCCCCGGGGCTGGGCGTTCCCCAAAACGCCCGGGGCAACCGGGGGGGGCGAAAATCCGCTGGGGCGTACGCCCGAAGAGGTGGGGCGTACGCCCCGGGCGCCCCGGGCGCGCCCCATGCGCCCCACGCGCCCCGGGCCATGGGCTGCCCATGGTTATTTGAATTTTGAACTTAATTTTATGTTTTTAGGCCCAATTCAATATAGTTAATATTTTTAAGCCCAAAACTTTTTAATTGAAGTCAAATAATAAAAATCTCAAGTCATATATAAATAAAACCCTAGAAAATCATATTTTTTTATATTTATAACCTCTTTCCATAGTTCATAATTCATACTTCATACAACTTCAACAAGAGAAAAATTCAACTTCAACAAGAGAAAAATTCAAGATTCTTCAAAAGGTTTGTGTTCTTTCATAATTAATTAATTTAAGTATTTTATCTCAATCGTTTATGTCTTTGTTTATATTTTACCCTATTATTTTTAATTATATTTTATTTTATATTTAATTAAAAATAAAAAATTCGCGGGGCATACGCCCCACGCCTCGGGGATTACGCCCCGCCCCGAGGGATACCAAACGCCCCGCCCCCGCCCCCGCCCCACGCCTTTTAAAACACTGGTCATACCTAATTTTTTTCTACGGGGACTGTCTGACCTATTTATGTCTAAACTTAAACATAAATAAATTTTTTAATAAAATTTGGTTTGATCTCTGTCATGGATTAGCAATAAGCAATGATTTATTATTTTTACAATTAACAGTGATATAATTTATACAATTATTTTATATTAGTAAAGATTTATTATTGCAATGATAAATAATTTACTCAATTATTTTATATTAGCAATAATTTATTTATTATTTTACAGAATAATAAAAATTATTTCATAATAAAAAAATATTATAAAATTACAAAAATATAAAAATTTGGTATATTTATGTAAAATTACCAGATTTATAAAAATTACAAAAATATACAAAATTATAAAATTATTTGAAAATCTGGTTTATTTTTATAAAAATTATTTTATACCATATTTATTATAAAATTACAAAAATATACCAGATTTTAAAACATTTTAGATAAAAAATAAAAGAAAACAATTGGGTCTAGGTCCGGACCCAGAAGATTGGGTCCAGACCCAAACACATATGAGACCCATTGGGTCTGGGTCCAAGTCTAGATCCAAAACTTTGGGTCTGGGTTCAGACCCAAACCCAAAGTTTTGGGTGGGTCTGGGTTCGACCTAACCAATGTCAGTCCTAGCCACAACATTCACATGCACCTACCAATTCTACTGGAAGTTGCCCCCTAATTTTGCTGTATCTTTTTTTTTTGGATGACGAGGAAACCCGCAGCCGCTACCGTGAGGTGCGCACTGGGTAAACCTCGCTCTTGTGTAATAGCCTGCAAACCACACAAGAGAGGTAAACCAGCCTAGGTTGCCCATAGCTGACAGGCTCACAGTAGAGAAGGCAAATAGACATTCCCTCATCAGGATTCGAACCCGTGACCTAGGCCACAAGTTCAAATGCCCTTACCAACTCTACTAATTTTGCTGTATCTTTGATTTGATTGTACGTAGATGGACTTGTAAGTAATATCATGTGCTATCATTTCTTCTCTTTTATGTCTTAATATGACTCATCACTTGCCCACCCACGTGTACTCCACCACTACCCGACACGTAGTACATATTATACATTTATTTTAGTGGTGATTTTTTATATAAATAAATAAATAAATAAAAGTGTGATGTATAATACAACAAGTTTTAAACCAAATTTATTATAAAAAAATTTCATTGATAGACAATAAAAAGTGTTATATTATTAAGCATGCAGTACAACTAAACTAAGCGCTGTGCTCCGATAAATTCCTTTTACAATTCCACTGGTGGGTGTCGAATCCAACAAAAATAAAAACCTACTTTAAAAAGATTTGTAATCAGCGATAAGTAGGGTCGATCCACAGGGAATGGTGTAAAATTTAAGTCCTAAATTACTAATATTGATATAAGAGGGGGGTTTTGTGATTTTTTAACTAATTAAAATAAAAAGATGTAAATTAAAAAGCACGAGAATAAAAACGCAGATTTGAAAGAATGCAAATAAAGTAAAATTCGGATTTTAATGTGATGGAAAATTCTAGTCTTCGGATTTTCTCGGTATTGATTCAATTAATTCGATCACTGATGCAATGATAATTCAATGTTCTATAGATAAATTGGCTATAGTTACTAACAAGCTCTAATAACCTAGTCTTTCCTTAAGTCGTCGATAACCAAAACAAGCTCTTTGATTACTTCTCTTATCAAGTAGACAACCCTAAACAAGCTCTTAGGATTTAGCCTATCGATAGCATGCATGTATTAGAAAGACACCAATTCTAGCCAACAAACACATAAGCTCGGTTTATTTAGACCAGATTACTAATTCCCATAACGACTAATCGAAAACGATTAAATAATCAACGTCGCTAACTGCTACAAAATTAGGGTTCACCAGTCACGGATTTAGTCCTAAATAGCTAAATACGATTTCAAAGATTAAATAATTGATCAGGTTATCTAACCTATTGAAACATATTGTCAACAAAGATCAGGGAAAAAGTAAATACCTAATAACAGAGAAATTATGGCACAATTCGATCTCACGAATTTAAAGAATCAAACCTTGAAGAATCCTCGACTAGAAGTATGAGCTTAGCTGCTCATAATTGAACGTGAACAGTAACGTGAACAGTAAACGTGAATAGTGAATAAAAATCGAGAACTTCCGAATTAAAGGAAAAACGATGTTGAAATTAAAAATAAAATCAAAGGGTGTCTTATGGAATAAAATTCCATATACTTATAATAGTAGAATCCTAATCTAAAAGGTAACTAACCAAGATTAGGATCCTAACAAACTAAACAAAATCAAATTTTGCAAAAATCTAGAAATAAGGAAATAAAATCCTAACAAAATAAAAGGGAATAAATCCCAACTAAATCTTTTAACTAGAAATAAACGGATATAGAATCCGATTTTGACAGCTGAGTAATTGAATTTTGAGCCCAATTCTTGAAATCCCGCTTTTTCATCAATTTTCATTTTCTGGGCAGAAGCGTTTGGCAACTTAAGCGTGGGCACGCAGTCTTCTGCAGGAATTTTTCTTTGTCAAACTCTTTTCTTCGTCATTTTTCCTCTTTTTCGCATCTTTTGATCCTTTCTCCTTCTAATCTTCATAAATCCAATTATTAACCTAAAGTCACGAAATAAGGAGAGTAATCATAACAATCAACCTAAATATGAACATGTAAAATATGCACAAAATATGACTTAACAAATACCCCCACACTTATGCCATTGTACGTCCTCGGGCAATGCTCAAAAGTTGACTATGCAAAAACTACACAACACAGTTCCATGTGGCAAGTTAAACCATTCAGCAGTGATCAAAAGAACAAAATCAAACTCGAAAGGCGAGACATGTAATCAACCGAAATTCTCGATACCACAATATTCTCATGCTAGAACAACGACATCAATTAAACACGGAAAACAAAATTTTAGTCGACTTTCACTCAAATACTCCCCAACTCTCGTGTATGGTTATAAGTGTATCGCTCGAATCTCAACGTGTTAGTGTTATTCCATAGGCTTGGTTATACACCAATGTCGCCACTACGGTTGAGAGTGTGCACAATCGAATCAAAAGGTCTTTATTAAGGTTGTAACGGGGCTAAGACTTGGGGTAGGAGTGAAAAGAGAGGTCGAAAAAGTGGCTATGTCTGAAAATTTTATCGAGCATCGAGATCTCGTTGGGCATATTTAACGTTAAGGACTCAAATACCACACATTTTCTATTTTTCTCGGGGGCTCGGAACCTCATCAATTTTCGAACTTCTCTTTTATTTTTTTATTTTTGTTTCCCCTTTTGTTTTTTTTGTTTTTTTTTTTGTCGAATTTTTTTTTTTTCGAATTTTTTTTTTTTTTGTACTCTTTGTATTTCCCACGAGTTTCCCCCACACTTATTCAACAACATCTTCTTCTTGACTTTTCGTCCCCAAATAATATACAACCTCCATGCTCGACTTATTTTTTAGACGGGTAAAACGATGAGGCATAAAAAAAACGGTAAGGGCTCAAATTCGGGGTAAACCAAGAAAATAGGATAAAAAGGCTCAAAGTGGGCTAACTAGGGGATAATGCAAAGGTACGGTTTATTTGGCAAAGTGGCTAAATCCTAAATGCCTTTATCATATTCAATCATGCACATACTCGTGTAATTTTGACAAGGTTCAAAACAAGTTCTAGAACTTCAAAAAACACGCGAGTCACACTAGAAGAAAGAGATCATATCAATTAAATGGCACAAGTCCTCACAAGGTAGGGTAATCGACTAAAACATGCTTTCCTATGCTCGCTTTTAATCATTGAACATAACACAAACTTCATATGGCACAAAAATTCAATCAAAGCATGCTCGTTTATCAAAGTCTAACCGTTCAAGAGAAACACAAAGTAAAGTAGTCTAAAAATACCGAAAACTTAAAAACTTTTGTTTCACATAGTCACAACTAAGCAAAAACACCAAGGCACACACAATCGCATAGGAAAACTCCCCCCACACTTAAAGCATGCATTGTCCTCAATGTAAAAAATGATAAAATAACAAGCAATGCATCATAATAAAAGAACAAGGAGGGGGACTTCTCTACGGCATCACTCGGTCATGATGCCAAAGTGATTAATGAGCAGTTTGAGATGGGCAATAATTGTGTCGAGTTGTGCTTCAGTTGTATCGAGTCTGCAGCGATTGAAAAGGCAGTAGCAGTTGCGGTTTTTTTTTTTTTTTTTTTTTTTTTAAAGGAAAAAAGACTGGAAAAAAAAACTAAAGGTGCAAAACAGAAGGGTTTGAAGTTTTAGGCGTGGGCACGCTTAATTCTTCAAAGTCTTCTGTTAAAATTGAAAGTGCAAAACAGAAATTGAAAGTGCGAAACAGAAGGTTTTCGTGAGTTAGGCGTGGGCACGCTTAACTTTCGAAACGCTTCTGTAAAATAAAAACTGAAAATAAAAGACAAAAAAATAAAGGAAAGAAAAAAAAAACTCATGGGTTGCCTCCCATGCAGCGCCATTCTTTAACGTCGTTGGCTAGACGATGCTACACAGTTATGTAGCATGGTTTGATGGTTCCAACTTCATGTCTTTGACATCGTGAGATTGAAATCCTTCATAAAAAGGTTTCAAACGATGTCTATTCACCTTGAGAATCTTTCGTGTAGTTGGATTTTGAATATAAACTGCACCATAGGAAAAAATATCAATGACAACAAATGGTCCAATCCAATGGGAACGTGGCTTACCCAGAAATAGCTTGAAGCGAGAATGGGAAAGAATAACTTTTTGTCCTATGACTAAGTTCTTTCTTGAAATTTTCTTATCACGAATAGGTTCCATTTTATTCTTGTAGATTTTCGAATTCTCGTTTGTTTCGTTATGAACTCCCTCCAACTCTTGAACTTTCAACTTCGATGCCTGCACAATAGATGGAAGTATTTTAGAAGTTGATGAAGATAAAGAAATACGAGAAACATCAAGAGAAAGTGATTGAAGGGAATCAATGTCCGAATTCTTCTCTTCGAGTCCTCGGTTCAGCTTAAGTTGCTTTTCTTTCTCGTCCAAGTCGTTAGTGAGCAAAGCTACTTGTAACGGATCTCCGTACCTAGTCTGCGTTAAAGGGTCAATAACATCTATACCAAAAACAGAATGATCGTTAGAAGGGTACTTCATGGAATCGTATATGTTAAATTTTATGATTTTTCCATCAAATTCCATGGAGAGAGTCCCATCATGTACATTAATTATGGTCTTAGACGTTTTCATGAATGGTCTACCAAGTAAAATAGGGGCGGGATTACTAGACTCATTATGATCCATGTCGACAATATAGAAATCGGCGGGGAATACTAGGTCATTAACTTGTACCAAAATATCTTCTAAAACACCATCGGGGTAAGCATTAGACCTATCGGCTAGTTGAATAACTACACCAGTTTCTTTCAATTTTCCTATATTAAGTGACTCATATATCGATCGTGGCATAACATTAATAGCAGCACCTAAGTCTAGCATAGCTTTCTCAATTCGAATATTCCCAATTTTACATGGAATTGTAAACATACCTGGATTTTTACACTTAGGAGGTAATTTCTTTTGAAGCACAGCAGATACGTTTTCTCCTACGTGTATCTTCTCGTTGCCTTTAAGCTTTCTCTTTGTCGTGCACAATTCCTTAAGGAACTTAGCATAACGAGGTACTTGCTTAATGGCATCAAGAAGTGGAATGTTTACCTCAACCTTTCGGAATGTTTCGAGTAGCTCTTTTTCTTGATCTTCTTTCTTTGACTTGGCAAATCGGCCTGGGAAGGGAGGTTGAATCACAAATTTCGTTGGTTTCTGCTTGACAATATGTTCATCTTCTTTTTCCAATTCTTTTTCAACTTCACGTTTTGAAGTGTTCTCGGCAGAAGCGTTTGGGGAATTAGGCGTGGGCACGCTTAACTCTTTGAACGGTTCTGCTTCTTTCAATTCTTTGCCACTTCGTAACGTAACAGCACTTACATTCTCCCTCGGATTCATAATGACCTGGGACGCTAGTCTGCTCGAATTTTGTGATACTAATTCGTTTATTGTGGTAGCCATTTGACCGATTTGTTTTTCCAAATTCTTGATAGCACTTTGGTTTTCCTGTTGGATTTGTTGAGTATTGGTGACCAAAGCTTTAAACATATCTTCTATAGACATTCCTGAGGATTGAGTCTGTTGAGGGAACGAAGGTCCTTGAGGTCTTTGATATGGTGGTTTTGGAGCATAGCTTAGATTGGGGTGGTCTCTCCATCCAGGGTTATAGGTGTTTGAGAATGGATCGTATTTTCGTTGCCCCTGAAATCCAGCTGCATTTGCTTGCTCGAAACCTTGATTTTGAGCAGAGGGGCATATTTCGGCCATGTGTCCAAGTCCGGAGCAAATACCACATACATTAGCTTGTTGAGTGTTTCCCATAGCCATCTTTTGCATGAGGGCAGTCATATCGTTTACACGTTGGTTGAGTGCGGCTATAGTAGCTTCATTCGTTTCCTTCGTTGGGTGTTCTTGTCGAGTACTAAACTGTTGGGAGTTAGATGCCATTTTCGAAATTAAATTCCTCGCTTCGGTGTAAGTTTTATAAATCAATGCTCCCCCACTCGCAGCGTCTATCAGATTCCTATCCATGACTATTAATCCCTCGTAGAAGTATTGTATGAGGAGTTGGTCTGGAATTTGATGTTGTGGGCAACTAGCAACCAACTGATTAAAACGTTCCCAATACTCGTATAATGTCTCACCCGTAAATTGGCGAATTCCACAAATCTCTTTCCTTACGTTTGCGACTCGAGATGCTGGGAAAAATCTCTCTAAGAATTGTCTTTCCATCTCGTTCCATGTATCAATCGAGCCGGGAGGTAAGAAATATAGCCAATCTCTGGCTTTATCGGCTAGGGAAAAGGGGAAAGTCCTCAACTTCATTTGATCCTCGGTTATATCTTTAGGTTTCATTGTCGGGCAAATTAAATGGAATCCCTTCAAGTGCGTGTGTGGATCCTCTCCTGCAGAACCATGAAAAATAGGTAGTAAGTGAATAGTTCCAGATTTTAATTCAAAATCTACCTCAAGATTAGGGTAACGTATGCAGAGAGGTTGTTGATTCGGATTTGGCATGGCCATGTCTTTCAGTGTTCTCTCGACGACGTCGGGATTGGCGTTGCCATTGGCATTCGCACCATTAGCAGGTGCTTCATTAGCAACGTTGTCCATTGATTCGTTTTCCTCTTCTGAGTCGCTAGAAAAAAACGCAGATTCGGTTCTAGACGATGAAACCGACGGGGTAGTGAAGTGACGTTGCCTTGTCTCTTTTCGTAGTCGGCGGGCTCGTTTTTCGATCTCGGGATCGTATTCGAATTCACTTCCACGAAAGGTCCTAGGCATACAAAACTAACAAAACAAAACTAAAACGAAAATATTAGCAACAACGGAAATAAATATATAACACCGTTCCCCGGCAACGGCGCCAAAATTTGGTGGGTGTCGAATCCAACAAAAATAAAAACCTACTTTAAAAAGATTTGTAATCAGCGATAAGTAGGGTCGATCCACAGGGAATGGTGTAAAATTTAAGTCCTAAATTACTAATATTTATATAAGAGGGGGGTTTTGTGATTTTTTAACTAATTAAAATAAAAAGATGTAAATTAAAAAGCACGAGAATAAAAACGCAGATTTGAAAGAATGCAAATAAAGTAAAATTCGGATTTTAATGTGATGGAAAATTCTAGTCTTCGGATTTTCTCGGTATTGATTCAATTAATTCGATCACTGATGCAATGATAATTCAATGTTCTATAGATAAATTGGCTATAGTTACTAACAAGCTCTAATAACCTAGTCTTTCCTTAAGTCGTCGATAACCAAAACAAGCTCTTTGATTACTTCTCTTATCAAGTAGACAACCCTAAACAAGCTCTTAGGATTTAGCCTATCGATAGCATGCATGTATTAGAAAGACACCAATTCTAGCCAACAAACACATAAGCTCGGTTTATTTAGACCAGATTACTAATTCCCATAACGACTAATCGAAAACGATTAAATAATCAACGTCGCTAACTGCTACAAAATTAGGGTTCACCAGTCACGGATTTAGTCCTAAATAGCTAAATACGATTTCAAAGATTAAATAATTGATCAGGTTATCTAACCTATTGAAACATATTGTCAACAAAGATCAGGGAAAAAGTAAATACCTAATAACAGAGAAATTATGGCACAATTCGATCTCACGAATTTAAAGAATCAAACCTTGAAGAATCCTCGACTAGAAGTATGAGCTTAGCTGCTCATAATTGAACGTGAACAGTAACGTGAACAGTAAACGTGAATAGTGAATAAAAATCGAGAACTTCCGAATTAAAGGAAAAACGATGCTGAAATTAAAAATAAAATCAAAGGGTGTCTTATGGAATAAAATTCCATATACTTATAATAGTAGAATCCTAATCTAAAAGGTAACTAACCAAGATTAGGATCCTAACAAACTAAACAAAATCAAATTTTGCAAAATCTAGAAATAAGGAAATAAAATCCTAACAAAATAAAAGGGAATAAATCCCAACTAAATCTTTTAACTAGAAATAAACGGATATAGAATCCGATTTTGACAGCTGAGTAATTGAATCTTGAGCCCAATTCTTGAAATCCCGCTTTTTCATCAATTTTCATTTTCTGGGCAGAAGCGTTTGGCAACTTAAGCGTGGGCACGCAGTCTTCTGCAGGAATTTTTCTTTGTCAAACTCTTTTCTTCGTCATTTTTCCTCTTTTTCGCATCTTTTGATCCTTTCTCCTTCTAATCTTCATAAATCCAATTATTAACCTAAAGTCACGAAATAAGGAGAGTAATCATAACAATCAACCTAAATATGAACATGTAAAATATGCACAAAATATGACTTAACATCCACCCCTCTACATTAATAATTTTTGTTTAGACAGTCAACTTTCTATGTTAGCCCTATAGTTAATTCCACCAACATCTATGGTAAACAAGAAAACAAGATTAAATGACAGTGACAATGACGTGATCATACCATTAAATGGAAATAATCCAATAATAACCAGGATTAAACTATCGAACCATTTTTCTTATAAACTAGGTGTTATCATAATTAAATTGAGTTAGTATTATAACTTTACCAATATTAAGGTGAGGAAATGATAGTGAAATGTGGGGTATTCTTTTTTTCCTTTTCCTTTTTATTAGTAATTAACTTGGATTAATTCGATTGCATTAGGATTTATGAAAAAAATTATGGGGCTAAAAATAAAAGAAAAAAGAAAAGAAAATCGTGTGAATCACGTGATGGATTGAGGTGGAAGTGGGGGAGGCGTATTCGTAGGTTATTTCACATTGATAAAGAATGACAATTGACAAGACAATTCACATTGATTAGGAATAAAGAATGACAAAACAATTCATTCACATTGATTGGGGTTTTTATCTCAATAATATAAATTATATAAAATAATATTAAATTGATATAATTTGGAAAAGTTTGTAAAACTAGCACAAGACGGCAACATGATTAACGTTTTCATAATTAGACGACAGCAACATGTTGCCATCTTCATAATTTCCATTTTTTTTAATTATAGGAATAAAAGAAGTCCAAAACGTTTTCATATCTTTTGGGTTTTAATTGGTCAATTCACATATAATAATAATTCAATAATCAAAGACATCAACACCAAAGGCATCTTCATAAAATTATATCATTACTTTAATTTAATATATTTATATTGAAGATCTGATCAGAGATGTAAAAAAATAGTATAGTATAAAATATTAAATAAATACAGTAGTAAACTATATTTTGCATTAAAAGAAAATGTCCAAATGCCACTAGTTGCTTTGCCATGGAGCAACCACCATCATGCTTCACTAGGGGTGAAAATTTAGCTCGGTATTCGATATTTGACTCGAGTTCGATCGCTAAAAGTTCGGTTTGAACTCGATTCGATAAATTACCAAACCTAGCTTGAACATCTTTTTCTGTTTGATAAATTTTGAAGCTCGACTCGATAAGCAAAAAATAACAAAATTTTAGGTGGATCGGTTTATTTTAGGTGGGACGATAATGTAAATTTTTTTAAATACATATGCTTTACAAAATTTGAGTGGGGTGGCCGTCCTGCCTGCCCCACCCTGTCTCCGCCACTGGGCACACGCCACCCTATGTACCATGGCGTGTGTACAGTGCGGGAAATGGGTGTCCGAAATCCGAGACTCAACCCGAAAAGAAGACCCAAATATGGCTCGGGATCATTCCCCCTGCCCGAAATGGCTGCCCGAGCATACTACGTCGCTGAGTGTTGCATCGACTTAGTCAATACTTGTGCCTCGACTTACATTATGTCTCTACATATTTCACTAACAATTACTATAGTAATGATTTATTCTTATTACTGTAGTAATGATTTTGTTATTATCGTAGTCTAATGATTATTCTTATTATTATATTAATGTTATTATCATAGTAATGATTATTATTATAAGTAATGATTGTTATTATCATTGTTATTTCAGATGAAGACGTCTCCAATGCTAACGTCTTCAATTTCTAATATTAAAAAAAATAAAATTATAAAAACGTCATTGTTGTTGACGCCTTCTAAATTAAAAGGCGTCAACCTCAATGCCGCTTTGTATTAGTTCCACAACTTCTTCACAAACACATCAATTTGAGATTATTTTTTGCAAACAGTATTATTCAAATAAAAAGCCCCACATTGATTACCATTTACCACGGGAAATTCTATCCCGGACCCTGCCCAATGCAGCCGGTCCGGGATAGCCACACATTTCATGTGGGGGCCACATATTTGTATGGGTGGGTGTTGTATTTTAACACCCACCCACCCTGAAATGTGTGGCTATCCCGGACCGACTGCATTGGACAGGGTCCGGGATAGAATTTTCCCATTTACCACCTACTATTTTTATATAAAGAATGACAATTGACATGACAATTCATATTTGATTATTAGAAATAAAGAATGACAAGACAATTCACATTGAAACCTACTACTATTACGGTAAAAATCTATTACTGATATTTCAAGACACAAACATATACAAACAATATAGAGCTAAAAACATATATTTTTTTCCTTTTATTTTACTTTATTATTTCTCAATTTCTTTTATCATATAGAGAAAAAAAAAAGGCAAAGATGGTGGTGGGGACACTGGGCAAGATCTGAAAGCATCTCCAATGAGCACCATTTTGGTGTTGGAGCACCAAAATGATGCTCCAATGGAACGGTATAAGTGGACCATACCCACGGCAAATTGCCGTGGGTTTAGTTATTTTTCTTTTAAATTATTTATCTTTTTTTGTTTTTTCAATTTGGTATATAATTTATAAAATGGTACAATTTGGTCCATTTATATTTAAGTCCCTAAATTTTAAAAATGTTACGATTAGATATGTGTTATTTTTTTATATATATTATTTTTTTATATATATTATCTATTTTTTATGTTTTTTAATCGTTTTTAATTATGTTCTATTTAAATATAATTCGATCTTTATATATTATGTACAACTTTAATTTCGTTTGATATTTAATTTCGTCGATAAAATATTAAAAATATATACACTACATATTATTATTATTATTAAATAATCATTGTATAATTTTATAAGTTTATAAAATATAAAAAAATGTTAACTTGGATGAATATGTAATAAAGAATTTAATGTAGAGTGTTATATGTAAAATATAAGAAATAATAGTAAATGAGGTTAAAAAGAAATATTCTGTGGAATATACTTTTAGAGTGAGATTTAGACTAGTGTTATACATTGGAGCAGCATTATTGTAGCAGACACTAAAATGGTGAAAAACTTACACCATTTTAGTAATCTCCATTGGAGATGCTCTGATGAATCTGATTTATCCATGTTCCTAACCCAACTGTATGTATAGTTGTATTTTCTTGTATCTATATATATACGAATATGAACGTATGTATACTTGGAAAATAATATTATATTGAGTTTGTAGTGGATTTGCATTATATATGTATATGTGGATTTGCATTATATATGTATATTATAATTATAAATATTTGAAGATGCATGCGTGCATTGCAATCTAAATTATATATTACATATTAAATAAAATTTGGGTTTTAATCAAATAATCAAAATTAAGCTTTGTAGGCTCAATTTTCTTTTTGTATGAAGTTATATTTTATACGTAGATATTTGGATAAATGAGTTAAACTAAAATCTAGAAGATTTTCACTTTTTCCATTCGTAAGGCAGAGCTTTTGTGCAATAACCAAAAGACTCACTTCCCACAAATTTTAGACTACTGTACACGCAAGGTCCAATTTTTGGAATCTGAAATCCTATGCCAAAAAGATTTGCAAGCACATTAAAAGACAAATCTATACATTTATCAAAAAATAAAAAATTGGGTTATCATAATTTTTATCAAGAAATAAATTTATGAGTTGTCAATCAACTTTCTCAAAATAGTCAACAATCACCTAGACAAAATAATTGACAACAATCAATTCCCTTTATATGTATTATATTTATATATCTAATATATATATATATATATATCCGTGTGATATAATTTTCATTTTGGTGGGAATATTTTCTTAAAATATGTGACTCAATGTTGAATATTTGAATTGATAAGTAGATTTATGAGCAAATTTTGAGGATATATAATTTGTTTGTCAATCATTGACAAAAAAAAAAGATATGTTATTAAATAATTTTCAAATTTAAAATGAAAATAATATGTTCTTTTGCTAAATAAATGTTGAGTACTATTCATTAAAAGATATAAAAAGTTAAATTAAAAACTAAAGTTTCTTATCTAATAATTATGAGTCAAATAAATAAGAAAAAATTTAACATAAAAAAATATATAACATTTACGATTTCAGAAATTCAGATCACAAAACTTTAAAAAAAATACAAGACAAATTATTAGATATAGAGGAGTTTCACGGGGGCAGGGCTTATATATATATTTTAGATATATATTACATATAGATAATATAGATTAGATATAGATATATATATATAGATTAGATATAGATATAGATATATATATACATATCTCTGAAAAAGGTCTGCAAGTCACGGGTTCTTAAATATTATTCTGTCCGTATGAATTGTCATTATCAACCCATTAATTAACATTTATTATTATTATTTGAAACTCCAATTAATATCTGAAATTGGTGTTATATAAGAAGCACCCCAATCTTGAACCAAAGCAGCTTGTTCTTCACTCTATTAACATTTTCACCTTGTTCATCCGGAAGATATTAGAATATGAGTATAGAAATAAGAGAAAAAGTATACTGGTTGTATATATAGGTGTTCTCATTCTAAGTAGAATTTCAAGTTTTATATCAATGAACAAATGCTTCTCTCTGTAATTCTTCAAGAATCAATATATGTTTCTTCTTCTTTGTTTCCATCTCATTCTTTACATGGCATCAGAGCCGTTGTATTGATTACCTTCTTTTTGAAGAACACAGAGTTATGTTTCTTGTATATCTATGTCCCTTTGAAAAGATAAGTTTCTACCAATTTTCCTTTGAATCACCAATTTTCATGTCTTTATATGTAAATGTTTGCAGGGCCGGGATTGAGCAACGAGGAGAAATTGCATGCAAAAACACTTACGGGAAGGGAAGAGAAGAGAATTATCAGGTAATACTTACATTAGATGCATGTTTTCAATTCTTATAAAATTCGAATAATAATAATAATGTAATCACTTTCAACTACCTGTTGATATTATTCGAATAATGGACTTTCAGGTAGTTTGGTAGTTTGTTATGTTTTTAGTAATGGACTTGAAACAGTATTTAATGATATTACGATCATTAGCTCTAAATCACAAATCCAAAGATAACATCAGGTAGTTTTGTAATAATAATAATGGACTTTCAATTTCTCCATTACAAAAAACATAACAAACTACATATTCTCTGAGCTTGTCAACTTCACTACCTCCTATTTTTGACCCTAAATTTCCATGGAATTGAAGAGGATCAATAATGTTTTGGTATTAAGACAAAATACACCAAAAACTATTAAACACCAAACACATACTAAAACACACAAAAAACTATACAAAAAACTACTTAAAACACTAATCCTTACTTTTTCATCATAAATATATTTTTGTTCGATCTCTTTTCTAAACAAATTCGATTTATCCACTTAAACAGAAAAAAATGTTTTATACCCATGTCATATGGCATTAGATCAATTGTTTTTTGTCAATATATTTAATGTAGATTTTTTTGTTGTATTGTAAAATCTTTTTGCATGATTATAAACATCTTCAACAACAATATCAGCAAGCGAAAACAGACTTGATGTTGTTGTTGAAGATGTTTATACATAAATCTTATTATTTTTGACAATAGAATGAAATCAATTCATATTTATCTCATTCACAACTCATTTTTTTTATAAATAGATATATATCTATCTCACTCTCACTTTCACAAAACAATCACTCTAATTTTACTAAAAGAATGTACAAGAATTATCTGCAACAGTATGCTCAAAAGCAAGAGCTTGCTTTTTCTATCTATACGTCTCAATCTAAAGGCTCATTTCATGCTTTCCGCTTCAAGTCAAGTGTGTCTTCTCATGGTAAGTTTTACGAAATAGAAGAGTTTTTTCCTACACGAAAGATGGCTAAACAAGAAGCGGTTAAGGTCATATGTTAGTTTATAGGTCTTGACGTTGATGTGCAAGTGGTAAGATACTAGATAACATAATTTCACTTTTTTTATTATTTTTATTGTTAATCAATTTTGTATGAACCCTTATAAATGTGAAATTTTTATAAATTTGAAATTATTTTAACAACAATAAAAATAATAAAAAAAGTGAAATTATGTTATCTAGTATTTTACCACTTGCACATCGACGCCAAGACCTATAAACTGACATATGACCTTAGTCGCTTCTTGTTCAGCCATTTTCTATGTAGGAAAAAACTTCTATTTCGTAGAACTTACTATCAGAAGACACACTTGACTTGAAGTGAAGAGCATGAAGTGGGGCTTTAGATTGAGACGTATAGACAGAAAAAGCAAGCTCTTTGTTTTTGAGCATACTGTTGAAGATAATTTTTGTACATTCTTTTAGAAAAATTAGAATGATGGGTTGTGAGAGTGAGATAGATATATATCTATTTATAAAGAAAATGAATTGTGAGTGAGATAAATATGAATTGATTTCATTCTATTGTGAAAAATAATAAGATTTACGTATAATATCATAAAAATGGCAAACTTGAACATGATTACCTTGAAGATCATCAACACCGAAAACGAGAAAATGAGCTAAAGATCAGATGTTATCGTTATAATATTAATTGCAGAACCTCAACACCTTTGCTAAAAACAAGATGTTATATCGGATGAAACAAAAGTAAGACTTACGTATAATTTCATAAAAATGGCAAACCTTAACATGATAACCTTGAATATCCTCAACACCAAAAACGTGAAAACAATCTAAGAGCAGATGTTCGCTTAACATGATAATATTAATTGCATAACTCAAAACTTTTGCATAAAACTTGAATTAAATAAAACTCAAGATATTTTCTTATACATTATTTATGGTATAAAACTTGAATCATGTAACTTAGATAAAATATGGTTCTAAATAGTAAAATAAATAAATTAATGAAGGTTATAGAGAATGAAGCAAAATAATCACAAAATTGCATTTAGAGTTAAATTATAAAGGTATGAGTAGAAGTGTGGAGCAGCAAGCAAGCAGATGATATTATTAAATCTTATCATTAATTGGGTTAAATCTTATCATTAATTGGGTTAAAGGTTAGACAAGCCACTACTAATATAGTTTAATAGTTGATTATAAAATAAGATCTCTAATTTGAATGCTCACCACATTTCTAGCCATCGATATTAAATGATAACATTGGATACAAATTTGTGATGCGATTGTTAGATATAATTATTTATTTACTTGTTAAAATTTTTTTATTCTTAGTTTATTTCCAAGTATAAATATTGCACATTTTTATATGCATGTATAATTGTTTCATTAAAATGCATATATATTTATATCTCGTTATGAAGTAGCTAAGTGGGATCAGTTGGGCGGTCAGGTCAGCAAAATATAATTCAACGATACTACAGAGAAGTCTGATTTTACATTTGAAATATATTTTACTAAAACAATATCATTTTTTTATGATTAAGAAACATATATAATCTGAGAGAAATTACCTTATTGTCAATGTATAAATATTAGAAGAATGTGCATAATTTTATTTTATGTATACTAATGAAGGGGTGGCTTTACTTGGGATATCCGTCGAACATATTCCAAATGCCACATTTAATTAAGGATACATATATATATATGTGTAATTATTGAATTAATTCGGTGAAATATCAAAACCAACATAAATATTGAATTTATTTGGCAAGACAAGACAAGACATTTAATTAAGGATATATACACATATATATGCTTTATATATTGAATGAATTGAGTGAAATATCAAACCAACAAAAATATTGAATTTATTTGACAAGAGAGGAAACGGTACGACAATAGATGGTACTATAATACGTTGGTAATAGTGGTGGATATCAATTTTTTTAAAGAATGATACAATTCACATTTATTAGTAGGAATAAAAAGTTTACAAGAGGGGGCAACCCCCGGTAGAGTTGGTAAGGGCATTGAATGTTGTGGCCTTGGTCACGGGTTCGAATCCTGATGAGGGAATGTCTATTTGCCTTCTCTACTGTGAGCCTGTCAGCTATGGGCAACCTAGGCTGGTTTACCTCTCTTGTGTGGTTTGCAGGCTATTGCACAAGAGCGGGGTTTACCCAGTGCGCACCTAGCGGTAGCGGCTGCGAGTTCCCTTATCATCAAAAAAAAAAAAAAAAAAGTTTACAAGACAATTCATTACCTACCACCTACTACAACAATAAATTACCTAACGTAAAAATCTATTCCTCATATATTTCAAGCCTTACTTTTTAATTCATTATCTACGTGTCTACCATGCATTACTTACCACTTACCCCCTACTACAATGAATTACTTAACACATAACGTAAGAAGAAATTAAATAAAATTGACTTTTTGAATTTGATGGTCACAACACAGTAGAGCTCTTATTTTGATTGAATAAGACGACCGAAGAAATGTGTATAATCAAACTAATAAATATTTAAATATACAAACTTGCCTCAATTTTTTTATTCATTTTAATATATTAAAAATTATAATATATTGAAGATGACATTATGGATGTCATATTCAATATATTGAACATGAGGTCATCTTCAATATATTGAAAATAGAAGTTGTCATTGTGAATGACGTCTTCTATTTCTATTAATTAAAAAATAAAAATTGTAAAGATGGCATTGTGGTTAACATTCTTCTAATTAGAAGACGTCAACCACGTTACCGTCTTATATTAATTTTACAAATTTTCAAAATTCGTGTTAATTTGGGGATATTATTTTCGCATTTTCATATTATTAAAATTAAAGACACAAAATAGTTGTTTTTGAAAAAGTATTAGTTTTGGTACATTTCTTCATTGTTGTTTTTTATTTGAGTTTCTACTTCTTGTACTTTACATAAAAGGTTTATTTTAAAATAATATGAAATCAATGCATAGTAAGTACTAATAGTCGAGATTTGCACTTTCCTTACAAACCTAATATGAACATACATAAATTTAAACTAGCGTGTGTCTCTTGCTATACACAATTTTATTAAATATTTTTTTATAAATTTATAAGTATTTTTGCATGTGCCACCCAATATCAACATTAGGATGAACTATAAATTTCTATACATTTGATACCTTTCTCAATTCATCTAATAAAGGTCTTGTGACACATAATTTGAAGTACTAAATGTCGATCATCATTAATGATTCAATTTTAACCTTTTTTCAATGCCATACACTATATTTATCAAAACAAATATCATTCCAATATATAGTTAAACAATTCAAATCGCCCAAAAAAATTAAATGAAGTTATCCAGGACCAAGGTCTCTACGCTTCGTTGTTGCCGGATCACCTATCTCTACACATGCCCAGTCTCGACGTATTCGTGAAGATGAGACCCTTGCCACAATTACTGATACCACACCACCAGCTGCCACTGCCGAAACGACCACTACTCCACCTGCTACCACTTCAGTTCATGCACATGCTATTACTGCACGCCTAGACGCAATCGAAATGAAACTCGACCGCCTCCTCAAGTACCTCGGCATCACGATCTAGTGATGCCCTAGGGGAGTCACCTTTCACTGTTTATCTCTTTTTCTGCATTGTCTGTGATTACATGTTATGTGCTTTTACATTGAGGGCAATGTATAATCTTAGTGTGTGGGGCGACTTCTATTGCGGTTGCACGTCTTAAGCTTTGTTTACTTTTAGCACATTAAAATTTTCAAAATATCCTTTTGCTTTGTCATTAAATAGTATAGTTTTTATGAATTCTGTTGAACGAATTAAGTTTGTGCGATTTGACCATGTAGCGATTGATTGGTTTCCTTGTCACATGACGATCTTTGCTAATATAACAATTGAATGCGAACGATAAAATTGCATAGTTTTTATATTAACAGTTGAGCTTAGAACAAAATAATATATTTAAGCTTAATTGTTATGTTAAAAATCAAATCAACTCTTACTATTCATTTGGAATTAAGGATTTTAATTGTTTTAATGTCCTACTTGTTGAGATTCTGTCGATGTCCTTTTGCAATAAAAATTTACTCCGAGTAAAATATGACTATGAAAAATTCTCTTAATAAAGTGTTCACATGCACTGGTTAATCTTCATTCCGTTGATTTTAAATGCCAAAAAAGAAATACAAAATATTGGAGGTATACCTAATTGAAATTAAATATGACTAGAATAACATATGGTTGTTGTAACCAAAGGAAAACTAAGAAGATGAACCATAATCTATCTTAACACATGTTTGCTGTAACAAAAAGAAAAATATTAGAGTATTGAGTTCAATTTTAATTTTAAGCTATTTTAAAGTCTTGATATTATCTAAAGACCCATAATCATAAACCATATTTAAAGTCTTTGATATTATCAGTCATTTAGTGTTATTTGCTCTATTTGTTTGTGTATTAATGAGTTATGAGAGTGTAAATGTTAAATCTAGTTTTTATTGCATCTAGACTAAAGGTGTCCAGCAGGCCAAAATAGGCATGCTTGACACCAGGCCAAACAGGCCGGCCTGTTAAGGCCTGCCCCTTAAGGCTAGCCGGCCTTAAGGGGCCGGCCTTAATCGGCCCAGGCCGGCCCAGCCCATGACAGGGAATGGGCCGGCCTGGCCCATTATGAATTTTTTTTTTTTTTTTGTTTTTTATTTTGTAATTTTTTATTCTATAAATATTAAACTAATACAATAAATATTTGAAATTATAATATGTATTTGAAATAATTATATCGATAAATTATATACTAATTTCATAATTATATAATATAACTAAATTATATTAATATTTACAATACTTTTGTAGCCATATATTTATAAAATGTATTCAATCCATTTAGTTATATATATTATTACTAAATTAGTTTACATAACTAAATTATTTATATATATATATCATAACTAAATTATATATCATAAGATTCATAACTAAATTATTCAATCCATTATATATCATACACTGAAGACGACACTGAAGATGAAGAAGATCAGAATGAAGACGACAACAACGACGACAATGAAGACGACTATAACGTTGACAATGAAGACGACTATAACGACGACATTTTAGCAGACGATATGTACGAGGCTTTGCGAAATCCATATTAGGGCATTTTGATTTTCATTAGTACTTTGTAATAGAGTTAGTAAATTAGTTATCATCTCATTGTAATGATTTTTTTTAATTTAATGCAAGTTACTACACTTTTATTTACACAAAAATTATTTCATTATAATGATTTTTTTTATTTAATGCAAGTTATTAAAAATTATATATATATTTTTTTCACAAAAAATTAAATTTATTTAATGATTTTTTATTTAATGCAAGTTTTTAAACATTTAAACATTGTAATTTAAATTTATTTACTAATTTATTTACACAAAAATTATATATATATATAATTTTTTCTTTTATTTTT
Organism: Verbascum thapsus; assembly: GCA_963669365.1. NCBI lineage: Eukaryota > Viridiplantae > Streptophyta > Magnoliopsida > Lamiales > Scrophulariaceae > Verbascum > Verbascum thapsus. The sequence goes on from OY770105.1 coordinate 21,295,353, forward strand.
CTTAATTATAATTATACTTCTGTATATAAATTATATATTACAAATTATATAATAAATATTCAAAATTTCATTATTTATTAAATAAAGAAAATAAAATAAAATAAAATAAAACAAAAGAAAAGATTAAAAAAAAAAACAAAAAATTGCTGGCCTGATGGCCGGCGATAGGCCGGCCACAGGCTGTTTCGGCCTTAAGGGGCCGGCCTGGCCCCTTAAGGCCTGGCTTGTTTATCTTAGGCCTGGCCCCTAAATGAATAGGATTTGACATGTTTAATCTAGACTGATGAAAATCACAAATTCACAGACAACATCACAAGAAGGTATGGTAGTTGAGAATGATTTTATTATGGAGAAAGTGAAAATCATGTGAATTTTTTATTTTATTGTCTCAATAAACAACATATGCTATTTAAACAAGGGTACTTCTAGAAACACACATATTTGAGCAAAAGTGTTATATGCTTTTAACTATTTATTTAGTTAACTTTTATCTAATATATTCAATTAAAGAAACAATTTTTTTTACCATTTAGTCAGTTTTCATATAGACAGTAGACAAAATAAAAGCACAAAAAACTGAGTAAGCATATAGAATAAATAAGCATATATCAATCTTAGCTACCTATTTAATGTGTTTGAACTATTCCTTGTTTCTTAAATATAATCGTGCACGTTGATGGTAAAAGCAACCCCCACAAAAGAGCACTTTATCTAAGAGCCCCCAACTTTTGATGATTAATTCTTCATTTTGATGATTACATTTTCTTTATCATTATATGTTTAAGGTTTAGTAAAGTTAAATAGGAAAATCAGAGCATCATTGAGACTATGATTTGGTTTTGTTTCTTACAAATATTGAGAAAAACAAAGAAATAGATTTTTTAACAATATTTATTTTACATTTATTCTATTACAAATTGAATTTATTTGACAAGTAGTTTCTTTGTACTTTCCAATTTGAATTAGCAAAGTGGGTCTCACACCGTTTTTTTATAATATATATAATAGATAATAGATTAGTTTATTATCTATTAATCGTGTGATATATATAGCATACTTTAATTGCTAAGTTTTTAGGTGTAATTGAGAAATAAAAAAAGAATCAACATTATCAACGTAAGCTAGTTGCTTGCTATAACTTAAATACACAAAAAATGCAAACTGAATGAAGATCTATAGGTACACAAAAGAATGTATTATGTCCAAACATAAATGTGAACTACAACCAATTCATAACAATAATATAAGATTAAGCATAAATTTGTTACCGCCGAGCAATTTATAACATCACTTGTGCTTAAAAATATCAAAAGATTGTAAATAAATATGTATAATCCTTGTACCAATTTCAGCAAAATAGATCTGCAAATGGAAATAGATCTTAAGTTAACTTGGATTTAGAGATGAAGATGTTATTAAAAAAAATTAAAATGTAATTGGTAAAATTTGACGGACTAAATAAATTAAAAGAAAAATGAAAGTCTTATTGAATTGGTGAATAATGCATTGAAATTTACAAATTACGGGATACCAATATAACCCTCAATTTTGTACATCTTGTGGAACATAATCCATGATCGACGATCTTAACACTTAAATCTACATCAATGGAAATTTTTGGTGTTTATGAAATTTCCTAGAGAAATTACATGTGAAAGTGTTTCACAGTTATGGTAACTTTTATCATAAAAAGATATTATTTACCATGTCAAAGATCCCCTTTAAGTAATATACGTAATTTTAGATTAAACTACAAAATATTTCCTTACTAAAATGTTAAGAAAAAAATACCGACAATAAGAGTACGAAAAATGAAATTATTACATACATTAAATTATAATAAAAATATTAGCCTTACCAAAAAGTTTGATAGCTGAAGTCTTCTTTTGCAAAAACCACCCTGAAATAAAAGTACAAATATTAACATAGAAATTCAAATAGTCATTGAACATAAGAAAATTATAAACAAAAACTTAGTTCTTTCGATGTATATATACAATAAAATAATTCCACCAAAAAAATTGAGATTAAAGATTTTATTAAAATATATATGGCAACCTGTAGAAAATATGTAGCACAAACAATAAGTCAAATACCGATAAATTCTATCAACAAAAGTAATCAGGTTGAAAGAATGATTAGACAATTATAGCATGATTTGCATAATTGTAAAACTCATAAAAATGAAGAAATGAAATGCAATATATAAAAGACATTATCAATTTTCATCATAATTGAAATATTGAATACAAAGTAAAAAACATTTTTTAGTAAATATTACATAATACAAAGACTTTATAAAAAAACCTATGGAGAAAATTATGGCAATCCAATGTTGATAATTGCAACTTCCATATTCCATCTCAAATATTGTTGTTCCAATGTTGGTGCTTATGTGCTCTTTTCCAAGTTCATGTGTACGGAATGGACAGTTAAGACCAAAATTTTGCTATCAGATTGCATTAGGTCGTTCGCGATTTAACTTAAGATCGATGCAAATTAAATATTTAAAATAATCAAAGTAAAAAAATTAAAGTATGTCAAACCTTAGCAAGGCATATTGCAGTAACAATCTGCATGGGAGATGAAAAAGAGATGGTAAAAAAATAACATCTAATAAAAGATTAATAGAAAACATATTTCAGTAACTTTAGTGATTAATCAAATTCAGAAAAATTATAAGAAAAAAAAAAAACGTAAAAATTTTCCTACAAACAAGGTGGTAGGTTATAGTATGTGAGGTAAAAGAATATAAATGACTAAATGAGGCATAAAAGCGAGAATATTTTTTATGACTTATAATTTCTTTTACATGACACATTTTGATCAATTTTCAATTATGATACAATTAACAATTATAACTCACAAATAAAAAAAAGATACATGCATATATTATTTTCAAATCTTCAAATGAAAAAGTCAGAAGATACATTAGAAAATTCAAGACACAAAGACAAAGTTAAAGCTTATTATTTATTGAACAATAAATATCAACGTATTTTAATTCTGGTTTCTCTACCTACTCTTGATAGTTGGGGTTCCGAGGCATGGGCTCTTTTACTCTTTTACTTGAGAAATGGATACCAAATGTGTATGTATTAAGAAATGACAAAAGATATTTCTGAATCTTGCTATGATATTCAATGGAACTAAGCTTTAATTTTGATAATAATAACCAACCTAAAATGTATCTGTGAGTTGCTGTTTTGTAATACTTCATCTTAATGTTAACCTCTTTCTGCGGCAAACCCCTTCCTTCCTTCTATTTTACTGTGCCATGGATGAGCAACCTTTTTCTCACATTTGAACTTTGCAAGTCGTGTTCGAGGGCAACCTTTACAAATACAAGCAACTAGTATTCATAACAAGACCTCCTATTAATCATGTGCTTCTTTTCTTTATTTATTGCTTAAACAGGCAGAAAAGGAAACCAAAAAATTGCAGGATAGTTTGCAGTCTTTGCAATTAAGGCTTGCTGCTAGAGAACATATTTGCACAAGTCTTCAAGAAAAGGTACACTTATAAGTTGAACATCACAAATCATTTCGCTCTGTTTAGTTCAAAGAAATTACTAGGGAATGGATGAGAAAAACACAAGGAGAATTATTCTCATTTTTAGAATGCGGAAAAAAATAATAGTTGAGAAAATTTAATACTAATTTGAGATATAGTGAGGACAATGTGTATCACGTGAATTACACATGGGATGGGATCTATCCAATCCACGACAGACTAGTTAGTGTTTTAATGAGTTAGGGGCTGTGTTCGGTAATGTACCCACTTTGATATGATCAAATCTCTTCCTAGTTCTTAGAATTATTATGCTCCTCGATCTTGTAGACTCACACAGTATTAAGTAATTATAATTTTTAGAGTGTAAACCATATCATAATTCTTTAGCTCATTAAGGTGGTACTTATAATACCTTTGTTGGATCATGAGCTCGTTCGACTGAGCCCAATGCATTTACGGCCCAAAACGAGAATATGAAAATACAAGAATGCCGAATACCCTTACTAATTAGTTGAACCCATCATATGTCCCACCACTCCTGAGCATTTTCTCTCGGGAGCAGAGAGTCGACTAGATTATAAGCTAGCCAATCTAATAATAATAATAATAATAATAATAATAATAATAATAATAATAATAATAATAATAATAATAATAATAATAATAATAATTTTTTTTAGTGTGTCCGCAATGGTCCGAGCTCCGCGGCGACCTCCTCGAGGCAAGGGGCCTAGGCCCACGACTCGAGGGTTGCGATTTACGGTTAGCTCTTGGTTTTTCCATCAAAACTAGAGCTCCAAATATCGAAATGCGAGTATTCAAAAAGCGTTACGAAGCTGAGACCCGACTCTGGCTCTACAACTATTTTGTTCATAACAACCACTAACTCGTGCTTTATGGGGTTCGTAATTACTAATGAATAAGCACAATAGGTATCGACTGGCAACATCTTCATGAATAAGCACGAATGAATAACCTTTTCTACTAGAGGCATGACAGCTTTGAGGCCCTAATTCTTTTGACTTAAGGACATGCGTACGTGTACATAGTAGTCATACATCCCCAATCATATGAAAGGCATACGCATTCGATAGTGCGTGGTGACGTATAGGAGTACTTATTGGAGTCATCTCACACTTGAGAGATTCAACCCTCACGTACGTTTGCAGAGGGGCTATAGGTAGTAACCTTGACCAAAAAAGTCTTATTCTTATTAGCGAAATCTCTCACACTTGAAAGCCTCAATCCCCATTCATGTGAGACTTATCACGCTTGGGAACCTCAAACCTCATCTACGGTCCCTCACACTTGAAAGCCTCGACTCTATTTATGGGGTCTCTCGCACTTGTAAGCCTCGAACTTCATTTATGAATCCCGTAAGTCCTCTCGCCGTGGTTGGAGGTTTCCGATCCCCGAGAGGAATCATCTCAACCGGGCAACTAGCCAGCGACGCACCTCTCAAAAGTGGGAGCCACGGGGCAAATACGAGGAGTCACGAGTCGCACACCAGAAGGTTGCACCCCTTATGAGAAGCTCGTTCTTTCCCGCCATACTTGTTTAAGGCAATCCCACAAGGGATGAATCCACACCTCAGCGAGTATGAGGGCACTGGAGACCCTCAAGAGCACTTGGATGAAAATTCCATACCTCAGCGAGTATGAGAGCACAAAGGCGGTCAGTCTCGAAACACAGAGAACTCCCGAGGAGACGGCCTCACTCGAGGCATAGCCCCCCGAGATGCTGCCAGCCTCGAGACAAGAGGGGCTGCCGACCTCGAGGTTCAGCCCTTGAGGGGTGCTAGCCTCGGTGCACAGGGGCGAAGAGCCTCGAGACTAAAGCACCACCGAGGAGATGCTAGCCTCAATCGAGGCACAGCCTCGGAGAGGCTGACGGGGGATTGTCTGCCTCGCTCGAGGCACATGGGCAGGAACAGACCCTCTGAGGGGCTTCTGGCCTTGAGACCAGAGAGGCTGCCAGCTTCGCTCGAGGCACAACCCCTGAATGACTCCTTGGAGGCCTCCCCGAGGGTTGCCAGCTTTGAGGCACAGGGGCGGTCAGCCTTGAGGCTCACAGCACCCCTGAGAGGGTTGCCGGCCTCGCTTGAGTCCACAACCCCCTTGGCGGGTTGCCAGCCTCGAGATCAGAGAGGGCAGCCTCGAGGCACGGGCCCTCAAAGGGGTTGCCAGCCTCGAGAGTCGCTCCCTTGCTTAAGGCACAACCGCCCACTCCCCAAGGTCTCCGAGGGGATGCCAGCCTCGAGGCACGGGGGCGACTAGCCTTGAGGCTCACAACCCTGATGGACCTGTCAGCTTCGAGACCTAATGGGGATGCCAGCCTCAAGATTAGAGAAGGCTGCCAGCTTCGCTCGAGGCACAACCCCCTAAGAGGGCTACCTCGAGGCCCGTCCCCGAGGGGAGCTGCCACTAGCCTCGAGGATTGCTTGAGGCATAACTCCTTCCCCAAGGCTCCATCGAGGCATGGGGTTTCCAGCCTTGAGACCAGATGGGGTTGCCAACCTCTCTCGAGGGGACTGAATCGAGGCACAACCCCTCCCCCGAAGGGCTCCCTTGAGGCACAGCCCCTTCCCCTAAGGGGAGCTACCTCACCCCGAGGAGCTGCAGCCTCGAGACCAACCCCTCGTAGCTGTGCGAGGGGCTGATGGGGTTGCCAGCCTCAAGGCACGGTGTCTGCCAGACTCAAAGATTGGCCGTTGTTAGCCTTGCTCGAGGCAAAACCCCTGAGAGACTCCATCGAGCTGTAGTCTCAAGTGCTAGTCTCGAGGTGTTGTCTCGAGGCCATCTCGGGGGGCTGTCAGCCTCCCTCATGCACGAGGGCGGCCAACCTCGAGGCTCACAGTTCCTCCGAGGGGCTTTCGACCACGAGACCAGAGGAGATGTCAGCTTCGCTCGAGGCACAGCCCCCGAACGGCTCCTTGGAGGCCTCGAGACCAGAGGGCACGTGCCTCGCTCGAGGCCACAGCCCCCTCGGGGGGCTGCCAGCCTTGAGATCAAAGGGGGATCTCGAGGAGGCTGTCTCGAGGCACGGGCCCTCGAGGGGGGCTGCCAGCCTCGACAGACGCTCTTTCGCATAAGGCACAGCCGCCCCCTCCCAAGGTCTCCGAGGGGCTGCCATCCTCGAGGCACGGGGGCGACTAGCCTTGAGGCTCGCAGCCTTGATGGGCCTGTCAGCCTCGAGACCAGATGGTGTTGTCAGCCTCAAGATTAGAGGAGGCTGCCAACTTCGCTCGAGGCATTAATTTGAGGTTTAGCTGGGACATTAATTTGACTTATTCAATATTCATATCAACTTAGATAAAGGAATATGGTTTATTTACTCAAAAAGAAATACATAAACCGGAGGAATATGGTGTTAGCAAAATAATTTTAGCTTGGTTAATAATTTTAAGGAGAATAATAATTTGAAGGACAAACTACAAAGTATCATTATGGACTCAAAGCTATTTGTAATGCAAGGGTACTTATTTTAGGCAAAATTGCTAATTTTATTGAAATTTTTGCCTCTCTCATATTCAACATTTTCTCTTAGATAATCTCATTAGTAGAAATAATTACCATTCTCCTTGTTTCTATATTTTTATGTTTCGATGGTTCAAAGGTTGGAATAAGCACAAGCAAGATTCATGTTCGAGGTCCAGTAGGAGTTGAAGGACTATTAACAACTAAATAAATGGTAATGGAAATACGTACTAATTCATTCCATTTCCTTGTCAATTTTACTCAACTCTCTTAGGGTTCACAAAGGCAATGGACATTTTGTGAAGGGGTTAATTATACTCACAATAATCTTGATCCCAGTGAGAGTTAACAATCTCAAGAGTTTCCTTAAGATGTGAAGAGTTTAGCACTTTTCTTTTCTTTTTCGTGTTTTATTTCTAGATCAAAAATAATACTTGTATGAATTCTCTTTTCATCAATATCAATAAAGATATCTTTTTATTAATGTGCCGGGTTCAACTTAGAATCTCCTCATTTAATATAGTTAAAATGCTCAAATGGCACTACTAATATTTTGTGGGCAATTGGAGCTTAATGAAACCTCAAACATAGATAAATATATCATATTTTATCAATATACGTATCATTCTATTATTACTCTGCAAACACGTATAATATTATACCCGATAGAGCTCGACTCTTTATACAAGTTTGGTCATTGTAAGTACTCGTAATCAAATCGAGCAAGCTCACTGCATGCATTTAGGTCAATTCATAATCCGGTTCAAATCAGTTTTCATGGACCATACTACATTCATTTTTTATTATATATGGAGAGATTTTAATTAATTAATTTGGTACAAGAAATACTCTTCCTATTACGACTACGAGTAACAACTGAGGAATTGAAAGGCAAGTCTATCTTCTCAAATGGTAAATCACGCTTGTAAATTATTAAACTTTCGTAACATTTTAATTTCAGTTGGTAAAAATAATGAACCACATGAACAAGTAAATTTCACTTTTACTAAATGGTCACATGCATGTAAGTAACACAATTTTGACGGATATCTTAGGGAAAATGTTAAAAGTATTAATAGTACAAAATTATTGTAGTTCAAATTTTAAAAGAAGTATATAAATATGTGTCTCTGTTTTAATTATATATTATAAATCATATATATTTCAACTGAAACTATATATTATTATTTAATAAAGTTGGCTGTAAATAAAATTAAGGTCCCAATAATTAAAGATTCATTATAGTACAAAATATGATATAAATTGTCATATATGTGGATTGCAAGATGATTTTTTTTATGGTGCACTTTTGATGATATTTCCAAATGTCATAGAGATTAATTCAATAAACGAATTAAATCTTAAGTATCATTATCAGCACCTCATGAAAGAAATTGTCTTTTTAGGTCAATAAACGAGTTTAATTAATACTAACTTTCCGGAACATATTAAAATATAATAAACCTATATATAAGTTAGTATAAACTTAAAATAGTAACTTAAATAATATACACTAGAACAAACATAATCTTAATACTTTCAAAGCTCCTTCTTCAGTAATGATAAATCATGCTCTTCGTCCAACATTTTTGAGTACTACTATTATTACCGGTGTTGTGCATGTCAACAAGGATAATTCATTTCTTTCCAGAATTTCGTCAAAGTTTTAAATTCTGAAATTGAATTAAGTGCTTATATATACAATTATACTCTATTTAAATTACTCTCTAGCTACTATTAGGAGTCAAAATTATAGTTTTATATTTTTTAATCTTAACTTAATTATTTTGTGATGTTAATATATAGGAATACATCTGCTGATATTCAGTATTGTTTCACCAAGTATCTGGAAATGAGAGGGATCAACAGATCTAACATTGAGTTTTTGCGCAACTACTATTCAAGATGACATGAAGTGGCTGAACGGGCTCAAGAATTTTGTAATGAATTTAATTCTTATTTGTCATTAATTCTTTCTATTGAATTATAATTTTTTTTTTAAATTTCATTTGATGAGTTATCTAATTAGTTTTATATAAAGTGCAAATCTATTTCATAGCTGGGGTCAAATTGAACTAGAATTACACCCTTGTTTGCCTGTCATAGACAAATTTTCTCTTTCTACTTGCATTGGAACTCGGCAGAAATTTTATTCTAAGTGGAATTAAAGTTTGACACGTTTAGTCATATTGTTGGCATTATGGATGAAAAATACCCAAAAACAAATTGTGTATATAACTAACACATAATCAAAAATAGTAGTTCAGACTTCAGAGTTATAAATTATTAGGTGCTTCCAAATAAAATGAGTTTTATTGTAACAGATATAATTAGGGGTGGCAATTAGATTGATCAGGTCGGGTCCATTTGGGTTGGGTTCAAATTGTGTTGGGTCAGAATTGAGTCCAATGTCAAAACTCATGCATTTTTGTTGGACTAAAAAAGGACCCAACAAGTACCCAATCATGGACCCAATAAGGACCCAAATATAGGATATAAGATATATTAAATAAGTTTAGCATAATTTTTACACAGACAACACACATTACCCACATAAATCAATTTTTTTTACATAAAATGTACATTTTACACACATTTCACACTTTTTACACATAATACACACATGTTATATAAAATACACACTTTTTACACATAATGCACCCATTTTTTAAAATACACATGATATATTTTACACACACATTTTACACTTTTTACACATAATACACACATTTTATATAAAATACACATTTCATACATTTTACCACACTATATTTTTTACACACATTTCACACTTTTACACATACTACACACATTTTATATCAAATGCACACTTTTTACACACATGGTACATTATTTATTACATACACATTTCACACTTTTACACATATTGCACACATTTTATATAAAATACACACTTTGTACACACATTTCATACCTTTGACACACGATATATTTTTACACACACACTTTTTATACATAATGCACACATTTTATATAAAATACACACATTTAATACATGTTACCACACTATAGTTTTTACACACACTTCACACTTTTACACATACTACACACATTTTATATCAAAATACACACTGTATATTATTTATTACACACACTTCACACTTTTTACAAATTTTGTGTGCATAAAATGTATATTTTGTGTTTGTAAAAGTGTCAAATATGTTAAAAAAATTATGTGTTTTGTGTATAAAGTGTGTATCGTGCGTTAAGAATTTACAATGTATATAAAAGGAGTATACTTTAGGAAAAAAGTGCAATATATGTAACAACAACTGAGTTTTTATATGTAATATGTGTTAAAATTATGAAATGTTTGAAGAAATTTTATCGTGTACGTAAAAAATGTGAATTGTGTATTTTGTGTAAAACAAAGTGAGTGTAACAAAATGTGAATTAAGTGTCAAAAAAATGTATTTTACGTAAAAGTTATGTAGTGTGTGTAAAACGTGTGTAAAAAAGTGTGAAGCGTACGAAAAAAGTGTGAATTATGCGGTAAAAAAAGTGTATTTGTGTAAAGGTTATGTAGTGTGTGTAAAAAGTATGCATTGTGTGTAAAAAATGTAGTGTAAAAATATAAATTGTTTGTAAAAAGTGTGAAGTGTGTGTAAAACATGTGAATTGTGTGTAAAAAAAACTTTTTTTGCATATAAATTATGTATGTGTGAAAAATATTTGTATTTTTAGTAAAAGGTGTGTAATGCGTGTAAACAATGTATTTTGTGTGTAAAACATGTGTAATGTGTGTGATGAATGTGAAGTATGCGTAAGTTTTTCAATAAATAAGTAAATTATTATAGAAAATTCAAGTTATAACTCACTTCTTTTAAAAAATCAAGTTGAACTCAGTTTGGACCCAGATTGGACCCAAATTGTGCCTAATTTAAAACTCAATCGGATCCAAATATTATAAAAAGTCAACCCAATTGGAATTAAAATTTTAAAATATTAGGACCCAACCCATTGAAAACTTAGATTGGTTTGGGTCCAAATGCAAGTATGGACCCAAATTGTCACCCCTAATCGAAACAGTTTTTTTGCCTTGATGCTCTCATCTTTGAACATCTTCGTGTCCACTGTGCTGAAGATTGGGAACACCAATAGTCGGAGACTACAAGTACGGTCGGTCGACAAGCTCACAAGAAAATTGAACATCAATCAGGCCTCGTTTCAGATTTCAAATCAGATAACAAATCGGATAATATAAGATTCCATGATATTATAATATAGTCATACACAATTGGAATAACAGTATAAAGTCAAATATATTTTTCAATGTTTTTTTCTTTTTCTAGTAACCAAATAAGAAAAATATTATTTTCCTTATATTCTTTTTGGATTTTTTTTAACCAAACAGAGTGTTAAATACTCAAGAGAGATAAATGATAATGTGGACTTGTTTTGTACTTTTGTTCATGTAATACCCAGGTATATTAGCTTGAATAATAATTATGATACGATAATATAGCTAGAAATAAATTTAAGAGTGGAGTCATGATCTAATTGAAAATCTACAATACTAAAGGTCAAGAATCCTAACATAAAAAGGGATAGGGACTTATTAATAAATAAATTAGTACCTCTTAAACCCGATTAATAATAATACATGAAATAAATCTTCACTCTAAAATTGAAGAAGAAAAAGAGCGGTGGCGGCAGATTGTGGATTTCAGCTAGGTCACGAAAAGTAAGATTCAGATGGTTTCTTTGCCTTTTAAATTCATCAGTTTTCTTAGATGAAAACAATACATATTAATTATATATATATAGATAGATTAATGTTTCATCATGGGCATTAGTTAATTGAAGGGGTTTTACTTATTTCAACCATTTGGAATGAAGAATGGTGGGTAAGAATTGAGGTTTTCTATGCATTAAATAATGGGTTATTCTTCATTATATAAGCTTGGGAATTCTATGGTCCATCTCTTATGAATAAAATTATATTATATTGCATGTGTATTGAGGGGCTTTTGGAGAAATTTATTAGGTTTCATATTATAAGGTTACAGCATGAATGTTACGTGTATTGGTGGGGGCAAAACATGAATAGATAATGTATGAGTGCTGATTTCTACTTTGAACATGACCCTTCAGGTTTAAATTAGGATATGTTTGAGCTTATGTTAGTTATGGTTGTAGACGATATATATATATATAAATTACTAATTAAGCTTTTATATGTAATTGTAGTTTTAGATCAAGTTCATTAGCTGTAAGGATTTGGACATCGTTAAGTTTTGGAATTGAGGTAAGTGACTCTTCACTCTTCTAGTTATATAAAAATTATATATATATATATATATATATATATATATATATATATATGTAATCGTTTTGGCGTGGGTGCGTAATTTCGAAAACTTGCATCGTGGAAGTGTATATATATATGTGGGTTTTGGAAAACTTTAAACGTTTCAATGTTTTCTGAAAATTATATTTGAAAAGCGAGTTATGATTTTTAATGGTTATACGACGTGGTTTTGAAAATGTGATTGCTTTGGTGAATGTGTTTGAAAAGTGAAATATGATTTTCGTTGTGATACGAACGTGATTTTGGAAAACGTGGTTTTGGAAAACATGATAGATTTGGTGGTGGTTTTTAAAACCCATTGTTAAGACCATTACATCGTTTACTATTACGAAATAGGAAATGTAGAGCCGAGACCGAGTGAGTTGGTTAGTGACACAGTATAGGAGGGTTATGCCTATACCAAGATCCAGTATAGGGGGGTTATGCCTATACCAGGACCAAGTACAGGGGGGTTAAGCCTGTACCAGGACCCAGTGCAGGGGGGTTAAGCCTGCACCAGGACCTAAGACAGGGAGGTTAAGCCTGTCCCTAACTATGGTTGGCTTATGTGGTGGTTTTACGTGGTGTTTTTTGGTGTATGTGGAAATTTGATGTATCTTACAACGTGTTCTTATAAACTGCTTTTAAATGAATTATTTTCGCAAATTCATGTATTATTTGTATTATATATGAACTAGAAAGGTGAAAAACTATTTTTTCTGGCTTGCATGATCCGACTGGTTGAGTGATGGAGTTACTTACGGGGCCGTCGAGCTCATTCTTTTATTAAACTTTCTTTTCAGATATCGAGGCTTAGTAGGAGAAGCGTCATTGGATTGGATGGGCGTATCTTGATGGACTTTATTTCTTAGTTTAGCAAGACTTTATTTTAGTTTTATCTTAATTAGAATTTCTTTCGAGGACCTTTGGTCGTTTCGTTTTTGGAGTTGGATTAGTATTAATTTTTCTGGTTTGTACGAGGAATAAGACTCGAGTTTCTTTTATTGAATTTATTTCTTTTTATAGTTGGCGATTTGTATCGTTTAGGTATAGATGCTATATATCAATGTTATCGTTAGGTGAGCCTTGCAAGTTATTGAGATGTTCTCATAAACTTGCGGCGATTGTCATGGTCCCGGGGCTCGGGGCGTGACAGTTCATACATTAAAAAAGTGATACCGATAAACATTACAAATTCTAACTAAAGATGGCAAAAATGCATTTTTATTACTTTACATATTTTCCATACAATTTCCAAAACCCATTTGGGAAATAGATTTAATTAGCTAAACACAAAATTATGTATTTTTTTTTATGATAGCAAGAAATGTTCTTTTTGAGGTAATTTCAAATGACTATCCACCAGGCCACCAATACCTTTCAATGCATTGTATCAATATATTGGTTCAATTTTTAGACCACATCTCAAGCAACCACTATTTTTGGAAATGAAATTCAAAAATTTAGACTAATCCTCTATTATATATATATATATATATATATATATATATATATATATATTATAGCAAAGCGGTGTTTGACCCGTTTAAACTCAATTCTAATTTTCTAGAATTTTAATTTATTTTAATTTGTTAAAATAGTGCACTGTAATTTTCATTTCATTTTAATCTTCTATTGTTTTCTCTATATTGCCTTATATTTCATATTTAATAATTAACAAATTTGTCTCATTTAATTTTCTTTCTTTCATTTAAAATGATTTGGTTTTCATCTCTCTAACGATGTTTTTTGATTTTATATGTAGTATTCAACTTTAGTGGCGGATTTATCAACATTTACTTTAATTTTTGAATAGATTTTAGTTTTTATTTTGAATTAGTTTAGTGTTGAAGATAATTGTTTGTTTCTTTTAGTTTAATTTCTTAATTATACCTTTATTTTGATGTAAAAGTCAAATTTGTTATTATTTTGTTGCTTGGATATTGACAATTATTTTGTTTCCTTTCAAATTTTTTTAATTATTTTTCATATATATCATTAACTTTTGATTATGAATACAATGTTAAGAATCGACTAATCATTTGATCTTCAAATATATGTACTTTCATATAAATTCATATTCATTGTAGGTACCCACCTATTTTATATCCATATAAGTTTTTTTATTATATATCCTCATTTTTTTATTTCTCTATGGTTATGACTCATCTTCTTGGAATTCGCCAAGGTAATCACTTTCATAATTTAATATAATATTTCTTTATATTTAAATTACTAATGTTAAGCATTTGGGATGTCCTTATTTTCTAATATTTCATAAAATCGCCATCAATATCACATCTCACATATTTCATAATTCTGAATTTTATAAATATAATATAAATTGAATGCAAATTATTTTTTCTCAATAAACATGCATATAAACCAATATATGAACACTTTTTTCTTATTAACTATTTTGTAATTTTTTTTTAATTTTGGTGTTGCTTATTTAAAAAAGTGTCCATTGTTGTAAATAAAATTTTTTTTATCCTATATTATATTGAAATGTGAAAGTTTGGCGAAGAGCTAAATGATGTATTGCATTTCATTTCTTCATTTTTATGAGTTTTACAATTATGCGAATCATGTTATAATTGTCTAATTATTCTTTCAACTTGATTACTTTTGTTCATAGAATTTGTCGGTATTTGACTTATTGTTTGTGCTACATATTTCCTACAAGTTACCATATATTTTAATAAAATCTTTAATATCAATTTTTTGGTGGTTTTTATTTTATTGTATATATACATCGAAAGAACTAATTTTTTGGTTATTTTCTTATGTTTAATGAATATTTGAATTTCTATGTTTATATTTGTACTTTTATTTCTGGTTGATTTTTGCAAAAGAAGACTTTAGCTATCAAACTTTTTGGTAAGGCCTAATACTTTTATTATAATTTATTACATGTAATAATTTCATTTTCGTACTCTTATTATATGTATTTTTTCTTAACATTTTAGTAAGGAAATATCTTGTAGTCTAATCTATTACGTATATTATTTAAAGGGGATCTTTGTCATGGTAAATAATATATTTTAATAATAAAAGTTACCATAATTGTGAAACACTTTGACATGTAAATTCTTTTGGAAATCTCATAATTCAAGCATCACATAAACACCAAAAATATTCCATGGATGCAGGTTTAAGTCTTAAGATCACCGACCTTGGAATCCTTTCCACAATATGTAAAACATTGAGGATTACATTGGTATCCCGTAATTTGTAAGTCTCAATGTATTATTCACCAATTCAATAAGACTTTCATTTTTCTTTTAATTGGTTTAGTCCGTCAAATTTTGCCAATTACTTTTAAATTTTTTTACATCTTCATCTCTAAGTCCAAGTTAACTTGAGATCTATTTCCATTTGCAGATCCATTTTGCTGAATTTGGTACAAGGATTATGCATATTTATTTACAATCATTTGATGTTTTTAAGCACAAGTGGTGTTATAAATGGCTCGATTGAGGTAACAAATTTATGCTTAATCTTATATTATAGTATGAATTGGTTGTAGTTAACATTTATGTTTGGCCATAATACATTCTTTTTATGTTCCTATAGATCTTCATTCAGTTTGCATTTTTTGTGTATTTAAGTTATAGCAAGCAACTTGCTTATGTTGATAATGTTGATTTCTTTTTTATTTCTCAATTACACATGAAAAGTTAGCAATTAAAGTTTGCTACATATATCAGACAAGTAATAAATTAAAACTAATTGACTATGTATTAGTTAATAGGTAATTTATCTTTTTTAAATTTATTGCTTAACTAATTCTTTTAGTATTTATTTCCGCTTCCTAATTAAATACATCAAACTTTTACGTGGTAACATAATTTATTTCTGCTTCCTATTCCAGTTATCATTGTACTCTTTTTTTAAGAGATGTGAATATTTCTTTTGTTTTATTCAATTTATTGAGAATATTATTTATTCATTCATTTGCTACATATCATTTTTCTGGGAATTTTAAGTTTTTTATTTGTAACAAAAATTATTATTGATGGATGCCATTCCATATTTAAATATAAATCTTTGCTCATCTAATATCTTCTATTAGATTATTTGAATTATTTATTTGAATTTAATTGCTTTTATGTAAAAGTTGTCGCACTACTTTTCAAAATTGTTAGAGTTAATACATTTTCTTTTATTTTTTAATTTTTTATTTAATCAAAATTGTTAGAGTTAATACATTTTTTTTCATTTTTTCATTTTTTATTTAATCTTATTGATGTACTGATTAACTTTAGTTCACTATAACTTTCGAATTTTTTGGGACAAAATTTCTTCAATTATTCAATTTTCTCTCTTTTCAATTTATTTTCATGATGACTTTTCTTTATATATTTTATTTTCTCTTTTCACTCAAAATTATGGATGGAAATAATTTAGTTTTTTTGTATTATTTACATTTTTGTTAGCATATAAATGTGTTTTAGATTTTCAATTTTTAATTAATTTTTATATATTAATTCACCTTTTTAGTTGTATTTGATTTTTTTTATTTATTTATGAGAGTTGTGTTTAGTTTACTAATCTCCCCTAAATCAGAATGATGATGGATATCATCGAGATTTTGTTTTATAAACTATATTTTCACTGGGATTTACATAATATTTTATTATAAATTTTTCCATGGTAAGTGTGGGTTATAAAATGAGTTTAATATTATATACATTTCTATCAAATTTATGTCCTTTATTTTTTTCTTAGTTGAATACTCAATATGTGAAATGTGCTAACTCAACTCATTACTTACTCATGTCTTCATAAGTGGATTTGTTTAGATGCTCACGGCATCATCAATAACTACAAATATATTACATGTTATTTAATAATTTAGATGTTTGTTTATTTATGGTTATGGTCATATGTTTTTAAATCATAACTTTTATAAAGTGAATGATCAAACTTTTTTATATATATTTTATTCATTTTCGCTTTATTTAGAACAATAAAAAATAAGGAAAGATAAATTAAACTAAGAAAAAAGTTACGAGCATAAAGAATAATATACTAAATCATTTACGCGCAGAGGTGGTGGATGCTACCTTTTAACATTGTAATGAAGGTTCTTGGAAAAATATAATATGTCAAGAAGGTGAATGCAAATACCGTAATTTGACTGATATTAGTGTTTTAGATGAAATCCGAGAAAACATCATATTACATGTAATAGAATTCGTGCATAGCACCGGGTACATGCTAGTATATATATATACATATATATATATATTTACATCTTCTTCACGTTTATTTTATTTTGCACATCATTACGCTTTTTTGTTGTTTAATGATGTTTATAATTCAATATCTTGCTTAGATGCTAAATTTTTTTATTTATATATATATATATGATCTATTTATCTCCAATTATTATTTTGAATATTACTTAAAGTTATATATCACAATTTTGGTTTAATGCACTATTTTTATATTATATTTAATGGTTTAATTTCTAATGGAGAGTGACTGATTTCTTTACGAAATTTGATCATATCATCATATTATACGTCGTACATTTGTATATGTTCATTTTTTTTAATAATATTATACCGTGCATAGCACGAGGCACATGCTAGTGTGTATATATATATATATACACATATATATTCAAAAGTTAATGCTCGAAATTGTAAAACTTAATTATAACCTAAAAAGTGTAAGAGCTGACTATGAGATAAAAGTTAAAACACATAGAGCTAATGATCAAAATAACATTAAATACTATTAAATACTGTTCCAAGGCCCAATACAAAAAACATAACCTTCACATAGTCTGGGCTAATCAACTTCACTATCTCCTAGCTTTGACCCTAAATCTCCATAAAATTAAAGAGGTATATGAATTTGAATGATGAAAGTTTTTTTTCTTTTTTGCGTAAGAGCGTTTGTGATGCTTTGTTTCGAGTAATGCATTTTGTGGTATGCACTGGAAATTGATGTTTGTTGTTTGTGGTTGAAGTTTGTATAAATTTAATTTTCTAATTGTACGATGAGTAAGCTGCTGATAATATGCTTAAAATGCTAGATTTTAGTCTGAGTAGAGTATTGCTATTATTTTATGATTAGGGGAGTAAGTGAGTCGAACAAGGTATTGGTTCAAAAAATTGTGTTTGATCTAGTTTGGTTACTACTCAAGTCGAACACGATTCAAATTCTTATAACTTGATATTTTTACATTTTATTTTGTTATACTTTAACCAATCGATGAGCTCGACCCTAGTCTTAAGAAATGTATTCAAGCATGTTTATTGTGTTAATAGTGAACTCAAACGAGTTTTCGAAGATCAATTTGAAGCTATGATGCACGGATATGGATACGGGAATACGGATACGATACGATACGGATACGAAGTACGAAAATTTCTAAAATTGTAGGATACGATACGATGAGGATACAATAATATATTAAAAAAATTGAAGTACTAACTTTTCAATTTTATTTTATACGATGTATTTACTATTCAATGTTCATATTCAACATAATAACAAAATATAGAAAAAATTATAAAAATATCCCCAAATATTAAATAATTTACATAAAGAGATTAAGGTGGAAGGAGATAATTCGATCATAGTTGCACAGAAAAAAAAAAAAAAGATTTTGATCATAGTTGCACTGAAAAAAAATTGCAATGAATAAATATCAAAAGGTGAAATAAGAGTTTCTCGTTTCTAATTTAAATATTTTTCCAATTAATCATGATTTTTTTTATTAAATTATGTTTTTAATTTATAGTTTTTAAGGAAAGCCATTACAAAAAAAAAAAAAAAAAAAATTTTGACCAAAAAGTATTAAATAATAATTAAAAAAAACACAGCCGTATCCAAAACGTACCGGATACTCCTATTTTTCGTATCCGATACCGTATACTAATTTTTTTTTATTTTTTTTTATTTTCGGATACTTCAAAAACGTATCCGACATGTATCCACCCCGTATCCTACCCGTATCCGTATCCGATACTGCACGGGATGATTTTTCGGAGTATCCGTGCATCATAGATTTGAAGTCATGTATGAAGTAATTTGATTTTTTTATTTTTTTTTTCAGTTGTAGTAATGCTTTACTTGTCATAGTTGGAAGTATTTTAAAATATGAATACAAGTCAACTATTGAATATAAAAAAAAGTGAAGTTTGAATGGCATTGCTGTATTTGAACACATCACAAGTTTAACTGGTACCCAAGGCTAAAATGTATAAAGTATTGGAGGATTCTTGAATGTGTACATATTGAATGTAAATGTGTTAAATTGCAATTCTCTTGATTGCTTTCAGGCCAGAATTTTTCATTTCAAAGCTCTATCACGTTCCAAAAAGAAGCCAAATCTCGAGACACAATGCTTTCAACTGAGACGGTTCTTCTTGTGTTGTATCTATGATTTGCAGGTAAATTTTTTAAGTTGATGTTATGAATCTTTATGTGCCTATACGACTCAATGACAAAAATATCCTCATGCAATTCTGAATATTACAATTATGTTCAAAGGCCAGTCGGGTCGGGTTGATCCACTACCTGACCCGACTACCTACATAAAATCCAGGTCATTGGATCATAATACCGCGTGTCTTACCCTGATCAATATGTAGCGTATTTGTCTATAAATACCGACATGAAAATGGTAACACATTTTACTATCTAAATTGCCTCCTTATTCTTAGAATAAGTAATCTAACTCAAAAGTAAATTTCCTGGAGATTCGTTTGGTGCGACCACATAGGTTCAACCTGTCTAATTGAACAACGTAAGGCTTGATTCATTTAGTACATAACATTGTTAAACAGCATGTGAATAAATATTTACATATGTAATTCTTATGTAATAATTGTGAGGCAAATAGATAAGAAAAAGTTTAACATAAAAAATATAACATTTCTTTTTTAAGATTTTAGATCACAAAATTTTAAAAAAATACAAGACAAATTATTAGATATAGAGAAGGTTCACAGGCCTTTTTATTTGAATAATACGAAAATGCCAAAATTATTTCAAATTGATACAATTTGAAACAATTTTTGAAATTAATACTTAGAAGAAGACGCCAACTTTGATGCCGTCTTTACAATTTTTAATTTTTTTATTATTGATGTCACCAAGGATGTCATCTTCATGTTTTTATTTTATTTTTTTATTATTATAATTAAAATAAATGATTGGTAATCATTAGTAAAATAAAATCATTACTTTAATAAATGAAGACGACATCTACATCTTCAGTGTATTAAAACTATAATATATAGAAGATGACATTAGTGATGTTATATTGTTATTTTAGTATTTTTTTTCCTAACCACGTTACTTTATTAATTCAAAATTAAAAAATAATATGGGGATTGATTCATCTGATATTTGTGCTGGTATTTGTGCTGGGTTATTACTGAAAAGAGAAAGACAAATGACGGCAAATTATTCATGTAATATTTATGATGGAATTTTGTGCTTAACATCTATAAAGAGTAATTTAAATTGAAGTTGAAATTGAAATATAGTAACCATGCCCAAATCTGAAAGATGTTAATATATATAAATTTATCATGATAAAGAAAACAACAATCAACAATAATAACTTATTTTAGTGTCGATTCAGCTGCAACAACTGCAACACACCGTTGATATCTTACACCCCAACTGTAACTGTGAACCTGAGAAATATTTTCAATTCCTCAATTAGAAAGAGGAAAAATGGTTATATTATTTCAATTTCAGCTTCAATTTGAACTACTATTTATACATATTAAGCACAAAATCCCATCATAAATATCAGATGATGAATGACTGATCACTCATCTTTTTCTCTTTAGTAATCTGAACCGACACAGATGAATCAATTCCCATGAATTAATTTTAAATTTTATAATTAATTAAAATCACATGTTTAAGTGAAAATTATTAAAAATAAAAATATAGTGAAAATAACATCACAAATGACGCCTTCTGTATATTATATTTTTTAATATATAGAAGATGACATTCATGATATTATCTTCATTAATCATTTGGAAGTAATGATTTCATTTGACTAATGATTATCCTTTGTCGATTAAAGATGAAAATCAATTTACAGTAATTAAAAATAAAATAAAAAGATGAAGACGACATCCTTGGTGACATCTTCTATGAAGACGTCAGTTTGGTTGACGTTTTGTATTAATTTTACAAATTATTTTAAAATGTATTAATTTAGGATATTTCCGAATTATTTAAATAAAAAACCCAAGGTTCACGGGAGCATGGGCTTATATATAATAGATATAGATATACATATATATTAGATATAGATATATTACATATAGATAGATATATGTACCTCTGAAAACAAAGGTCACGAGACCTCTTTTCAGAGGCAAGTCTTATCTTGCAGGGGCCTTCTCTTGTCTCCTATCTTCCACATCTCATTAAAGTCTCTTCTACACAATTATGAAAAAAAAGATTACAAAAATTGCAGCATTAATCATCTAGAATTAGGGTCTATTTGCAAATTTAGTCTTATTGGTTTGTTAAAATAATGATATAAAATTTTTGTTGTTGTAATTTTGATCTCATCTATTAAGTAAAATTTCATAAATGATATATATGCATACCCTTTTAAGGGTTTAGCATAAACTCTATAAAATGCATAACTTTTACAATCATAAACTCTACTTGTTAATATAAAAATAAAATATTCTGTAAGATTTACATAATGTAAGGATTTGTTAATGAAAGTTATGCTAATTAAATAATTATCACATGCAAGATTCGTAGATATATATAAATTAATCGTTGTCCATTTTTTAGTAATTTAGACTAAATATACGAGATATCACACGTCTTATAAAATTAATTTCACAAATTCATAAATAATACAACCAAAATTACAAAAATAAACTAATACCCCCAAAGTACTAAATTACAATAATACCCTCCACATATTTTGCTTTGTCTCAGTTCAATAATTCACTATACTTTCTTCACCACAAGTACCCATCATATCATCTTAATTATTAGTCCTTTTTAGGGTTTTGGGGCCATTCGAGTTTTGGCATTAGTTATTACATGCAAATATAACAAAACTTTAAAAATTAAAAACTAAAGTTATTACATGCTGTGTATTTACATGCCGTGTAAATGCATGCTAATTTTACACCCCCGCCCCAACCCCGTGATCCCTCTGAAAAGAGGTCATTATGGCCTCTTTTCAAGGAATCAATTCCCTTTATATATATATATATTATATTTATATATCTAATATATATATGTATCATTATAATTTTCATTGGGATATTTTTTTAAAATATGTGACCCAATGTTTGATTATTTGAGTTGATATAGGTTGATTTATGAGCAGATTTTGAGGATATATAATTCATTTGTCATTTCTTGACAAAAAAAAAGGATATGTTATTAAATTACATTTCTTTTTAAGTTTCTTTTTTAAGATTTTAGATCACGAAACTTCAAAAAAAAATTACAAGATATAGATATATGTTAGATATATATATATATATATATATTACAACATAAAGGAGGTTCACGGGGGCAGGAGGGGATTATATATATATTAGATATAGATATAGATATATATATATTAATATAGATAGATATATGTACACCTCTGAAAAGAAAGGTCAGGAGACCTCTTTTCAGAGGCAAAGTCACGACTCACGACCACGGGTGGGGTTTAAATTATATATTGACAAGACAAGACTACAATTGACAAGACAAAATTTCTGAAATCGATCGGTTTCTTTAAGAATCCCATCCCATCTTGAACCAACCATAAGAGGGGCATCTCATGTAGCTCCATTTTCTCATCTCTTGTGCTATTCAAGGCTTTATTGGAAGGAACACCTTTACCAGAAGAATTATCAACTCTCTATATAGATATCGAATTGTAAGTAAATAAATTATTTAGGCATTCGTTTGTTTGTTGGATTTTTCAAAAAAAAAAAAAGAATTTATGGAAAGTATTTGGATAAGAAGATTGTAATGGCAAATGTTGATTTATGCATGAGCTTCTTGGGATTGCATGCATGGCCATGTTTTGAGATGACGACGTTTATATATAAGACGTACATATAATAGACTGTTTTCGATCAAGATTGATCACACGGTATATGTAAGTAAACCCACCAAAATGTTGTTTCATGCTTTTACAAGATTTTAGTACTGATAATCCCTTAAATTACATGTTTTGTATCAACTACATTCTAAACAAATGTATAGCTGTCTTCTGAAGCTCATTGTATTTTTTATTTCATTCATGAAGAATTCTTTCATGATCTGTCTTACAATATTTGTTGTTGATGTCTAACTCGTCAAAGTGGAGAGTAATTTTCATTGGCAACTGACTATGTAAATGTTTGCAGGTGATTGAGCAACGAGGACAAATTGCATTTAAAGCAAAAACTATCTATCTATTATCACACTCACGGGAAAGGAAGATAATTATCAGGAAATTTTTACATTAGATGCATGTTTAAAGATAATTATCAGGTAAACTACAATAAACGTTAAACGTTAAACGAACAAAGGACAACGTAAATATATAAAATAAACGTTAAACAAACAAAGGACAATGAACATTTAACATTTTGTTGAAATATTATTATGTTAAATCAGTTACATTATGCTTACGTAGTTTTTGTGTGACAGACTTTGTTTTAAAAATGGATATAAGAGTTAATTTTTTGTATCTACGGAACGTGGATTGAAAAGTGGTATGAAGATACATAGTATTTTTATAGACGGGGAATGAAGCTTTTACGGTTCGATTGTATTAATATTCTACGTAGAGATATTTGTAAAAGCATATAATTACTTGTTGCATTGATTGTTTTTGATATCCTATGTTGAGTAATTTTGTAACGGTTTTTTATAATATGTCATTAGTCGATTTTAGTAATACTAAATTACTTTTGTGACGACTTTTGTATTTGTTATTTGATGCACCAAACAAATACAAAAGTCGACACAAAAGTAATTTAGTATTACTAAAATCGACTAATGACATATTATAAAAACCGTTACAAAATTACTCTACATAGGATATCAAAAGCAATCAATGCAGCAAGTATTTATATGCTTATATAAATATCTGTACGTAGAACATTAATACAATCGGACCGTAAAAGCTTCATTCCCCGTCTATAAAAATACTATGTATCTTCATACCACTTTTCAATCCACGTTCCGTAGATAGAAAAAATTAACTCTTATATACCATTCTTAAAACAAAGTCTGTCATACAAAAACTACGTAAGCATAATGTAACTGATTTAACATAATAATATTTCAACAAAATGTTAAATGTTCATTACAGAAAGGGGTAGAAAAAAAGCGGGCAGAGAAAACTAAACTAAAAATCACTCCTCACCACCATCCACGGCATCCTCACCACCATCCACGACATCCTCACCACCATCAGCAGCGGTATCCATGGGATCCTCACCACCAGGCACGTCATCCTCATCACCATCAGCAGCGGTATCCACGACATCCTCACCACCACCAGCACAACAGGGAAGGGAGGACGGCCAGTGAAAAACTGTCTACTGTACTCTTTAATTTTCTGATGGCCATCGAGAACCATTTTCTCCAATCTCTCCATCCTTTGGTTGAGGGTATTTTGTCTATCTCTCAACCGATCGAGATCTTTCCGAAGTGTGTCCATGGCATTCGACGGAATGCTTCTAGAAGCCGCACCACTTGTAGAGAGGAGACGGGGGCGTTTGGGTAGGGGAGCAGGAGTGTCGTCATCGTGATAGACCAACGGCAAGCCTAGGACTATCATCGCGTCAGACTGCCTGTGGAGTGACACCGTTCCTCTGATAAATGTCGGAGATGAGGGATAGAAGATAAATATGTTCTTCCTCGCCGAGGCCCGCTGACTTTCTTTGTTCTTCGAGTCCTTGTGCAATTTGAACTCGGATACAAATTTGCCGATATGATGAAACAAAGATTTGTGTATCAGCTCCACAAAATCAATGAATTGTCGGGTCATCATACATTATATCTCAAAGGCCCGGTCCCGAGTGACCTCCGATTTGTTCGTGCTTGGGAGAATGTTATGGCGGATGAAATCAAGCAAAAAGAACGCCTCGGGGAGCAATGCGCGCCGGCTAATGATCGCATCCCTCGACTCCCACTCCGTCCCTTCCTTGGCGATAACCTTCATCATTTCTTAAGTGGATGCCAAGGTCTGCCCATTACGCAGCCTTTTAGTATTGTAAGTACACATCTGGGTGCAGAAATCTATAGATAGTTTCTAATAGACTCAACCGAAAGGGAAACTTTACCACCCCGGACCATAAATTCTTCCTTGGAAGGACTGACCATAGTAGTGAGCCCTGCGCTGGCCTAGAATTCTGGTACCCACGACGGTCGAATAACCTCTTGCGCCTTGGAAAAATATTTCAGTTTGTAAAACTGAATGATAGAGTGCAAGGGACCATGGGTACCAACGTGCCTCTCCTTGTGGATCACCCGAGAGGTAAGGTGACGACATATCGACTCAATATTGAGGTTGTCGTCATCTTCTTCACTACTAGGCACGCGGGGTCCAGATGAAGATTTCACAACCTTTTTCTTGCCCTTAGAACACACCATTGTAAAGTTTCTATGGATAGACAAAAATCCAAATTTTAATTTTGGTATTCCATCTATTTCATTGTAGATGTTTGAAACAACGAGTTCAAAATAATGAGAAAAAAACGCTAAATTGCAAACAAAAACGCTCCAACATTTTTTTCAAGGCGCATAAAGAAGCGCTTTTAGAGCCCAGGCGTTACACATCGCGAGCCAGGGCGCCCGAAACAGAAAGAATTGCTTAAAGAAGCGCGTTCAGAGCCCGGGCTTTCAACATACAGAGCACGGGCTCGCGAAAACAGAAAGAAATGCTTAAAGAAGCTCTTTAAGCGCTCGGGTGACACATACATAGCGCTCAAGCGACACTCAATACTAATAACTAATATTTTAATTAAAAATTTATTATAATTAGTATATACTAAGTGATATATATTCAAGTTGCAAACAAAAACGTTCCAACATTTTTTCAAGGCGCATAAAAAAGCGCGTTCAGAGCCCAGGCATTACACATCGCGAGCCAGGGTGCCCAAAATAGAAAGAAATGCTTAAAGAATGGCGTTCAGAGCCCTGGCTTTCAACATACAGAGCCCAGGCTCGCAAAAATAGAAAGAAATGCTTAAAGAAGCGCGTTAAGCGCCTGGGTGACACATACATAGCGCTCGACTGACACTCAATACTAATAACTAATATTTTATTTAAAAATTTATTATAATTAGTATATACTAAGTGATATATATTGATTGAAAATGAAGAGCTATATAACAACTACATTTAAAGTTCATTTGTTAATAATTACAATCACAAAAACAGAGCCAATATTGTGAAATAATGGACTGTAAAACAAACATATCACTTCGAGAATTCTCACAAACCAAAGAAAAGGCGCGAAACTTGAGAAAAATGACTACGTTTCATATGGAATATTAAATGGGGCGACCAGTGACAGATTCGAGCTACGTATGAGGAGGGTTATCATATGAATACAATCTGAAATTTTTCCTAAACCTTCATTTTCATCACCATATCATGTGCATTTCTATTTCAAAACCTGATAAACGTCAATTATACGTGTTTTCTAGCCTAAGATTAGTCATTTTTATATCATTTTATATCATGATTTATACCCCATATACGTTTATAGGTTTGTTACATGATTGTAGGGTAAAATCATTAACTTCGAGAAAATGACGAAAAAAAGTATGAAATAAGATACATGGGCGCTGTTTGGAAATACGATCATATCTTCGGCTACAAACCTCCAATGTTAATGAGGCTTATATGTTTGGAAATCTAAGACAATTACCTAAAAGTTTTGTGAAGATGACAAGATCCGGTTCAAACGTTTAAAGGCTCGAAAGTTACAAATACGCTATGTTTCGAACCAAATGGTGCAGTCCTGGTAAAATGATCATAACTCGAGTTTTACAACTTGGATTGGATCCAAATCAGTTGAGTTTTGAAGCTAAGACATAGATCTACAACTTTGCAGAAGACATCGAAGGCACAAAAAGTCTGCCCCGAGCGCTTAAGCGCGTGCGCTTAAGCGCAGAGGGCAGAGAAGCGCGCTTAAGCGCCCGCGCTTAAGCGCTGCGCGTTTAAACATGCGCTTCAGATCCGATTTTTAGGGATTTTCGGTCTTTCTTTCTTTTTGGAGATATAAATACTCCCTCCAAACATTGTAAGGGGGTTCGAACTTGATTTCTCGGGGATTGATTGTAAAGATTAGGGATTCAAGAACAAGATTCGAGAATTGATTGTAAACGAGATCTTTCGACAACGAGTTTTATCGAGTTTATCTTTTTTAACCTCTTTTAATTCTTGTCTATCTATCATGTTTATCTTCATCATCGTTGATTGTGCCCTTGCATCTATGGAGTAGTCTATTTTATTCTGGAATTGGGAATAGCCCGATAATATGTTATCAGCTTGAATTATATTATTGTTTACGTTACATCGCATATGCTTATGATTTGAATTCTTGATTATTAATGCTTGTGAATTTGCTGGCCACATATTTGCAAGTTCATAGATATTAGGTGAAAATTCTGAAAGGTGACATCTAAATCGGAACCCTAGAATTCAAACCTAGGATCCTAAATCACGAAAGTAGTTTTAGGTCTTTTGAAGAATCGATACATTATCATAGAGATTAATGAACTCGAGCTTAGTCTAATCATCACGAAAGTAGTTGGTTAATTAACTTGGGTAAATTGTTATGCTTCGATAGAAGGTAATAAGTATTATTGGATAATGTCCTTCATAAGTGGTGATTGTAACTGAATTGATTGTATGATTTAATTGATAACGTATGTCGTGGTGAAACCTGATTCTGGAATTACTAATCTCATATAATCAAAACCAGTTTTATACGTTCTGTTCCGTTTTTTTTGCTTTTTATCTCATAACTTCGTTAGGCTTAGATTACTGATAATTGATAGGCTAGTGCTTGATTGTTCGGTTCTCGTGGGAACGATATCTTTTGTACTGCACCGAAGCCGTGTGCTTGCGGTTTAGGCACATCAAGTTTTTGGCGCCGTTGCCGGGGACTTGAATAGTCAATATTAGTTTTTATCAGATTTTAGTGAGACTAAGCCATTTTTATTTTTATTTTTAATTTAGTTTTTAATTTTTATTTTTCTGTTTTATTTCAGAATTTCGGTTTTCCCATTTGTATGCGAAGTAAGATCGATTTCGAACTAGATCCAGAAGTCGAGAAAACTTTTCGTACAAGGAGAAAATTACAGAGACTGAAACGAGCTCAACTAAGTAGCATAACAATGGCTGAAGAGAACGCAAACGTGAACATTAACGCGAATCCAAACGCAAATGCAAATGGGAACGCAAATGTAAATGCGAGGTCTCTAAAGGATTTTTCCGCGCCCAATGCGCAGACACTTCACTCGAGCATCAACAGACCTACTGTAGATGCGAATAACTTCGAGCTCAAGCCATCCCTTCTGCAAATGGTTCAGCATAATCAGTTTGGGGGTGCACCTACTGAAGAGCCAAACCTACACTTGTCTATGTTTTTAGAGTACTGCGACACTCTAAAGATGAACGGGGTTTCCCAAGATGCTATTAGGCTGAGGTTATTCCCGTTCTCACTGAGAGACAAAGCGAGAGCTTGGCTACATTCTCTACCGACCAGTTCCATCTCCATCAGAACATGGGATCAACTGATGCAAAGCTTTTTAGCGAGATACTTTCCCCCGAGCAAGACTGCCCAACTGAGGAACCAAATCACTACTTTTGCACAGCGAGATGGAGAATCATTATATGAAGCCTGGGAACGATTCAAGGATCTTCTCCGACTATGCCCACATCATGGGCTGGAGAAATGGCTCATAGTTCACACATTTTATAACGGGCTGATTTATACCACGAGGATGTCAGTCGATGCAGCAGCTGGAGGAGCTCTAATGAATAAGGGTATTGACGAAGCCTACGACTTAATCGAAGATATGGCATTGAACCACTACCAGTGGTCAAGTGAAAGATCGATTCCATTGAAGACACCAGGTAAGTACGATCTTGATGCTATTACTTTACTTTCTGCACAAGTAGAAGCCATGTCTAAGAAATTGGATTCCATGAACATGCATGTCAATTCTGTCACTACCCCACCCCTTATGTGCGAAATATGTGGTATGGTTGGTCATGTTGCATTAGAGTGTCAACTAGCTAGTGTACCTAAAGATCCCTCTATGGAACAAGCCAACTTTGTGAATAACTCCAACCAAAAGAACGACCCGTTTTCAAACACTTTTAATTCTGGTTGGAGGAATCACCCTAATTTTTCGTACAATACAAACCAAAACGCAGCTCCACATCCTAACTTTAGGCAGCCACCTGGATTCCAACAGAAGCCTTATAATCCTGTTCCACCACAGAAATCGAACCTAGAGTCCCTTCTTGAGAGTTTTATAGTAGCCCAGACTAAGCAAAACGAGATAGTAAATGATGTAATTAAACAACTAGCAACTAAGGTCGATTCTTTAGCAACTCATAATAAAATGCTAGAAAATCAAATTGCACAACAGGCTAGCAACTCGAATAGGACTTCTGGTTCTTTTTCCGGACAACCTGAGACAAATCCGAAGGAACATTGTACTGTGATTACTTTAAGGAGTGAAACCGATTATGAAGGTCCAAAAATGCCTACTAGGATTAGTGAAACTGAGTCAACTGAGAAGGTCGAAAAGGAAAAATCGTCTCATCCCGACAACTCTATTGACAAAACAACTGATAAAAGCGAAAAAGAACCAATCTATGTACCTCCACCACCGTATGAGCCACCAGTACCTTTCCCTCAAAGATTAGCTAAGGCAAAATTAGATAAACAGTTTGGAAAATTTTTAGAAGTTTTGAAAAAACTTTACATTAATATTCCATTCACTGATGCACTTGCACAAATGCCTTCGTATGCTAAATTTTTGAAGGAAGTTCTTTCTAACAAACGAAAGCTAGAGGAATATGAAACTATCGCTTTAACTGAGGAGTGTAGCACTGTAATTCAAAATAAATTACCTCCAAAACTTAAAGATTCCGGTAGTTTCTCAATTCCTTGTGTCATTGGTAATATGAGTTTTAACAATGCTTTATGTGATCTTGGAGCTAGTGTTAGTCTCATGCATTGTCTATGGCGAAGAAGTTAGAGATGAATGATTTAAAGCCTACGACATTAATTTTGCAATTAGTTGATCGTTCTGTTAAGTATCCGATAGGTGTGTTAGAGGATGTACCTATCAAGGTTGGTAAGTTCTTTATTCCTACAGATTTCGTTGTTCTCGATATGGATGAGGATTCTCAAATGCCCATTATTCTTGGTAGACCATTCCTAGCTACAGCAGGAGCTATTATTGATGTTAAAAATGGAATGCTTTCCTTGAATATTGGGGATGAGAGAGTTGAATTTAAACTATATAAATCTGTTGCTAACTGCTCTATCGAGAACTCTTGTTACAGGATTGACGAGGCTATAACTACGGACAAGCTTGCTAGGCACCACTATAAGGATCCATTAGAAGCACGACTGTTGAGTGGTGGCTCGATTGAGGAGGAAGATGCAGTTGTCGCTGATATTGCTCGACTGTTTGAGGGAAATCCATCGTTGACATCAAACATTACTAGAGAGGAGAGGAAGTTTCGACGTCGTGAACCAGATAAGTTCAAATTTGATGCGCATGAGAGTGCAAAGATTGAAAAGGAAGGTATTAAAGCTTTGCTCGACAAAAACTCAAGAAAGGGCTATTTAGTTCTTCTATTCGACAAGCACCTGAGTTTTCTTTACCTAAAAATCCAGATTCTAAAATCGATTGGAGAGTTGCGAAGTCATCGGGTCCAATTCGGGATCTACAAAATTGAGTTAACATGGTAAAGTCAAGCTAATGACTATAAACAAGCGCTTCTTGAGAGGCAACCCAAGTGTTTTCTTTTTTTTGTTTTTGTTTTTGTTTTTGTTCTTTTTCTTTCTTTTTTTTTCTTTAACACACGAAAAAAAATATATTTGCATGCTTTGTTTTTGTTTTGTCGTACAAGGTACATGAGTAGCTCACGTTGGATGGATAAAGATGTTACACCACCTTCACTGGGAACTAAAATTCTCCTTCGGTATTCGGGCATGTTTCTCAACATCCCATTTGGTTAAGTTTTTCTTTCTCACTACTTATGTGTGATTGATAACATTGAGGACAATGTTATAGTTCAAATTTGGGGGTGGAATTCGACTTAGCATATTTATATATCATATGAGTTTGTTTCGCTTAAGTTTGGGGGCGTTTGAGCTATTCATATGGCATGCATTATTTTTTTTCTTTTATGAGTTCTAGCTTGTCAATTAGTACAATTTGCTAGAATTAACTTAAGATAGATGGCATGACTTCAATATTTAATCTGGACTAAAGCATATCTCGTTTTTTGTTCATGTCGGCCTAAGATTTGGTTTAGCTTATTTACATATTTATACACAATCTATGGGAGAGGAGTTGAGTGGATGTTGCATCTTGAGACACGTAAGGAGTAATTCTCAAAGATATTAACTAAAATTCTCATAAGGTATAGAGTTCCATGGTCACATTTACACTTCATAATGTATGCTTAAAATTTAAAAATATTGATGTGTCGGATTATTATGACAATGTGAAGCTAACTCAAATAAAGACCTAGCCTGTTTCGTGGCCTTTGACACTCGAGTGATTAAGTCCAAAAGGAGTGTCTCAACACTCAACGCCCTAAAGCTATC
The DNA here is from genome assembly GCA_963669365.1 of Verbascum thapsus. NCBI lineage: Eukaryota > Viridiplantae > Streptophyta > Magnoliopsida > Lamiales > Scrophulariaceae > Verbascum > Verbascum thapsus. The sequence goes on from OY770105.1 coordinate 21,327,484, forward strand.
TAGATTCGGAGTCGTTGACCCAAAACTCGTTACATGGGTGTCATAGAAAGCCTAAGGGAACAAGCATTGCACATGGTCTAATGAGCTAAACAGAAATCCACACGTACTGTGTAGAAAGTAAAAAATTCTTAAAAGCTTTAGTTTTGAAGTGTGTATTTTCGCCTATTAAACTTAGTGCCTTTGAATATGAAAGTTAATAAAAATAGAGATTATATCCAAAATTTGGTAAGGATGCCACTCGACTATAATGCCTATGATTGACTGCACCACTTTGGAAGTTAATTCGACTCTTAGTGTTAATATGTGGCAAAATTGAGAGATATGTACATACTTTTGAGCTTAATTGTTAATGATGTTATGCCATTAGTCTTTTGTTAATTTTTATAAGTTGTATTATCTGGACATAGCTCAAATTTCATAGATTTTGTGGGTACATCTTCTGCAAACTCTCACGAGACTATAACTCGTCCTTTTTGGGGAACAAAAAGGTTTAAAGGCTTGTTGCACATGCTAAGTGCAATCGTGTACTCTACGAAAATGAGTTTATCTTTAGTTTTTATTTTTTGTTTTCTTTGCTTTACCTTTGTTCGAGGACGAACAAAAGTAAGTTTGGGGGGGTTGATAAACCTCAATTATACGTGTTTTCTAGCCTAAGATTAGTCGTTTTTATATCATTTTATATCATGATTTATACCCCATATACGTTTATAGGTTTGTTACATGATTGTAGGGTAAAATCATTAACTTCGAGCAAATGACGAAAAAACGTATGAAATGAGATACATGGGCGCTGTTTGGAAATACGATCATATCTTGGGCTACAAACCTCCAATGTTAATGAGGCTTATATGTTTGGAAATCTAAGACAATTACCTAAAAGTTTTGTGAAGATGACAAGATCCGGTTCAAACGTTTAAAGGCCCGAAAGTTACAAATACGCTCTGTTTCGAACCAAATGGCGCAGTCCTGGTAAAACGATCATAACTCGAGTTTTACAACTTGGATTGGATCCAAATCAGTTGAGTTTTGAAGCTAAGACATAGATCTACAACTTTGCAGAAGACATCGAAGGCAAAACAAGTCTTCCCCGAGCGCTTAAGCGCGTGCGCTTAAGCGCAGAGGGCAGAGAAGCGCGCTTAAGCGCCCGCGCTTAAGCGCTGCGCGTTTAAACATGCGCTTCAGATCCAATTTTTAGGGATTTTCGGTCTTTCTTTCTTTTTGGAGATATAAATACTCCCTCCAAACATTGTAAGGGGGTTCGAACTTGATTTCTCGGGGATTGATTGTAAAGATTAGGGATTCAAGAACAAGATTCGAGAATTGATTGTAAACGAGATCTTTCGACAACGGGTTTTATCGAGTTTATTTTTTTTAATCTCTTTTAATTCTTGTCTATCTATCATGTTTATCTTCATCATCGTTGATTGTGCCCTTGCATCTATGGAGTAGTCTATTTTATTCTGGAATTGGGAATAGCCCGATAATATGTTATCAGCTTGAATTATATTATTGTTTACGTTACATCGCATATGCTTATGATTTGAATTCTTGATTATTAATGCTTGTGAATTTGCTGGCCACATATTTGCATGTTCATAGATATTAGGTGAAAATTCTGAAAGGTGATATCTAAATCGGAACCCTAGAATTCAAACCTAGGATCCTAAATCACGAAAGTAGTTTTAGGTCTTTTGAGGAATCGATACATTATCATAGAGATTAATGAACTCGAGCTTAGTCTAATCATCACGAAAGTAGTTGGTTAATTAACTTGGGTAAATTGTTATGCTTCGACAGAAGGTAATAAGTATTATTGGATAATGTCCTTCATAAGTGGTGATTATAACTGAATTGATTGTATGATTTAATTGATAACGTATGTCGTGGTGAAACCTGATTCTGGAATTACTAATCTCATATAATCAAAACCAGTTTTATACGTTCTGTTCCATTTTCTTTACTTTTTATCTCATAACTTCGTTAGGCTTAGATTACTGATAATTGATAGGCTAGTGCTTGATTGTTCGGTCCTCGTGGGAACGATATCTTTTGTACTGCACCGAAGCCGTGAGCTTGCGGTTTAGGCACATCAAAACCACTGACTGAAAATGAAGAGCTATATAACAACTATATTTAAAGTTCCTTTGTTAATAATTACAATCACAAAAACAGAGCCAATATTACTTCACTGATAATGGATGAAAATGTGCGCTCCAATCCACCACAAACCCTTTAACCAAAACCCATTTAGGCAAATAATATTTCTTCAAAACTCCATGACAAAATTTTACATATTTAACGAAATATAAATAAGAGAATAATAAACTTATTACAGATTGATTGTACCTTCTAATTGTCGCTACCCTGTAACTCCTACAAAAGAAAAGGCGCGAAACTTGAGTAAAATGACTGCGTTTCATATGGAATATTAAATGGGGGGACCAGTGACAGATTCAAGCTACGTAGGAGGAGGGTTATCAAATGAATACAATTTGAAATTCTTCATAAACCTTCATTTTCATCACCATTTCATATGCATTTCTATTTCAAGTTTCATCATACAATAAGATGGCACAAAGTATACAAAAAAGGGTCTTTCAAAGTGAAGCCTTAGTGGTAGCTGCAGATCATGAACCATTGACTGAAAATGAAAAGCTATATAGAAACATGCCAAAACAGAAACAAACACAGAAAAGGGTCTCTCAAAGTGAAGCCTTAGTGGTAGCTGCAGATCATGAACCATTGACTGAAAATGAAGAGCTATATAGAAACATCACCCAAATTCTTCCACCAGGATGATTGTTTATGTTTGTAGCAATATCCCATCCTTCTCCCATAGCCTTCCTAACTTCTTCCTCTTTTAATTTTATGTTCAAGTAACCCACATACATCAACATTCCATTTATTACAGAGGTACTGCACTTCCCTCTGTCTACTGGGGCTATTGAGCCCTCGCACATTCCACGCAAGAAAGTTAGTCATGGTTAGTAATAGGGTATGTTACTGTTTCTATCCCCTTCCCCTTCTCCTTATTTCGGTTCGACGTTTCCCAACAAAAGTAGTAAAATTAGTAATTAGATAGTAGAAACTAAATTATCAATTATCATGTGCTAAGTTTTTCAACAAATTTAAACCCCAAACTAAAAGTAGTAAAATTAGTAATTAGATAGTAGAGAGGAGTAAAAAATAAAAGATACATAAATCTATATAATCTTGCCTAGAGTTTGGAGTTGATAGTTGAGAGAGGGAGTAGAATTACGGCGGCGAGCGGATGCGGCGGCCGGTGGCGGCCGGAGTCGGTGAGCCAATAGTTGAGCACTTGAGTTGAGTGAATAGAGGTAGTGGGATTGTGGGAAGTGTTTATGTGTGAGGGGTAAATGGATTGGGAAGAGATGGGGTTTTTACTTTTTACTATGCCATATATTGCACAATGACCCCTAAACTATGCATACCATTTTACTTAGATCCATAATTTCTATTTCATCAAACTTTTATTGTGGGCTTAGTTTAGGCAAACACATTTTTGAGGTCCAATATAAGTTTGGGCCACTTTTATTTTGAATAAAATTAGTTGGGTCAAGTAAAATATATAAAAAATTATTGTGGGCTTAGTTTTGAAATTTTATAGATGTCTCAATTATAAATTAGGTGTGGTTAATATTAAATTTTTCAAAATATACTTATATACATATGTTTTAAAATATTTGGGGGGGGGCGACAATGTTAAATTTTTTAAAATATACATATGTTAAATTTTTAAAAATATACGTATATTAAAAATTTTAAAAATTTTGGTGGAGCGGCCGCCCCCGGCCGCCCCCTGTCTCCGCCACTGTGTTCCACAAGTATACCTTTCTCATTCTCATATTGTATGGTGTCAGGCATCTTATCTACATCCACTTCAACTAATATATTGAAGATGACATTATGGATGTCATTATAGGAAACTTCATTTTTGGAATTAAAATTAATCACTCTCACACTCCATTTATTCTATTTCATATGTTATTATCTATATAAGATCAATTTTATACTGTTTTAAGCAAGAAAACTTTTGCTTAGAATCTTTTTTCTTTGTTAGAATAATAGTCTTATGATGTTTTGTTTGTATGCACAAAAACCACAAGTAGAAGTGATTTCATATCAAAATATTTTGTTTGTGTATTCTCTTGGGGTTTTGCATCAAAACTTTGAATTTTTTTTTTCACTCTTTTGTATTTTGTATATTGATTAAATCTTACGGATATTATTTTCAAATTTTTTAATATAATTGTGCTTTTTTTCTTTTACTTTTGTTTTTAGTATTTTCCACTTTTTTCACCCTATTATATCATTTCCTCTAACAATTCCTTTTGAATATTTTTACATTTTTCTTCTCCATTTTCTCTTTTTCGAATTTTTGATATTGGGTTTTGAAGAAATATATATCATTTTATCTATTTGCAACACTTTGGTTGTTCTAATTTTGTTTATTCATATCCCTTTATTGTGATTTGTTAATGTCTGTATTTCAATTACTAAAGAGGGTATACATGTGATTTTATTCATTTAGTTGGTGTGTTTTCTTATTCAATTTTTAATATTTATTTCAGTTCAATATTTTCACATGTTATTTCATATTGAACAATCCAGTTATGTGTGTTACTTGCAATTTCATTTTCGAGTTTATAACTACCAATTTCAATGTTTACTTTTAATATTCTATTTTACATTTTCATGTAAAGATGAAATAGATCTTTAATTCTTTATTTTTCCAATGAAAATATTTGGTTTTTGAATACATTTCATATTTTTTTCTTTGATTATTTGAAGTTTTAAACTTTTTTAATAAAGTTTAAGTTATTCTTTCTTTTGAAGAAATTAAAAGAATTTTTTTGTTCAAGTTGTACTAATTAGTTTATTCACTCTCTGTTTGTCATATTCGCCTGAAAGCATATGTGGACTATTTAAGTGATGTTCATTTGATGTCTTGATGGTAGAAGTTATCTTATGCTTACTGCGAAGATCAGGGATGTCCTTCGTGCCCATTGAAACTCTCTAAATGAAAATTTAAACTTTTTCAAAAAACAACTATTTCGGGTTTTTTATTTTAATAATACGAAAATGCGAAAATAATCCCCAAATTAACACAAATTTTGGAAATTTGTAAAACTAATATAAGACGATAACGTGGTTGACGTCTTCTAAATAGAAGAACGTCAACAACGATGCCATCTTTACAATTTATATTTTTTAATTAATGGAAATAAAAGACATCATTCACAATAACAACTTCTATTTTCAATATATTATTTTTAATATATTGAAGATGACATCCATAATGTCATCTTCAATATATTATAATTTATGGTATATTTAAGGCAATGTATTCCCAAATAATAAAATTATTTAAATTTAAATTTGATTAAAATAACAAATAAAGAAAGAGAAGATTTCAATGAAACCTATTCAAAATTACTTTATTTAAATGCTAAATTAGTGGAATTTATATTTGTAAATTATGAGAATCTTATTTAAGTTAAATTTGAAATGGTAGTTATATGTGGAAAATAATTAAAAATTAAAAATTCACATCAACTATTTAAAATAATAAAAAAATTAAAATTATGAGAATTCAACATTTTGAGTCAAAAATGATATTGTGGTCAATGGACCGCTTTGCTATAATATATATAACTAGCGTGTGCCCCGTGCTATGCATGGTATATACAAAAATAACCAATAATCCTTTCTTCCTATAACTAAGAAAGTAAGTAAACTGTGAGCCTGTCAACTATGGACAACCTAGGCTAGTTTACCTCTCTTGTGTGGTTTGTAGGCTATTACACAAGAGCGGGGTTTACCTAGTGCGCACCTAACGGTAGTGGCTGCGGGTCTCGTCATCCAAAAAGAAAGTAAATAAAGTTTGGTACATATTTTCAAATTAATAATAGTAGCTAACTTATTGTATAATTGATCAAATAACTATAATGAAAATAATGATTTTGTTAACAATTAAATTTTTTTAAGTTTTATATGGAGTAAAAAGGAAAGATTCTAACTTGGGCTCTTTCCAAAATTATTTATGTGATAAGAAATAAGAATGATAACTTTGTATTGTATTGTTAAAACTATATTTATTAAGATAATTAAATATGAAATTATTTTCACAAAACTCAGCCTTTTTGACTTACCACAACACTTTATAACTTAAGTGGTCTTTGTTAATATCACCTTGCAATAAAATTACACTAGTGTGTGCCCCGTGCTATGCACGGTGCATACACAAATAACCAATAATCCTTTCGTCCTATAACTAAGAAAGTAAACAAAGTCTGGTACATATTTCCAAATTAATAATAGTAGCTAACTTATTTTATAATTGATCAAATAACTATAATGAAAATAATAATTTTGTTAACAATTAAATTTTTTAAATTTGTATATGGAGTAAAAAGGAAAGATTCTAACTTGGGCTCTTTTCAAAATTATTTATGTGATAAGAAATAAGAATGATAACTTTGTATTGTATTGTTAAAATTATATTTAATAAGATAATTAAATGTGGAATTATTTTCACAAAACTCAACCTTGTTGACTTACCACAAAACTTGATAACTTAAGTGGTCTTTGTTAATATCACCTTGCAATAAAATTATACTAGCGTGTGCTCCGTGCTATGCACGGTGCATACAAAAATAACCAATAATCCTTTCTTCCTATAACTAAGAAAGTAAGTAAAGTTTGGTACATATTTTCAAATTAATAATAGTAGCTAACTTATTGTATAATTGATCAAATAACTATAATGAAAATAATGATTTTGTTAATAATAAAAATTTTTAAATTTGTATATGGAGTATAAAGGAAAGATTCTAACTTGGGCTCTATTCAAAATTATTTATGTGATAAGAAATAAGAAATGATAACTTTGTATTGTATTGTATTGTTAAAACTATATTTATTAGGATAATTAAATATGAAATTATTTTCACAAAACTCAACCTTTTCGACTTACCACAAAACTTGATAACTTAAGTGGTCTTTGTTAATATCACCATGCAATAAAATTATACTAGCGTGTGCGTCGTGCTATGCACGGTGCATACAAAAAACCAATAATCATTTCTTCCTATAACTAAGAAAGTAAGTAAAGTTTGGTACATATTTTCAAATTAATAATAGCTAACTTATTGTATAATTGATCTAATAATTATAATGAAAATATTGATTTTGTTAACAATTAAATTTTTTAAATTTGTATATGGAGTAAAAAGGAAAGATTCTAACTTGGGCTCTTCAAATTTATTTATGTGATAAGAAATAAGAATGATAACTTTGTATTGTATTGTTAAAATATATTTATTAAGATAATTAAATATGAAATTATTTTCACAAAACTCAACCTTTTTGACTTACCACAAAACTTTGATAACTTAAGTGGTCTTTGTTAATATCACCTTGCAATTAAATTATACTAGCGTGTGCCCCGTGCTATGCACGGTGCATACAAAAATAACCAATAATCCTTTCTTCCTATAAAGCTGACAAATTGATTAACCCCTGGCCTCAAGAATATGAATCAGTTATCGGAAAATTGTCCTAGAAAATTGCATAAGGAACTGTACCATATCCGAATTTGTAATTTGCTTTTTGAGTGGCACCAAAGAGGCTCTAAGGTGCAATTATTTTCATTTATTATAAAATCCCCTTATATTTAAAAAATATTCAATACTGTTAATATGTGTGCATAAGAATCTGATGATCCAAAGATAGTGAAAATAGCCTGTATCTGTATCTGTACATGCAAAGAGAAGAAAATATTCTGGCCTTTTAACTACTACATATGCAACTATCCCTAAAACTCCCTCCAATCATCAAAACTATGATGTTATCAACAAGCCAAAAGCACAATGACTTGGGTATGAAGAATTCATCAATCATCTTAACACCAAAAAATTAACTAATCATTTCAAGTGTTAGATTTCGTCTGGTGATGCTTTTCAAGAGTTGATGTTTCACCTGTAACAGTCTTCAAAATGATTGGATTTTTTGCTCTTCTTGGATAGCCTTTTCGAAGCCCGTGATGGCTCATCCTTTCTTTTCGGAAGCTTCTGTTCAGTTGAGGTAACCGAAAATTCTTTACCTACACACACTCGATTATTTCACTCCAAAAATAACTAGTCTTAAATATATTTCCTTACCGGGGAATATTTCATCAACGGGTATAAATTGTTCCTCAGATGCATTCCCATTATCTGGATTTGAAGACTAACAAGAGAAAATACAGATTTTTAGAGAACTAATACAGTACTTTGTAAAGATTGGAAAATTTCAATTTAATGTGGGTATTATTGTATTTGGGATCACCCAAACAACGCCTAGAATTTAACTATTTATGCACAATTGAAATAAAAGCGTAAACGTACAATTTTTAATCAAATATTGTAATTTAATCAATCTTCTTGATTTTGTTATAAATAAATCATATAAGTTGTATTTAATTCAACTAGAATAAAATACAAATTTTATATCAAAAGTTTTAAATAAAACATACACTAAAACATATAAATGCATACCTTTACAAATTAAAAGTATTAAATACATTACTTGGACTTGAATAATTAAAATATTTTAAAAACATTAAAGGGGTGATATCGGTGTCGTCTCCACCAATATTACCAAAATATTGGCCAAAAAAGTTCGTCGGAGAAGGTGGATACGACTGTTGGCTTTGTGTTTAGCTCATTTTTGGGCTCGTTTTTTGTAAAATTTCATCTCTTTGAGCTTGAAACTCAGCCCGAACTCGCAAATCGCTTATAGTATCCAAATCGCGAGCCAACATATCATCTTCTCGCCTAAGTCTTTGCTCTTCTACCATAGCCTTTGCGGATGCAAGTATTTCTTCTCTATGTTGCGCTACCCCTTAATTGTATCCATAAGGAATGAAGATTGGTTTTTTACATTTTCAATATTTGATCCCATATTTTCTTCAATTTTCCTCTTTTGTTTGGATTTTTTTACCCCAAAAGGTCGAGGTTGTGAAGATCTACTACCATATGAAGATCCGCCAATATGATCATCATTTCAATCCACAGAAAAAGATAATAACCCAGGAGAGTCAGGGGTGAGATTATCCGAATCAGACGAGACATAACTTGGATTATAATTTGTAGGAATTTGAACACATTTCTCCTATGAATATCATCTTTAAATTTTACAAAATCCTTAAACATATCCCACACATGATCAAGTTGGAAACCTCTTTTGTAGTTCGGATCTTGCATTAACAATATTTTGGCCCGATCTAACTGTAAACAATACTCACACGCCAAATTTTAAATAATTAAAATATAAATCACAAGTCATAGTAAAATATTTGTTATACTTACAATATCCTGTTCAGATGCTCCACTTGGATTGGTGTTTTCGATTTGTCGGATGCACCCATGTAACTTTTAATATCTTTTTCTATGGTCTGCATTCGACATTGCACCGATCTGCTACTATGAAGCACTGAGCCCTCAGGTGTTGCATTATTGAATTCGGCAGCCACTCGAGAGCAAAACTCAGTCCTTGATTGGTGAACACCTGTAATAGGATCTTGTGCAATTTGCATATAGCATTTGCACAAGATGATATCCTTATGACGAGCGTATCCAGATGATCGAGACATGGTAGAAAAAAATAAGAAGCAATAAAAGAGACTTGATTAGCAAATGAAGAAGAAATGAGTTGTTGAAGTTTAGAGTGAGATGTATTGGTATTGTTTGGTATGGTATACTATATATATAGATAAGAAACATGTATTAGATGGATATCTTATCCATCATCCTATCACAATCTCAACCGTTCGTTTAATTTCATCATCTCATCCGTTGGATGAATTTTTTTATTATCCAAACTTATTCACGATCCTATCACAATCTCAACCGTTCGTTTAGATTTCATCATCATCTCATCCGTTGGATGGATTTGTTTATAATCCAAACTTATTCACAATCCTATCACAATCTTAACCATTCATTTAGATTTCATCATTATCTCATCCGTTTGATGGATTTTTTTATTATCCAAACTTATTCACAATCCTATCAGAATCTCAACCATTCATTTAGATTTCATCATCATCTCATCCGTTGGCTTGATTTTTTTATTATCCAAACTTACTCACAATCTCAACCGTTCGTTTAGATTTCACCATCATCTCATCCGTTGGATGAATTTTTTTTATTATCGAAACTTATCCACAATCTTGACCGTTCGTTTAGATTTCATCATCATCTCATCCGTTTGATGATTTTTTTTATTCTATAAATAACATTCATTGAGGGATGAAATTATTCATATCTCAATATTATCTTCGTTTCAAATACATTAAAAATCAAACACTCTTCCAAAATGAATCACAATATTGGAGGTCCTTCTTATACGCAATCTGAAAATGAATCTAAAAATTCATCTTTTTTCGATAATATGAATGTTTTTTTTTTATTAAATGGTCTCATGCTAGAGGAAGCAGCTCTCAAGCAATTTGAGAAAAATAATAAGGTAATAACGGAATATTATAATTACACAAATAATTCTACCCATGGTGGATCTAATCCAGGTCATAGAGTGATCAACCGAGACAATGAAGAAGCAGATCGGGTTTTAGTTAACAATTATTTTTCTGATAATCCACTATATAATGATGAAATATTTCGTCGACGATTTCGAATGTCTCTAGTCTATTCCTTCGTAGCGAAAAATCATAATGGCTATTTCCAACAACGAAGAGATGGTCTTGGTAGACTTGGATTATCAACTCTACAAAAAGCAACTGCTGTATTTCGAATGCTTGCATATGGCTTACCTATAGATGAAACCGACGAATATATTAAAATTGATGAGTCAACGGCAATTGAAAGTTGTAAGAGATTTTGTCGTGCTATTGTTGAGATTTTTTCAGCGCAATATCTTAGATCACCAAACGCTAATGATATTGCAAGACTATTTTATATCGGTGATAAGCGTGATTTTCCAGGAATGTTGGGGGGGTCTTGATTGTATGCACTGGAGGTGGAAAAATTGTCCTACAGCCTGGGCTGGATAATTCTCAGGACGTAGTGAAAAACCAACTATTATACTTGAAGCGGTAGTAGATTATAATCTTTGGATAGGGCATGCGTATTTTGGTATGCCAGGCTCCATATTAATGTGTTGGAGTCATCACATTTGCTTTCCAACCTCGCTCAGGGTATAGCTCCCCCTGCACACAATGTTATTCAAGGAAAGGAATACAATATGGGATATTATCTAGCTGATGGTATATATTCAAAATGGTCTACTCTCGTGCAAACAATTCATAATCCGAGTGGCCCAAAGAAAAAATATTTTGCAATGAAACAAGAGGCATGCAGGAAAGACGTGGAGCGTGCATTCGGAGTTTTACAATCTAAATTTGCAATTGTTGCGGGACCAACACGTTTTTGGAGTAAAGAAGTATTGCATGATATAATGACTGCTTGCATTATCATGCATAATATGATAATTGAGGATGAACGTGATCTCAATGCACCAATTGTAGATACATTTGAAACACCAGCTTCGGAAGTTGAATTGGTAATTGATGAAAATATTCGATTCCAATAGTTTTTAGCCCGACATAGACAAATCAAAGACAGAGATGTGGACTTTGCTTTACGTAATGTGAGTAAATTTTTGCCATTTGTACCGTGTTTGAGTATCAATGTATGTTTTTTATGTATGTCTTTTTTTAATCAAATAATAAAGTTCAACTTTAATAATTTATTCATTAATTAAATAACTTATATAGTTGTTAATTAATTTTTGAAATATCAAACGCGATTAATATAATTTTTAATTATTTAATAATAATTTTATTATTATTTTTGTGAATTTTATTAACAAAGTATATTTTTTTGGGTGAAAATGTACAATACGTAAAAGTTTTGGGCTTTATTTGTAATAGATCGTAATATTATAAAAAAGATGGAAAAAATGGAATATTCTGTAAGATTCCATTTTGTTACGGTGAATAGTGTTCTGGATTGGAGTGAATTTACTATAACTGCACCAAATTGGTGCAAAAACCACTGTTCTGATTGGAGATGCTCTTAGAGTAGATATTGAGGAGTATAGGTTTTGGTTATTGATATGGATTAATGCTATATTCTTACCTACTAGTGTCCCTAGGTATGAAACGGGGTTGAAGATGGCGTTTCTGGATTAATATTTTTAATTTGTTTTTATGAGTACTATATATAATATTGGTATTGTAACTCGAATATTTGGTCTTGAAATCGCTAATATTATTTATTATTTATGAACTTTGCTGTTTTTTCCTTTTGTTTTCTTGATTTCTTTTCTGATTCCTTTCTATTGTTTATATGATTTTTTTTAATATTTTGTTTCTCTAAAATCTTTTATATTTTACGCAGTTTTTTGTTTCTTATAAATGAGGACCTTTTTGATAAAAAAAATATCTAATGCATGAGATATTTAATAAAATGTATAATTTGGAATGAAGTATAGATGATTGAGAAGAAATTTAAGGGATAATTAGACTTTCAGCCATGTGCAGGTACACATTCCACCCCAAGTGGTATTTTGGTCATAAAAACGCACAAAGTTATAAACAAGAGTTCACAAAATATTTGCGATGACGTCATCATAAAGTTGAGTTTAGGGAAGTAAATGTACTTTTAATGTTAATGGGTAAAGTATTTATATTAATGAGGGGTGGTTTGTAATTATGAACATAGTAGTGGATTAAAGTGTAATTATGAACATGTACATGCAAAGAGAAGCTTCTTAACTAACTACATATGCAACTATCCCTAAATACTCTAATCATCAAAAACCAGACTTTTTTCCCCATAGCCCATTATGTTATCAGCAAGCCAAAAGCACAATACCTTTAGACCTAGATATTAACTAATCGTTTGTCGTTTTTCTTATCCTTTTCGAGGGTTAAATTTCATCTGGTGATCCTTTTCAAGGGTTGATATTGCACCTGTAACGGTGTTGATGACATATTCTAGGTATGGATCAGGCCAAGATTCCTCAAATTCATCCTTGGGTAATGTAATAACAGTGGAGTTTCTTGCAGCACTTTCGTTCAATACCAATATCTCAGATTCATACTTTGCCCGTGATGGCTCATCCTTTCTTTTCTTGCGTTTTCTCGATTTATTACTTCGTTTTTCGATCAAGTCTTTGGAGACTCCGTTTGCTTGTTCAAAATTATCGTCCTTTTCAAGGCTGTTGTTAGCTGGACCACCAAAGGTAAGCGAAAATTCTGTACCTACAACACAAACTCGATTATGCTTCTTAACAAGAATCTTCCAACTCTTAAATATATTTCCTTACCATCAGATAATTCTTTAACGGGGGGTATAAATTGTTCCTCGCTTTGAACATCCTCAGATGCATTCCCATTATCTGGATTTGAAGACTAACAAGAGAAAATACAGATTTTCAGACAAGAACTAATACAAGATTGGAAAACGCACAAAACTATTTTCAACTTAATGCGGGTATATTGTATTTGGGATCACCCAAATAACGATTGAAATAAAAGCGTAAACGTACCATGTTTTTATCAAATATCATATTTTAATCAATCTTCTTGATTTCTCTTTGATATATACACACATATATATAGAGGCACAAACATATTAGGGTTGGAAAACCCTAATTTTCGTCCATAACACAAACCTTGATAGAAAAGGGATTCTAGGAATCCTAATCCTAGTATATATGTGTCTAATATCTTCCATATATAAGTACATATCAAATCCCCTTATATTAGGAACTAATTTCTTATACATAGGATTCTATAATGCAATAAATCTCCACCAAAATCCAAAAATTACTTTCCTAAATAAACAGTCTTCCAACAATTTTATTTTAACCCATTAATTAATTATATTAATCTCAAATGACTAATTAAATTAATTAACTCTCAAGATGTATTAATTGGGCTTTCATTAATAAATCCCTTGGCCCAGCCCATTAGTTAATTAATCCAACGATCAATTACAAGGTCCTTTAATCAATTAATTAAATATTTCATCATGAATCAATTCCAACGATTAATTCAACTTTAGCCTTCCACGAAGACTAGGTAATACTACATACAAGGAAGTCTTGACAAATCATTGATATCTCTTTCTCAATGAGTCTATGACTTATAACTTGGAACGCTTTTAGGATTACAGGCGTTCGAGCACATTCCATGATTATCATACCCGATGCGTGACGTACCCCATAGATATATAACAAAGAATGTCATTTCATTATAATAATAAAACAAGATCGTTCATAGTGCTGCTAACTTTTGGCAACCAATTAGCTCGCCGGGCACCCAACACTAACATATTGGCGGTATAAAGATATTCTTATATGCAATGACAAACACCATAGTTTAGTTTTTATTTTGCAGAAATGTAAAAACAAAGTCAAAGCATAAGGATTAATAAGATGAAAAGAAAGATATTTACATAGACATAGACATGATAACAATTTGCAACGTCTTATTGATTCGTAAATAACTTGCAACCTAGTCAAAGCAGCAGGATTTTACACATGACTCTCTGTGTATAGATATAGTACTAATCTATTTGATCTGTGAGCACATTCTCGATTCGTGAAATTTTCGAATCACGTAGGAAACATATGTAAATGTATCTAAGATATATTAATTATTTCAATGATTTAAGTATTTGAATGTATAGAAACAACTGTCGCTTTATCACACTAAGATAATTATTTCAGAATAAAATGAAGTAATAACAGGCTCACTCACAGGGATTCTGCTCTTCTTCAACTGGAGATACTCCTTTTTCAATGGTGTGGATGCACAGCACCTAATATCGCCATTCTTCAGAAACTTTAAAGCATCTTCTGTAGACCGAAATACATAATCACTGTCCGCAGATGTGTAATACTGCAGTTGCAAAGATGACAACATAATACTACATGTAATAAGCAATTGTTTGTAATTATAGAGTATTAGAGAAAGGTGTGAATAATCTATTATTCATTAATTACCGAATCTCTTCTATCCTTACTCCCAGATTTACTACTAACAATTGTATCTTTTATCCAGCCATGAGGTAGCCCATCAGCTGCTGTGCTCACACAGGCAACCGGCTCGAAAAATCCGTTTTTCCTTTTCTTCTTCGGTCGAGGTTCATCGACATTGTCAAGCTGAAAAGATAAACGACCAAAACGTGAAACAATATAAGAGCCCTGAAAATTAACACTATGGCTAAATTTATCAAAGGACAAAAACGAAGAACTTAAATTAATGAAAGGTCTCTCTTCTCTCTTTTTATGTGAAG